>AP028917.1:8212494-9439369 GCA_036186465.1 Nesidiocoris tenuis
TTTACAAAAATGGCCATAACTCCCTCATTTCTTAACCTTTTTTCAAATTTCTTGAACTGAAATGTTTGTCTCGGCAAGACCTAACACCCTGTTTAATCGGAATTTGGATAACGCACAGTACTTCCGAGATATTTGCATTTTTAGTGTTTTCTATTTTATTTTTTTCCGGCCACAAAAATGAACCGATTTGAGCGTTCTTGGTCTTAAAATCTTTCTTTTGCGTTGCAGAATATGTGGATATTTTTTATGTACCAAAAAACTGGCGTTTTTCTATTTTGGGCGAATTTTGAAATTTTAATACTGATTTTACTTCCATATTTACAGAGTAAATGGAAGTATTGTGATCGTCCTAAAATCGAGAATCGGAACGGAGCTTCAGAAAAAACTTTTTCTTAAACACATTTACTCAGAATCACTTCCCGAACAAGTGTCTGTGTGTCCGTGTGTCCGTCTGTCCGTGTGTCCGTGTGTCCGTCTGTCCGTCTGTGGTCATTTACAAAAATGGCCATAACTCCCTCATTTCTCAACCTTTTTTCAAATTTCTTGAACTGAAATGTTTGTCTCGGCAAGCCCTAACACCCTGTTTAATCGGAATTTGGATAACGCACAGTACTTCCGCTATATTTGCATTTTTAGTGTTTTCTATTTTATTTTTTTCCGGCCACAAAAATGAACCGATTTGAGCGTTCTTGGTCTCAAAATCTTTGTTTTACCTTGCAGAATATGTGGATATTTTTTATATCACAAAAATGTAGCGGATTTTTTTTTTTGCGAATTTTAAAATTTGCATAGTGAATTTTTTGACATTTTTGACCTAAACACGCTTGAAAACAGTCAAAATATGATATTTTTTCATATATGTACGTTTCAAAATATGGAAGTATTGTGTGTTATCTACGCACCACTGGTTTTCGATATTTTTGGCCTAAACACCCTTAAAAGCAGTCAAAATATGATCAAATTGTGTCACAATTTTACGTTCAAAATATGGATGTATTGTGTGTTATCTACGCACCACTGGTTGTAAATGACCACAGACGGACAGACGGACACACGGACACACAGACACTTGTTCAGGAAGTGATTCTGAGTAAATGTGTGTAAGAAGAAGTTTTTTCTGAAGCTCCGTTCCGATTCTCGATTTTAGGACGATCACAATACCTCCATTTACTCTGTAAATATGGAAGTAAAAATTCACTATTCAAATTTCAAATTTCGCCCAAAATAAAAAAACGCCAGTTTTCCGGAACATAAAAAATATCCACATATTCTGCAAGGTAAAACAAAGATTTTAAGACCAAGAACGCTCAAATCGGTTCATTTTTGTGGCCGGAAAAAATAAAATAGAATACACTAAAAATGCAAAATTATCGGAAGTACTGAGCGTAATCCGAATTTCGATTAAACAGGGTGTTAGGTCTTGCCGACACAAACATTTCAGTTCAAGAAATTTGAAAAAAGGTTGAGAATTGAGGGAGCTGCAGTCATTTTTACTTCCATATTTACAGAGTAAATGGAAGTATTGCGATCGTCCTAAAATCGAGAATCGGAACGGAGCTTCAGAAAAAACTTTTTCTTATACACATTTACTCAGAATCACTTCCTGAACAAGTATCTGTGTGTCCGTGTGTCCGTCTGTCCGTCTGTGGTCATTTACAAAAATGGCCATAACTCCCTCATTTCTCAACCTTTTTTCAAATTTCTTGAACTGAAATGTTTGTCTCGGCAAGACCTAACACCCTGTTTAATCGGAATTTAAATAACGCACAGTACTTCCGAGATATTTGCATTTTTAGTGTTTTCTATTTTATTTTTTTCTGGGCGCAAAAATGAACCGATTTGAGCGTTCTTGGTCTTAAAATCTTTGTTTTACCTTGCAGAATATATGGATATTTTTTACATTCCGAAAATGTGGTTTTTTCTATTTTTTGCGAATTTTAAAATTTTAATACTGAATTTTTTGATGTTTTTGACCTAAACACTTTCAAAAGCAGTCAAAATATGATCAAATTATGTCACAATTTTACGTTTCAAAATATGGAAGTATTGTGTGTTATCTACGCACCACTGGTTACTTCCATATTTACAGAGTAAATGGAAGTATTGTGATCGTCCTAAAATCGAGAATCGGAACGGAGCTTCAGAAAAAACATTTTCTTATACACATTTACTCAGAATCACTTCCCGAACAAGTGTCTGTGTGTCCGTCTGTACGTCTGTCTGTCTGTCCGTCTGTCCGTCTGTGGCCATTTACAACCAGTGGTGCGTAGATAACACACAATACTTCCATATTTTGGAACGTAAAATTGTGACGCAATTTGATCATATTTTGACTGCTTTTAAGGGTGTTTAGGTCAAAAATATCAAAAAATTCACTATTCAAATTTCAAAATTCGCCCGAAATCAAAAAACGCCAGTTGTTCGGAACATGAAATATATCCACATATTCTGCAAGGAAAAACAAAGATTTTAAGACCAAGAACGCTCAAAACGGTTCATTTTTGTAGCCAGAAAAAAATAAAATAGAAAAAACTAAAAATGCAAATATATCAGAAGTACTGTGCGTTATCCAAATTTCGATTGAACAGGGTGTTAGGTCTTACCGAGACGCACATTTCAGTTCAAGAAATTTGAAAAAAGGTTGAGAATTGAGGGAGTTATGGTCATTTTTGTAAATGACCACAGACGGACAGACGGACTGACGGACTAACGGACACACGGACTAACGGACACACGGACACACAGACACTTGTTCAGGAAGTGATTCTGGGTAAATGTGTATGAGAAAAAGTTTTTTCTGAAGCTCCGTTCCGATTCTCGATTTTAGGACGATCACAATACTTCCATTTACTCTGTAAATATGGAAGTAAAAAAAATGGCCATAACTCCCTCATTTCTCACCCTTTTTTCAAATTTCTTGAACTGAAATGTTTGTCTCGGCAAGACCTAACACCCTGTTCAATGGGAATTTGGATAACGCACAGTACTTCCGATATATTTGCATTTTTAGTGTTTTCTATTTTATTTTTTTCCGGCCACAAAAAAGGACCGATTTGAGCGTTCTTGGTCTTAAAATCTTTGTTTTTCCTTGCAGAATATGTGGATATATTTCATGTTCCGAACAACTGGCGTTTTTTGATTTCGGGCGAATTTTGAAATTTGAATAGTGAATTTTTTGATATTTTTGACCTAAACACCCTTAAAAGCAGTCAAAATATGATCAAATTCCAAAATATGGAAGTATTGTGTGTTATCTACGCACCACTGGTTGTAAATGGCCACAGACGGACAGACTGACAGACAGACAGACGGACACACAGACACTTGTTCGGGAAGTGATTCTGAGTAAATGTGTATAAGAAAATGTTTTTTCTGAAGCTCCGTTCCGATTCTCGATTTTAGGACGATCACAATACTTCCATTTACTCTGTAAATATGGAAGTAACCAGTGGTGCGTAGATAACACACAATACTTCCATATTTTGAAACGTAAAATTGTGACATAATTTGATCATATTTTGACTGCTTTCGAAAGTGTTTAGGTCAAAAACATCAAAAAATTCAGTATTAAAATTTTAAAATTCGCAAAAAATAAAAAAAAACACATTTTCGGAATGTAAAAAATATCCACATATTCTGCAAGGTAAAACAATGATTTTAAGACCAAGAACGCTCAAATCGGTTCATTTTTGCGCCCGGAAAAAAATAAAATAGAAAACACTAAAAATGCAAATATCTTGGAAGTACTGTGCGTTATCCAAATTCCGATTAAACAGGGTGTTATTAGGGATTTTATTTTTTTCCGGCCACAAAAAAGGACCGATTTGAGCGTTCTTGGTCTTAAAATCTTTGTTTCACCTTGCAGAATATGTGGATATTTTTTATATTCCAATAATGCATTGCATTTTTATTTTGGGCGAATTTTAAAATTTTAATAGTGAATTTTTCGATATTTTTGACCTAAACACCCTTAAAAGCAGTCAAAAAATGATCAAATTGTGTCTGAATTCCACGTTTCAGAATATGGAAGTATTGTGTGTTATCTACGCACCACTGGTTGTAAATGACCACAGACGGACTAACGGACACACAGACACTTGTTCAGGAAGTGATTCTGAGTAAATGCGTATAAGAAAAAGTTTTTTCTGAAGCTCCGTTCCGATTCTCGATTTTAGGACGATCACAATACTTCCATTTACTCTGTAAATATGGAAGTAACCAGTGGTGCGTAGATAACACACAATACTTCCATATTTTGAAACGTAAAATTGTGACATAATTTGATCATATTTTGACTGCTTTCGAAAGTGTTTAGGTCAAAAACATCAAAAAATTCAGTATTAAAATTTTAAAATTCGCAAAAAATAAAAAAAAACACATTTTCGGAATGTAAAAAATTGAGGCTCAGCCTACATTCTTGGATAGGCTGAGCTAGATTATAGCTAATGGACGGAGAGGACGTTTTACGAATTGCAGTAGCTCCCAGCTACTCTGCCATGGCGCACTTTTTTAGCCAAAAAAGGAGAAAAAGAATAAGAACACAACCTATGCCTTCCATTGATCCCCAAGCCCCTGCGTCATGTTGTCGTGCAGGCAACCCGCCTGCAACCTACCTACCGTCATTACGTTCGCAGACCAGAAAAGGCCAGAAGAGCGACCGCGCGGTTGGGTGGGAGTGTCGGCCATAGCGGAAACAAATGCCAGGCCAGACACTTTGCGGCGGGTGGTAAAACGTCCTCTCCGTCCATTAGCTATAATCTAGCTCAGCCTATCCAAGAATGTAGGCTGAGCCTCAATTATAGTACATGGACTCCGAGGACGTTTTACGAATTGCAGATGATTCGCAGTCCCGCGCGGGCGCAACAGAACCCAGCGCACTCTGGGACGAGCCAGTCGCCTGGGCCACGACCAAAAAAGGCAAAGCCCGAATGAACCTGATACCGGCAGCCCTCAAGTATAGCCAAAGGCCATTACTGATCAGGCTGCCTGGGGTTCGTACGGCTCGATGGCGCCAGACTACCGGGAATTCCCCCCTACCTAAGGAATGGCAAGGCGTGTCTCCCTCCCCTTAGATGGCTAAAGTCCACTTTCACCCTACCCTCAACATCTGGATCAGCTTAACATGGAGAATAATTGGTAATGGCAACGTAGGTAATTCATAGATATGTCACCAACAAAAACCAAGCATTGTTCCAGGCGCAGAAGGGTGGGTGAAATTGGATTGGAAATTGGAATTAAGAGAAAATTAAGATAGTAGGTATCACCGAGGCCAGCCAAGAACGCCTAAGGCATTCTGTGCCGGAGCCCCAAAAGACATGGTAATAAAACCCTCTCCCCCCTGTTCACGGCCAGTCCCGCCAAAGGCAAGCGTCAGGCTTGAGCGCAAGAAGGGGCAGAACGTCTGGGATCAGTTTGCCACCAACGCGCCAGAGCCACGACCACAAGGACAGAAAAGAGCCGGAAAAGACGGCCGTGAAAGGCAGAGAGACTGAAGAGGTACTAGTGAAGGGAAGAGTACAAGCAAAAAAAGGTAAAATCTTGGGAAAACCAAAGTGTCAGATTCCCAAAAAAGAAATGGATCTGACAAAAATCCATAGGGATGAGAACACTTCAATTGGCTCTAAATCAGAAAGAGAGTGAGAACACCTCAATCGGTCCCAAGAACAAGAAGGTAAATTTCGAACAATATGTAGACCTCTCTAGAAGATCACAAAATTCCCACTCAGCAGAAGGCAATTAATTTTCCCGGGGTCCCGAAAATGAAGGGACGTGGGGATGGGTTCAAGACAGCAGCCGCAAAGGAGGCCTGAGAACAGAGGGGTCGATTATAGACTGTCGTGAACCTAAAGGACGACTGAGACCACCCAGCTGCTTTGAAAATAACATCCAAGGGGACCCCTTTCGTGCCGAGTCGAATATGCCAAGAACGAATCCATATCAATCTCCGCCTCTTGCAGCAGGGACGTAACCCAACCTTGTAACGTGACTGAGGATAGAGGCGTAAAGGGAGGCCGTGAAGTGACGAGCAACGGGCCGTCCCCAGGGGCAGAAGATGTGCGGCTGAGAGACTCCTGCAGAACACTAGGGACACGGAGGAACCCATCCTCGACTAGAAGCGGAAAGCGCCAATTAGGAACTGACGCTCCTGGTCGAGAAGACATACGGAGAGCCGGCACAAAAATGAGCACTCCTGATGAGGAGACTTGGATATGTGACCTCAAAAAGCCGAGTCGTTTGCGATCAAAAGCCTGAAGCCGAGAGCAAGAGAACGGCAAGTACAGCACCTTAAACGTGGAGAAGGAGAGCAAGAATGAGAGCACCCTGTTAGGGTCCAAAGTCGACACAATTTTAGCACGTATGGGGCACAGGCGGAACACTGCCTTTAGGAACCGACAAATCAGTTTGTCAGAGCCAAGGTCAAAGTCGGCTAGCCAAGACAGGGCTGATCGGTGGGTGTTGAACGAACTGTAGGATACCGAAGAGGAGTCGAGCAGATGCTGAAAGAACTGCAAGACCCTCGACGTATCAACTACAGTAGGGTCCCAGCGCTGCGCAGCACTATAAGAGGTCCATTGAGTAATGGAAGACAATTATTGTTTATGCGTTCCCGGGGCTCCTGCACAGAGTGGAAAACACCGCTATTGCAAACGAGAGGATCACCGCCATCAAGTGGAGAGTGGAGCCCTGTGGATGTGGCGCGTCCTTGTAAGGTGAAATCAAGAGGTGAGGAGCAGGGGGCCTATTCTGCAAAATTGAAGCAATATGTCCCGGCAGCCGCTATCGACTCATTACACAAATTGTCATACGTTGTCATTAGATTTATCATGACAAATCGATATCGACCTCCCAAGACACACCGCCCTCAGTCCACAGAATAGGACCCCAGGACTGAAGTATAAGATGTCGGAAATGGCCAGGTCATGAAATAATGAAAACCTAGGTTGTTGAGGCCAACAAGAGGCCACCACAATCCCATGGGCCAAATCCCAACGAATCTTTTTTGAGCACACGAGGAGGAGAACAAACTGGGGAAACAATAGAAAAATACTCCACCCAGTGACATCGTAAATGCATCAATAGCTCCGGCGTGAGCATTGGGACGAAAGAAAAATAACGAGGACATTTATGCAACAAGGAGATGGCAAACAAGTCTATCTCCGGCATTGAGTATGCCTTAACAATGGAGGCAAGCACCTCGTGGGACAAGCGCCTTTCTCCATGTTGGAAATCGTGTCGAAACTCCTCGTCCACAACGCTATTGCCGCCATCGGCAATGTAAGTCGCCTGAAGCCAAAGATTACGCTGCTCACAAAATCCTCAATTTTTAGGAGCGATATCATGCAAACGTGGGAAGGAAACGGAGCCCAATCTATTAATGATGGCCACGGCCGTAGTGTTATCAATCCATAAGAGAATTGAAATATGTGGCCATGACCCAGCGAAATGGGATATAATTCCAGTTCATTGATAATATCAATGACCATATTATGGTCAGTGGTTCAATCGGCGCCCCGCCAGCCACAAATACAATGAGGCGGCAGGTAAGCTCCCAGTCCGTCAGCGAAGCATCGGTCCAATGCAATGATGGTAGCAATCGGTCCGGATAGGCGACGTACCCTGAGAAGGAGCCGAGAACCATCACACAAGCTCATTGTGAGCTAGGTAAGAAATATTTCAAGGCGCAGAATAGCTATCGTTAGAGGGATCCAACGCGCGCACTTTCTCACGCTCTTAGAGAGCGGAGGTACTTAGAGTAGTTAACTACAAAGCCAAGCTGAGTAAGCAAACGGCTTGTAGATAAGGCTGCATGGCAATAGACGGCCTCCGACCTGCCAATGACCGCAATATCTTCTAATAATTAACTAAGGTGACACCAGAGGACCTTAAGGCAGCCATAACTGGTCGCATAAGTTTATGAAACACATACACTAGCCAGACCCATGGGAAGGGCGGCCATAAGGTAAGTGTAGCCCAGAAAATGAAATGCTTATGTAAGGAAAATCCTCAATCTGCATCGGCACTGTAAAATATGCATCCGAAATATCAACTTTGGCCGCAAAATCCCCAGGGTCTAAAAAAGCAGTTAAGGAACGATAGTCATCAAAACGGAACCTTCCAGTGACTAAAACCTTATTAAGTTGTTCAAGGTTAAAAACTAAACGGTAATCAAAAGAGCCCTTCTTTGGAACTAAGAAAATCTCGGAAAGGAAACAAGGGCGGTCGGTCGGCCAAGTCTATACCAAGCCAAGAGCCTACAATTTAGATAATTTATAACATAATTTATTATTGTATATTATATTATTATATAAATATAAATTATTATAATATAAATTATGGCATATTATGCCAATGCTTTAATCCTTGGGGTTAAATCCCCAATAGCGGCCGAATCCAAGGGAACAGCCTCGACGTCGGAAACCGACAAATGAAGAGGGGGGCTGGTGGGCCCGAAGGGAAAGCGATAGCCTTTCACCCACTACTCTAATACTGGGGAGTCTGTGACTCACTTCCTATTCCCAGGAAAATGACGGATTCGGCCTGCAAGGATCGTGGGGCCAATCATGTCGGCTTCAAGGTCCCACCAAGAGCCAGACAGATAGCCACAAGTTACAGGAAATATGCCAACGCTTTAATCTTTGGGGGTAAATCCCCAATAGCAGGCAAATCCAAGGGAACAGCCTCGACGTCGGAAACCGACAAATGAAGAGGGAGCCGGGTGGGCTCGAAAGGAAGGCGATAGCCTTTCACCCACTGCCATAATACTGGGGAGTCTGTGACTCACTTCCAATTCCCTTAAAAATCGCGGATTCTGCCAGCAAAGAGCGTGGGGGCAATCACGTCGGCTTCAAGGTCGAACCAAGAGCCAGACAGATTGCCACAAGTAAAGAAATCACCTGATAGGGAGTCACTCCCTCCGACGGCTGGTTTGATTTTTCAGCCGGTTCCTCCTTCGCTTCTGCGACCTCAACAGCCCCGACGAGTTGGAGCCGGTTTGGCCTGATGCCCCGGCTGGCGTCGAGGCGGGTGATAGGAGTTTCCTGGCAGCTGAACATCGGCAGGCGGATCTTGGCTTTGAGTGGTTGGGGTAGCCAGAAGTAGCTACTCAGCCTCTGCCATATCCGAAGCCTCTTTTGTCCAGGTCTCTGCTACATCGTCGAACTGGTATGAATTCCGATCTGGTTGTTGATGGGCGAGTGGCTGGAAGTGCCTTCCACAGATTGGTACCCAGTCTATCCACCTGCGGAGATTTCTCAACTTGACGGGGCAGAATTGGATCCACCGCTGGAGGAACAAGATTTACAGTGAGTAGGACAGTGAGTAGCTATATCGTAAATTTGAGTGAGTTCGCGAGAGGCGTCCGAGACGATAGGTACCCATTGCAACCACCAAGGAAGCAGGTGCGGGTGCATGGGGAAGACCTGCGGTCCCGTTTCGACCGATGGCGCGTCCTATCCCTCGAGCGCCGATCCTCACGCGACCGCCTTAGGCCCTTCCGAAGCTTTTTGGAGAAAGAGGGCAAACAATATGGCTCAGGGGGGGTGACTTAGGAGACACATCCAAATACATCAAATGTACCAATGAAGATAATACAATTAAATGTATTACGTATATAATACGATTAAATGCATTACGTATATAATACATCGTACATAATACGTATATAATGTATCGCACATAATACGATCAAATGTATTGTGTACCAAATTTTGGTACCCCTCAAGCGATATTGCGTCCCCATCTCTTACCGGCTGATGCATTGGATCGGCGACCGAAGGAAAGACGGCGCAAAACGGTCAACAGAAGAGACTGGGATAGGCGCCGACGGTTTCATAGCTGAAGACCCTCGGCAATCCATCAATTTAGTCGTCGAGGACGACGCGGAAGTCCGAGAGCTCGCTGAAGTCCGAATTTCGGACGACGCGAAGCAATCGGGCCCGCTGAAGCCCCCAACGACGGAATACGGTGCTTTCCGGCGGCCCGGGATGATTGGGAAAACTCCGCAATATAACCGCCTACAAGGCCCCTCACAGGGGATGGGGCTGAAGGCGGACCCATACGACCGACCGGAGGGGCGTCTAGCGAACCTTTAAGGGGCTCGACACACGGAGCGGCGGTCGATTGAAGACCAGTAGATATTTCCAATAGATGTTTCCGAGAAGAATCTCAGAAACAACGCCGCCGCGAGCACGCGGTCGATCGCAAGACGCCGCCCGGACCCGATTCGAATCGGACCGGATCTCTCAGCACCTGACGGACGCCGAAATCGCATCTGATTTCGGCATTCTTCAAAACGGATGCCAACAGATAAAGATAAATTAAAAACGAAAAGAAAAAGATCGAGAGAAAAAAGATTTAAGTGGCCAGGCGAATGGCGAGAAGAACAGTGACGGTAGGTAGGTTGCAGGCGGGTTGCCTGCACGACAACATGACGCAGGGGCTTGGGGATCAATGGAAGGCATAGGTTGTGTTCTTATTCTTTTTCTCCTTTTTTGGCTAAAAAAGTGCGCCATGGCAGAGTAGCTGGGAGCTACTGCAATTCGTAAAACGTCCTCGGAGTCCATGTACTATAATATCCACATATTCTGCAAGGTAAAACAATGATTTTAAGACCAAGAACGCTCAAATCGGTTCATTTTTGCGCCCGGAAAAAAATAAAATAGAAAACACTAAAAATGCAAATATCTTGGAAGTACTGTGCGTTATCCAAATTCCGATTAAACAGGGTGTTATTAGGGATTTTATTTTTTTCCGGCCACAAAAAAGGACCGATTTGAGCGTTCTTGGTCTTAAAATCTTTGTTTCACCTTGCAGAATATGTGGATATTTTTTATATTCCAATAATGCATTGCATTTTTATTTTGGGCGAATTTTAAAATTTTAATAGTGAATTTTTCGATATTTTTGACCTAAACACCCTTAAAAGCAGTCAAAAAATGATCAAATTGTGTCTGAATTCCACGTTTCAGAATATGGAAGTATTGTGTGTTATCTACGCACCACTGGTTTTCGATATTTTTGGCCTAAACACCCTTAAAAGCAGTCAAAATATGATCAAATTGTGTCACAATTTTACGTTCAAAATATGGATGTATTGTGTGTTATCTACGCACCACTGGTTGTAAATGACCACAGACGGACAGACGGACACACGGACACACAGACACTTGTTCAGGAAGTGATTCTGAGTAAATGTGTGTAAGAAGAAGTTTTTTCTGAAGCTCCGTTCCGATTCTCGATTTTAGGACGATCACAATACCTCCATTTACTCTGTAAATATGGAAGTAAAAATTCACTATTCAAATTTCAAATTTCGCCCAAAATAAAAAAACGCCAGTTTTCCGGAACATAAAAAATATCCACATATTCTGCAAGGTAAAACAAAGATTTTAAGACCAAGAACGCTCAAATCGGTTCATTTTTGTGGCCGGAAAAAATAAAATAGAATACACTAAAAATGCAAAATTATCGGAAGTACTGAGCGTAATCCGAATTTCGATTAAACAGGGTGTTAGGTCTTGCCGACACAAACATTTCAGTTCAAGAAATTTGAAAAAAGGTTGAGAATTGAGGGAGCTGCAGTCATTTTTACTTCCATATTTACAGAGTAAATGGAAGTATTGCGATCGTCCTAAAATCGAGAATCGGAACGGAGCTTCAGAAAAAACTTTTTCTTATACACATTTACTCAGAATCACTTCCTGAACAAGTATCTGTGTGTCCGTGTGTCCGTCTGTCCGTCTGTGGTCATTTACAAAAATGGCCATAACTCCCTCATTTCTCAACCTTTTTTCAAATTTCTTGAACTGAAATGTTTGTCTCGGCAAGACCTAACACCCTGTTTAATCGGAATTTAAATAACGCACAGTACTTCCGAGATATTTGCATTTTTAGTGTTTTCTATTTTATTTTTTTCTGGGCGCAAAAATGAACCGATTTGAGCGTTCTTGGTCTTAAAATCTTTGTTTTACCTTGCAGAATATATGGATATTTTTTACATTCCGAAAATGTGGTTTTTTCTATTTTTTGCGAATTTTAAAATTTTAATACTGAATTTTTTGATGTTTTTGACCTAAACACTTTCAAAAGCAGTCAAAATATGATCAAATTATGTCACAATTTTACGTTTCAAAATATGGAAGTATTGTGTGTTATCTACGCACCACTGGTTACTTCCATATTTACAGAGTAAATGGAAGTATTGTGATCGTCCTAAAATCGAGAATCGGAACGGAGCTTCAGAAAAAACATTTTCTTATACACATTTACTCAGAATCACTTCCCGAACAAGTGTCTGTGTGTCCGTCTGTACGTCTGTCTGTCTGTCCGTCCACAGACGGACGTGGCCATTTACAACCAGTGGTGCGTAGATAACACACAATACTTCCATATTTTGGAACGTAAAATTGTGACGCAATTTGATCATATTTTGACTGCTTTTAAGGGTGTTTAGGTCAAAAATATCAAAAAATTCACTATTCAAATTTCAAAATTCGCCCGAAATCAAAAAACGCCAGTTGTTCGGAACATGAAATATATCCACATATTCTGCAAGGAAAAACAAAGATTTTAAGACCAAGAACGCTCAAAACGGTTCATTTTTGTAGCCAGAAAAAAATTAAATAGAAAAAACTAAAAATGCAAATATATCAGAAGTACTGTGCGTTATCCAAATTTCGATTGAACAGGGTGTTAGGTCTTACCGAGACGCACATTTCAGTTCAAGAAATTTGAAAAAAGGTTGAGAATTGAGGGAGTTATGGTCATTTTTGTAAATGACCACAGACGGACAGACGGACTGACGGACTAACGGACACACGGACTAACGGACACACGGACACACAGACACTTGTTCAGGAAGTGATTCTGGGTAAATGTGTATGAGAAAAAGTTTTTTCTGAAGCTCCGTTCCGATTCTCGATTTTAGGACGATCACAATACTTCCATTTACTCTGTAAATATGGAAGTAAAAAAAATGGCCATAACTCCCTCATTTCTCACCCTTTTTTCAAATTTCTTGAACTGAAATGTTTGTCTCGGCAAGACCTAACACCCTGTTCAATGGGAATTTGGATAACGCACAGTACTTCCGATATATTTGCATTTTTAGTGTTTTCTATTTTATTTTTTTCCGGCCACAAAAAAGGACCGATTTGAGCGTTCTTGGTCTTAAAATCTTTGTTTTTCCTTGCAGAATATGTGGATATATTTCATGTTCCGAACAACTGGCGTTTTTTGATTTCGGGCGAATTTTGAAATTTGAATAGTGAATTTTTTGATATTTTTGACCTAAACACCCTTAAAAGCAGTCAAAATATGATCAAATTCCAAAATATGGAAGTATTGTGTGTTATCTACGCACCACTGGTTGTAAATGGCCACAGACGGACAGACTGACAGACAGACAGACGGACACACAGACACTTGTTCGGGAAGTGATTCTGAGTAAATGTGTATAAGAAAATGTTTTTTCTGAAGCTCCGTTCCGATTCTCGATTTTAGGACGATCACAATACTTCCATTTACTCTGTAAATATGGAAGTAACCAGTGGTGCGTAGATAACACACAATACTTCCATATTTTGAAACGTAAAATTGTGACATAATTTGATCATATTTTGACTGCTTTCGAAAGTGTTTAGGTCAAAAACATCAAAAAATTCAGTATTAAAATTTTAAAATTCGCAAAAAATAAAAAAAAACACATTTTCGGAATGTAAAAAATATCCACATATTCTGCAAGGTAAAACAATGATTTTAAGACCAAGAACGCTCAAATCGGTTCATTTTTGCGCCCGGAAAAAAATAAAATAGAAAACACTAAAAATGCAAATATCTTGGAAGTACTGTGCGTTATCCAAATTCCGATTAAACAGGGTGTTATTAGGGATTTTATTTTTTTCCGGCCACAAAAAAGGACCGATTTGAGCGTTCTTGGTCTTAAAATCTTTGTTTCACCTTGCAGAATATGTGGATATTTTTTATATTCCAATAATGCATTGCATTTTTATTTTGGGCGAATTTTAAAATTTTAATAGTGAATTTTTCGATATTTTTGACCTAAACACCCTTAAAAGCAGTCAAAAAATGATCAAATTGTGTCTGAATTCCACGTTTCAGAATATGGAAGTATTGTGTGTTATCTACGCACCACTGGTTGTAAATGACCACAGACGGACTAACGGACACACAGACACTTGTTCAGGAAGTGATTCTGAGTAAATGCGTATAAGAAAAAGTTTTTTCTGAAGCTCCGTTCCGATTCTCGATTTTAGGACGATCACAATACTTCCATTTACTCTGTAAATATGGAAGTAAAAATTGATCATATTTTGACTGTTTTTGAGGGTGTTTAGGTCAAAAATATCAAAAAATTCACTATGCAAATTTCAAAATTTGCCAAAAAAAATTCGCTACATTTTTGGAACATAAAAAATATCCACATATTCTGCAAGGTAAAACGAAGATTTTGAGACCAAGAACGCTCAAATCGGTTCATTTTTGTGGCCGGAAAAAAATAAAATAGAAAAAACTAAAAATGCAAATATATCAGAAGTACTGTGCGTTATCCAAATTTTGATTAAACGGGGTGTTAGGTCTTGCCGCGACAAACATTTTAGTTCAAGAAATTTGAAACCAGTGGTGCGTAGATAACACACAATACTTCCATATTTTGAAACGTAAAATTGTGACACAATTTGATCATATTTTGACTGCTTTTAAGGGTGATTAGGTAAAAAATATAAAACCAGTGGTGCGTAGATAACACACAATACTTCCATATTTTGAAACGTAAAATTGGGACACAGTTTGATCATATTTTGACTGCTTTTGAAAGTGTTTAGGTCAAAAATATAAAAAAATTCAATATTAAAATTTTAAAATTCGCCCAAAATGAAAAAACGCCACATTTTCGGAATATAAAAAATGTCCACATATTCTGCAAGGTAAAACGAAGATTTTGAGACCAAGAACGCTCAAATCGGTCCATTTTTGCGGCCGGAAAAAAATAAAATAGAAAACACTAAAAATGCAAATATCTCGGAAGTACTGTGCGTTATCCGAATTCCGATTAAACAGGGTGTTAGGTCTTGCCGAGACAAACATTTCAGTTCAAGAAATTTGAAAAAAGGTTGAGAAATGAGGGAGTTATGGCCATTTTTGTAAATGACCACAGACGGACAGACGGACAGACGGACAGACAGACAGACGGACAGACGGACACACGGACACACGGACACACAGACACTTGTTCGGGAAGTGATTCTGAGTAAATGTGTATAAGAAAAAGTTTTTTCTGAAGCTCCGTTCCGATTCTCGATTTTAGGACGATCACAATACTTCCATTTACTCTGTAAATATGGAAGTAAAAATTCACTATTAAAATTTTAAAATTCGCCCAAAATGAAAAAACGCTACATTTTCGGAATATAAAAAATATCCACATATTCTGCAAGGTAAAACAAAGATTTTAAGACCAAGAAC
This sequence comes from Nesidiocoris tenuis, assembly GCA_036186465.1. Taxonomy (NCBI): domain Eukaryota; kingdom Metazoa; phylum Arthropoda; class Insecta; order Hemiptera; family Miridae; genus Nesidiocoris; species Nesidiocoris tenuis. The sequence goes on from AP028917.1 coordinate 8,227,978, forward strand.
GCTCAAATCGGTCAATTTTTACTTCCATATTTACAGAGTAAATGGAAGTATTGTGATCGTCCTAAAATCGAGAATCGGAACGGAGCTTCAGAAAAAACTTTTTCTTATACACATTTACTCAGAATCACTTCCTGAACAAGTGTCTGTGTGTCCGTGTGTCCGTGTGTCCGTCTGTCCGTGTGTCCGTCTGTCCGTGTGTCCGTCTGTCCGTCTGTCCGTCTGTGGTCATTTACAAAAATGGCCATAACTTCCTCAATTCTCAACCTTTTTTCAAATTTCTTGAACTGAAATGTTTGTCTCGGCAAGACCTAACACCCTGTTTAATCGGAATTTGGATAACGCACAGTACTTCCGAGATAATATTATATATTATTATTATATTTTTAGTGTTTTCTATTTTATTTTTTTCCGGCCGCAAAAATGAACCGATTTGAACGTTCTTGGTCTTAAAATCTTTGTTTTACCTTGCAGAATATGTGGATATTTTTTACATTCCGAAAATGTGGCGTTTTTTCATTTTGGGCGAATTTTAAAATTTTAATACTGAATTTTTTGATATTTTGGACCTAAACACTTTCAAAAGCAGTCAAAATATGATCAAATTGTGTCACAATCTTACGTTTCAAAATATGGAAGTATTGTGTGTTATCTACGCACCACTGGTTGTAGCCGGAAAAAATAAAATAGAAAACACTAAAAACTCAATTATATCGGAAGTACTGTGCGTTATCCAAATTTCGATTAAACAGGGTGTTAGGTCTTGGCGAGACAAACATTTCAGTTCAAGAAATTTGAAAAAAGGTTGAGAATTGAGGGAGTTATGGTCATTTTTGTAAATGACCACAGACGGACAGACGGACAGACAGACAGACGGACAGACGGACGTAACGGACACACAGACACTTGTTCAGGAAGTGATTCTGAGTAAATGTGTATAAGAAAAAGTTTTTTCTGAAGCTCCGTTCCGATTCTCGATTTTAGGACGATCACAATACTTCCATTTACTCTGTAAATATGGAAGTAAAAAGGTTGAGAATTGAGGGAGCTACGGTCATTTTTGTAAATGACCACAGACGGACAGACGGACAAACGGACACTTGTTCAGGAAGAGATTCTGAGTAAATGTGTATAAGAAAAAGTTTTTTCTGAAGCTCCGTTCCGATTCTCGATTTTAGGACGATTCCAATACTTCCATATACTCTGTAAATATGGAAGTAAAGATGATCATATTTTGACTGTTTTTGAGGGTGTTTAGGTCAAAAATATCAAAAAATTCACTATGCCAATTTTAAAATTTGCCAAAAAAATTCGCTAGATTTTTGGAATATAAAAAATATCCACATATTCTGCAAGGTAAACCGAAGATTTTGAGACCAAGAACGCTCAAATTGGTTCATTTTTGTGGCCGGAAAAAAATAAAATAGAAAACACTAGAAATGCCAATATATCGGAAGTACTGGGCGTTATCCAAATTCCGATTAAACAGGGTGTTAGGTCTTGCCGAGACAAACATTTCAGTTCAAGAAATTTGAAAAAAGGTTGAGAATTGAGGGAGCTATGGCCATTTTTGTAAATGACCACAGATGGACACACGGACACACAGACACTTGTTCGGGAAGTGATTCTGAGTAAATGTGTAGGTATAAGAATAAATTTTTTCTGAAGTTCCGTTCCGATTCTCGATTTTAGGACGATCACAATACTTCCATTTACTCTGTAAATATGGAAGTAAAAATATTTTCAAAGTTCGTGACATTTTTAAATGGATTACAGTTATACCCACCAAAGTAAAAAACGTAATGGCAGCGCATGAATCACTTTTACAAGTCAAAAATTTGAATTTCGAATTCGGGTCCACGACAATGTTAATTTGTCCATGAAAATGGGAATAAATTCAAGTTTGATGCAGTTGCAATTATATTCTTGGGTTGGTGAAGGGAAAAACAGCTAATTATGCTTGGAATGATCGTTTCTTGACATTAAAATGAAAATGCAAACAAGTTTTGAGAAAAATCAAAACGGCTAGGCAGTCCCATCTGCTTCCCCATGTTGTCCTGTAAAATCTAAGTTGCACCAGTCACTGAACAACTAGGGTAAAGAGTGGTACGCGATGGTAGCTGCTAAGGTTGGCAAAAAAGATTATTAGGTATCTAATTTTACCATTGTCGTGGACTTTTCGAATTTTGAATGTCAACGACAATGTTAAAAACTAAAAGCCACGACAATGTGGTTTTCAACTACAAGATCACATTATGTCAAAACTTTTTATGTCTCAAGGTTCTTCCAATGGGCATTAATTACAGTCTCTAACGACGTTGTGAAAACATGCATTAGATGGAATCATGATTATTAAAAGTATAGAACTAGAAACGACCACGACAATGTTACGAATAAACCTACGCACCCGAAATATTATCTTCAAGAGGGTTGGTTCATGACTGAAAAAGCCGCTGGCACGTTTTGCGCATACTGGCAGAGACCGCCAGGGTTGCCGCTTTCCGAAACTATCTTCAAAATGAAAACAAAGAGTGACTTGATCTCTATGATTCGCAGTGAAAGAGCCACCTTGGGAGAGTACTCGCTCATATGGTCAAGTCGGAAATCAAGAGGAACGTGTCCAACGACAGGGCGAGTACGATCTTAGTTTCGAACCCTAACCTCAGCCCACAGTCAACGTGGAGAGAGGTTATGAAAGCAATCGACCCTGCTGCTCAGGGCATAAAGATTAGGGCAATGAGAACAAAGGGCAAAGAAGGAGTTGTATTAGCGACGGCAAGCCAAGAGGACAACGTGAAGATCCAGAGCTACGTCCAGCTTCGCAATGCCGGTTTTACTGTACAAGAGTCAATGGGCGACAACCCCAGACTTAGAGTGCATGGCGTTCAAGCAGAGCTCGCTCCCGAGGAATTCGTATGTGCTGCATTTGCTCAAAATTTCCAGGGCAAATGGACCGAGTCCATGTTCAGGGCCTCTTTCAAGCCGTTGTTCAAAACAGGCAAGAGGGATTTGGACACGGTGATCTGGGTTGTCGAAACCTCACCAGAGATGAGGAGAGCAGTTCTGAACCAAGGGCGACTGTATATCAAATGGGACAGCTGCTGGGTTGCGGACTTTGTACGTGTCTCTAGGTGCTTCAAGTGTCAGGCTTTTGACCACGTTGCAAAATTCTGGACGACGGCCATGCAGTGACCTCTGAGAACTGTCCTGCTTACAATTGGGCAGTTCGTAAGAGGCTCCGTAGTACCAACTACGGAAAGGAAGCGGAGCAGCAGGGAACCCAACAGCCGCCAACACCGCGCCCCCGGAACTGTGACTCTGGAGGGAATGCCAAGAGGGACAGAGAAGAGGCCTCTCCTCAGGGCCCCTCAGAGAAACGAGTCATCTCAGACTTGGATAGGCCTGAACCTCCAGTTACGCCCAGAAGAAGGTCGGAGGGGACTGAGATTGCTTGGAAGGAGTTATGTAGGCACTGCCTTAAATATGGGCATACAACAAGTCAGTGCCTCTCATTAGTAGCCGCTTGTGAACACTGCGGGTTGGAAGGGCACTAGGTAGAAACCTGCCCAAACAGAGGCTCATCGGCGCAATGCGTTCAATGCATCAGGCTCAAGTTGAAAAAGGACGCTACCAAACACAGCGTCCTAACGCAGGAAATTTTCCCAGCATACATTATGCATATATGCATGATGCTTGATATATCAAGCTTATGAACAAGGATGAGCTCAATTTGGCAATATGCTCCCCGCCCAAGAAACAAGTCCTCAGGATGGATCCATAGCCTGAGCTGCCTCTACTGCACTCAACAGCGAGAACTGATGGGGAGGAGCAAACAAGCGGGTGCGCTAGCTCAAGAATCGGCCAACAAAAGTGCGTCAAAAAAAAAAAAAAAAAACCTATGTGTAGCCCTAACGGTTCACTAGCGGATCTGGGGCAGGTCTCGTTTTGGAACTGCAGAGGGATCAGTAGTCTAAATTCGGTAGAAGCCGATTTATTTATGGAAAATTCAATTTTATGCCTGTCTGAAACTCACTTACTTGAAGCACTAAAATTTATCCCTCAAGCTATTAATAATTTTGAAGTAACACGTTCTTTCTAAACGAAGCTATTGTCGAGAGAGGCGATATGCTTCCCTTGTAAGATGGCTAGTAGGTGCCTGGCGCTCACCAGTTAAAACTGAATGTAGGATAAAAGGAGATAAATTTGACTAAATTAATACTGTTGCTGCCGTTCTGTGTATTTGTAGATTCTAATTATTGATATCGACTGTATACTTCAATTCGGTTCTATTTGTTACTTTGCCAGTGTGCATTGTTGGTTGCGTGAAAACTATGCTATGGATGTATATCTAATAAGCAATAAAGTATTCATTCATTCATTTAACTATCTTCAAAATCCAAAATAACCAGAATCCCTTTTGCACAGCCGAGGATTTATTCTAGCCACGACAATGTTAAGAAAAGTTATACACAACTTTTCATTGATCGTAATTGTTGAAATGATTTTTACATGAGCATTGCAATACTCTTTTTCTAAACGTAAGATCTCTAACTTGAATGAGGAAAAAATCGCATTCAAAGGAAATGTATCAAATGGATGAAAATCAACTGCTTAGTCAAGAATTTAAACTTTCAGACCTGCCACGACAATGTGAATTGGTTGGTAAATCACCTAGTTACGTTATTTAAAAACCAACTATTCTTTTGTTGCTACCATTCCCAACGTAGAGCTGATCAGAACCTAAAATTGGGGAAAAAAATCAAAAGCGTCGGTCTAATGAGAAAAATTTCAGAGGCTTTAGACGCAAAATTGCCCCTAGTTTAAGAATCACCCAAATATGGAAGTAAAAATGAATAAATTTGTGATTTGTAGGTTTCAAGCTCACATGGTTCACCACACCTACTTCATGAATACCTATAGTACCTAGTACTTTCTTCTCTTTTTGAGAAGCTATTTTTGGATATCCTAAAACATATTCTTCTTCTTCTTCTCCAGGCTACAGAGAAGCAGGTCCTGGTTCTGAACGAAGAGGCGAAGTGGGTAAAAGCCAAGTGGGCAGAGAGCCGACAAGAGGCCTGTGGTGCTGGGTGAGACGAACTCCAGCATTGGACAGTCCCTCCAATCGTCCGGCGTCAAACCACTACACCGTTGACGACGCGTACGCAGGTGTAGAAGCGTTGTATGCCGAACTGGACAAGCCAGTTTACCAAAATACTGGTAATAATGCTGGGCTGCAAAGCTATGTTAGCTGTTAAAAGCTTGCCTATTACTTCCATATTTGCAGAGTTAATGGAAGTATTCCAATCATCCTTAAATTGAAAATTGGATTGGAGCTTTAGAAAAACGCTGGTTAGTAGATTATTGACGTGGCTAAATTATTTGTCTGGATATCACAGAAAATAAAGTTCAAATAGTTATAGTGGGTAGGTTTTGTTACAGAAGGAGTAATAGATGGGTAGGAAGAACCAGAAAGAAAATAACTGGCTTAGGAAAATATGAATCTATATTGAAGTAGGGATGGGTCACATAACGAGAAACTAGTTAGAAATAACTAGTTCGAAAAAATAACGTTATAACCGTTTTTCGTTTAGGAAAAAACTAGTTACAAAATAACGACGGTAGTAGGTGCCACGACCGGCATAGCGTTTCTCTAAAAACTTGAAGATCAGGACATTTAAATGATTTTGCTCTCTACTCTAGGGATGGGCATAACGGTTATATTTGAGTAACGTTAAATAACGTTCGTTGCAAAAAAATAACTGAAGAAAAAACTAGTTACAAAATAACTAGTTTCTTTTCTTACGAGAAAAACGCGTAAAAACTGTATTGTAGGTTTTTTAACCTCCTCATAGTCGTTATAATATAAAGACAGTATTTCGTTTTTTTTTTAACTAGGTACTAACAACGCATATTATGCGTTGTTAGTAGTTAAAACCAGTGGTGTGTAGATAACACACAATACTTCCATATTTTGGAACGTAAAATTGTGACACAATTTGATCATATTTTGACTGCTTTTAAGGGTGTTTAGGTCAAAAATATCAAAAAATTCACTATTCAAATTTCAAAATTTGCCCAAAATAAGAAACGCCTGATTTCCGGAACATAAAAAATGTCCACATATTCTGCAAGGTAAAACCAAGATTTTAAGACCAAGAACGCTCGAATCGGTTTATTTTTGTGGCCGGAAAAAAAATAAAATAGAAAACACTAAAAATGCATATCGGCATAAAAATATATCGGAAGTACTGTGCGTTATCCGAATTTCAATTAAACAGGGTGTTGGGTCTTGCCGAGACAAACATTTCAGTTCAAGAAATTTGAAAAAAGGTTGAGAAATGAGGGAGTTATGATCATTTTTGTAAATGACCACAGACGGACGGACGGTCTGACGGACACAGACACTTGTTCAGGAAGTGATTCTGAGTAAAGGCGCGATTACACTTGCGTTGTTGGGCCCAACACCGAATATTCGCCCATACTCGCCCGAACATTCGTCTATACTCGGAATATCCCGAATATTGACGCGCAACCCGCACACACTTGCGGTGTTGGCGCTCGACCCCGAGCATCGACGAATATTGTCAACCAACGATGAAGTTTAGCAGTCAACACAGAGTAATTCCGATATATTTGCAATTTTAGTGTTTTCTTTTTTTTCTCCGGCCACAAAAATGAACTTGAAATGAATTTGGGCGTTATTGGTATTAAAATCTTTGTTTTACCTTGCAGAATATGAGGATATTCCGATACCATGGCGTATTTTAATTTTGGGCGAATTTTAAAATTGGCATAGGTAGTGAGTTTTTTCATATTTTTGACCTGAACACCCTCAAAAGCAGTCAAAACATGATCAAATTGTGTCACACTTTTACGTTTCAAATTATGGAAGTATTGCGTGTTATCTACGCACCAATGGTGAATGAATTTGCATTTGGTTGCATTTGGGACAATTTAATTGAGAAATCATTTCGTTCTTTCTACGTTTGTCAGGGAAAACATCCATAGAAAGTATCGATTGATACCCATGGTATCGAGTACTTATGTTTCGATAAAATATCGAAATCAGTACTGAGATTTCGATACTCATTGGATACCGAGTATCGAGTATATGGGGGTATCGAAATGTCACTACAGACACCCACCGGAGGGATACCCCGGGTGAGAAAGATTAACTCCCTTCCGATGATTCACGCTCCGGGACCTCGTACCCGTACGAGAGCTCAGCGCCTTCAACTTGCATCGGGAAGCAAACCCGCCAAACACTCGGCCGCATGTGTAAACGCTGCACGAATACGCAAGTTGGCCAATACTCGCCGCCTTTGACTCGGGACAAAAAACCGCCTTTTGACCGAGCATCCCCGAGCACCAACATTGGCGAACATTCGGGCGAATATCCCGCGGTTACACTTGCGGGAAGAGGCCGACGAATATTCGGTGTTGGGCCCAACAACGCAAGTGTAACCGCGGCTTAAATGTGTATAAGAAAGTTTTTTCTGAATCTCCGTTCCGATTCTCGATTTTAGGACGATCACAATACTTCCATTTACTCTGTAAATATGGAAGTAAAAATATCCACATATTCTGCAAGGCAAAACGAAGATTTTGAGACCAAAAACGCTTAAATCGGTCCATTTTTGTGGCCGGAAAAATAAAATAGAAAACACTAAAAATGCAAATATAACGGAAGTACTGCGAGTAATTCAAAATCCGATTAAACAGGGTGTTAGGTCTTGTCTTGGTTAGGTCTTTCCGAGACAAACATTTTAGTTCAAGAAATTTGAAAAAAGGTTGAGAATTGAGGGAGTTATGGTCATTTTTGTAAATGAAGTACCAGAAACGAAAGGATGAAAAATAACGGATAACGGAATAAGTTATTCCGAATAACTAGTTACATATCAAAACGGTCGGCTTGGGCAACGTGTGAGTCCTTTGTCCTTCTCCGCTCTAGAGGCCTTGCTCACACGCCACAATGGACACAATTGTTGCTTTCACTTTTAACTAAGTTCCATTTCTCTTCGTCTTCGATTACCTGTATCCGAAATTCTTCTTCGGAACCAATTCCTTGGTTAAAATACAAGTCAGATTGAGATTATCGAATGCAGCACACAATAGAGTAGAGAGCAAAATCATTTAAATGTCCTGATCTGCAAGTTTTTAGAGAAACGCTATGCCGGTCTTGGCACCTACTACCGTCGTTATTTTGTAACTAGTTTTTTCCTAAACGAAAAACGGTTATAACGTTATTTTTTCGAACTAGTTATTTCTAACTAGTTTCTCGTTATGTGACCCATCCCTACTCTACTCTATTGTGTGCTGCATTCGATAATCTCAATCTGACTTGTATTTTAACCAAGGAATTGGTTCCGAAGAAGAATTTGGGATACAGGTAATCGAAGACGAAGAGAAATGGAACTTAGTTAAAAGTGAAAGCAACAATTGTGTCCATTGTGGCGTGTGAGCAAGGCCTCTAGAGCGGAGAAGGACAAAGGACTCACACGTTGTCGTTTCTTTGTCGTTGCGTTGTCAGTTGCCCAAGCCGACAGTTTTGATATGTAACTAGTTATTCCGTCATCCGTTATTTTTCATCCTTTCGTTTCTGGTACTTCATTTACAAAAATGACCATAACTCCCTCAATTCTCAACCTTTTTTCAAATTTCTTGAACTAAAATGTTTGTCTCGGAAAGACCTAACAAAGACAAGACCTAACACCCTGTTTAATCGGATTTTGAATTACTCGCAGTACTTCCGATATATTTGCATTTTTAGTGTTTTCTATTTTATTTTTCCGGCCACAAAAATGGACCGATTTGAGCGTTTTTGGTCTCAAAATCTTCGTTTTGCCTTGCAGAATATGTGGATATTTTTACTTCCATATTTACAGAGTAAATGGAAGTATTGTGATCGTCCTAAAATCGAGAATCGGAACGGAGATTCAGAAAAAACTTTTTCTTATACACATTTACTCAGAATCACTTCCTGAACAAGTGTCTGTGTCCGTTAGTCTGCCCGTCCGTCTGTGGTCATTTACAAAAATGATCATAACTCCCTCATTTCTCAACCTTTTTTCAAATTTCTTGAACTGAAATGTTTGTCTCGGCAAGACCTAACACCCTGTTTAATTGAAATTCGGATAACGCACAGTACTTCCGATATATTTGCATTTTTAGTGTTTTCTATTTTATTTTTTTCCGGCCACAAAAATAAACCGATTCGAGCGTTCTTGGTCTTAAAATCTTGGTTTTACCTTGCAGAATATGTGGACATTTTTTATGTTCCGGAAAAAAGGCGTTTTTTATTTTGGGCAAATTTTGAAATTTGAATAGTGAATTTTTTGATATTTTTGACCTAAACACCCTTAAAAGCAGTCAAAATATGATCAAATTGTGTCACAATTTTACGTTCCAAAATATGGAAGTATTGTGTGTTATCTACGCACCACTGGTTTATATTCCGAAAATGTAGCGTTTTTTAATTTTGGGCGAATTTTGGAATTTGCATAGCGAATTTTTCATTATTTTGACCTAAACACCCTTAAAAACAGTCAAAATATGATCAAATTTTTTCAAATGTGTACGTTTCAAAATAAGGAAGTATTGTGTGTTATCTACGCACCACTGGTTTCATTTTGGGCGAATTTTAAAATTTGAATAGCGAATTTTCCGATATTTTTGATCTAAACACCCTTAAAAGCAGCCAAAATATGATCAAATTGTGTCTCAATTTTACGTTTCAAAATGTGGAAGTATTGTGTGTTATCTACGCACCACTGGTTTTAACTACAGTAGTTAAAACCAGTGGTGCGTAGATATAGTAACTATCAACGCATAATATGCGTTGTTAGTACCTAGTTAAAAAAAAACGAAATACTGTCTTTATATTATAACGACTATGAGGAGGTTAAAAAACCTACAATACTGTTTTTACACGTTTTTCTCGTAAGAAAAGAAACTAGTTATTTTGTAACTAGTTTTTTCTTCAGTTATTTTTTTTCAACGAACGTTATTTAACGTTACTCAAATATAACCGTTATGCCCATCCCTATATTGAAGGAACTACATTAGCCATTAAATTGAACTAGTTAACCTTTTGAAGGCATGGGAGAAGATTAGGGAGAAACGTGCTTTTTGTTATTGTTGTTAGTTAATCAGTCTTTCACTTTAGGAACAGTTTCTAATGTAGGACATTAATGTATTAACACCTCCCCACCAAGATGGAATTCAGGGGCTGTACCGCTCCGGCGGTCGACGGTTCCGTGGAGTTCTGATGAGCTTCGGCGATTGGTTGCTAATAGATGTACTTTCATTTGGAGGTCCTGCCGGTGCTGATTTAGGCTCTTCGGGTGCTCCCTTGGTGTTCTGTTGGGTATGGCCCATCACTGACATCCTGGACAGTCTGGGAAAATTTGACGATTTTGAGTTATTGGTACCGCTGGATTCAGAAACCAGTGGTGCGTAGATAACACACAATACTTCCATATTTTGAAACGTGAAATTGAGACACAATTTGATCATTTTTTTGACTGCTTTTAAGGGTGTTTAGGCCAAAAATATCGAAAAATTCATTATTAAAATTTTAAAATTCGCCCAAAATGAAAAAACGCCACATTTTCGGAATGTAAAAAATATCCACATATTCAGCAAGGTGAAACAAAGATTTTAAGACCAAGAACGCTCAAATCGGTCCACTTTTGTGGCCGGAAAAAAACGCTGCTAAGTAGATTAGTGACATGGGTACATTATTTGTCTGGGTACCTCAGAAAATAAAGTTCAAATAGTTGGAGTAGGTCGGTTTATCATCATATCATTTGTGGAGTAATGGTCAATCGTGAATTCAATTATGCCGAAAAGGTACGTTTTCACAATGATAATAAATAGGTAGGTATAAAAAGAAAATACCTGGCGGCTGCTTTCAAAGAAATATTTCCTGAGGCCTGGCGGCAAGAAGGCAGCCATTTTGTTAACCGCGTTAACAGGTGACAACTGTTATCAAGATCCGCCCAATTAACATAAGCTGTCCAATCCCAGCTTCACACTTTCAGTTTCTAATAAATCTGAGCCAATAGACGACGAAAGAGCCGGTAGGGGTAGGGGAAGTCCCCTACTTCCCCACCCTACCAAGATCAAGGGTGGGAATGTTACAGCCGCCATTTCGTATTCCTCACGCCTTGAACCGATTGAAACATGTGCCGTGAACCCAAGAAAACTGCAAAACCGCAATTTCAGCAGTGTCACTGCCCCCAAAATTGACCCTGTTGACCAAAATCTCGAAAAAATGCCAAATTTCATGTTTCATAGTCAATATCTAAAGATTCCCGCCAAAAAACCCCGAAGTCAAATCCATCATTTTTTTGAAATTTTTCCTAGGCTAGGACCTTGGATTTTCCAGCTGAAATCGGTTTTTTTCATTTTTCTTAGTCCTGGAGAGTTGTAGAAAATTGCGAATTTTTTGTGTCATGTACCTGCCCAAAACCTACTCAAAAATATTTTTTTTGGAATTTTAACATTTTTTTTAAAGGGTCAAAAAAATATTTTTTGTTTAGGTCAAAAATTAGTCTTTAAACCAGTTTTTGATTACTAAACCCCAATCGATTTTGACTTATAGGGAGTGAAAAATGTGTAAAAACCTTCAAGGAATCCAACGAGCTCAAAAAATTCAAAATCGGTTCAGTAGGCTCAAATTGCCAAAAACGCGAAAACGCAGAAATCGCATTAAGAAATTCAAGCCAAACCGATTCAAAAACCAAATTTTCGAATTTTTTCGGAAAAACCACCCTATCTTATGGTAAATCAAGCGAGAAACACGGGAAAAATACTCAAAAAATTCTAAACCCACGGCATCACCTTCAAAATTGAGATTTTGTGTTTTTTCAAAAATATACCCTAATTATGCCGAATTGGACCCGTTAACCTTCTCCGATCGGATTGCCCGGACAATATGCCTCAAGTTGGAGCAAACCACAACTTTCAAGACTAATTTAGTCAAAATCGGATCAGTATTTCAATACGAAGTGGCTGGACGAAATTTTTGGCCAAAATTTCGTCCGTCCACTTCGTATCGAACCCCTGATCCGATTTTGGTGCGGTTGGTCCTAAAAGTTGTGTTTTGCTCCAACTTGAGGCATATTGTCAGGGGAATCCGATCAAAAAATTTTAAGGGGTCGAAAACCCAAAAAAACTGTTTTTGAGATCATGACTTTTTTTACATTTGATCGTTTTTGAGTAGTCTAGAGTTGATTCAGAGGATTCCCTTATAGGAGGTGCACGTCACAGGAAAATTTGCTAAACGCTCGTTTTTTTTTTTTGAAATCGGACCACTCCTTCTATGCGTTTTGCTGCTGACGGCGTACGGCGTACGGCGTACGGCGTACGGCGGACGGACAAAAAATTTTTATTGCAGATTCTTGTTCTAGAACCTCTGAAACGTGAAAGAACAAATTTTCAGGGGGTGTTGTAAAAAAAATTTTCTTGAACAATTACATAGGTACATTATTTCTGGAAATAATGTACCAAAATAAAATAGAAAACACTAAAAATGCAAATATATCGGAAGTACTGTGCGTCATCCAAATTCCGATTAAACAGGGTGTTAGGTCTTGCCGAGACAAACATTTCAGTTCAAGAAATTTGAAAAAAGGTTGAGAAATGAGGGAGTAATGGCCATTTTTGTAAATGCCCACAGACGGACAGACAGACAGACGGACACACGGACACACAGACACACAGACACTTGTTCGGGAAGTGATTCTGAGTAAATGTGTATAAGAAAAAGTTTTTTCTGAAGCTCCGTTCCGATTCTCGATTTTAGGACGATCACAATACTTCCATTTACTCTGTAAATATGGAAGTAAAAAAGCTCTATAAATCTCAAAAACTTTTGGAAGTTCAGGTGCCGGCAGGTAGCAGTTAAATCGGTGTAGACGATTCATTTGGTATCCCTACCACTCGTCTACAGAGTCACATTTTTAGTTGTGACATAAATCTCGATGAGATATTTGCTCGGTTGACGCGTTATTTTGAGTTGTAACGTTCTTGATGAGTAAAGTTCCAAATTTTTGATGCGTTATTTCTAATTGTAACTCTATTGGTGATTGAAAAAGCCATCAATACCGTATCAACTCAAAATATTCAAGCGTCCGTTGCATGGATTATTCATGAAAACCGTTATAACTTGGAGCATTGGCTTATTTTCACGATTACGAATTATTAATTAGGGAAGGATACTAAATAACGACTGAAATTCGATTTTGAAGGACCATCTCATATTTTTTCAAGACTTTCAAGCCCAGAATAATTATATCAACGGCAGAAACAGTTTTTCACGTTTCCTGAAAAAAAAAAACGCTGCTAAGTAGATTAGTGACATGGGTACATTATTTGTCTGGGTATCTCAGAAAATAAAGTTCAAATAGTTGGAGTAGGTCGGTTTATCATCATATCAATTGTGGAGTAATGGTCAATCGTGAATTCAATTATGCCGAAAAGGTACGTTTTCACAATGATGAATAAATAGGTAGGTATAAAAAGAAAATACCTGGCGGCTGCTTTCAAAGAAATATTTCCTGAGGCCTGGCGGCAAGAAGGCAGCCATTTTGTTAACCGCGTTAACAGGTGACAACTGTTATCAAGATCCGCCCCATTAACATAAGCTGTCCAATCCCAGCTTCACACTTTCAGTTTCTAATAGCCGAATCGCATTTTTACTTCCATATTTACAGAGTAAATGGAAGTATTGTGATCGTCCTAAAATCGAGAATCGGAACGGAGCTTCAGAAAAAACTTTTTCTTATACACATTTACTCAGAATCACTTCCTGAACAAGTGTCTGTGTGTCCGTGTGTCCGTTAGTCCGTCTGTGGTCATTTACAAAAATGGCCATAACTCCCTCATTTCTTAACCTTTTTTCAAATTTCTTGAACTGAAATGTTTGTCTCGGCAAGACCTAACACCCTGTTAAATCGGAATTCGGATAACGCACAGTACTTCCAATATATTTGCATTTTTAGTGTTTTCTATTTTATTTTTTACCGGCCACAAAAATGAACCGATTTGAGCGTTCTTGGTCTTAAAATCTTTCTTTTGCGTTGCAGAATATGTGGATATTTTTTATGTACCAAAAAACTGGCGTTTTTTTATTTTGGGCGAATTTTGAAATTTGAATACTGAATTTTTTGATATTTTTGACCTAAACACCCTTAAAAGCAGTCAAAATATGATCAAATTGTGTCACAATTTCACGTTCCAAAATATGGAAGTATTGTGTGTTATCTACGCACCACTGGTTTACTTCCATATATACAGAGTAAATGGAAGTATTGGAATCGTCCTAAAATCGAGAATCGGAACGGAGCTTCAGAAAAAACTTTTTCTTATACACATTTACTCAGAATCACTTCCTGAACAAGTGTCTGTGTGTCCGTTACGTCCGTCTGTCCGTCTGTCTGTCTGTCCGACTGTGATCATTTACAAAAATGACCGTAGCTCCCTCAATTCTCAACCTTTTTTCAAATTTCTTGAACTGAAATGTTTGTCTCAGCAAGACCTAACACCCTGTTTAATCAAAATTTGGATAACGCACAGTACTTCCGATATATTTGCATTTTTAGTGTTTTCTATTTTATTTTTTTCCGGCCACAAAAATGATCCGATTTGAGCGTTTTTGCTCTTCAAATCTTCGTTTTACCTTGCAGAATATGTGGATATTTTGGTACATTATTTCCAGAAATAATGTACCTATGTAATTGTTCAAGAAAATTTTTTTTACAACACCCCCTGAAAATTTGTTCTTTCACGTTTCAGAGGTTCTAGAACAAGAATCTGCAATAAAAATTTTTTGTCCGTCCGCCGTACGCCGTACGCCGTACGCCGTCAGCAGCAAAACGCATAGAAGGAGTGGTCCGATTTCAAAAAAAAAAAAACGAGCGTTTAGCAAATTTTCCTGTGACGTGCACCTCCTATAAGGGAATCCTCTGAATCAACTCTAGACTACTCAAAAACGATCAAATGTAAAAAAAGTCATGATCTCAAAAACAGTTTTTTTGGGTTTTCGACCCCTTAAAATTTTTTGATCGGATTCCCCTGACAATATGCCTCAAGTTGGAGCAAAACACAACTTTTAGGACCAACCGCACCAAAATCGGATCAGCGGTTCGATACGAAGTGGACGGACGAAATTTTGGCCAAAAATTTCGTCCAGCCACTTCGTATTGAAATACTGATCCGATTTTGACTAAATTAGTCTTGAAAGTTGTGGTTTGCTCCAACTTGAGGCATATTGTCCGGGCAATCCGATCGGAGAAGGTTAACGGGTCCAATTCGGCATAATTAGGGTATATTTTTGAAAAAACACAAAATCTCAATTTTGAAGGTGATGCCGTGGGTTTAGAATTTTTTGAGTATTTTTCCCGTGTTTCTCGCTTGATTTACCATAAGATAGGGTGGTTTTTCCGGAAAAATTCGAAAATTTGGTTTTTGAATCGGTTTGGCTTGAATTTCTTAATGCGATTTCTGCGTTTTCGCGTTTTTGGCAATTTGAGGGAGTCCTACTGAACCGATTTTGAATTTTTTGAGCTCGTTGGATTCCTTGAAGGTTTTTACACATTTTTCACTCCCTATAAGTCAAAATCGATTGGGGTTTAGTAATCAAAAACTGGTTTAAAGACTAATTTTAGTGACCTAAACAAAAAATATTTTTTTGACCCTTTAAAAAAAATGTTAAAATTCCAAAAAAAATATTTTTGAGTAGGTTTTGGGCAGGTACATGACACAAAAAATTCGCAATTTTCTACAACTCTCCAGGACTAAGAAAAATGAAAAAAACCGATTTCAGCTGGAAAATCCAAGGTCCTAGCCTAGGAAAAATTTCAAAAAAATGATGGATTTGACTTCGGGGTTTTTTGGCGGGAATCTTTAGATATTGACTATGAAACATGAAATTTGGCATTTTTTCGAGATTTTGGTCAACAGGGTCAATTTTGGGGGCAGTGACACTGCTGAAATTGCGGTTTTGCAGTTTTCATGGGTTCACGGCACATGTTCCAATCGGTTCAAGGCGTGAGGAATACGAAATGGCGGCTGTAACATTCCCACCCTTGATCTTGGTAGGGTGGGGAAGTAGGGGACTTCCCCTACCCCTACCGGCTCTTTCGTCGTCTATTGGCTCAGATTTATTAGAAACTGAAAGTGTGAAGCTGGGATTGGACAGCTTATGTTAATTGGGCGGATCTTGATAACAGGTGACAACTGTTATCAAGATCCGCCCCATTAACATAAGCTGTCCAATCCCAGCTTCACACTTTCAGTTTCTAATAGCCGAATCGCATTTTTACTTCCATATTTACAGAGTAAATGGAAGTATTGTGATCGTCCTAAAATCGAGAATCGGAACGGAGCTTCAGAAAAAACTTTTTCTTATACACATTTACTCAGAATCACTTCCTGAACAAGTGTCTGTGTGTCCGTGTGTCCGTTAGTCCGTCTGTGGTCATTTACAAAAATGGCCATAACTCCCTCATTTCTTAACCTTTTTTCAAATTTCTTGAACTGAAATGTTTGTCTCGGCAAGACCTAACACCCTGTTTAATCGGAATTCGGATAACGCACAGTACTTCCAATATATTTGCATTTTTAGTGTTTTCTATTTTATTTTTTACCGGCCACAAAAATGAACCGATTTGAGCGTTCTTGGTCTTAAAATCTTTCTTTTGCGTTGCAGAATATGTGGATATTTTTTATGTACCAAAAAACTGGCGTTTTTTTATTTTGGGCGAATTTTGAAATTTGAATACTGAATTTTTTGATATTTTTGACCTAAACACCCTTAAAAGCAGTCAAAATATGATCAAATTGTGTCACAATTTCACGTTCCAAAATATGGAAGTATTGTGTGTTATCTACGCACCACTGGTTTACTTCCATATATACAGAGTAAATGGAAGTATTGGAATCGTCCTAAAATCGAGAATCGGAACGGAGCTTCAGAAAAAACTTTTTCTTATACACATTTACTCAGAATCACTTCCTGAACAAGTGTCTGTGTGTCCGTTACGTCCGTCTGTCCGTCTGTCTGTCTGTCCGACTGTGATCATTTACAAAAATGACCGTAGCTCCCTCAATTCTCAACCTTTTTTCAAATTTCTTGAACTGAAATGTTTGTCTCAGCAAGACCTAACACCCTGTTTAATCAAAATTTGGATAACGCACAGTACTTCCGATATATTTGCATTTTTAGTGTTTTCTATTTTATTTTTTTCCGGCCACAAAAATGATCCGATTTGAGCGTTTTTGCTCTTCAAATCTTCGTTTTACCTTGCAGAATATGTGGATATTTTGGTACATTATTTCCAGAAATAATGTACCTATGTAATTGTTCAAGAAAATTTTTTTTACAACACCCCCTGAAAATTTGTTCTTTCACGTTTCAGAGGTTCTAGAACAAGAATCTGCAATAAAAATTTTTTGTCCGTCCGCCGTACGCCGTACGCCGTACGCCGTCAGCAGCAAAACGCATAGAAGGAGTGGTCCGATTTCAAAAAA
Source organism: Nesidiocoris tenuis (assembly GCA_036186465.1). NCBI lineage: Eukaryota > Metazoa > Arthropoda > Insecta > Hemiptera > Miridae > Nesidiocoris > Nesidiocoris tenuis. The sequence continues at coordinate 8,245,510 of AP028917.1, forward strand.
AAAAACGCTGCTAAGTAGATCAGTGGCATGTGCAGATTAGTTTTTGCTATGTCCGAAGAACTCTGCAAATTTTGCACAGGGGTTCATTTTTCGATTGCAAAGACAAACCTTACGATATATCGGTACTCCTTAAACACAGAATTTAGCTGTTATTATTCTATAATTTCAGTATCAATTTGTATTTTAGATGGGTTATTTAGAAAAACGTTTTTTCAACCAGGCAAAAAATAATCATCCTCTTCGCTTGATAAATACTTACTTACCTATCAATTTTTTCAACGCAGCTGATCGTTCAATTCCGTTAAATTTACCATTTAATCTATTCTTAATCACCTTCATAATTAACTGAATAATAATAATTATTAAATTCTCTGAATAATGAAATTAAAAATGCCTCATGCCTCAGAACCGTTGTTAAAGCCTGACTCGCTCTCATGTTGCCAAGCGCAACTGGTCGAAGTGTGAGTGCGTCACCTTGTTGGTGTAATAGGCTAGTAGTCGTAAGTAGATCAATCAACCGTATCTAAGAGCCGAGGCCAAATTCTCAAGTTTTTCCAATTTTTGTTTTGCTGATTTGTGTAATGCGACCAAATTCTTTAAATTGAAGATATCGGGAGGACAGAAGTTTTTGTGGGGATTCCAACGAGTGGAAAACGAATTTTGTGGCTCGAGTAGTTTTCGAGTTATTAAGAATTGGGGAAATTTTAAAAAACTCAAAACTGCTTCACTAAAACTGCAATAACTCCTAAACGGTTGAAGCTACTGGCGTGGCGATGGTCGCATTCGATTCAGCATAGAAAAATCTATAGAAAATGATACCTCACATGCCTATGTTGCAAATTTCCTTAAAAATACGAATTTTTTACAACTTCAACAGCTGTTTTACTGGCCTTAAAATTAAGGTAGGGTTCTGCCGAGACGTTAGGACCAACTAGATACGGAACTTGATTTTTGGTAAAAATTTCAAAATTTTTCGATAACTCCTTCCCCCTTAAAAACCCCGGACGGCGGACGGCGTACGGCGTACGGCGTACGGCGGACGGACAAAAAAATTTTATTGCAGATTCGGATTCTACACCCCTTGAAACGTAAACCAACAAATTTTCAGGGGGTGTTAAAAAATTTTTTTTCCTGACCGATTACAAAGGTTCATTTCTTTAGAAAAATGAACCAAAAACGAGCGTTTAGCAAATTTTCCTGTGACGTGCACCTCCTATAAGGGAATCCTCTGAATCAACTCTAGACTACTCAAAAACGATCAAATGTAAAAAAAGTCATGATCTCAAAAACAGTTTTTTTGGGTTTTCGACCCCTTAAAATTTTTTGATCGGATTCCCCTGACAATATGCCTCAAGTTGGAGCAAAACACAACTTTTAGGACCAACCGCACCAAAATCGGATCAGCGGTTCGATACGAAGTGGACGGACGAAATTTTGGCCAAAAATTTCGTCCAGCCACTTCGTATTGAAATACTGATCCGATTTTGACTAAATTAGTCTTGAAAGTTGTGGTTTGCTCCAACTTGAGGCATATTGTCCGGGCAATCCGATCGGAGAAGGTTAACGGGTCCAATTCGGCATAATTAGGGTATATTTTTGAAAAAACACAAAATCTCAATTTTGAAGGTGATGCCGTGGGTTTAGAATTTTTTGAGTATTTTTCCCGTGTTTCTCGCTTGATTTACCATAAGATAGGGTGGTTTTTCCGGAAAAATTCGAAAATTTGGTTTTTGAATCGGTTTGGCTTGAATTTCTTAATGCGATTTCTGCGTTTTCGCGTTTTTGGCAATTTGAGGGAGTCCTACTGAACCGATTTTGAATTTTTTGAGCTCGTTGGATTCCTTGAAGGTTTTTACACATTTTTCACTCCCTATAAGTCAAAATCGATTGGGGTTTAGTAATCAAAAACTGGTTTAAAGACTAATTTTTGACCTAAACAAAAAATATTTTTTTGACCCTTTAAAAAAAATGTTAAAATTCCAAAAAAAATATTTTTGAGTAGGTTTTGGGCAGGTACATGACACAAAAAATTTGCAATTTTCTACAACTCTCCAGGACTAAGAAAAATGAAAAAAACCGATTTCAGCTGGAAAATCCAAGGTCCTAGCCTAGGAAAAATTTCAAAAAAATGATGGATTTGACTTCGGGGTTTTTTGGCGGGAATCTTTAGATATTGACTATGAAACATGAAATTTGGCATTTTTTCGAGATTTTGGTCAACAGGGTCAATTTTGGGGGCAGTGACACTGCTGAAATTGCGGTTTTGCAGTTTTCTTGGGTTCACGGCACATGTTTCAATCGGTTCAAGGCGTGAGGAATACGAAATGGCGGCTGTAACATTCCCACCCTTGATCTTGGTAGGGTGGGGAAGTAGGGGACTTCCCCTACCCCTACCGGCTCTTTCGTCGTCTATTGGCTCAGATTTATTAGAAACTGAAAGTGTGAAGCTGGGATTGGACAGCTTATGTTAATGGGGCGGATCTTGATAACAGTTGTCACCTGTTAACGCGGTTAACAAAATGGCTGCCTTCTTGCCGCCAGGCCTCAGGAAATATTTCTTTGAAAGCAGCGGCCAGGTATTTTCTTTTTATACCTACCTATTTATTCATCATTGTGAAAACGTACCTTTTCGGCATAATTGAATTCACGATTGACCATTACTCCACAAATGATATGATGATAAACCGACCTACTCCAACTATTTGAACTTTATTTTCTGAGGTACCCAGACAAATAATGTACCCATGTCACTAATCTACTTAGCAGCGTTTTTTATATTCCAATAATGTATTGTATTTTTATTTTGGGCGAATTTTAAAATTTTAATAGTGAATTTTTTGATATTTTTGACCTAAACACCCTCAAAAGCAGTCAAAATATGATCAAATTGTGTCAAAATTTTACGTTTAAAAATATTGAAGTATTGTGTGTTATCTACGCACCACTGGTTTCTTCTTATACCTATTTAATCATTGTGATAACGTACCATGTAAGCATCATTGAATTCACCATTGATTATTACTCCACAAATGGTTTTGTATCGACAAATAAAAGCATCTATCAATTTTTACTTCCATATTTACAGAGTAAATGGAAGTATTGTGATCGTCCTAAAATCGAGAATCGGAACGGAGCTTCAGAAAAAACTTTTTCTTATACACATTTACTCAGAATCACTTCCTGAACAAGTGTCTGTGTGTCCGTCTGTCCGTGTGTCCGTCTTTCCGTCTGTTGTCATTTACAAAAATGACCATAACTCCCTCAATTCTCAACCTTTTTCCAAATTTCTTGAACTGAAATGTTTGTCTCGGCAAGACCTAACACCCTGTTTAATCGAAATTTGGATAACGCACAGTACTTCCGATATATTTGCATTTTTAGTGTTTTCTATTTTATTTTTTTCCGGCCACAAAAATGAACCGATTTGAGCGTTCTTGGTCTTAAAATCTTTGTTTTACCTTGCAGAATATGTAGATATTTTTTATTTTCCGATAATATGTCGTATTTTTATTTTTGGCGAATTTTGAAATTTGAATAGTGAATTTTTTGATATTTTTGACCTAAACACCCTTGAATGCAGTCAAAATATGATCGAATTGTGTCACAATTTTACGTTCCAAAATATGGAAGTATTGTGTGTTATCTACGCACCACTGGTTTACTTCCATATTTACGGAGTAAATGGAATCGTGATCGTCCTAAAATGGAGAATCGGAACGGAGCTTCAGAAAAAACTTTTTCTTATACACATTTACTCAGAATCACTTCCCGAACAAGTGTCTGTGTGTCCGTGTGTCCGTTACGTCCGTCTGTCCGTCTGTCTGTCTGTCCGACTGTGATCATTTACAAAAATGACCGTAGCTCCCTCAATTCTCAACCTTTTTTCAAATTTCTTGAACTGAAATGTTTGTCTCAGCAAGATTAACACCCTGTTTAATCAAAATTTGGATAACGCACTGTACTTCCGATATATTTGCATTTTTAGTGTTTTCTATTTTATTTTTTTCCGGCCACAAAAATGATCCGATTTGAGCGTTCTTGGTCTCAAAATCTTCGTTTTACCTTGCAGAATATGTGGATATTTTTTACATTCCGAAAATGTAGCGTTTTTTCATTTTGGGCGAATTTTGAAATTTGAATACTGAATTTTTTGATATTTTTGACCTAAACACCCTTAAAAGCAGTCAAAATATGATCAAATTGTGTCACAATTTCACGTTTCAAAATATGGAAGTATTGTGTGTTATCTACGCACCACTGGTTATCTATTGATCAAAATGTTAATAAATTTCCAATAAAAGAGATTCCAATAAAATTTTTTTTTTCACATTGTAGCCACCATATTTGTTCAAATCAAGTTGGTTTGGTTCAAAACTTCACGTATCAAAATATGGAAGTAGTGTGTGTCATTTACGCACCACTGGGTTTTTGTTGAAATTAGTTATTCTGATCACGTTCGGTCCCCTCATTTCAATGGCCAAAACCCTGGAGGTTGACCCTGCAGAATAGGTCAAACACGTTGGGGCTGGATACTACACAAGCCATATGATCCAGTTGGCTGAAGCTGGTAAGCTGGTGCTTACTAGAAGCTTTTTCACTCTACTGCAACCATTGGCAAACGACTGCTCGCTGTAGTCAAGCAGATAATGAACAAGTTTGCATGTAGCTGGCATTTTGTAAAACTGCATTCTCAAAAGCGCTGCAAAGTAGATCAGTGGCATGTGCACATTAGTTTTCTGTGTATCCGAAGAGCTCTGCAAATTTTGCACAGGGGTTCATTTTTCGATTGCAAAGACAAACCTAGGGATATATAGGTACTCCTAAAACACGGTATTTAGTTGTTATTATTCTAGAATTTAAGTATAAATTTGTATTTTAGATGGGATTTGAAAAAACTTTTTTTTCAACCCGGCAAAAAAAGCTACACCTGTCCACTTTACTATCCCGATACGTTTGTCTACCAATCTCTTCAACGCAGCTCATCGTTCAATTTTGTTAAATTCACCATTTAATCTATTCTTAATCACTTTCATAATTTCGACGGCGAAGTGGTGAGATCTCGTATCTCCATTTTGTTAAGACCGCCACTATTCCTATGGTACCCTATGTAACCACATTGAATTTCCATGACGTCTCTAATGTGCACGTGCTGGTACGAAATTGGAGATACGAGATCTCACCACTTCGCCGTCGATTTACAGAATAATAATTATTATTAAATTCTCTGAATAATGAAATTAAAAATTCGTCAAGAATGCCTCAGAACCATTGTTGAAGCTTAACTTGCTCTCTTGTTGCCAAGCGCAACTGGTCTAGTGTGAGTTCGTTACCTTGTTGGTGTCTTAGGCTAGTGTTCGAAAGTAGATCAATCAACCGCATCCTAGAGCCGAGGCCAAATTCTCAATTTTTTCCATTTTTGTTTTGCTGATTTATGTAATACGACCAAATTCTTAAAATTGAAGATATTGGGAGGACAGAAGTTTTTGTGGGGGTTCCAACGGTGGAAAACGAATTTTGTGGCTCGAGTACTTTTTGAGTTATTAAGTATTGGAGAAATTTTAAAAAACTCAAAAATATCTCACTGAAATTGCAATAACTCCTGAACGGTTGAAGCTACCGCCGTGGCAAAGGTCTCATTCCATTCAGCATAGAAAAATCTATAGGAAATGATGCCTTACACGCCAATGTTGCTTTTTTCCTGAAAAGCACGAATTTTTTCCCACTTCAATAGCTTTTTTACTGGTCTTAAAATTAAGGTAGGGTTCTGTCAAGACGTTAGGACCAACTAGATACAGAACTTGATTTTTGGTAAAAATTTCAAAAATTTTCGATAACTCCTTCCCCCTGAAAAACCTCGGACGGCGGACGGGGGACGGCTGTCGGACAAAAAATTTTTATTGCAGATTCGGATGCTACACCCTTTGAACGTAAACCAACAAATTTTCAGGGGGTGTTAAAATTTATTTTTCCTGACCGATTACAAAGGTTCATTTCTTTAAAATGAACCAAAAACCGGCTACCCTTCAGGCGAAATTGATTAATTGACGATTTTCTAGAAATGCATGAGAGTTCGTTGTTGAGAATACATTCCACATTATTCCTATTCGCATTTTTACTTCCATATTTACAGAGTAAATGGAAGTATTGGAATCGTCCTAAAATCGAGAATCGGAACGGAGCTTCAGAAAAAACTTTTTCTTATACACATTTACTCAGAATCACTTCCTGAACAAGTGTCTGTGTGTCCGTCTGTCTGTCTGTCCGTCTGTGGTCATTCACAAAAATGGCAATAACTCCCTCATTTCTCAACCTTTTTTCAAATTTCTTGAACTGAAATGTTTGTCTCGGCAAGACCTAACACCCTGTTTAATCGGAATTTGGATAACGCACAGTACTTCCGATATATTTGCATTTTTAGTGTTTTCTATTTTATTTTTTTCCGGCCACAAAAATGAACCGATTTGAGCGTTCGAATATTTGGATATTTTTTATATTCCAAAAATGTATTGTATTTTTATTTTGGGCGAATTTTAAAATTTTAATGGTGAATTTTTCGATATTTTTGGACTAAACACCTTTAAAAGCAGTCAAAATATGATCAAATTGTGTCACAATTTTACTTTTCAAAATATGGAAGTATTGTGTGTTATCTACGCACCACTGGTTTTGTTCGTCTTTTTGACACAGGCTATGTCTTAGATGCGGAAACGGCCTCACCCCCAAGTTCAGCTTACTACTCGGACCTGTCAGAACGGACTTACGAAACTGTCGGCCAGCAGTGGGAGATGATTCAGCATCCATTGAGCCGCCATCGGTTGGCAGCTATCGCCGAAACAGCTCACGTCCACTCGGATTATGTATAACTAATGGTATCAAAAACTTGGAATCAGCATGCACAAGGTCAGCGTCTAAAGCGATGGTGCTGGACAATACTTTTCCAAAAAATTCCTTTGTAATTTTATAGCCATTTTGAATTTTTGCTGAAAACTTGGACTAAGATACTAACGGACACACAGACACTTGTTCAGGAAGTGATTCTGAGTAAATGTGTATAAGAAAAAGTTTTTTCTGAAGCTCCGTTCCGATTCTCGAACGATTACAATACTTCTATTTACCTACTCTGTAAATACGGAAGGAAAAACTCGGATGCATAGTGTTTAACGCTCAAGTATTCTTTTCTCCAAAAGGAAAATATAAATTTTATCTTCACTATATTGCCTATTGAAATCTTGCCAACCTTTGTTATGGCCTTATTGGCTTTATACAATAAACTCTTTTTTTCTACTGCCAGCAGTTCTTTGAAAACCTATCTGAAGACGGGATGAACATATAAGGTCGATTCGTCAGAGATAAGTTCTGTATAGATAAGATAAGGTAAGTTCTGTCGATTTTAGCATGTTAGTTCAAGCACCTTTGAAGATGCATGAACTGAGGCTCATACCTTGGATTTTCTAGCTGGAATCGGTTTTTTGCATTTTTCTACGTCCGGGCGAGTAGTAGTGTGGAATCTTTTCCCGAAGTTTCAGGGGCTCCATTGTTTGTAGGATGGTGGTTAAATTAACCTGGATTTTGTTGGTATGTTGGCGACCGACCGAGAGGCTTGAAGGCGCGTCAGGGAGGGAGGCATCTGGGCGAACGACCGTTTGACCTGTGTTGGCGTTTGGGAAGTAAGCCATTGATGAGGGTTGATTGTTAGAGCGATCAACCGAGAAGTTCGGAGGAACACCAGGGAAGGAGGCGTCTGGGCAAACGACCGTGTGACCTGTGTTGTCGTCAGGGAGGTAAGCCATTGATGAGGGTTGATTGTTAGGGCGACCAACCGGGACGTTCTGAGGAACATCAGGGAAGGAGGCGTCTGGGCAAACGACCGTGTGACCTGTGTTGTCGTCAGGGAGGTAAGCCATTGATGAGGGTTGATTGTTAGGGCGACCGACCGGGACGTTCGGAGGAACACCAGGGAAGGAGGCGTCTGGGCGAACGACCGTGTACCACGAGTTGGCGTCAGGGAAGTAGGCAATTGGTGAGTGTTTGATTGTTAGGGCGACCAACCGAGAGGTCCTGGGAGACGTCAGGGAGGGAGGCATCTGAGTCTACGACCGTATGACCTAGGAGAGGTTCGGGGAGGTCGACTTTGTTATTATGATTAACCAATTTATAGAAGTAATGGGCACCAACGGTGCAAAAGTAGAAGGTCCAGACTTCCCTTGATTGGGATGTTCAGTACCTGTGAATCAGCTCTTCAGGATACGTCCAACCGAACGAGAGAATTTGTGCGTTCTTGCAGGGAAGGGTATTTTATCCCTTGAACTGACTGAATTTAATTGAAATGGGCTGAAGGGTGTATATCATTTGGACGAATGGTCCTCTCGGGAACGTGTGCTGCGGCGCTGTGTCTGCTCCTGGCTTAGGGGGATGTTAGGCGGGCTTAGCCTGGCTTCGGTTAGTAGGCGTCGTAGTATTGTGGGGAAAAAGTGTTAATTTCCCCACAAGTAGAAAATAATATTTTCTATATATTATAATTATTTTCTATATCATTATATTATAATGATCAAACTAGCTTGCTAGCAAGCGCAGTTCGATCTTTATTTTATGAAGTCACTGCTGGTAGGTATTAACACATGTAGTTTCCCTTCCTAGGCCCGAAATTTACCACTTTTGCTCCGAAGATGAAAGAAAAAACAGGGAAATGGGGAAACTTTCCCAACCTGGAGGGAAATTTCCCCGTATTACGGCTAAACTGTCAACGCTTCCCATATGAACGCGTATCTTTGGTTTGAACTTCATTCTCTTTTTGTGGTCTCGAGTTTCTACCACCGTTCCGTTTTCTCAACTCTTCTACCTCAAATTCTCCAGTATCATTTCCGTTTCGGCACGTTTTTTTTTCGCCATCAACGAAAATATAATGATTTCGGATTTTATAGCCCGTGAATTAGGGCTGAAAGTAGCCGAATTTTTCGCGAGTTTGGCTGCAGGCCAAGCAACGCCATCAGCTCGCCATGAGGCCGGCGTGAACCAGCCTGACATTTTGCCACCAATGGATGAGCAGGAAAATGCTTTCGTTTCTTACTACGGAGAAGGTAAGGAGAGTAATATTATTGGTTTTCCAACCAAATAAGGTTATAGGAATTTCGGGTATTGCAGCAATTGATGGATAGTGATAATCCTTAGCCCATTGATTGCTGGCCCATCGGCTTGCCCTGTTGTAGGCATCAAAGATGGACGGCGGGATCAAAACCAATGAGGACCTACCAGATCTATCTATCAGATTCAGATTTTTTTTTAAGGGTTCGACTTGGGGTTCTTTCTTTATGGTTTTTTAGAAACCATTGTAGGTAGATATTCCAGGGCAAGCTGAGTAGGTAGGTTCCGCCCTGATACTGTTGCAGGCACACCAGCCCCAGTATCGTGTCGGCAACTCGGCATTGGTGGGCTGCCTAACCCGGGCCTCGCTGAGCTCTGATCCCGACAGGCGGACACGTACCGGCAGATTTGCTTGGGAGTTTTGGCTCTCATTGCGAACCTGGCCTCCCATTACACTCGGGTGTATGGAGTACGTGCTGTTTTCCTTGTCGGTCATACCGGCTGGAAACGTTCTGTTCTTCTTAGATTAAATGAACAGTTGTATGCTCTGTGTTGACCAGAATTGGGCACAGAACGCAATCAGACCGGGTAGCGCTCTAACACCATGTTATTGAGTCATTTGGTTATTGTGCTACTTTATTTGTAGATGCAAGACATTACAACTTCGATCGTATTTGCTTCTGAGGAGGTGAATTAATTTCAAAATGTCGAAGTACATTTTTGAATACTTTGCATGTTTTAGTTTCGGTTGTCGAAGATGAGCCGGACGATTCTATAGAAGATTTGTCACCTGACGAAGTTCGAGAAATAGTGCAAGGCCCAATCCCTGGTCCTTCGTTCTTGCTGCAGCCCTTTCCCACTGCCCAACCCGTTGCTCCGGAGGCGTCTGGGGATTCCAATAGGTTGCGTTCAATTATGGGGCTTTCAGGGCCAACTGAGATATGGGCTTCTCCAACTCAACCCGATTTTGCAAGTTTGGTTGAGACGGGTTGTAGGGAACCTTTACCCAAGGATACGTTCAAAAGATTTTTAGAAATTCCCTACCCTGAAAACCTTCAAATGCCCCAGCCACCTAAAATGAATCTATCTGCTGCTAGATCCCTTCCTCCCCAACTTCTAGAAAGAGATCGTAAATTGGCGCAGGAACAGGACATGCAAGGGAGAGGGCTTGTTCAGATGGCTTGAGCTGTTGAACGATTGGTATCTCTTCCTGATTATGATGAGGAAGTAGTCAAAGGCTTATGTGATGCAGCCCGAGCTTTTGCAAAGGTTCACCGCTATTTCACCTTGGCTAGACGGGATCCGGTCCTTTCGCGACTTCCCGACCCTTTTGTAAGAAAAGCGGTTTCAACCCTACCGCGAGACAACTTGTTGTTTGGGACATCTTTTGAAACTGAATTAAAAGCTCAGAAAGAAGTCCAACGCCTATCAAACGATGTTCTACCTTCGACGTCATCAAGTTTAGGGTCGGGAAACGCGAAGCGCCCATTGGGGAAGGGAGGGAAACCAGGGCGCCCTCGCCAGTTCCCTCCAAAAAGGCTCGCTCGCAAAGCCCCTCAGAAAAGCCCACGCACACCCTTCGGGAAGCCACTCCCTCAAGCGAAGAACAAGTGATTGGCCAGGTTAGTGCTTATTCAGGGAGATTATCCAATTTTGTTCACAAATGGCAAGAATTGACAGATGACTCGTTTGTCTTGGGAATTGTGAACGGCCTAAAAATACCTTTTGTTACTCAACCGGTTCAGTTGACGCCCCCACGCGAATATGCGTGGTCATCTTATGAAATACGCTCGGTTTCGGAAGAAATCAACAAACTGATGCTCACTGGAGCCATAACTTTAGTAAAGCCAACTGAAGGTCAATTTATTTCCAGAATTTTTCTGGTTCCCAAGCCAGACGGGTCATTTCGTTTAATTTTGAATCTCAAGCAATTAAACGAATTTTTAAATTGTCCTAAGTTCAAACTTGAAGATTTTCGAACTTTGATTGCTATGTTGCAAACTGGGGACTTCATGGCCACTGTAGACTTGAAGGACGCATATCACCTTGTTCCCATTGCCCAAGAACACAAAAAATATCTTCGTTTCAATTTTCTAGGTGCACTGTATCAGTTTGAGGTCATGCCATTTGGACTGAGTTGCGGTCCCTTTGTATTCACAAAATTGCTAAAACCCGTTGTCGCTCACCTTTTGAGGGCTAAAGGTTTTTCATCGGTTATATACCTTGACGATAATGAATCTTGTTGAGCACTCTAGAGCTGCTTGTGAAGCCAATATTCGAACTACATTGATAATCAACTGATTATCCAAGGACGCACCGACTAACTATTGGTACATTATTTCCAGAAATAATGTACCTATGTAATTGATCAAGAAAAATTTTGGTTCATTTTTCTTAAGAAATGAACCTTTGTAATCGGTCAGGAAAAAAAAATTTTTAACACCCCCTGAAAATTTGTTGGTTTACGTTTCAAGGGGTGTAGAATCCAAATCTGCAATAAAAATTTTTTGTCCGTCCGCCGTCCGGGGTTTTTCAGGGGGAAGGAGTTATCGAAAAATTTTGAAATTTTTACCAAAAATCAAGTTCCGTATCTAGTTGGTCCTAACGTCTCGACAGAACCCTACCTTAATTTTAAGGCCAGTAAAACAGCTGTTGAAGTGGTAAAAAATTCGTCTTTTTAAGAAAATTTGCAACATAGGCATGTGAGGCATCATTTTCTATAGATTTTTCTATGCCGAATCGAATGAGACCATTGCCACGCCGGTAGCTTCAACCGTTTAGGAGTTATAGCAGTTTGAGTGAGACATTTTTGAGTTTTTTAAAATTTCTCCAATACTTAATAACTCAAAAAGTACTCGAGCCACAAAATTCGTTTTCCACTCGTTGGAATCCCCACAAAAACTTCTGTCCTCCCGATATCTTCAATTTAAAGAATTTGGTCTTATTACACAAATCAGCAAAACAAAAATCGGAAAAATTTGAGAATTTGGCCTCGGCACTTAGATACGGTTGATTGATCTACTTACGACCACTAGCCTATTGCACCAACAAGGTGACGCACTCGCACTACGACCAGTTGCGCGTGGCAACATGAGAGCGAGTCAGGCTTTAACAATGGTTCTGAGGCATTCTTGAGGCATTTTTAATTTCATTATTCAGAGAATTTATTAATTATTATCTATTATTCAGTTAATTATGAAGGTGATTAAGAATAGATTAAATGGCGAATTTCACGGAATTAAACGATCTGCTGCTTTGAAAAGATAGATAGGTAAGTATTTATCTAGCGAAGAGGATGATTATTTTTTGCCGGGTTGAAAAACGTTGATCTAAATTCCCATCTAAAATGCCAATTTATACTGAAATTATAGAATAATAAAAACTAAATTCTGTGTTCAAGGATTACCGATATATCGTGAGGTTTGTCTTTGCAATCGAAAAATGAACCCCAGTGCAAAATTTGCAGAGTTCTTCGGATATACCGAAAACTAGTGTGCACATTCCACTGATCTACTTAGCAGCGTTTTTTACAACACCCCCTGAAAATTTTTTCTTTCACCTTTCGGAGGTTCTAGAACACGAATCTGCAATAAAAATTTTTTGTCCGTCCGCCGTACGCCGTACGCCGTCAGCAGCAAAACGCATAGAAGGAGTGGTCCGATTTCAAAAAAAAAAAAAAAAAACGAGCGTTTAGCAAATTTTCCTGTGACGTGCACCTCCTATAAGGGAATCCTCTCAATCAACTCTAGACTACTCAAAAACGATCAAATGTAAAAAAAGTCATGATCTCAAAAACAGTTTTTTTGAGTTTTCGACCCCTTAAATTTTTTTGATCGGATTCCCCTGACAATATGCCTCAAGTTGGAGCAAAATACAACTTTTAGGACCAACCGCACCAAAGTCGGATCAGCGGTTCGATACGAAGTGGACGGACGAAATTTTGGCCAAAAATTTCGTCCAGCCACTTCGTATTGAAATACTGATCCGATTTTGACTAAATTTATAGAAACTTGGTTTTTGATACCTAAGCTGATTGACTTTAGAGAACACATAGGCTGGTCAGAGTTTTTCAGAAGAATGTAATTAATTTGTTTATCATGAAAACCAAAGGGATACCAGAACATATGTATGCTTAAATTTGGAATTTAAGCAATACATAAACAAAACTGTAGAGACATCATCATAGATGCTTCAACACCTTCTCCCATCTGATTGATGATGGCTCATGCCAATCTTTTGACGAAGTTCGGACAGTCGTGGCTGATGAAGAGCCTTCGTCATAGCATCGGCGAGTTGCTTCGATGTTTCGACTTTGGCTATGATGATTTCGCCATTCATCACCAGCTCCCTGACGAAAAAGTGCCTGATTTTGATGTGCTTCGTGCGCCGATGGTTTTCAGGGTTTTTGGCCAATCGAATTGCAGCTTCATTGTCCACATAAAGCACAGGCAGATCCTCTATCTTTGTCATGCTGGTTAGTAACCGATGTAGCCATACGAGTTCCTTGGCAGCTTCACTGGCAGCGACGATTTCCGCTTCTGTTGATGAGAGGGCTACTGAAACTTGACGTTGACTTGTCCAGGATATGGCGGCTCCACAAAACAGATTCACAACGCCTGTGGTTGATCTTCCGGTCGTTTCGTCTCCACCTAGATCAGCGTCGCTGTAGCTGTAGATCCGACCGTTGTTCAGTTTTGATTTATAAACAAGTCCAAGGTCAGGAGTCCCCTTTAGGTAACGTAAAATTCTTTTTACGTTGACGCAGTCAATCTTTGTAGGATTATCCAGTGCGCGACAAACGACTCCAACTGCATAGGATATGTCTGGTCGGGTGCCTACCATAAGGTACATGAGCGAACCCACGATTTGACGATACGGAAAATTTTTCACATCTTCCTTCTCCTCTTCTTTGGTGAGTTGAGATCGGTCTTTGAGCATTGGTGTCCCCACTGGTCTACAATCTGCCATACCAAATCGCTCGAGAAGCTTTCTAGTATATGCAGTCTGTTTCACACTGATTTGGCCTTCTTGTTTTTCGATTTCAAGGCCGAGAAAATAAGACGCTTCCTTTGTAGTGATTTTGAATTCGCGTTTTAGTTCTTCAATGAAGTTGTCTTGCTCCAATTTGCAGTTAGACGCAACAAGTCCGTCGTCAACGTAGAGAGCAACAATCAATTTCTTTCCATCCTTCTCCCGAATGAAAAGACACGGATCCGCTTCACTAGCATGTAGACCAATCTTGGACAAGTAGTCAACGAAACGTTTGTTCCAACATCTTGGAGCCTGCTTTAGACCGTACAGACTTCTGGTGAGGCGACAGACTCTTCCTGTCTCATCGTTGAATCCATCAGGTTGCTGCATGTAGATGGTCTCGTCTAGGTTCCCATAAAGAAAAGCGGTTGACACATCAAATTGCATCATATGCAGGTTTTCAGCAGCTGCAACGCTCAGCACTGCTCTGATGGTTCCCGATCTAGCAACTGGACTGAAGACTTCATCGTAATCGCTTCCCTTCTTTTGTGTAAACCCTTTGGCTACAACTCGAGCTTTGTATTTGTCAATGCTACCATCAGGGTTCAGTTTTACACGAAAGGTCCATCTGCAGGGAATGGCTTTCTTCCCTTTTGGCAAGTGTTCAAGTCTCCAGGTGTTGTTTTCTTTCAGGGATTTGATTTCGCTATCCATTGCTCGCTGCCAATGAATTTTGTCTTCACAATTGATGGCTTCTGAATAGCTACTTGGTTCCCAAATGTCGTGGATTTCTGCAGCAGCAGTCATGGCTAGATATCCATATCGTTCCGGCGATTTCAAGGTAGACCGATCACGAAGAACTCTTCTATTTTCGTCTTGACCTTCGATGTCTTCCTCTTCATCAGAGTGTACGCTTGCGTTGTCCCACCCACGGAACACACTTGATGAATCTGAATCCGTCGGAGTTGATTGTTCAAGTTGAGGAGGTGATGGGGTCGATTCAGTGGGCTCAGCACAATCGAATTCATTCAATTGTTGTGGATCAGGTCTACGAGTAGTAGCAATATCTTCGGTTGTTAAGGGTTCCTCATTGAAGATCACATCCCTTGAACGAATGAGTTGAAGATTTTTCTGACACCATATCCTGTAGCCTTCATCTCCATCATATCCGATCAAAATTCCTTTTCTTGCTTTCTTTTGAAATTTTGTTCTCTGGGGTTTTGGAATGTGAGCATAGCAAGTCGTTCCGATTATGCGTAGATGGTGAACTCGAGGTTTTGTCCCATACCAGATTTCGTAGGGAGTTTTGTCATCTTCACGAGAAGGACTGGTTCTATTTAGAATATATGCAGCCGTGTTCACAAGTTCAGCCCATAGTCCCTGTGGCAATTCCTCACGAGCGTGCATCAGAGTTCTGGCCATTTCAACCAGCGTGCGATTTTCTCTCTCAGCTGCTCCATTTTGTTGAGGTGTGAACGGCATTGAAGTTCTATGGCGTATTCCAAATTCATTTAGAACATTTTTGACTTCAGTACTTACGAATTCTCCACCATTGTCCGAAAGAAGTTCACGTACAACTAGACCTTGCGTTTTGGTTTCATTCAAAAATGATCTCAAGTGTTGAGCAACTTCGGATTTTTGTTTCATGAAATAAACTTTCCGAAATTTTGAGTAATCGTCTTTGAAGAGAACGTAGAACCGGTATCCAGATATAGATGAGAAGAAAGGTCCACCGACGTCTGTATGAATAAGTTGTCCAGGCATTGTAGATTTTTCTCTTGAACCGAATTTCAGGCGATGAGATTTTCCGAAGACACAGGCCTCACATAATTCGTCATCGAGATTTACTTTTATGCCCATTTCTCGTTCAAGAAACTTTTTAATGTGACGCTTGTTTTGGTGTCCAAATCTCTCATGATACAGTTGTAAGGTATTCTGGTTGCACAGAGAGTTTACTTCCGAAGGTTTGGAACATTTGCGGTGTCTGATTGCGAGTTTGTAAAGACCACCTTGGTGTTTTCTGTTGCCAACGATTACAACTTCATTCTCCAATGTGAGAAAGCATTCTTCCGTGTGCGCAACAAATTCACTGTTTCTATTGTGATCTTGAGCTGCTAGGGGTGAAAACAGGTTCTTCTTAATTCCAGGAATATACCAAACATCTTTAAGAAGCAATTTCTCCCACTTTCCTGAGACATTCGATTCGATAGGAATTGTACCGCTCCCGATTGCTCTGATCGAGGTGCCGTCAGCAGTCATCACATCATGTGACGATTTGAATTCCGAGAATTCTTGGAAAATGTCCCGTTGATTTGTGATATGGTTTGTTGCTCCATTATCAACGTACCATGACTTTTCGTCGTTTCCAACTGTCAGAAAAGAAGATTTTGTGGTCAGAAGTGCCTTGGGTTCGTGTTCGTGTTTTGACACGAGTGCTGAGTTCGAGGATGCGGTTTTCGAGAAATTGGGTGCGGGTCTCCCATCCGAAATCCATTTCTTGCATTTTCTTGTCATATGCCCTGGTTTCTGGCAGTAGTGACACACGAGATCAGCTTTCATAGGTTTCTTCTTGATCTTCATATTACTTTTCTTGACTGTAGTGGTGAGCACTTCATCTGACGCATGTCCGCCATCTCTTCCTTTCAGTGCATGCTCATGGGCACACAGTTGATTTGTCAGGTTTTCAACTGTCCTTTCTCTTTTTGCCATCAACATCCAGCTGGACCGAAATGCAAAAAAGCTTTCAGGAAGTGTTCCCAAAATTTTGCAAATTAAGAAGAGTTCAGGAAGTTCAGCTCCGATTCCATCTTTTGAGATTTCTACTTTCAATTCATTCCAGAGATTCTTTAGTTTAGAAAGATGAGTTCCGATGTCGTCTTCTGGTTGGCGCTGGTACGAGAAGAACTCTAAACAAATATCGTAGGCTTTATCCTCCGATACGCCATCGAACAGACGATGTAGCTCGAGCCAGACTTCACGAGCAGTTGTGAACCTCATCACTTTCTTGAGTGTTTCCTCTGTGAGATTATTGGATATAACTAGAAGAGCATCACTGTCGGCAATTTGAAATTCTTCCAATTCTTTTTCATACTTGGCGAGTACTTCGGCTGTGGCAGCATCTGGCGGTTTGGTAGGGGAACTGTGTTTGCCCTCAATGACCTTTAATGCTTTTGGTTGCCCTCGCAAGATGACAAGAATTTTGTATTTCCACGTAGCCCAGTTAGTCTTTCCTTCTAGAAGTCCTACCCTGATTTTTGATAGTTCCATACCTATTTCTCAGAGAACAGAGTTTGAATCAAGCAGTTTCAGGCGCTACTAAGCCCATAACCTATAGAAACTTGGTTTTTGATACCTAAGCTGATTGACTTTAGAGAACACATAGGCTGGTCAGAGTTTTTCAGAAGAATGTAATTAATTTGTTTATCATGAAAACCAAAGGGATACCAGAACATATGTATGCTTAAATTTGGAATTTAAGCAATACATAAACAAAACTGTAGAGACATCATCATAGATGCTTCAACAAAATTAGTCAAAAGTCACTAATTGTGAGTTTGTGGTTTGCTCCAACTTGAGGCATATTGTCCGGACAATCCGATCGGAGAAGGTTAAGGTCTCCAATTCGGCCTAATTAGGGTATATTTTTGAAAAAACACAAAATCTCAATTTTGAAGGTGATGCCGTGGGTTTAGAATTTTTGTTTTTGAATCGGTTTGGCTTGAATTTCTTAATGCGATTTCTGCGTTTTCGCGTTTTTGGCAATTTGACGGAGTCCTACTGCACCGATTTTGAATTTTTTGAGCTCGTTGGATTCCTTGAAGGTTTTTACACATTTTTCACTCCCTATAAGTCAAAATTGATTGGGGTTTAGTAATCAAAAACTGGTTTAAAGACTAATTTTTGACCTAAACAAAAAATATTTTTTTGACCCTTTAAAAAAATGTTAAAATTCCAAATAAAATATTTTTGAGTACCTAGGTTTTGGGCAGGTACATGACACAAAAAATTTGCAATTTTCTACAACTCTCCAGGACTAAGAAAAATGCAAAAAACCGATTCCAGCTGGAAAATCCAAGGTCCTAGCCTAGGAAAAATTTCAAAAAAATGATGGATTTGACTTCGGGGTTTTTTGGCGGGAATCTTTAGATATTGACTATGAAACATGAAATTTGGCATTTTTTCGAGAGTTTGGTCTACAGGGTCAATTTAGGGGGCAGTGACACTGCTGAAATTGCGGCTTTGCAGTTTTCTTGGGTTCACGGCCTATGTTCCAATCGGTTCAAGGCGTGAGAAAAACAAAATGGCGGCTGTAGCATTTCCACCCTTGCTCTAGGAACCGCCTCTTTCGTCGTTTATTGGCTCAAAACTGCAAAACTGCGATTCGGCTATTAGAAACTGTAAGTGTGAAGCTGGGATTAGTCAGCTTATCTTAATGGGGCGGATCTTGATAACAGCTGTCACCTGTTAACGCGGTTAACAAAATGGCTGCCTTCTAATGGGTATCTCAGAAAGCAGCCGCCAGGTATTTTCTTTTTATACCTACCAATTTATTCATCATTGTGAAAACTTACCTTTTCGGCATCATTGAATTCACGATTGACCATAACTCCACAAATGATATGATGATAAACCGACCTACTCCAACTATTTGAACTTTATTTTCTGAGATACCCAGACAAATAATGTACCCATGTCACTAATCTACTTAGCAGCGTTTTTCCAGGTGACTTCATGCTGAAAAATCATACGTCACGTTTCCACGGAACCAGTAAATCGGTGCGTCCTTGGATAATCAGTTGTAGGGACGTTACGATACCACCAAAGTATCGATACTCGTTCCGATACGATATTTTTCGTAGAGTATCGATACCCGATATTATCGGCAAAAAAGTATCGATATCGCGATAATATCGGATCAAAAATATCGATACTGCCGATATTTTCGATACTTTTACACTTGATGAAAAAAATTCGTTAGGTATTACAAGGGAAATGAAGTATTAACATATTATTACATTAATTAGATATAAACGATCTTTGGCGTTATTCTTGCAAAAAAACTTCCACTCGTCGCTGGTCGGAGGACCCATTAGGACGCTGCGGAGTAAAACAGAACATTGATAGGGAATCAAGATATTTCAACACAGAAAAAAATCCCTAGGCACTCGTAACTCGGTTACTTACGTCCTTTTGAAAATAGCTGAGCGCAGAACAAGCAGCTGAATAGAACGATGGAAATGATTTCGTATAAAAGAAAGCAACGAGGCTCAGAGATCACTAATAAAATTTATTATATTATTTTCTATATTTAATATCAACACTCAGGGCAGCCGCACTACGGGCTCAGTGCAGCCAGTACGTGGGGGAGTTTGCCTTTCACCATGGGATTTTCCCCCTCGAAATTCCGACCCAACGTCTTGAGCTAAGGGCAATTAGAGCTCAACGAACTTTCCCACTTCTTCTTATTCTCTCCTTCTGCATCACCATGTGCCGCAAACTGGTCGGAACCGGCTGGTTTTGTGGTAGATACAAAATTGTTAATTTTTCGAATTTCGCAGAGAATATCGGTGGGATCGGTCACAAAATATCGATACTTTCGATATTATCGTGAGAAAGTATCGATACCACGATAATATCGTATGTAAAATATCGATGCAAATATCGGTGGTATCGGAAGAAAAGTATCGATACTCCGATATATCGGAAGTATCGTAACGTCCCTAATCAGTTGATTGGGTGAATTGATAAAGCGGCCCTAAACCTTCTAGAATCTTTTGGATTTTTAATCAATTACGACAAAAGTAAACTGCAACCTTCAAGATCAATCGTGTTTCTCGGCTTTCTTTTTGACACAGAAAAAATGTTGATTTCTTTGCCTCCTGAAAAAATTGAGAAAATTGTTCAATCTGCTCGTGAACTCAGAACTCTTGAATTGGCGACTCAGATTAACGATGAGCGCTCTAGCGGCTGAGCGGCGGAACTAGTATTGGTTGGACAACCCCAGCTCCAGTCCCTTGGAAAGCATAGCCATTGACCAGTTTTTTGATGAATTTTCTTTGATAACGCCAGAATGTTCTAGCTCGAGCGATTCTGTACTTTTCTGTATGGATATTGGTATTGTTAACGCGAAAGAAAAATGAAATAGGCCCACTGACTTATACTAAAACATTGTTATAATAAGTCAAAGTAGGATACAGGTCTGTGTGATCATGTCATCACACTGGTTTTGTTTATTTTGGTGACGAAAATTTTCAATTTTCTCGCACGGGGCCATTCATTAGACTAATCATACACGAGTATAAAACCAGTGGTGCACAGATAACACACAATACTTCCATATTTTGATACGTAGGTACCTACATTTTTGACACAATTGAATTATGTTTTGACTGCTTTTGCGGCAAATAAAAGCATCTATCTATTGATCAAAATGGTAATCGCAGGTTTCCTACGAAAATTTTCTTCCATATTAACGGAGTAAATGGGAGTATTGGAATCGTTCACTTATACACATTTACTCAGAATGACTTCCTGAACAAGTGTCTGTCTGCCCGTCTGTGGTCATTTGAAGGGTAAGGGGAAGGAACGAGGAATGTCACAAAAAGTACTTTTAGAGAAAAAGCAGGTTTTGTATTTTAAATTCTATGTTTTTACTTCCATATTTACAGAGTAAATGGAAGTATTGTGATCGTCCTAAAATCGAGAATCGGAACGGAGCTTCAGAAAAAACTTTTTCTTAAACACATTTGCTCAGAATCACTTCCTGAACAAGTGTCTGTGTGTCCGTTAGTCCGTCTGTCCGTCTGTGGTCATTTACAAAAATGGCCATAACTCCCTCATTTCTTAACCTTTTTTCAAATTTCTTGAACTGAAATGTTTGTCTCGGCAAGACCTAACACCCTGTTTAATCGGAATTCGGATAACGCACAGTACTTCCGATATATTTGCATTTTTAGTGTTTTCTATTTTATTTTTTTCCGGCCACAAAAATGGACCGATTTGAGCGTTCTTGGTCTTAAAATCTTTCTTTTACCTTGCAGAATATGTGGATATTTTTTATGTACCGAATAACTGGCGTTTTTATATTTTGGGCGAATTTTGAATTTTGAATAGTGAATTTTTTGATATTTTTGACCTAAACACCCTTAAAAGAAGTCAAAATATGATCAAATTGTGTCACAATTTTACGTTCCAAAATATGGAAGTATTGTGTGTTATCTACGCACCACTGGTTTCCCCTTACACCGAATCTTTCGTTGCTTCTCAGGGCGACATTCATACTTTTTTCCCCTTGGAGTTTCACTATACGGTTAGTACCTTTGAATTCCTACAAAATGCGATATTAAGCTTGTTTTTGGGAAAAATGGACATTTCCTGTTCTTTCCCTTACCCTTCATTTACAACCAGTGGTGCGCAGATAACACACAATGCTTCCATATTTTGAAACGTACATATTTGACAACATTCGATCATATTTTGACTGTTTTCAAGGGTGTTTAGGTCAAAACTATCAAAAAGTTAACTATGCAAATTTTAAAATTCGCAACAAAAAAAAACGCTCAATTTTTACTTCCATATTTACAGAGTAAATGGAAGTATTGTGATCGTCCTAAAATCGAGAATCGGAACGGAGCTTCAGAAAAAACTTTTTCTTATACACATTTACTCAGAATCACTTCCCGAACAAGTGTCCGTCTGTCCGTCTGTGGTCATTTACAAAAATGACCATAACTCCCTCATTTCTCAACCTTTTTTTCAAATTTCTTGAACTGAAATGTTTGTCTCGGCAAGACCTAACACCCTGTTTAATCGGAATTTGGATGACGCACAGCACTTCCGATATATTTGCATTTTTAGTGTTTTCTATTTTATTTTTTTCCGGCCACAAAAATGAACCGATTTGAGCGTTCTTGGTCTCAAAATCTTCGTTTTACCTTGCAGAATATGTGGATATTTTTTACATTCCAAAAATGTAGCGATATTGTTTTTTTGGCGAATTTTAAAATTTGCATAGTGAATTTTTTGATATTTTTGACCTAAACACCTTAAAAACAGTCAAAATATGATCAAATTTTATCAAATATGTACGTTTCAAAATATGGAAGTATTGTGTGTTATCTACGCACCACTGGTTGGAATATAAACCAGTGGTGCGTAGATAACACACAATACTTCCACATTTTGAAACATAAATTGTGGCACAATTTGATCATATTTTGACTGCTTTTGAAAGGCCTGCTTTTGTTTAGGTCAGAAATATCAAAAAATTCAGCATTAAAATTTTAAAATTTCCCCAAAATGAAAAACCGCTACATTTTCGGAATGTAAAAAATATCCATATATTCTGCAAGGTAAAACAAAGATTTTAAGACCAAGAACGCTCAAATCGGTTCATTTTTGCGGCCGGAAAAAAAAATAGAAAACACTAAAAATGCAAATATCTCGGAAGTACTGTGCGTTATCCAAATTCCGATTCAACAGGGTGTTAGGTCTTGCCAAGACAAACATTTCAGTTCAAGAAATTTGAAAAAAGGTTGAGAAATGAGGGAGTTATGGCCATTTTTACTTCCATATTTACAGAGTAAATGGAAGTATTGTAATCGTCCTAAAATCGAGAATCGGAACGGAGCTTCAGAAAAACCTTTTTTACTTCCATATTTACAGAGTAAATGGAAGTATTGTGATCGTCCTAAAATCGAGAATCGGAACGGAGCTTCAGAAAAAACTTTTTCTTATACACATTTACTCAGAATCACTTCCCGAACAAGTGTCTGTGTGTCCGTGTGTCCGTCTGTCTGTCTGTCCGTCTGTCCGTCTGTGGTCATTTACAAAAAATGGCCATAACTCCCTCATTTCTCAACCTTTTTTCAAATTTCTTGAACTGAAATGTTTGTCTCGGCAAGACCTAACACCCTGTTTAATCGGAATTTGGATAACGCACAGTACTTCCGAGATATTTGCATTTTTAGTTTTTTCTATTTTATTTTTTTCCGGCCGCAAAAATGAACCGATTTGAGCGTTCTTGGTCTTAAAATCTTTGTTTTACCTTGCAGAATATGTGGATATTTTTTACGTTCCGAAAATGTGGCGTTTTTTCATTTTGAGCGAATTATAAAATTTTAATACTGAATTTTTTGATATTTTTGACCTAAACACTTTCAAAAGCAGTCAAAACATGATCAAATTGTGTCACAATTTTACGTTTCAAAATATGGAAGTATTGTGTGTTATCTACGCACCACTGGTTCTTATACACATTTACTCAGAATACTTCCTGAACAAGTGTCTGTGTGTCCGTGTGTCTGTGTGTCCGTGTGTCTGTGTGTCCGTGTGTCCGTTAGTCCGTCCGTCCGTCCGTGGTCATTTACAAAAATGGCCATATCTCCCTCATTTCTCAACCTTTTTTCAAATTTCTTGAACTGAAATGTTTGTCTCGGCAAGACCTAACACCCTGTTTAATCGGAATTCGGATAACGCACAGTACTTCCGAGATATTTGCATTTTTCATTATATTTGCGTTTCATTTTGGGCGAATTTTAAAATTTCAGTAGTGAATTTTTTGATATTTCTGACCTAAACACTTTCAAAAGCAGTCAAAATATGATCAAATTGTGCCATAATTTACGTTTCAAAATATGGAAGTATTGTGTGTTATCTACGCACCACTGGTTCTAAGTTTACTTTGGAGGAGAAAATAGCAATCCGGGAACCCGACCGCTACTCACCTGCACTGGAAGGACTTTTACTGAAGGTAAAAGCTAACCAGTGGTGCGTAGATAACACACAATACTTCCATATTTTGAAACGTAAAATTGTGACACAATTTGATCATATTTTGACTGCTTTTAAGGGTGTTTAGGCCAAATATATAAAAATTCGCCCAAAATAAAAATACAATACATTATTGGAATATAAAAAATATCCACATATTCTGCAAGGTAAAACAAAGATTTTAAGACCAAGAACGCTCAAATCGGTTCATTTTTGTAGCCGGAAAAAAATAAAATAGAAAACACTAAAAATGCAAATATATCAGAAGTACTGTGCGTTATCCAAATTCCAATTAAACAGGGTGTTAGGTCTTGCCGAGACAAACATTTCAGTTCAAGAAATTTGAAAAAAGGTTGAGAAATGAGGGAGTTATGGCCATTTTTGTAAATGACCACAGACGGACAGACGGACACACGGACACACGGACAGACGGACACACAGACACACGGACACATAGACACACGGACACACAGACACTTGTTCAGGAAGTGATTCTGAGTAAATGTGTAAAAGAAAAAGTTTTTTCTGAAGCTCCGTTCCGATTCTTGATTTTAGGACGATCACAATACTTCCATTTACTCCGTAAATATGGAAGTAAAAATCGCTCCACGACTCGGAAATGCAACCGACAATACTTAGGTACTTCAATTTCACCTTTTACAAAATAGGGTTTCTGAAAATTGATAGATGGTAATCATCTTAAAATTCCTCTGTTATCACTAGTGAACGTTTTTACTTCCATATTTACAGAGTAAATGGAAGTATTGTGATCGTCCTAAAATCGAGAATCGGAATGAAGCTCCAGAAAAAACTTTTTCTTATACACATTTACTCAGAATCACTTCCTGAACAAGTGTCTGTGTGTCCGTTACGTCCGTCTGTCCGTGTGTCTGTCGGTCCGTCTGTCCGTCTGTGGTCATTTACAAAAACGACCATAACTCCCTCAATTCTCAACCTTTTTTCAAATTTCTTGAACTGAAATGTTTGTCTCGCCAAGACCTAACACCCTGTTCAATCGAAATTTGGATAACGCACAGTACTTCCGATGTAATTGAGTTTTTAGTGTTTTCTATTTTTTTTTTTCCGGCTACAAAAATTGACCGATTTGAGCGTTCTTGGTCTTAAAATCTTTGTTTTACCATGCACAATACGTGGATATTTTTTATCTTCCAATAATGTGGCGTATTTTTATTTTTGGTGAATTTTAAAATTTAAATAGTGAATTTTTTGATATTTTTGACCTGAAAACCCTTAAAAGCAGTCAAAATATGATCAAATTGTGTCTCAATTTTACGTTTCAAAATATGGAAGTATTGTGTGTTATCTACGCACGTCTGGTTTGGTGTTCATTTTATAATAATGAGACGTGAAAGTAAAACTTTCCTATTAATTTGCATTTACTCAGTTGAAATTGATATTTGGCTGAGACCAACTGACTGTTTATGATAACATATTCCCTTCGCGATTGTTCCATAATATAATATATTATTATCTATATCATAGATCTAGATAATATTATTATCTTATGGCCTAAGTGCACCCCCTGGGTTTAAGGGCAGGAGCCGCCACTGCTTCCGATATAATTGAGTTTTTAGTGTTTTCTATTTTATTTTTTTCCGGCTACAAAAATTGACCGATTTGAGCGTTCTTGGTCTTGAAATCTTTGTTTTACCTTGCACAATATGTGGATATTTTTTATTTTCCAATAATGTGGCGTATTTCCATTTTTGGTGAATTTTAAAATTTGAATAGTGAATTTTTTGATATTTTTGACCTGAAAACCCTTAAAAGCATTCAAAATATGATCAAATTGTGTCTCAATTTTACGTTTCAAAATATGGAAGTATCGTGTGTTATCTACGCACCACTGGTTTTGAGCTTGTGCTTTTGTGAGCTTTTGAGCTTCCTTGAAGGTTTTTACACATTTTTCACTCCTTATCATTCAAAATTGATTGGGGTTTATTGATCGGAAACTGGTTTAGGGTCAGGCGTGGTAATTGGAAACAAAATTTCGTTGTTTCATCTTCAAGCTCTCCTCTATTTCTTGGGTTAATTCAGGGGGATAACGTATTGCGGTCATCTGACCCAGTAATTACTTGGTGATATGCGAAATTCAGAATTTTCGCTCTGACTGCACTAGGGGGTGATTGAGAGCCTGTTTACAATT
Source organism: Nesidiocoris tenuis (assembly GCA_036186465.1). Lineage (NCBI taxonomy): Eukaryota > Metazoa > Arthropoda > Insecta > Hemiptera > Miridae > Nesidiocoris > Nesidiocoris tenuis. Next base: position 8,271,500 of record AP028917.1, read on the forward strand.
ACCCCATAGTGTTTCCAATTACCCAGGAGACTATGGGGTAATTGGGAACAGGTATTTTAAGGTAGTGAATAGAGAAGGGAAGTGAATAGAACAACAAAATTATAATTCTTAGCTAATACAGGGGGTAAAAAAGCACAGAGAATCACAGTACAGTATAGTCTTGAATGAGAAGCAGGATACAATGGCTTGGAACGTAAATACAGACAGAATAATTTGTAATGACGTTGAAAACTGACGGGAACATCTGGTGGCCAAAATTTTAAATCTCTCGTACGCTAGCAGTCCCTGGAAATTTGTAAATCTCCCTGCGCCCATCTTTTTTGATAATTGGGGTGGGGAGAATGCTTTTAACTGATGCCAGTTCACAGAAAATTGGTCATTCTCGTCCAATGAAAATTTTGATTTGCCATGGTCAACACTTTTCCAGCCCGTAAACTCAATTTCATTCGAAACTTCAACCCTGTACGTTTTATTCCGGTTCACAACATGAAAAACAGCTTCTTCTAAGTCCTCTTATGAGTAACGCGGAGGTGGTGTCTTCCTCTCGAATTTGCAAGGCATCTTGAAGCACAGAAACGTGCCTAGTATTTCCGAAAAGAAGTTAAAATTCCTGAAAAATGTTTGATGGCTCAATGTACTAATGGAAACGAACAAATACTATTCGTTTACATTTACCCCATAGGACCAAAATGTATGGGGTAATTGTAAACATTCATTTGCAAACCAGCAATGACCGCATTGATCAAAATCTAACTCACATCAGGTATCTCACATCATAGATGAACGAATACAGTAATTGAACATACTCGTACTTACTTTTCATCAGCAGTGTCCAAACCTTCACCCTAGTACATCTTTAGACAAATAGATTTTCAGTTTTTTTCACAAGGCAATGTGACTCGTTTGACAACGGATGATCAGCAGCCCAGGAAACTTGGGGACCCTCTCTAAATCTCTTCATTGAGGTTGCATTGAAGAAGTTTACTGGAAATTTATTTTTTAATCGGCCCCAGGGGCGGTAATAGCTCTTGTTTCCAATTACCTCATGTTTCCAATTACCCCAACTGACCCTAAAGACTAATTTTTGACCTAAGCAAAAAATATTTTTTTGACCCTTTAAAAAAATGTTAAAATTCAAAAAAAAATATTTTTGAGTAGGTTTTGAGCAGGTACATGGCACAAAAAATTTGCAATTTTCTAAAACTCTTCAGGACTAAGAAAAATGCAAAAAACCGATTCCAGCTGGAAAATCCAAGGTCCTAGGCCTAGGAAAAATTTCAAAAAAATGATGAATTTGACTTCGGGGTTTTTTGGCGGGAATCTTTGGGGCTGGTTACTACCGAACCTATAGCTCCCGTGTAAAATGCAGCTGGGCATACGCTCTGCCGACTCAACCAACCCATGAGCCCCGTTTCATGCTTCGTATTTTTCAAAACCAGTGGTGCGTAGATAACACACAATATTTCCATATTTTGGAACGTAAAATTGTGACACAATTTGATCATATTTTGACTGCTTTTAAGGGTGTTTAGGTCGAAAATATCAAAAAATTCACTACTCAAATTTCAAAATTCGCCCAAAATAAAAAACCGCCAGTTTTTCGGAACATAAAAAATATCCACATATTCTGCAAGGTAAAACGAAGATTTTGAGACCAAGAACGCTCAAATCGGTTCATTTTTGCGGCCAGAAAAAAACCAGTGGTGCGTAGATAACACACCATACTTCCATATTTTGGAACGTAAAATTGTGACACAATTTGATCATATTTTGACTGCTTTTAAGGGTGTTTAGGTCGAAAATATCAAAAAATTCACTACCTATTCAAATTTCAAAATTCGCCCAAAATAAAAAACTGCCAGTTTTTCGGAACATAAAAAATATCCACATATTCTGCAAGGTAAAACCACGATTTTAAGACCAAGAACGCTCAAATCGGTTCATTTTTGTGGCCGGAAAAAAATAAAATAGAAAACACTAAAAATGCAAATATCGATTAAACAGGGTGTTAGGTCTTGCCGAGACAAACATTTCAGTTCAAGAAATTTGAAAAAAAGTTGAGAAATGGTCTTCTGTGTAAATGACCACAGACGGACTAACGGACACACGGACACACAGACACTTGTTCAGGAAGTGATTCTGAGTAAATGTGTATAAGAAAAAGTTTTTTCTGAAGCTCCGTTCCGATTCTCGATTTTAGGACGATCACAATACTTCCATTTACTCTGTAAATATTGAAGTAAAAATACAAGCCTTTCAGTTTAGATTGCGAACCCACTCCATTGATGGGCATCTTTTGGACAAGTATTTCTTCTTATCATCCGAATACCCAGTCACTGAGTTGAGCACCTCGATTATATCTGGCAAAATATACTTGAAAGTACTGCCTCCGGCGACGTCAAAATGGCTGAAATGTGGCATCACGCATTCGTAGGTTGGACCACTTAAGGCCTTCAACGTTTTTTGTGCGCCCTGAAAATTAAAGAATTAAACAGTGGTGCGTAAATAACACAAAATACTTTCATGGTGATATATGACATGGGGCATTAGAGAGTTTTTGCAGCCAACGGGTGACGGGGTGACGTTTCTCACGGGTGACGTTTCGTGTGCGATGTTAACTACGACTAGGGGCAACAACGCCAGCGGTTGCTATGTTGGTTGCCATGGCAACAGTATTACCACTATTAGTTAGGGTTATTATTGGTTAGGCATTCAATGGGCCTGTCTCTTCGGCTCAACGGGCGACGCTGAATGGACCATTTTACCGGCACCCGTAGCTAACGTCATGTCGAGTTACCGTCTCCCGGCTCTTACGGGCTCTGTCGCAAGGTTCTACGTGGCCCGTTAATGGCTTGCAAAAACTCACTATTGATAGCCAGATTGGAGCATTCCGCAAACTAGTTAGTAGAGAGTTTTTGCAGCCAACGGGTGACGGGGTGACGTTTCTCACGGGTGACGTTTCGCGTGCGACGTTAACTATGACTAGGGGCAACAACGCCAGCGGTTGCTATGTTGGTTGCCATGTTAACCGTATTACCATTACTAGTTAGGGTTTTTATTGGTTAGGCATTCAACGGGCCCGTCTCTTCGGCTCAACGGGCGACGCTGAATGGACCATTTTACCGGCACCCGTGGCTAACGTCATGTCGAGTTACCGTCTCCCGGCTCTTACGGGCTCTGTCGCGAGGTTCTACGTTGCCCGTTAGTGGCTTGCAAAAACTCTCAAATAGTAGCAAGCGAGCAACCTTGAAAATAGGACCTCAAAAATCGATGTTACGATTGACAGTACCTAAGTAGCTGTGACAGTCTCCATACCATGCGAGTTTTATGGAGACGGAATGTTGGTTTTTTTGAAATTGACCAATAAAATGGGCAAAGGAAGTGCTGGCGCATCGAGCGGCTCCTATGCCGAGGAGGTGCTGTGAATTCGGCCATTGACTACATTGGAGGTTGTTTAGGTCAAACATATCAAAAAACTCACTTCCCAGATTTGAGTTCAAGAAATTTGAAAAAAGGTTGAAATTTGAGGGAGCTATGGCAATTTTTAGTTCCATTGAGAAACAACTTTATTGCCTTAACAAAAACCAGTGGTGCGTAGATAACACACAATACTTCCATATTTTGAAACGCAAAATTGTGACAATTTGATCATATTTTTAGTGCTTTAAGGGTGTTTAGCCCAAAAATATCGAAAAATTCACTATTAAAATTTTAAAATTCGCCCAAAATGAAAAAACGCCACATTTTTGGAATATGAAAGGGTAAAACAAAGATTTTGAGACCAAGCACGCTCAAATCGGTTCATTTTTGTGGCCGGAAAAAAATAAAATAGAAAACACTAAAAATGCAAATATATTGGAAGTACTGTGCGTTATCCAAATTCCGATTAACAGGGTGTTAGGTCTTGCCGAGACGAACATTTCAGTTCAAGAAATTTGAAAAAAGGTTAAGAAATGAGGGAGCTATGGCCATTTTTGTAAATGACCACAGACGGACACACGGACACACAGACACTTGTTCGGGAAGTGATTCTGAGTAAATGTGTATAAGAAAAAGTTTTTTCTGAAGCTCCGTTCCGATTCTCGATTTTAGGACGATCACAATACTTCCATTTACTCTGTAAATATGGAAGTAACAAGAAAGCGGTCTGCCCACATTTTTGGGATGCCTTTTGGGACACAGAATACCGTTCAATACACTGGGTACATGGTCTTCTTTTTTTTGGTGATCTTGCCTAAATCACAGAGTAAATGGAAGTATTGGAATTGTCCTAAAATCGAGAATCGGAACGGAGCTTCAGAAAAAACTTTTTCTTATACACATTTACTCAGAATCACTTCCTGAACAAGTGTCCGTGTGTCCGTTAGTCCGTCTGTGGTCACTTACAACCAGTGGTGCGTAGATAACACACAATACTTCCATATTTTGGAACGTAAAAGTGTGGCACAATTTGATAATATTTTGACAGCTTTTAAGGGTGTTTAGGTCAAAAACATCAAAAAATTCACTATTAAAATTTTAAAATTCGCCCAGAATGAAAAACGCCACATTTTCGGAATGCAAAAAATATCCACATATTCTGCAAGGTATAACAAAGATTTTAAGACCAAGAACGCTCAAATCGGTTCATTTTTGTGGCCGGAAAAAAATAAAATAGAAAACCCTAAAAATGCAAATATATCGGAAGTACTGTGCGTTATCCAAATTTCGATTAAACAGGGTGTTAGGTCTTGCCGAGACAAACATTGCAGTTCAAGAAATTTGAAAAAAGGTTGAGAAATGAGGGAGTTATGGCCATTTTTGTAAATGACCACAGACGGACTAACTGACTAACGGACACACGGACTAACGGACACACAGACACTTGTTCAGGAAGTGATTCTGAGTAAATGTGTATAAGAAAAAGTTTTTTCTGAAGCTCCGTTCCGATTCTCGATTTTAGGACGATCACAATACATCCATTTACTCTGTAAATATGGAAGTAAAAATGACCATAACTCCCTCAATTCTCAAACTTTTTACTTCCATAATTACAGAGCAAATTACTTCCATATTTACAGAGTAAATAGGAGTATTGGAATCGTCCTAAAATCGAGAATCGGAACGGAGCTTCAGAAAAAACTTTTTCTCATACACATTTACTCAGAATCACTTCCTGAACAAGTGTCCGTGTGTCCGTTAGTCCTTCTGTGGTCATTTACAAAAATGACCATAACTCCCTCAATTCTCAAACTTTTTACTTCCATATTTACAGAGTAAATTACTTCCATATTAACGGAGTAAATGGAAGTATTGGAATCTTCCTAAAATCGAGAATCGGAACGGAGCTTCAGAAAAAACTTTTTCTTATACCTACACATTTACTCAGAATCACTTCCTGAACAAGTGTCCGTTTGTCTGTTACGTCCGTCTGTGGTCATTTACAAAAATGACCGTAGCTCCCTCAAACATTTCTTGAACTGAAATGTTTGTCTTCCTGAACACTTCCTGAACAAGTGTCCGTTTGTCTGTTACGTCCGTCTGTGGTCATTTACAAAAATGACCGTAGCTCCCTCAAACATTTCTTGAACTGAAATGTTTGTCTCGGCAAGACCTAACACCCTGTTTAATCGAAATTTGGATAACGCACAGTACTTCCGATATATTTGCATTTTTAGTGTTTTCTATTTTATTTTTTTCCGGCCACAAAAATGAACCGATTTGAGCGTTCTTGGTCTTCAAATCTTCGTTTTACCTTGCAGAATATGTGGATATTTTTTATATGCCGAAAATGTGGCGGTTTTTTTATTTTGGGCGAATTTTAAAACTTGAATAGTGAATTTTTATATTTTTGACCTAAACACCCTCAAAACCAGTCAAAATATTATCAAATTGTGTCACAATTTCACGTTTCAAAATATGGAAGTATTGTGTGTTATCTACGCACCACTGGTTTCGAATTTCTTGAACTGAAATGTTTGTCTCGGCAAGACCTAACACCCTGTTTAATCAAAATTCGGATAACACACAGTACTTCCGATGAATTTGCATTTTTAGTGTTCTCTATTTTATGTTTTTCCGGCCACAAAAATGGACCGAATTGAGCGTTTTTGGTCTTAAAATCTTCGTTTTACCTTGCAGAATAAGTAGATATTTTTTATCCGAACATGTCGCGTTTTTGTATATTGGGCGAATTTTACATTTTGAAGAGTGAATTTTTTGACATTTTTGACCTAAACACCCTTAAAAGCATTCAAAATATGATCAAATTGTGTCACAATTTTACCTTTCAAAATGTGGACCACTGGTTCGCGTTTTCCTCAGTCTGGGAAATTCGTAGAAAATTGCAAATTTTTTGTGTCATGTACCTACCCAAAACCTACTCAAAAATAATTTTTGGGAATTATAAAATGATTTTAAAGGGTCAAAAAATATGTTTTGTTTAGGTCAAAAATTCGTGATTTGCACTTTCCTCAGTCCTGGAGGGGCGTAGAAAATTGGCAATTGTTTGTGTCATGTACCTACCCGAAACCTACTCAATAGGTAATATTTATGCTGAAATTTTAATTTTTTTTAAAGGGTTCAGAAAATATTTTTTTGTTTTAGGTCAAAAATTAGTCTTTAAACCAGTTTTCGATCACCAAAACCCAACTAATTTTGACTTCTAGGTAGTGACAAATGTGTAAAAACCTTCAAGGAATCTAACAAGCTCAAAAAATTCTAAATCGGTTAAGTAGAACTCCCTCAATTGCCAAAAACGTGATAAAGGAGAAATCGAGTCAAGAAATTTCAAACCAAAGCGATTGAAAAAACAAAATTTTAAAAACCTCTCGTAAAAACCCCTTTGTCTATGGTAAATCAAGCAGGAAAGCCGGGAAAAACACTCAAAAAAAATTCTAAACCCACGACATCACCTTCAAAATTGATTTTTTGCGTTTTTTCAAAAATATACCCTAATTATGCCAAGTTGGACCCCTTAACCTTTTCCGATCTTGCCCAGGCAATATGCACCAAGTTTGAGCAAACCACAACTTTTAGGACTAGTTACGTCAAAATCGGATCTGTGGCTTGATACGATGCACCTCATTGTATCGAACCTTGTATCGAGCACGGCCATAATTAAAGTAGCTGACGATTTGGGCCTATACTTACCTGCTAAATCCAACGTTTGCTCGCGGTCAGATAAGCCTTGGTTCAATAAAGCATGTAGGGAACTTCGGTACCGGAGGCAAAACTTGTTCCGAAAATTGAAAAGAAAAGGCCTCAGCTCGCCAGAGTGGGGCTCATACGTCGAAGCATCCCGATCCTATCGGAAAGCGATCAAGAAGGCAAAACGAGATTATCACGCCCAATTGAGCTCAACGCTCGCCAACACTCGGAATGCCGGAGAATTTTGGAGTGAGATTCGTAAGTTGAGAAAGAATAAAAGGGGAGCTTTCACACCAAGCGTTGGCGAATTGGAGGGCCATTTTGATCAACTTTACCCGGTAGGTTTGGCCAATGTTGAGGGGGTGGTATTCCATGGCACATTTGACCCAGCTTTCGACAGAGAAATAACCCTAGAAGAATTGGATAAGGTCCTACGGAATCTGAAGATCGGGAAAGCCGCCGGCCGAGATATGATAGCCTACGAGTTTCTCAAATGCTTACCAGACTGGTGGAAGTCATACATTGTGGAGCTGTTCAACTCGATTTTACAGTCCAGCACTATTCCAACCGAATGGGCCGAAATAAAAACAATCCTCCTCTTCAAGAAAGGCGATGAGCGTGACCTAAATAACTACAGAGGCATCTCTCTAATAAATACAACTCTTAAAATCTTCACGCAAATACTGCTCAACAGACTGGAATTATTTAGTTCTCAGAACAATCTGATCCCTGAAAATCAAGCCGGTTTTCGTAAAAATAGAGGATGCATCGACCATATATTCACTCTACATAGCCTGATCTCAATCAACACCCGCCTGAAGGGCAGAAAATTATTTGCAGGATTTATAGACTTCTCGCGGGCTTTTGACTCAATTGACCACGAAATTCTGTGGCAGAAGATGGCGGACCGGGGAATTAGTGCTCGTTTTGTCAACACCCTCAAGTCACTCTACAACGCAGCTCATTTCTCTTTCCAGAGCGGGGATAAACGTACAAAAACGTACCGATTGGACACTGGTATCTTACAAGGAGATACATTATCGCCAACTTTGTACTCCATTTTTGTGTCGGATTTCCAGGTCTTCCTAAGCCGCGTTGGCGGTGCGTACCTGGACGAAGAAGGTGAAGTTCCATGCTTGTTCTACGCGGACGACCTTATCCTCTTCAGCACACACGCAGCAGGAATGAGAAAATCTCTGAAAAGCCTGGAAGCATACTGTGCCGAAAACAAATTGACGATTAATATCTCCAAGTCCAAAATAGTTATCTTCAGGAAGGCCGGAAGGGTGCGCGATTTGAAATTCCATTGTGCTGGTCAGCAGTTGGTCGTGGCCAACTCGTACAACTACTTGGGTGTCCTTTTTAGCAGTTCGGGTATGTTTAGGGTGCAAGCCAATAACGCCGTCAAAAAGGGCATAGCAGCAACTGGTAGTGTACTCCCAATCGTTCATCTATCTCAGTCAGCGTCTGTGCAGTCTTGGAAGCAGCTTTTCCAGTCATTCTGCGCGTCCACTACGCTGTATGCGGCTGAAATCTGGGGTCTTCAGATATAGCGGAACGCTGCCAGACAAATTATTTCAAGGCCGTCCTGCACCTACCGAGGAACACACCAGACTGCCTCGTGCGGTATGACATGGATATTGCCCCTCTGAAGTGGATGATAATTGAGAAAGCACTGAGGTGGTACTCCAAGGTCCTGGACATGGAGGATCAGCGTTACCCTAAGAGATGCCTGACTCGACTTAGAGCCCTCGCTGAAAGAGCCCCATCGAGCAGGAACAATTGGTATTCCCAAGTCAGCGCAATATGCAGTGAAATAAAATGCGAGACCTTTCTGTCTGAAAATGATAAAAAGATAAGAGTTAAGCTCATGAACGAGGCCCTCAACTCGCTAGCGATCCAGCTCAGATCACAAGATGTGAAAAGCGCCCAACAGACGCACTTCAACAACCATTTCAGGGAGCTCTCAGTGAACAACTGCACAAATTACCTGACGTCGAACCTTCCGCTTTACCAAGTGAGACTGGTGGCGAAGCTGCGAATGATTGGGGAGAAAAGGGCTGGGCTCAATGTTTCGGGCGTCAAAGCTGATTTTGAATCGTCCAAACCATGTTCGGTGTGTAACATGCCAGGAGCCAAGGACACCTTCTCACACTTCTTCAGATCCTGTCTAGTTTTCAAAAAGGACCGAAAGAGATGGCTGGGGCAGGAAGCAATCACCGACAGCGAGGTCTCCACATGGCTCGACGCCAACCAGAGCGCAAAAGCGTGCAAGTTGGTTGGATTCATTCAAACGGCTGTGCGGCAACGAGCTATTATTACCAATGAAGGTTTCCTGAGGTAGAGAACTCTTGATGTGTCGGTACATTGGTGGTCTCATGGTGGTAAACTGTGCTAATCAGGTGAATTCCTAAACCGTTACTAAAAGTTCCTCGCCGGCATACTGGTTGCATACTAAAGCCCGTATCACACGTCAGACCGATCTCCTCCCCATCCCACGGACAGACACACAGACCCTATTCTCTGATTGGCCGATCCTATGGATATGTTCACTTTGGCGCACCTGCATCAATGTTTGTTTTTATTCATCTATGGAACCTTATTTCTAAGAGAAATTTTCAATGAATATGCACGTAAAAATCACCAAAGAATCGGTCTGTCCAGACGGTCTGTGGGATGGGGAGGAGATCGGTCTGACGTGTGATACGGCCTTAAAGCCCGTATCACACGTCAGACCGTTCTCCTCCCCATCCCACAGACCGTCTGGACAGACCGATTCTTTGGTGATTTTTACGTGCAAATTCATTGAAAATTTTTCCTAGAAATACGGTTCCATAGATTAATAATAACAAACATTGATGCAGGTGCGCCAAAGTGAACATATCCATAGGATCAGCCAATCAGAGAATAGGGTCTGTGTGTCTGTCCGTGGGATGGGGAGGAGATCGGTCTGACGTGTGATACGGGCTGAAGGTGGCCGCTACGATCTTGTCTAACAAGTAATCCATTTAATTTAACAACCAACCCTTGTAATATCCTTCGGATTTGTACAAATAAACATTCATTCATTCATTCATTCAAGTTGTGGTTTGCTCTAACTTGGTGCACATTGTCTGGGAATCCGATCAAACCAGTGGTGCTTAGATAACACACAATACTTCCATATTTTGAAACGTAAAATTGTGAAACAATTTGATCATGTTTTGACTGCTTTTAAGGGTGTTTACGTCAAAATATCAAAAAATTCACTATTCAAATTTCAAAATTCGCCCAAAATAAAACCAGTGGTGCGTAGATAACACACAATACTTCCATATTTTGAAACGTAAAATTGTGACACAATTTGATCATATTTTGACTGCTTTTAAGGGTGTTTATGCCAAAAATATCGAAGAATTCACTATTAAAATTTTAAAATTCGCCCAAAATGGAAAAACGCTACATTTTCGGAATGTAAAAAATATCCACATATTCTGCAAGGTAAAATGAAGATTTTGAGACCAAGAACGCTCAAATCGGTTCATTTTTGTGGCCGGAAAAAAATAAAATAGAAAACACTAAAAATGCAAATATATCGGAAGTACTGTGCGTTATCCAAATTCCGATTAAACAGGGTGTTAGGTCTTGCCGAGACAAACATTTCAGTTCAAGAAATTTGAAAAAAGGTTGAGAAATGAGGGAGATATGGCCATTTTTGTAAATGACCACAGACGGACAGACGGACAGACGGACACACGGACACACAGACACTTGTTCGGGAAGTGATTCTGAGTAAATGTGTATAAGAAAAAGTTTTTTTTGAAGCTCCGTTCCGATTCTCGATTTTAGGACGATCACAATACTTCCATTTACTCTGTAAATATGGAAGTAAAAACGCCAGTTTTTCGGAACATGAAACATATCCACGTATTCTGCGAGTTAAAACAAAGATTTTAAGACCAAGAACGCTCAAATTGGTTCATTTTTGTGGCCGGAAAAAAATTAAATAGAAAACACTAACCAGTGGTGCGTAGATAACACACAATACTTCCATATTTTGGAACGTAAAATTGTGACACAATTTGATCATATTTTGACTGCTTTTGAAAGTGTTTAGGTCAAAAATATCAAAAAATTCAGTATTAAAATTTTAAAATTCGCCCAAAATAAAAAAACGCCAGTTTTTTGGTACAAAAAAAATATCCACATATTCTGCAAGGTAAAAGAAAGATTTTAAGACCAAGAACGCTCAAATCGGTTCATTTTTGTGGCCGGAAAAAAATAAAATAGAAAACGCTAAAAATGCAAATATCTCGGAAGTACTGTGCGTTATCCGAATTTCGATTAAACAGGGTGTTAGGTCTTGCCGAGACAAACATTTCAGTTCAAGAAATTTGAAAAAAGGTTGAGAAATGAGGGAGTTATGGCCATTTTTGTAAATGACCACAGACGGACAGACAGACAGACGGACTAATGGACACACAGACACTTGTTCAGGAAGTGATTCTGAGTAAAAGTGTATAAGAAAAAGTTTTTTCTGAAGCTCCATTCCGATTCTCGATGTTAGGACGATCACAATACTTCCATTTACTCTGTAAATATGGAAGTAAAAATGTTAAGGGGTCCAAAATAAAACCAGTGGTGCGTAGATAACACACAATACTTCCATATTTTGAAACGTAAATTGAGACACAATTTGATAATATTTTGACTCCTTTTAAGGGTGTTTAGGTCAAAAATTTCAAAAAATTCGCTTTTCAAATTTTAAAATTCACCAAAAATAAAAAACCGCCCCCTTTCTGGCATATAAAAAATATCCACATATTCTGCAAGGTAAAACGAAGATTTTAAGACCAAGAACGCTCAAATCGGTCAATTTTTACTTCCATATTTACAGAGTAAATGGAAGTATTGTGATCGTCCTAAAATCGAGAATCGGAACAGAGCTTCAGAAAAAACTTTTTCTTATACACATTTACTCAGAATCACTTCCTGAACAAGTGTCTGTGTGTCCGTCTGTCCGTGTGTCCGTCTGTCCGTCTGTGGTCTTTTACAAAAATGTCCCTCATTTCTTAACCTTTTCTCAAATTTCTTGAACTGAAATGTTTGTCTCGGCAAGACCTAACACCCTGTTTAATCGGAATTTGGATAACGCACAGTACTTCCAATATATTTGCATTTTTAGTGTTTTCTATTTTATTTTTTTCCGGCCACAAAAATGAACCGATTTGAGTGTTCTTGGTCTTAAAATCTTTGTTTTACCTTGCAGAATATGTGGATATTTTTTACATTCCAAAAATGTGGGCGAATTTTAAAATTTTAATAGTGAATTTTTCGATATTTTTGGCCTAAACACCCTTAAAAGCAGTCAAAATATGATCAAATTGTGTCAAAATTTTACGTTTCAAAATATGGAAGTATTGTGTGTTATCTACGCACCACTGGTTTTAGCCGGAAAAAAATAAAATAGAAAACACTAAAAACTTAATTATATCGGAAGTACTGTGCGTTATCCAAATTTCGATTAAACAGGGTGTTAGGTCTTGGCGAGACAAACATTTCAGTTCAAGAAATTTGAAAAAAGGTTGATAATTGAGGGGGTTATGGTCATTTTTGTAAATGACCACAGACGGACAGACAGGCAGACGGACAGACGGACGTAACGGACACACAGACACTTGTTCAGGGAGTGATTCTGAGTAAATGTGTATAAGAAAAGTTTTTTCTGAAGCTCCGTTCCGATTCTCGATTTTAGGACGATCACAATACTTCCATTTACTCTGTAAGTAAAAAAAAAACGCTGCTAAGTAGATCAGTGGCATGTGAACATTAGTTTTCTGTGTATCCGAAGAGCTCTGCAAATTTTGCATTTTTCGATTGCAAAGACAAACCTAGGGATACTTATATAGGTACTCCATAAACACGGTATTTAGTTGTTATTATTCAAGACTTGAAGCATAAATTTCTATTTTAGATGGGATTTAGAAAAACTTTTTTTTCAACCCGACGAAAAAAAGCTACATTGCTCACTTTACTATCCCGATAGGTATCTGTCTACCAATCTCTTCAACGCAGCTCTTGAGCATGCGCTCATTTTGTTAAATTCACCATTCAATCTATTCTTATTCGCCTACATAATTAACAGATAATTAATGATAATTAATTGATTAATTAATGATAATTAATTGTTAATAATTAACAATTGAATTCTCTGAATAATGAAATTAAAAATGCCTCAAGAATGCCTCAGAACCATTCTTAAAGCTTGTCTCGCTCTCATGTTGCCAAGCGCAACTGGTCTAGTGTGAGTGCGTCACCTTGCTGTTGTAATAGGCTAGTGGTCGTAAGTAGATCAATCAACCGTATCTAAGAGCCGAGGGCAAATTCTCAAATTTTTCCGATTTTTATTTTGCTGATTTGTGTAATGCGACTAGATTCTTTGAATTGAAGATATCGGGAGGACAGAAGTTTTTGTGGGCATTCCAACGAGTGGAAAACGATTTTCGTGGCTCTAGTCGTTTTCGAGTTATTAGGAATTGTGAAAATTTTAAAAAACTCAAAAATGTCTTACAAAAACTGCAATAACTCCTAAACGGTTGAAGGTATCGGCGTGACGATGGTCTCATTCGATTCGGCATAGAAAAATCTATAGATAATGATGCCTCACATGCGTATGTTGCCTTTTTCCTGAAAAGCACGAATTTTTTCCCACATCAACAGCTGTTTTACTGGCCTTGAAATTGAGGTAGGGTTCTGTCGAGACGTTAGGACCAACTAGATACAAAACTTGATTTTTGGTAAAAATTTCAAAATTTTTCGATTACTCCTTCCCCTTGAAAAACCCCGGACGGCAGACGGCGTACGGCGGACGGCGGAGGGACAAAAGATTTTATTGCAGATTCGGATTCTACACCCCTTGAAACGTAAACCAACAAATTTTCAGGGGGTGTTAAAAAAAAATTTTTCCCGACCAATTCATCCCAACCGAGGTTCATTTCTTAAGAAAAATGAACCAAAACTGTTTTGAAATTATGAATTTTTTGACATTTGAGCAAAATTTTAATAGCAGGATTCCGATAACATTTTTTTGGCACTTTTTTTTTAAGATTATGATGATAAACCTACCTACTCCAACCATTTGGACTTTATTTTCTGTGATACCCAGACAAATAGTGTACCCATGTCACTAATCTACTTAGCAGCGTTTTTAAGTATTTTTCTCTGATTCCTTCTTGACTTGGAACTTTATTTTCTTTGATACGCAGAAAAAATGCACTCATGTCACTAATCTACTAAGCAACATTTCATATATTATGTTAACTGGAGGTATTTGGTCTTTAAACCAGATTGATTTTCCGGGCATAATAATTGTTATTTTCCTCTTACTTCGACAGTAGAAAATCCGTCAGCATCGCTGTAGTAAATTGCTACGAATGAAGTAATTCTACTGACGTTGTAGAAAGGCGGCGCTTCTTGGCCGTATAATTCCATGTTTCTCTTTCTTCCATAATCGAATTTGGCAAAGTTGGCTTCATACAATAAAATACAACAGTGGGCATCATTTCAAACAAGAATGAGTTACTTGGGGCGATCGATAAAATTCATAATATTATTTATTCTTTTTGTCATTAGGGTTGACTTATTTTAGAAAAACCATTTTACCTTCTTTGTACACCTGAAGAATCTGTTTTGCCGTTTTCGTGCTTCCTCCTCCAATCGACAAAGCAGATAAATGGCAAACAGTCTGGAAAATTGGGAATACAAAATTAAGTGTATATAAGTGCCTACCATTACTATTATTAGGTAGGTACCTACTCAAAATATTGAGTTACCCCACCTCCGGAGGAAAATGGAGGGCTCCATGCAAGGATTGCTTCACAAGACTGACAGCGACCCCAGCGAAAGGGATACAGCCATGGTAAATTTCTTTTTTAATCCCCGAGAGGCGAGGAGCGATCACGTATATCCCTTGATCTTCGTAGGAAACCTGTACACAATATGTACGATGATATAATCATGATTTTGCACCCTCAAAATATAAACATGTAGTGCGTAGATAACACACAATACTTCCACATTTTCACTAACTCACTATGCAAATTTTAAAATTTGCCCAAAATACAAAATATTCCGAATTATCAAAACATAAAAAATATCCACATATTTTGCAAGGTAAAACAAAGATTTTAAGACCAAGAACGATCGAATCGGTTCATTTTTGTGGCCGGAAAAAATAAAACAGAAAACACTAAAATTGAAAATATATCGGAAGTACTGTGAGTTATTCAAATTCCGATTAAACAGGTTGTTAGGTCTTGCCGAGACAAACGTTTCAGTTCAAGAAGTATGAAAGAAGGTTGAGAATTGAGAGAATCTATGGCCATTTTACTTCCAGATTTACAGAGTAAATGGAAGTAGTGTAACCGTCCTAAAATCGAGAATCGACACGGAGCTTCAGAAAAAACATTTATTTATGAAGTGATTCTGAGCACTTCTTGAAAAAGTGTCTGTGTGTCCGTCTGTGGTCAACACAACTAGTGGTGCGTAGATAACACACAATACTTCAATATTTTGAAACGTACAATTGTGACACAATTCGATCATATTTTGACTGCTTTTAATGACGTTCATGATGATGAAGATGAATAAAGTGTTGATGAAACTTTGGCCGAACAATCTTCACGGCCGACTAAACAAAAACTAAATATCGACGGCGAAGTGGTAAAACCTCGTATCTCCAATTTCGTACCTGCACGTGCACATTAGAGATGTCATGGAAATTCAATGTGGTTACATAGGGTGTCATAGGAACAGTGGCAGTCTTAACAAAATGGAGATACGAGGATTCACAACTTCGCCGTCGATATTAGGTAGGTATTTATTCAGTAAATGAAATTTACGTTGATCTAATTATTTGTTAAGATAACTTTTTATGCTTAGATAGGTACCTACGAACCGTATTTATTTCTCCAATGAGGAAATTCAGTTGAAGTGTTACTGGCATGTCCATAACTCGGGCAATATTATTGACGAGAGGGACGAAATAAAATGCGGCCAAAATCTTGTCGTTATATTGTGGCCTTTCCGAAATGAGCACAGCGTGGAAAGTGCAGCCCAACGAAATGCACATGAAATTCAGCTTCCGGTAACCAGTTTGCACCAGAATGAAATCGATGAATGCCGAAGTGTCATAAACGCTGATCTCGTCGAACCTAAAATGAAAAACCAGTGGTGCGTAGATAACACACAATACTTCCATATTTTGATTTCCAAATTCCGATCAAACAGGGTGTTAGGTCGCCGAGACAAACATTTCAGTTCAAGAAATTTGAAAACCAGTGGTGCGTAGATAACACACAATACTTCCATATTTTGGAACGTAAAATTGTGACACAATTTGATCATATTTTGACTTGTTTTAAGGGTGTATAGGTCAAAAATATCAAAAAATTCACTATTCAAATTTCAAAATTCGCCCAAAATAAAAAAACGCCAGTTTTTCGGTACATAAAAAATATCCACATATTCTGCACGGTAAAAGAAAGATTTTAAGACCAAGAACGCTCAAATCGGTTCATTTTTGTGGCCGGAAAAAAATAAAATAGACGATGAAGAACAAAGTTACAACTCTAAATTTAATTAAATTCTGCAGTACCCAAAATTCTCCAGTACCCAAAATCGAAGATAATCGATTTTTTGTATGAGAAGCCAATACTAGAATACTGAAGTAAAGGATAAAAAAAAATTGGAGCCCATCGAATAGCACATAGAAATTTGAGGGGACATACTTTTACTTGAAACTTTCAAACTCATTTTCCCAGAAATCACTTTTTTTGAGATGTAACACTTTTCTCGCGGGGGTTCGATATATCGGAAGTACTGTGCGTTATCCGAATTCCGATTAAACAGGGTGTTAGGTCTTGCCGAGACAAACATTTCAGTTCAAGAAATTTGAAAAAAGGTTAAGAAATGAGGGACATTTTTGTAAATGACCACAGACGGACTAACGGACACACGGACACACAGACACTTGTTCAGGAAGTGATTCTGAATAAATGTGTATAAGAAAAAGTTTTTTCTGAAGCTCCGTTCCGATTCTCGATTTTAGGACGATCACAATACTTCCATTTACTCTGTAAATATGGAAGTAAAAAAGGTTGAGAATTGAGGGAGCTATGATCATTTTACTTCCATACTTACAGAGTAAATGGAAGTATTGGAATCGTCCTAAAATCGAGAATCGGAACGGAGCTTCAGGAAAAACGTTTTCTTATACACGTTTACTCAGAATCACTTCCTGAACTAGTGTCTGTGTGGTCATTCCGTGGTCTGTCCGTCTGTGGTCATTTACAAAATGTCTATAACTCCCTGAATTCTCTACCTTTTTTGAAATTTCTCGAAATGAAATGTTTGTCTCGGCAAGACCTGACACCCTGTTTAATAAAAATTTGGATAACGCACAGTACTTCCGCTATATTTACATTTTTCGTGTTTTCTATTTTATTTTGTTCCGGCCACAAAAATGAACCGATTTGAGCGTTCTTGGTCTTAAAATCTTTGTTTTACCTTGCAGAATATGTGGATATTTTTATATTCCGTTAATGTGGCGTATTTTTATTTTGGTTCATTTTTACTTCCATATTTACAGAGTAAATGGAAGTATTGTGATCGTCCTAAAATCGAGAATCGGAACGGAGCTTCAGAAAAAACTTTTTCTTATACACATTTACTCAGAATCACTTCCTGAACAAGTGTCTGTGTGTCCGTGTGTCCGTTAGTCCGTTAGTCCGTCTGTGGTCATTTACAAAAATGGCCATAACTCCCTCATTTCTCAACCTTTTTTCAAATTTCTTGAACTGAAATGTTTGTCTCGGCAAGACCTAACACCCTGTTTAATCGGAATTTGGATAACGCACAGTACCTCCGAGATATTTGCATTTTTAGTGTTTTCTATTTTATTTTTTTCCGGCCGCAAAAATGAACCGATTTGAGCGTTCTTGGTCTCAAAATCTTCGTTTTACCTTGCAGAATATGTGGATATTTTTTACATTCCGAAAATGAAGCGTTTTTTCATTTTGGGCGAATTTTAAAATTTTAATACTGAATTTTTTGATATTTTTGACCTAAACACTTTCAAAAGCAGTCAAAATATGATCAAATTGTGTCACAATTTAACGTTTCAAAATATGGAAGTATTGTGTGTTATCTACGCACCACTGGTTCTTAAGAAATGAACCTTTGTAATCGGTCAGGAAAAAAACATTTTAACACCCCCTGAAAATTTGTTGGTTTACGTTTCAAGGGGTGTAGAATCCAAATCTGCAATAAAAATTTTTTGTCCGTCCGCCGTACACCGTCCGGGGTTTTTTAGGGGGAAGGATTTATCGAAAAATTTTGAAATTTTTACCAAAAATCAAGTTCCGTATCTAGTTGGTCCTAACGTCTCGACAGAACCCTACCCTAATTTTAAGGCCAGTAAAACAGCTGTTGAAGTGGTAAAAAATTCGTCTTTTTAAGGAAATTTGCAACATAGGCATGTGAGGTATCATTTTCTATAGATTTTTCTATGCCGAATCGGATGAGACCATCGCCACGCCGGTAGCTTCAACCGTTTAGGAGTTATTGCAGTTTTAGTGAGACGTTTTTGAGTTTTTTAAAATTTCTTCAATTCTGAATAACTCGAAAACGACTAGAGCCACAAAAATCGTTTTCCACTCGTTGGAATCCCCTCAAAAACTTCTGTCCTCCCGATATCTTCAATTTAAAGAATTTCGTCGCATTACACAAATCAGCAAAATAAAAATCGGAAAAATTTGAGAATTTGGCCTCGGCTCTTAGATACGTTTGATTGATCTACTTACGACCACTAGCCTATTACAACAGCAAGGTGACGCACTCACACTACGACCAGTTGCGCTTAGCAACATGAAAGCGAGTCAGGCTTTAACAATGGTTCTGAGGCATACTTGAGGCATTTTTAATTTCATTATTCAGAGAATTTATTAATTATTTTTATTCAGTTAATTATGAAGGTGATTAAGAATAGATTAAATGGTGAATTTCACGGAATTAAACGATCTGCTGCTTTGAAAAGATTGATAGGTAAGTATTTATCAAGCGAAGAGGATGATTATTTTTGCCGGGTTGAAAAACGTTTTTCTAAATTCCCATCTTAAATGCAAATTTATACTGAAATTGTAGAATAATAAAAACTAAAATTTAGTTCTGTGTTCAAGGATTACCGATATATCGTGAGGTTTGTCATTGCAATCGATAAATGAACCCCTGTGCAAAATTTGCAGAGTTCTTCGGATATACCGAAAACTAATGTGCACATTCCACTGATCTACTTAGCAGCGTTTTTATTTGAAGAGTGAATTTTTTGATATTTTTGACCTAAACACACTTAAAAGCAGTCAAAATATGATCAAATTGCGTCTCAATTTTACGTTTCAAAATATGAAAGTATTGTGTGTTAACTACGCACCACTGGTTTGTTAATGACCACAGACGGACACACACACACTTGTTCAGGAAGTGATTCTGAGTAAATGTGCATCAGAAAAAGTTTTTTCTGAAGCTCCGTTCCGATTCTCGATTTTAGGATGATTCCAATACTCTCATTACTCCGTAAATTAGGAAGTAATAAAACTGTCGATTTTCATGGGGGAGACACAAATACGTACAAATCCGTTCATTAGGTATTTCACAAGATATTGGACAACCGACGTGGGTCGGAATTTGGGCGTATTAGCCTCATAATATGAATATTATTCGGGTTCTGATCATATCATTTGTGGAGTAATGGTCCATGGTGAGCTCAATGGTGCTTAAATGGTTCGTTTTCACAACGATGAATAAATCGCACCCCTCGTAGAATACTGTAACATCTCAATTTTCGGCATAATTTGTATTGTAAGCTATACAAATTTAGAGCAACATTTTTTGGGGTCCGAAAGCATTGTTTGATATAATATAGTATATTATATCAATATATAATATATATAATAATAATAATATAACATAATATACTAGGTAGTATATCAAACAATGCTTTCGGACCCCAAAAAATGTTTGCTCAAAATTTGTCCAGCTTACAATACAAATTATGCCGAAAATTGAGATGTTACAGTACTCCACGAGGGGTGCGAAAAAGGAATAAAAAGGTACAAAAAGAAAATCGTCGCTTATGCGGCAACACCAGACAACTCGATTTTCACGATTCCTTTAGGAGAGCCTAAAAACCATCTTTTATTCACAATCGGAGGGGTACCGGCTTGTTCAAGACTCCCTCGTTTTACATAGTGGTTTCAAACTGTGATATTATCGAATATCTGGCTTCACCAATCGATTCTTCGCAGAAAATCAAGTCAGGAACCGTCAAAACCCGAAAATGACCAAAAACCGAGTTATCTGGTGTTGCCACATAAGCGACAAAATACGCGTGCCCCAACCCCTCCCGGGATTTAACCTTCACCGGCGCCCGGCAGCCCTACCCCTCCGAACCTCCCTTACAACATCCGCCCCTCCCATTACCAGTCCTCTATCTACCTCCACCTCTCCTACCATACGCCCCCCTTCGTAATTTCGGTCTACTCCAATAAGTGGGCGGCTTTTTGACATTTTTTTCAAAGGGTTAAAAAAATATTTTTTTAATGTCAAAAATTAGTTTTTAACCCAGTTTTCAAAAACTGAAATCCAACCAATTATGACCAGTGAGTGAAAACTGTGAAGAAACCTTCAAGAAATCCAACAAGCTCAAGAAATTCAAAATCGGTTTAGTAGAACTCCCTCAAATTGCCAAGAAACGCGAAAAAGCAGAAATCTCAAGCCAAACCGATTAAAAACAAAATTTTCAAAATTTTTTGGAAAAAGCCCCCTATTCTATGGTACATCAAGCGGGAAAGCCGGGAAAAATACTCAAAAAAATCTAAACCCACGGCATTACCTTCAAAATTGAGTTTTTGCGTTTTTTCAGAAATATACCCTAGTTATGTTGAATTGGACCCCTTAACCTTTTCCAATCGGATTGCACGGACAATATGCACCAAGTTGGAGCAAACCACAACTTTTAGGACTAGATTCATCAAAATCGGATCAGTGGTTCAATACGATGTCGTGGCCACAAAATTTTGACCAAATTTTGTGGCCACCTCATCGTATTGAACCGCTGATCCGATTTTGACGCAGATGGTCTTAAAATTTGTGGTTTTCTCTAACTCAAGCCCCATTTAGACGGGCAACTAAATTGCCGAAACTTGAGCAATTCTCGGCAATTAAAATTGCCAGCAACTCCGATCAATTCGGCAATTTTTCCCTCTTCTCTTTTTTGAGAACCAACAATTAATTGCCAGCAATTTATTGCTTGAAAAAAGTGGAGCAACTCCAGGCAATAAAACTTGCTCCATTTTCGCGTTTACGCGGTGAACGGACAATTTGTGTTTTCTTGTGAGCTCGTGATGTTGTTATATAATAATAAAATTAATAAAATAATAAAATCAGGTAATAAATATGACGTGTGTGTGTGTGTGTGTGTGTGTGTGTGTGTGGGTGGGTGAATTGTCAGCAGAGGGACCCATTTCGCCATTTCCCATACCGCTCTTCATACAATACTGAAAATTGGTATGAAGCCACAGAGGAGCCCTATCACGAGATTTAAGAATTGAAAATCTTGTCTGACCAGCAGTGGGGCCAATGACACCAATTTCCTTACCGTTGGTCGTAGGATGCTGAAATTCGGTATGCTGCCTCCAAGAAGCCCCTCAGCATGACTGGCAAGGCCAAAATACTTTCTGATCAGCTGAGGAGCGATTGGCGGTAATTTCCAGTGGCCGTATGATGCTGAAATTTGATATGGACCCTCCTAATAGCTCCTCAGCAAGATTGGTAGGGCCAAAATCCTCAGCTGATCAGGAAGAACTCAGGTCTTGCCAGTCATTCTGAGGGACTCCTCTGAGGCTGTGTAGCGTTTCAGCATCCTACGACCAACGGTAATGAAATTACCGCCACTGGCTCCTCAGCTGATCAGAAAGTATTTTGGCCTAGCCAGTCATGCTGAGGGGCTTCTTGGAGGCAGCAAACCGAATTTCAGCATCGTACGACCAACGGTATTGGATTTAGCACAATGGGCTCCTCAGCTGATCAGAACGTATTTTGGCCCAGCCAATCTTGCTGAGGGACTCCTCTGAGGCTGTGTACCAAATTTCAGCATCGTACGAACAACGGTTTTGAAATCAGCGCCATGGGCTCCTCAGCTGATCAGGAAGAATTTAGGCCTTGCTGAGGGACTTCTTGGAGGCAGCATACAAATATAAATACCTACAACAATAAATAAATACAAATAATAACAATGAACAAAATAAATACAATATAAAAATACAGATGTTTTCCATCCAATTCTGTCTGTTACGAAAAAATTGCCGAAAACGAGCAATTAAAACCCACGGGCGATGGGTTTCAAAAATTGCCTCAAAATAATTGCTGGCTTCACGTCAATTCCCGAAAATATTGCTCCACTCGGGGCAATTATTGTCGGCAATAATGAGCAACTTCCTAGTAGGGAAAAAGTTGGTGGAAGTAGGGAGAAAGTTGCCGGACGTAGGGAAAAAATTGCTCGGCAATTTTTTATTTGCAGCCGGCAATTCAGTTTGAGCAATAATTGCCTTGAAAAATTGTCCGTCTAAATGGGCCTTTAGTGCATATTGTCTGGGGAATCCGATCAAAAAATGTTAAGGGGTCCGAAACCCAAAAAAAAGTTTTTGAAATTACGACTTTTTTGACATTAATTAAAATTAGAGCGTTTTTGAGTAGAGGAAAGTGCCCAAAAGTGGACCCCTCCCCAAAAGTGGACCCCTGACATTTTAGCCTCTGTACGGTGCTGAACTTAAACCGAAACCTAGCGCAACTAGTAGTTCCCACTTCTGTGACAACAAGTTGGAGCGCTCAAGTCGTCTACTTCATCTGCCAGCTTTCAGTTCGCCATTATGTGATTTCTTGTATTGTAAAATTATTACCGTTATACAGTCATACGTTATTCGACATTTCGCCTACACTTTTGAAGGTAAGGCTTCCAACATGTGTCGTAGTGTGGAAACCGTTATTTTGGTACATTATTTCCAGAAATAATGTACCTATGTAATTGTTCAAGAAAATTTTTTTTACAACACCCCCTGAAAATTTGTTCTTTCACGTTTCAGAGGTTCTAGAACAAGAATCTGCAATAAAAATTTTTTGTCCGTCCGCCGTACGCCGTACGCCGTACGCCGTCAGCAGCAAAACGCATAGAAGGAGTGGTCCGATTTCAAAAAAAAAAAAACGAGCGTTTAGCAAATTTTCCTGTGACGTGCACCTCCTATAAGGGAATCCTCTGAATCAACTCTAGACTACTCAAAAACGATCAAATGTAAAAAAAGTCATGATCTCAAAAACAGTTTTTTTGGGTTTTCGACCCCTTAAAATTTTTTGATCGGATTCCCCTGACAATATGCCTCAAGTTGGAGCAAAACACAACTTTTAGGACCAACCGCACCAAAATCGGATCAGGGGTTCGATACGAAGTGGACGGACGAAATTTTGGCCAAAAATTTCGTCCAGCCACTTCGTATTGAAATACTGATCCGATTTTGACTAAATTAGTCTTGAAAGTTGTGGTTTGCTCCAACTTGAGGCATATTGTCCGGGCAATCCGATCGGAGAAGGTTAACGGGTCCAATTCGGCATAATTAGGGTATATTTTTGAAAAAACACAAAATCTCAATTTTGAAGGTGATGCCGTGGGTTTAGAATTTTTTGAGTATTTTTCCCGTGTTTCTCGCTTGATTTACCATAAGATAGGGTGGTTTTTCCGAAAAAATTCGAAAATTTGGTTTTTGAATCGGTTTGGCTTGAATTTCTTAATGCGATTTCTGCGTTTTCGCGTTTTTGGCAATTTGAGGGAGTCCTACTGAACCGATTTTGAATTTTTTGAGCTCGTTGGATTCCTTGAAGGTTTTTACACATTTTTCACTCCCTATAAGTCAAAATCGATTGGGGTTTAGTAATCAAAAACTGGTTTAAAGACTAATTTTTGACCTAAACAAAAAATATTTTTTTGACCCTTTAAAAAAAATGTTAAAATTCCAAAAAAAATATTTTTGAGTAGGTTTTGGGCAGGTACATGACACAAAAAATTTGCAATTTTCTACAACTCTCCAGGACTAAGAAAAATGAAAAAAACCGATTTCAGCTGGAAAATCCAAGGTCCTAGCCTAGGAAAAATTTCAAAAAAATGATGGATTTGACTTCGGGGTTTTTTGGCGGGAATCTTTAGATATTGACTATGAAACATGAAATTTGGCATTTTTTCGAGATTTTGGTCAACAGGGTCAATTTTGGGGGCAGTGACACTGCTGAAATTGCGGTTTTGCAGTTTTCATGGGTTCACGGCACATGTTCCAATCGGTTCAAGGCGTGAGGAATACGAAATGGCGGCTGTAACATTCCCACCCTTGATCTTGGTAGGGTGGGGAAGTAGGGGACTTCCCCTACCCCTACCGGCTCTTTCGTCGTCTATTGGCTCAGATTTATTAGAAACTGAAAGTGTGAAGCTGGGATTGGACAGCTTATGTTAATTGGGCGGATCTTGATAACAGTTGTCACCTGTTAACGCGGTTAACAAAATGGCTGCCTTCTTGCCGCCAGGCCTCAGGAAATATTTCTTTGAAAGCAGCCGCCAGGTATTTTCTTTTTATACCTACCTATTTATTATCATTGTGAAAACGTACCTTTTCGGCATAATTGAATTCACGATTGACCATTACTCCACAAATGATATGATGATAAACCGACCTACTCCAACTATTTGAACTTTATTTTCTGAGGTACCCAGACAAATAATGTACCCATGTCACTAATCTACTTAGCAGCGTTTTCATGTTCAAACACCTGCTGAATCTGAAAAAGGTCTCAACTTCGAAGAGAAATCAAGCAGTAAAGAAGACAGCGTTTCGTCTGGGTCGTCTGTGATGCAGACTGCCTGGAGTAACGCCTTCAAAAAATGACGACGCCTAATCGGGAATCGATATATTCATTAGCATTAAAGGATAATTTATTGTTATTGATTGTTATTGTTGTTGTTTATTGTTATTGATTTATTTGTTGTTATTGTTATTGTAACTTTTGACTTAGCACTGTTTTATGTTATTTAATCTCATTCCTCCATTTAATTTTCCATCCATTTTTGTAATATTTAGTAGGGGTCCACTTTAGGCAACTTTTTTTGGAATTGCCAAATTGCAGGATTTTGAAAAATATATTTTTTTATTACTATTTCTTAGTATAATTTTATAAATTGAAATTGAAATGATACAAAACATTACCGTGTTATCGTTATATATAACGATATATCGACGGCGAAGTGGTGAGACCTCGTATCTCCAATTTCGTACCTGCACGTGCACATTGGAGATGTCATGGAAATTCAATGTGGTTACATAGGGTGCCATAGGAACAGTGGCGGTCTTAACAAAATGGAGATACGAGGTCTCACCACTTCGCCGTCGATATATACATATACATGTATGTATTTTTATTGATAAACCAGTGGTGCGTAGATAACACAATACTTCCATATTTTGGAACGTAAAATTGTGACGCAATTTGATCATATTTTGACTGCATTTAAGGGTGTTTGGGTCAAAAATATCAAAAAATTCACTATTAAAATTTTAAAATTCGCCCAAAATGAAAAAATGCCACATTTTCGGAATGTAAAAAATATCCACATATTCTGCAAGGTAAAACAAAGATTTTAAGACCAAGAACGCTCAAATCGGTCCATTTTTGTGGCCGGAAAAAAATAAAATAGAAAACACTAAAAATGCAAATATATCGGAAGTACTGTGCGTTATCCAAATTCCGATTAAACAGTGCGTTAGGGCTTGCCGAGACGAACATTTCAGTTCAAGAAATTTGAAAAAAGGTTGAGAAATGAGGGATTTATGGCCATTTTTGTAAATTACCACAGACGGACACAAGGACACACAGACACTTGTTCAGGAAGTGATTCTGGGTAAATGTGTATGAGAAAAAGTTGTTTCTGAAGCTCCGTTCCGATTCTCGATTTTAGGACGATTCCAATACTTCCTAAAACTTCCTAACTGATAAAATTATTATCACTAAATTATCCGAATAATTACGTTAAAAATTCTCTGGATAATGAAATTAAAATTGCCTCAAGAATTCCTCAGAACCGTTGTTAAAGCTCGTCTCGATTCCACGTCGCCAAGCGCAACTGGTATAGTGTTAGTGCGTCACGTTCTTGGTGATTTGATCATAATTATTTTGACTGCTTTTAAGGGTAGTGATGGGCGATACCACAAAATATTCGGACGTAACGGACACACTGACACTTGTTCGGGAAGTGATTCTGAGTAAATGTGTATAAGACCAGTGGTGCGTAGATAACACACAATACTTCCATATTTTGAAACGTAAAATTGTGACACAATTTGATCATATTTTGGCTGCTTTTAAGGGTGTTAATGCCAAAAATATCGAAAAATTCACTATTAAAATTTTAAAATTCGCCCAAAATGAAAAAACGCTACATTTTCGGAATGTAAAAAATATCCACATATTCTGCAAGGTAAAACGAAGATTTTGAGACCAAGAACGCTCAAATCGGTTCATTTTTGTGGCCGGAAAAAAATAAAATAGAAAACACTAAAAATGCAAATATATCGGAAGTACTGTGCGTTATCCAAATTCCGATTAAACAGGGTGTTAGGTCTTGCCGAGACAAACATTTCAGTTCAAGAAATATGAAAAAAGGTTGAGAAATGAGGGAGTTATGGCCATTTTTGTAAATGACCACAGACGGACAGACGGACACACGGACAGACGGACACACGGACAAACAGACACTTGTTCGGGAAGTGATTCTGAGTAAATGTGTATAAGAAAAAGTTTTTCTGAAGCTCCGTTCCGATTCTCCATTTTAGGACGATCACAATACTTCCATTTACTCCGTAAATATGGAAGTAAAAAAGTTTTGTCTGAAGCTCCGTTCCGATTCTCGATTTTAGGACGATCACAATACTTTACTCTGTAAATATGGAAGTAAAAACAAAATGGGGGTCCACTTTTGGGCACTTTCCTCTACTTTAGAGTGAATTGAGCGGATTCTCTTACCCGAGGTGTTCAACTAGAATAAATTTGTTGAGGCCCGGTTTATGGACAAAATTTATCAATGCGATATCCAAGGAAGCTTCGGATAAAATTCACCTCGGTGTTATCAACATCAAATTTAAATGTACAAATCTCGTTGGAAATGTTTATTGAGTGCTTCTTTGGATATCGGATGGATACATTTTGTCAATAAACCGGGCCTAACTTGGTTTTTTTTTAATCGACAACTCTTTGCATGCGTTTTGCTGCAGACGGCGTATGGCGTACGGACAAAAAATTTTCATTGTATATTCGTGTTCCAAAACCTCTGAAAGTTGAAAAAAAAATTTCAGGGGTTGTTGTAAAAAAAGTTTTTCTGACCGATTACATAGGTACATTATTTGGAAATAATGTACCAAAATGAGGGGGTATGCGTCCTAAAATATTGAAGTTGAAATGAGGATGTTAATTCCAAAAGGTAGGTACTATATCCATTCTGACAAGTTTTGAGAAAAACGAGGAAAACTGCTAGTAACATTCAGAACACGTTTCCGGTTTAGATTTTTGGTTCATTTTTCTCAAGAAATGAACCTTTGTAATCGGTCGGGAAAAATTTTTTTTAACACCCCCTGAAAATTTGTTGGTTTACGTTTCAAGGGGTGTAGAATC
This sequence comes from Nesidiocoris tenuis, assembly GCA_036186465.1. Lineage (NCBI taxonomy): Eukaryota > Metazoa > Arthropoda > Insecta > Hemiptera > Miridae > Nesidiocoris > Nesidiocoris tenuis. The sequence continues at coordinate 8,299,421 of AP028917.1, forward strand.
CGAATCTGCAATAAAAATTTTTTGTCCGTCCGCCGTACGCCGTCCGCCGTCCGGGATTTTTCAGGGGGAAGGAGTTATCGGAAAATTTTGAAATTTTTACCAAAAATCAAGTTCCGTATCTAGTTGGTCCTAACGTCTCGGCAGAACCCCACCTTAATTTTAAGGCCAGTAAAACAGCTGTTGAAGTGAGAAAAAATTCGTGCTTTTCAGGAAAAAAGCAACATAGGCATGTGAGGCATCATTTCATATAGATTTTTTTATGCTGAATCGAATGAGACCATCGCCACGCCGGTAACTTCAACAGTTTAGGAGTTATTGCAGTTTTAGTGAGACGTTTTTGAGTTTTTTAAAATTTCCCCAAATCCTAATAACTCGAAAACTACTCGAGCCACAAAATTCGTTTTCCACTCGTTTGAATCCCCACAAAAACTTCTGTCCCCCCGATATCTTCAATTTAAAGAATTTGGTCGCATTACATAAATCAGCAAAACTTGAGAATTTGGCCTCGGCTCTTAGATACGGTTGATTGATCTACTTACGACCACTAGCCCATTACACCAACAAGGTGACGCACTCACACTACGACAAGCTTCAACGAAGGTTCTGAAGCATTTTTAATTTCATCATTCGGAGAATTTAATAATTATTATAATTATGAAGTGTTAATTATGAAGGTGATTAAGAATAGATTTAAGTGAATTTAACGGAATTAAACGATCTGCTGCGTTGAAAAGATGGATAGGTAGGTATTCATCAAGCGAGAAGGATGATCATTTTTTTGCCTGGTTGAAAAAACGTTTTTCTAAATCCCCTTCTAAAATACAAATCTATACTGAAATTATAGAATAATAACAACTAAATTCTGTGTTTAAGGATTACCGATATATCGTAAGGTTTGTCTTTGCAATCGAAAAATGAACCCCTGTGCAAAATTTGCAGAGTTCTTCGGACATACCGAAAACTAATCCGCACATGCCACTGATCTACTTAGCAGCGTTTTTTGGCAAATGTTAGTAAACCATCTTCAATTTGTTGGGAAAATTTTGGAAATTATATACTGCAAAGAATAATTTTTACAGCAATCTGAAAATTGGAATTTTTGGATCGAGTACTTTTTGAAATTAACATGTCGGAAAATAGTACTTTTAGAAATAAAAACTGGTGTATACTACTTTTTAGTACGTTTGTTATAGTACATGAAGGGATATGGTACTTTTTGAAACGAAAAAAGTTCAAAGAGACCTGTTGCTGAACAATCAATTCATTCATAATAGCAACTCTGATATAGTACTTTTTGGTTTGACACGACCATCGCGAAGACTGTCTCATACTGGATAAAGTACTTTTTGAAATGAACAGGATGCAGCAGCCCCAAGGGCCTGGATATAGTACCTTTTGAAATGAAAATGAGATTTCACTCCCCATTTTGATGAGGATAGAGTGATTTTATCTTGGAAATGTGTTTATTTTTGCGTAAAACTCGCCCCCAAAACCCCCACGAAAGTCTCATCTCGATTTCGAAAAAAATGGCGTTTAGTACCTTTTGGAATTAACATCCTCAAATGTAAAGCAGGGTTCACATGTGCGTTTTTCTCTGCGTCCTGCGTAATGAGATTTGATTGGCTGAGAGGTAATTTAAGTTTGAAAGTTACCTGGTAAAATGCGCGCGCGTAAAACTTGCAGACAATCAGATCTCATTACGCAGGACGCAGATAACGCAGGGAAAAACGCACATGTGAATCCGTCTTCTAATGGACGTGAATCTACATACTTAGCAGAGTTGTTAAGTAATCATTGCTATGAGTAATGATTACTAATCGAATTACAATCTCGCTATGAGAAAATGTAATGACCATTACCCATTACAATTTCTCAAAAGTAATGGTAATGGCCATTACTTTTCCGATTACATGTAATGAGTAATCGAACCTGGCCATTACCCATTACAAATGATTGAAAAATGTAATGACCAAATTTCGATTACCGATTACAACCAGTGGTGCGTAGATAACACACAATACTTCCATATTTTGAAACGTGAAATTGAGACACAATTTGATCATTTTTACTTCCATATTTACAGAGTAAATGGAAGCATTGTGATCGTCCTAAAATCGAGAATCAGAACGGAGCTTCAGAAAAAACTTTTTCTTATACACATTTACTCAGAATCACTTCCTGAACAAGTGTCTGTGTGTCCGTGTGTCCGTTAGTCCGTTAGTCCGTGTGTCCGTTAGTCCGTCTGTCCGTCTGTGGTCATTTACAACCAGTGGTGCGTAGATAACACACAATACTTCCATATTTTGGAACGTAAAATTGTGACACAATTTGATCATATTTTGACTGCTTTTAAGGGTGTTTAGGTCAAAAATATCAAAAAATTCACTATTCAAATTTCAAAATTCGCCCAAAATAAAAAAACGCCAGTTTTTTGGTACATAAAAAACATCCACATATTCTGCAAGGTAAAAGAAAGATTTTAAGACCAAGAACGCTCAAATCGGTTCATTTTTGTGGCCGGAAAAAAATAAAATAGAAAACGCTAAAAATGCAAATATATCGGAAGTACTGTGCGTTATCCAAATTCCGATTAAACAGGGTGTTAGGTCTTGAAGAGACAAACATTTCAGTTCAAGAAATTTGAAAAAAGGTTAAGAAATGAGGGAGTTATGGCCATTTTTGTAAATGACCACAGACGGACGGACGGACAGACGGACAGACGGACTAACGGACACACGGACACACAGACACTTGTTCAGGAAGTGATTCTGAGTAAATGTGTATAAGAAAAAGTTTTTTCTGAAGCTCCGTTCCGATTCTCGATTTTAGGACGATCACAATACTTCCATTTACTCTGTAAATATGGAAGTAAAAATGACCATAACTCCCTCAATTCTCAACCTTTTTTCAAATTTCTTGAACTGAAATGTTTGTATCGGCAAGACCTAACACCCTGTTTAATCGAAATTTGGATAACGCACAGTACTTCCGATATATTTGCATTTTTAGTGTTTTCTATTTTATTTTTTTCCGGCCACAAAAATGAACCGATTTGAGCGTTCTTGGTCTTAAAATCTTTGTTTTACCTTGCAAAATATGTGGATATTTTTTACATTCCAAAAATGTGGCGGTTTTTCATTTTGAGCGAATTTTAAAATTTTAATAGTGAATTTTTTGATATTTTTGGCCTAAACACCCTTAAAAGCAGTCAAAATATGATCAAATCGTGTCCCAATTTTACGTTTCAAAATATGGAAGTATTGTGTGTTATCTACGCACCACTGGTTTGACTGCTTTTAAGGGTGTTTAGGCCAAAAATATCGAAAAATTCACTATTAAAATTTTAAAATTCGCCCAAAATGAAAAAAACGCCACATTTTTGGAATGTAAAAAATATCCACATATTCTGCAAGGTAAAACAAAGATTTTGAGACCAAGAACGCTCAAATCGGTTCATTTTTGCGGCCGGAAAAAAATAAAATAGAAAACACTAAAAATGCAAATATCTCGGAAGTACTGTGCGTTATCCAAATTCCGATTAAACAGGGTGTTAGGTCTTGCCGAGACAAACATTTCAGTTCAAGAAATTTGAAAAAAGGTTGAGAAATGAGGGAGTTATGGCCATTTTTGTAAATGACCACAGACGGACAGACGGACAGACGGACACACGGACAGACGGACACACGGACACACAGACACTTGTTCAGGAAGTGATTCTGAGTAAATGTGTATAAGAAAAAGTTTTTTCTGAAGCTCCGTTCCGATTCTCGATTTTAGGACGATCACAATACTTCCATTTACTCTGTAAATATGGAAGTAAAAAGTAATGGGGTAATTGTAATCGGATTACTTCGATTACTTGAAAGTAATTGGAGTAATCCGATTACTCAAAATTAATCAGATTACTCAAAATTAATCAAATTACTCGAAATTAATCAGATTACTCGAAATTAATCAGATTACGGAAAAGAAATTGGAGTAATCAGATTACGTAACACTAATCGGATTATAGAAAAGAAATTGATTTTGGAAACTCGTTCAGCCATTCAGTGGGGGTAATTTCAATACCGTTGGTCGTGCGATGCTGAAATTTGGTTCACCGCCTCAAAGGAGCCCCTCAGCATGACTGGCAAGACCAAAATACTTTCTGATCAGCTGAGGAGCCCATGGCGGTAATTTCAAAACTGTTGGTCGTACAACGCTGAAATTTGGTACACAGCCTCAGAGGAGTCCCCCAGCAAGAATGGCAGGGCCAAAACACATTCTGATCAGCTGAGGAGCCCATGGGGGTAATTTCAACACCGTTGGTCGTGCGATGCTGAAATTTGGTACACAGCCTCGGAGGAGTCCCTGAGCAAGATTGGCTGGGCCAAAACACGTTCTGATCAGCTGAGGAGCCCATGGGGGTAATTTCAATACCGTTGGTCGTGTGATGCTGAAATTTGGTACACAGCCTCGGAGGAGTCCCTGAGCAAGATTGGGTGGGCCAAAATAAGTTCTGATCAGCTGAGGAGCCCATAGCGCTAATTTCAAAACTGTTGGTCGTATAACGCTGAAATTTGGTACACAGCCTCAGAGGAGTCCCCCAGCAAGATTGGCAGGGCCAAAACACGTTCTGATCAGCTGAGGAGCCCATGGGGGTAATTTCAATACCGTTGGTCGTGTGATGCTGAAATTTGGTACACAGCCTCGGAGGAGTCCCTGAGCAAGATTGGGTGGGCCAAAATAAGTTCTGATCAGCTGAGGAGCCCATGGCGTCGAATCCAATACCGTTGGTCGTACGATGCTGAAATTTGGTATGCTGCCTCAAAGATGATAAGCAAGACCAAAACTTTTCCTGATCAGCTGAGGATTCTGACCCTAACAGTCTGGCTGACGAGCTATTCCGAGGCTCCATATCAAATTTCAGCATCATACGACCAACGGTATTGGATTTATCGCCATGGGCTCCTCAGCTGATCAGAAAGGATTTTGGCCTTGCCAATCTTGTTCAGGGACTCCTCTGAGGCAGTGTACCAAATTTCAGCATCATACAACCAACGGTATTGAAATTAGCGCCATGGGCTCCTCAGCTGATCAGAAAGTATTTTGGTCTTGCCAATCATGCTGAGGGGCTCCTCTGAGGCTGTGTACCAAATTTCAGCATCATATGACCAACAGTATTGAAATTAGCGCCATGGGCTCCTCAGCTGATCAGAAAGGATTTTGGCCCAGCCAATCTTGTTCAGGGACTCCTCTGAGGCAGTGTACCAAATTTCAGCATCATACAACCAACGGTATTGAAATTAGCGCCATGGGCTCCTCAGCTGATCAGAAAGTATTTTGGTCTTGCCAGTCATGCTGAGGGGCTCCTCTGAGGCTGCGTACCAAATTTCAGCATCATACGACCAACGGTATTGGATTTATCGCCATGGGCTCCTCAGCTGATTGGAAGGTATTTTGGTCTTGCCAGTCATGCTGAGGGGCTCCTCTGAGGCTGTGTACCAAATTTCAGCATCATACGACCAACAGTATTGAAATTAGCGCCATGGGCTCCTCAGCTGATTGGAAGGTATTTTGGTCTTGCCAGTCATGCTGAGGGGCTCCTCTGAGGCTGCGTACCAAATTTCAGCATCATACGACCAACGGTATTGAAATTAGCGCCATGGGCTCCTCAGCTGATCAGAAAGTATTTTGGCCCAGCCAATCTTGCTGAGGGTCTCGTCTGAGGCCGTGTACCAAATTTCAGCTTCGTGCGACCAGCGGTATGGGAAATGGCGAAATGGGCCCCTCTGCTGAACTCCTTGAGTCAATTCCTCTCCTATAATCCGATTAATTTGAAGTAATCTGATTACTCCAATTTCTTTTAAGTAATCGAAGTAATCCGATTACAATTACTCCATTACTTTTTGTAATTGGTAATCGAAATTTGGTCATTACATTTTCAAACACTTGTAATGGGTAATGGCCAGGTTCGATTACTCATTACAAGTAATCGGAAAAGTAATGGCCATTACCATTACATTGGAGAATTGTAATGGGTAATGGTCATTACATTTCTCCAAAGTAATGTGTAATTTGTAATGGGTAATGAGATTACTTTTTTCGCAACTCTGATACTTAGCAGTGTTTTCATGTGGAATTGGTTTTTTGCATTTTTCCAGTGCTGGAGAGGCTTAGTAAATTGCAAATTTTTTGTGTCATGTCAAATTTGTTTTAAAGGCTTAAAAATTATTTCTTCTAAATGTCAAAAATTAGTCGTCAAACCAGTGTTTGAACACTAAAATCCAACTAATTTTGACTTACAGGGAGTGAAAACGGTGTAGAAACCTTCAACACTCCTTTCTCATGGTAATTTAAGCGAGAACTCGGGAAAAATACTCAAATAATTCTAAACCCACGGCATCACCTTCAAAATTGAGTTTTTGCCTTTTTTCGAAAATATACTTATGTATATACTTATATAGGTACCTACTTATGCCAAATTGGACCCCTTGACCTTTCCCGATCTGATTGCCCGGACAATATGCATCAAGTTGGAGTGAATAACAACTTTCAAGACTAGTTTCGTCGAAATCGGATCAGTGGTTCAATACTAAGTGGCTGGACGAAATTTTTGGCTAAAATTTTGTTCAGCCACTTAGTATCGAACCGCTGATCCGATTTTGGCGCTGTTGGCCCTTAAGGTTGTGGTTTGCTCCAAATTGATGCGTATTGTCAGGGGAATCCGATCAAAAAATGTTAAGGGGTCAAAAACCCAAAAAAACTGTTGGTTGGTTCCCAAAACTGCCCTCTGAAATGTCAGAGTGGGTTATGAGATACGTCCGTGTTGGTTCCCAACATTACCAATTCCCAACTTACGCGTGATCCCAGTATTTTTGGTTGTGCGCGTCGGAAGACATGTTCACGTGTCCTGTGGATCTGATGGTTCCCCTCTGGTCTCCTAGCCAAACGTCGTAGCCCAGGGCAGCGAACACGAAAGCTGTTCACATTGGAATAATTCAAAGTTTTCAAAAGATTAAAAAAATAAATAACGCAAGCTTAAGGTTTGGATGCATTATTTTTCTGGGCATCACCCAAAATAAATTTCTGACCATAAAGTTGGTATATCATAATAGTATGCCGTAGGTACGCCACGTACTACCGCATACAGTATGACGATAACCAGAGAAATGAGAATTACTCAACAGTTAAAAGTACTGATAAATCATTTACCATATCATCAAGATCGAAATTGCCATACTACAGTATTATTACTTACAAATAAAAGTGTTTAAAATGAAATATACATAGAAGTGCTATTATTTCATTGCCTTAACCTTTGATAACCTTAACTTTCAGTTCTTCATCTCTTTTTCAATCTTTTTTTGGTTTTTTGGCTGGAATCTAACTTTTTATAAAAGTTCCAAAATTGTATGAATGTTTACCAATATTAATATGCTATGCAATATTCTATTGCAATAAAGAATTATCAATGGTATTATTATTCAACTTTTTATAAGTAACCTTAACATTTAAAAGGCGAAGCCTCCCTTACAGACCTTTTAATATCCTATGTTCCATTGTCATTCCTGATGTAATGTAGTACTTTGATAAACATATACTGGTATATAAATATTAAAAACTATAATAATTGTTTACTACTTTTTAGTCCTCCCGTACAAAGAACGGGTGCACTGTTAGTGTCAAAAATCATATCAAAAAGGTACTTTATTTATATTCTAAAAAGATAAGAAACAGCGGTATATATTTTTTACAATAATGAAAACAGAAAGAATTCCTCACAAGAGCAAAGGTAAATAATGTCCTTTGGAAGATTGAAATGTAAGATGTGAATTTTATCGTCATACACTGACTAATGTTAAAAACTAAAGGGTTGGGTATTGGGGTACTTGTGGGGGGGGGGCATTATACTTGGATTGGGGGGGGGGATGCGCCTTTGCCCTTAGGGGGGCTGGGCACCCCTGCTACGCACCACTGTTTTATTCTTCAGATTATTTTACCAATGTTTGAGTCCATTTCCTTTTGCACTACCCAAGCGTCAGAGTGCATCATGAATCCGTTCATTAGAAGGAGCGGAAATCCCTTGTCTTTCTTATTGACGCTGTCCGGGTTGATTATCCTGTTGAGATTTATCAGGTAGCCATCTTCGGTTGTCAATTTGAAATTCTCATAGATGAATCCGGCCTTTTCTGTCATGGATTTCTGCAAACATCCACAGAAGCACATAATGAGCCATATTCACAGCAGTTCTTTTGCATTGAAGCCGTTCGACGCACCAGAATAAATGTAGCACATTTTATTGGTCAATTTCAACCACGGGCAGACCAACGTAACGTCAACGGTGGACAGAAGGGGAGAACGCATCAGCCAATCAGCGACGCTTCCGACCCCTACTATCTACGACGTCAAGGGCACGGCAAAACATTCGATCGAGAGATCTTTGCCTTAGGGCTGGGAGTGATTTCACTTCACCGGTGAAAATCACCTATTACCGACATTTCACTGCTACCCCAATCACCTGTTACTGAAAAAACCCCGTTACTAATTTCACTGCAAAAAAATAAAGAAGGAATTTGCCCGCGGGAGATTTTTTTCAGGAGAAATAGAAACCAGTGGTGCGTAGATAACACACAATACTTCCATATTTTGAAACGTAAAATTGAGACACAATTTGATCATATTTTGACTGCTTTTAAGGGTTTTCAGGTCAAAAATATCAAAAAATTCACTATTCAAATTTTTAAATTCACCAAAAATGAAAATACGCCACATTATTGGAAAATAAAAAAAATCCACATATCGTGCAAGGTAAAACAAAGATTTTAAGACCAAGAAAGCTCAAATCGGTCAATTTTTGTAGCCGGAAAAAAATAAAATAGAAAACACTAAAAACTCAATTATATCGGAAGTACTGTGCGTTATCCAAATTTCGATTAAACAGGGTGTTAGGTCTTGGCGAGCCAAACATTTCAGTTCAAGAAATTTGAAAAAAGGTTGAGAATTGAGGGAGTTATGGTCATTTTTGTAAATGACCACAGACGGACAGACAGACAAACAGACAGACGGACGTAACGGACACACAGACACTTGTTCAGGAAGTGATTCTGAGTAAATGTGTATAAGAATAAGTTTTTTCTGAAGTTCCGTTCCGATTCTCGATTTTAGGACGATCACAATACTTCCATTTACTCTGTAAATGGGTCATTCTCACAGAAAGGGCAGAAGTGATGTCCAGAAGGTTTGTGGGGGCCCTCTTATGAATTTGAAGTTGGGCAAAATTTTAAATTGTACTATTTCACTTTTCGCAAAATGCGATTTTTTTTTGTTACGATCAATTAAGTCTTTCACTTGGAAAAAAAATTAAATGCGTCGATTTGTCACGGCCCTGTCCTGTCCAGGCACGAGGTTCCCAACTTCAAGCTTCTTTCCTATGTCTTTCCGATGCTACCAAATACCCGGCGCTTCTAGAATAGGTCAAAATTGGTCTCAAGATACCTAAATGACAGTTTTTATAATTTTAGAACGGAAAGATTACGGTACTGAGATGAAAATAGGGGTGTCCAGAGGTTTGCAGTCACGGCCCTGTCCTGTCAAAGAATTCGAATTTTCGCGGTCCTCTCAGGGTTTTTTCCGGATTTTCTTCCCTCCATCATTTTGGCACGAGTCTCAACGGTCCAGAACACCGGCTAGCTTTGGATTTTTGTCGAGATTTAACCCAGTGACGAGATAGAACGTCGGCCGGAACCTTGTTGGTCGGACACAACTGTCACGGCCCTGTCCTGTTTCTCAAAGTAGGTATTCAAACTTAATTTTTTTTACTTCTCAGTACCTCGTACGCAGCGTGGAGCAGTTTCGATTACGATAATAATTTTTGGAAAAAAATTACTGTGTGGACAGGAGCGTCAAAAAACCTATGTTTTGTCACGGCCCTGTCCGTCACGGCCCTGTCCACATCTCTGAATTCGAGGACAGGGAAGGGATGAGGAGGACAGGACCGTGACAGTTCCAGCACTCTGCAGGACAAAATAGTTCCATTCTTCCCTCTTTTAGCTAGAATTTCGCCATTTTTAATCGGAATTTGAATAACTCAAAGTACTTCCGACATATTTGCATTTTTAGAGTTTTCAATTTTATTTTTTTTCCGGCCTCAAAAATGAACCGATTTGAGCGTTCTTGGTCTTAAAATTTTTTTTCCGGCCTAAATAAGGCAGCCACTGTTTGAATAGTTTTTGAATTTCACTTAGAACATTCAAGAGAGGGTTTCCAAATTTTTTGCGCAGAATTGGAGGAAAATTTTTATTTTGAAAACTCCAACCCGAAACTGCCCCTTTCTGTGAGAATGACCCAAATATGGAAGTAAAAATTGAAAAACAGCTATAATTATCACTGATGAACGCACCACAAGAGACTTGAACGCAAGCATTAAAAAGCTCATTACAAGTTTTGAGAAGAAAACAATAGTGGAGTTAATTTATAAATACCTAATTCAATTTCACTAGAAACTGGGTGAAAAAAGGATACCCAACTTGAGATTAGATGAGTTTGAAAATTGTTCAAGCAAAAGGAATCAATTTATCCAAAAACGAGACGAGGAGGGAGTTACAAATAATACGAATCACAGGCGACTTACAAACGCGCCAGATCACGAATAACAGCCGATAACGACAGGCAACTAGGTGAGCACAACAACAAGGAGGTGACTGGATCACGGGGGTGACTGGATCACGGGGGTGACTGGATCACGTCAGTAACATGGCTGCTACCGAGAACAGGGCACATGACGAATCACGGCATCTGCCAACTAGGTGAGCCAATCACCGATCACTGCTGAGTAACACCCCTGTGAAAATCACTGGGGGTGATTGAGTAATACCCCTGTGATTTTCATTCTCTGCAGCCACTGCTGCACGACTGCAGTTACTGCTGGTGATCGAGAGAGTGATCCAGGGAGGTGGATCCGCTCTGATTTTAGGCAGGTTGTTGTTGTTGCTCATCTCCTTGTTGGCATTTACCCCTAAGGACGTAGTTTGTGTTGAAATCTATTTTTTTTGCAGCGTAGTTTTTGGTTGAATCTGATGATTTTGCTAACGTTAAAATATTTATGAAATTAGTTTTTTGAAACTGTAACATGACCTTAGTGTTAAGGCTTTTTTTGCCAGAAAGTAAAGCGATTTGTGCGTTCTTGGTCTTAAAATCTTTGTTTTACCTAGATACGTGGGTGTCCTTTATGTGTGGGAATTTTTGGTACATTATTTCCAGAAATAATGTACCTATGTAATTGTTCAAGAAAAATTTTTTTACAACACCCCCTGAAAATTTGTTCTTTCACGTTTCAGAGGTTCTAGAACAAGAATCTGCAATAAAAATTTTTTGTCCGTCCGCCGTACGCCGTATGCCGTACGCCGTACGCCGTCAGCAGCAAAACGCATAGAAGGAGTGGTCCGATTTCAAAAAAAAAAAAAAACGAGCGTTTAGCAAATTTTCCTGTGACGTGCACCTCCTATAAGGGAATCCTCTGAATCAACTCCAGACTACTCAAAAACGATCAAATGTAAAAAAAGTCATGATCTCAAAAACAGTTTTTTTGGGTTTTCGACCCCTTAAAATTTTTTGATCGGATTCCCCTGACAATATGCCTCAAGTTGGAGCAAAACACAACTTTTAGGACCAACCGCACCAAAATCGGATCAGCGGTTCGATACGAAGTGGACGGACGAAATTTTGGCCAAAAATTTCGTCCAGCCACTTCGTATTGAAATACTGATCCGATTTTGACTAAATTAGTCTTGAAAGTTGTGGTTTGCTCCAACTTGAGGCATATTGTCCGGGCAATCCGATCGGAGAAGGTTAACGGGTCCAATTCGGCATAATTAGGGTATATTTTCGAAAAAACACAAAATCTCGATTTTGAAGGTGATGCCGTGGGTTTAGAATTTTTTGAGTATTTTTCCCGTGTTTCTCGCTTGATTTACCATAACATAGGGTGGTTTTTCCGAAAAAAATTCGAAAATTTTGTTTTTGAATCGGTTTGGCTTGAATTTCTTAATGCGATTTCTGCGTTTTCGCGTTTTTGGCAATTTGAGGGAGTCCTACTGGACCGATTTTGAATTTTTTGAGCTCGTTGGATTCCTTGAAGGTTTTTACACATTTTTCACTCCCTATAAGTCAAAATCGATTTGGGTTTAGTAATCAAAAACTGGTTTAAAGACTAATTTTTGACCTAAACAAAAAATATTTTTTTGACCCTTTAAAAAAAATGTTAAAATTCCAAAAAAAATATTTTTGAGTAGGTTTTGGGCAGGTACATGACACAAAAAATTTGCAATTTTCTACAACTCTCCAGGACTAAGAAAAATGAAAAAAACCAATTTCAGCTGGAAAATCCAAGGTCCTAGCCTAGGAAAAATTTCAAAAAAATGATGGATTTGACTTCGGGGTTTTTGGGCGGGAATCTTTAGATATTGACTATGAAACATGAAATTTGGCATTTTTTCGAGATATTGGTCAACAGGGTCAATTTTGGGGGCAGTGACACTGCTGAAATTGTGGTTTTGCAGTTTTCTTGGGTTCACGGCCCATGTTCCAATTGGTTCAAGGCGTGAGGAATACGAAATGGCGGCTGTAACATTCCCACCCTTGATCTTGGTAGGGTGGGGAAGTAGGGGACTTCCCCTACCCCTACCGGCTCTTTCGTCGTTTATTGGCTCAGAACTGCAAAAATGCGATTCGGCTATTAGAAACTGAAAGTGTGAAGCTGGGATTGGACAGCTTATGTTAATGGGGCGGATCTTGATAACAGTTGTCACCTGTTAACGCGGTTAACAAAATGGCTGCCTTCTTGCCTCCAGGCCTCAGGAAATATTTCTTTGAAAGCAGCCGCCAGGTATTTTCTTTTTATACCTACCTATTTATTATCATTGTGAAAACGTACCTTTTCGGCATAATTGAATTCACGATTGACCATTACTCCACAAATGATATGATGATAAACCGACCTACTCCAACTATTTGAACTTTATTTTCTGAGATACCCAGACAAATAATGTACCCATGTCACTAATCTACTTAGCAGCGTTTTATATTCTGATAACTTGACGTGTTTTGATTTTAGGCGAGTTTGGTTAGTGGGTTTCTTGACATTATCGATCACTCACATCAGTTCAAACTCACATCAGTTCAAACTCACATCAGTTCAAACTCACATCAGTTCAAACTCACATCAGTTCAAACTCACATCAGTTCATACTCACATCAGTTCAAACTCAGATCAGTTCAAACTCACATCCTATTTATCACTGTCTTGTTTAATCGTCCAGCGTTTTTATGTTTGTGTACATATTTTGACTCCTACAATACGATGATGAACCAACCTATTTGAATTGCTTGAACTTTAGTTTCTGTGATACCCAGACAAATAATGCACCCATGTCACTAATCTGCTTAGTAGTCTTTTTCTGAAGCTCCGATCGGAATGCTGATTTCAGGACGATTCCCATACTTCCATTTACTAGCTCGCTAAATAATGCCTCAAGAAAGCTGAAATTTTGAAGGTATTTAGAGCAACTCTTTGGATTCAAAATGGCATTTCGTGAAACCGCCGTAAACGGGTTATTTTCTAAGAAATTCAACATTCAAAAAATTCGGTCTTTCGTCTCACTGTACCCAACCCCTGGGGTACATTGAGACACCCCCTGGGCACAATGAGACAAGTGGGTAGATCTAATAAAAATCATTGTAAAAACAGGAATAAATGGTCATTTCATATTGTTCTACGTTTTTTGTTGATAAATGTTCAGTTCCTCACAAAAAATTTCTTAACAAAGTACCTACTAATATTTTCTTAAATTCTTAGTTCAGCCTTCCTAAATTAAGGAAATCAGTTCTTATTTCTCAAGAAATTACTACGCAAAGCCCGTATCGCACGTCAGACCGTTCTCCTCGACATCCCACAGATCGTCTGGACAGACCGATTCTTTGGTGATTTTTACGTGCAAATTCATTGAAAAGTTTTCTTAGAAATAAGGTTCCATAGATGAATAATAACAAGCATTGATATTTGTTGTTTAGGTCAAAAATTAGTCTTTGAACCAGTTTTCGATCACTAAACCCCAATCAATTTTGACTTATAGGGAGTGAAAAATGTGTAAAAACCTTCAAGGAATCCAACAAGCTCAAAAAATTCAAAATCGGTTCAGTAGAACTCCCTCAAATTGCCAAAAACGCGAAAAAGCAGAAATCGCATTGAGAAATTCAAGCCAAACCGATTCAAAAACAAAATTTTCGAATTTTTTCGGAAAAACTCCCCTATCCTATGGTCAATCAAGCGAGAAACCCGGGAAAAATATTCAAAAAATTCTAAACCCACGGCACCCCCTTCAAAATTGAGTTTTTGTGTTTTTTCGAAAATGGACCATACCTACCAATGCCGAATTAAAGCCCTTAACCTTCTCCGATCGGATTGCCCGGACAATATGCCTCAAGTTGGAGCAAACCACAACTTTCAAGACTAATTTAGTCAAAATCGGATCAGTATTTCAATACGAAGTGGCTGGACGAAATTTTTGGCCAAAATTTCGTCCGTCCACTTCGTATCGAACCGCTTATCCGATTTTGGTGCGGTTGGTCCTAAAAGTTGTATTTTGCTCCAACTTGAGGCATATTGTCAGGGGAATCCGATCAAAAAATGTTGAGGGGTCAAAAACCCAGAAAAAAACGGTTTTTGAGATCATGACTTTTTTTACATTTGATCGTTTTTGAGTAGTCTAGAGTTGATTCAGAGGATTCCCTTATAGGAGGTGCACGTCGCAGGAAAATTTGCTAAACGTTCATTTTTTTTTTTTTTGAAATCGGACTTCAATACGAAGTGGCTGGACGAAATTTTTGGCCAAAATTTCGTCCGTCCACTTCGTATCGAACCGCTGATCCGATTTTGGTGCGGTTGGTCCTAAAAGTTGTATTTTGCTCCAACTTGAGGCATATTGTCAGGGGAATCCGATCAAAAAATGTTGAGGGGTCGAAAACCCAAAAAAACGGTTTTTGAGATCATGACTTTTTTTACATTTGATCGTTTTTGAGTAGTCTAGAGTTGATTCAGAGGATTCCCTTATAGGAGGTGCACGTCACAGAAAAATTTGCTAAACGTTCATTTTTTTTTTTTTTTTTTTGAAATCGGACTTCAATACGAAGTGGCTGGACGAAATTTTTGGCCAAAATTTCGTCCGTCCACTTCGTATCGAACCGCTTATCCGATTTTGGTGCGGTTGGTCCTAAAAGTTGTATTTTGCTCCAACTTGAGGCATATTGTCAGGGGAATCCGATCAAAAAATGTTGAGGGGTCAAAAACCCAGAAAAAAACGGTTTTTGAGATCATGACTTTTTTTACATTTGATCGTTTTTGAGTAGTCTAGAGTTGATTCAGAGGATTCCCTTATAGGAGGTGCACGTCGCAGGAAAATTTGCTAAACGTTCATTTTTTTTTTTTTGAAATCGGACTTCAATACGAAGTGGCTGGACGAAATTTTTGGCCAAAATTTCGTCCGTCCACTTCGTATCGAACCGCTGATCCGATTTTGGTGCGGTTGGTCCTAAAAGTTGTATTTTGCTCCAACTTGAGGCATATTGTCAGGGGAATCCGATCAAAAAATGTTGAGGGGTCGAAAACCCAAAAAAACGGTTTTTGAGATCATGACTTTTTTTACATTTGATCGTTTTTGAGTAGTCTAGAGTTGATTCAGAGGATTCCCTTATAGGAGGTGCACGTCACAGGAAAATTTGCTAAACGTTCATTTTTTTTTTTTGAAATCGGACCACTTCTTCTATGCGTTTTGCTGCTGACGGCGTACGGCGGACGGACAAAAAATTTTTATTACAGATTCGTGTTCTAGAACCTCTGAAACGTGAAAGAAAAAATTTTCAGGGGGTGTTGTAAAAAAATTTTTCTTGATCAATTACATAGGTACATTATTCCTGGAAATAATGTACCAAAATTAGGGGAAATGATCGCGGGTCAAATGACGGTGGGGCGTTTGCACTTGGGGCGAATGATCTCGGGTCAAATGACGCTGGGGCGAATGACAGTGGGGCGAATGATCTGGGGTCAAATGACGATGGGGCGAATGATACCCTGCTTTACGGGTTCACATGGCGTACGGTTGACCGGTTCCGGTCGGTACGGTCGGTCTCTTATTTTTCGACGGGAGAGTGCGCGTGGTGCGGTCGCGGTCGTGAAGAGGGCACGCTCTCCCGTCGACCAATGAGAGGCCGACTGGATCCGGTCAACCGTACGCCATGTGAACCCTGCTTAACCCCTCTGAATAATGAAATTAAAAATGCGACAAGAAATGCCAAGCGCAACTGGTATAGTGTGAGTGCGTCACCCTGTTGGTGCAATAGGATAGTGGTCGTATGTAGATCAATCAACCGTATCTAAGAACCAAGGCCGAATTCTCAACATTTTCTTTTCCAATTATTGTTTTGCTGATTTGTGTAATACGAGCAAATGATTTAAATCGAAGATATTGGGAGGACCAGGGGCGGCTACTGGCAGGAGCAGAGGAGCACGTGCACCCCCTGGCCAAAATGAGAAAGAAAAAAACAGTGACCTACCTTAATAGTAACATTATTACTGCCACACAACTCTTCACTATTAATCCTCTCTGAAAAACAACTGTGACAACATGGAAAGTTGAGTCGGCAGAAAACCCAACACTGAGCCTCCAATTGAAACCCTCGGTAAATTAATAATTCGACAGACGGTCGCCCCGTAGTCCAGTGGCTTGGACATCCGCTTTCGGAGCAGGGGGTCCCGGGATCGCAACTGCATTATCATCATTTCGGTCGAAACAAAGATTTTCGGCCGAAGAAGCTTCCACCTTCTTTCTTTCGGTACAATGGTGGCAGCGGTGGGATCCGACGATCTCAAAACAGTAGTTCTCACGTATAGTCAATTCAGCGATAAAACGCACAACAGAACAATTGGAGCACTCAGGCCTTTGTAAATAGTAATTCACGCGACATTACGCGACTTTCTGCTGACGTCGACTTTCTCTCACCTTCTCTCCCGTTCATGGCAGCGAGCCCCATGTGCGCTCTGGTCAAGCTGCCCGTTGACGGAGCAACGGCTCCTAGGGAGGGAGTCATGTGACAACATGGAAAGTTGAGTCGGCAGAAAACCCAACACTGAGCCTCCAATTGAAACCCTCGGTAAATTAATAATTCGACAGACGGTCGCCCCGTAGTCCAGTGGCTTGGACATCCGCTTTCGGAGCAGGGGGTCCCGGGATCGCAACTGCATTATCATCATTTCGGTCGAAACAAAGATTTTCGGCCGAAGAAGCTTCCACCTTCTTTCTTTCGGTACACAACAACAACGTCATTGGCAACCGACGGATAGGAGGAGGTTTGCTACACTAGCGCTAACTGTATGGCGGCTCGTGCACGAACTAGTAATGCACAAGATAGGTTGGCGCTTACGGTAGACTACGGTCTTAGTGGTAGTATGATTTTGAAGTGTGTTAGTGAGCCAGCCAATGCCTCAACGTAGTGTCCAGGAGCGATTTTTCAGAATGCACCGCCGGTCGAATGCGATCGAATCTGCGGTCTAATCGAGGTAATCTTATCTTATCAGTTCGAAAACTGATATGATTTAGTAAAAATCGCGGAAGGAAGAACTTTGTTTTTCTTCTGTGGCATAAAAAATGAATGACGTGTAGGCAGTTCAATTGAATTTTTCCAAGTTTACTTTGGAGGAGAAAATAGCAATCCGGGAACCCGGCCGCTACTTACCTGCACTGGAAGGACTTTTACTGAAGGTACCTAAAAGCTAAAAATCGCTCCACGACTCGGAAATACAACCGACAATACTTAAGTACTTCAATTTCAACTTTCACAAAATAGGGTTTCTGAAAATTGATAGATGGTACTTAATCATCTCAAAATACTTCTGTTATCACTCGTGAACGTTTTTTGGTGTTCATTTTATAATAATGAGACGTGAAAGTGCAAAACTTTCCTATTAATTTGCATTTACCTAGTTGAAATTGATATTTGGCTGAGAAAAGCACACTGTTTATGATAACATATTCCCTTCGCGATTGTTCCATAATATATCGACGATGAAACTGCAATACTGCCCAATTCAAAGCATCGTGTCTTTTGAGGGCGTCTGAGTTGCCTACATCTCAAAACTTGGATTGGTGGCAACTTGGCAAATCACGCGTCCATGGATTGCATGGCAAACGAATTGGGCAGTATTCTGCCGTCCTAAGATAAAAAGTCCTAAGTCCATTCAAATTGTAGGTGACTTAGGACTTTTTAACTTAGGACGGCAGTATTGATTCTACACCGTCGATATTATCTTATGGCCTAAGTGCACCCCCTGGGTTTGAGGGCAGGAGCCGCCACTGGGGAGGACAGAAGTGTTTGTACGAATTCCAACGAGTGGAAAACAAATTTTGTGGCTATAGTCGTTTTTGAGTTATTAAGAATTGGCCAAATTTTAAAAAACTCATAAATGTCTCACTAAAACTGCAATAAATCCTAAACGGTTGAAGCTACCGGCGTGGCGATGGTCTCATTTGATTCAGCATCGAAAAATCTATAGAAAATGGTGCCTTACATGCGTATGTTGCTTTTGGTTCATTTTTCTTAAGAAATGAACCTTTGTACCTAATCGGACAGGAAAAAAAATTTTCACCCCCCAAAAATTTGTTGGTTTACGTTTCAAAGGGTGTAGAATCCGAATCTGCAATAAATTTTTTTTGTCCGTCCGCCGTCCGGAGGTTTTCAGGGGGAAGGAGTTATCGAAAAATGTTGAAATTTTTACCAAAAATCAATTTCTCTATCTAGTTGGTCCTAACGTCTCGACAGAACCCTACCTCAATTTTAAGGCCTGTAAAACAGCTGTTGAAGTGGGAAAAAATTCGTCTTTTTAAGGAAATTTGCAACATAGGCATGTGAGGTATCATTTTCTATAGATTTCTCGATGCTGAAACGAATGAGACCATCGCCACGGCGGTAGCTCCAACCGTTTAGGATTTATTGCAGTTTTAGAGAGGCATTTTTGAGTTTTTTAAAATTTCGACAATTCTTAATAACTCGAAAACGACTAGAGCCACAAAATTCGTTTTCCACTCGTTGGAATCCCTACAAAAACTTCTGTCCACTTCCTCAATTTAAAGAATTTGGTCGTATTACACAAATCAGCAAAACAAAAATTGGAAAAAGTTGAGAATTCGGCCTTTGTTCCTAGATACGGTTGATTGATCTACTTACGACCACTATTCTATCTCACCAACAAGGTGACGCACTCACACTATACCAGTTGCGCTTGGCAACCTGAGATCGAGACAAGTTTTACCAACGGTTCTGAGGCATTCTTGAGGCATTTTTAACCTAATTATTCGGAGAATTTAGTGATATGAGTTATTATTATTATGTTTATTATGTGGGCAAATAAGAATAGATTAAATGGTGAATTTAAAAAAAATTAAACGATGGGCTGAGTTGATAAGACTGGTAGATAGATACTGTTTCCAACTACGCCTATGCCCTCCTCAACAATTCAACATGTACAAAAAATATTTTATTCATTTTTTTAATTTAATAGTTTTTCTAAATAATTTTATATTTTTATAAAAAATTGAAGCGATGATTTATCCCCCCCATATTCCCGAAAAGCTGCCTAGGTAGGCCTGCTCACGTCTTCGGACCATCCTCCTTTTATTTTCTAATAAAAGTCCGTGTTGAGAAGCAAGGATTTATTTTATTAAATTCCCCTCCATTTCACATAAAAACAGATACTACCTATCAAGATGTTGGTCTTTTCAATCTAAAAATGAACCCCTGCGCAGAATTCGCCGAATTCTTCGGAGACACAGAAAACTAATGTGCTCATGCCACTCATCTACTTAGCAGCGTTTTTCCTTAAAAACACGAAATTTTCCCAACTTCAACAGCTGTTTTACTGGCCTTATAATTAAGGCAGGGTTTTGTCGAGACGTTAGGACCAACTAGATATGAAACCAGATTTTTGGTGAAAATTTCAAAAATTTACGATAACTCCTTCCCCCTGAAAAACCCCGGAAAAAAAACGCGGACGGCGTACGGCGGACGGACAAAAATTTTTTATTGCAAATTCGGATTCTACACCCTTTGAAACGTGAACCAACAAATTTTCAGGGTGTGTTAAAAAATTTTTTTTCCTGACCTATTACAAAGGTTCATTTCTTAAGAAAAATGAACCAAAAATGACGATTTGTCCAACTTTTTCTGCTGAAGTGCTGGTTCGGGGACTTCTACTGGTTGTGCACCGGAAACCTTTGCTGATTATGGTGGGTTGTTGTCTGTTCATCGGTAAAAATGCCCTGGGGGGGCTCTGGCGCCCTCAGATTTTTTAAAAATCCGCTTGTCTCACTGTGCTCCACTCTCCCCTACCCTATTTTCAACTCTATTGGGGTGCTTTTTACTTCCATATTTACAGTGTAAATGGAAGTATTGGAATCGTCCTAAAATCGAGAATCGGAACGGAGCTTCAGAAAAAACTTTTACTTATACACATTTACTCAGAATCACTTCATGAACAAGTGTCTGTGTGTCCGTTACGTCCGTCTGTGGTCATTTACAAAAATGACCATAACTCCCTCATTTCTCAACCTTTTTTCAAATTTCTTGAACTGAAATGTTTGTCTCGGCAAGACCAAACACCCTGTTTAATCAAAATTTGGATAACGCACAGTACTTCCGATATATTCGCATTTTTAGTGTTTTCTATTTTATTTTTTTACGGCCACAAAAATGAACCGATTTGAGCGTTCTTGGTCTTAAAATCTTTGTTTTACCTTGCAAAATATGTGGATATTTTTTATTTTCCAATAATGTGGCGTATTTTCATTTTTGGTGAATTTTAAAATTTGAATAGTGAATTTTTTGATATTTTTGACCTGAAAACCCTTAAAAGCAGTCAAAATATGATCAAATTGTGTCTCAATTTTACGTTTCGTATATGGACGTATTGTGTGTTATCTACGCACCACTGGTTTTCGACGCACTACCGCGAATACGCAGTGCTATACACCCTTTTTACTTCCATATTTACAGAGTAAATGGAAGTATTGTGATCGTCCTAAAATCGAGAATCGGAACGGAGCTTCAGAAAAAACTTTTTCTTATACACATTTACTCAGAATCACTTCCCGAACAAGTGTCTGTGTGTCCGTGTGTCCGTGTGTCCGTGTGTCCGTCTGTCCGTCTGTCCGTCTGTCCGTCTGTGGTCATTTACAAAAATGGCCATAACTCCCTCATTTCTCAACCTTTTTTCAATTTTCTTGAACTGAAATGTTTGTCTCGGCAAGACCTAACACCCTGTTTAATCGGAATTTGGATAACGCACAGTACTTCCGATATAATTGCATTTTTAGTGTTTTCTATTTTATTTTTTTCCGGCCACAAAAATGGACCGATTTGAGCGTTCTTGGTCTCAAAATCTTCGTTTTACCTTGCAGAATATGTGGATATTTTTTACATTCCGAAAATGTGGTGTTTTTTCATTTCGGGCGAATTTTAAAATTTTAATAGTGAATTTTTCGATATTTTTGGCCTAAACATCTTTAAAAGCAGTCAAAATATGATCAAATTGTGTTAAAATTGTACGTTTCAAAATATGGAAGTATTGTGAGTTATCTACGCACCACTGGTTTATCGCAGATACTATGTAGAATCTACGGTGGAATCCACTGTATCTACAGTAGGTATCTGATACTAGGGTGATTCCAGAAAAAACTGCAATTTGGGGGTTTGCCATGGCAAAAAACTAACCTTTGATTTTCCGTAAACCCCTAATTGAAACTGGTCCAAAAAAAGGTCTAGTTTTGGAAAATAGAGAGTTTTTGCAAGCCACTAACGGGCAACGTAGAACCTCGCGACAGAGCCCGTAAGAGCCGGGAGACGGTAACTCGACATGACGTTAGCCACGGGTGCCGGTAAAATGGTCCATTCAGCGTCGCCCGTTGAGCCGAAGAGACGGGCCCGTTGAATGCCTAACCAATAAAAACCCTAACTAATAATGGTAATACGGTAAACGTGGCAACCAACGTAGCAACCGCTGGCGTTGTTGCCCCTAGTCATAGTTAACGTCGCACGCGAAACGTCACCCGTGAGAAACGTCACCCCGTCACCCGTTGGCTGCAAAAACTCTCTAATATAAATGGCGAGATACTTTACAAAGCCCAAAATTAGAAATCACGGAAAAACAGAAAAAAAGTGCAAAATTTGGTCAAGACCGTCACACAGTTTGGTAGTCCTGTGAGAAAAAGGGAACACGATTGTAACCCCTGATTCCTCTTGGAATAAATAACCTGTCACCATAACCAATATGTGAAATACAGTTTTGGGCCCTAAGTGAAAAACTAATGCATCAGAACGGGCTTCAAAGGCAACTTTTTTGAAAAATAGCATTTTCGGTAGATGAACTTGTTCCTGGTTTCAACAAATTTGGTTCAAAACCTGGATTTCCGCTGTGATTTGATAGAATAATTCGTTCAGATTAATGCCAAAACCAATTTTGGCCATTCACCAGGAATCCTGAAACGATTTGAACCATTAATGTAGAGGACAAGGGGTGTGAAGGTCGTGATCTTAAAATTAGGATTTTTTTTTAATCTCTAAATTAGCCTTATTGCACGAAATAAATCATCCGAGACATCTAATATTGTAAGTTGAACGTGGGGAAAATAAATTTAGATTGTTTTATATTGTTGAACTTCAATAAAAAAAAAAACACAAAATGCAAATCACTGCTATTTTGCCATATCAGTCTTATTAAGTTGTGGAAGTCAGAGGTGACAAGCCTGCTATACATCTGGTAATTTTAGTTAATTCTACTTACTAGAAATGGCTTATTTCGTGCAATAAGGCTAATTTAGAGATTATAAAGAAAATTCTAATTTTAAGATCACGACCTTCACAGTTGGAGTCAAGACCTTCACACCCATTTCCTCTACATTAATCGTTCAAATCGTTTCAAGATTCCTAGTAAATGCCCAAAATTGGTGGAAAGTCATTCATTGATAATTCCTGAATTTAAACTAAGCGGCATCGGGTAGTTCTAGGAAGATAGCAGTGGTGGTTGCAAATTTCAGCTAGCACATGTGGTGTTTTTTTAGGTTTTGAGCGACTTCTAGCGAATTTTTGGAAAAAATAAGTAGTTCAGCGCATGGAGCGCGAGATTTTGCATAAAAATGAGTG
Source organism: Nesidiocoris tenuis (assembly GCA_036186465.1). Classification (NCBI taxonomy): domain Eukaryota; kingdom Metazoa; phylum Arthropoda; class Insecta; order Hemiptera; family Miridae; genus Nesidiocoris; species Nesidiocoris tenuis. Next base: position 8,322,644 of record AP028917.1, read on the forward strand.
TGTCGAACTCATTTTCCCCAGAATGTTGGATAGCAATGTTAGAAATTAAGCGACGAAATGTGACGGTCGCGTGACGGTCATGACCGTGAAGGTCGTGAGAAAGTATCCCTAAGCATCCCTAAGCATCCCTAAGCATCCCTAATGTTGAAAGAAGACGGCGACTTTTGTATGTAGAGGGGAATCCGGCCTCGTGTCACCATCAGCACATGATTTGCAACCGAATGGAGATGAAAAAGTTCCGAATGTAATCTAACTTATTATTACTGTCACTGCTGTGAAGGTCGTGACAAAAAGTATCTCAGAAACATGACTTTCCTCCGGAATCGTCGCGTTTTATTTATCTCAGCCTCCTGACGGTCCTGCGACAGATGTGATTCACGCCAAGGATTGTTTTTGACTGAGGACAAGTTGGTTGCAGCTCAATAAACAACACCATTGAACTCTACCATCAAGGCGAAGACATACTTTTTTCTGTGTGAAGGTCTTGACAAGAACCCAGTGACGCGACCTTCACAGGGTTTTTTAAAAACGTTTGTTGATCTAAACCACTTGAATGCCTTAAATTCATAAACTAGAATATCCAGTGGACAAACCAGTGAAGAAAAAATGTGGGGCTATCACTGAAAATTTCGATGCAAACACGTTCAGAAGTAGGTGATAGTGCTTGAGTTCGCGTGAAGGTCGTGAGATTTTGGGCATTCTAACCCGATTTTCTCCGCCATCCAAAGCCCAAATTGATCAAAAGTATCAGGAGACTTGGGCGAACTTATGCCAAACGACAGAAAAATAAAAATAGAAAGATCGCGTGTATACTATAGTTGCTAGAACCCGGTACGGTCAAATTGCAGTTTTTTCTGGAATCACCCACTAGCTCGAGTACTTTGTCGACGTAGTTGCCTACTGTGTGAGTTCCGTTGTGTTATTACAATTAGTAATACTCACCAATGAAGTAGGGCTGAAGTTTTTGGTGAACTGGGTTTTTGCACCCTTCTCCCACAATGGCCGATATCTCGGCCCATAGAGATTATCCTTTCGCATAACGGCTGCATCTGATGTGGCCAAATTCACACCAAATACCACCAAGACTCCGAAAGCCGTGAGCGAATTCATCGATCTAAATACACTGAAAAATGTGTTTTGTCAAAAAATTTCAATTGATGATTAACAAATTCAAAAAATTGTCAAGACACCTAGGCATCTAAACTGTCTTAAACGCCACTCATGAAACTGGTTAGAACGTGAATGTAGGTACCTAACAAACCGAATGAACTCTAGTAAGCGAGGACATTATTTCCTGTGACGCAAAAGGACAAAAAAAAAGATTTGGAAAATTGACTCTCGTGGTGCAATTTCAAATGTAAATTTGGTTTTTCAAGGATGCCCCTATGCTAATATCCCGAATCAAATGGTTAAGATTTGAGTTCAGTAACTAATAAGAAGAAAAATTCCCCAGCATTTATCCTTGGTTTCTTCAATTCAGTTTACTAATCGGATATCCATTACCCCCCGAATTGAATTATCAATGGGTAGGAACGTTTGACACGGAAATTAAAGACGCTCCAAAATTAAGGTGCAACATCCAGGCTAAACACTTGTTGCTATTTTTTACGTTTCTCCACGTGCTGCGTTGCTATTTATTGGTACATTATTTCCAGAAATAACGTAGGTACCTATGTAACTGATCAAGAAAAATTTTTTTACAATACCCCCTGAACATTTTTCTTTCACGTTTCAGACGTTCTAGAACACGAATCTCCAATAAAAACTTTTTGTCCGTCCGCCGAACGCCGTACGTCGTCAGCAGCAAAACGTATAGAAGGAGTGGTTCGATTAGAAAAAAAAAACCGAGCGTTTAGCAAATTTTCCTGAGACGTGCACCTCCTACAAAGGAATCCTCTGAATCAACTTCAGACTACTCAAAATGATCAAATGTAAAAAAAGTCATGATCTCGAAAACAGTTTTTTGGAGTTTTCGAACCCGTAACATTTTTTGATCGGATTCCCCTGACAATATGCCTCAAGTTGGAGCAAAGTACAACTTTCAAGACTAATTAAGTCAAAATCGGATCAGTGTTTCAATACTAAGTGGCTGGACGAAATTCGTATTGAACCGCTGATCCGATTCTGGTGCGGTTGGTCCTAAAAGTTGTGGTTTGCTCCAACTTGAGGCATATTGTCCGGAAAATCCGATCAAAAAATTATAAGGGGTCGAAAACCCAAAAAAACTGTTTTTGAGATCATGTCTTTTTTACATTTGATCGATTTTGAGTAGTCTAGAGTTGATTCACAGGATTCCCTTATAGGAGGTGCACATCACCAAAAAATTTGCTAAACGCTCGTTTTTTTTACTTCCATATTTACAGAGTAAATGGAAGTATTGTGATCGTCCTAAAATCGAGAATCGGAACGGAGCTTCAGAACAAACTTTTTCTTATACACATTTACTCAGAATCACTTCGGAGTGTCTGTGTGTCCGTGTGTCCGTCTGTGGTCATTTACAAAAATGACCATAACTCCCTCAATTCTCAACCTTTTTTCAAATTTCTTGAACTGAAATGTTCGTCTCGGCAAGACCTAACACCCTGTTCAATCGAAATTTGTATAACGCGCAGTACTTCCGATAATTTGCATTTTTATTGTTTTCTATTTTATTTTTTTACGGCCACAAAAATGGACCGATTTGAGCGTTCTTGGTCTCAAAATCTTTGTTTTACCTTGCAGAACACGTGGATATTTTTTATATTCCGAAAATGTGGCGTTTTTTCATTTTGGGCGAATTTTAAAATTTGCATAGTGAGTTTTTTTATATTTTTGACCTAAACACCCTTAAAAGCAGTCAAAATATGATCAAATTGTGTCACAATTTTACGTATCAAAATATGGAAGTATTGTGTGTCATCTACGCACCACTGGTTTTTTTTTAAATCGGACCACACTGGTTTTGCTGCTGACGGCGTACGAAGTACGGCATACAGCGTACGGCGTTCGGCGGACGGACAAAACGTTTTTATTGCAGATTCGTGTCCTAATACCTCTGAAACGTGAAAGAAAAAAATTTTCAGGGGGTGTTGTAAAAAAATGTTTCTTGATCAATTACATATTTCCAGAAATAATGTACCAAAATTTCAAAACCAGTGGTGCGTACATAATACACAATACTTCCATATTTTGAAACGTAAAATTGTTACCCAATTTGATCATATTTTGACTGCTTTTTAAGGGTGTTTAGGCCAAAAATATCGAAAAATTCACTATTAAAAGACCAAGAACGCTCAAATCGGTTCATTTTTGTGGCCGGAAAAAAATAAAATAGAAAACACTAAAAATTCAAATATATCGGAAGTACTCTGCGTTATCCCAATTCCGATTAAACAGGGTGTTAGGTCTTGCCGAGACAAACATTTCAGTTCAAGAAATTTGAAAAAAGGTTGATAAATGAGGGAGTTATGGCCATTTTTGTAAATGACCACAGACGGACAGACGGACTCACGGGCACACAGACACTTGTTCAGGAAGTGATTCTGAGTAAATGTGTATAAGAAAAAGTTTTTTCTGAAGCTCCGTACCGATTCTCGATTTTAGGACGATTCCAATACTCCCATTTATGTAAATATGGAAGTAAAAACGCTGAACGATTAGGTATACAAGACAGTGACCCACTGACCCACAGACAGTGAGGTCTCGTATGGATAGAAGGTCACTACCTGAGATTTCCAAGAATAAAGGACCCCGTTTCTCAGAAGGGAACAGACCTGCCCGTTAATTAATCTGTCAACCGTATAAATATAAGCTGGCTTATCGCACCTTCACTTCCTAAGGGTGGTTTCACACTGCCTGCGATTTGGGGCGAAGCGGAGCGATGCGATGACCTGCGATTACGCGCGGAAAAGACAACAGGCGGGCGAGTTTTTGAAGGGGACGGAGCGTGGGGTGTTCACACTGCAAGCGAAGGGGAGAGGTAGCGTGCGTTTTCGAGCGGGTGGCTGATGCAATCGCAAGCAACCTTGCGATTTGAAGCTATATTTCACGCGAACTAAATGTCTTGAGTTGTTCTGTTTCGTCAGCCATCAAATCAAGAAACATTCCAGCCCGGTTGCTACACTACCGGATTAAATTGAAACGACATCTCTGCGGGACGCCAAACACTCGACTGGCCGACCCGTCCGTAATCGCTAGCAATGTGAACACATCATCGCTTCGCACCGCTTCGAATTCCGCCTCCGATCGCTTCGCATAGCATCGCTTCGCTTCGCGTGCAGTGTTTTCCTTCCTAATTTTCCTAATAATCCTAAAAATCGGTATTTGGGGTGCGATCGTGATGAAAACAAATATGTCTGCCAAAGCTTCGACTGAGACATAGAAAATGAAACAGCTAACGAAGAAGAAGAAGCGAATAATCACCATAATCACCCGCTGAGTTGACAGCCTCGCTATCTGTAGTTTCGGTGTTGTACTACAGTTTGGCAGTTTGGTTCTCATTTCTCCCAGCAAGATCGCCACTGTGCCCCTGCACGCCGGTTAACCTAGGAGTGGACCTTCCTTTTGTTCTTCCATGTAATATAAATAACTAGCTGTACCCGCCCGGCGTTGCCCGTGCAAAAAAATAAGAAAATGCAGATAGGTGAATAGCGCAGGAATCTCTCTCAATCCCCACCCCATAGCTATAGCTGTACCCGCCCGTGTCCCCGTGTGCCCGTGTTGTCACTTTTTTCACTTAATTCATTTTTTTTCACGTTTAAAACTCACTTTTTTAAAACTTAAAAACTCACTTTTTTTAAATTCACTTTTTTCACTTTTTTAGAATTAAAAAAAAATTTTTTTTTTCAAAAATCGAAAATTGGGCTTTGAGGCCCCTTTGTGCCTCCGTGTGAAAAATTCCAGGTCCCTGCGTGCGATACATTTGGCTGGAGAGCTCGGCCAAACAAACAAACACTTGCTTTTATTATTATATAAGATGATAATGGGTTACTATCATTCGCCCCATCGTCATTAAATGACCTAAATTTTGACCCGAGATCATTCGCCCCAAGTGCAAACGCCCCACCGTCATTTGACCCGCAATCATTTCCCCCAATTTTTTTCTTATTTTAATTTATTTTACTTCCATATTTACAGAGTAAATGGAAGTATTGTGATCGTCCTACAATCGAGAATCGGAACGGAGCTTCAGAAAAAACTTTTTCTTATAGGTACACATTTACTCAGAATCACTTCCTGAACAAGTGTCTGTGTGTCCGTCTGTCCATCTGTGGTCATTTACAACCAGTGGTGCGTAGATAACACACAATACTTCCATATTTTGAAACGTAAAATTGAGACACAATTTGATCATATTTTGACTGCTTTTAAAGGTGTTTAGGCCAACATATAAAAAACCAGTGGTGCGTAAATAACACACAATACTTCTATATTTTGAAAAGTAAAATTGTGACACAATTTGATCATATTTTGACTGCTTTTAAGGGTGTTTAGGCTAAAAATATCGAAAAATTCACTATTAAAATTTTAAAATTCGCCCAAAATGAAACCAGTGGTGCGTAGATAACACACAATACTTCCATATTTTGGAACGTAAAATTGTGACACAATTTGATCATATTTTGACTGCTTTTGAATGTGTTTAGGTCAAAAATATCAAAAAATTCAGTGTTAAAATTTTAAAATTCGCCTAACATGAAAAAACGCCACATTTTCGGAATGTAAAAAATATCCACATATTCTGCAAGGTAAAACAAAGATTTTAAGACCAAGAACGCTCAAATCGGTTCATTTTTGCGACCGGAAAAAATAAAATAGAAAACACTAAAAATGCAAATATCTCGGAAGTACTGTGCGTTATCCAAATTCCGATTAAACAGGGTGTTAGGTCTTGCCGAGACAAACATTTCAGTTCAAGAAATTTGAAAAAAGATTGAGAAATGAGGGAGTTATGGCCATTTTTGTAAATGACCACAGACGGACAGACGGACAGACGGACACACGGACACACGGACACACGGACACACGGACACACAGACACTTGTTCAGGAAGTGATTCTGAGTAAATGTGTATAAGAAAAAGTTTTTTCTGAAGCTCCGTTCCGATTCTCGATTCTAGGACGATCACAATACTTCCATTTACTCTGTAAATATGGAAGTAAAAACGCTACATTTTCGGAATGTAAAAAATATCCACGTATTCTGCAAGGTAAAACAAAGATTTTAAGACCAAGAACGCTCAAATCGGTTCATTTTTGTGGCCGGGAAAAAATAAAATAGAAAACACTAAAAATTCAAATATATCGGAAGTACTGTGCGTTATCCAAATTCCGATTAAACAGGGTGTTAGGTCTTGCCGAGACAAACATTTCAGTTCAAGAAATTTGAAAAAAGGTTGAGAAATGAGGGAGTTATGGCCATTTTTGTAAATGACCACAGACGGACTAACGGACACACGGACACACAGACACTTGTTCAGGAAGTGATTCTGAGTAAATGTGTATAAGAAAAAGTTTTTTCTGACGCTCCGTTCCGATTCTCGATTCTAGGACGATCACAATACTTCCATTTACTCTAAAAATATGGAAGTAAAAACACTATTAAAATTTTAAAATTCGCCCAAAATAAAAATACAATTCATTATTGGAATATAAAAAACCAGTGGTGCGTAGATAACACACAATACTTCCATATTCTGAAACGTACATATTTGAAAAAAATTGATCATATTTTGACTGTTCTAAAGGGTGTTTAGGTCAAAAATGTCAAAAAATTCACTATGCAAACTTTAAAATTCGCCAAAAAAAATATTCGCTACATTTTTGTAATATAAAACATAATATGTTTATATTATTTAACATAACATTATTTAATTGGGAGAACACCATTCGCCCCATCGTCATTTGACCCATCGTCATTCGCCCTACTGTCAAACGCCCCAGCGTCATTTCCCCCAGTAATATTTTATATTAATTAGAAATAAGATGGGGCGAATGACGGTGGGGCGAATGACGCGTTTTGACACTTTTTGATCATTCGCCCCATCGTCATTCGCCCCATTGTCATTCGCCCCATTGTCATTCGCCCCACTGTCATTCGCCCCAGTTAATATTAAATAAATAAGAAATTAAAAATAGCGTCATCCGTCCCCATGTCATTCGATCCAATAACAACTGATAAGGAATAGCTGTTCAGTCGATCGGATCGTATTATCGTACTTTCAAGAAGTTTCCGTACACTAAATTATATACCGTACCGTCATTATTTCCATTTAAAATTAATTCTATTTAATATTTTCTTTTAAGTATTAAACACCGAAAGTATTGAGTATTAAACACCTTGGTGTATCCAACACCTACTCGGATAAGTGGGTAGGCTATAAAATATCTTGCTTGATTAGCGTTTGACTGATGAGTATGTCGAATTGGACTGATGAGGGATGTTTTTCTGTCTTGGAGATGCGAGCGCAGCGAGCATCCAGGTCACCTGATCTGTAGGTAGTGGGGGTCTCTAGAAGAATTAAATTCTTACGCAAATTTTGCGTGTTTTGTGCACTTAATGAGTGTACGAAAATACGATAATTTCTACCACCCTCAAATTTCCGTACTCCACAAGAGCTGGGAGGTGGGTGCTCAGTAGCTTCTTCCGCTTCAGCTTACTTATCAGTTTTGGCTAATTGCCCGTGGGCGTTTGATCCTGGGGCGTTTGATGCTGGGGGAAATGACAGTGGGGCGAATGACACAGTATTTATTTTCAATATAATATTTACCATAATTATTTTGAAAAAATAAATTAAAATAAGAAAAATATTGGGGGAAATGATCGCGGGTCAAATGACGGTGGGGCGTTTGCACTTGGGGCGAATGATCTCGGGTCAAATGACGATGGGGCGAATGACAGTGGGGCGAATGATCTCGGGTCAAATGACGATGGGGCGAATGATAGTAACCCATTTAATTAAACATATTGTTTATAATATGTTTATATTATTTTATATTATATGTGGATATTATCCACATATTCTGCAAGGTAAAACGAAGATTTTTAGACCAAGAACGCTCAAATCGGTTCATTTTTGTGGCCGGAAAAAAATAAAATAGAAAACACTAGAAATACAAATACATCGGAAGTACTGTGCGTTATCCTAATTCCGATTATACAGGATGTTAGGGCTTGCCGAGACAAACATTTCAGTCCAAGAAATTTGAAAAAAGGTTGAGAAATGAGGGAGTTATGGCCATTTTTGTAAATGACCACAGACGGACACACGGACACACAGACACTTGTTCAGGAAGTGATTCTGAGTAAAGGTGTATAAGAAAAAGTTTTTCTGAAGCTCCGTTCCGATTCTCGATTTTAGGACGTAAAATTGTGACACAATTTGATCATATTTTGACTGCTTTTAAGGGTGTTTAGGCCAAAAATATCGAAAAATTCACTATTAAAATTTTAAAATTCGCCCAAAATGAAAAAACGCCACATTTTCGGAATGGAAGTAATATCCACATATTCTGCAAGGTAAAACAAAGATTTTAAGACCAAGAACGCTCAAATTGGTTCATTTTTGTGGCCGAAAAAAAAAATATAAAACACTAAAAAGGCAAATATATCGGAAGTACTCTGCGTTATCCCAATTCCGATTAAACAGGGTGTTAGGTCTTGCCGAGACAAACATTTCAGTCCAAGAAATTTGAAAAAAGGTTGAGAAATGAGGGAGTTATGGCCATTTTTTCGCATCCTCAACAGCATCATTCTGGCGGAAAAAATGGATTTCGTTTTTCATGCATGTTCCTCATTAGCCAAAACTGATAAGTAGGGATCGGATTTTTATGTATTTAAAATTGCCAAATATGTAACATATATATGTATTCATTTTCGTGAAATATGTAAAAAAATATGTAAAAAGGTCGAAATATTTTCAAAAAAATGTTTCAACGCAAAATGAACATTAAATCAAGACTTTGGTGCATTGTTTCCGAAAATAATGTAAGATTTGAAATTAAAAAAATAAAATTTAGCACAAATTTATTCTAGTTGTGCGTCTAGGGTGAGAGAATCACGTTAAAGTACTCAAAAACGTTCGAATGACAAAACGTCATAATTTCAAAAACAGTTTTTTTAGTTTTCTACCCCTTACAAATTTTTGACAAATTTCCCAGACAATTGGATCAAGTTGGAGCAAACCACAACTTTTAGGACCAACCGCTGATCCGATTTTGATGAAACTATAAAATTTATAGTTTCATCAAAATCGGATCAGCGGTTGGTCCTAAAAGTTGTGGTTTGCTCCAACTTGATCCAATTGTCTGGGAAATTTGTCAAAAATTTGTAAGGGGTACACATTTGTAAGGGGTCACATTTAATGTGACCTGGAATTTGTGGTTTGCTCCAACTTGATGCATATTGTCCGGGGAATCCGATTGGAAAAGGTTAAGGGTCCATATTTGAAAAACCACAAAAACTCAATTTTGAAGGTGATGTCGTGAGTTTAGAATTTTTTGGGTACCTACTTTCCCCGGGTTTCTCGCTTGATTTACCGTAGGATAGGGGTTTTTGGAAGAGGCATGATTTCCTCAAAATTGTGAAAAACTACCAAAAATTTAAAAATTTGCGTTTTATTGGATGAAATATTTGTAAAATATGGATTTATAGTAGAATATGTCAAAATATGTGAAATAAAAGTGGGCTTAAACAGCTCAAAAAATGCCAATATGGACACATCTACTTGAAAAACATCGGTACATTGTCTAGAAAAAATGTGTAAAAAAATACGGATCCGATCCCTACTGATAAGTAAGCCGAAGCGGATGAAGCTACTGAGCACCCACCTCCCAGCTCTCGTGGCGTACGGAAATTTCGGGTGGTAGAAATTATCGTATTTTCGTACACTCATAAGTGCACAAAACACGCAAAATTTGTGTAAGAATTTAATTCTTCTAGAGACCCCCACTACCTACAGATCAGGTGACCTGGATGCTCGCTGCGCTCGCATCTCCAAGACAGAAAAACATCCCTCATCAGTCCAATTCGACATACTCATCAGACAAACGCTAAACAAGCAAGATCTTTAATAGCCCTAACCCACTTATCCGAGTAGGTGTTGGATACACCAAGGTGTTTAATACTCAATACTTTAGGTGTTTAATACTTGAAAGGAAATATTAATAGCACTAGAATTAATTTCAAATGGAAATAATGACGGTACGGTATATAACTTAGCGTACGGAAACTTCTTGAAAGTACGATAATACGATCCGAGCGACTGAACAGCTATTCCTTATCAGTTGTTGTTGGCGCAAATGACGGGTGTATATCATTCCGTCTACACTTCAGAGCGTCTAAAAATCCTTATCAGTCACTGCGTCTAACAATTCTTATCAGTCACTGCGTCTAACAATTCTTATCAGTTCTTGCGTCGAAAAGTACATTCGGGTCAGCCCGACTAAGATTAAAGCAATCGATAGTGACGTTTTTATCGATAGTGAGTTGAACTTGTTCAGCGGAGGAACGCGATGTAACATCGATTGTTTAATCGATTAAAATGGGTGTATATCATTCCGTCTACACTTCAGAGCGTCTAAAAATCCTTATCAGTCACTGCGTCTAACAATTCTTATCAGTCACTGCGTCTAACAATTCTTATCAGTTCTTGCGTCGAAAAGTACATTCGGGTCAGCCCGACTAAGATTAAAGCAATCGATAGTGACGTTTTTATCGATAGTGAGTTGTACTCGTTCAGCGGAGGAACGCGATGTAACATCGATTGTTTAATCGATTAAAATAATTTCTCGACGGACTGACCCGCCTCGTGATTTCGACGCTTTTTCGGAAGACATTTTTTCGACGGTCGGTCGCGTAGACGCTGTGTTGGCCACTGTAAAAGTGACTAATTTCATGTATCGATCGATATATCGATTGAATGGATGCGATTATTCGCTGGAAGTTTTTTTACTTCGCCGTTCGGTTTGAGATTGTTCAAGATGTTGAGAATATATCCGCGTAGAGCGCATGTGTGTCAACGTCCACACGTTGGTGCATTTGCGTGATAGGTATCAATTTATGGTATTTCTTTGCTTTGGCATGAGACTGGATTAATTGGAAAATCCTGTCTTTGGTTTTTGAATTTTCAAAGTCATTTTGAGTTTTCTCACGGTTTACCTGCCCAATTTAAGTTGAAGCGAAAAATCCCGTCTTTGCTAATAAACCCAATTTAAGTTTAATTGAAAAATCCCGTCTTTGGTATAAACCTATTATTTTGAGTTTTCTCGCGATTCACCTACCCAGGTACTTATGACATGGCTCAGATGGCATGAAAAATCATACGGTAGGTAGGTCACCCTCCTATTTTTTCAAGTAAGTACCTACCTAAATTTGTCAGGGGTAGGTAGGTACCTTAGTTCTGAAAACAACAGAACGTCTTCTATTAGGACCTATTGCTGGTATTTTGCGCTCTAAGGCTTTCGGCCAATTCTTTGGCCTTCAATCTTGATAGTCTTGAAGACAATCAAAGTTTTCTTTGAAGACAGTCCCCCTTCTTCCGACGATTGCGTGCCACGAGTGGCATGCTGTCATCCCTTTTATTTTCGAATCAAAGCTCGCTTATGCAGTTGATGTTAATGTAGGAGTTATTGGGTCGTTTTTGTGCAATGAGGGATGCAATCACAGAGAGGGCACGCGGCAATGCAAAATACTAATTTACTAGGTAATGTGAACAATAGCAGTTTCACCCATTTCAGGGTGTTCAGAGGAACTTCGTCGTTAAGAGGAAGTTCATACAGAGCCTGCCATCCCTGTTGTCGGAATCTGAAAGGAAGTTATTTTTTCGACGCACCCCCTTCAGGACTAAGTTCTCCAGAAACAGCCGTTTTCCCTCCAAAATCGCTAAGGAATTTTGCCGTAAACAACTGAAAAGATTGAAATTTTCTGAGCTTGATTGCAGCTGCTCTTTGCACGTTGTGAAAAAACGGTTGTGAAGAAACAGGTGGCATGGTTAAAAAACGATTAAAAGGGAACCTTAAAAGGGTTAAAAAAACGCCTTTTCTTGCATTTCGTATTTTTGATGATATTGCACTCTTCCTAAGCACGGCAGTATGAGCATTTTGAGTAATTGAATAAATAACCCTGAGCTACCTGCGAAATTGCAACCTCCCAGAGATGGCAGTGCGGTGGATCAAATTCCTCGAGGAGTGGGGTCGCTCCAGCGACCAGTCAGAGAAACGTTCTTTTCTTCTTCTACATAATTAGATTATGAACACTGAAGTGTAGACGAAATGACGCACTCCCCAAATGACACGGGGATGGATGGCGCATTTTTCAATTTCTTATTTATTTAATATTAACTGGGGCGAATGACGATGGGGCGAATGATGAATGGGGTCCGGCGACCGGGTTCAGTCATTTCTGAATCTGTGAATCACAACTTGTGATATGAAATTTTTCCAAAGTCAAACTGTCTTTAATTTTCTTGATCACCGGGAGCGAAATAATAATTTGAAACCAAGGGAAAGTCCAGGAAATCCCTTAAATATTGTGACACACTTTCACGTTTCATAACATGGAAGTAGTGTGTGTTATCCATGCCCCACTGGTTCGTAAATGACTACAGACGCTGATTCACAAAGTGATTGAGTAAAAGTAAACATTTTTTCCGAAGTTCCGATCCAATTTTTGTACGATTACAATGTATTTCTAAAAATTTTTTCCGAAGTTCCGATCCGATTTTTGTACGATTACAATTATTTCATCTCCCATGTCCGTGGACGTTAAAAGCGAAGAACGCTACGGTCGGAAGAAAAGAAGAAGATGTCTGTCTTCGACGTCACTGTTGTTATCCCTACTCTCACTTCGCTGAGCGAAGTTCGCTCGTTTACCAGCTCGAAGGAGGCCAGACGTAGAAGAAGAAGAGGTCGTTGGTTCGTGTCTTCTGTAAATGTCTTATTTTGCTATTTTCCTAATCAAGTTGAAACAATTTTCTGGAGTGTCAGCTGCGGGTTGAAATTAACGCCAATTAGGTACTTAGAATAGAAAATCGGCGTTAGGTCAGTAGGTGTTCCTGTCTGCTGCCGAAAAGTGGAACCGCCATTCTCAAAGTCAAAAAAATTCTGCTTCAAGTAGGTAGGTACTTAGTCGAAATATACGTTTAAGTATAATCTCCGAGTGAACACGTCCACGAGCGTCGAACATCGTGAGTACCCATAGCGATTTACCGAATCGATAAACGTATCGTAAGTAGGTAGGGTAAAGGCACCTATTATTGACACCCTAAGAAATTTTTCGCGGTAATATTTCCGTAACGCCCTTATTTATCATTCTATCCGTTTCTTTCTTCAATTTTTAAACTTGCCTGCTACTTAGGATAATATTTGCAATGTAAGTATTTCAAAGAAATACGATCATTTATGTTTTTAAGCCAAATTTTGAAACTATGTTTTTTTCACCATTTATCGACAGGTGAAATCCAATTATCGACTCATAAGTGAACCAATTATTGACAGGTAAAAATGAGGTACGGGCTAGGGTATGAATAATTCAAAAACAGTCTTCAAGGAACAAGTGAACATAAAATATATGTTTTAAATCCGTATCTCAGTCTTTTTTACAATGATAGGTATATGAACAAGGATTAGGAACGTACGAGAAATCGAGTTAACACATTTCCAAAATGAGGAACTTTAGAGTCTGGTACAAAAAGAACACAAAATACTTTATCGATTCACCTAAGGACACTTGGTAAAGACACTTTGGCAAGAATTAGGAATCGAGTTGATTTTGATCTCAAAGTTGACTTTGATCTCGAAGTTGACTTTGATCTCGAAGTTGAGTTTGAACTCGAAGTTTACTTTGATCTCGAAGTTGAGTTTGAACTCGAAGTTTACTTTGATCTCGAAGTTGAGTTTGAACTCGAAGTTGACTTTGATCTCGAAGTTGACTTTGATCTCGAAGTTGACTTTGACTCGAAGTTGAGTTAGAACTCGAAGTTGACTTTGATCTCGAAGTTGAGTTTGAACTCGAAGTTTACTTTGATCTCAAAGTTGAGTTTGAACTCGAAGTTTACTTTGATCTCAAAGTTGAGTTTGAACTCGAAGTTGACTTTGATCTCGAAGTTGACTTTGAACTCGAAGTTGACTTTGAACTCGAACTTTACTTTGATCTCAAAGTTGAGTTTGAACTCGAAGTTGACTTTGATCTCGAAGTTGACTTTGATCTCGAAGTTGACTTTGACTCGAAGTTGTGTTTGAACTCGAAGTAAACTTTGAGTTGAGTTTGAACTCGAAGTTGACTTTGAACTCGAAGTTGACTTTGAACTCGAAGTTGACTTTGAACTCGAAGTTGACTTTGATCTCGAAGTTGAGTTAGAACTCGAAGTTGACTTTGATCTCGAAGTTGAGTTTGAACTCGAATTTGACTTTGATCTCGAAGTTGACTTTGAACTCGAATTTGACTTTGATCTCGAAGTTGACGCATGATAAATTAAAACACAGGCTGAAGAACATTCTAGTCAGTAATCCCATAATATGGGATTACTAAATATTATACGGTGTGGATGAGTTTTGTGCACTGAACCTGAACGTCATATAGTGTTAGGTACTGTTGTACAAGCACTTATAAATAAATAAAAATAAAAATAAAAAATGGACATACGAGGCTGTCAATAATATACCTACCAGAGAGGGATTCTAATTATTGACACCTACTGTCACCAATTATAGACACCCCCTGTCAAAAATAGGATCCCCTTATTATTTTCAAAAAATAACCATAACACTCAATTTTAAATAAAAATTTAAGTAAAATGAGTCGCTAATTAAAGATTTTGTACAAATTCCAATTATTGACACCCTGTCAATAATTGGAAAAACCCTATTTTTTCGAACCCCAATTATTGACACTCTCAAAATGCTATTTTAACCACAAAATGAGCGGTTCAAACATCTACGTAGCAGGTAAGACTTCCTATCAACCTATTAAAACAATCAGAATCAAAAAAACATCAAATTAAAATGTCTAAATGTGAAAAATTTAGGCTCACCTCCTTAGCTGAATCGTTAACAAAACCAGCTGAACCGCGACTGCCGAAAAAAACTTTTATTTCAAGCTTTTATCTAACCAAAGAGTGACATGATCTTGGCGGGAAACGGTAGCAGGTTAGATGCTTTCTTAGTTACCATAGAGTTATAATTACTAGGAGGTGCCAAACGCTTATTTTTTGTAATGAAAGTGGAACTGTCAATAATAGGAGACCTGTCGATAATAGGTGCCTTTACCCTATCTAGATTGAGAATGAGGAACATGCATGAAAAAAAATTAACGGTTTTTTCGCCATAATATTCCTTGTTAGGCTTCGAAAATGGTGTTATGGTGGATGACGGTTCGGAAAAGAGGTAATTTAAAGAGGAGGAAGGCCTAGTGAAAATCGCAGATTTGAAGTCGAGCGGAAAAATGGCCAGCCGCAAGGTTACACATCTTCCTGTGAACACCAGTGCAACCTCATCCGAGTTCATGTGTGTTGTGATAGTGATAGGACGGCGATAACGGATTTTTTGCCGTTATGTTAAGAAACTACGTGCAGTCACGTCCGCACAGTGATGTCATACGGCTCCCCCGCCACATTCAAAGGGGCCCTTTTCATTAGCGTTTTTCACCAGGAATAATGTTGTTTTTTCGTTGTAGACCATTACTACATCATTTTCGCATCCTAAATCAGGCCCGGATTTATGGTCTCAGCCGCCCTGTGCCCACAATTTCAAGCCGCCCCCTTCCCGTCATGAATTCTCTTTTATATTTCTTCTGAAGCGGGGAAAAAAATTGGCCTGTTTCAATAAATAGGTACTGCAAAAAAGAAAGCCTGTTAGAGGAAGCGATGGCATTAAACTAAGTATTTTGTACGGGTCGTAGGCATACCTGCTCAATTTTAAAATTTTACGATTTGTGTAGGTTGGATAAATAGGTAGGTACTCATCCTGGAAGGGCAATTTATCATTCCAGTTTTAATATTTTTAATAAATAAATAAAATCACAAAATTATTTCAAAAAAATAAACTCTTTTCGTAAGTACGCTGGAGTTACATAAATCAAGAATCAGTCTTTCTCTATTTAGATTGGTTTTCTTCGAGATTTTGTTTTGGAAAAGCTCATCTGGGACGATCTGCATTGGATCTTCGGTGGTCGATGAACAGGTTGATGGTGTGGGCAAATCATGCTGCGTTTGTGAGGGCACCGTAGAACCAAAAAACGTAGCGATTTTGGGGACTTTTTCCAACAAATCTTCACGCTCTTTTTTTGCCTTAGCAGCCCTCTTCCTGTACTCAGCGCCACTCAGCTTTTGCTTTTTATTCATAGCTATCTTCAAACCATCTCAAAAATAAATGGAGTAGAAAACTATTTTATCGAAAATAAACAACACAATACTCAATCACAGTGAGAACGAAAGTAAGGTCGATTCACGCTAAGTCGCTAATGCACTAACCAAAGTCCACATATAGTGCTGTCGACCTTTCCATTTCTCTGAACAGTGTTGCTGCAGGGCTTTAGAAACTCGGCCTAAATTAATTTCTCCTCAAAAATGTGTGATTAAGGTCCACATGTAGCAAAGGATATATATTTTTATTGATTAATATTCAAGTATAAATTAATTAGGATAAAATTATTTGGTTGCTAGGCGCTTGAAAAATCAACCAGCTAGAAGGTGGGAAAATTCCCCGGCTTCCGGGGAAAATTTTTCCATGGGAACGTTAGTACTGAGCGGCGCCCGCGGGTGGGTCAGGGCGAGTAGAGTGCTAAGGAGCTAGGGGCCACATGGACAGGATTTGGTTTCGGGGAAAATAATTATTGAGTAATATTAATCAGTGGTTATCTTTTATTTTTTTAAATAGGACTTTAATTTTCAATTTCATTTTTTCAATTTTAATTTTTTACGTATTTTAATTTTTTACGTATTTTATTTTTTTCCCTCGGAGTGCCGCCCCCTCTAGGCTGGCGCCCTGTGCTACAGCACAGTGGGCACATAGGTAAATCCGGGCCTGTCCTAAATAGCACCATTCTGGCGGAAAAAATGGATTTCGTTTTTCATGCGTGTTCCTCATTTATAGCTGGGTGTTGTTCAGTGAAGCTGCTTAGCTGCTTGGAAACATTTCCCTGATTCAGGAACTCGTCAAACATTGACAAAACATTCGTGTTCTGGAACCTCTGAAACGTGAAAGAAAAAATTTTCAGGGGGTGTTGTAGAAAAATTTTGCTTGACCGATTGCAAAGGCACATTATTGGTACTTAATTTCCAGAAATAATGTATAGATAATATAAGGCACTGATTTCCAAAACTTGCTCCTTGCAAGGTAAACCGTTTTCCAGAAATCACGAAAAACCTCTAAAACGTTATTATACAGCCAATTCGCATGTTTTTTTATTTTTTTGCACCACATGATATCGATTACATCAATGGAGTTCTGTATGCAAGGAAAGATAAATCTATTTAGGCCCGGTTTATTGACAAAATTTATCAATCCGATATCCTAGGAAGCTTCAGATAAAATGAGGAACATGCATGAAAAAAAATAAAGTGTTTTTTCGCCATAATATTCCTTGTTATGCTTCGAAAATGGTGTTATGGTGGATGACGGTTCGGAAAAGAGGTAATTAAAAGAGGAGGGAGGCTTAGTGAAAATCGCAGATTTGAAGTCGAGC
Organism: Nesidiocoris tenuis; assembly: GCA_036186465.1. Lineage (NCBI taxonomy): Eukaryota > Metazoa > Arthropoda > Insecta > Hemiptera > Miridae > Nesidiocoris > Nesidiocoris tenuis. Next base: position 8,340,302 of record AP028917.1, read on the forward strand.
GGGAAAATGGCCAGCCGAAAGGTTACACAGTTTGATGTCATCTTCTCGTGAACACAAGTGCAACCTCATCCGAGTTCATGTGTGTAGGTATGCGGTGATAGGACGGCGATAACGGATATTTTGCCGTTACGGTAAGAAACTACGTGCAGTCGCGTCCGCACAGTGACGTCATACGGTTAACCGGCACATTCGAAAGCCACATTCATTAGCGTTTTTCACCCGGAAAAATGTTGTTTTTTCGTTGTAGACCATTACTACATCATTTTCGCATCCTAAACAGCATCATTCTGGCGGAAAAAATGGATTTCGTTTTTCATGCATGTTCCTCATTCACCACGGATTGCAAGGAACGAGTTTTGGATCTCATCCAGGTATTTCAAGGTCAATTAAACATAGAAGGAGCGCGTTTTTCTCAATTCTGACTTCGGATTCTGAAAGAGCGGACACAAACCTTTCAGAAACAGCTGTTACCCCAATTTTTGTTATAATTGCAAGGAGCGAGTTTTGGAAATCACAGCCTCATATCTATTATTATACACATATTATGTTGTACTCAACCACCGAAAACGGCCAGTGGCCGAAAAGTTTACTCAAACCTAGGGCTGGGTATTTCGTTCTGCTCTCTCCGCGGAGAGAGCACTCGGAAGATGCCCAATCCTAGGAATGGTCGTTTCGAAAGTGCACAACTGAGCTCGCTCAACATTTCCGAAGAGATTAAGGTTGGCAACTCTGCTCGCTTATCAGCTAATCTGGTTTTTTTCGGCCACTGAGCGTTTTTTCCGGCCACTGAGCGACTTGTTCGGCCATAGGGCGTTTCAGATGCTCAATACCCGAATCACTGATAAATTAATTCCAATTACAACATGAGCCTTAGAAATTTAGCAGGACGTTTCGGGCATTGAGCGTTTTTTTAGCCACTAAGCGTTTTTTTCGGCCACTGAGCAACTTGTTCGGCCATTGGGCGTTTCAGATGCTCAATACCCGAATCAGGCATACCAACTGGATTATTTTCTAGCCCTTATCTTTGACGACTTCGGCCATTGAGCAAAGACAAATGCCCAGCCCTAGGTTAGAGCAAATTTTTCGCCCAGTGGCCGTTTTCGCAGATTGAGTACAACAGATACATTAGATAGGTATATGTTATGGGTTGAGCAAAATTTTTTCATAACGCCCCCTGAAAACTTTTTTTTCACGTTTCAGAGGTTCTAGAACACAAATCATACAATAATATTTTTTGGTCCCTCCGCCGTACGCTGCAAAGCAAAACCCATAGAAGGGAAAACTGATTTAAAAAAACGCTGCTAAGTAGATCAGTGGCATGTGCACATTAGTTTTCTCTGTATCCGAAGAAATCTGCAAATCTGCACAGGGGTTCATTTTTCGATTGCAAAGGCAAGCCGTATGATAAATGATAGGTACTTCTGAAACACGGAATTTTAATTGCGTGATGAATACCTACTTACCTATCTTTCCAACATAGCGCATCGTTCAATTTTGTTAAATCCGCCGTTTAATCTATTCTTATTTACCTGCAGAATAATAATAATGATTAGATTCTCTGATTGATGAAATTAAAATTGCCTCAAGGATGCCTCAGAACCGTTGGTAAAGCTTGTCTCGATCTCATGTTGCCAAGCGCGACTGGTGGAGTGTGAGTGCGTCACCTTTAGGGACGTTACGATACTTCCGATATATCGGAGTATCGATACTTTTCTTCCGATACCACCGATATTTGTATCGATATTTTACAAACGAAATTATCGTGGTATCGATACTTTTTCACGATAAAAGAGAGTTTTTGCTTCTTTCGTGATGCAAAAGTGAAAACGAAAAAGAACACGAAACTAATTAAGATAAGACGATCGGTACACAACTGCAAGTGATAAGAAATAAGTTCGGGATGGAAGATTCGTTTCAAGTTTCGGCACGAAACTGCGTATAAGATTTGAAGTGACGCTAGCTGCGGTGAAGTTTTGAAGTGACGCAAAACGAAAACAAGTTTCAGCTGTAGGGACTGTTGATAGGTAGTTGCAATTGAGGCTGAATTTATTTTGTAGTTTTAACTTTTTGGTTCGACCGAACTTTGCAAACTTTCGCCCTTCACTTGAATTGTGTTGGTATTTCTACCTGGATGTCCATTGTGTTAAATTGGGCTGTGAACGGAATTCGGGATCCAGCCTTTCACCGATTGTTTTGCTTGCCGGACCTTGGGAGTATTTACAGGGCCGTCCAGAGCCAAGCCGGGCCCCGGGGATAAAGACTCGACCGGGCCCCCCCCCCGGTCAATAAAAGCATTTTTTTCTAATTTGCATATTAGTACGTAAAAGGCCCACGGGCGGGCCCGGGCCCCCTTGGGCCCCGGGCCCCGGGGATTTTGCCCCCCCTGCCCCCCCCCTCTGGACGGCCCTGAGTATTTAAACCCAAAGTGCAGTCATCCATCCGTGACTTGTGAGTTTTGTTTCTCCGAGTGGGTACTGTGGATTTGATGGAATCGTTGGAAGAAGCGAAGGACCTGTTGGAATGCGGGCTCATATCGGTGGAGGAATTCTCCTGAGCCCTCGAATTGTTTGTCTCGAATTGTGAAGCCGAGGACGGTGAGTCAAACGAGCCTGGGCCTAGCCGGCGACAGCCCCGACGACGAGCTGAGTTTTATGGAAAGTTCGACCTCGATAAGTTTACCGACGAGGATGTGCGATTAAACTTCCGATTTCGGCAGGAGGACATTGCCGTCCTGCAAAAACCCTGCTGATTTCCGACGAAATCTCGAATCCAGGTGAGCGTTGTACTGTAGCTACTGCATTCTACTATACTTATATCTTCGGCACCACGCCATAACCGTGAATCTGCACTTTCGTGAAAATCGAGATGATTGCAATTTCTGCTTGTGCATACTTAGTAGTTTTCCTACTTGTAACCAGTGGTGCGTAGATAACACACAATACTTCCATGTTTTGAAACGTAAAATTGTGACACAATTTGATCATATTTTGACTGCTTTTAAGGGTGTTTAGGCCAAAATTATCGACAAATTTACTATTAAAATTTTAAAATTCGCCCAAAATGAAAAAACGCCACATTTTCGGATTGTAAAAAATATCCACGTATTCTGCAAGGTAAAACAAAGATTTTAAGACTAAGAACGCTCAAACCGGTTCATTTTTGTGGCCGGAAAAAAATAAAATAGAAAACACTAAAAATGCAAATATATCGGAAGTACTGTGCGTTATCCAAATTTCGATTAAACAGGGTGTTAGGCCTTGCCGAGACAAACATTTCAGTTTAAGAAATTTGAAAAAAGGTTGAGAATTGAGGGAGTTATGGTCATTTTTGTTTTGGGTTGGCAAGCCTGCGCTCGAACTGACAACATCGTTTATAGTGTGTGATGTTTTACTTTTATTTTTACACAAGTAATTGAGTGGTGCTCGAACTTTATAGACGCGATTCCTGTAGGTCAAGAGCCGGTCTATCGAAGTAAACCATAGTTTTGGTGATCCATCGCCTGGCGCCGAGGATATCGTTCGTGAAAAAATACCCTTTGGCGGAATCGCGGCGCCGTGAGCGTTTCTACAATCTAACCTCTCGACGAAGTGCGGAGGTGGTGGCGATCTTAATCACTGACGGTTATCCCAGTATCATTATCTTATCGCCGACCCTGGTGTTTAAAGCTGGTGAGTTCACTGTGGCCAGGGTACGTGGAAGAATTGGTGTGGTCTGTGTTATCTGTCTGGACTACTACTCTCGCGACGAGGGTACCTTCGCAGTCGTTGGCGCTAGCAACTGCCGCCGGTGGCGATTGGACGGCGAACAGCTGTATTGCGCTCTCCTCTCACGTAGGCCTCTAGAAGCGCACCTCTAGCCGCCGGTACAACAACACTTCTTCGAGTTCGAGTTCGCTGATTGCTACTTCCTTTATCAACATTTTACACCCTCGCAGTTGTTTGGCCTGTGTGAACGTCACGTCGTTCGGCTTGGGATTAACTCTTGTTATGTTGTGTTACTGATGTCTGATTAAACGTCCTCTTGGCCCGACGGTGGTATTAATTATTATACTTGCGCCAGATATCGCTCTTATTCGGCGTGAGTATTTGCGCGTCGCCAATTCTAAATGAGCGACAGTACAACGGAAAAAAATCTGGCACAAACGTCATCAGGGTCGAAAAGAGGACGTGACCAGGGGTCTCCACAAGCAGTCTCCGATTCTAAAAAGCGCGCCCCTTTCAGCGGAGAGATGTCGGTCACCCAGAAAGACTTGGATGTACTATACGAGAAGCTCATGGTCGGGGTAAATGCTAGCTTGAAGACCGAATTAGCATCGTTTGCTTCTAAAGCGGAAATCAGTGAGCTCGTCGCAAAATTTGATGGCTTAGCAAGAGAAAATGCAGAGCTACGTCGTGAGATGCAGAGTATAAAAGTGGAGAACCGCCAACTTAAGGAAGCTGTCGACAGCCTTGACTTGAAGCTTCGAAAAAACAACCTAGTAATAAGAGGGTTGGAGGCAGGTAGGGAGACGGACGCAAAAATATCTGTGGAGAGGTTTCTGGAAGATATTGCTGGAGAGGGACCCGCAGTCAAAGTAAGCAACGCCTATCTGCGAGGGGGAAGAGGCGGCGCGCGGCCGGCGATCCTGGCGGAGCTGTCATCGGATCAGGATGTGTACCGAGTTCTTTCGAGGGCAGGGAAGCTACGAGGTACTGGCATATCCATCACTCGGGATCTTCCTGCAGAAGTAAGAATGCGATCAAATCGAATGCTGCGCCTACGCTGGGAAATCAGGAAAATTGCCCCCCAAACCAGGATGTCATTGAGGACGGACAAACTCTGGGTCAACGATAAGCGTCTTGTATGGGCAAATGACGTACTCGTTGCTGATGGGGGAAGTGCGATGGACGTTCTCAGGGAGGCCACTGGCGCAGATCTCTCCAGAACAATCGCGGACATTGTGAGCTACAAGCGGCCGCCTGCCCAGGCATGACGGCGCGGAGCCTCGAACCGAACTCCCACTCGGAACCTCGACCATGGCATGGATATGGACACGGCAAACGAGTCGACTGTCGGTGGACAGTTTAATTTCTCAAATTGTAATATTCTGTGTTATAACGTAAACGGGTTGGCACGTATTGTAGCAATGAATGGATTTACCGATTTTGTTAATAAATTTGATGTATTTATTTTTGTTGAAACCCATGTTGAGTCGATGAGCCAGAATACCTATGATATATTCGCTAAAAATTATACGACTATATTCAGCGCCTTCGAACTTCAATTTGTGTTTGCTGAAAGATCTGCCAGATTCGGGCGAGCAAGCGGCGGTATCCTGCTCGGCGTGAGTAGGCGGTGTACAGAAAGGTTCAAGGCAAAGTTCCAGTTCGAGAATGTATTTGGAACAACAGTAATTCTTGTTACCTCGGAGATGGTTAATTTTAAAAGGAGATTTCTGGTACCTATGTATCTGAGACCGGATCAGTGGGCGGCGGATTTTGCACAAGTCAGGCATTGCATGGAAAGTATCCAGGATGATGCGGCCGTATTGATGGGTGATGGGAATGCAAGGACTGGGGTCCTGCAGGAACTGCCAACGGATGCCCCGGAGACAGAGGTAATATATGCCAATCGACGGAGTAGGGACTCTGTGACCAACAATGAAGGAAAAAGGCTGGTGGAGCTGTGCCAGGAATTTTCCTTGATTATATTGAACGGACGAACAGCTGGAGACAAGGATGGTGAGTGGACCTTCATCGGTGCCAACGGGGCGTCCGTTGTTGACTATGCCTGCGTTTCGGCTAGCATCCTTGACGAAGTACACGAGATGGAAATTTCTGCGCAAATCTTCTCCGATCATATGCCAATGGTGCTGGCCATGAGGCTGCCCACGAACGTATCCCCCGCTGCCGGAATTGCGCTAATACCGAAACTGGCTTGGACACTAAAGGATGAATCCGAGTACGCAGGAAAGCTCCAGAGCCAGATGAAGCTAGCTCGGTTGGATGGCGCCCAGATAAGTGAAAGGATGGACGCGTTGATGGGCATGGTGCGCCAGGCGGCGGCGCATGGCGACAAACGTGAGGCAAAGCGGAAGCCACCACCCGCAAAGGCTCCTTGGTTCAATGCTGAGTGCCAGAGGCTGAGGACGGGTGTTTTTGCGCTGCTCAAACTGTATCGAAAGGGGGAGGAATTTCTGTCAAAGAACAATACTGTGCTAAAAGAAAAGCCTACGTAAATGCGATTCGAGTGGCACAGAAGGAATACTATAGCAACCTCTGCGTACAGTTCACTTCGGCCCGCGGCTCGAGGGAATTTTGGGCACTGGTCAATGGCTTTAAAGTTAAAACTCCATCGGCGAACTGCGAAATGAGCTTGGGTAAGCTAAAAGAGCACTTCCAGAATCTGCTGAACAGGGACTCAATGGCAGAGATTGAATTTGGTCCGGACCCCTGGACGGGCTGCGAGGACTTGGATGCCCCCTTTTCGCTAAATGAATTGAAAAAGTTTTGAAGAAGGCCAAAGCGAATAAGGCTCCAGGGGTTGACAGGGTACCATATGAGTTCTTTAAACACGCGCCCGACGCCTTCCTGAACGAGCTGCTGACGGTGTTCAATGTTATGTATGAAAGGAGCCAGGTGCCTCAGTCGTTTGGGCGTTCCTTGATCTATGTTTTGAAGAAAAAGCTGAATAGAGAGGGGCTGGACAACACTCGAAGCATTGCTTTTATCAACACAGCAGAGAAGTTGTACACTGGCCTGCTGTTGGGGCGCCTGGTGGCGTGGGCGGAGAAAAATGCGATCCTGAACGAGGGGCAGGCAGGTTTCAGGTCAGGATACTCAACAGCGGATAATATATTCGTCCTCCAGTCGCTGGTCCAGATACAGCTCGCTAAGAGGGGCCATAAGTTGTACGCATTCTTCGTCGACCTTCGCGCAGCGTTTGACAGCATTGATCGTCGGGCGCTGTTCTGGAAGATGAGAGCGTCGGGGCTGTCCTCAAGATTTGTTCAGGCAGTGGAAGCTGTGTACCAGGATCCGTGGGCGGCGGTCTTTGTTAATGGCGCGACCTCTGAATGGTTCCGACTGTCGACCGGCCTGAGGCAGGGATGCCTGCTTAGTCCGTACCTATTTGATCTCTTCATTAACGACGTGTGGGCAGAAATGGGAGGGGGCATACTTGTGGGTGGCACGAAGGTAAGGGTCTTGGCTTTTGCGGACGACCTGGTTTTGCTGGCGACGGACCCAGCCTCGCTTCAGCTTATGATCAGAGACTTCGATGCATACTGCAAAAAGTGGAGCTTGACAATAAATTTGGATAAATCGAAAGTTGTGATTTTTAAAAATGGAGGGAAAAAAGCAAAAGCTGAAGCCTGGAGGTTGGGGGGTGAGCCAATTGAGGTGGTCCGGGGCTACAAGTACTTGGGTGTCACCATGACCTCATCCTTGTCGCTCACGGACCATTTCCAGGACAGAGCAATGGCAGCCAGCATGGCCGTTAACAAGCCACCGAAACAGTTAGCTCCGGTTACGAGCTAAGGACGTTTTTCGTTACGAATCAGCAGCTCGATTTTCGTAACGAACCTAGCACTGTCTCGTAAACGAATCATCTAGCCTAACCTTCTCGGAAGATAAACATGCAGTGTTTTTCGTCTCTTGGCGCCCCGTGGCAGACAGCAGGATTCTCCAACTAACTTTTTAGATCGAGTCAAATCCACTTTCTGCCCCGTGGCAGACAACAGGATTCTCCATTTAACTTTTTAGATCGAGTCTAATCCACTTTCTCAGCGGTTCTGAATTTCTGGTTCTGCGTCTTTATTCGTTGTAGTTCGATACATCTATCATTAAAAACGACTCTGAATAAAGAATTTCGAATATAAGTAATGCAAAACACTACAATTCACTGAACCTCACGAATTGAACTGAAATTTTTGTCTCGGCAAGACCTAACGCCCTGTTTAATCGAAATTTGGATAACTCAAAGTACTTCCGATATATTTGCATTTTTAGTGTTTTCTATTTTATTTTTTTCGGCCACAAAAATGAACCGATTTGAGCGTTGTTGGTCTTAAAATCTTTGTTTTACCTTGCAGAATATGTGGATATTTTTTATATTCCGATAATGTAGTGTACTTTTATTTTGGGCGAATTTTAAAATTTGTATAGTGAATTTTTCCATATTTTTGACCTAAACACCCTTAAAAGCAGTCAAAATATGATCAAACTGTGTCACAATTTTACGATTCTAATATGGAAGTATTGTGTGGTATCTACGCACCACTGGTTCCGATTGATTGTTGTGTGTAAAACCAAAAATTTCAGTTCCCTGAGATTTCCGGGTTCCATCAGAATAAACATATGATTAATTGTTGGTCGAGTTTATAGGTAGAATTATTTTACCGATATCTCAGAAAAAATTAATAGCAAATGTTTGTAGCACGGAATTCTGCACGGCCACACACTATCCGTTTGCCATGCCAAATCTAATAACAATTTCTGTAATAATTCGACAGCGACTACCAACACATCGACAATGAAACTGCAATTCTGCCCAATTCAAAGCATCGTGTCTTTTGGGGGCGTCTGGGTTGCCTACTTTTCAAAACTTGGATTGGTGGCAACTTGGCAAATCACGCGTCCATAGATTGCATGGCAAACAAATTGGGCAGAATTGATTCTACACCGTCGACATACTGCTTCAAATTCACGGAAATAATGCTACCTGTGGAATAAAACGAAATTCTCTGGAAACTAAATATATTTCTGCATTTTCCGTGGTGAATAAGTAACATATGAGACTGCATAAAGCTCTTCTTAATCTTCTTGCCGGTTGCAAATATTCCTGCAATGCACATGAAAATAAGTGGCGGTTTGGCTGCCGTTAAGTAAGGAATGTCAATTCGTCAAGATGGTCGCCAACGTATATATGCCTTCCAGGTCTTGAAGGAGCAGCTTTTGATTTTTTGAAAAATCAACGAAGGCAAATTCTCTAGTCACCTGGAAAAAATCAGGAGTGTTGACGCTTTGTACTGGACCTACGGAGAATCGCACCGTACTTGTGGTAAAAAACGCAACCTGATTAGACCGACTCACCTTTTGTGCCCGGAGAAAGAATTTTCTTGATCCACGGATCGGCACATCTGCCGGGCTGTGCCGTCAATAAACCCCCAGCAGTTTTCGAGGGGAGCTCCCTTTCCATGAATGCCCTGTCGAAATTTAGCACTCATTCACAAGTATTCACCAATACAGTAGGTAGGTATCAAAGCGATGAAGTACATCCTGACAATTACATGGCGGAACATACCTTGGCGAAGTACTACAGTTTTCCTGCATTTAAGTACGCAGGTAAAGAGTCAAGCAGATGGCCAAACCGATCCATTAAAATCTTCGTTAGGTACGTGCATATCGTCGACAACGCTGGCCCTGACAAACCGAATATCCGCTCCAGATCGCTTAGTCGGTTAGGATAGGCCAAGCGACGCAACAAGATGCTCAGAGCAGTCTAGCCCCGAACACGGTAATTCCTGCCTGTAACAAAAGGTGATCTTAGCCCTCTCCGAGACGACTTGTGCGATCCAGTAATCGTGATGTATATGGGTCGTTCTCATTTGAACTGCACATTTGAGTCTCTCCATAACAGCAAAGTGGCCAAATTTAAATCTCACTGTTTATGCTTGGCGCGATTTTTGCTGATTCCATCCAACTCCCAAGACCACTATTCCATTGGAATTTCGTGAGTTTTTCTTTTTTTTGGAAATAAATGGAATTTGAATGCTAGATTATGTGTGTTACCCTCCAGAAAGTAACGCACATGAGCGGTAACGCACATGAGCGGTAACGCACATGAGAACCCATCTTCAACTGTCGATTGCAGACAAACTAACCAACCCAGGACGGTGTAACACACACGAAATGAAAAGGGTTTCCAAGGCTTATTGACGAAAAATTGCCAGAAAAATTTTATATTCACTGTTACCAAAAATAACTCCGGTAACACACATGAGGTCGAATAAAAATACGCACCATTTTTTGGGGTTTTTGGGCATGTTACGTGATCCCACTTCGCGTATCGGCGAGGAACCAGGGAAAAACTAATACTAGACTAGTTTGTGATGATAATGAAAGGTTAACCGCCAAAAAATTCCGCAATGCTACTAAATGGCAGCGGTAACATACATTAGGTTACTAAAACTTGAAAAATGATGGACACACTTCAATGATGACTTCATGAAGAGAGGAGAGGTCTAGTAGATCTGTGGCACCATTTTTCCTCAAGTTTACGCTATCCACTACAAGTTAGAGGTCCGCGATTCCTTCCGAAAAATTTATACTCGCTCGTATCGAATTAAGACGCTGGCAACTTGAGGCTGAGGACGGTAACGCACATGAGATTTCTAGATGTTTTTTGTCATAAAAGGTCTTAGATTTCCACTAAGTTTGTATTTTATGGTGTTGTAATTAGGGAGGCTTGAATAATAGATCCAGCAGATTAGAAAAAAATTCGTCGGGTTCTTCAAAACGGTTGAGGGATAAAGTGGGATAGGGAGGACACGAAATGTGTGTTTCAAATGAGAACGACCCATATCGTCGGCACCACGCCATAACCACGAAACTGCAAAATGATGATTATTATTGTATAATAATAAATCTGCACATTTATGACTTTTGAATGGTGGATATTGCTCTGAATGCAGTTACGTGAAACGCTAAGGGCCTTAGCAACGTAGTAGCGATTCAGGGGTCTTTTTACTTCCATATTTACAGAGTAAATGGAAGTATTGGAATCGTCCTAAAATCGAAAATCGGAACGGAGCTTCAGAGAAAACTTTTTTACTTCCATATTTACAGAGTAAATGGAAGTATTGTGATGGTCCTAGAATCGAGAATCGGAACGGAGCTTCAGAAAAAATTTCTTATACACATTTACTCAGAATCACTTCCTGAACAAGTGTCCGTGTGTCCGTCCGTCCGTCTGTGGTCATTTACAAAAATGACCAATGAATGAATGAATGAATGAAATAAAGGTTTATTGAATACAAATTAATACCGTTCTTCTTACATCTTCCTTTTTTTTACAGGATGGCTTTCTAAGCCGTCACCTGGGTTGGCACTCAAAAGAAAATTACTAAAGTAAAATAATATTGACATTTCTTTCTTTTTAAACTATTACATTTGCTTAAAATCTATTAATAATTGAATTCCTGCACAAGCTCCCACCGGTACCGCCATGCCGCCGAGCAGAATCCGGTCACAGCCCTCAAATCTGGGGCCCGCAGAATCTGGAGGCATTCCTCCTCCGTTAGAGCACCAGCCCCAAACCACTTCCGGCGGACCTCATTTAACACCGGGCAGCAGGCCAGGAAGTGCACGATGTCTTCCCTCACGCCCATATTGCAGAGCGCGCATCGCTGCGCCGCCTCATCCCGCCACGGCACATAATTTAGGTACAGCACGCCCCCCCGAGCCTTGAGAACCCACCGCGCCTGTCGCAAATCCGTGATGGTGTTGTAGTTGGGCGGGTCGTGACTGTTGATGATCCGCACGTAGTGCATGTGGAAACGCGACATCGACGCCCCCTCCATCCAGCGCTGACGCTCCCGCACCCTAAGCTGCTCGTAGATCCTCTGCCAGTCCGCCTTCAGTCGCACTGGGTCCCAGGCGCCATCGAGGTCGACCCCGCAAGTCCGCGCCATACTGCGCCACTCCACTACCCAGGGGAGCTGTTGGCGAATTCCTTCCCATGCCAGAATCCTTGGCAGTCGGCCACCCGGCAGCGCCAGTGCCCGTAGAATGTATTGCACATGTATAGGGAGGGCCATCAAAAACATTGAAGTGCGCCCGGTCTCCAGCATGAGCACGTATCGGGGCGTGTGCATGGGCAGGGCGAACAGTCTTCTAATGAAATTGTATTGGGATCGCTCCACGATGCTGGACTCCCTATATCCCCACACCTGGGCGGCGTACAGGATCACAGACTTGGCCGCCGAGTCGTAAACTCTCCACTTGTCTCCGATGGCAATGCCCGACCTGGTCATCATAGAGAGTTTTTGCTTCTTTCGTTTTGCAACAAACCAAACACGAAAATGGCAACGGAAACGAACTTCTCGTTGATAACGAAACTTCTTCCTCTTCTTTTTCGCCCTTGGCTCGTGTTCCGAAACAGTTAGCTCCGGTTACGAGCTAAGGACGTTTTTCGTTACGAATCAGCAGCTCGATTTTCGTAACGAACCTAGCACTGTCTCGTAAACGAATCATCTAGCCTAACCTTCTCGGAAGATAAACATGCAGTGTTTTTCGTCTCTTGGCGCCCCGTGGCAGACAACAGGATTCGCCAACTAACTTTTTAGATCGAGTCAAATCCACTTTCTGCCCCGTGGCAGACAACAGGATTCTCCATTTAACTTTTTAGATCGAGTCTAATCCACTTTCTCAGCGGTTCTGAATTTCTGGTTCTGCGTCTTTATTCGTTGTAGTTTGATAAATTTAACATTAAAAACGACTCTGAATAAAGAATTTCGAATATAAGTAATGCAAGACACTACAATTCACTGAACCTCACGAATTGAACTGAAATGTTTGTCTCGGCAAGACCTAACACCCTGTTTAATCGAAATTTGGATAACTCACAGTACTTCCAATATATTTGCATTTTATTATTTTTCGGCCACAAAATTGAACCGATTTGAGCGTTGTTGGTCTTAAAATCTTTGTTATGCCTTGCAGAATATGTGGATATTTTTTATATTCCGATAATGTAGCGTACTTTTATTTTGGGCGAATTTTAAAATTTGCACAGTGAATGTTTCCATATTTTTGACCTAAACACTCATAAAAGCAGTTAAAATATGATCAAATTGTGTCACAATTTTACGATTCAAAATATGTAAGTATTGTGCACCACTGGTTTCGATTGATTGTTTTGTGTAAAACAAAAATTTCAGTTCCCCGAGATTTCCGGGTTCTATCAGAATAAACATATGATTAATTGTTGGTCGAGTTTATAGGTAGAATTTAATTGACCGAATCTCAGGAAAAATTAGTTCCAAATGTGTGTAGCACGGAATTCTGAACGGCCACACACTATCCGTTTGCTAGCTGTTAGAGTAAGGATGAACATGGGAACGTGGCTCGGAAAACCCAATGAAATGTATCACATTCAACGCCGACAACTCGACCAAACACACCAATGGATTTTCTTACCCCCTCCACCAGCAATCAGATGTGTGTGTGGTCGACTTTAGGGTCTGTTCGATGAGGCCAGTCCTGGACTAGTCTGACAACGCCAAGCAAATCCACTCAATCACCTGGCTTGAATTTGTTTTCCGCCAGTAGGTACTCGCCCAGGACTGACCAAGACTGGCCTCATGAAATAGACTCTTGAATGTATTAACCGGCCCTTATTCTGAGAATGTCTAGGGAACTGTAAACTCAAAGCGATATGTCTTTGGAAATCGATATTAAATTGCCATGCCAAATCCAATAACAATATCTGCAATGAATCGACAGCGATTACCAACACATACTGCTTCAAATTCACAGAAATAATGCTACCTGTAGAATAAAACAAAATTCTGTGGAAACTAAATATATTTCTGCATTTTCCGTGGTGAATAAGTAACATATGGGAGTGCATAAAGCTCTTCTTAATCTTCTTGCCGGTGGCAAAAATTCCTGCAATGCACACGAAAATAACGGCGGTTTGGCTGCCGTTAAGTATGGAATGTCAATTCGTCAAGATGGTCGCCTTCTCGGTCTTGAAGGAGCAGCTTTTGATTTTTTGAAAAATCAATGAAGGCAAATTCACCTGGAAAAAATCAGGAGTGTTGACGCTTTGTACTGGACCTACGGAGAATCGCACCGTACTTGTGGTAAAAAACGCAACCTGATTAGACCGACTCACCTTTTGTGCCCGGAGTAATCGTTTTCTTGATCCACAGATGGCCAGCACATCGGCCGGGCTGTGCCGTCAATAAACCCCCAGCAGTTTTCGAGGGGAGCTCCCTTTCCATGAATGCCCTGTCGAAATTTAGCACTCATTCACAAGTATTCACCAATACAGTAGGTAGGTATCAAAGCGATGAAGTACATCCTGACAATTACATGGCGGAACATACCTTGGCGAAGTACTACAGTTTTCCTGCATTTAAGTACGCAGGTAAAGAGTCAAGCAGATGGCCAAACCGATCCATTAAAATCTTCGTTAGGTACGGGCATATCGTCGACAACGCTGGCCCTGACAAACCGAAGATCCACTCCAGATCGCTAGTCGGTTAGGATAGGCCAAGCGACGCAACAGGATGCTCAGAGCAGTCTTGCCCGAACACGGTAACCCCTGCCTGTAACAAAAGGAAATCTCAGCCCTCTCCGAGACGACTTGTGCGATCCAGCAATCGTGATCTATAATATAGGTCACTCATACTATAAGCTTTATCAATAGTCGATTACCCAACCAGTGGTGCGTAGATAACACACAATACTTCCATATTTGAAAAATTTTGATCATATTTTGACTGTTTTTAAGGGTGTTTAGGTCAAAAATATCAAAAAATTCACTATGCAAATTTTAAAATTTGCAAAAACAAAAATTCGCTACATTTTTGTAATATATAAAAATTATCCATATATTCTGCAAGGTAAAACGAAGATTTTGAGACCAAGAACGCTCAAATCGGTCCATTTTTCTGGCCGGAAAAAATAAAATAGAAAACACTAAAAATGCAAATATATCGGAAGTACTATGAGTAATTCAAATTCCGATTAAACAGGATGTTACGTCTTGCCGAGACAAACATTTCAGTTCAAGAAATTTGAAAAAAGGTTGAGAATTGAGGGAGCTATGGCCATTTTTGTCAACGACCACAGACGGACACACAGACACTTGTTCGGGAAGTGATTCTGAGTGATTGTGTATAAGAAAAAGTTTTTTCTGAAGCTCCGTTCCGATTCTCGATTTTAGGACGATCACAATATTTCCATTTACTCTTTAAATATGGAAGTAAAAAATCGTAGCTAATCTCTTGGCTACAAATTTCTCGGAGACACAGCCTATGCGCATCCACCCAAAAATCACCCTGAAATTAGTGGCCTGGTGATTAGCTATGATTTTTTGGATAATCGACTATTGATAAAGCGGCCCTAAGTATAGTAGAATGCAGTAGCTACAGTACAACGCTCACCTGGAATCGAGATTTCGTCGGGAATCAGCAGGGTTTTTTGCAGGACGGCGATGTCCTCCCGGCGAAATCGGAAGTTCAATCGCACATCCTCGTCGGTAAACTTATCGAGGTCGAACTTTCCGTAAAACTCAGCTCGTCGTCGGGGCTGTCGCCGGCTAGGCCCAGGCTCGTTCGACTCACCGTCCTCGGCTTCACAATTCGAGACAAACAATTCGAGGGCTCAGGAGAATTCCTCCACCGATATGAGCCCGCATTCCAACAGGTCCTTCGCTTCTTCCAACGATTCCATCAAATCCACAGTACCCACTCGGAGAAACAAAACTCACAAGTCACGGATGGATGACTGCACTTTGGGTTTAAATACTCCCAAGTTCCGGCAACCAAAACAATCGGTGAAAGGCTGGATCCCGAATTCCGTTCACAGCCCAATTTAACACAATGGACATCCAGGTAGAAATACCAACACAATTCAAGTGAAGGGCGAAAGTTTGCAAAGTTCGGTCGAACCAAAAAGTTAAAACTACAAAATAAATTCAGCCTCAATTGCAACTACCTATCAACAGTCCCTACAGCTGTGGAAACTTGTTTTCGTTTTGCGTCACTTCAAAACTTCACCGCAGCTAGCGTCACTTCAAATTTTATACGCAGTTTCGTGCCGAAACTTGAAACGAATCTTCCATCCCGAACTTATTTCTTATCACTTGCAGTTGTGTACCGATCGTCTTATCTTAATTAGTTTCGTGTTCTTTTTCGTTTTCACTTTTGCATCACGAAAGAAGCAAAAACTCTCTAATATCGAAAGTATCGATATTTTGTGACCGATCCCACCGATATTCTCTGCAAAATTCGAAAAATTAACAATTTTGTATCCACCATAAAACCAGCCGGTTCCGACCGTTTTGCGGCACATGGTGATGCAGAATAAGAGAATAAGAAGAAGTGGGAAAGTTCGTAGAGCTCTAATTGCCCTTAGCTCAAGACGTTGGGTCGGAATTTCGAGGGGGAAAATCCCATGGTGAAAAGAAAACTCCCCCACGTACTGGCTGCACTGAGCCCGTGGTGCGGCTGCCCTGAGTGTTGATATTTATTAGTGATCTCTGAGCCTCGTTGCTTTCTTTCTTGCAAAATCATTTCGATCGTTCTATTCAGCTGCTTGTTCCGCGCTCAGCTATTTTCAAAAGGACGTAAGTAATCGAGTTACGAGTGTATAGGGATTTTTTTCTGTGTTGAAATATCTTGATTCCCTATCAGTGTGTTCCCTATCAATAATATGTTAATACTTCATTTCCCTAATAATAGGTACCTAACGAATTTTTTCCCCAAGTGTAAAAGTATCGATAATATCGGCAGTATCGATATTTTTGATCCGATATAATCGCAATATCGATACTTTTTTGCCGATAATATCGGGTATCGATACTCTACGAAAAATATCGTATCGGAACGAGTATCGATACTTTGGTGATATCGTAACGTCCCTAGTCACCTTGTTGGTGTAATAGGCTCGTGGTCGAAAGTAGATGATCAATCAACCTTATCTAAGAACCGAGGTCGAATTCTCCAATTGTAGTTTTGCTGATTTGTGTAAAACAACCAAATTCTTTAAGGGCCGCTTTATCAATTCAACTAATCAACTGATTATCCAAGGACGCACCGACTAACCGCGGAAACGTGACGTATGATTTTTCAGCATGAAGTCACCTGGAAAATAGTTAGTCGGTGCGTCCTTGGATAATCAGTTGATTAAGTGAATTGATAAAACGGCCCTAAATCGAAGATATTGGGTGGACAGAAGTTTTTGTGGGGATCCCAACGAGTGGAAAAGGAATTTTGTGGCTCAAGTCGTTTTCGGGTTAGGTATTAAGAATTGTATAAATTTAAAAAAACCAAAAAATGTCTCACTAAAACTGCAATAAATCCGAAACGGTTGTAGCTACCGCCGTGGCGATGGTCTCATTCGATTAAGCATCAAGAAATCTATAGAAAATGATATATCATTTTATATATAGCATTTATAGCATATATGCGTGTGTTGCAAATTTCCTGAAAAAGACTCAGGAAAAATTTTTTCCAACACCCCCTGAAATTTTTTTCTTTCACGTTTCAGAGGCTCTAAAAACTAGATCTGGACTGCCACGATGTAATCTTGCCCTTATGAAAGAGCTCATTGGTGCAACCCAGGGCCCTCCTTGCTTTCGAGATACATAGGTCCTTATTTTGCTTGAATTTACCCGCGCACGAGAATAATACACCCAAGTATTGAAAAGAAGGCACCACCCCCTTTTTGGCTCGACCACCCCCTCTGAAAATTAGGTCTTTAGACTTCTCGACGTTAATCGATAACGAGTTCTCCCGGCAGTACTCCTGCAGAATATTAACTTTGTGTTGAGCGTCCGGCACGGAATCAACCAACACTGCCAAGTCTTCTGCAAAAATCAGTTGCGACAGCTCCTTCCCGCCAATGCGAAGGCCGTGACAGCCTCTCTCATCCATAAAAGGCCCAAGGTCCGACAGAAATAAAATGAAGAGCAGGGGGCTTAGGCAATCGCCTTGAAGAACACCTTCCGTTATATCCTGCTCAAAGCGTTCTCCCTGAGGGTCAGACTGGATCAAAAAACACGCGCTCGAATACAATGATACGAGGTCTCTGATTATTCGCCCACTGACTCCAATTTTTTCAAGCTTGCTTCCAAGTTTGTCATGGCACACCGAGTCAAACGCTCGCTTAAGATCGACCATAACCATCACAAGAGGCTTTATTTTCTTCGTTGGGCACAAACAGGCTGCTGCGTGCAATGTGAAGGTATGGTCTGTACATGATCGTTTAGCTCTAAAACCTGCTTGCTCTTCTGGAAGCACCCCTCTTACGTTCGCCCACGACGTCAGCCGATCCGCCAGAATTGTTGTGAAGACCTTCACGATCGTACTCATCAAGGCTATATAGTTCGATGGATCCGCCTGGTCGCCCTTTTTGTGAAGCAAGTAGAGCTTTACCCTACCCCAACCTACTGCCACTTCGCCAGCTGCCAGGATATGGTTGAAAAGGTCCACTGGATATTGTTTCCAATTCTTTGGTAAAATCTTCAGCACATCGTTTGGGATGGCATCTTCTCCAGGAGCTTTACCGTTCTTAATATGGCACAACACCTTTTCCAATTCCTGCAGGGTAATGACCTCGTCCAGGCCTGTCACCAATTGAAGGGTTGACGGCCATACAGACCCAAGGGACTTAGGCTTGTAGATACCTTTGTAGGAGGCTTCCCACTCACGCAGAGGCACTGGATTTTCGCAATAAGGTTTCTTTTTTATTGTTTTTACGATTTTCCGAAATCCCCGGGAATTTTTGCAATCATTAATTGCGCGTTGATGACGATCGAAAAACTCGCGCTTGGCTTGGCGGAGGACTCGGACGTATTTAGATTTTAACTTGCTGTAGTCCTGGAACAAGTCCTTTGGGTAACCCTTCCTTCGAAGCCTCCGATACAGATCGCGGACTTGATATCTCAAACTCCTGCAGCGTCCATTAAACCAAGGTTTGTGGTGCCTTTATTTATTTATTTATTCGGTACGGGCAGATGCCCAAAAAATTTACAAAAAAGAGAGGCGATCGCAGCGCAGTAAAGAAGAAAAAAGAGAAGTACATAAATTGGAAGCTGAAGAGAAACCAGTGGTGCGTAGATAACACACAATACTTCCATATTTTGAAACGTAAAATTGAGACACAATTTGATCATATTTTGACTGCTTTTAAGGGTGTTTAGGCCAACAATATAAAAAAAAAACACTATTAAAATTTTAAAATTCGCCCAAAATAAAAATACAATTCATTGTTGGAATATAAAAAATATCCACATATTCTGCAAGGTAAAACAAAGATTTTAAGACCAAGAACGCTCAAATCGGTTCATTTTTGTGGCCGAAAAAAAAAAATATAAAACACTAAAAATGCAAATATGTCGGAAGTGCTGTGCGTTATCCAAATTCCGATTAAACAGGGTGTTAGGTCTTCCGAGACAAACATTTCAGTTCAAGAAATTTGAAGAAAGGTTGAGAAATGAGGGAGTTATGGCCAGTTTTGTAAATGACCACAGACGGACAGATGGACACACAGACACACAGACACTTGTTCAGGAAGTGATTCTGAGTAAATGTGTATAAGAAAAAGTTTTTTCTGAAGCTCCGTTCCGATTCTCGATTTTAGGACGATTCCAATACTTCCATTTACTCTGTAAATATGGAAGTAAAAATTAACTAGGATTTGTAGCACATGGATTTTATTGTGGACAGCGGAGTGGTAAAAAAATCTATATCAGGATGGGTTTGGAGGAGAAGGTTTACCTCACGAGGGATGCGGCAGAGTGGACAATGATAGAGATAGTTTGTGGGAGAAAATGGTACAGAAAAGAGGCAAGGATGTCGGGAAGGGAACTGAGTGACTGAAACTGACACCTTGCTCAGTAGCTCCGGACAGTCGAGGCGGCCGTTAACGAGCTTGAAAAAAATGATATGTCAGCCCAAATACATCTCCGCTCCAAGGTGCTCAAACCGCAGATACGATGGAGCTCGCCATGGTCAACCTGGTCGCGGAGAAAGCCGAGTTTGAACCCAACGTAACGCAGAAAGTTACGCTGGACACGCTCAAGCTGAGAGATGGAGGAGGCGTAGTATGGCGACCATATGACGGAGGCATACTCCAGGGTTGGGACAACAAGAGCTCTATAAAGGGATACGAGCGCAAGGATGCTGGTGAACTCACGCGTGTTACGCTTCAGGAACCCCAACGCCCGCATAGCTCTCCCCGCGTTCTCATCAATGTGACCCGTGAAATCAAACCGAGGGCCGAACGTGACCCCTAGGTCCGCCAAGACTACATTTGCCGCAGGGGAGCGTCACCGAGCATGTAAGTGAACACGACCGAACGTTGGCCGCGACAGAAAGTAGTTGCCGTACACTTGGCAGGATTCAGATGGAGTGAGTTCTGGTCGCACCAGAAGGACAACGCCACCAAGGAGTCCTGCAGTCGTTGGCAGCCCCCAGGGGCGTCGACGCGATTAAATAGCTTCAAATAGTCGGCGAATAGGAGAGCGGGGGTATTAATGAACGAATCAAGGACACTATCGATGAGCACGAGGAAGAGCAGCGGGCCCAGGTGAGACCAATGAGGAACACCGGACGTAGCGGGGGAGGGATGGGACCGCGCGTTCCTGATTTGGACCACCATGGTTCGACCCGTGAGGTAATCTCTCAACCAAGCCAGCAGCGAGCCAAAAAGTCCAATGGACTCGAGTTTGGCTGCAAGATGCTCATGAGACAAGCGATCGAATGCTTTCGCGAAGTCCATTGAGATAACGTCAACCTGGCCGCCTAAAGGGCTTAAAAGCCCGTATCACACGTCAGACCGTTCTCCTCCCCATCCCACAGACAGACACACAGACCAAATTATCCGATTGGCTGGTCCTATGGATATGTTCACTTTTGCGCACCTGTATCAATGTTTGTTATTATTCATCTATGGAACCTCATTTCTAAGAAAAATTTTCAATGAATTTCCACGTAAAAATCACCAAAGAATCGGTCTGTCCAGACGGTCTGTGGGATGGGGAGGAGAACGGTCTGACGTGTGATACGGGCTTTAAAGCCCGTATCAAGCCCGTATCACACGTCAGACCGTTCTCCTCCCCATCCCACGGACAGACACACAGACCCAGTTATCCGATTGGCTGATCCCATGGATATGTTCACTTTGGCGCACCTGCATCAATGTTTGTTATTATTCATCTATGGAATCTTATTTCTAAGAAAAATTTTCAATGAATTTGCACGTAAAAATCACCAAAGAATCGGTCTGTCCAGACGGTCTGTGGGATGGGGAGGAGATCGGTCTGACGTGTGATACGGCCTTCACACGTCAGATTATTCTCCTCCCCATCCCACGGACAGACACACAGACCCTATTCTCTGATTGTCTGATCCTATGGATATGTTCACTTTGGCGCACCTGCATCAATGTTTGTTATTATTCATCTATGGAACGTTATTTCTAAGAAAATTTTTCAATGAATTCGAACGTAAAAATCACCAAAGAATCGGTCTGTCCAGACGATCTGTGGGATGGGGAGGAGAACGGTCTGACGTGTGATACAGGTTTAAGCGGGAGCACGAGGACTGAGGCACAGGCTTGGAGGAACATTCACATGTGCGTTTTTGTCTGGGTCCTGCGCGTAATGAGATCTGAATCAGATCTCATTACGCAGGACGCAGAGAAAAACGCACATGTGAATCCAGCTTAAATCGGTAAACAAAATTGATATGGCGGGAAATACTCCATGGAAATGATTCCCTCATGATGTTTTGCGTTCTGAAATCATTCGCAGTGAGGAAATGACCGATGCCACAGTTCCAGAACTCCACGGATTTTTAGTCCCGTTATTATGAATTCGAGAACTCTTGTCATTGATCTACGTTTTTAGTAGAAAGAAAAAATTATTTTCAAAGTAGAAACAAAGATGTTTTCATGTAGGACAGGAAACGTAGGATTCGTCACTCAGAGATTGACTATGGAATTGGATGTTGACATAATATCGTGGGCTCAGTGCTAAAAGTGGCTAACTCGAATTTTCTCGATTTTCAGTTATCCATTCCATAACATTATTCCAGTTGCGGGCTTTCAAATGCTACAACTAGATCAAGAAAATAATTATTTTTAGGCCACCAACATAGCCAAACAAACACTATGCAGCTCCCAGAGTGAAGTCAACCGGGCGTCTCATCTGTTTTCCTCGATTATCTCAAAACTATGAATTTCGGGTTAGCCACTTTTAGCACTGAGCCCACGATAATATCGTCAACATATTATGTCAACATATTATGTTTCCAACAATCTTCTCCAGTCTAGATCATAAGTTGATGGGCCCAGGAATTCCTCCATTTTTACGTGCTTTTTTTTCTTGGCATTTGCCTGGTAGAATGTTCGAGCACCTGGTCGGCAGTTCTTCTAAGCTGAAAATGAAGCCAGGTCTCATATTCCTGTTGAGGTTGGCCTGGGATTCACGCGTACGTCTTCCACTGCTCATCATGTCCGGCTTCATGGTTTTCGGGCTCCGGATACAGATGGAAATTAACATCGACCGAACGAGCCGATTCCTTCCAAGGCTACGCCTCGACGACGACGAAATCGTCATAACAAGCGATGAAGAAATGGACTCGGACAACGAGGATGGCGACGACGACGACGATGAGACGGACAACGGCGGCGCCCATGATGTCAGTAGCAAATATTTAGTTATTGCCCTTAGTGATATTTGCCATTTGATCTTCTTTGATAACAATAGCACTAGAGACATTTTATTCCAAATTTTGGTGCAATATTTCTAGAAATAACCAGTGGTGTGTAGATAACACACAATACTTCCATATTTTGAAACGTAAAAATGTGACGCTATTTGATCATATTTTGACTGCTTTTAAGGGTGTTAGGTTAAAAATATAAAAAAACGCACTATGCAAATTTTAAAATTCGTTTAAAATAAAAATACGCCACAATATCGGAATACATAAAAATACCCACATATTCTGCAGTGTAAAACAAAGATTCTAAGTCCAAGAAAGCTCAAATCGGTTCATTTTTGTGGTCGGAAAAAAATAACTATACTATAATACTGATAGGATTTTTACAAAACTTTTCTACTAAGTTGTGGTTTGCTCTAACTTGAGGCGCGTCTGGGCGATCCGATTGGAAAACGTTAAGGGTTCAAAATTGGCATTAGTATGGTCCATTTTCGAAATAACGAAAACTCAATTTTGAAGATGATGCCATGGGTTTAGAATTTTTCGAATATTTTCACCGGGTTTCGCGCTTCAATTTCCATAAAATAGACGTTTTTCAAAAAATTTTGAAAAATTTGTTTTTAATTGGTTTGGCTCGAATTTCCAATTTATTAATTTCGAATTTAGTTGTTATTATTTTAGAATACCTGTACCTATAAGTTTGTATTTTAGATGGGATTTAGAAAAACTTTTTTTTCAACCCGGCAAAAAAGCTACATTGTCCTCTTGGCTTGATACCTATTTCGATAGGTCTAGCAATCTCTACAACGCAGCACTTCGTTCAATTTTGTTAAATTCCCCATTTAATCTATTCTTAATCACCTTCATAATTAACAAAATAATAATTATTATTAGGTTGATTCCCAAATAGGTAACTGTCAATTTTCAATTTGGGAAAAAATTAAAATTTCACCTCTTTGAAAAATCTTGAAAAAATTCTTGCATGCTCCCAGGACCTTCCTAAGATTGAAAAAAATCATGAGAAAGATCGGAATCACAATCTTCGAGTTTTTAATTGAATTTGAAAATTTAGAATCCATGGAGGGTTACACCATTGGCATGTACAGAAGTATTGGCATTACTACCAAGAAATAAGCAGTAAATGTAATAATCCTAACCTTCAAAAGAGTCTAGCCTCAAAATTTCAGGTCAAAGAGATCAAAATCAGGTCAAAGCTATTAACGTTCCATGGTCGGTTTATGGCCTGTAAAGGCCGGCCTACACGGGGACACTTATTGCAGTAGAGCGAGAGCTAGAGCTCTCGAGAGAAGTGTGGACGGCCCTGAGTAGTTGCGAGAGCAGTCTCGTGGTGCTCCTAGGCTCTCGCGTTCCCCCTTCCCTCTCGACATGTGGACGGCACTGCGACCGATCTCGGAATCAGTCTCAAGAAGTTTTACCTGCAGGAAACAAGCGGTCTCCGAAACTCACTCCAGCGCTCTCAGGGACACTTTTTACTTCCATATTTACAGAGTAAATGGAAGTATTGTGATCGTCCTAAAATCGAGAATCGGAACGGAGCTTCAGAAAAAACTTTTTCTTATACACATTTACTCAGAATCACTTCCTGAACAAGTGTCTGTGTGTCCGTGTGTCCGTCTGTCCGTGTGTCCGTGTGTCCGTCTGTCCGTGTGTCCGTCTGTCCGTCTGTGGTCATTTACAAAAATGGCCATAACTCCCTCATTTCTCAACCTTTTTTCAAATTTCTTGAACTGAAATGTTTGTCTTGGCAAGACCTAACACCCTGTTTAATCGGAATTTGGATAACGCACAGTACTTCCGATATATTTGCATTTTTAGAGTTTTCTATTTTATTTTTTTCCGGCCACAAAAATGAACCGATTTGAGCGTTCTTGGTCTTAAAATCTTTGTTTCACCTTGCAGAATATGTGGATATTTTTTACATTCCGAAAATGTGGCGTTTTTTCATTTTGGGCGAATTTTAAAATTTTAATAGTGAATGTTTCGATATTTTTGGCCTAAACACCCTTAAAAGTAGTCAAGAAATGATCAAATTGTGTCTCAATTTCACGTTTCAAAATATGGAAGTATTGTGTGTTATCTACGCACCACTGGTTGCAGTAGAGCGAGACCTAGCTTAACCCTCCGTGGTCAATTGTAACCCTCCATCGGTATAAACTAAAATGTGGAGGTTACAGGTTTTGCAGTATGGAGGGTTACATTTCAACTTTGCTCCCTAATTATAAATCAGGATTGAAAGATTATTGAATGAAATTGTTATGGGACGTTAGGTTGACAGAGAACTTTGATATTCTATAGGGGGGAAGGAGGAGAGTTGATTGGAAAAATTGTAAGATACTCCTAGTGACGTTTCGATACTTCCGATATTTATTGATATTGATGCTTAGCTTTCGATACTTCCGATATTCGTATCGAATACCGTGGGATCGATATTTTACTAATATCAGTAAATATCATCAGGTATCGAAACGGTATCGAAAAAAGTCAATGAATCACCCGAACCCGTTGCCTTGCTTTCCCTCTGTCGAACATCGAAAAAACCTCTGAATTCAAACTCAACATTGAGATCAAAGTCAACATTGAGATCAAAGTCAACTTCGAGATCAGAGTCAACTTCGAGATCAAAGTCAACTTCGAGAACCAAGTCAACTTCGAGTTCAAACTCAACTTCGAGTTCAAACTCAACTTCGAGATCAAACTCAACTTCGAGATCAAAGTCAACTTCGAGATCAGAGTCAACTTCGAGATCAAAGTCAACTTCTAGATCAAAGTCAACTTCGAGTTCAAACTCAAGTTCGAGATCTAACTCAACTTCTAGATCAAAGTCAACTTTGAGTTCAAACTCAAGTTCGAGATCTATCTCAACTTCGAGTTCAAAGTCAACTTCAAAATCAAAGTCAACTTCGAGTTCAAACTCAACTTCGAGATCAAAGTCAACTTCGGGTTCAAACTCAACTTCAAGATCAAAGTCAACTTCGAGATTCTATAGGGGGGAAGGAGGAGAGTTGATTGGAAAAATTGTAAGATACTCCTAGTGACGTTTCGATACTTCCGATATTTATTGATATCGATGCTTAGCTTTCGATACTTCCGATATTCGTATCGAATACTGTGGGATCGATATTTTACTAATATCAGTAAATATTATCAGGTATCGAAACGGTATCGAAAAAAGTCAATGAATCACCCGAACCCGTTGCCTTGCTTTCCCTCTGTCGAACATCGAAAAAACCTCTGAATTCAAACTCAACATTGAGATCAAAGTCAACATTGAGATCAAAGTCAACTTCGAGATCAGAGTCAACTTCGAGATCAAAGTCAACTTCGAGAATCAAGTCAACTTCGAGTTCAAACTCAACTTCGAGTTCAAACTCAACTTCGAGATCAAACTCAACTTCGAGATCAAAGTCAACTTCGAGATCAGAGTCAACTTCGAGATCAAAGTCAACTTCTAGATCAAAGTCAACTTCGAGTTCAAACTCAAGTTCGAGATCTAACTCAACTTCTAGATCAAAGTCAACTTTGAGTTCAAACTCAAGTTCGAGATCTAACTCAACTTCGAGTTCAAAGTCAACTTCAAAATCAAAGTCAACTTCGAGTTCAAACTCAACTTCGAGATCAAAGTCAACTTCGGGTTCAAACTCAACTTCAAGATCAAAGTCAACTTCGAGATTCTATAGGGGGGAAGGAGGAGAGTTGATTGGAAAAATTGTAAGATACTCCTAGTGACGTTTCGATACTTCCGATATTTATTGATATCGATGCTTAGCTTTCGATACTTCCGATATTCGTATCGAATACTGTGGGATCGATATTTTACTAATATCAGTAAATATTATCAGGTATCGAAACGGTATCGAAAAAAGTCAATGAATCACCCGAACTCGTTGCCTTGCTTTCCCTCTGTCGAACATCGAAAAAACCTCTGAATTCAAACTCAACATTGAGATCAAAGTCAACATTGAGATCAAAGTCAACTTCGAGATCACTCACTTCGAGATCAGAGTCAACTTCGAGATCAAACTCAACTTCGAGTTCAAAGTCGACTTCAAAATCAAAGTAAACTTCGAGTTCAAACTCAACTTCGAGACCAAACTTAGCGATGGGCGATACCACAAAATATTCCATACCTGTACTCGATACTAGTATCGAAACAAATATTTGATACTTCTCAGATATCGAACGAAAATATTCGATACTGAAGAGTATCGAATCATAATATGATTAACATTTAACCATTTTATTAACATTTAATTCGGCGTGTGAAATGAAAAAGTACTCATAATATGATTACTTTTTCATTTCACACGCCGAATTAAATGTTAATAAAATGGAAATAACAGATTAAAAAAACACAAATGAGCCCTTACATTATTTATTTTACGTTTCAACAAGGTTACTTCAAACAAGGTTCAACAAAGTTACTTTTCAACAAGGTTAATAGGTCATTCCTATGAGTAAAAGTTATTTATAAGATCAAACGAATGTCGAAGTGGTGATGGAGATGGGGAGGAAAACTTGACATCAACGGTGTCATTCACTCAGTCAAGTCCCAGAACTGCTTCCCTACTCCACGCAGGAATGTCAATTTGTCAATCATAGCTGGCGATAGTCGGTTCCTTTTGTAAATTTTATTAGTTAGTATAAATAAATTAGGTAGGTAATTTTGAGACTATCCATTTGAGTATTTTTTCTGAGGTCGGGAAAAATACTCGATACCTACACTAGTATCGAAGCAAAATATTCGATACCAAATGTACTTGGTATTGAAAGAAGATATTTGATACCATACTCATATCGAAAGGTATCGCCCATCACTAATCAAACTCAACTTCGAGATCAATGTCAACTTCGAGATCAA
The DNA here is from genome assembly GCA_036186465.1 of Nesidiocoris tenuis. Taxonomy (NCBI): domain Eukaryota; kingdom Metazoa; phylum Arthropoda; class Insecta; order Hemiptera; family Miridae; genus Nesidiocoris; species Nesidiocoris tenuis. Next base: position 8,367,622 of record AP028917.1, read on the forward strand.
ACAACTTTCTATCATTTGCATTTACCTCAGTCAGTGCTGTCTGAATATAAAAACAAGCAGAAAGAAAAATTGAAATTACTTGAATGAATTTGCAGTTGGTCTCTGGTTGGGACAATTTTATTGAGAAATGATATTGTTCTTTCTACGTTTGTAAGGGAAAACACCCATAGAAAGTATCGAATGACACCCATGGTATCGAGTACTTATGTTTCGATAAAATATCGATATCAGTACTCAGACTTCGATACTCATTGGATACCAAGTATCGAGTATAGGGGGGTATCGAAATGTCACTAGATACTCCATGGATGATACACTCGAAAACATACGGTCACGCGAACCACACATTCTTCATCCAAAGCCACGAATCAGCTGGCTTGAAGTGGAAAGGGTAGTGGGTCGACCAGGGTTGCCACCTCCTTTCTCCATTGCTCCCATCAAAATATCCCGACATGGGAAATATGTACCGTTGTTTCTAAGAAGTCCACGGTTGTTAGGTACACAGAAACGAAACACTGACTTTGTGAGATCACTGACAGCACACTGCGCGGGTTTTTGAGCTGAAATCTTCATCTGGTAATATTTATTCTGGAATTTTAAATTTTTTTGAAAGGGTCAAGAAAATATTTTTTTTTCAGGTAAAAAATTAGTCTTTAAACCAGTTTTTGATCTCTAAAACCCAACTAATTTTGACTTATAGGGAGTGAAAAAGGTGTGAAAACCGTCAAGGAATCCAACGAGCTCAAAAAATGGCAAAAACGTGAAAAAGGAGAAATCGCGTCAAGAAATTTCAAACCAAACCAATTAACCAGTGGTGCGTAGATAACACACAATACTTCCATATTTTGATACGTAAAATTGAGACACAATTTGATCATATTTTGACTGCTTTTAAGGGTGTTTAGGCCAAAAATATCAAAAAATTCAGTATTAAAATTTTAAAATTCGCCTAAAATAAAAATACAATACATTATTGGAATATAAAAAATATCCACATATTCTGCAAGGTAAAACAAAGATTTTAAGACCAAGAACGCTCGAATCGGTTCATTTTTGTGGCCGTAAAAAAATAAAATAGAAAACAATAAAAATGCGAATATATCGGAGGTACTGTGCGTTATCCAAATTCCGATTAAACAGGGTGTTAGGTCTTGCCGAGACAAACATTTCAGTTCAAGAAATTTGAAAAAAGGTTGAGAAATGAGGGAGTTATGGCCATTTTTACTTCCATATTTACAGAGTAAATGGAAGTATTGTGATCGTCCTAAAATCGAGAATCGGAACGGAGCTCCAGAAAAAACTTTTTCTTATACACATTTACTCAGAATCACTTCCCGAACAAGTGTCTGTGTGTCCGTGTGTCCGTCTGTCCGTCCGTCTGTCTGTCCGTCTGTGGTCATTTACAAAAATGGCCATAACTCCCTCATCTCTCAACCTTTTTTCAAATTTCTTGACTTGAAATGTTTGTCTTGGCAAGACCTAACACCCTGTTTAATCGGAATTTGGATAACGCACAGTACTTCCGATATATTTGCATTTTTAGAGTTTTCTATTTTATTTTTTTCCGGCCACAAAAATGAACCGATTTGAGCGTTCTTGGTCTTAAAATCTTTGTTTCACCTTGCAGAATATGTGGATATTTTTTACATTCCGAAAATGTGGCGTTTTTTCATTTTGGGCGAATTTTAAAATTTTAATAGTGAATGTTTCGATATTTTTGGCCTAAACACCCTTAAAAGTAGTCAAGAAATGATCAAATTGTGTCTCAATTTCACGTTTCAAAATATGGAAGTATTGTGTGTTATCTACGCACCACTGGTTGTAAATAACCACAGACGGACACACCCACACTTGTTTAGGAAGTGATTCTGAGTAAATGTGTATAAGAAAACGTTTTTTCTGAAGCTCCGTTCCGATTCTCGATTTTAGGACGATTCCAATACTTCCATTTACTCTGTAAATATGGAAGTAAAAACCGATTCCAGCTGGAAAAATTGCAAAAAAATGATGGATTCAACATCGTGTTTTTTTTGCACAAATCTTTAGATCTTGACTAAGAAATGAAATTTGGCGTTTTTTCTCCAACGTGGTTCATTTTGGGGGAGTGATGAGGCCAAAATCACGTTTTTTTGCAGTGCTTGGTGTTACGGCCAATATACCTATGGCATGTCGCATCATTGAATTCACCATTGACCATTACTCCACAAATGATATGATGATAAACCGACCTACTCCAACTATTTGAACTCTGAGATACCCAGACAAATAATGTACCCATGTCACTAATCTACTTAGTAGCGTTTTTGGTTCATTTTTCTTAAGAAATGAACCTTTGTAATCGGTCAGGAAATTTTTTTTTAACACCCCCTCAAAATTTATTGGTTTACGTTTCAAAGGGTGTAGAATCCGAATCTGCAATAAAGATTTTTTGTCCGTCCGCCGTACGTCGTAAGGGGTTTTTCAGGGGGAAGGAGTTATCGACAATTTTTGAAATTTTTACCAAAAATCAAGTTCTGTATCTAGTTGGTCCTAACGTCTCGACAGAACCCTACCTTAATTTTAAGGCCAGTAAAACAGCTGTTGAAGTGGTGAAAAATTCGTCTTTGGCGAAATTTGAGAGATTAGCTTTCATTTTTCAATCAAAAGGGCACTTCAGCCAAATTTTCAATCAAAATGGCACATATCCAAAATTAAAATGGCGGCCTCTCCCTCATTTTCCGGTTTGAAACATTTGTATTCTGGGATCTGTTATGCCAACAAGCTCAGCTCTGTATAAAAAAAAACGCTTCTAAGTAGATTAGTGACAAGGGTACATTATTTGTCTAGGTATCTCAGAAAATAAAGTTCAAATTGTTGGAGTAGGTCGGTTTATCATCATATCATTTGTGGAGTAATGGTCAATCGTGAATTCAATTATGCCGAAAAGGTACGTTTTCACAATGATGAATAAATAGGTAGGTATAAAAAGAAAATAGCTGGCGGCTGCTTTCAAAGAAATATCTCCTGAGGCCTGGCGGCAAGAAGGCAGCCATGTTGTTAACCGCGTTAACAGGTGACAACTGTTATCAAGATCCGCCCCATTAAGATAAGCTGTCTAATCCCAGCTTCACACTTTCAGTTTCTAATGAGCCAATAAACGACGAAAGAGGCGGTACCAAGAGCAAAGGTGGGAATGTTACAGCTGCCATTTTGTTTTCCACACGCCTTGAACCGATAGGCCGTGAACCCAAAAAAACTGTAAAACCGCAATTTCAGCAGTGTCACTTCCCCCCAAAATTGACTCTGTTGACCAAAATCTCGAAAAAATTCCTAACTTCACGTTTTTTAGTCAATGACTAAAGATTCACGCCAAAAAACCCAAAGACAAATCCATCATTTTTTTGAAATTTTCCTAGGACCTTGGATTTTAAAGCTGGAATCGGTTTTTTGAATTTGTCTCAGTCCTGAAGAGTCGTAGAAAATTGCCAATTTTTTGTGTCATGTACCTGCCCAAAACCTACTCAAAAATATTGGTTCATTTTTCTATAGAAATGAACCTTTGTAATCGGTCAGGAAAAAAAAAATTTTAACACCCCCTGAAAATTTGTTGGTTTACGTTTCAAGGGGTGTAGAATCCGAATCTGCAATAAAAATTTTTTGTCCGTCCGCCGTCCGCCGTACGCCGTCCGCCGTACGCCGTCCGCCGTCTGGGGTTTTTAAGGGGGAAGGAGTTATCGAAAAATTTTGAAATTTTTACCAAAAATCAAGTTCCGTATCTAGTTGGTCCTAACGTCTCGGCAGAACCCTACCTTAATTTTAAGGCCAGTAAAACAGCTGTTGAAGTGGGAAAAAATTCGTGTTTTTCTGGAAATTTGAAACATAGGCATGTGACGCATCATTTTCTATAGATTTTTCTATGCTGAATCGAATGAGACCATCGCCACGCCGGTAGCTTCAACCGTTTAGGAGTTATTGCAGTTTTAGTGAGACATTTTTGAGTTTTTTTTAAATTCCTACAATTCTTAATAACTCGAAAACGACTAGAGCCACAAAAATCGTTTTCCACTCGTTGGAATCCCCACAAAAACTTCTGTCCTCCCGATATCTTCAATTTAAAGAATTTGGTCGCATTATACAAATCAGCAAAACAAAAATTGGAAAAACTTGAGAATTTGGCCTCGGCCCTAAGATACGGTTGATTGATCTACTTACGACCACTAGCCTATTACACCAACAAGGTGACGCACTCACACTACGACCAGTTGCGCTTGGCAACATAAGAACGAGACAGGCTTTAACAAAGGTTCTGAAGCATTCTTGACGCATTTTTAATTTCATTATTCAGAGAATTTAATAATTATTATCTCGACGATGAAACTGCAATACTGCCCAATTCAAAGCATCGTGTCTTTTGGGGGCGTCTGGGTTGCCTACTTCTCAAAACTTGGATTGGTGGCAACTTGGCAAATCACGCGTCCATAGATTGCATGGCAAACGAATTGGGCAGTATTGATTCTACACCGTCGATCTATTATTCTGTTAGTTATGTAGGTAAATAAGAATAGATTAAGTGATGATTTCAACAAAAATTAACGACGCGCTGCGTTGAAAAGATAGATAGGTAGGTCAAGCAAGGAGGACCAAGCAAAGAGGATGATTATTTTTTGCCGGGTTGAAAAAACGTTTTTCTAAATCCCCATCTAAAATATCTACCAATTTATAGGTACTGAAATTCTAGAATAATAACAACTAAGTTCCGTGTTTAAGGAGAACCTATACATCGTAAGATTTGTCTTTGCAATCGAAAAATGAACCCCTGTGCAAAATTTGCAGAGTTCTTCGGATATACCGAAAACTGATGTGCACATGCCACTGATCTACTTAGCAGCGTTTTTTTTTTTGGAATTTAACATTTTTTTAAAGGGTCAAAAAAATATATTTTTTTAATGTCAAAAATTAGCCTTTAAACCATCTTTCAAACACTGAAATCCAACCAATTTTAACTTACAGGGAGTGAAAACTGTGTAGAAACCTTCAAGGAAACCAACAAGCTCAAAAAATCCGAAATCGGTTCAGTAGGACTCCCTCAAATCGGCTAAAACGTGGAAAAGGAGAAATCGCGTCAAGAAATTTCAAGGCAAACCGATAAGAAAGAAAAATTTTCGGAAAAACCCCCTATTCTATGGTAAATCAAGCGAAAAAATTTTAAACCCTTCACCTTCAAAAAATTGAGTTTTTGTGATTTTTCGAAAATGGACCATACTAATGCCGATTTGGCCCCGAAAATGACCAAAAACCGAGTTATCTGGTATTGCCGCATAAGCGACGAAATACGCGTGCATCAACCCCTCCACAACCCTCACCAGTGCCCGGCACCATTACCCTTCCCAACCACCCTTCAGCATCCGTCCCTCCCATACCTGCTTCTGCACCGTACAATGTATACAAATTGCGACTTCTACAAAACATGATGTATCTACTTATGTTATTTGAACTTTATTTTCTGTGGTACCCAGATAAATCATATAGGTACCCATGTCACCAATCTACTTATCAGCGTTTTTGAACATGATGTACCAAAAAAACGCGTTTCTACTCGCAGGATGAAACAACGTCTTGGCTGTCAGATTCGAATTGTGACACCGAGCAATATGACTCATATGACGAAGAGTTGGTGGACAGTTGTTACCAGCACAACGCGTGTTCGCCGTCACCCTGGTCGTCGTCTTGAAGGTTTTGTTCCAATCGTGAAAATACGCAAAAAATATTCTTCCATAATGTGTTTCAAGCTTCTACCTACAACTCGTCAAATCTCAAAATTTAGATTTCGGGCTAGGAAATTTCGATTTACAAATTGTCTTGCGATGATCGGGGGTAAAGGTGGGATTCCTGGATTCATGCCTGAACCGATCGCAGTGCGGCGTGCGGCTAGGCTGCTCTTCAAGCTGTCTGGTCGCAGAATCAGTCATTCTCGTTTGACCGCGTTTAGCGGCAGATGAACACCTATGGAGGAGTCATTTGCGTTCGGACGCTAGTCGCAACCGCACGTAGTAGGCGCGCCTTGGAAATCCCACCTCAAGAGACAAGATACACTCTGCTTATTTGCGCTTTAGGCTTCTCGCCATCCTTGGAAGAAATGATTCGCATGCTAAAGCTCATGCTGCCTGTAGGGATGGCAATGCCAGAAATGGAACCCATGAAAATTTCAAAAAACATTTCTTCCCAGAACGGCCAGAATGACGAAAGCGCTGGAGATAACACGTAGCAAGAGTGAATCTTCAGGCTCTCGACCGAACAAATTCGACAAACTGCTAATTCTCCAGTGTTGTATTGTTGCTCTTAGGTGGATGCTAATTGAGGTGTTGATAGCCAGAGTGGACCATTCCACTCAGATGTCGAACTGAAAAAATCGCATTTGAAAATTTTGACTAATTTCATGTGATTGATTAAGGGCCTTGTTATGGTGTTTTAAAGAAAAAAATACGAGCATTCTTGGGTGAACAGATGACTCATGAACCATAGGGACTTCTCTACAAGCTGCAAGGTCCACTCTGGCCATCAAAATCGGCGGCCAATTTGCAGACGGACCATTTGAAAAGTTGCGCTCTCTCTTGGCACATTCGAGAACGAGTCAAATTTTAATAATAATTCGATAGATAGAACAACCACCGACCCGTTGCTGTGTATAACTCATTTTCGGCTAGTTTGTAGAATGGTCCACTCTGGCTATCAACGCCTCAATTACTATGTTGCCCTAAACTGAAATAGTATGTTGGAGGCAAGCGACGTTCAAAGATGTGTTAACATGTTTTAGAATAATAAAGTGATATTCCTTGCGAATTCTTTGTGAATTTGTTGAAAATCGAATAATGAAAATTCCTATAGGGATGGGTTTATCAATTTCTGGGTCTGTTTAATCAGGCCAGTCCTGGAAAGTCTCAGCCTAGTTCCTGACGACGCCCAGCAAATTCACCCAATCACTTGGCTTGAATTTGTTTGGCGTTACTGGTTCCAGACTGTCCAGGACTGACCTGATCACACCGACCCTCAGTTTTATTCATCGGATATCCATTAGTCTCTGGATAAGTAATAGCTTGGAAATGCACACCATGTATTTCCGTGTCAGCTTATCCATTGAAAACTTTACTTGAGAATGATGGATATCGTGTGTTCAAAATCCAAAATTTCAGAGGTGAAAAAATTTCCCATTGCTGGCTGCGCGAATGGAGATGACCATGGGGACTTGGCACTGAAACGCCAATAAAATTTGATGGTTTCAACCGAGGCTAATTAAATTAACAAATTGTCCCAACCCCACGACCAGCTTTTGGATAGTGAAAGAGCTTCAAAAAAGCAGCTTGAGTCCATTTTCTTGATTCAAGGTGATGCGCAAGGAGTTGTTTTACCAGTAAAACTCAAAACATCACTTTTCCAAAAACTGGACTTACGAGGTTTTGCAGGTTCACTGTCGATTTGTTGAATGAACTGAATTGATGTACCCACCCTATAGTCACACTCTATCCGATAGTCGGAGGGGGGATGAACATGGGAATGAGACTAGGGAACCCCAATCAAATTCATTGGGTGCTACGCTGACGCCACCTCGACCAATCACAGAATGAATTTTCTTACCCCCTCCACCAGCAATCGAATAGTGTATTACTTGCTTATGTGGACTTTACTGGAAATTTTTTTTCCAATTCAAAACCCGAGCCAAAGAAGAACATGCAGGTGCAATGTCAGGGCGGGCAAATCCCGCAAGTCAAAACCGGAATGGAGCTTCATAAAAAATTTTTTACTCAGAATCAATTTCTGATCAAGTGTCTATGTAATGGGTCATTCTAAAATTATGGGACTATTTCAGGTGTCGGAAAAACGAAAAAAGTTCGATTTCCCCACTTTTTTTTGGTGCTACGGTCTTTGTAGGGTTCCCTCAGTACAATCCTGAAGCGGGACCACACTTTACCTCGTAGTTTCTGAAAATTTCAGTAGTCCAACTTTTCAAAATTCGATATTTAATATCAAATTTTGAAAAGTCGGACTACATAAAATTTATACTTCCATATTTACAGAGTAAATGGAAGTATTGTGATCGTCCTAAAATCGAGAATCGGAACGGAGCATCAGAAAAAACTTTTTCTTACAGACATTTACTCAGAATTACTTCCCGAACAAGTGTCTGTGTGTCCGTCTGTCCGTGTGTCCGTCTGTGGTCATTTACAAAAATGGCCAGAGCTCCCTCGATTCTCAATCTTTTTTCAAATTTCTTGAACTGAAATCTTTGTCTTGGCAAGACCTAACACCCTGTTTAATCGGAATTTGAATTACTCACAGTACTTCCGATATATTTGCATTTTTATTGTTTTCTATTTTATTTTTTTCCGGCCACAAAAATGGACCAATTTGAGCGTTCTTGGTCTCAAAATCTTCGTTTTACCTTGCAGAATATGTGGATATTTTTTATATTCCAAAAATGTAGCGATTTTTTTTGGCGAATTTTAAAATTTGGATAGTGAATTTTTTATATTTTTGACCTAAACACACTTAAAAACAGTCAAAATATGATCAATTTTTTTCAAATGTACGTTTCAAAATACGGAAGTAGTGTGTGTTATCTACGCACCACTGGTTTACTTCCATATTTACAGAGTAAATGGAAGTATTGTGATCGTCCTAAAATCGAGAATCGGAACGGAGCTTCAGAAAAAACTTTTTCTTATACACATTTACTCAGAATCACTTCCTAAACAAGTGTCTGTGTGTCCGTTAGTCCGTCTGTGGTCATTTACAAAAATGTACAAACCAGTTTTTTCTGAAGCTCCGTTCCGATTCTCGATTTTAGGACGATCACAATACTTCCATTTACTCTGTAAATATGGAAGTAAAAATGGCCATAACTCCCTCAATTCTCAACCTTTTTTCAAATTTCTTGAACCGAAATGTTTGTCTCGGCAAGACCTAAAACCCTGTTTAATCGAAATTTGGGTAACGCACAGTACTTCCGATAAATTTGAATTTTTATTGTTTTCTATTTTATTTTTTTCCGGCCACAAAAATGAACCGATTTGAGCGTTCTTGGTCTTAAAATCTTTGTTTCACCTTGCAGAATATGTGGATTTTTTTATATTCCGAAAATGTGGCGTTTTTCCATTTTGGGCGAATGTTAAAATTAGCGTGGTGAATTTTTTGATATTTTTGACCTAAACCCCCTAAAAAGTAGTCAAAATATGATCAAATCGTGTCACACTTTTACGCTTTAAAATATGGAAGTATTGTGTGTTATCTACGCACCACTGGTTTAATAATAATTAGGACAAAAATTAGGTTGTGAGAAAAAAATTTCATTGCAGATTTGTGTTCTAGAACCTCTGAAACGTGAAAGAAAAAATTTACACCCGAATAATATCCACATATTCTGCAAGGTGAAACGAAGATTTTAAGACCAAGATCGCTCAAATCGGTTCATTTTTGTGGCCGGAAAAAAATAAAATAGACAACACTACAAATCCAAATATATCGGAAGTACTGTGAGTTATCCAAATTTCGATCAAACAGTGGCGATGGTCTCATTCGGAATTTTTTCTCACGTCAACAGCTGTTTTACTGGCCTTAAAATTAAGGTAGGGGTCTGTCGAGATGTTAGGACCAACTAGATACAGAACTTGATTTTTGGTAAATAATTCAAAATTGTTCGATAACTCGTTCCCCCTGAAAAACCCCGGACGGCGGACGGACAAAAAAATTTATTGCAGATTCGGATTCTACACCTCTTGAAACGTAAACCAACAAATTTTCAGGGGGTGTTAGAAAAAAACGCTGCTAAGTAGATCAGTGGCATGTGCACATCAGTTTTTGGTGTAGCCGAAGAACTCTGCAAATTTTGCACAGGGGTTCATTTTTCGATTGCAAAGACAAATCTTACGATATATAGGTTCTCCTCAAACACGGAATTTAGTTGTTATTATTCTAGAATTTCAGTATAAATTGGTGTTCTAGATGGGGATTTGAAAAAACGTTTTTTCAACCCGGCAAAAAATAATCATCCTCTTTGCTTGGTCCTCCTTGCTTGACCTACCTATATATCTTTTCAACGCAGCGCGTCGTTAATTTTTGTTGAAATCATCATTTAATCTATTCTTATTTACCTACGTAACTAACAGAATAATAATAATTATTAAATTATCTGAATAATTAAATAAATTTATTTATTATTATTATTATTTATATATTATTTTATAATTAAATAAAATTTATAATAATTAACTTAAAAATGCGTCAAGAATGCCTCAGAACCATTGTTGAAGCTTGACTCGCTCTCACGTTGCCAAGCGCAATTGGCCTAGTGTGAGTGCGTCACTTTGTTGGTGTCATAGGCTAGTGGTCGTAAGTAGATCAATCAACTGTATCTAAGAACCGATGCCGAGTTCCCAACTTTTTCCAATTTTTGTTTTGCTGATTTGTGTAATTCGACCAAATTCTTTAAATTGAAGATATTGGGAGGACAGAAGTTTTTGTGGGGATTCCAACGAGTGGAAAACGAATTTTGTGGCTCGAGTAGTTTTCGAGTTATTAAAAATTGTAGAAATTTTGAAAAACTCAAAAATGTCTCACTAAAACTGCAATAAATCCTGAACGGTTGGAGCTACCGGCGTGGCGATGGTCTCATTCGATTCAGCATAGAAAAATCTATAGAAAATGATGCGTCACATGCCTATGTTTCAAATTTCCAGAAAATTACGAATTTTTTCCCACTTCAACAGCTGTTTTACTGGCCTTAAAATTAAGGTAGGGTTCTGTCGAGATGTTAGGACCAACTAGATACGGAACTTGATTTTTGGTAAAAATTTCAAAATTTTTCGATAACTCCTTCCCCCTGAAAAACCCCGGACGGCGGACGGCGGACGGCGGACGGACAAAAAATTTTTATTGCAGATTCGGATTCTACACCCCTTGAAACGTAAACCAACAAATTTTCAGGGGGTGTTAAAATTTTTTTTTTCCTGACCGATTACAAAGGTTCATTTCTATAGAAAAATGAACCAAAAATTTTCCCGGCCGATTACAAAGGTTCATTTCTTAAGAAAAATGAACCAATGAACCATAAATCACTCACCATCCCAACACTGATATCTGTTATAATTAATTGTAGTTGGCAATTAAAATTAATTGCTCCCTGAATGAGAGTATTGTAGGTTGTGAGAAAGTATAAAAAGACGCTCGAAAAATTAGAACTTACCTTCATATCCAAGGGCCAGACAATGAAATAAGGCAGATCAAAAAGTGGGGACTGGGAAGGGATGATGTAACAGTGTAGGCTCCACTTAGGGCCGCTTTATCAATTCACATAATCGACTGATTATCCAAGGACGCACCGACTAACTATTTTCCATGTGACTTCATGCTGAAAAATCATACGTCACGTTTCCACGGAATCAGTTAGTCGGTGCGTCCTTGGATAATCAGTTGATTATGAGAATGAGGAACATGCATGAAAAAAAATAAACTGTTTTTTTGCCATAATATTCCTTGTTAGGCTTCGAAAATGGTGTTATGGTGGATGACGGTTCGGAAAAGAGGTAATTTAAAGAAGGGGAGGCTTAGTGAAAATCGTAGATTTGAAGTCGAGCGGGAAAATGGCCAGCCGCAAGGTTACACAGTGTGATGTCATCTTCCCATGAACACCAGTGCAACCTCATCCGAGTTCATGTGTGTATGCTGTGATAGGACGGCGATAACGGATTTTTTGCCGTTACGTTAAGAAACTACGTGCAGTCACGCCCGCACAGTGACGTCATACAGTTAACCGCCACATTCAAAAGGGCACTTTTCATTAGCGTTTTTCACCAGGAAAAATGTTGTTTTTACTTCCATATTTACAGAGTAAATGGAAGTATTGTGATCGTCCTAAAATCGAGAATCGGAACGGGAGCTTCAGAAAAAACTTTTTCTCATACACATTTACTCAGAATCACTTCCTGAACAAGTGTCTGTGTGTCCGTGTGTCCGTTAGTCCGTCTGTGGTCATTTACAAAAATGACCATAACTCCCTCAATTCTCAACCTTTTTTCAAATTTCTTGAACTGAAATGTGCGTCTCGGTCAGACCTAACACCCTGTTCAATCGAAATTTGGATAACGCACAGTACTTCCGATATATTTGCATTTTTAGTTTTTTCTATTTCATTTTTTTCTGGCTACAAAAATGAACCGATTTGAGCGTTCTTGGTCTTAAAATCTTTTTTTTCCTTGCAGAATATGTGGATATTTTTTATGTTCCGAACAACTGGCGTTTTTTGATTTTGGGCGAATTTTGAAATTTGAATAGTGAATTTTTTGATATTTTTGACCTAAACACCCTTAAAAGCAGTCAAAATATGATCAAATTGCGTCACAATTTTACGTTCCAAAATATGGAAGTATTGTGTGTTATCTACGCACCACTGGTTTCGTTGTAGACTATCACTACATAATTTTCGCATCCTAAACAGCATCATTCTGGCGGAAAAAATGGATTTCGTTTTTCATGCATGTTCCTCATTGATAAAGCGGCCCTAACTATTACTGCCAAATTTTCCTTCTTATGGTTTTGGCGGAAGATTAAAAAAAAATTGTAGGGCATGAGGACAAACCCAAGTGACACGCAAAAAACCGTCTGAATCTATGATCTAGAGCCGGATTTTGCGTTTTTGCTCAAATTACTATCAAAAAAGAGAGTCACCTGAGCCTAATTTTATTTTTTATTTTTTAATGCTGGGTGTAAGGGTATAAATAATATGAAAAGTTGGCACATCCACCTTGTGATACTTGTAGGTTGTGAGAATTTAGGTATTCAGCTTATTCTAATTAGGTCATGTAATCACCTATTAGGCCAAATCATTATGAAATCATGTAGGACCAGTGGTGCTCTACCTTGTAGAAAAACCAGTGGTGCGTAGATAACACACAACACTTCCATATTTTGAAACGTAAAATTGTGACACGATTTGATCATATTTTGACTGCTTTTAAGGGTGTTTAGGTCAAAAATATCAAAAAATTCACCATGCTAATTTTAATATTCGCCCAAAATGGAAAAACGCCACATTTTCGGAATATAAAAAATATCCACATATTCTGCAAGGTAAAACAAAGATTTTAAGACCAAGAACGCTCAAATCGGTTCATTTTTCTGGCCGGAAAAAAATAAAATAGAAAACACTAAAAATGCAAATATATCGGAAGTACTGTGAGTTATTCAAATTCCGGTTAAACAGGGCGTTAGGTCTTGCCGAGACAAGCTTATCAGTTCAAGAAATTTGAAAAAAAGTTGAGAATTGAGGGAGTTCTGGCCATTTTCGTAAATGACCACAGACGGACCACAGACCACAGACACTTGTTTAGGAAGTGATTCAGAGTAAAAGTGAATAAGAAAAAGTTTTTTTCTGAAGCTCCGTTCCGATTTTCGATTTTAGGACGATTCCAACACTTCCATTTACTCTGTAGATATGGAAGTAAAAAGAAGAAAATTCTACCTAATCGTTGACGTGTGAAGGCTTTGTGTCCCATAATTTTAGAATGACCCGTAATATGAGTCGGGGAGTACTATGACCCCTAAAATTTGTAGCTTTATGTTCTTCCTTTAATTTAAACGTTGCTAGCTCCTAGTCTATGCGTAATGTTTCGATCAAAATTATTGAAGTTCATATTTTCTATACTGTACAGTATGGAGTTTTTTGAACGTTCGCCTTTTTTGTTAGCTACATTATTTTTTTAAAACGATTTTTGAGGGTTTATATTATTTTACGCGGCCTGCGTCCCATGTACGTGAACGTGAGATGAATAAATGTCCGTGTCAGTGGAGGTTAACTGTGGACAAATATTGTTGTCTCTCTCACCTGTTGCCACGGGCCAATAAGGAATTGTTTGAACCTGTCTGAGACGAGCAAACTCCAAGTCAGTCTGTACTCATCTGTCCTCCAGAGATGTGGTCATTTTTTGCCGTATTGCTCGCCTTAACGAAATGCTTTGCTAAGTGAGTATTTCAAAATGATAAATCTTTAAGATCACCACAATTCTATCCCATAATTGACTGCAACCAGTTCAACCTCAAAATTCGGGAGGAAAACGCAGATTTTTCGATTTTCCACAACCAGCTCAAAACCAGCATTATTCAGTTGGAAAAGGGCCAAAAAACGATTTTGCTGAACCAAATGCTGCTTGGGGTGGTAGGTTGTTACCAAGAAAACGGTTAAAAAACGAGGTTTTGACTATCTCTGAACTTGACCATGCTGAAGAAAATCTCAAAACGCAAATTTCATGTTTTTAAGTCAATAACAGCAAGGTGGAAGCCCTGTAACATGCAGACTTTGGTACACGATGTTTTGGACTCAGAAAAAGCTTGTATTTCTAGACCTGCCATAAAGTGCAAGCCACCCAACAAAAACTAAATTAATATTTATTATTATTATTATCATTTGATAAAATTATTGATGAAAGAGAGAAGGATTACCAGGGCCAAGGGTACCTGCAAATACATATTGTTGGATTTCTTGGAGATGTTTACACCGTTTTCACTCCCTGTAAGTCAAAATTAGTTGGGTTTTAGTGATCAAAAACTGTTCAAAGACTAATTTTTGGCATAAAAATTTTTTTTCTTGATCCTCTCAAAAAAAATTTTAAATTCCCAAAAAATATTTTTGAGTAGGTTTTGGGTAGACAAAAAATTGGCAATTTGCTAAGCCTCTTCAGTCTTCAGGAATGAGAATAATGCAAAAAAGTAGCAAAAATCTCAAAAAAGTACCTGTAGGTACTTTTGTAGGTACTCCGTAGACGGATTTGGCTTCGGGTTTTTTTGGCTTGAATCGTTAGTCTTCCTGTCCATTGACCTGTCCGGCGTACGGACATTTTTTCGTACAGCAAGTCTGTGTTCTAGTCCCTCCGAAACGTAAAAGGTGAAAGTTTGAGGGGGTGTTGTAGTAAACATTTCCTGACCCATCACATTATTTCTGGAAACAATCTATTTAGGTTCTTGGCCAAAACAGGACCAATTTTTAGACGTCTTGAGATAAAAGCGTGATATTACTTTATTTTTGATTTATCAAGAAATGTTTAGTTTCTCCTACTTACGATGGTTGACCTCCAATTTGCAGTGTTGATGCTCGAATGGAAACCACTCGCTCTTGAAGGCTTTGCATAGTAAAATACTCTTCAGCCTATACGGTCATTTAGAATGATTGACTGTTTCTGACAAAAACCTTTGGCAAATCCCAAAAAGGTGGAGGCGTGAGAGGACGGAGAGCAGTCCCAAATGTGACATAACTATAGATTCGCGCAAAAATAACCCAAAGCAAAATCCATAGTTTTTCTGAAATTTTTACTAGTAGAAAATTTTCATGCGGTTTTTTGCATTTTGCTCAGTCCTGGAGAGGCGTAGAAAATTGCCAATATTTTGTGTCAGGTACCCTACCCAAAACCGCAAAATTTTATTTTTTGAATTTTACAATTTTTTTAAGGGTCACAAAAATATTCTTTTTAAATGTCAAAAATTAGTCTTCAAACCAGTTTTCGACCTCTAACATTTAACCAATTTTGACCTACAAGGTTGGTATTATTTCAAAAATGGACCATACTAATGCCGATTTGGACCCCTTAACCTTTTCCGATCGGATTGCCTGAAGAATATGCCTCAAGTTGGAGCAAACCACAACTTTCAATACTAGTTTCGTCAAAATCTGATCAATGGTTCAAATCGAAGTGGCTGGACTAAATTTATGGCCAAAATTTCGTACAGCCACTTCGTAGCGAACCACTGGTCCGATTTAGGCGCGTTTTTTCGTAAAAGTTGTGGTTGGCTCCAACTCGAGGCGTATTGTCAGGGGTCGAAAACCCAAAACATATTGTTCCATCTCAAAATTAATTTTATCTCCATCGGTGGCAGAGAGGACTGCGATAATGTGTCCATCGGCAAAAACGCCGACGAAATGGAAATATTCGACTTCCTCACCCAACCGTGCCGGTACGACTCGACAGCACGCCCACCCTCGGACGTTGGATCGCCTTTGATTGTCACCATGAAGGCTTTCATCTATCATTTGAGGGCACATTCAATAAAAAACGTAAGTATTTCGGCAGCAAATTTCTTGGGCTGACTCTTTGAACTAATTTTGCCATTAAAATAATTGCCTACCCCTTCCGGCCAACCCCTAGTCGTTAAGCCCGTAAAGCTGGGTTCACATGTGCGTTTTTGTCTGCGTAATCTGCGTATGCGTAAAGTGCGTAATGAGATCTGATTGGCTCGCAATTTTACGCGCGCGCAATTTACCTGGTAAATTTACCTGGCAGCCAATCAGATCTCATTACGCACTGTACGCAGTACGGAGATTACGCAGACTTTTACGCACATGTGAACCCAGCTTATCACACGTCAGACCGTTCTCCTCCCCATCCCACGGACAGACACACAGACCAAATTATCCGATAGGCTGATCCTATGGATATGTTCACTTTGGCGCACCTGCATCGATGTTTGTTATTATTCATCTATGGATCCTTATTGCTAAGAAAAATTATGTATGAATTTGCATGTAAAAATTACCAAAGAATCGGTCTGTCCAGACGGTCTGTGGGATGGGGAGGAGAACGGTCTGACGTGTGATACGGGCCAGACTCGAACCGCCAAGTTGCTCTGTGGGTCTATTCTATGTTTGCAACTCGCTGGGTGAGTAATTTAGCGCCAACGCAATCTCCAGGCAGGGAACGATGCTATTAGTGTGGTATGCAGGCAAGAAGTTTAACACCCGGTGAGAGTAGATCCACAGGGGGTCTATTTCATGTTTGCAACTCGCCGAGTGAGAAATTTAGAGCCAACACAATTGCTAAGCAGGAAACGAAGCTACCGGCGTGGTATGCAGGCGAGACATTAAACACCCAGCGAGTTGCAAACATTGAACAGACCCCCCAGGTATAATTAGGGGAGAGGAGGGCACAATGAGACACGAGGCACAGAGTTTTGTTGATAAAAAGGTTGGTTTCTCTACAAAGCTCCATTACTAATGATGGTTCTCATATCAAAATATTGTAGGTAGATTTGAGGAAGATTGCCTACTGGTACTTGCCTAAAGGTACTCCTACTTCGAGTTCAAAGTCAACTTCGAGATGAAAGTACCTAAACTTTGTGTTCAACTCAACTTTGAGATCAAAGTCAACATCCAGTTCAAAGTCAACTTCGAGTTCAAACTCAACTGAAAGTTTACTTCGAGTTCAAAGTCAACTTCGAGATCAAAGTCAACTTCGAGATCAAAGTCAACTTCAAGTTCAAAGTCAACTTCAAGTTCAAAGTCAACTTCGAGTTCAAAGTCAACTTTGAGTTCAAACTCAACTTAGAGTTCAATCTCAACTTTGAGATCAAAGTCAACTTCGAGTTCAAAGTCAACTTCGAGATCAAAGTCAACTTCGAGATCAAAGTCAACTTCGAGTTCAAAGTCAACTTCAAGTTAGAAGTCAACTTCGAGTTCAAACTCAATTTCGAGATCAAAGTCAACTTCAAGTTCAAACTCAACTTCGAGATCAAAGTCAACTTCGAGTTCAAAGTCAACTTCGAGATCAAAGTCAACTTCGAGATCAAAGTCAATAATTATTTTGGTGTGGTTCCTACCCATTCTGTATATTTTTTATTGATTAGTTATAATTTAATACACTTGATATTCATCAAAGGTCGGGATCATCGGTGGGATTTTGTTAACTTTTCATTCCGGAGTCACCTGATGCAAAAACGAGAGCAAAAAGGCCCGAATCGGTTCATTTTTGCGACCATTTAAAAACCAAATCTTAAAAAACACACTGTGCAAATTTGAAACCCCGCTTAAAATCAGAATACCTTGAGTTACAGGTCAAAAAAAATATCCACATATTCTGCAAGCAAAAACAAAGTTTTTAAGACCAAGAACGCTCAAATCGGTTCATTTTTTTGGCCAGAAAAAAATAAAATAGAAAACACTGAAAATGCGAATATATCGGAAGTACTGTGCGTTATCCAAATTTCGATTGAACAGGGTGTCAGGTCTTACCGAGACGCACATTTCTGTTCAAGAAATTTGAAAAAAGGTCGAGAATTGAGGGAGTTCTGGCCATTTTTGTAAATGACCACAGACAGACACACGGACAGACGGACACACAGACACTTGTTTAGGAAGTGATTCTGAGTAAATGTGTATAAGAAAAAGTTTTTTCTGAAGCTCCGTTCCGATTTTCGATTTTAGGACGATTCCAACACTTCCATTTACTCTGTAAATATGGAAGTAAAAATGGGCAAATGACGATCGAAGACCAACCTCTTTCTGGCGGCCCTTCAACGTCAAGAACTGATGACAACGTTGAGAAAATCAACTCATTGATCATTGATGTTGATGTTGATTGATGTACAATCATCAACTCATTGATGATTGAAAAAAAGGGCGGATTTGTGGCAGTCAGGGGATTGGCCCTGTCTGTGAAGCAATTTCTTGCGAAAAATGGCATGACACCGATCGTTCCCCCTCTATTCACCCGATTTTGCCCCCTGCGACTATTTTTTCCCCCCGTCACAAAATGGACTGGAAAGGAAAACGATTTACGACTGTGGAAGAGGTAAAAAAAATCGCTGGATGGCCTCAAGCTCATTCCATTAAATGAATTTGAACAATGTTTTTAAAGGTGGAAACCCCGATTGGACAAGTGCGTTGCAGTCAGTGGTAATTACTTTGAAGGTGATCAACATTTGGTGTAAAAATATTGAAAAATAAAAAAGTTATGACAGAATTCCCGTTACTTTTGGGTCCCCCCTCGTGTGTATAGCTCGTCAAGTAGATATGGCTGTATCTAAAAAAGTTGACCTGATAGAGCAAAACCAAGGTGATATTTGGAGTCAGAACACCAAAATTAGTCTAAAAATGCTGAGAAACCCCGGACGATTTTTTGGCTGTTACCCAGTGTAATATGTGACAAAACGCTGCTAAGTAGATCAGTGGCATGGGCACATTAGTTTTCTGTATATCCGAAGAACTCTGCAAATTTTGCACATTTTTCGATTGCAAAGACAAACCTTACGATACATAGGTACTCCTTAACACGGAATTTAGTTGTTATTATTCTAGAATACCAGCATAAATTTGTATTTTAGATGGGATTCAGATTTTTTTTCAACCCAGCAAAAAGCAACATTGTCCACTTGGCTTGATAGAAACCTATTTTGATAGGTATCTGTCTAGCAATCTCCTCAACGCAGCACATCGTTTAATTTTGTTAATCTATTCTAAATCTAATCTAATCTATTCTTAATCCCCTTCATAATCACAGAATAATAATAATAATTAAAAATGCTTTACGAATGCCTCAGAACCATTGTTGAAGCTTGACTCACTCTCTCGTTGCCAAGCGCAACTGGTCTAGTGTGAGTGCGTCACCTTGGTGTAATAGGCTAGTGGTCGTAAGTAGATCAATCAACCGTATCTAAGAACCGAGGTCGAATTCTCAAATTTTTCCAATTTTTGTTTTGCTGATTAGTGTAATACGACCAAATTCTTTAAATTGAAGAAGTGGACAGAAGTTTTTGTAGGGATTCCAACGAGTGGAAAACGAATTTTGTCTCTCTAGTCGTTTTCGTGTTATTAAGAATTGGAGAAATTTTAAAAAACTCAAAAATGTCTCACTAAAACTGCAATAAATCCTAAACGGTTGGAGCTACCGCCGTGGAGATGGTCTCATTCGTTTCAGCATCGAGAAATCTATCGAAAATGATGCCTCACATGCCTATGTTGCACCTTTCCTCAAAAGCACGATTTTTTCCCACTTCAACAGCTTTTTTACTGGCCTTAAAATTAAGGTAGTATTCTGTCGAGACGTTAGGACCAACTAGATACGGAACTTGATTTTTGGTGAAAATTTCAAAAAATTTCGATAACTCCTTCCCCCTAAAAAACTCCGGACGGCGGACGGCGTACGGCGGACGGACAGAAAATTTTTATTGCAAATTCGGATTCTACACCCCTTGAAACGTTTACGTTGGTTTACAAACCAACAAATTTTCAGGGGGTGTTAGAAAAATTTTTTTCCCGACCGATTACAAAGTTTCATTTTTTAAGAAAAATGAACCAAAAAACGCTGCTAAGTAGATCAGTGGCATGTGCAGATTAGTTTTCGGTATGTCCGAAGAACTCTGCAAATTTTGCACAGGGGTTCATTTTTCGATTGCAAAGACAAACCTTACTATATATCGGTACTCATCAGTACTCCTTAAACACAGAATTTAGTTGATATTATTCTATAATTTCAGTATAAATTTGTATTTTAGATGGGGATTTAGAAAAACGTTTTTTCAACCAGGCAAAAAATAATCATCCTCCTCGCTTGATGAATACCTATCCATCTTTTCAACGCAGCAGATCGTTTAATTCCGTTAAATTCACCTAAATCTATTCTTAATCACCTTCATAATTAACAGAATAATAATAATTATTAAATTCTCTGAATAATGAAATTAAAAATGCTTGAAGAATGCCTCAGAACCATTGTTAAAGCCTGACTCGCTCGCATGTTGCCAAGCGCAACTAGTCGTAGTGTGAGTGCGTCACCTTGTTGGTGTAATAGGCTCGTGGTCGTAAGTAGATCAATCAACCGTATCTAAGAGCCGAGGCCAAATTCTCAAGTTTTTCCAATTTTTTGTTTTGCTGATTTATGTAACGCGACCAAATTCTTCAAATTGAAGATATCGGGAGGACAGGAGTTTTTGTGGGGATTCCAACGAGTGGAAAACGAATTTTGTGGCTCGAGTAGTTTTTGAGTTATTAAGAATTGGGGAAATGTTGAAAAACTCAAAAGTGCTTCACTAAATCTATAACTCCTAAACGGTTGAAGCTACCGGCGTGGCGATGGTCTCATTCGATTCAGCATAGAAAAATCTATAGAAAATGATGCCTCACATGCCTATGTTGCTTTTTTCCTGAAAAGCACGAATTTTTTCTCACTTCAACAGCTGTTTTACTGGCCTTAAATATAAGGTAGGGTTTTGCCGAGACGTTAGGACCAACTAGATACGGAACTTGATTTTTGGTAAAAATTTCAAAATTTTCCGATAACTCCTTCCCCCTAAAAAACCCCGGACGGCGGACATTTTTTTTTTCCAAATTTCTTGAACTGAATTGTTTGTCTCGGCAAGACCTAACACCCTGTTTAATCGGAATTTGGATAATGTATATTCCAATTATGTATTGTAATTTTATTTTGGGCAAATTTTAAAATTTTAATAGTGAGTTTTTACTTCCATATTTACAGAGTAAATGGAAGTATTGTGATCGTCCTAAAATCGAGAATCGGAACGGAGCTTCAGAAAAAACTTTTTCTTATACACATTTACTCAGAATCACTTCCTGAACAAGTGTCTGTGTGTCCGTGTGTCCGTGTGTCCGTGTGTCCGTCTGTCCGTCTGTCCGTCTGTGGTCATTTACAAAAATGGCCATAACTCCCTCATTTCTCAACCTTTTTTCAATTTTCTTGGACTGAAATGTTAGTCTCGGCAAGACCTAACACCCTGTTTAATCGGAATTTGGATAACGCACAGTACTTCCGAGATATTTGCATTTTTAGTGCTTTCTATTTTATTTTTTTCCGGCCGCAAAAATGAACCGATTTGAGCGTTCTTGGTCTCAAAATCTTCGTTTTACCTTGCAGAATATGTGGATATTTTTTACATTCCGAAAATGTGGCGTTTTTTCATTTTGGGCGAATTTTGAAATTTTAATACTGAATTTTTTGATATTTTTGACCTAAACACTTTCAAAAGCAGTCAAAATATGATCAAATTGTGTCACAATTTTACGTTTCAAAATATGGAAGTATTGTGTGTTATCTACGCACCACTGGTCTTATACACATTTACTCAGAATCATTTCCTGAACAATTGTGTGTCCGTTAGTCCGTCTGTGGTCATTTACAAAAATGACCATAACTCCCTCAATTCTCAACCTTTTTTTAAATTTCTTGAACTTAAATGTTTGTCTCGGCAAGACCTAACACCCTGTTTAATCGAAATTCAGATAACGCACAGTACTTCCGATATATTTGCATTTTTAGTGTTTTGTATATTATTTTTTCCCGGCCACAAAAATGGACCGATTTGAGCGTTCTTGGTCTCAAAATCTTTGTTTTACCTTGCAGAATACGTGGATATTTTTTGTATTCCGAAAATGTGGCGTTTTTTCATTTTGGGCGAATTTTAAAATTTGCATCGTGAGAGTTTTGATATTTTTGACCTAAACACCCTTAAAAGCAGTCAAAATATGATCAAATTGTGTCACAATTTTACGTTCCAAAATATGGAAGTATTGTGTGTTATCTACGCACCACTGGTTTTTTTTTCTTTTCATTTGAGCAGTGGGAGAATGGCTCCATCTTCAACTCCCAAACTCCTCACTCGACGGCGCGAGCCGCGGAGTCTTGTCGAAATCGCTCGGATTGTTAAATTTTTTGATATTTTTGGCCTAAACACCCTTAAAAGCAGTCAAAATATGATCAAATTGTGTCACAATTTTACGTTTCAAAATATGGAAGTATTGTGTGTTATCTACGCACCACTGTTTTACTTCCATATTTACAGAGTAAATGGAAGTATTGTGATCGTCCTAAAATCGAGAATCGGAACGGAGCTTTAGAAAAAACTTTCTCTTATACACATTTACTCAGAATCACTTCCTGAACAAGTGTCTGTGTGTCCGTCTGTGGTCATTCACAAAAATGGCCATAACTCCCTCATTTCTCAACCTTTTTTCAAATTACTTGAACTAAAATGTTTGTCTCGGCAAGACCTAACACCCTGTTTAATCGGATAACGCATACATAATTGGATAACGCACAGTACTTCCGATATATTTGCATTTTTAGTGTTTTCTATTTTTTTTTTCCGGCCACAAAACTGAACCGATTTGAGCGTTCTTGGTCTTAAAATCTTTGTTTTACCTTGCAGAATATGTGGATATTTTTTATATTCCATAAATGTATTCTATTTTTTACTTCCATATTTACAGAGTAAATGGAAGTATTGTGATCGTCCTAAAATCGAGAATCGGAACGGAGCTTCAGAAAAAACTTTTTCTTATACACATTTACTCAGAATCACTTCCTGAACAAGTGTCTGTGTGTCCGTGTGTCCGTTAGTCCGTCTGTCCGTCTGTGGTCATTTACAAAAATGGCCATAACTCCCTCATTTCTTAACCTTTTTTCAAATTTCTTGAACTGAAATGTTTGTCTCGGTAAGACCTAACACCCTGTTTAATCGGAATTCGGATAACGCACAGTACTTCCGATATATTTGAATTTTTAGTGTTTTCTATTTTATTTTTTTCCGGCCACAAACATGGACCGATTTGAGCGTTCTTGGTCTTAAAATCTTTGTTTCACCTTGCAGAATATGTGGTTATTTTTTATGTACCGAAAAACTGGCGTTTTCTTATTTTGGGCGAATTTTGAAATTTGAATAGTGAATTTTTTGATATTTTTGACCTATACACCCTTAAAACAAGTCAAAATATGATCAAATTGTGTCACAATTTTACGTTCCAAAAATGGAAGTATTGTGTGTTATCTACGCACCACTGGTTTTATATTGAATTTCTAAGAAAGTAACCCGTTTACCGCGGTTAAACGAAACGCCATTTTAAAGCCAAAGAGTTGCTCTAAATACCGCCAAAATTTCAGCTTCCTAGAGGCATTATTTAGCGAGCTAGGGCTCCCTGAGTGAAAAGTGTCTTATTATGCCCCCTCTCCCCTAATTATCAATGCTCATATTAATGTCAAATATTATATATCTGGTATTCGATTTTCCAGCAATTAGATATGCTCGCACTGCTCGAACTCCAATGGCGCGACACGCGATTAATGTACTCGCATCTCAATCCAAACATCAGCCAAATTATTATGGAGAAAAGTCAATTTTCCAAAGGCATGTGGATACCTCACACCTACCTTACAAATGAAAAACTCACAGCAGTCTTGGGGCTGTTGAGAAAGGACAATTTGATCAACATACTCCCATCAGGGATCGTCCTGTTCTCAGTTAGGTGAATGAAAAATTCATGAATTATGAAGTGATTATATTCTGATGATATCGAAACGGCAACAGATCAGGATTTTTGAAATAGAAATTTTTTTTTTTTGTATGGTGATACCATCATACCTATCAACTTAAAATGAATTGGTAGATATTCAAGAATTTGAATTGTCAATTATTCTAAATGACCGTACAGGCTGAAGAGTATTTTACGATGCAAAGCCTTCAAGAGCGAGTGGTTTCCATTCGACCATCAACACTGCAAATTGGAGGTCAACAATTGTAAGTAGGAGAAACTAAACATTTCTTGATAAATCAAAAATAAAGTAATATCACGCTTTTATCTCAAGGCGTCTAGAAATTGGTCCTGTTTTGGCCAAGAACCTAAATAGATTGTGGTAGGTACATTGTTTTAGTGAGACGTATTTCAGTTTTCCTCAATTCTTAATAAATCAAAAACTACTAGAGCCACAAAATTCGTTTTCCACTTGTTGGAATCCCCACGAAAACTTCTGTCCACCCAATATCTTCAATTTAAAGAATTTGGTCCTATTATACGAATCATCAAAACTGAAATTGGAAAAGTTGAGAATTTGGCCTTGGTTCTTGGATACGGTTGATTGATCTTCTACTTACGACCACTAGCCCATTACACCAACAAGGCGACGCACTCACACTATACCAGTTGCGCTTGGCAACGTGAGATCGAGACAAGCTTCACCAACGGTTCTGAGGCTTTCTTGAGGCATTTTTAACGTAATTATTCGGCGAATTTAGTGATTATTATTATTATTATGTTTATTATGTAGGCAAATAAGAATAGATTAAATGGTGAATTTAAAAAATTAAACGATGGGCTTAGTTGATGAGAATGGTAGATAGATACCTATCAAGATGGGTAGGTTTCTATCGAGCAAATTGGATGGTGTGGCTTTTTCGCCGGGTTGAAAAAAAAAAAAAAAGTTTTTCTTAATCCCCATCTAAAGTACAAATATATACTGAAGTTCTAGAATATAGCAAACGAATTCCGTGTTTCAGAAGTACCTATATACCGATCATAAGGTTTGTCTTTTCAATCGAAAAATGAACCCTTTGCAGAATTCTTCGGATATACAGAAACTAACGTGCACATGCCACTGATCTGCTTATTTTTAATGGATTACATGTACCCACCAAAGTAAAAAGCGTAATGGCAGCGCATGAATCACTTTTACAAGTCAAAAATTTGAATTTCAAATTCGGGTCCACGACAATGTTAATTTGTCCATGAAAATGGGAATAAATTCCAGTTTGATACAGTAACAATTATGTTCTTGGGTTGGTGAAAGGAAAAACAGCATTATGCTTGCAAAAATCGTTTCTTGTCATTAAACTGAAAATGCAAACAAGTTGTGAGAAAAATCGAAACAGCTAAGCAGCCCCTTCTGCTTCGCCATGTTTCCCTGTAAAACCATAAGTTGCACTAGTCACTGAACAAGTAGGGTAAAGAGCGGTACGCGATGGGAGGTACCTACTAAGGTTGGCAAAAAAAGATAATTAGGTATCTAGTTTTACCATTGTCGTGGACTTTTGGAATTTTGAATGTCCACGACAATGTTGAAAACTAAAAGCCACGACAATGTGGTTTTCAACTTCAAGATCGAATTATGTCAAAACTTCTTATGTCTCAGGGCTCTTCCAATGATCATTAATTCCAGTATCTAACAACGTGCATTTGATGGAATCATGAACATTAAAATTATAGAGCTAGAAACGACCACGAAAATATTACGAATTAACCTACGAACCTAAAGTATTGCGCCAGGGTTGCCACTTTTCGAAACGATCTTCAAAATCCAAAATAACCCGAATCCCTTTTGCATAGCCGAGGATTTATTCTAGCCGCGACAATGTTAAGAAAAGTTATAGACAACTTTTCATTGACCGTAATTGTTGAATTGATTTTTACGTGAGCATTACAATACTCTTTTTCAAAACGTAAGATTAGGGATCTTGAATGAGAAAAAATCGCATTCAAAGGAAATGTATCAAATGGATAAAAATCAACTGCTTAGTTGAGAATTTGAACATTTAGACCTGCCACGACAATGTGAATGGGTAGGTAAATCACCTAATAACGTTCTATAAAAACTAATTGAGCGTTCTTGGTCTTAAAATCTTTGTTTTACCTTGTGGATATTTTTTATATTCCGATAATGTGGCAAATTTTTATTTTGGGCGAATTTTAAAATTTTAAAAGTGAATTTTTTGATACTTTTGACCTAAACACCCTTAAATAGTGATGGGCGATACCTACCTATCGATATGAGTATGGTATCGAATATCTTCTTTCAATACCAAGTACATTTGGTATCGAATATTTTGCTTCGATACTAGTATAGGTATAGAGTATTTTTCCCGACAGAAAAAGTACTCAAATGGATACTCTCAAAATTACCTACCTTCTTTATTTATACTAACTAATAAAATTTACGACTTTCGCCAGCTTTGGTTGACAAATTGACATTCCTGCGTGGAGTAGGGAAGCAGTTCTGGGACTTGACTGAGTGAATGACACCATTGATGTCAAGTTTTCCTCCCCATCTCCATTCGTTTGATCTTATAAATAACGTTTACACATAGAAATGACCTGTTAACCTAGTTGAAAAGTAATATAACTTTTAAGGAATATCTATTCCCTATAGGGCTTAATAGTGTTTTTTTAATCTGCTATTTCCATTTTATTAACATTTAATTCGGTGCGTGAAATGAAAAAGTACTCATTTGATTCGATACTCTTCAGTATCGAATATTTTCTTTCGATATCTGAGTAGTATCGAATATTTTTTTCGATACTAGTATCGAGTACAGGTACCAAATATTTTGTGGTATCGCCCATCACTACCCTTAAAAGCAGTCAAAATAATTATGATCAAATCACCAAGAACGTGACGCACTAACACTATACCTGTTGCGCTTGGCGACGTGGAATCGAGACAAGCTTTACCAACGGTTCTGAGGAATTCTTGAGGCAATTTTAATTTCATTATCCAGAGAATTTTTAACGTAATTATTCGGATAATTTAGTGATAATAATTTTATCAGTTAGGAAGTTTTAGGAAGTATTGGAATCGTCCTAAAATCGAGAATCGGAACGGAGCTTCAGAAACAACTTTTTCTCATACACATTTACCCAGAATCACTTCCTGAACAAGTGTCTGTGTGTCCTTGTGTCCGTCTGTGGTAATTTACAAAAATGGCCATAAATCCCTCATTTCTCAACCTTTTTTCAAATTTCTTGAACTGAATCGTTGGACTCGGCAAGACCCAACACCCTGTTTAATCGGAATTTGGATAACGCACAGTACTTCCGATATATTTGCATTTTTAGTGTTTTCTATTTTATTTTTTCCGGCCACAAAAATGAAGCGATTTGAGCGTTCTTGGTCTTAAAATCTTTGTTTTACCTTGCAGAATATGTGGATATTTTTTATATTCCGATAATGTATTGTATTTTCATTTTGGGCGAATTTTAAAATTTAAATAGTGTTTTTACTTCCATATTTGAAGGGTAAGGGGAAGGAACGAGGAATGTCACAAAAAGTACTTTTAGAGAAAAAGCAGGTTTTGTATTTTAAATTCTATGTTTTTTCCCCTTACACCGAATCTTTCGTTGCTTCTCAGTGGGACGTTTATACTTTTTTCCCCTTGGAGTTTCACTATACGGTTAGTACCTTTGAATTCCTACAAAATGCGCTATTAAGCTTGTTTTTGGGAAAAGTGGACATTTCCTGTTCTTTCCCCTTACCCTTCATTTACAGAGTAAATGGAAGTATTGGAATCGTCCTAAAATCGAGAATCGGAACGGAGCTTCAGGAAAAACTTTTTCTTATACACATTTACTCAGAATCACTTCCTGAACAAGTGTCTGTGTGTCCGTCTGTCCGTGTGTCCGTCTGTCTGTCTGTCCGTCTGTGGTCATTTACAACCAGTGGTGCGTAGATAACACACAATACTTCCATATTTTGAACGTTGATTGAACACAATTTGATCATATTTTGACTGCTTTTAAGGGTGTTTAGGCCAAAAATATCGAAAAATTCACAATTAAAATTTTAAAATTCGCCCAAAATAAAAACACAATACATTATTGGATTATAAAAAGTATCCACATATTCTGCAAGGTAGAACAAAGATTTTAAGACCAAGAACGCTCAAATCGGTTCATTTTTGTGGCCGGAAAAAAATAAAATAGAAAACACTAAAAATGCAAATATATCGGAAGCACTGTGCGTTATCCAAATTCCGATTAAACAGGGTGTTATGTCTTGCCGAGACAAACATTTCAGTTCAAGAAATTTGAAAAAAGGATGAGAAATGAGGGAGTTATGGCCATTTTTACTTCCATATTTACAGAGTGAATTCACATTCATGGAAGTATTGTGATCGTCCTAAAATCGAGAATCGGAACGGAGCTTCAGAAAAAACTTTTTCTTATACACATTTACTCAGAATCACTTCCTGAACAAGTGTCTGTGTGTCCGTGTGTCTGTGTGTCCGTCCCTCCGTCCGTGGTCATTTACAAAAATGGCCATAGCTCCCTCAATTCTCAGCCTTTTTCCAAATTTCTTGAACTGAAATGTTTGTCTCGGCAAGACCTAACACCCTGTTTAATCGGAATTTGGATACCGCACAGTACTTCCAATATATTACTTCCATATCTACAGAGTAAATGGAAGTATTGTGATCGTCCGTAAATCGAGAATCGGAACGGAGCTTCAGAAAAAACTTTTTCTATACACATTTACTCAGAATCACTTCCTGAAGTGTCTGTGTGTCCGTGTGTCCATGTGTCCGTGTGTCCGTCTGTCCGTCTGTGGTCATTTACAAAAATGGCCATAACTCCCTCATTTCTCAACCTTTTTTCAAATTTCTTGAACTGAAATGTTCGTCTCGGCAAGACCTAACACCCTGTTTAATCGGAATTTGGATAACGCACAGTACTTCCGAGATATTTGCATTTTTAGTGTTTTCTATTTTATTTTTTTCCGGCCGCAAAAATGAACCGATTTGAGCGTTCTTGGTCTCAAAATCTTCGTTTTACCTTGCAGAATATGTGGATATTTTTTACATTCCAAAAATGTGGCGTTTTTTCATTTTGGGCGAATTTTAAAATTTTAATACTGAATTTTTTGATATTTTTGGCCTAAACACTTTCAAAAGCAGTCAAAATATGATCAAATTGTATCACAATTTTACGTTTCAAAATATGGAAGTATTGTGTGTTTTCTACGCACCACTGGTTTAAATTCACCATTCAATCTATTCATATAGCCCACATATTGAACAGAATAATAACCAGTGGTGCGTACATAACGAACAATAGGTACTTCCATATTTTAAAACGTAAATTTGTGACACAATTTGATCATATTTTGACTGTTTTTAAGGGTGTTTAGGCCAAAAATATAAAACCAGTGGTGCGTAGATAACACACAATACTTCCATATTTTGAAACGTAAAATTGTGACACAATTTGATCATATTTTGACTGCTTTTGAAAGGGTTTAGGTCGAAAATATCAAAAAATTCAGTATTAAAATTTTAAAATTTGCCCAAAATGAAAAAACGTGACATTTTCGAAATGTAAAAAATATCCACATATTCTGCAAGGTAAAACGAAGATTTTGAGACCAAGAACGCTCAAATCGGTTCATTTTTGCGGCCGGAAAAAAAGTAAAATAGAAAACACTAAAAATGCAAATATCTCGGAAGTACTGTGCGTTATCTAAATTCCGATTCAACAGGGTGTTAGGTCTTGCCGAGACAAACATTTCAGTTCAAGAAATTTGAAAAAAGGTTGAGAAATGAGGGAGTTACGGCCATTTTTGTAAATGACCACAGACGGACAGACGGACACACGGACACACAGACACTTGTTCAGGAAGTGATTCTGAGTAAATGTGTATAAGAAAAAGTTTTTTCTGAAGCTCCGTTCCGATTCTCGATTTTAGGACGATCACAATACTTCCATTTACTCTGTAAATATGGAAGTAAAAATTCACTATTCAAATTTCAAAATTTGCCCAAAAAAAACGCCAGTTTTCCGGAACATAAAAAAAATCCACATATTCTGCAAGGTAAAACAAAGATTTTAAGACCAAGAACGCTCAATTCGGTTCATTATTGTGGCCGGACAAAAATAAAATAGAAAACACTAAAAATGCAAATATATCGGAAGTACTGTGCGGTATCTTAATTTCGATAAAACAGGGTGTTAGGTCTTGCCGAGACAAACATTTCAGTTCAAGAAATTTGAAAAAAGGTTGTGAATTAAGGGAGCTATGGTCATTTTTGTGAATGACCAAAGACGGACACACCCACACTTGCTCAGGAAGTGATTCTGAGTGAATGTGTGTAAGAAAAAGTTTTTTCTGAAGCTCCGTTCCGATTCTCGATTTTAGGACGATTCCAAGACTTCCTAACTGATAATAATTATTATCACTAAATTATCTGAATAATTACGTTAAAAATTCTCTGAATAATGAAATTAAAATTGCCTCAAGAATGCCTCAGAACCGTTGGTAAAGCTTGTCTCGATTTCACGTTGCCAAGCGCAACTGGTATAGCGTTAGTGCGTCATCTTGTTGGTGTAATAGGCTAGTGGTCGTAAGTACGAGATCTCGTAGAAGATCAATCAACCGTATCCAAGAACCAAGGCCAACTTTTCTCAACTTTTTCCAATTTCAGTTTTGCTAATTTGTATAATAGGAAAAAATTCTTTAAATTGATGATATCAAGTGGACAGTTTTCGTGGGAATTTCCAACGAGTGGAAAACGAATTTAGTCGCTCCGGACGGCGGACGGAAAAAAATTTTTATTGCAGATTCGGATTCTACACCCTTTGCAACGTAAACCAACAATTTTCAGGGGGTCTTGAATTTTTTTTCCGGACCGATTATAAAGGTTTATTTCGTAAGAAAAATGAACCAAAATTTTGATGGGATGTAGTAAAAGATTTTTCTTGACCAATTACTTAGCGCTATTATTTCTGGAAATAATGTGCCAAAATCTTGTAATGCAAAGATGGAACATTCAATACCCTATCTTCCCAGGGAGATACGATTCGAGTGAAGTACGCATTGAATGGTCCGAGAGAAAGCCTGTCGAATATAAAGACGGGTTGAGCCCTGTTGATTTTTATTTGACGAGTGCTGAAGTCACGTCAGGTCTAGAAACGTACATCAATCCGAACGAAGGTAGGCATGGTTTAGTGAAATAAATTATAACTAGACATTTTTACTTTCATATTTATCGAGCTGAGGCGAATTCACTAGATGAGCAGAGCAAATAGTGAATGCCCGACGAAACCAGTGGTGCGTAGATAACACACAATACTTCCATATTTTGAAACGCAAAGAAGTGACACGATTTGATCATATTTTGACTGCTTTTAAGGGTGTTTAGGCCAAAAATATCAAAAAATTCACGATTAAAATTTTAAAATTCGCCCAAAATAAAAATACAATACATTATTGGAATATAAAAAATATCCACATATTCTGCAAGGTAAAACAAAGATTTTAAGACCAAGAACGCTCAAATCGGTTCATTTTTGTGCCCGGAAAAAAATAAAATAGAAAACACTAAAAATGCAAAAATAGCGGAAGTACTGTGCGTTATCCAAATTCCGATTAAACAGGGTGTTAGGTCTTGCCGAGACAAACATTCCAGTTCAAGAAATTTGAAAAAAGGTTGAGAATTGAGGGAGTTATGGTCATTTTTGTAAATGACCACAGACGGACTAACGGACTAACGGACACACGGACACACAGACACACGGACACACGGACACACGGACACACAGACACTTGTTCAGGAAGTGATTCTGAGTAAATGTGTATAAGAAAAAGTTTTTTCTGAAGCTCCGTTCCGATTCTCGATTTTAGGACGATCACAATACTTCCATTTACTCTGTAAATATGGAAGTAAAAACGCTGCTAAGTAGATTAGTGCATGGATACATTATTTGAGGAGTGATCGATCATCTCCTTCTTCTTTTTACTTCCATGTTTACGGAGTAAATGGAAGTATTGCGATCGTCCTAAAATCGAGAATCGGAACGGAGCTTCAGAAAAAACTATTTCTTATACACATTTACTCGGAATCACTTCCTGAACAACTGCCTGTGTGTCCGTCTGTGGTCATTTCGACGGTCCCACAGCAACACCCCGTATCGTCATTTTGGTAACTTTCAGGAAAGCCAAAACCCTGGTTGTCAAGGATGGAAAAAACTTCAAAAAATACTATAAAAGCAGTCTAATAAAATCGCTCTTGCGGTAAAATTTGAAGCACATGCGAGGCCACATCGTCTGAAACGGTAAACGATGCCAAATAGCTGAAAGTACAGCTTGTTACCGACGCAATGACAATACAGGTTGTTATCTAATACGTGAATTGCGCACATCCTATTGGAATTGCGATGGATCTTCAAATTTTATTGGATCCGTGCTGGAGAGAGCTTTCCAACCATATGCATAACTCATTTTTGGCAAAAATGACGATACGGGGTGTTGCTGTCACATTTTGTGTTGTTCCCCCCGCGAAACCGCGGTTGGTTAAGGAGTACCTGGCCCTCGCGGCCTTAACCTCCCCCTATGAGGCAAGCCTCATAGGAACCAGCTCCCCTAGGGGAGCCTAGCCTTCCGAAGAAGTCCCCGTACGCAAAAAGCACTACGGGTAAAGTCGTGTGTTTCAGCTCACACTACCAACTTTGCAGGTTGGTACCCGAGTTATCGACCGGGGTCACGTAACTCACACGCCGGGGTTGCCCCCTCCCTCACGCACCTCACTAGCATTATTTCAGCCGAGAGGCCGAGGTGTGCAACCACAGCCACCACGAAACCAAACCGCTTCGATGGGCAGGCCGGCGATACTTTGCCTTATGGCGCTGTATCTGTGGCCTGGGGCATCCCATCGCCCGTGGTACCATTTTGAGTGATCTGATGGGATCACCCTTAAGGCCCGAATGGTCACGTGCCTCAGGCATTGCTGCCCTACCGTTTACGTTGATGTATATCGCCGAGGGACGAGGTTCCCTGAAAGGGTGGAGGGCCACAGGCGCCCGAACCCGAAGGAGCGGCCGCCTGTGCCCCCCCACCGGGCCGCCAGTCACATGACCAACGGCCCCTACAGCTATGCATCGAGAGAAGCCGGCCCTCGCGGCTAGAAGGTTAAGGGCAGACTCTCACGACACAGTTAAACTACCTTACGCTAACAGCCTCAGCTGTGTACAGACATCCTTAACTTACGCTTACCCTACAGGTTAACATCACATCTTAACAGGTTAACATCACATCTTAACTTACTGCTTTACAACGGTCCTTCCTGTCCTAGCCACCACTTAGCTTAACACTGGTTCCCTAGGTGCACTTTACAGTCCTACTGCTATAAGAACGCCACTACCCCAAGTGTTCAGTGCTCGATACCCCAACAACTCCTCCACCCGCAGAGCGATGATCGCACCTTGCACTTCCACCGCCGGCCAGGGGCCTCCTTCACAAGGAGGGAGAGCTCCCCCTATTCGGACCCTCAGAACAGACGAACCTCTAGGACAAGTGGATCCTACCAAGGGGACCCCCCACCCTGCTCGTCAACCCCTGACCAGCACCGGCTCATGGCTTACAGTACTGTGCTACCCCGCCTGCTGTACGGCTCCACCTACCCCAGATGCGTGCCAAGCAACCAGCCTTTTCAGGGCGGCCCTGGCAAAGCTCCTCAGATCGTCCATCGTCCCTGGTCTTCCTACCATGTCTCTGAGCGTCAGTCCCCTCAGTCTAAATTGTTCCCTTAGGTCATTGTACCGCGCACAGTCCACCAACACATGTCTAGCCGTTTCCGGCTCCCCGCACGAACACCTGTCCTGATCACGAAGCCCCAGGCTGTGGAGCTTTGCCAGGAATTCCCCATGACCCACGAGGAACTGCGTCACCTCAAAGTCCGGCCTAATAAACTTCTTACTCATTCGGTCCCTAACGTCAGGCAGGAACTCGTAAGTGAGCCTACCTGTGCTGGCCGCTTCCCAGTCCCTCTGCCACGCAGTCATCAGAGCGTCCTTCACTATCGCATACCTACGGACAGAGCGGTCTTCAACTTGCTCGGCCGTCAACTCTACAATCCCAGGCACACAGACCGGCACCCGGCGCTTGATCCGGTACGCCGCCCACCGCCACCACGCCTCATACCTAATAGGCAGCACTCCTGCCAGTACCGGCATGGCAACCGTCGGCGCCGTCCGGTACGCCCGATTCACCTTCAACAAAACCGTCCTCTGGGCCGAGGCCAGCTTCTTCCAGTGTCTCTCCTTCAGCCTGTGCGCCCAAAATTGCACGCCATACAGCAGGATTCCCAGAAACAGTCCTCTATACCAGGTCACGAGTCCGTTGAACTCGTACCCCCAACCCGCACCGGCCAACCTCGTCACCTTGGCCATACAGTTAATGGCCTTCGCGCTTACAGTTTCCACATGAGTATCAAGTCCCATTCCCGCACTTAGCGTCACCCCCAGGTACTTGAACTCCCGCACAGCCCTAACGCGCACTCCTTCCACGTCTACGATGGGGGGTCGGTCCGCGCTCAGGTGCCCCCTGAGGAGCATCATGACCGTCTTCTCCCGAGACACCGTCAACCTAACTTCCCCACATAGTGCTATCAGCTGAGCCACAACGTCCGTGGCAGTCCGCTCAAGCGCGGCCCTGCTGTTCTCCGTCACCAGCACGACCAGGTCATCGGCGTAGGCAATAACGTCTCTACCCGATTCACTGAGCCGTCGCAACACTCCGTCGAACAGCAGGTTCCACAGCCTCGGACCCAACACAGATCCCTGCGGGCATCCCTTCGTCACGGCTTTCGCCCTAGTGTTCATTCCCTCCCTATACATAACTCTCCTGTCCCTGAAATAGTCTACCAGGAGTCTATAGCTCCTCCTATCACAGTCCCGGTACAGTACTTCCCTTAGCACGGCTGGCCACCACACGTTGTCGAACGCGCCACGAATGTCCACGAAAACCCCCAAAACGTACTTCGACTCGGCCATGGCAACCTTCCGTTCAAGGGCGAGCAGAGCGTCTACAGTAGATCGGTTTTTGACAAACCCATACTGCGACTCCTCTCCTCGCCCCATCACATCACCCAACATGTCAACCATGTGTTTCTCCATCAGCTTCCCCGGCAGGGACAGGAGACACAGCGGTCTATACGTACTCGCGTCGGAGGGATCCCTGTCCTCGCTCTTCTTTAGAACACAGACTCTACCCTCTTTCCACCTGTTTGGGAAAACCCCCAGTTCAACACAGGCTTCAATCACCCACTTGTACCATGGTCCCAGGACCTCCCACCCCCTCTGGAGCGCTCGTACCTCTATCCTGTCTAGGCCAGGGGCCTTTCCAGGCTTGAAGCCGCGCACCAGGGCATGTAGTCGGTCCGGGCACACTGGCACTCTCTCCTCCTCGATCCCACTCTCAGGCTCCTGAGGGACTATCTGTTCATCCTCGCAGTCGGGGAACAGAGCATTCAGCAATTCACCTGCTGCCTCCTGCCAGTCCAGCGCTTCACTACCCCTCAGGGTTGAGAGGACAAACTGAGATCTGCCCCCTCTAGCAACCCTGTACACTGGCCCCCACGGCCCTTGGTCAACTCCGTCGGGGTGTTGCTGTCACAGTGGGACCGTCGATTTACAAAAATTGCCATAACTCCCTCATTTCTCAACCTTTTTTCAAATTTCTTGAACTGAAATGTTTGTCTCGCCAAGACCTAACACCCTGTTTAATCGAAATTTGGATAACGCACAGTACTTCCGATATATTTGCATTTTTAGTGTTTTCTATTTTATTTTTGTCCGGCCACAATAATGAACCGAATTGAGCGTTCTTGGTCTTAAAATCTTGGTTTTACCTTGCAGAATGTGTGGATTTTTTTACATTCCGATAATGTGGCAAATTTTTATTTTGGTCGAATAGTGAATTTTTTGATATTTTTGACCTGAACACCCTTAAAAACAGTCAAAATATGATCAAATTGTGTCACAAATTTACGTTTTAAAATATGGAAGCATTGTTCGTTATGTACGCACCACTGGTTATTATTCTGTTTAATATGTAGGCTAATAAGAATAGATTAAAAGGTGAATTTAAAAAAATTAAACGACCGTGTGTCCGGTAGTTTAAACGTTTTTCTAAATCCCCATCTAAAAGACAAATATATACAAAAGTTCTAGAATAATAGCAACCAAATTCCGTGTTTCAGAAGTAGGTACCTATCTTCTATCTATAATAATAAAAGCAAGTGTAAATCTGTCTGTTTGACCGAGCTCTCCAGCTAAATGTATCGGCCGCAGGGACCTGGAATTTTTTACACGGAAGCACAAAGGGGCTACACCCTGTTTAATCGGAATTGGATAACGCACAGTACTTCCGATATATTTGCATTTCTAGTGTTTTCTATTTTATTTTTTTCCGGCCACAAAAATGAACCGATTTGAGCGTTCTTGGTCTTAAAATCTTCGTTTTACCTTGCAGAATATGTGGATATTTTTTATGTTCCAATAATGTATCGTATATTATTTTGGGCGAATTTTAAAATTTTAATAGTGAATTTTTTGATATTTTTGGCCTAAACACCCATAAAAGCACCCACTAAGATCAAAATTGTGTCTTAATTTTACGTTCAAAATGTAGAAGTAGGTATTGTGTGTTATCTACCACTGGTTTTTATACAGAGCTGAGCCTGTTGGCATAACAGACCATGTCCCAGAATACGAATGTTTCAAACCCAAAAATGAGGGAGAGGCCGCCATTTTAATTTTGGATATGTGCCATTTTGATTGAAAAGTGAAAGATAATCTCTTAAATTTTGCCAAAAACCTTGTATTTTTCTTCCCACCACTTAAGTTAAGTAGGTACCCAAACAAAAATTACTGGATCATCGGGACAGAGCGTTACGTGATATTATGTTTTTGTCTTTTAGCATGAAATTATTATTATTATTATTTTTAATTAAAAAAAAATTAAACATAAAATTTAAAATATAAAAAATAACATAAAATAAAATAAAAATTAAAATATGATAAAAATATTTTGTACAGATGTACGTGTGAAACATGGGACGCACGAACTCAAGCTTAACTGATAACGCCTTTCCCGAAGAAGGCGGCGAATGTATAGAATATACCTACTTTATTCGCCACCTCCGAAGAGACCTGAATGCGTCAGTTACAGTGGATATCAGCTAGAGTAATGCAGGTCGAGGAGGAAACAATGAGGAACATGCATGAAAAAAAAAATAAACTGTTTTTTCGCCATAATATTCCTTGTTAGGCTTCGAAAATGGTGTTATGGTGGATGACGGGTCGAAAAAGAGGTAATTAAAAGAGGAGGGAGGATTAGTGAAAATCGCAGATTTGAAGTCGAGCGGGAAAATGGCCAGCCGCAAGGTTACACAGTGCACTGAGAAAAAAAATAGGGCAAAAGTCGGTTGCGGGAATGCGGTTAATGGCTAGCAACCGCATTGCAACTTGGTTAATGTCAAAAGTCGGTTAATACAAATGCCGCCCCCGGAGTTGGTTAATGTAGGGCCGCCCCCAGCCAGTCGGTTAATACAAAAGTCGGTTAATTTACGTGAATGCGGTTAATGGCTAGCAACCGCCTAATAGTCGGTTAAACCCTAAGAAAAGTCGGTAAAATCTGCATTGCATCTAATCGGTTAAAGCAGTACATTAGCCGTATATTTTGTCGGTTGTAGTCCTACATTGACCGTATGCCTAATCGGTCATGGTACTTCATTGACCGCATACCTATTCGGTTATATTCGTACATTGACCGCATGCCTAATCGGTCATGGTACTTCATTGACCGTATGCGTAGTCGGTTATAGTTCTACTTTAACCGCATGCCTAGTCGGTCATGGTACTTCATTGACCGCATACCTATTCGGTTATATTCGTACATTGACCGCATGCCTAATCGGTCATGGTACTTCATTGACCGTATGCCTAGTCGGTCATGGTACTTCATTGACCGCATACCTATTCGGTTATATTCCTACATTGACCGCATGCCTAATCGGTCATGGTGCTTCATTGACCGTATGCGTAGTCGGTTATAGTTCTACTTTAACCGCATACCTAGTCGGTCAAGGTACTTCATTGACCGCATACCTATTCGGTTATATTCGTACATTGACCGCATGCCTAATCGGTCATGGTACTTCATTGACCGTATGCGTAGTCGGTCACTGTACTACATTGACCGCATTCCACAGTGGAGTACATCAACCGACCAGAAATACGGTTAATGTAGCCCACTTGAAATGGAATTTCAAACATGTGATCTGAAAATGAAATTTGAGTAACATTTTGGTAATATATTGTTTAATAAAAACGAATTAGGTATACATATTATTAGAATGATAATGAGAAAGTGGGCCTGATTCTTCATGGTACATAACTGTTTTCCAAATATGCGACCTAAAAATAAAATTTGACTAGCATAACAGGAACATCTCAACATTTTAAGTTATAAATGTGATGGATGCAGTTGTTAACATACGTTTACTAATAAAACATTTTAAACCTGTATGATACAGTCAATAGGTACCTACATATGTTTTTTTCATTTGTACAAATTCTTACAATAATGGTAACTATAAGTGAGCCTCAATATAGCGTTTTTCAACTTGGCGACGTTCTTCGGCAGGGCGATACTGTCAAGTGCCGGGTATAGTTGTTGGAAATCAAGGGATAGCTGAGAAACCAAACACGAAACACTGTTAATACATCTGAGGGCTGAAAATTACAACCGAGCAAGTACCACTCAAAAAAAATTAAATTCTCACCAGCTTATGGCCGATTATGGGAAGTCCGATAATTATCACCGTGTCGAGGTAGTCTTCAAAACTCGCGACCTTTGCGTAAGCTATTCGCTTACCGGCCGTTTTCTTCCAAGATTCGAGGAATGTAGATGATTCAGCGCCGCCCTGCACCCCTCTTGCCGCTCTTGCACTATTTGAGAATCGGGGTCGTCGAGAAGAGCCGTTTTTATTTCTGGGAAAAACGTTTGTTAGATCGTGAAAAAAATGCTCAATGCACAATGAACCTGACAATCAATCTCTCTTCATTCAATAGTATTTACCCTCAACGTCGATCACGTCTTCAATCTTCCTTTTTTTTATTGCTGGCTGCAGGCGTCGTCCGTCAGTTCCTCAGAACTAAATGGAAAAAAATCAGAAAGACAGCCTGATGCACACACAGCCTCAACCAATATACTGCAAATCATCCACCGAACGTACACAATTACTTACCATTTTCTTGTCCAAAAATAGGCGTACCCGTGTTAGCCAGGAAGTAGGAAGAATCAAGAGAAGAGCCGAGGTCAAGCCGAAGTGAGAAATATCCGATCCGTGAGAGCCGATTGCCGAGAAACGCGCGAGTCAAAGCCGGAATAAATGACGGATAAGTTGCTGATGAAGCAGAGGTGATGGCAGTAGATCTCTCAAAAACTGTGGACGCACAAACGTTTTAACTACGACCGAGGTTGAAAGAGGAATGATCCCTACTTCTCCTTACAGCCAAGTAGAGGCTACAAGTTGGAGGGGGAGCACATGCGCAGGGCGCCTCTCTACTCTGTTACTGCTATGTTTCAACGGTATTGCATACGGTGAAAGTAGTGCAATAACCGACTATAAGTTGGAGGGGTGGGGAAAGGTACAAGTCAATGTCAATCGGCCAATGACCTTTAGGACGGAAAGAGAAAGATATTCGGTCTCTACTCTGTTACTGCTATGTATTAACCGTATTGCATACGGTGAAAGTACTGCAATAACCGACTATAAGCTGGAGGAGTGGGGAAAGGTTCGAGTTAATGTCAATCGGCCAGACGTGTGTTGGTACGAATTCGGTCAAAACTATGCGTTAACCGACTATACACGATTATGCTTTAACCGACTCACCTTATGTAAAACAACCGGCTTCTTGTAGTGGTTTGACCGTAATTGACGGCAATGGGGTGCAATAACAGACTTAAACGGTCAAAAGTATGGGTTAACCGACTGGGCTCCAGTACGCTTTAACCGACTTAACTTATGTAAAACAACTGACTTGGTTTCTTTAACCGTGTTCACGGCACATTAACCAACTTGAACGGTCAATTGAACAACCCATACGCGGTTGAAGTATGAACAGTAACCGACTTCTGGTTTCCTAACCTCACCTATTCTTAGTTTCGGCGCAAATATTTTCCACTTTGACAGACCTTTGTATACGGTTAGTGTTTCAAGGTCATCCTTAGACCGCATTTTACGGTTGCCGCGAGACAAACGTCGGTCAAATCTGTAGGATAGTTGGTTAAAATGGCCTGGGGGGCGGCATTTTCAACATTTCGGCATTTCTCGGTTTTTCGTAGTCTGTTGATGTCGGAAATTTGACCGCATTTCGTCATTAACCGCATATTTTCAAAATTTTTAACCGACGATTTTTCTCAGTGTGTGATGTCATCTTCCCGTGAACCAGTGCAACCTCATCCGAGTTCATGTGTGTATGCTGTGATAAGACGGCGATAA
The DNA here is from genome assembly GCA_036186465.1 of Nesidiocoris tenuis. NCBI lineage: Eukaryota > Metazoa > Arthropoda > Insecta > Hemiptera > Miridae > Nesidiocoris > Nesidiocoris tenuis. The sequence goes on from AP028917.1 coordinate 8,408,245, forward strand.
CGGATTTTTTGCCGTTACGTTAAGAAACTACGTGCAGTCGCGTCCGCACAGTGACGTCATACGGTTAACCGCCACATTCAAAAAGGCACTTTTCATTAGCGTTTTTCACCCAGAAAAATGTTGTTTTTTTCGTTGTAGACTATCACTACATCATTTTCGCATCCTAAACAGCATCACTCTGGCGGAAAAAATGGATTTCGTTTTTCATGCATGTTCCTCATTGGTAGATAATGCACTCAGCAAATGTTCAGTTGGACATACTTTATTGTGACAGCGGTAACAATAAATAACAAGAGTAACCAAATAATAAAGTGAGCATACAAAAACCACTGATGTGGAGGGTAACGGAAATGGAGGAGCGGAATGCCCCCCGCACCCCGGCCGGCCCCAGGCCCTAACCCACCAATGGCGGCTCCCAGAACCAAGCGGTCCCCAACTGAGGATAGTGAAGTAGCGAATGTAGGGAAGTGGGGGTCTTCTCTTCTTCTGTCTTCTCCTTGAAACGTTTGCGACATCTATTGGATCTGATCAGAGTCTCTGAGTTAAAAACTTTCCCCAGGTAGAGACTCGAGCTGTTTGAATATGTGCCCTTTTGATCGAACAAGTTTTTCGTTTTAGAGATTCGCGCAGGATATGTACCGTTTTGTTCAAAACGAATTGAATAGGTACATTATGAAGGATGAATATGTGACCTAGTGATCAAAAAGCTGCACTTTGCGCTTCAAATAACATAGGATTTGTTCAATTTTTCATGCTAAGGATTAGAGGGACCGTTCATACTCATCTGGACAATTAGAAACCAGTGGTGCGTAGATAACACACAATACTTCCATATTTTGAAACGTAAAATTGAGATACAATTTGACCAAATTTTGACTGCTTAAACACCCTTAAAGTGTTTAGGCCAAAAATATCAAAAAATTCCCGATTCAAATTTTAAAATTCGCCCAAAATAAACCAGTGGTGCGTAGATAACACACAATACTTCCATATTTTGGATGTAAAATTGTGACACAATTTGATCATATTTTGACTGCTTTTAAGGGTGTTTAGGCCAAAAATATCAAAAAATTCACTATGCAAATTTTAAAATTCGCCAAAAAAAAATCGCTACATTTTTGGAATATAAAAAATATCTACATATTCTGTCATACATTCTGACATCGGTTCATTTTTGTGGCCGGAAAAAAATAAAATAGAAAACACTAAAAATGCAAATATATCGGAAGTACTGTGCGTTATCCAAATTCCGATTGAACAGGGTGTTAGGTCTTACCGAGACAAACATTTCATTTCAAGAAATTTGAAAAAAGGTTGAAAAATGAGGGAGTTATGGCCATTTTTGTAAATGACCACAGACGGACAACGGACAGACGGAAGTAACGGACGTAACGGACACACAGACACTTGTTCGGGAAGTGATTCTGAGTAAATGTGTAAAAGAAAAAGTTTTTTCTGAAGCTCCGTTCCGATTCTCGATTTTAGGACGATCACAATACTTCCATTTACTTTGTAAATATGGAAGTAAAAACAATACATTATTGGAATATAAAAAATATCCACATATTCTGCAAGGTAAAACAAAGATTTTAAGACCAAGAACGCTCAAATTGGTTTGTTTTTGTGGCCGGAAAAAAAATAAAATAGAAAACTATAAAAATGCAAACATATCGGAAGTACTGTGCGTTATCCAAATTCCGATTAAACAGGGTGTTAGGAAACAGACGGACACACAGACACTTGTTCAGGAAGTGATTCTGAGTAAATGTGTATAAGAAAAAGTTTTTTTCTGAAGCTCCGTTCCGATTCTCGATTTTAGGACGATTCCAATACTTCCATTTACTCTGTAAATATGGAAGTAAAAATTTTTATCGTAATCTTGCATACATTTTGATCAATAGATAAAAATTGATTGATGCTTTTGTTTGTCAATAAAAACTCATTTGTGGAGTAATGGTCAATGGTGAATTCAATGATGCTTAAATGGTACGTTTTCACAATGATGATTAGGTAAAGAGGTATAAAAAGAAAAAAAACACTGAACGATTAGGTAAACAAGACAGTGAGTGATACCCACTGACCCACAGATAGTGAGGTCTCATAGGGACAATAGGTCTACACTGAGAAAAAAAATAGGGCAAAAGTCGGTTGCGGGAATGCGGTTAATGGCTAGCAACCGCATTGCAACTTGGTTAATGTTAAAAGTCGGTTAATACAAATGCCGCCCCCGGAGTTGGTTAATGTAGGGCCGCCCCCAGCCAAAGTCGGTTAATACAAAAGTCGGTTAATTTACGTGAATGCGGTTAATGGCTAGCAACCGCCTAATAGTCGGTTAAACCTGCATTGCATCTAATCGGTTAAAGCAGTACATTAGCCGTATATTTAGTCGGTTGTAGTCCTACATTGACCGCATGCCTAATCGGTCATGGTACTTCATTGACCGTATGCGTAGTCGGTTATAGTTCTACTTTAACCGCATGCCTAGTCGGTCATGGTACTTCACTGACCGCATACCTATTCGGTTATATTCGTACATTGACCGCATGCCTAATCGGTCATGGTGCTTCATTGACCGTATGCGTAGTCGGTTATAGTTCTACTTTAACCGCATACCTAGTCGGTCAAGGTACTTCATTGACCGCATACCTATTCGGTTTTATTCGTACATTGACCGCATGCCTAATCGGTCATGGTACTTCATTGACCGTATGCGTAGTCGGTCACTGTACTACATTGACCGCATTCCACAGTGGAGTACATCAACCGACCAGAAATACGGTTAATGTAGCCCACTTGAAATGGAATTTCAAACATGTGATCTGAAAATGAAATTTGAGTAACATTTTGGTAATATATTGTTTAATAAAAACGAATTAGGTATACATATTATTAGAATGATAATGAGAAAGTGGGCCTGATTCTTCATGGTACATAACTGTTTTCCAAATATGCGACCTAAAAATAAAATTTGACTAGCATAACAGGAACATCTCAACATTTTAAGTTATAAATGTGATGGATGCAGTTGTTAACATACGTTTACTAATAAAACATTTTAAACCTGTATGATACAGTCAATAGGTACCTACATATGTTTTTTTTATTTGTACAAATTCTTACAATAATGGTAACTGAGCCTCAATATAGCGTTTTTCAACTTGGCGACGTTCTTCGGCAGGGCGATACTGTCAAGTGCCGGGTATAGTTGTTGGAAATCAAGGGATAGCTGAGAAACCAAACACGAAACACTGTTAATACATCTGAGGGCTGAAAATTACAACCGAGCAAGTACCACTAAAAAAAAAAAACGCTGCTAAGTAGATCAGTGGCATGTGTACATTAGTTTTCTGTATACCCGAAGAATTCTGCAAATTCTGCACAGGGGTTCATTTTTCGATTGAAAAGACAAACCTTATGATCGTTATATAGGTACTTCTGAAACCCGGAATTCGGTTGCTATATTCTAGAACTTCAGTATATATTTGTATTTTAGATGGGAATTTAGAAAAACTTTTTTTTCAACCCGGCAACAAAGCCACATTATCCACTTGGCTCGATAGAAACCTACCCACCTTGATAGGTAGGTATCTATCTACCAATCTTATCAACTCAGCCCATCGTTTAATTTTTTAAATTCACCATTTAATATATTCTTATTTGCCTACATAATAAACAGAATAATAATTATCACTAAATTCTCCGAATAATTACGTTAAAAATGCCTCAAAAAAGCCTCAGAACCGTTGGTAAAGCTTGTCTCGATCTCACGTTGCCAAGCGCAACTGGTATAGTGTGAGTGCGTCACCTTGTTGGTGTAATAGGCTAGTGGTCGTAAGTAGATCAATCAACCGTATCCAAGAACCAAGGCCAAATTCTCAACTTTTTCCAATTTTCGTTTTGCTGATTTGTGTAATACGACCAAATTCTTTAAATTGAAGATATCGGGTGGACAAAAGTTTTTGTGGAGATTCCAACTAGTGGAAAACGAATTTTGTGGCTCTAGTGGTTTCCGAGTTATTAAGATATGGGAAAATTTTGGAAAACTCAAAAATGTCTCACTAAAACTACCATAAATCCTAAACGGTTGGAGCTACCGCCGTGGCGATGGTCTCATTCGATTCAGAATCGAGAAATCTATAGAAAATTATACCTTACATGCCTATGTTGCAAATTTCCTTAAAAAGACGAATTTTTACCCACTTCAACAGCTGTTTTACTGGCCTTAAAATTAAGGTAGGGTTCTGTCGAGACGTTAGGACCAACTAGATACGGAACCTGATTTTTGGTGAAATTTTCAAAATTTTACGACAACTCCTTCCCCCTGAAAAACCCCGGACGGCGGACGGCGTACGGCGGACGGCGGACGGCGTACGGCGGACGGCGTACGGCGGACGGACAAAAAATTTTTATTGCAGATTCGGATTCTACACCCTTTGAAACGTAAACCAACAAATTTTCAGGGGGTGTTAAAAAATTTTTTTTCCTGACCGATTACAAAGGTTCATTTCTTAAGAAAAATGAACCAAAAATTAGTTTCTCACCAGCTTATGGCCGATTATGGGAAGTCCGATAATTATCACCGTGTCGAGGTAGTCTTCAAAACTCGCAACCTTTGCGTAAGCTATTTGTTTAACGGCCGTTTTCTTCCAAGATTCGAGGAATGTACATGATTCAGCGCCGCCCTGCACCCCTCTTGCCGCTCTTGCACTATTTGAGAATCGGGGTCGTCGAGAAGAGCCGTTTTTATTTCTGGGAAAAACGTTTGTTAGATCGTGAAAAAATGCTCAATGCACAATGAACCTGACAATCAATCTCTCTTCATTCCAATAGTATTTACCCTCAACGTCGATCACGTCTTCAATCTTCCTTTTTTTTTATTGCTGGCTGCAGGCGTCGTCCGTCAGTTCCTCAGAACTAAATGGAAAAAAATCAGAAAGACAGCCTGATGCACACACAGCCTCAACCAATATACTGCAAATCATCCACCGAACGTACACAATTACTTAGGTACCATTTTCTTGTCCAAAAATAGGCGTACCCGTGTTAGCCAGGAAGTAGGAAGAATCAAGAGAAGAGCCGAGGTCAAGCCGAAGTGAGAAATATCCGATCCGTGAGAGCCGATTGCCGAGAAACGCGCGAGTCAAAGCCGGAATAAATTACGGATAAGTTGCTGATGAAGCAGAGGCGATGGGAGAAGATCTCTCAAAAACTGTGGACGCACAAACGTTTTAACTACGACCGAGGTTGAAAGAGGAATGATCCCTACTTCTCCTTACAGCCAAGTAGAGGCTACAAGTTGGAGGGGGAGCACATGCGCAGGGCGCCTCTCTACTCGGTTACTGCTATGTTTCAACGGTATTGCATACGGTGAAAGTAGTGCAATAACCGACTATAAGTTGGAGGGGTGGGGAAAGGTACAAGTCAATGTCAATCGGCCAGACCTGTGTTGGTACGAATTCGGTCAAAACTATGCGTTAACCGACTATACACGAGTATGCTTTAACCGACTCACCTTATGTAAAACAACCGGCTTCTTGTAGTGGTTTGACCGTAATTGACGGAAATGGGGTGCAATAACAGACTTATACGGTCAAAAGTATGGGTTAACCGACTGGGCTCCAGTACGCTTTAACCGACTTAACTTATGTAAAACAACTGACTTGGTTTCTTTAACCGTGTTCACGGCACATTAACCAACTTGAACGGTCAATTGAACAACCCATACGCGGTTGAAGTATGAACAGTAACCGACTTCTGGTTTCCTAACCTCACCTATTCTTAGTTTCGGCGCAAATATTTTCCACTTTGACAGACCTTTGTATACGGTTAGTGTTTCAAGGTCATCCTTAAACCGCATTTTACGGTTGCCGCGAGACAAACGTCGGTCAAATCTGTAGGATAGTTGGTTAAAATGGCCTGGGGGGCGGCATTTTCAACATTTCGGCATTTCTCGGTTTTTCGTAGTCTGTTGATGTCGGAAATTTGACCGCATTTCATCATTAACCGCATATTTTCAAAATTTTTAACCGACGATTTTTCTCAGTGTATACCTGAGATTTCCGAGAAGCAGGAGCCGCTTTCTCCGAAGGGAACCGACCTGCGCGTTAATTAAACTGTCAACCGTATTAATATAAGCTGGCTAAACTCTTCTGATTCTGAGTAAATGGGTGTAAGAAAAGGTTCTTTCTGAAGCTCCCTTCCGATTCTCGATTTCAGGACGATTTGATACTTCCATTTACTCTAAATATAGGAGTAAAAACAAATTGATACTTTCCCCAATTCCGGTTTCGGAAGAGCATAAGCAATCATACCCATCAATTGGATAAATGTTGATTGAAACCTTGAATAAATTCACTGGCCTCTAAGAAAATTGAATATCTTATTGGTAGGTCCAATCCAATCAATAATTATTGATTATAATCTATTGTAGTTTAATCCCTCTTGAAATTTCGATTTGAATAATTCTCAGCTTTCTCAATATTTGAATCCAGATTGCCAAGCGTCGTGGAAATACAACCACAGTTCACTGGCTTTGTCGTTCAGATTCGCCAGGCAGTCAGGATTCTACCTGCTGGATTATTACTTTCCGTCAATCATCCTGGTCATGATTTCTTGGGTCACATTTTGGATGGCGCCCGACTCTGCGCCGGGGAGAGTAATTTTGGGTGAATTTTAATTCTCTGATTTAAGTTACTCACTGAAGATAACATACCCAATGGTTCTTACCCAATGGTTACCCAATGGTTACCCATACAGGTTCTTCATCATTAATGGGTTTGTTCCCGGGGCGTGAGTGTGGGCATAAGGTATGTTAGGCAACTTCCCAGCTACAACCCAGGCTAGTTTCGTTGCTGGGGCGTTGCCTACCATACCGACCCTCATGCCTACTCTCTTGCTCCTGAAGAACCTATTATAATAGTGCTTTAGAGTCGGACACTGTTGTAAACAGTTAATTATATTTCATTAGGCACTGGATCGATAATGGCATTTTTGCTTTTGAGCTGGAGCGGTTCGCCAATTCCTAAATCGACTCCGTTCAAAGTGAACGATATTTGGGAAATCAGTTGTACGGGCTTTATACTCGCATCTCTATCTGAATTCGCTATGGTCAACACTATAGACAGACGGGAGTGAGTAGATCAACAGTCGTTTCTCAATTTTTTTTCTCTTTTTAAACCTATATTAAGAAAAAGTAAAAAATTTCACTTTCAGAAATTGGAATTTCAAATTATTGTCATACCTACTTGTGTGCCTATCATATAAAATGACGCATCATCTACAGGTCCAAAAACGTGCAGTTGAAGAAAAAAAGCAGCAAGTATATTTTAAAGTATTCTGTCGCTCCTAAGAAACAGCAGCGTAGAAGGATAAGCGCCAGGCGCCATTCGTCTTGCCCTTCGTCGCCAGAAATTCGGAGAAAGTTCCTAAATACGTATAACAAACCGAAAATGAGTACAATAAAGGTGAAACAAATTCTGAAAATAATAATTCGCACAAAAGTGCGGGCTCGGTTGTTTTTCATGATACTCGACAACCAATTTTGTGTTGACGTTTCAAGGAATTGACTGAGGGTGAATTTTCCACAAATTTGGCCCTTCGTATGGAGAAACTTCTTGCGGATGAGCACTCTGCCCCAATGATCAAGACTATACCTGCCAATCCCCGTATCATCATCGAAGAAGAGTCTGAAGAAGAAGAAGAGCAGGTAGGTATCTAAAATAATTCATCAATATGGGATTGCCTACATTAACTATCAAATATCAGCGCCAAACTAAAGCAGATACAACAACAACATTAAATTTGCCAATTTGCCTTTTAAATCGCCCACAATTTGAAGATTTTGTGGTAGCTACATCAACATCAGAGCTGGAAATATATTTATTTTGAATCCGACCGATAATAATTGAAGTGTAAGGGGAAAGAACATGAAATGTCCATTTTTCCCAAAAACAAGCTTAATAGCGCATTCTGTAGGAATTCAAAGGTACTAACCGTATAGTGAAACTCCAAGGGGTAAAAGTATAAATGTCCCACTGAGAAGCAACGAAAGATTCGGTGTGAGGGGAAAAAACATGGAGTTTAAAATACAAAACCTGCTTTTTCTCTAAAAGTAATTTTTGTGATATTCCTCGTTCCTTCCCCTTCAATTATTGTCTAATAATTATGACAATTATTGTCTAATCATGACTCTTGGGAGGGCAAGAAAAGAGGCCTCTACCCATTCGAGAGGCGTGGAAAATCAAACCCCTTAGGCCCGGTTTATTGACAAAATTTATCCATCCGATATCCAAAGAAGCAAATGCAAGAAAACCGGACATAAAGCATCAGATTGTTGAAACACACAATCAGTACAGAATTCAGAAGAAAATTTCCTGACATGTCCTGATGAAATTGTGATGAATGCCAAAGTATCATCTTGGTGCTTAGACAGTGGCTGTAGGTCGCACATGTGTTGTGATAGCTTGAGATTCGATTCATTAGAAGAATGTCAATTCAAAAACGTAAATCTCGCCAATGACTCGTCAACGAAAATTGATGGCAAAGGACCTGTGAAACTTCAAGTGAAAATTGGCAGTGAAACTCAACCATTGAAGCTGAATGATACCCTACTTGTTCCTGATCTTTGTACGAACCTGATGTCTGTGGGCAAAATCACTGACCAAGGCCACACCGTCACTTTCACAAAAACATCAGCTACAATTCAGAATCAAGCTGGAAGAACAATGATGAAAGCGAATCGAGTGAACGGACTATACTACGTCGATGAAGCAGAACACAACGCGAAAGCTGCCACCCCTCAAGCGGCGAATGGAAAAACTTCAATTCTAGAAACTTGGCACAAACGTTTTGGACACCTGAGCATATCCGATTTAAAACGATTATCTTCAAATAAGATGGTAAGAGGAACAACATCACTAATCCGGAAACTCTCCGAGACTGTACCACCTGCATCCAAGGGAAAATGAGCCAAAAATCATTCCCAGCAAAATCGAGCAGAACTTCAGAAATATTGGAAATAGTCCATACGGACCTATGTGGACCGATGAAGGTACAATCGAAAAGAGGTAAGAAATATTTTTTATTGTTAATCGATGACTTCTCAAGGTGGTGCGAAGTACGATTTATATCCAAAAAATCAGAAGTTTTGACCGAATTGATCAAATTTAAAGAACTAGTTGAAACTCAAAAAGGAAGAAAGATAAAATTCATCCAACCAGACAACGGTGGAGAATACTGCAATAAAGAATTCGATCAATATCTAGCAAAAAATGGCATCACCAGACGACTCTCGGTTCCTTGGACGCCACAGCAGAACGGCGTTGCCGAACGTAAAAACAGAAGCCTAGTGGAAGCTGCCAGATGCTTAATGATCGACGCCAAACTCCCACCTTCCTTTTGGGCAGAAGCGATCTTTACAGCAAATCACATCAAAAATCGCAGTCCGTCAAAAGGCGTTGATGGAGAAATTCCCTTCAAACTCTGGAATGGGAAGATACCAAACGTCCATTATTTACGAACCTTTGGTTGCAAAGCATTCTATCTTGAAAAAGAACCACAAAATGATAAGTTAGCTCCTCGAGCAAAACCTGGAATTTTCATAGGATATTCTGAAAACGTAAAAGGATACAGGATCTGGTCACAAGAAAAACTGAGAGTGATCATGTCAAGAGATGTTAAAATTCTGGATGAATTTTCGGACAATCCAAACTCCGACAGTTTCATACCTACGAGTTTGTTCGATCCCGTACCCATTAATCCGAAACCTGGGAAAGAAAATAACCAAATCGTGGTGACATTTGATGAAAACTCGATCAGGGAGAACTCCAAACCTCAGAATGTTGAACAGAATAATCTACCTGAATAAGTAACCCACTACAATGGCGAACCACCCGATCAAACCGAAGATGTGAACTACCAGGATGAAGAACTGACGTTGGCTGAAGAAGAAATTCCAAACATAGTTCTAGAGTCGTTCTGAAGGAAAAGCTCAAAGTTGAGAGAAAAAAGCCCGGTTAGTCGCCAACGGCTTCAACCAACGCCAGGGTGAAGATTTCAATGAAACGTTCGCTTCAGTCGTCCGCATGTGCTCAATTCGCACGATAATGGCATTAGCAGTTGAACATGACTTAGAACTACATCAACTAGATGTGACCACAGCCTTTCAGAAAGAATTTACTTGAAGATTCCAGATAGCTTTCAAGAAATCCTCACGGAGATTATTAAAGACCCAAATTCATTGGAAGATGTCGTACATCAAGCGAATCAAATGCTGAAAACCCTCAAGAAAACAGTGAAAGGAGAGAAAGTTTGCCTCCTCCAAAAATCTCTATATGGGGTAAAGCAAGCTGGGCGCCAGTGGCACTTAGAACTACACGAAAACGTCATGAAGTTAGGATTCAAGCAATCATACACAGACCCATGCGTTTACTATTCACACATAGGAAATGATACCCTGATCCTTGCAATCTTCGTGGACGACCTCTGATTAGGATCAAAGAACAAACCAGTGGTGCGTAGATAACACACAATACTCCATATTTTGAAACGTACATATTTAAAAAAATTTGATCATATTTTGACTGTTTTTAAGGGGTTAGGTCTAAAATACCAAAAAATTCACTATGCAAATTTTAAAATTCGCTCAAAATAAAAATACGCCACAATATCGGAATATAAAAAATAGCCACATATTTTGCAAGGTAAAACAAAGATTTTAAGACCAAGAACGCTCAAATCGGTTCAATTTTGTGGCCGGAAAAAAAATAGAAAACACTGAAAATGGAAATATACTGGAAGTACTGTGAGTTATTCAAATTCCGATTAAACAGGGTGTTAGGTCTTGCCGAGACACATACATTGAACATTTCAGTTCAAGAAATTTGAAAAAAAGTTGAGAATTGAGGGAGTTCTGGCCATTTTTGTAAATGACCACGGACGGAGGGACGGACACACAGACACACGGACACACAGACACTTGTTCAGGAAGTGATTCTGAGTAAATGTGTATAAGAAAAAGTTTTTTCTGAAGCTCCGTTCCGATTCTCGATTTTAGGACGATTCCAATACTTCCATTTACTCTGTAAATATGGAAGTAAAAAGAAAAGAAAAACTTTGCAAGAAAGAAAAGGAAAATTTCATGAATATAAGTGCAAAAAGAAATAAAAGTGCAATGTATTAATAAACAGAAAGGGGATAATTATTTCAAGTTTGGAGTGTTAATATAAAGAAAAGAAATAATAGAAAAACCAGTGGTGCGTAGATAACACACAATACTTCCATATTTTGAAATGTAAAATTGTGACACAATTTGATCATATTTTGACTGCTTTTAAGGGTGTATAGTTCAAAAATATAAAAAAATTCACTCTTCAAGTTTTAAAATTTGCCCAAAATAAAAATACGACACATTATCGTAAAATAAAAATATCCACATATTCTGCAAGGTAAAACAAAGATTTTAAGACCAAGAACGCTCAAATCGGTTCATTTTTGTGGCCGGAAGAAAATAAAATAGAAAACAATAAAAATGCAAATATATCAGAAGTACTGCGCGTTATCCAAATTTCGATTGAAAAGGGTGTTAGGTCTTGCCGAGAAAAACGTTTGAGTTCAAGAAATTTGAAAAAAAGTTGAGAATTGAGGGAGTTCTGGCCATTTTTGTAAATGACCACAGACGGACACACGGACAGACGGACACACAGACACTTGTTTAGGAAGTGATTCTGAGTAAATGTGTATAAGAAAAAGTTTTTTCTGAAGCTCCGTTCCGATTTTAGGACCATTCCAACACTTCCATTTACTCTGTAAATATGGAAGTAAAAAGATAATATTTATAATAAAAAGGAGAAGAAAAAAAAATTCAATTAGTCTAATTTCAATTGCCAATTTAAATTGAGAAGGGTGTTGAATCCCTATCGATTGGTAGGTGTTCCATTATTGTCCCCACCTTTTACACACATGTTGAATTCTATTGAATCTATTGTATTCTGATGATTGACCCACTTGCAACTATATGCAGTCAATGGATTGGGTTTAGGGTCAGCCGGATTAAAACTCCTCTATCGCCGAGCTTTCGGCATATTTAATGCCATCTTCAGGGCTCAGAAGCAATATTTAAGGTTTCGCCACACGCATTGTTTCCACCCCGTCAATTGTCAAAAGTCCAGCAGAAAAACTAAAATGGAATTTTAACCTAATTTCAACAACATCAATTTGGCAACACGATAAAATAAAAACTCTTTTAACTAACAACCAAATGAGGACCAGGTAAAAATTTAAGTGTGTTTAGCGGATTCTCTTACTTACCCGAGGTCTACGCGTTTTGCGCCTGACGGCGTACGGCATCGGACAATAAAATTTTATTGCAGATTTGTGTTCTAGAACCTCTGTAACGTGAAAGAAAAAATTTTCAGGGGGTGTTGCAAAAACATTTTGCTCGACCGATTACATAGGTAGGTACATTATTTATGGAAATACCTAATGTACCAAAATGAGCCCTTGCTCAGAATTTGCAGAGTATACACTGAAAAATGTGCACATGTTTTTCTACCTATTCCGTTACAAATTTTTTCGTTATCTAAGTCGAACAGAAATCTTTGCTGCAGGTGCAAATCAACGTAAGACAAACGGCGGAGGAGACTCACAATTTCTTTTCAATGACACCTCAAGAGATCGCCAGTTGGATCGATCGTCAATCTCGCATCGTTTTCCCGATTGCCTTTTTCGCCTTTAATCTATTTTACTGGAGTTTTCTTTGGATACCAGAGAGTTTCATGAAAGATTAAGGCCTAGTTTATTGACAAAATTTATCCTCCCGATATCCAAAGAAGCACCCGATACCCATCACCTATGAGACTTTTACATTGAAATCTGATGTAAATACCACCGTGGTGAAGTATATCTGAAGCTTCCTTGGATATTGGAGAGATTAATTTTGTCAATAAACCGGCCCTAAAACACGCTTGTTATTTTAATTAAAAGTACTAATAGTGATTTACCGTTTTCAAGCATTAAGAAGCTATTTCGACGATGAAGAATTGAAACCCCGTATCTCCAATTTCGTACCTGCACGTGCACATTAGAGATGTCATGGAAATTCAATGTGGTTACATAGGGTGTCATAGGAACAGAGGCGGTCTTAACAAAATGGAGATACGCGGTTTCAATTCTTCACCGTCGATTTATTGATTGGTACCTGCATTTATCTTTCTGGTTTTGTAATCAGTACCTACGCACGGAATTGTTAGATTCGTTCCTGTGCGAGTTCTTGAATTCATGAGTACGGGTCTGAAAATCCCGCGGCGTTATGGAACTGCAGTCTGCGACACCACTTGGGGTCAACTAATGCACTACGAACTAGCGATTGGTTGGAATGTACCAACCTGATACTTTTTTTTTTTGTGATGAATCGTCGGCCGTGGAATATTCTTCTGTTTTGAATAGTCGGGATTCGGCCAATTGTAAACTCTTCTACTCCTCAATCCATTTATTATGTGACGTTTCGGGAGCCACCTGCTCCCATCTTCAGACAATACAAGCAATCAAATAAAAGCACTCCAACATTGGAATTTGTCCTTCCTGGTCTCCTTGGTTTCTTCAGCCAGCCAGTTGAGCGAAACAAGCCAAACTAAAACAAAACAAAAACAAACAAAATAACAACAAATAACAATGACTCAACACTGGTAGTAAATAGGGGACTTTTTTATAAAAATAAACACATTTAAAATCCGGTCAAATAGCAATTTAAAAAATATAAATATAGCTTCTATATATAACCAGTGGTGCGTAGATAACACACAATACTTCCATATTTTGAAACGTAAAATTGTGACACAATTTGATCATATTTTGACTGCTTTTGAAAGTGTTTAGGTCAAAAATATCAAAAAATTCAGTATTAAAATTTTAAAATTCGCCCAAAATGAAAAAACGCCACATTTTCGGAATGTAAAAAATATCCACATATCCTGCAAGGTAAAATGAAGATTTTGAGACCAAGAACGCTCAAATCGGTTCATTTTTGCGGCCAGAAAAAAATAAAATAGAAAACACTAAAAATGCAAATATCTCGGAAGTACTGTGCGTTATCCAAATTCCGATTAAACAGGGTGTTAGGTCTTGCCGAGACAAACATTTCAGTTCAAGAAATTTGAAAAAAGGTTGAGAAATGAGGGAGTTATGGCCTTTTTACTTCCATATTTACAGAGTAAATGGAAGTATTGTGATCGTCCTAAAATCGAGAATCGGAACGGAGCTTCAGAAAAAACTTTTTCTTATACACATTTACTCAGAATCACTTCCCGAACAAGTGTCTGTGTGTCCGTGTGTCCGTCTGTGGTCATTTACAAAAATGGCCATAACTCCCTCATTTCTCAACCTTTTTTCAAATTTCTTGAACTGAAATGTTTGTCTCGGCAAGACCTAACACCCTGTTTAATCGGAATTTGGATAACGCACAGTACTTCCGAGATATTTGCATTTTTAGTGTTTTTTATTTTATTTTTTTCCGGCCGCAAAAATGAACCGATTTGAGCGTTCTTGGTCTTCAAATCTTTGTTTTACCTTGCAGAATATGTGGATATTTTTTACATTCCGAAAATGTGGCGTTTTTTCATTTTGGGCGAATTTTAAAATTTTAATACTGAATTTTTTGATATTTTTGACCTAAACACTTTCAAAAGCAGTCAAAATATGATCAAATTGTGTCACAATTTTACGTTCCAAAATATGGAAGTATTGTGTGTTATCTACGCACCACTGGTTTGTAAATGACCACAGACGGACACACGGACACACAGACACTTGTTCAGGAAGTGATTCTGAGTAAATGTGTATAAGAAAAAGTTTTTTCTGAAGCTCCGTTCCGATTCTCGATTTTAGGACGATCACAATACTTCCATTTACTCTGTAAATATGGAAGTAATAATATAGCTATATTCATATTTTTTAAATTGCTATTTGACCGGATTTTAAATGTGTTTATTTTTATAAAAAAGTCTCCTATTTACTACCTACCAGTGTTGATTCATTGTTATTTGTTGTTATTTTGTTTGTTACTGCAGTTTGTTATTGCAGAATATGTGGATATTTTTTTATATTCCAAAAATGTACCGATTTTTTTTTTTGCGAATTTTAAAATTTGCGAAGCGAATTTTTTGACATTTTTGACCTAAACACCCTTTAAAAGCAGTCAAAATATGATCAAATTGTGTCTCAATTTTACGGAATGGAAGTATTGTGATACGGCCTTGACGTGTGATACGGGCTTCACACGTCAGACCGATCTCCTCCCCATCCCACAGACCGTCTGGACAGACTGATTCTTTGGTAATTTTTACGTGCGAATTCATTGAAAATTTTTCTTAGAAATAAGGTTCCATAGATGAATAATAACAAACATTGATGCAGGTGCGCCAAAGTGAACATAATATGTTAATTTAATCCATTAGGATTAAATTATGCATTATTATTATTAATTAAATGCATAATTATGCGATTTAATCCATAGGATCAGCCAATCAGAGAATAGGGTCAGTGTGTCTGTCCGTGGGATTGGGAGGAGATCAGTCTGACGTGTGAAGCCCGTATCACACGTCAAGGCCGTATCACACGTCAGACCGTTCTCCTCCCCATCCCACGGACAGACACACAGACCCAATTATCCGATTGGCCGACCCTATGGATATGGATCCTATGGATCTCTTTGGCGCACCTGCATCAACGTTTGTTATTATTGATCTATGGATCCTTATTGCTAAAAAAAATTATGAATGAATTTGCATGTAAAAATTACCAAAGAATCGGTCTGTCCAGACGGTCTGTGGGATGGGGAGGAGAACGGTCTGAAGTGTGATACGACCTTCAGTTGATTTCATTGTTTGGATATTGTACGGAAAGAATCACTATTGAACCACTAATTAGCAAAAAATAACTGCCAAAAATGCTGCCGAGAAATCGGAGTGTAGTTCGCAAAACCCACTAAAGTTAATTATTAAGGTAAATTTATTATCGAGTTGGTGGCTGTTCCAAAATCTGTAAAATTAATGAGAATCTTTTTACTTCCATATTTACAGAGTAAATGGAAGTATTGGAATCGTCCTAAAATCGAGAATCGGAACGGAGCTTCAGAAAAAACTTTTTCTTATACACATTTACTCAGAATCACTTCCTGAACAAGTGTCTGTGTGTCCGTTTCGTCCGTCTGTGGTCATTTATAACCAGTGGTGCGTAGATAACACACAATACTTCCATATTTTGAAACGTAAAATTGTGACACAATTTGATCATATTTTGACTGCTTTTAAGGGGGTTTAGGTCAAAAATATCAAAAAATTCAGTATTAAAATTTTAAAATTCGCCCAAAATGAAAAAACTAAACGATGAATTTGGACAAGCGTCCGCCGGTTTCTTTTTTCAATTTTAGTTTCCTGATGGCAGTAACCGGCAAGGCCCTGCGTTGGGACGTCAGGGTGGAGTCGTGGAATAAAAGAGCTGGATTCTGTTACTCCTTTATTTCCTACAGCTGTTTCGGCCGTTTGGCCTTCTTCATGGACCTGTAGGTTTAGTTTATGCACTAAAATTTTAATTAACATGCACTTGTTCAAAACAAAACTCAACCAGCCAACAAAAAAAGCTTCAACTTTAAAAAAATCTGCCCAATAAAAACTTTGAAAACAAAAACAATAATTTATAATATGGACTGAGATTTTTTTCCATTAGCAGTTGAAACTTCAGGCTGGAAGCTGTACTAATTACCAACAAAGTGGTGACCACTAAACATAAACCAAACCTAAACCTACAGGTCCATGAAGAAGGCCAAACGGCCGAAACAGCTGTAGGAAATAAAGGAGTAACAGAATCCAGCTCTTTTATTCCACGACTCCACCCTGACGTCCCAACGCAGGGCCTTGCCGGTTACTGCCATCAGGAAACCAAAATGAAAAAACGCCACATTTTCGGAATGTAAAAAATATCCACATATTCAGCAAGGTAAATCGAAGATTTTGAGACCAAGAACGCTCAAATCGGTTCACTTTTGCGGCCGGAAAAAAATAAAATAGAAAACACTAAAAATGCAAATATCTCGAAAGTACTATGCGTTATCCAAATTCTGATTGAACAGGGTGTTAGGTCTTGCCGAGACAAACATTTCAGTTCAAGAAATTTGAAAAAAGGTTGAGAAATGAGGGAGTTATGGCCATTTTTGTAAATGACCACAGACGGACACACAGACACTTGTTCAGGAAGTGATTCTGAGTAAATGTGTATAAGAAAAAGTTTTTTCTGAAGCTCCGTTCCGATCCTCGATTTTAGAGCGATCACAATACTTCCATTTACTCTGTAAATATGGAAGTAAAAATGACCGTAGCCCCCTCAATTCTCAACCTTTTTTCAAATTTCTTGAACTGAAATGTTTGTCTCGGCAAGACCTAACACCCTGTTTAATCGGAATTCGGATAACGCACAGTACTTCCGATATATTTGCATTTTTAGTGTTTTCTATTTTATTTTTTTCCGGCCGCAAATATGAACCGATTTGAGCGTTCTTGGTCTTAAAATCTTTGTTTTACCTTGCAGAATATGTGGATATTTTTTATATTCCGATATTGTGGCGTATTTTTATTTTGAGCGAATTTTAAAATTAGCTTAGTGAATTTTTTGATATTTTCGACCTAAACCCTTAAAAACAGTCAAAATATGATCAAATTTTTTTTAAATATGTACGTTTCAAAATATGGAAGTATTGTGTGTTATCTACGCACCACTGGTTTACTTTTTCATTTTGACTTGGGGGTGCCGATGCGCCTGTGCTCCTGCCAGTAGCCACCCCTGTCAGGTACTCACTGAAGAGTATCAATGATACATTAAGCAGAAAGGAACCAACCACAAAAACCTGGTTTCGATTAATCAGGCTTCAAAGTTTTTTCAAGCATACAAATCACGTGGTGTTTGTGTTTTTCAAATTCAAATTTCGAAGGGAAAGCCTTATCAAAACAAGTTTCTTTTTTGAGGAAAGCGTAGTTGACCTATCCCATTCTAATAGTGCTCTTATCTCATTTTGAAATTTTTTGTGGTTGGTTCCTTTCTGCTCATTGCCGTCCTCATGTTCCTTTGAATGTTTCAAGTCAAAAGTATCAGGTACTAGGGATGGCCATCGATACCTAATATATCGATTCCTAATTCGGAGGATAGAGGCCGTTAGCCACCGTTATTTACGGTGGGATCTGGAGCCAGGAGACTCCCCATACCGCTCACCCGGATTTGGGACCGATTCCTTGGGTTGCATCTATGTGCACATGGGCTTTGTGCCTTACCCACAAATACAGGGGTTAATGATTACCCATCCCCCTAGAGCTAGCTTGAGAAGACACCCAACATCCGGTAGATACAGAGACAGCAAGAGAATTAGTACGTTGCAGTAACTGTACAGTACGAATTCTGGTCTTTCGACCACCGCTGTTCTACGGAGCGGAATCTATTCCTTATTTGGAGGATAGAGGCCGTTAGCCTCCGTTATTGACGGTGGGATCGGGAACCAGGAGACAATTTCTCATTGTAAAGTAATACCCTTGCTGTGGCAGGATGGCAAGGACGAGGTAGTTATCTGCCGGATGTGGGATTGGGAGTTGGGTGTCTTCTCGATCTAGCTCTAGGAAGAAGGGTGATCATTAACCCCTGTCCTTGTGGGTAAGGCACAAAGCCCATGTGCACATGGATGCAACCCAAGGAACCGGTCCAAAATCCGGGTGAGCGGTATGGGGAGACTCCTGGCTCCTTATCCCACCGTAAGTAACGGTGGCTAACGGCCTCTATCCTCCAAATGAAGAATAGATTCCGCTCCGTGAAGTAGCGGTGGTCGAATGACCAGAATTCGTACTCTACAGTAACTGTATTGCTAACTGTTATTGTAAAGTAATATATCGATGTTCGATAGTATCGGCGGTAGAATATTGATGCCGACATAATATAGAAGGTCAACTATCGATAGTAGGTACGTACCACCCATGGTATCGACCTAAAACTATCAATAGTATTAGAAAAAAACCAGATAAATTGAAAGGAAATAAAATAAACGCTTAACCATTAATTTTTCTCTGTTCCTTTCCTTGGCCTACAAAGAATCTCAATTCTGATGATGCGATGATATATCATAATATAATATCGTCACTTAAGTTCTAACACCACCTAACTCAATTTTTCCAAGTTTTCAGGAGATACAAAAAACTAATTATTTCAACATGGAAATACATTGAGCGGTGCTGTCTCAACTCCATCCCCTTCTTCACTGGTTGGTTCAATCTCCTTGGCAGTTTTACCATGATATCGGCTATTGAAAAATCTATCGAGTGGTGTGTCCAACTCATTTTCACCAAAAATTGAGTTAGGCGGTGTTAGAACTTAAGTGACGATATGATAATGTTATTATCGAATCGGTATTGTGAGCTTTAGATAAACATTTCCAACGAGATTTTTAATTTCAAGTTTGGTACAGATACCACCGTGGTGAATTTTATCTGAAGCTTCCTCGGATATCGGATTGACAAAATTTATCCATCCGATATCCAAAGAAGCACCCGATAAACATAACCAACGAGGTTTTTACATTTAAATTTGATACTGATAACACCGTGGTGAATTTTATCCAAAGCTTCCTTGGATATCAGATTGATAATTATTGTCAATAAACCGGGCCTAATTCTGACATGCCCCATATATCGACGGTGTAGAATCAATACTGCCCAATTCGTTTGCCATGCAATCTATGGACGCGTGATTCGCCAAGTTGCCACCAATCCAAGTTTTGAGAAGTAGGCAACCCAGACGCCCTTTGAATTGGGCAGGGGGCCTATTCTGTAAAATTGAAGCAATATGTCTTGGCAGTCGCTATCGATTCATTACACAAATTGTCATACGTTGTCATTAGATTTGCCATGGCAAATCGATATTGATTTCCAAAGACATGTTGCACGCGGAACGTCACCCGTGAGAAACTTCACCCCGTCACCCGTAGGCTGCAAAAACTCTCCGAACTTCCGAATAATTACGTTATAAACGCCTCAAGAATGCCCCAGAACCGTTGGTAAAACTTGCCTCGATCTCACATTGCCAAGCGGAACTGGTATAGTGTGAGTGCGTCACCTTGTTTAAAATATTGGATGGACAGTCGTTTTTGTGGGGATTCCAACGAGTGGAAAACGAATTTTGTGGCTCTAGTAGTTTCTGATTTATTAAGAATTGAGGAAATGTTTAAAAACTCAAATATGTCTCACTAAAACTGCAACCAGTGGTGCGTAGATAACACACAATACTTCAATATTTTGAAACGTGAAATTGAGACACAATTTGATCATATTTTGACTGCTTTTAAGGGTGTTTAGGTCAAAAATATCAAAAAATTCACTATTCAAATTTTAAAATTTGCCCAAAATGAAAAAACGCCACATTTTCGGAATGTAAAAAATATCCACATATTCTGCAAGGTGAAACAAAGATTTTAAGACCAAAAACGCTCAAATCGGTTCATTTTTGTGACCGGAAAAAATAAAATAGAAAACACTAAAAATGCGAATATATCGGAAGTACTGTGCGTTATCCAAATTCCGATTTAACAGGGTGTTAGGTCTTGCCGAGACAAACATTTCAGTTCAAGAAATTTGAAAAAAGGTTGAGAAATGAGGGAGTTATGGCCATTTTTACTTCCATATTTACAGAGGAAGTATTGTGATCGTCCTGAAATCGAGAATCGGAACGGAGCTTCAGAAAAAACTTTTTCTTATACACATTTACTCAGAATCACTTCCTGAACAAGTGTCTGTGTGTCCGTGTGTCCGTTAGTCCGTCTGTCCGTCTGTGGTCATTTACAAAAATGGCCATAACTCCCTCATTTCTTAACCTTTTTTCAAATTTCTTGAACTGAAATGTTTGTCTCGGCAAGACCTAACACCCTGTTTAATCGGAATTCGGATAACGCACAGTACTTCCGATATATTTGCATTTTTAGTGTTTTCTATTTTATTTTTTTCCGGCCACAAAAATGAACCGATTTGAGCGTTCTTGGTCTTAAAATCTTTCTTTTGCGTTGCAGAATATGTGGATATTTTTTATGTACCAAACAACTGAAAAAACCGTTTCACCTTGCAGAATATGTGGATATTTTTTTATGTTCCAAAAATGTAACGAATTTTTTTGGCGAATCTTAAAATTTGCATAGCGAATTTTTAGACATTTTTGACCTAAACACCCTTAAAAACAGTCAAAATATGATCAAATTGTGTCTCAATTTTACGTTTCAAAATATGGAAGTATTGTGTGTTATCTACGCACCACTGGTTTCAAAACGTACCTAGTTCTAAGCAATATTTGAGGAAAGGAATATATTTTTCCCCTACAAAAAGTAGCAAGTTAGCAAAAATGGAGATTGCATGTTTTGTTCTTGAATTGCTACTTTTAACTTAAATCAAATCGGAGATTCCTACTTTCAAATTAAAACTTATTCGGAGATTGCTTGTTTTGAACTAAAAGACGGCAATGGTAATGCTTAAACAAGCGGGTCGAGCGGGCCTCTGATTGGCTGAAGTGGAGATTGTCTCTTTTGAACCTCACGGCGCGGTGGAGATTGCAAGTTTTGAAACAAACTGTCATATTGGTCTTTGATTTTAAGTGGGTGATTGAAGGTTTTGACTCTAAATACCTCAGCAGCTCGATCGGGAATACTTTCAACTGCGAAGTCCCGCCTCTAACTCGTTTTGTGAAAAAAGTGGAGATTTCAAGTTTTGAATCTAGACCCCTCATATCTAACCTAACATCCTGTTTAATCGGAATTTGAACGGGAAAAACTTTTGGCCATGTTCCCTCTCCATCGCACACTTGTCGTCCGGTTGGGCCTGAATTAGTTACCTATCAAATAATATTTGACTGATTTTCAACATAGCGATAGTATATCTCGAAACCTTGTCTGTCTAAAACCCAGAATTCACAGGAGGTAGAAAAACTTCCAATTGCTTTCTACGCGAGTGGGGATAGCCATGGAGGCGTAGTTTGGAAATGCTAATCTAATTTGATGGATTAATCTCCTAAGGAACCTCGACCAATTAAATTAATAAATTCTGTCAACCCCTTGATCAGCCTAATAGTGAATGGGCGCCCTTAATCAGGATAGTGAATGGGCGCCTTGATTGTGGCTTAAGGGCCGCTTTATCAATAGTCGATTATCCAAACCAGTGGTCCGTAGTTAACACACAATACTTCCATATTTTGGAACGTAAAATTGTGACACAATTTGATCATATTTTGACTGCTTAAGGGTGCTTAGGTCAAAAATATCAAAAAATTCAGTATTCAAATTTCAAAATTCGCCCAAAATAAAAAAAACGCCAGTTTTTCGGAACATAAAAAATATCCACATATTCTGCAAGGTAAAACAAAGATTTTAAGACCAAGAACGCTCAAATCGGTTCATTTTTGTGGCTGGAAAAAAATAAAATAGAAAACACTAAAAATGCAAATATATCGGAAGTACTGTGCGTTATCCAAATTCCGATTAAACAGGGTGTTAGGTCTTGCCGAGACAAACATTTCAGTTCAAGAAATTTGAAAAAAGGTTGAGAAATGAGGGAGTTATGGCCATTTTTGTAAATGACCACAGGCGGACAGACGGACACACGGACAGACGGACACACGGACACTTGTTCAGGAAATGATTCTGAGTAAATGTGTATAAGAAAAAGTTTTTTCTGAAGCTCCGTTCCGATTCTCGATTTTAGGACGATCACAATACTTCCATTTACTCTGTAAATATGGAAGTAAAAATCACCACGCAAAAGGCGCACATTTCGAGGGTTATACCCATCATGGCGCGTTCTGGAAACGAGTCGCAAACATCTGGGCGGGTGCAGATGTAGACTACCTTCTGATTCCACTTTGTGGCCTGCATCGCCAGTGTAAAGTCATTTTCATTATCATTTTCTACCTAATGTGAGGGTTTGAATGAAAACTTAAAAAATGACTGGACATGATAAATTCAAGCTGATTTATTATGTAACATTAAAAATTTTTGAATTCCCTTCAGCAGACATAAGTTGAAGAGTAAATGAATACAACCTGCCACTTTTTTAGGCAATTAATATTTTATCCTTCGAACTGAGGGGTATGAAACTTGAAAAACCGAGAAATTGGACGTGTGAGGGTCTGAAAAATGACACCTTTCAACGCAATTTACAAATACTTATGCATGCGTAAAAATGGTTATTTACTGATAGAATCCAAGCTAACAATGCCCTTAATCCATAGGTTTAAAAAAAAATTCTTAATCTCATATAGAATTGCCTCAACAAGCTCGGGAAACAAATTTCCCTGCTTTCGGAGAATCACCCAGGTACTTATACTCATAGTAATATAATATGATGATTCTAATAAACTGACGACCAATCGAACTTACCTGAAGTTCGGTCGAAATTATATGAATCCTCAGCCCGAAAATGTTACGGATAGTTGTAGTATTGTCCATCACTGCAATGACATTGTGTGAAAACAAATAGTGAATTTCCGATTCGAGTTACAGCCTAATTTCTGATCGATGGCCGTAACATGATTACGAACAGTGGATATTCAAAGCACAAAAAATTATTCAAGGTAATTTTTGTATCTAATAATTGGCATTTTTTTTAATGAATCGTACTTACCTATTCCTACGACTTAATTGAACGCTCGAACATCAAGAGAAACCCGAGTCACAATAAATCGCGAAGACTTTTCGAGAAACACTTCAGAAATGTCAAGAAAAACTGGACAGGACACGAGATAATAAAAAACGCGAAATTCTAGTTTATGGGAATGTAACGGGTCGATAAAGTGCCAAAATGTGGGGATCCTTCACTACAATACCTACCTATTTACCTATGTTCGTTTGTAAGCCATGCATCTCTTCGATTTCAAATGAAAAACTCTTACCTTTGGACCAAACGCAGACAAGTTCGGACATACCTGTAACAAAAAAATGGAAAATCCGTGGAAGCTCCATTTGCTTCAGGGAAGCAGAAATAATAGAAATAGTGTAAAGAAGAAATAAATCATAAATTTATCAAAAATGATAAAATTTATCATTTAATGGTAACTTACGTTTGGCCGCGTCGCTCCTCGTTGGCCGATGTCCTCCGGCTGCATACTCCGAGGTGTTGCACTTCTCGAACCACAGAATGTTTCCACAGCACGACACTTTTTTGTCAAAATGAAACTTGATTTTAGGAGAAAAAATCCAGAAAACAGTTCAATTTACGAATTTAAGGGATTGTTGAATTTACTAACTAGGTTTTACTCAAAGCTTTTGTGTCGAATTGCTTTCTATGGTGAAAATTTAAAGCAAAGAAATACCTACCGACTCAATTGTCAAAGGCTCCAGTCAGGAATTGAAACTTTTTGAACTTTGAAGTTTGATCAGATGAACACCAAACCGAAATTTTCAAACCTAACGTAATCACCTACTAATATTGATCAAATGTTTGGAATTGCACTCCCTTGAGAATAAACACGGCACTTGATCACACCTGCAACAAACAAGAAGAAGCATTGCGGTTAGACGTCAAATTTTGAATAAAATCTAGAAAAAAAAATATTGCTTACTACACTGGATTAGCTGTAGACTAGGTACAGCGAGGACGAGTTCATAAAAATGTAAGATGAAAATATCAATCATAAAAAAATCTGAATTTCCAAGTTGATTATGAAAACGACAGCCACGAGCATAGGAATGCGCCAGAACGAGCATAGGATGAATGATTTTCGACACTATTCTAGCACTTACTTTCATCGAACCGATGGAATCTTGACTTGTGGCGTTACCAGGGCGGCAGACACAAAGTCCAAAGCGAATCCACCACACAACACAACACAGCGACACAACACAGAACCATTTAAAAATTGTTGTTCCCTCAACCGGCACGAGAAATCGGACGGACGCGAATCGGAACGAGCGAAACGGGACGGTAAGAAAATGAAATTAGTAGGGATCGGATTTTTATGTATTTAAAAATGCCAAATATGTGACATATATATGTATCAATTTTCATAAAATATGTGGAAAATATGTAAAAAGGTTGAAATATTTGCAAAAAATATGTGGAAAAAATGTAAAAAGGTTTAAATATTTTCAAAAAATATGTGGAAAATATGTAAAAAGGTTTAAATATTTTCAAAAAAATGTTTAAGCCCAAATGAACAACAAGATTTTGTTAAATTATTTCCAGAAATAATGTACCTATGTAATCGGTCGGGTTTTTTTTCATCGCCCCCTGAATTTTTCTCCTTTACGTTTCAGAGCGTCTAGATAAAAATCTGCAATAATTTTTTCCCGTACGCTGTACGCCGTCTGAAGCAAAACGCATGAAAAGAGTTGTCTAATTAAAAAAAAAAACAAAAATTTAGCAAAATGTGCTACATTTTTTTTTAAATTTAATTCATTCTAGTTGTGAAACTCGGGAAAACTACCCAAAATTAGCAAATATGTGTTTTTGTGGACCAAATATTTGAAAAATATGGATTTATAGTGGAATATGTCAAAATATGTGAAATGAAAGTGGGCTTAAACGGTTCAGAAAATGTCAATATGAACACGCCTACTTGAAAAACATCAGTACATTGCCTAGAAAAAAATATGTGAACACATACGGATCCGATCCCTAGAAATTAGTATTTTGCAAAAAATTGTCGGTTATATATCGACGATGAAACTGCAATACTGCCCAATTCAAAGCATCGTGTCTTTTGGGGGCGTCTGCGTTGCCTACTTTTCAAAACTTGGATTGGTGGCAACTTGGCAAATCACGCGTCCATGGATTGCATGGCAAACGAATTGGGCAGTATTGATTCTACACCGTCGATATAATGAATATATTATGATAATGAATACATTATATAATAATATGAATATATTCATCGAATCCGAGATTTCGTGGAATTATTATTACGGAATAGCGCTGGCTCTATCGATAGTATTAATCGATCGGTGCTATCGATAGTTCCGTGTTATCGATAGGTCGACAGAATAATATATTATAAATATATATATTAGGGTGCTTCTTATTTTCGAGTTTTCGAATTTTCACCGGGACAACCTCTAAAATGGTTCACGTTTATGAAAAAACACCTCATGAATTTTTTCAGATTTTTTAAAACAATTTTAGATAGTGCTACCGAAGTTCAAAATTTTGAAATTTTGATCCAGCTCAGTACAACGTCAACTCATCATCTATCCGCCGAGCTAGGATGAAGTATCGTGCGACGTATGCCAATAATTTAAAAAGAGCATTTAAGCCAGAAGAAATACCACTCACAATCCACTGGGATGGCAAAATGCTTGAGGATATAACTGGGCATGAAACTGTGGACCGACTTCCGATTCTAGCATCGGGCAACAATGTTGATCAGCTTCTAGCTGTTCCAAAGCTTGCTAGTGGCGCAGGCGAATCCATAGCATCTGCTGTGTTCGAAACCTTACTGCAATGGGATCTTCTATCAAAAGCCAGAGGTATGAGTTTTGATACCACCTCAAGCAACACTGGTCGACTTAACGGCGCTTGTACTTTGCTGGAACAAAAGCTAAACCGGGAACTGTTGTGGCTGGCATGCCGCCACCACATTCTCGAGATTATGTTGGAGGCTGTCGTTTTGAAAAGTCTTGGGCCTTCTTCTGGACCTGACATTCTTCTGTTTGTCAGGTTCAGAAAAGCGTGGCCTTCTCTCAACAAAGAAGGCTTCAAAGTTGCAGACGATCTAATATTGCAGAAAATTGGCAGTCGTAATGTGGAGCTTGTGCTGTCATTTGCCGAAAAACAGCTGGACGTTTTCCAGCCAAGAGATGATTACAAGGAACTGTTGACGCTGGTAATAATGTTCTTGGGCGGAAATTAACTCCCAAAAAACGGAATTAACTTTATGGCACCAGCTGGGCTCCATCGTGCCAGATGGATGGCTAAAGGCATTTACGCCATAAAGGTCTACATGTTTCGGGGAGAGTTCAAGATGACAAAGAAGGAAGAGGTAGCTATTACAGAACTGTGGATGTTTGTCGTGAGCATTTACGTTTACCACTGGTTCCAAGCACCCTCTTGTCGCTTTGCTCCTAGGAATGATCTGAAGCTTCTGAAAGACTTGAAGGCCTACAACAAGGTGAATGAAGCCATAGCTGAAGTTGCTCTGAAAAAATTTTCAGGCCACCTGTGGTACCTCTCCGAAGTGCTTGTGGCTTTTGCGTTCTTTGATGAAAACGTTCCTTTGGAAACTAAAACAAAGATGGTTCAAGCATTGGAAAACGAAGGACAAGAAGATACACTGAGAAGGATCACCATCGACAGCAGAGTGATTGAAATGTCATCACTAGAAGATTTCGTGTCACAAAATACGCGCAAGTTTTTCTCTATAACCGGACTCTCACCTGATTTCCTGGAGAGAGAGGTGGTTACATGGGAATCTGATCCTGAATATCTTCACATCAAAAACATAGTTAGCTCCATGAGAGTAGTGAATGACATTGCGGAGAGAGGGGTAGCCCTAATGGAAGAATACAATAAACTTCACACCCAGAATGAGGAACAGAAGCAATATCTGCTTCTGACCGTAAAAGAATTCCGAAAAAAGTTCCCTGATTCCAGAAAATCAACTTTGTTGAAATAATTAATTTTTTGGCGCATAATGATTTAGTAAGTAGGTATACATTTCGTTGTAAATTCATTTCAGTTCTCATTTTCTTTGAATAAAATGGTAATACATGATGAATTATTAATTTATGCCAAACATCACCTTTTTTCACATATTTCAAAACTTTAAACAGCGGTAGCAACCTCTAAACTTTAGTTTAAAAATTTGAAAAAAAATCTAGATTTTTTTCTCATAAATGGACACCGTTTTGTGGGTTGTCCCGTCCGAAAAGAGAAAAAAAATTTTTTTCTGCCATATAAGAAGCACCCTAATATATATTTGAACCTGAAAATTTTTACTCAACCTAAAAAACGAAAAACGCTCTTCAAGTCCCTACTATGATAGCCTGAAGTCCTGAAAAATAAATCAAGAAGACAGCATTTACGCTGATTAATGGGTCGTAATAATGATGCTGAATAATGATCTTAATAAATTTCCAAATTATTTGGAATCTTTTATTAAACCAGTGGTGCGTAGATAACACACAATACTTCCATATTTTGAAACGTAAAATTTTGACACAATTTGATCATATTTTGACTGCTTTTGAGGGTGTTTAGGTCAAAAATATCGAAAAATTCACTATTAAAATTTTAAAATTCGTAAATAATGAAAAAACGCTGTATTTTTGGAATGTAAAAAATGTCCACGTATTTTGCAAGGTAAAACAAAGATTTTGAGACCAAGAACGCTCAAATCGGTTCATTTTTGTGGCCGGAAAATAATAAAATAGAAAACACTAGAAATGCAAATATATCGGAAGTACTGTGCGTTATCCGAATTTCGATTAAACAGGGTGTTAGGTCTTGCCGAGACAAACATTTCAGTTCAAGAAATTTGGAAAAAGGTTGAGAAATGAGGGAGTTATGGCTATTTTTGTAAATGACCACAGACGGACACACGGACAGACGGACACACAGACACACGGACACACAGACACTTGTTCAGGAAGTGATTCTGAGTAAATGTGTATAAGAAAAAGTTTTTTCTGAAGCTCCGTTCCGATTCTCGATTTTAGGACGATCACAATACTTCCATTTACTCTGTAAATATGGAAGTAAAACCAGTGGTGCGTAGATAACACACAATACTTCCATATTTTGAAACGTAGAATTGTGACACTATTTGATCATATTTTGACTGCTTTTAAGGGTGTTTAGGCCAAAATATCGAAAAATTCAATATTAAAATTTTAAAATTCGCCCAAAATGAAAAAACGCCACATTTTCGGAATGTAAAAAATATCCACATATTCTGCAAGGTAAAACAAAGATTTTGAGACCAAGCACGCTCAAATCGGTTCATTTTTGCGGCCGGAAAAAAATAAAATAGAAAACACTAAAAATGCAAATATCTCGGAAGTACTGTGCGTTATCCAAATTCCGATTAAACAGGGTATTAGGTCTTGCCGAGACAAACATTTCAGTTCAAGAAATTTGAAAAAAGGTTGAGAAATGAGGGAGATATGGCCATTTTTGTAAATGACCACAGACGGACGGACGGACTAACGGACACACGGACACACGGACACACAGACACACGGACACACGGACACACAGACACTTGTTCAGGAAGTGATTCTGAGTAAATGTGTATAAGAAAAAGTTTTTTCTGAAGCTCCGTTCCGATTCTCGATTTTAGGACAATCACAATACTTCCATTTACTCTGTAAATATGGAAGTAAAAAGATATTTGTCCTCATTCCGGATCTGGATGACCCAAAACAACCATGCTAGATACCAAATCTTACCATAGATATCAGTACACCGAGCTAGAGAAAACCACAATAATTAACTAAGTATTGAACTATTAATTAATAATAAAATAATAGATAGGTTGGCAATAATAAAAATAATAATATAATAGGTAATGTATATAAGTAATGATACAATGTATTATGCCATAATAATATAAAACAATATATACCTAATATAATAATGTATAAATAATAATAATAAAACCAGTGGTGCGTAGATAACACACAATACTTCCATATTTTGAAACGTAAAATTGTGACACAATTTGATCATATTTTGACTGCTTTTAAGGGTGTTTAGGCCAAAAATATCGAAAAATTCACTATTAAAATTTTAAAATTCGCCCAAAATGAAAAAACGCCACAATTTCGGAATGTAAAAAATATCCACATATTCTGCAAGGTAAAACAAAGATTTTAAGACCAAGAACGCTCAAATCGGTTCATTTTTGTGGCCGGAAAAAAATAAAATAGAAAACACTAAAAAAGCAAATATATCGGAAGTACTGTGCGTAATCCGAATTCCGATTAAACAGGGTGTTAGGTCTTGCCGAGACAAACATTTCAGTTCAAGAAATTTGAAAAAAGGTTGAGAAATGAGGGAGTTATGGCCATTTTTGTAAATGACCACAGACGGACAGACGGACACACGGACACACAGACACACGGACACTTGTTCCGGAAGTGATTCTGAGTAAATGTGTATAAGAAAAAGTTTTTTCTGAAGCTCCGTTCCGATTCTCGATTTCAGGACGATCACAATACTTCCATTTACTCTGTAAATATGGAAGTAATAATCAAATTATACTTTACAGTTACAGTTGAATGCGAAAAAAGGTAAAATTCTTTGAAACTTGGACGATTACGAAGATTTATTAATACTGAATGATAAACCAAAACAATTACTAGGTCAACGGTAGTCCAAATTAGCAAGGGAGTCGGCGTGGAAAGAAATTTACCAAAACTATCTTTATTTACCAAGAAATAAACAAAAACTATCGATAGGTCAACGAAAGTCCAAGAAATTTACCAAAACCATCTTTATTTACCTTTATTTTTATACTAGCTGTACCCGCCCAGCGTTGCCCGTGTCAAAAAAATTGTGATTAATTAATTAATTAATTAGGTAGACTGTCTCTCTCTCTCTCTCTCTCTCTCTCTCCCCCCCCCCCACACACACACACAACATTCCCCGTCGATAAAAAGAACCAGTCTGTTAAAAAATTAGTTTAAATAAGAACCGGTCATTTCTTTAAATTTATAAAAAAAAATTTGAGTTGAGGGTTGGGTTAGGTTGGGTTGGGTTGGGTTGGGTTGGGTTCCCCGTCGATAAAAAGAAACAATCTGTTGAACAATTAGTTCAAATGAGAACAGGTCATTTTTTTTACTAATTAAAAAATTTTTTCAAATTTATCTAATTCAAAAATCGAAAATCGGGCTTCGAGGTCTTGTTGCCAGCCCCTTTGTGCTTCCGTGTAAAAAATTCCAGGTCCCTGCGTGCGATAGATTTGGCTGGAGAGCTCGGTCAGACAGACAGACACATTACACTATGTGTCTTGCTTTTATTATTATAGATTATATTTATAAATATATATATTATTTATCTTAATTTACCAAAACTATCTTTATTTATCAAAACTTTATCAAAACTATCTTAATTCACCTTTATTTATATTATTTATCTTTATTTACCAACGAAAGTCCAAGAAATTAACCAATACTATCGATAGGTCAACGAAAGTCCAAGAAATTTACCAAAACTATCTTTATTTACCTTTATTTATGTATTTATATTTATATTATTTATCTTTATTAATATTATTTATATTTATTAACAAATTGACCAATCTATCTTTATTCACCTTTATTTATATTATATTTACATTTATATTATTTATCTTTATTAACAACAAAAGTCCAAGAAATTTACCAAAACTATCTTTTCTTACCAAGAAATAAACCAGTCGGAGTAGAAAGAAATTTTCGGATAATGAGAAATAATCGTGTGAGTACCTACGGAAAATTTTAAAATTATTTGAAACTTGGGCGATTAAAAACATTTGTTATTGAATAACAAACACAAACTATCGATATATAGATTAGCGAGGGCACAATTCAATTTACACGGCCCCGCTCCACTGGCGAAATCCGGGAGCGCGGCGCTGCGTCTACGCGGCGATGCGCCGCCGACTATTTTTTCCGTAGACGCAGCGCTATGCACCCTCATGAGCGTGCAAGACAATTCCTGGCCAAGCCCGGCCTGCTAGTCCAACGGACTCTGAACCCGAGGCGACCGCGATGGACCCAACGCCCTCAACACGCTGGATCCAGTCCGCTCGAGGCGGCGAGGCAATGACCGCAGTGTACCAAAGTACATATTAAGCTATGAGACTAGAGCGACATGCCCTAACTAGCTCCGACCCTCTCTCCGATAAAATCGGAAAAATTCGGTAAAATTCGGGATAAATTCGGTTAACGGGCGAAAACAATGGCATTTTTCTTAACTTATTATCGATATTAAGCCCGCACTATGCCGAACTCACTTGCTTTCACGCAGAAATGACCGAAATAATCGGTTATTGAATTATCGAAAACCTTCACTCAAACCAGTGGTACACACAATACTTCCATATTATGATTCGCAAATTTTCGACACGGTTGTATCACATTTTTACTACTTTGGAGGCTTTATGGCTCAGAAATACCAGGACTCGTAATGCAAATTTTAAACTCGCCTAAAAATATGAAAAGTTATCGGAACATGAAAAATACCAACGTATTCTGCAGTCTAAACCGAAGATTTTAAGACTAGGAACGCTGAAATCGGTTCAATTTTGTGGTCAGGAAAAAAATAAAATTGAAAACGCTAAAAGTGCTAATTTATCGGAAGTACTGCGAGTAATTCAAATTTCGATTCAACAGGGTGATAGGTCTTACTGAGAAAAATCTCTTAGTTCAAGAAATTTGAAGAAGGAAATCAGAAAAAGGACAATTAGAAACGAAGTTTTTCTATGTAAAATATTTTTCGAAGTGTTTTTTCCTATCCTAGGGGGGCAAAAAGGAAAATTTACTTACGCGAGCGCGACGCGACCGACCCGGAGGGAAGACGGCGGAAGACTGAGGCCGCGAACAGGCGATTCGCACTAGCAGGATAGCCGAACATGAAATTACACGAACATGCGCGCGGGTCGTAGATTCTCGGAATCGTAGCGCCTACGGCCTGCTGAGCCGTGCCGGGCGGCTGGTGCGAACTTCCGCCATGCTGGAGCGTTGATCGGAGGGCTCGGATTGCCCGGCTCGGCACCGCCCGGCTCGGGTTCCGGCAGCGCGGCGCGTCTCCATGGCGGGAGAGTCGGCTCTCGACCAATGTTCGAACGGAATTGTGTTTTCCTGCGTTTTCGTTTTCCTAGCGGCAGGGTTTTTGCGCCGCGTCCGACGTGGTACGCCGGACGTTTTACGCTCCCCCCCCCCATCATACGAATCTTGTGCGAGAGTTTTCCTACAGAGCGCATCACGTCAGCGTAGAACGTGTTGCGTCAGCGCGATAGACCCGACCGCTCTTGAAGGGGTCTACTGCGTCGTGCGCCGCGCGTTTTCCCATTTTTCGTTCCACTATTTTGGATTTCACGGGTGAATTTAACATGTAATTATTATTATTAACATAGTAATTATTCAATAATTTGAAGTTATTAACTTAATATTATTTATTTAATATTTTTTATTTGTAATTTAATTTAATTAGGTAATTAAATAAATAAATAAATTTAATTTTTATTTATTTAATATTATGATTTTTTAATTTAATATTATTAAGTCATTATTAATTTAATTTAATTTATCAACATAATATGTTATTGTAATAGTATAATATGTGTAATTAATATTATTAATTATTTAATTACAATTCTACAATTTTGAACTTCACGGGTAAATTTAACATTTAATTATTATTATTAACATATTAATTATTCAATAATTTAATTAATTAACTTAATATTAGGTAGTACCTAATGACTTAAATATTTATTTAATATTATTCTTTTTACTTCCATATTTACAGAGTAAATGGAAGTATTGTGATCGTCCTAAAATCGAGAATCGGAACGGAGCTTCAGAAAAAACTTTTTCTTATACACATTTACTCAGAATCACTTCCTGAACAAGTGTCTGTGTGTCCGTGTGTCCGTCTGTCCGTGTGTCAGTGTGTCCATCTGTCCGTCTGTGGTCATTTACAAAAATGGCCATAACTCCCTCATTTCTCAACCTTTTTTCAAATTTCTTGAACTGAAATGTTTGTCTCGGCAAGACCTAACACCCTGTTTAATCGGAATTCGGATAACGCCCAGTACTTCCGATATATTTGCATTTTTAGTGTTTTCTATTTTATTTTTTTCCGGCCACAAAAATGAACCGATTTGAGCGTTCTTGGTCTTAAAATCTTTGTTTTACCTTGCAGAATATGTGGATATTTTTTATATTCCAATAATGTATTGTATTTTTATTCTGGGCGAATTTTAAAATTTGAATAGTAAATTTTTTGATATTTTTGGCCTAAACACTCTTAAAAGCAGTCAAAATATGACCAAATCGTGTCACAATTTTACGTTTCAAAATATGGAATTATTGTGTGTTATCTACGCACCACTGGTTTAATTTGTAATTTAATTTAATTAATTAAATAATTTAATTAATTAAATGTTTATTTTCATTTACTTCATTTACTTCATTTACTTCAAAGAAAATTTTCTCATACACTTTTACTGAGAATACTTCGCGAACGGTGGTATTTTACAACCACTGGTGCGTGAATAACACACAATACTTCCATATTTTGAAACGTAAAATTGAGACACAAATTGATCATATTTTGACTGCTTTTGAGGGTGTTTAGGTCAAAAATATCAAACCAGTGGTGCGTAGATAACACACAATACTTCCATATTTTGAAACGTAAAATTGTGACACAATTTGATCATATTTTGACTGCTTTTAAGGGTGTTTAGGCCCAAAATATCGAAAAATTCACTATTAAAATTTTAAAATTCGCCCAAAATGAAAAAACGCTACATTTTCGGAATGTAAAAAATATCCACATTTTCTGCAAGGTAAAACGAAGATTTTGAGACCAAGAACGCTCAAATCGGTTCATTTTTGTGGCCGGAAAAAAATAAAATAAAAAACACTAAAAATGCAAATGTATCGGAAGTACTGTGCGTTATCCAAATTCCGATTAAACAGGGTGTTAGGTCTTGCCGAGACAAACATTTCACTTCAAGAAATTTGAAAAAAGGTTGAGAAATGAGGGAGTTATGGCCATTTTTGTAAATGACCACAGACGGACAGACGGACACACGGACACACAGACACTTGTTCGGGAAGTGATTCTGAGTAAATGTGTATAAGAAAAAGTTTTTTCTGAAGCTCCGTTCCGATTCTCCATTTTAGGACGATCACAATACTTCCATTTACTCCGTAAATATGGAAGTAAAAATTTACTATTTAAATTTTAAAATTTGCCCAAAATAAAAATACACCACATTATCGGAATACAAAAAATATCCACCTATTCTGCAAGGTAAAACAATGATTTTAAGACCAAGAACGCTCAAATCGATTCATTTTTGTGGCTGGAAAAAAATAAAATAGAAAACACTAAAAATGCAAATGTATCGGAAGTACTGTGCGTTATCCAAATTTCGATTGAACAGGGTGTTAGGTCTTGCCGAGACAAACATTTCAGTTCAAGAAATTTGAAAAAAGGTTGAGAATTGAGGGAGTTATGGACCATAACTTATGGTCATTTTTGTAAATGACCACAGACGGACAGACGGACGGACGGACAGACGGACGGACGGACAGACGGACGGACGGACAGACGGACGGACGGACTAACGGACGCACAGACACACAGACACTAAGTGTCTGTTCAGACAAGTCTTGTTCAGGAAGTGATTCTGAGTAAATGTGTATAAGAAAAAGTTTTTTCTGAAGCTCCGTTCCGATTCTCGATTTTAGGACGATCACAATACTTCCATTTACTCTGTAAATATGGAAGTAAAAATCATAGCTAATCTCTTGGCTGCAAATTTTCGGAGATACAGCCTATGCGCATCCACCCAAAAATCACCCTGAAATCAGTGGCCTGGTGATTAGCTATGATTTTTTGAATAATCGACTATTGATGAAGAAAATAGTCTATTTTCTCGACTCGAGGATATATCCTCGCATATATATAAGGCGCAACAAGTTGTGCGCAACCAGGAGAGCTCCGAATCTCTTTCCCCCAAAAAACTAGACTTATAAGTGGTTATCCAGTTTCACTGTCGATTTTTTTTTGACTTTTTTATTATTGTAGCCTTAAATTCTATGCATCATAATGTAGGAGTAGTGTGTGTCAACTACGCATCACTGGTTTGCAGAAGTGAATTTGAGATGTAACGAGCAATGCCACCGGCTAAGCCCGGTGTTGGAAATTAATGAATCCCCACAAATACTGGATCGCTTGAGGGGCAAGATTCTAATTTTGTCGTTTTCGGTTTCTTTGAAAGTTTTCATTTGTTTCAGTCCAACTGATGAAGGTGATTCAAGAAGAAAAACCCGTTTCCTATAGGTTACATACATAGGTATTCGAATGATAATTTTCTAATTAGAGACTCCAAAGTCGAATTTTGAAGCCCTACCAATGTTCAATCAAATATTTCGTGCCCTACTATTTCGTAGTTAATGGGTCTTTAATCGAAAATGGACGTTAGTTTCGACTAATTGCTCTGAGTCAGATGGAAGCCACATGCAGGGTGAGGTACTATATCAAGACCGCGGTTGTTCTGGATGGCCTTGTTACGGAGTGAAGCCGGTAGAGGACACGTCTAGTGGAAGGCGAGAAAATGGCGTAAGTTTCATGAATTTTGAATTTGCCCCAGTTGTGTACACTTGGATGTATCAGTTGTGTGCACTGGGCAACCTCCTTAACTTTTCATCAAAAAGTCTATTGAATTTATCATAGAAACTATAGTTTTTGTGAGATGAGCTGTGTGGGAAAAGCTAGCTAAAATTTGACATTGAGGATATCTTTAAATTCGCTTTCTTTGGTTTCAGAATCAAACGTGAAGCACTAGCTATTCTTACGATGATCCTGACGGGAATTGTAGCTTTGAGGCCCTCCATGCCTGATCTTCTGTTGGAAAAGGAAGATACGGGAAACGAGGTTATTTTCTAGAAAGAGAAGAGGAAGAATAAATTAGTTAAGTGAGTAAAATGATCGTCAATATTAATAGACTTTTATTTCTAGGTTCAATCAAACGCGATACCAAACATGATGATGAACGAGCAGTTGAGAAATGGGGCTTGCCAAATGGAAATTCGATACGTGAGTGATGTGTATCATACACGTGTACCTAATTAATCACTAATTGAATCGTGACATGTTGAATAGGCAAAAGTTCATTTTTGGTAAATTTTCATTTTTTTGTTCTTTTTGGTTCTATACAGAACATGTTGGAAGGAACGAGCTCGAGGCTTCTGGTGGCACGTAATGAGTGTTCAAACACGTGAGGTTCAACGCTGAGCAAGTTAAAAGGGCTCCTAAAACGTTTTTTTTTCTCCCCAAAAACTGACTTCACTGGACTTCCGCTCTTTTAACACGTCACGATTCTATTGCCTACTTCAATGAGGCGATAAGCAGCGGCGAATTTTCAGTTAGAAACTGGGCAAGCAGTACGAAGGGAGTTCATTAGGTACTCAAGAACCAGAGACATGAGTAATGGTGGACCAGTTCTTGAGTAACGGTTGTCAAGGCCCTGCTTTCCCTATGGGACCTCGCCACGGACTCCCGGCTAAGGGCCCTAAAAGCTCAGTAAACCAAACTCACCGAATCATGCCCGAATGATGGGCGTTCTTGGTCTTAAAATCTTAGTTTTACCTTGCTGAATAACTGAATATATTTTATATTCCGATAACGTTTCGTATTTTTGGTACATTATTTCCAAATATTGGTACATTATTTCCAAATAATGTACCTATGTAATCGGTCAAGCAAAATTTTTTACAACACCCCCTGAAAATTTTTTCTTTCACGTTTCGGAGGTTCTAGAACACAAATCTGCAATAAAATTTTTTTGTCCGTCCGCCGTACGCCGTCAGCAGCAAAACGCATAGGAGTGGTACAATTTAGAAAAAAAAACAAAAACGAGCGTTTAGCAAATTTTCCTGTGACGTGTACCTCCTATAAGGGAATCCTCTGAATCAACTCTAGAGTACTCAAAAACGTTCAAATGTAAGAAAAGTCATGATTTAACCAGTGGTGCGTAGATAACACACAATACTTCCATATTTTGAAACGTAAAATTGTGACACAATTTGATCATATTTTGACTGCTTTTGAAAGTGTTTAGGTCAAAAATATCAAAAAATTCAGTATTAAAATTTTAAAATTCGCCCAAAATGAAAAAACGCCACATTTTCGGAATGTAAAAAATATCCACATATTCTGCAAGGTAAAACGAAGATTTTAAGACCAAGAACGCTCAAATCGGTTCATTTTTGCGGCCGGAAAAAAATAAAATAGAAAACACTAAAAATGCAAATATCTCGGAAGTACTGTGCGTTATCCAAATTCCGATTAAACAGGGTGTTAGGTCTTGCCGAA
Source organism: Nesidiocoris tenuis (assembly GCA_036186465.1). NCBI lineage: Eukaryota > Metazoa > Arthropoda > Insecta > Hemiptera > Miridae > Nesidiocoris > Nesidiocoris tenuis. The sequence goes on from AP028917.1 coordinate 8,446,335, forward strand.
ACAAACATTTCAGTTCAAGAAATTTGGAAAAAGGTTGAGAAATGAGGGAGTTATGGCCATTTTTGTAAATGACCACAGACGGACTAACGGACTAACGGACTAACGGACACACGGACTAACGGACACACGGACACACAGACACTTGTTCAGGAAGTGATTCTGAGTAAATGTGTATAAGAAAAAGTTTTTTCTGAAGCTCCGTTCCGATTCTCGATTTTAGGACGATCACAATACTTCCATTTACTCTGTAAATATGGAAGTAAAAAACAGTTTTTTTTTCGCTTTTCGACCCCTTAAAATTTTTTGATCGGATTCCCCTGACAATATGCATCAAGTTGAAGCAAACCTCAACTTTTAAGACCAACCGCGCCAAAATGGGGTCGGTTTAGAATCCTTTCGTCTCGATGCTCACGCCGAAGCTATTGATGCATTTATGATGCCATGGAGTGAAGTATTTTTCTATTGCTTTCCCCAGTTTGTCCTCCTTCCTCATGTACTCAGAAAAGATTGGCAGAGATTTAGCCCTTGGGATTGTGGTGGCCTCTTGTTGGCCTTAACAACCTTGGTTTTCATTATTTCATGACCTGGCCATCTCCGTCCTGGGGGCCTATTCTGTAGACTGAGGGCGGTATGTCTTTGAAAGTCAATATCGATTTGTCATGGCATATCTAATGACAACGTATGACAATTTGTGTAATAAGTCAAAAGCGACTGCCGGGACATATTGCTTCAATTTTGCAGAATAGGCCCCCAGCTCCTGACCTCTTGATTTCACCTGACAAGGACGCGCCACATCCACAGGCCACTCTGACTGCTTTTAAGGGTGTTTAGGCCAAAAATATCAAAAAATTCACTATTAAATTTTTAAAATTTGCCCAAAATAAAAATACAATACATTATTGGAATATAAAAAATATCCACATATTCTGCAAGGTAAGACAAAGATTTTAAGACCAAGAACGCTCAAATCGGTTCATTTTTGTGGCCGGAAAAAAATAAAATAGAAAACACTAAAAATGCAAATATATCGGAAGTACAGAGCGTTATCCAAATTCCGATTAAACAGGGTGTTAGGTCTTGCCGAGACAAACATATCAGTTCAAGAAATTTGGAAAAAGGCTGAGAATTGAGGGAGCTATGGCCATTTTTGTAAATGACCACAGACGGAGGGACGGACAGACGGACTAACGGACACACAGACACTTTTTCGGGAAGTGATTCTGAGTAAATGTGTATAAGAAAAAGTTTTTTCTGAAGCTCCGTTCCGATTCTCGATTTTAGGACGATCACAATACTTCCATTTACTCTGTAAATATGGAAGTAAAAACAAAATTTTCAGAAAAAGCACAGGGGTTCATTTTTCGATTGCAAAGACAAATCTTACGATATATAGGTTCTCCTTAAACACGGAATTTAGTTGTTATTATTCTAGAATTTCAGTATAAATTGGTAGATATTTTAGATGGGGATTTAGAAAAACGTTGCCTCGAAATGCCTCTGAGAATGCCTCAGAACCTTTGTTAAAGCCTGTCTCGTTCTTCTTATTATGTTGCCAAGCGCAACTGGTCGTAGTGTGAGTGCGTCATTTTGTTGGTGTAATAGGCTTGTTAGTCGTAAGTAGATCAATCAACCGTATCTAAGAGCCGAGGCCAAATTCTCAACTTTTTCCAATTTTTGTTTTGCTGATTTGTATAATGCGACCATATTCTTTAAATTGAAGATATCGGGAGGACAGAAGTTTTTGTGGGGATTCCAACGAGTGGAAAACGATTTTTGTGGCTCTAGTCGTTTTCGAGTTATTAAGAATTGTAGAAATTTTTAAAAACTCAAAAATGTCTCACTACAACTGCAATAACTCCTAAACGGTTGAAGCTACCGGCGTGGCGATGGTGTCATTCGATTCAGCATAGAAAAATCTATAGAAAATGATGCGTCACATGCCTATGTTTTAAATTTCCAGAAAAACACGAATTTTTTCCCACTTCAACAGCTGTTTTACTGGCCTTAAAACTAAGGTAGGGTTCTGCCGAGACGTTAGGACCAACTAGATACGGAACTTGATTTTTGGTAAAAATTTCAAAATTTTTCGATTACTCCTTCCCCCTGAAAAACCCCGGACGGCGGACGGCGTACGGCGTACGGCGGACGGCGGACGGACAAAAAATTTTTATTGCAGATTCGGATTCTACACCCCTTGAAACGTAAACCAACAAATTTTCAGGGGGTGTTAAATTTTTTTTTTCCTGACCGATTACAAAGGTTCATTTCTATAGGAAAATGAACCAAAACCCCCTATCAACTGGGAAAGCCGGTGAAAATACTCAGAAAATTCTAAACCTACGGCATTACCTTTAAAATTGAGTTTTTGCGTTCTTTAAAAAATATACCCTAATTATGCCAAATTGAACCCCTTAACAATATGCACTTAATAATATGCACCATGTTGGAGCAAACCACAACTTTTAGGACTAGTTTCATCAAAATCGGATCAGTGGTTCGATATGAACTAATTTGAACTATGGCAGTTTTCGGTGTTAATTGTAATTTTATTTCATGTTCCAGACGAAACAGGTGATAGGAAAATGCGCCAAACTTGGCCCTGGAGTGGAGGGATGCGTGGCTGGCTCATACATACACCCATTCCATTCGGACTGCCTTTTTTCCCGTTAATGTATCGAAACATAAAAATTTGATATAATATTTTATATGCATGCCTTTAATCGATCGGCTTTCGCTTGTACTGCAAATTGCTGAAATACATATGTTTAAAACGAATCTATTTAGCAGATTTTCAATGACCAACTGCATAAATATTTAACAGCTACCGGTTAAACGGCAAGGCAAGCAGTTTAAGATTTGCATGCCTTCAGTGAATTTGTGTGAAATATGCGACTCAGATTTTCTGAAGCGCCTCGACCGCAATTTTGGCTTTTTATTCAGTAATTTTGGGCTCCACCAGTCCAAAAACTACAGCCAAACAAAATTTTTAAAATTATTTCAGCCTTTACAGAAGATCGATTTATATCAAACGATAAATTTTTACCTACATCATTGTGCAGGTAAATTCTTTCATGTTTCAGTTTTAGTCACGCGATCAGGGCTAGGGTCATACAGAAAAACGTCGTCTCCTTCCCCGAGTTTTCGGCAAATTTATTGCCTTCTTCAGGGCTTGGAGACGAGGTTAAGCGGCCATATGACCACCACCGTCCAAGACCAATGACATTTCCATTAATTAACCTGTATTATTCTAGTTATGAGAAAACCAATTAGCATTATGCTTCGATTTACGTTATTATTTAAAATAGTTTTGACTAGAAATCCACAAGAAGAAACAAAACAACCACAGTCAACAAATCAAACATTTTTATTGATTTATTTATTTTAGATATTATTTCTCAAAAAAAATAAAAACCAGTGGTGCGTAGATAACACACAATACTTCCATATTTTGAAACGTAAAATCGTGACACAATTTGATCATATTTTGACTGCTTTTAAGGGTGTTAGGCCAAACATATCAAAAAATTAACTATTAAAATTTTAAAATTCGCCCAAAATAAAAATACAATACATTATTGGAATATAAAAAATATCCAAATATTCTGCAAGGTAAAACAAAGATTTTAAGACCAAGAACGCTCAAATCGGTTCATTTTTGTGGCCAGAAAAACATAAAATAGAAAACACTAAAAATGCAAATATATCGGAAGTACTGTGCGTTATCCAAATTCCGATTGAACAGGGTGTTAGGTCTTGCCGAGACAAACATTTCAGTTAAAGAAATTTGAAAAAAGGTTGAGAAATGAGGGAGTTATGGCCATTTTTGTAAATGACCACAGACGGACAGACGGACTAACGGACACACGGACACACAGACACTTGTTCGGGAAGTGATTCTGAGTAAATGTGTATAAGAAAAAGTTTTTTCTGAAGCTCCGTTCCGATTCTCGATTTTAGGACGATCACAATACTTCCATTTACTCTGTAAATATGGAAGTAATAATATATATAAAGAGAAATAATATTTTAATTAATTTATTTTTAATTTAATTATTAATTTTTATAATTTCTGTCAATAAACTCGGTAAATTACCCAGGTAAATTGCGCGCGCGTAAAATTGCCAGCCAATCAGATCTTATTACGCACTGTACGCAGACGCAGATGACGCAAGCAAAAACGCACATCTAACATTTTACAACTTTTCTGGAGAAAGGAAAAATCAATTTTTACTTCCATATTTACAGAGTAAATGGAAGTATTGTGATCGTCCTAAAATCGAGAATCGGAACGGAGCTTCAGAAAAAACTTTTTCTTATACACATTTACTCAGAATCACTTCCTGAACAAGTGTCTGTGTGTCCGTCTGTCCGTGTGTCCGTCTGTCCGTCTGTCCGTCTGTCCGTCTGTCCGTCTGTGGTCTTTTACAAAAATGGCCATAACTCCCTCATTTCTCAACCTTTTTTCAAATTTCTTGAACTGAAATGTTTGTCTCGGCAAGACCTAACACCCTGTTTAATCGGAATTTGGATAACGCACAGTACTTCCAATATATTTGCATTTTTAGTGTTTTCTATTTTATTTTTTTCCGGCCACAAAAATGAACCGATTTGAGCGTTCTTGGTCTTAAAATCTTTGTTTTACCTTGCAGAATATGTGGATATTTTTTACATTCCGAAAATGTGGCATTTTTCCATTTTGGGCGAATTTTAAAATTTTAATAGTGAATTTTTCGATATTTTTGGCCTAAACACCCTTAAAAGCAGTCAAAATATGATCAAATTGTGTCACAATTTTACGTTTCAAAATATGGAAGTATTGTGTGTTATCTACGCACCACTGGTTTTCTAATGCATTAACATAGGTAGGTCCAAGCGTATCTAAGGGATATTTCAGCGGGTTCCACAACGAGTTTAGCGAATCTGAAACCGAGCATTGATGTGGCACAGAGAGTAAACATGATTTCACGTTTTACCTAGAAACTGCCAATTTTTTTTTTTTTTTTTTTTTTTTTTTTTAGATGTGCTAAGAGGGTTCTTACACGACGATATACGAGCCTCATACGAGCAAACCGCAACTTATAGGACCAACTGCGACAAAATCGTATCAGCTATTTTTGTAAATGACCACAGACGGACAGACGGACACACAGACACTTGTTCAGGAAGTGATTCTGAGTGGATAAGAAAAATTTTTTTCTGAAGCTCCGTTCCGATTTTTTCTTCCACATTTACAGAGTTTCAAAGGAACGGAGCTTCAGAAAAAACTTTTTCTTATACACATTTACTCAGAATCACTTCCTGAACATGTGTCTGTGTGTCCGTCTCTCCGTGTGTCCGTCTGTGGTCATTTACAAACCAGTGGTGCGTAGATAAACCCACAATACTTCCATATTTTGAAACGTAAAATGTGACACAATTTGATCATATTTTGACTGCTTTTAAGGGTGTTTAGGCCAAAAATATTGAAAAATACACTATTAAAATTTTAAAATTTGCCCAAAAAGAAAAAACCTACATTTTCGGAATGTACAAAATAGCCACATATTCTGCAAGGTAAAACAAAGATTTTAAGACCAAGAACGCTCAAATCGGTTCATTTTTGTGGCCGGAAAAAATAAAATAGAAAACACTAAAAATGCAAATATATCGGAAGTACTGTGCGTTATCCAAATTCCGATTAAACAGGGTGTTAGGTCTTGCCGAGACAAACATTTCAGTTCAAGATATTTGAAAAAAAGTTGAGAATTGAGGGAGTTATCGTCATTTTTGTAAATGACCACAGACGGACTAACGGACACACGGACACACAGACACTTGTTCAGGAAGTGATTCTGAGTAAATGTGTATAAGAAAAAGTTTTTTCTGAAGCTCCGTTCCGATTCTCGATTTTAGGACGATCACAATACTTCCATTTACTCTGTGAATATGGAAGTAAACCAGTGGTGCGTAGATAACACACAATACTTCCATATTTAGAAACGTAAAAGTGTGACACGATTTGATCGTATTTTGACTGCTTTTGAGGGTGTTTAGGTCGAAAATATGAAAAAACCCACTATGCAAATTTCAAAATTTGCCAAAAATGGAAAAACGTCACATTTTTGGAATATAAAAAATATCCACATATTCTACAAGGTAAAACAAAGATTTTTAGACCAAGAACGCTCAAATCGGTTCATTTTTGTGGCCGGAAAAAAATAAAATAGAAAACATTAAAAATGCAAATATATCGGAAGTACTGTGCGTTATCCAAATTCCGATTATACAGGGTGTTAGGTCTCGCCGAGACAAACATTTCAGTTCAAGAAATTTGAAAAAAGGTTGAGAAATGAGGGAGTTATGGTCATTTTTGTAAATGACCACAGACGGACACACGGACACACAGACACTTGTTCAGGAAGTGATTCCGAGTAAATGTGTATAAGAAAAAGTTTTTTCTGAAGCTCCGTTCCGATTCTCGATTTTAGGACGATCACAATACTTCCATTTACTCTGTAAATATGGAAGTAAAAATAAAAAGATCGTGTGTATACTGTAGGTGTTAGAACCCGGTACGGTCGAATTGCAGTATTTTTTCTGGAATCACCCAACATTTATTCATCACTGTGAACACGTACCATTTAAGCCTCATTGAACTCACCATTGACCATTACTCCTCAAATGGTTTGATGATAAACCTACCTACTCCAACTATTTGAACTTTATTTTCTGTGAAACCCAGACAAATAATGTACCCAGGTCACTAATCTTCTTAGCAGCGTTTTTATATTCCGATAATGTGGCGTATTTTTATTTTGAGCGAAATTTCAAATTTGCATAGTGAGTTTTTTGATATTTTCGACCTAAACACCTTTAAAAGCAGTCAAACAATGTCACATTGTGTCATATTTTTACGTTTCAAAATATGGAAGTATTTTGTGTTATCTACGCACCACTGGTTTATCTCACGCAGGTCGCCGCGGTAATAGGTACGCCCCATCGACTCGCCGCCCTCGTGGAGAGGGGCCCGCTGGGTCAGTTGCCGCCTCGTCGCCGCGTCGACGACAATGCGTAATCCCTCGCCGAGCGGAGCCGCGTGTCAGCTGCCGCAACCCATCATTGTCGTGTTCGCCGCTATCATGTTCATCGCCGCAACAAACGCAACCCCCGATCGCGACCATTTGCTCGACTCGATCTCCTCGTTCCTCTCCTATTACAAAAACAGTCCCGAACTCGTCGACCCGAATCTCATTTTTGGAACACTTATAGTAAAAGGTAAAATAAAGTTTTAATTATTTTTTGCATTTGATTTTATCATTATTAAAGAAGAGAAGTCATGCACGTAGAAACGATTTTTTTCAGGATTCCCCTGACAATATGCATCAAGTTGGAGCAAACCACAACTTTTACGACCAACCGCGCCAAAATCGGTTCAGCGGTTCGATACTAAGTGGCTGGAAAAATTTAGGCCGAAAATTTTGTACGGCCAGTAGATGGGGATTTAGAAAAACGTTTTTTTTTCTACCCGGCAAAAAAAGCTACATCTTTCACTTTGATCGATAGAAACCTACCTATCTTGATAGGTATCTATCTACCAATCTTATCAACTCAGCACATCGTTTAATTTTTTACTTCCATATTTACCTACACAGTAAATGGAAGTATTGTGATCGCCCTAAAATCGAGAATCGGAACGAAGCTTCAGAAAAAACTTTTTCTTACACTCATTTACTCAGAATCACTTCCCGAACAAGACTTGATAGACTTAGTATCTGAGTGTCCGTCTGTCCGTGTGTCCGTCTGTCTGTCTGCCCGTCTGTGGTCATTTACAAAAATGGCCATAACTCCCTCATTTCTCAACCTTTTTTCAAATTTCTTTAACTGAAATGTTTGTCTCGGCAAGACCTAACACTCAGTTTAATCGGAATTGGATAACGCACAGTACTTCCGATATATTTGCATTTCTTATTGTTTTCTATTTTATTTTTTTCCGGCCCGTAAAATGAACCGATTTGAGCGTTCTTGGTCTTAAAATCTTCGTTTTACCTTGCTGAGTATGTGGATACTTTTTATATTCCAATAATGTACCGTATTACTTCCATATTTACAGAGTAAATGGAAGTATTGTGATCGTCCTAAAATCGAGAATCGGAACGGAGCTTCAGAAAAAACTTTTTCTTATACACATTTACTCAGAATCACTTCCTGAACAAGTGTCTGTGTGTCCGTGTGTCCGTCTGTCCGTGTGTCCGTCTGTCCGTCTGTGGTCATTTACAAAAATGGCCATAACTCCCTCATTTCTCAACCTTTTTTCAAATTTCTTGAACTGAAATGTTTGTCTCGGCAAGACCTAACACCCTGTTTATTAGGAATTTGGATAACGCACAATACTTCCGAGATATTTGCATTTTTAGTGTTTTCTATTTTATTTTTTTCCGGCCGCAAAAATGAACCGATTTGAGCGTTCTTGGTCTCAAAATCTTCGTTTTACCTTGCAGAATATGTGGCTATTTTTTATATTCCAAAAATGTAGCGAATTTATTTTTTTTGCGAATTTTAAAATTTGCATAGTGAATTTTTTGATATTTTTGACCTAAATACCCTTAAAAACAGTCAAAATATGATCAAATTTTTTCAAATATGTACGTTTCAAAATATGGAAGTATTGTGTGCTATCTACGCACCACTGGTTGTAAATGACCACAGACGGACACACGGACACACAGACACTTGTTCGGGAAGTGATTCTGAGTAAATGTGTATAAGAAAAAGTTTTTTCTGAAGCTCCGTTCCGATTCTCGATTTTAGGACGATCACAATACTTCCATTTACTCTATAAATATGGAAGTAAAAATGGCCATAACTCCCTCATTTCTCAACCTTTTTTCAAATTTCTTGAACTGAAATGTTTGTCTCGGCAAGACCTAACACCCTGTTTAATCGGAATTTGGATAACGCACAGTACTTCCAAGATATTTGCATTTTTAGTGTTTTCTATTTTATTTTTTTCCGGCCGCAAAAATGAACCGATTTGGGCGTTCTTGTTCTCAAAATCTTCGTTTTACCTTGCAGAATATGTGGATATTTTTTACATTCCGAAAATGTCACGTTTTTTCATTTTGGGCAAATTTTAAAATTTTAAAACTGAATTTTACTTCCATATTTACAGAGTAAATGGAAGTATTGTGATCGTCCTAAAATCGAGAATCGGAACGGAGCTTCAGAAAAAACTTTTTCTTACCCGCATTTACTCAGAATCACTTCCTGAACAAGTGTCTGTGTGTCCGTGTGTCTGTGTGTCCGTTAGTCCGTCCGTCTGTCCGTCTGTGGTCATTTACAACCAGTGGTGCGTAGATAACACACAATACTTCCATATTTTGAAACGTAAAATTGTGACACGATTTGATCATATTTTGACTGCTTTTAAGGGTGTTTAGGCCAAAAATATCTAAAAATTCACTATTAAAATTTTAAAATTCGCCCAAAATGAAAAAACGCCACAATTTCGGAATGTAAAAAATATCCACATATTCTGCAAGGTAAAACAAAGATTTTGAGAACAAGAACGCCCAAATCGGTTCATTTTTGCGGCCGGAAAAAAATAAAATAGAAAACACTAAAAATGCAAATATCTTGGAAGTACTGTGCGTTATCCAAATTCCGATTAAACAGGGTGTTAGGTCTTGCCGAGACAAACATTTCAGTTCAAGAAATTTGAAAAAAGGTTGAGAAATGAGGGAGTTATGGCCATTTTTACTTCCATATTTATAGAGTAAATGGAAGTATTGTGATCGTCCTAAAATCGAGAATCGGAACGGAGCTTCATAAAAAACTTTTTCTTATACACATTTACTCAGAATCACTTCCCGAACAAGTGTCTGTGTGTCCGTGTGTCCATTATATATTATATTATATTACATTATCGGAAAATAAAAAATATCCACATATTCTGCAAGGTAAAACAAAGATTTTAAGACCAAGAACGCTCAAATCGGTTCATTTTTGCGGCCGTAAAAAAATAAAATAGAAAACACTAAAAATGCAAATATCTTGGAAGTACTGTGCGTTATCCAAATTCCGATTAAACAGGGTGTTAGGTCTTGCCGAGACAAACATTTCAGTTCAAGAAATTTGAAAAAAGGTTGAGAAATGAGGGAGTTATGGCCATTTTTACTTCCATATTTATAGAGTAAATGGAAGTATTGTGATCGTCCTAAAATCGAGAATCGGAACGGAGCTTCATAAAAAACTTTTTCTTATACACATTTACTCAGAATCACTTCCCGAACAAGTGTCTGTGTGTCCGTGTGTCCATTATATATTATATTATATTACATTATCGGAAAATAAAAAATATCCACATATTCTGCAAGGTAAAACAAAGATTTTAAGACCAAGAACGCTCAAATCGGTTCATTTTTGCGGCCGTAAAAAAATAAAATAGAAAACACTAAAAATGCAAATATATCGGAAGTACTGTGCGTTATCCAAATTTCGATTAAACAGGGTGTTAGGTCTTGCCGAGACAAACATTTCAGTTCAAGAAATTTGAAAAAAGGTTGAGAAATCAGGGAGTTATGGCCATTTTTGTAAATGACCACAGACGGACAGACAGACAGACGGACGTAACGGACACACAGACACTTGTTCAGGAAGTGATTCTGAGTAAATGTGTATAAGAAAAAGTTTTTTCTGAAGCTCCGTTCCGATTCTCGATTTTAGGACGATCACAATACTTCCATTTACTCTGTAAATATGGAAGTAAAAATGACGCCGACTCCCTTGCTAATTTGGACTACCGTTGACCTAGTAATTGTTTTGGTTTATCATTCAGTATTAATAAATCTTCGTAATCGTCCAAGTTTCAAAGAATTTTACCTTTTTTCGCATTCAACTGTAACTGTAAAGTATAATTTGATTATTACTTCCATATTTACAGAGTAAATGGAAGTATTGTGATCGTCCTGAAATCGAGAATCGGAACGGAGCTTCAGAAAAAACTTTTTCTTATACACATTTACTCAGAATCACTTCCGGAACAAGTGTCCGTGTGTCTGTGTGTCCGTGTGTCCGTCTGTCCGTCTGTGGTCATTTACAAAAATGGCCATAACTCCCTCAATTCTCAACCTTTTTTCAAATTTCTTGTACTGAAATGTTTGTCTCGGCAAGACCTAACACCCTGTTTAATCGGAATTCGAATAACCCACAGTACTTCCAATATATTTGCAGTTTTAGTGTTTTCTATTTTATTTTTTTCCGGGTACAAAAATGAACCGATTTGAGCGTTCTTGGTCTTAACATCTTTGTTTTACCTTGCAGAATATGTGGATATTTTTTATTTTCCGATAATGTGGCGTATTTTTATTTTGATCAGATTTTAAAATTCGAATAGTGAATTTTTTATATTTTTGACCTAAACGCCCTTAAAAGCAGTCAAAATATGATCAAATTGTGTCCCAATTTTACGTTTCAAAATATGGAAGTATTGTGTGTTATCTACGCACCACTGGTTTACTTCTATATTTACAGAGTAAATGGAAGTATTGTGATCGTCCTAAAATCGAGAATCGGAACAGAGCTTCCGACAAAACTTTTTCTTATAGGTACACATTTACTACCCTAGGACATTACGCTCTATACCCTACCCTGGCTTACACACAAGCCATTTTACCAGTCCTCTACAATACTACCCTTGGACATTACACTCTATACCCTACCCTGGCTTACACACAAGCCATTTTATCATTCCTCTACAATACTACCCTTGGACATTACGCTCTATACCCTACCCTGGCTTACACACAAGCCATTTTACCATTCCTCTACAATACTACCCTTGGACATTACGCTCTATACCCTACCCTGGCTTACACATAAGCAATTGTACACCACATAAGTACACTTAAATTATGGTATACTTCACGCTTGGGTCAGGGGACGGCTAAAGGCCGTATCGCACGTCGGACCCAGAGATTACAGATATATCGGATATGTCGGACCGTTCGCCGCAGACACGACCGCAGACACGGCAGCCCGGCACGAGGGTGGGGACGGAGTTGCCATGCGTTGAAACGTTAACCTGACACGAACAGCTGAGTGCTATCGATACACTCAGTATCGCGATATAATGAAATCGATCGTGTCACAGGGAAATTCCGATACGAATGCAATCGATATATCGTTTGGGACAACAAAAACCCCGAGTCTCGATACGATACGTTATAACCAGTGGAAGGCTACCATTCGCAGACACGGCAAAGATCTCTCGATGGAAAGTTCCACTATTTGTGTATTCTTGGATCTATGCGGAGCTTACAACAGCGTCAATATAAGTAAGCTAACTCACAAATTGACAGAAATTGGAACTCCACCCTACATTGCTTTATGGATCGGCTCATTCTTTACCAACAAACACTACTTTGACGGCATACACTCAGCTGTTGGAAATCGGGGTCTGGACCAGGGGTCGACTATCAGTCCGCTCTTATTCAACATATACACCAGTCACATTGGAGGGTTACTAGGTGAATGCAAGATGTCAGGCTTTGCCGACGATTTCTCAATACGAGCTCATGGAAGAGATATGGTTTTGGAAGCCAGCAAGCTACAGAGAGAATTAGATCACCTGACATTCCAATTTGAAGAAATCGATCTGCAAATTAATCCTAATAAGTCGAAGTTTATGGTGTTTCTCCCCAACCGATCGCGCCCGTCAGTAATACCCATATTGCACATTGGCCAGGAAAGAATCCAACTTGTGGAAAGCCACAAGTATCTCGGTCTAACGTTTGACAAAGACGGGAATTGGAACAAACACATTGAAAATGTCGTGAATGCCTCTTCCCAAGATGTGACGGCCATGAAATTTCTTAAAGGCTCTAATTGGGGTAACAATCCTAAAACCCAGCTTATTCTATATAAAGCTGTGTGTCGCCCAAAAATGGAGTATGCCTCTACAATTTATCTTTGGAAAAACGATCCAGCACTCAAAAAACTACAGGTGATCCAAAATAAAGCACTGCGACATGCTCTGGGCGCTGTGCGGACTACACCTGTCAACTCTTTACATGCAGCTTCTGCTGTACTACCGATCAGACATCGGGTTGACGAGATTTCCCTCAAGACAACAAATAAATACTGTTCAACATCCCCAACAATTTCTGCGCAGTACCACGAAATGAGTTGTTTGCCGTCTAGAGGAAGACAGGAAAAAATTAAACAAGAGATTCAATTTTTGTTCAATTTGAGGGAAGAGAACAATACGATATCATATCCTGACGAGCAAATTCCTACCCTACAACCCAACAATAAACTCAGCCAAATTTGTAAAAATGTAATTCCAGGGCTGATTAACAAAAAAACGGCCCTACCTGGCGAATTGGTAAACGCCACTCTCTGCATGATTCAGACTACTTATTTAACTCACGTTAAAGTATACACTGACGGCAGCAAAAGAGAATCGGGAGTAGCAGCCTCTTGCTACTGTGATGATCACAAACTTTCACAAAGTCGAACTTTACTCAAAAAAACCACAATATATGGAGCTGAACAAGAGGGTCTTTCTATGGCACTGGACCATATAAGGTACCAGCATGTTGATCACACTGATCAGAAATTTGTAATTCTGACAGATTCTAAATCAACAGTTGATGCTTTGAAAGGTGTGAAAAAAGGTACGCAAATCCCCCACAATTTAATTCCAATCATTGGAAAATTGAATGATTTTCTGCGACAGGAACGGGAAATAATCATACAATGGATTCCCAGCCATGTTGAGGGTATCCAGGGCAACTATCTGGCGGACCGTGCAGCATTCCATGCGGCTGAATCAAGCACAATAGACCCTCTAGCCAGGACGACATACTTGGATCTGCAGCCCACACTACAAGAAAAAATAAAAAAAGACTGGTCGACAGAGTATGACCGACTCACCCTGGAATCGGGAACGTGGACCAAATCTATCCTACAAAACCCTCTCAGCAGGCCCTGGTTCCATAATAAGACCTTCCAACCAAGAATCACAACCTCCATTAATCGATTAATTCTTGGCCACGGATGCACCCAAAAATTTAAATACTTAATGAAAAAAATTAATGATTACAAATGTCAATTCTGCCTTCCATCCGAATATGAAAACGACCTATACCACATTTTTGATTGTTGCAAATATAAAAACTCAATAAACCAATTTATAAAGCCACACAATTCAGCAAAAGAATTCTTAAAACACCATTCGGCCAACCCTGACAAATTAGCTGAGCTAGTGCAACTCCTCCAACATCTTCAAACCAAATTTTGAACACCGCCTGCAAGAACTACCTACAACTACCTACAACTCGTCCAAAATAATAACAACCCCAATGCCTAACATGGGATATTCCTGACGGCATCGCACGAAGAAGAAGAAGAAGAAGAAGTTCTGCCGTGCCGTTGCCGTCGTATATAGTGGGGGTCGGAAGCGTCGCTGATTGGCCGATGCGTTCTCCCCTTCTCTTCACCGGTGACGTTACGTTGGTCTGCCCGTGGGCTGGGGAGGAGAACGGTCTGACGTGTGATACGAGCTTAAGTGGTCGTTGGGGAGGCCGTCATACACAAAACCATACAATGGAAAACTAAACTATGGACATGGAAGGCTAAACAATGGACATGGAGACATGGAAAACATGCTACAAAGGATAAACCCATAAATGAAGTTATTATTCGTAAGTAAGATTTTAGTTATTATTATCACCATTTAACATCAATTCGCACGGCTCCAGACGGCCGTGACGACACACGGGCTAAGCCCTCCCAGTTACTTGAACGCTTCATGTGAAGCGCTTTACCGAAGCCAAATCCTGTTACAGGCGCGCAATTGAGACTATCATTCGCCTGAACAGTTGAACCCAAAATTGCGGTTCTCCTTTGGAAGAGACCACTTGGCTTCTATTGGCCCTCCCAGACTGAGGCACTGCTTGCATAGTTTGCCATTTAACTGGAGGGTTCCACGACTAAGTTTGATTTAACCGCGAGATTATTCCACTTTGCTAACGTCACGGTACCTACCTCCTATCGTGTGTCAGATTCGGCTATGCGGAAGGAACGTTATTAGACTGAAGACCTAAAGTTTAGATTGCCCTTCCATCGGCGATGGTATTTCTCTCCCTTAGCTACGACTCGATCAGCCTAAAGGTGAGCCTACGACGAAATTTGTCGCTGCACGTTTATCACAAATCGTGATTCATAATCATAGGAAACGATCTACGCTAAATCATGAAGCAAAATAAACACCGTGCGTTACCTATCGAAGGTAGCAAAAATCACGCCGATTGCAGTTATCCTTTTTAGCTGGAGGATTTATTCTCTTTTCTCGCAAGAGTTGCAGAGCCGACAATATTTTCGCATAGATAGGTGGACCTCACTACTTTTGTGGAATATGGGCTTCTCCCTTGTTTGGCAAGTAGCCGAGCTCATCGATTCCTTTATGGACAGGTCTTAAACTCGCATCAAGCTAATATTAGCTGCAGAGCTCCCTTAAGTGAAGAGTTCGACGAAAAAACAAATCATTAGCACTCATGAAAAGATACAAACATATCTTATTAAAAAACGCTGCTAAGTAGATTAGTGACATGGGTACATTATTTGTCTGGGTACCATCTATAATAATAAAAGCAAGTGTAATGTGTCTGTCTGTCTGACCGAGCTCTCCAGCCAAATCTATCGCATGCAGGGACGTGGAATTTTTTACGCGGAAGCACAAAGGGGCTGGCCACCAGACCTCGAAGCCCGGTTTTCGATTTTTGAATTAGAACAATTAAAAAAAAATTTTTTTTAATTTAAATAAATGACCTGTTCTTATTTAAACTAATTTTTTAACAGATTGTTTCTTTTTATCGACGGGGAATGTTGTGTGTGTGGGTGGGGGGGGGGGAGAGAGAGAGAGAGAGAGACAGTTTACCTAATTAATTAATTAATCACGGTTTTTTGACACGGGCAACGCCGGGCGGGTTCAGCTATAGAAAATAAAGTTCAAATAGTTGGAGTAGGTAGGTTGATCATCGAACTGTAGGAGTCAAACTTTCAAAATCAATAATGCTTAAATAGTAGACCTATTTAAGCATCTACCTTTTCACAATGAAGAATAAATAGGTATAAAAAGAAAAAAACACTGAGCGATTGAACAAGACTTATCATACCCCTTGACGACGTCTCATAGTTACAAAGCCTTTAAACCTGGGAATTCCAAGAAGCAGGACACGCTTTCTCGGAAGGGACAGACTACAGACGAAGACCTCTCACCTCCACCCTGCAACTCTATACAGTCCGTTAATTAAACTGTCCACCGTTTTAATATGAGCTGGGAAATCGGAAAACATTCACTTTCTAATAGCCGAATCGCATTTTTGCAGTTCCGAGCCTGTAGACGGGCGTCCTTGTGTGAAAAGTCGGTATCAAGGGTGGTAATGCATCTGATAGGGAATTTAACACCCGAAATTTTCTTTTGCATCACGTTTTTGCTTTAAACCCATAGGTGCTTAGGCCGTCAACCAAGAAAACTGCAAAAAACCCCATTTTGGCCTTATCACTCACCCGACATTGACCCTTTAGACCAAAATCTTGAAAAACGCCAAATTTCATGTTTCTCAGTCATAATCTAAATATTTGCGCCAAAAACCGAGAAGTCGAATCCATCATTTTTTTTGAAAATTTGAATTCACACCTCGGATTTTTCAGCTGGAATCGGTTTTTGCATTTTTCTCAGTCCTGGAGAGTCGTAGAAAATTGTAATTTTTTGTGTCATGTACCAACCCCAAACCTACTCAAAAATATTTTTTTGGAATTGTAAAATTTTTTTAAAGGGTAAAAAAAAACAAATTTTTTTTTTCAATGTAAAAAATTAGTCTTTAAACCAGTTTTCAAACACTGAAATCCAACCAATTTTAAAAACGGTGTAGAAAACTACAAGGAATCCAACAAGCTCAAAAAATTCATAATCGGTTCAGTAGGACTCCCTCAAATTGGCAAAAACGTGGAAAAGGAGAAATCGCATTAAAAAATTCGAACCAATTTTTCGGGAAAAAATGCTTTTCTAGGGTAATTCTAGGGGTATTCTAGGGGACAAAAAAATTTTATTGCAGATTTGTGTTCCAGAACCTCTGAAACGTAAAAGAAAAATTTTTGCAGGGGGTGTTGCAAAAAAATTTTGCTCGACCGATCACATAGGTAGGTACCTACATTATTTCTGGAAATAGGTAACGTACCAAAATATACCCCCTCCTCCCCACAGACAGTTTGGGTACATTATTTCCAGAAATAATATACCTATGTAATCGGTTTTTTGCTGTATCATAATATGAAGTCATAATATGACCTCGTGCTAAGGCCCATGCATCGTACAGGATACAGCAAAAAACCGATTACATAGGTATATTATGTGTGTATCTTGTAGGGTACATTTGTAGGGGACCTTTGGCCATGGTAACTTTGTATGTATCCTTTGTTATACATTGGCCCTCAGTCAAAGGCTCCAGTCGGTTTAATTGTAGCATTTCTGAGTCATGTTGAGGGGTTTCCAATGAAATTTGAGAATTTTCCCAACCGAATTCGAGGAAGATTTTTAATGAGGTTTGGAAAATTCCCAATTTGATTGGCAAATTTTCAAATTTATTTGGAGAGGGCCATAAGGCTGATTAAGGCTGATTGAGACTGATTTATAAATCATAGATGATTAAAAGAAGTCAATCTCTCTGTCTCTCTCTCGGGAACGTTCGAGGGGATCAATCGTTAATGTGAGCAGTCTCACTGGAATTGTGATCGCAATTTCCGGGGATAAATTATCAATTTGACCTGAAATAGAGTGATATTATACTTTGTGCTGAGCAGGGTTGAATAGTAGGCCTGCAAGAAAATAGAAGGCTGCTCCTGTTCCACGGTGTATGAAGTTCATGTTATAAACATCTCAATCTCGTTTTGAACGCATACATGAAGCTCGAGATGAGATGGCATTTGTGCGGTAGAGCTTGAACAGGAACGTCACGGGGGAGGAAAACGAAGCATGAATAGCATCCGAGGGGATAGAACCTAGATAACTGGAAAGCGGGCTTGGAAAATTGGGACGGATGTTGGTATAGGATGCACTGTTGTTCGTCTCAACTCATTACTATTCAAGAACGATTCGCACTGCCTCACCAAGCCTCTTTTAGTGGAGTGCCCCCGGGAAAATCTGCAATGTATGTTTGGCTAAGAGCACCGAGCTAAGGTCAGGCCAGAAGTTGTGGGAAAGCGGAACCGGCCAGGAACCAAAAAAATCCCGAAGATGGTAGGTTTTTCATATTTGTAACAAAAAGGAAAAACGCTGCTAAGTAGATTAGTGACATGGGTACAAATTAAAATCAATGGGTAGAAAATTAAGTTCAAATACTTGGAGTAGGGTCAGGCGGGGTAATTGGAAACAAAATTTCCTTGTTTCAACTTCAACCTCTCCTCTATTTCTTGGGTTAATTCAGAGGAATAACGTATTACGGTCATCTGACCCAGTAATCACTTGGTGATATGCGAAATTCAGAATTTTTGCTCTGACTGCACCAGGGTGATTGAGAGCCTGTTTACAATTACCCCATAGAGTTTGCAATTACCCGAGAGACTATGGGGTAATTGTAAACAGGTATTTTAAGGTAGTGAATAGAAAAGGGAAGTGAATAGGACAACAAAATTATAATTCTTAGCTAATGCAGGGGGTAAAAAAGCACAGAAAATCACAGTACAGTATAGTCTTGAATGAGAAGCAGGATACAATGGCTTGGAACTTTAATACTGACAGAATAATTTGTAATGACGTTGAAAACTGACGAGAACATCTGGTGGTCAAAATTTCAAATCTCTCGTACGCTAGCAGTCCCTGGAAATTTGTAAATCTCCCTGCGCCCATCTTTTTCGATAATTGGGGAGGGGAGAATGCTTTTAACTGATCACAAGTCACAGAAAATTGGTCATTCTCGACCATTGAAAATTTTGATTTGCCATGGTCAACACTTTTCCAGCCCGTAAACTCAATTTCATTCGAAACTTCGACCCTGTACGTTTCATTCCGGTTCACAACATGCAAAACAGCTTCTTCCAAGTCCTCTGGCGAGTAACGCGGTGGTGGTCTCTTCCTCTCGTATTTTCAAGGCATCTGGAAGCAAAGAAACGTGCCTAGTATTTCCGAAAAGAAGTTAAAATTCCCGAAAAATGTTTGATGGCTCAATGTACTTATGGAAATGAACAAAATTTGTTTAAGTATTTGTAATAGTATTTAATACTATTCGTTTACATTTACCTCATAGGACCAAGGGACCGTATGGGGTAATTGTAAACATTCATTTGCAAACCAGCAATGACCGCATTGATCAAAATCTAACTCACATCAGGTATCTCACATCATAGATGAACGAATACAATAATTAAACATACTCGTACTTACTTTTCATCAGCAGTGTCCAAACCTTCACTCTAGTACAACTTTAGACAAATAGATTTTCAGTTTTGGTACATTATTTCCAGAAATAATGTACCTATGTAATTGTTCAAGAAAAATTTTTTTACAACACCCCCTGAAAATTTTTTCTTTCACGTTTCAGAGGTTTTAGAACACGAATCTGCAATAAAAATTTTTTGTCCGTCCGCCGTACGCCGTACGCCGTACGCCGTCAGCAGCAAAACGCATAGAAGGAGTGGTCCGATTTCAAAAAAAAAAAAACGAGCGTTTAGCAAATTTTCCTGTGACGTGCACCTCCTATAAGGGAATCCTCTGAATCAACTCTAGACTACTCAAAAACGATCAAATGTAAAAAAAGTCATGATCTCAAAAACAGTTTTTTTGGGTTTTCGACCCCTTAAAATTTTTTGATCGGATTCCCCTGACAATATGCCTCAAGTTGGAGCAAAACACAACTTTTAGGACCAACCGCACCAAAATCGGATCAGCGGTTCGATACGAAGTGGACGGACGAAATTTTGGCCAAAAATTTCGTCCAGCCACTTCGTATTGAAATACTGATCCGATTTTGACTAAATTAGTCTTGAAAGTTGTGGTTTGCTCCAACTTGAGGCATATTGTCCGGGCAATCCGATCGGAGAAGGTTAACGGGTCCAATTCGGCATAATTAGGGTATATTTTTGAAAAAACACAAAATCTCAATTTTGAAGGTGATGCCGTGGGTTTAGAATTTTTTGAGTATTTTTCCCGTGTTTCTCGCTTGATTTACCATAAGATAGGGTGGTTTTTCCGAAAAAATTCGAAAATTTAGTTTTTTAATCGGTTTGGCTTGAATTTCTTAATGCGATTTCTGCGTTTTCGCGTTTTTGGCAATTTGAAGGAGTCCTACTGAACCGATTTTGAATTTTTTGAGCTCGTTGGATTCCTTGAAGGTTTTTACACATTTTTCACTCCCTATAAGTCAAAATTGATTGGGGTTTAGTAATCAAAAACTGGTTTAAAGACT
Source organism: Nesidiocoris tenuis (assembly GCA_036186465.1). Taxonomy (NCBI): domain Eukaryota; kingdom Metazoa; phylum Arthropoda; class Insecta; order Hemiptera; family Miridae; genus Nesidiocoris; species Nesidiocoris tenuis. The sequence continues at coordinate 8,466,776 of AP028917.1, forward strand.
AATTTTTGACCTAAACAAAAAATATTTTTTTGACCCTTTAAAAAAAATGTTAAAATTCCAAAAAAAATATTTTTGAGTAGGTTTTGGGCAGGTACATGACACAAAAAATTTGCAATTCTCTACAACTCTCCAGGACTAAGAAAAATGCAAAAAACCGATTCCAGCTGGAAAATCCAAGGTCCTAGCCTAGGAAAAATTTCAAAAAAATGTTGGATTTGGCTTCGGGGTTTTTTGGCGGGAATCTTTAGATATTGACTATGAAACATGAAATTTGGCATTTTTTCGAGATTTTGGTCACCAGGGTCAATTTTTTCGCAATTTTCTTGGTTTTACGTCCTAAGCACCTATGGGGTTAAGCAAAAACGTGATACAGGAGAAAATGTCGGGTGATAAATTCCCTATCAGATGCATTCCCACCCTTGATAACGACTGTTTTATCCGAGGGCGTCGGTTTATAGGCTTGGAACTGCAAAACTGCGATTCGGCTATTAGAAAGTGAACGTTATTGGGATTAGCCAGTCTCGCATATTAATAGGGTGGACAGATTAATTAAGGGAATTTAAAGAGCTGTGCGGTGGATAGATGCGATCCCGAGTCAGGCCTTCGCGGAAATCTCAGGTACCGTTTATGAGGGACCCGCAGGGACCTGGTTAGCGTCCAGGTATAAGGGAAGGGATTGGGGAGGGGCATTGTCCCCTCGTGATGAGACCTCGTCAACGGGTCTTAGTAGGAGAAAAAGGGGAGTTTGGCGTATCAGTTCTTATCACTGACGTCATCCCCCGCCCCTCCCGCCTATGGGTCTTCAAAGTGACGTCATCCCCTCCCCCTCCCGCCTATTGATTTCTGACCAGCCCACCCGTTCTGTTGTGACGTCAGAGGTATTTCTCCTGCCAGGCTGTTAGACTGACGTCATCCCCCACCCCTCCCGCCTATTGATTCCTGACCAGCCCTAACGTTCTGTTGTGACGTCAGAGGTATCAGCAGTTATGTGACGTCAGAGGGGGGTAACCTCGACCCCCCTCCAGCCCCAAGGTTATCCCCAGACCGTTGGTAACCTTCCCCAGTAGGACAGTGTTGCCAACATGTTAGAGCTGATGACGCAGTGCTGCCAACCCCCCTCCACTCTCACATTGTTGTTGTTGTACGTTTTTGTCCTTATCATTGGCCATGGTGTACATATATTGTTTTTTACCCCCGTTTTTATCGAATTTTTCCCCCGATGCTACCTACCTCGACGCTAGCGCTCCACGCGGATATTCACCGTACTAGGGGTCCACCACGTTGCAGTCTTTTTTCCTAACCTGATCACCCCACCATCCTAGGATAGTGGTACCTATCAACAGCTGTGAGCTGATGACGTAGTGCTGCCGCCATTCCTATCAGCTTTGTTGTACGTTTTTGTCCTTATCATTAGTCATGGTGCACATATATTGATTTTTATCGAGTTTTCCCCTGATTGCTACCTACCTCAACACTAGCGCCCCAAGCGGACATTCACCGTACTAGGGGTCCACCACGTTGCAGTCTTTTTTCCTAACCTGATCACCCCACCCCCCCTCCCCTAGGATAGTGGTACCTATCAACAGCTGTGAGCTGATGACGCGTTTTTTTGTCCTTATCATTAGTCATGGTGCACATATATTGATTTTTATCGAGTTTTCCCCTGATTGCTACCTACCTCAACACTAGCGCCCCAAGCGGACATTCATCGTACTAGGGGTCCACCACGTTGCGGCTTTTTTCCTAACCTGATCACCCCACCTCCCTGCCCATAGGATAGTGGTACCAACAGCTGATGTCGTATGCTGTCGCAGCTTTGTTGTTGTGCGGTTTTTGTCCTTATCAGTAGCCATGGTGTACAAATATTGTTTTTTATCCCCCTACCCTTTTTTATCGAATTTAATTAAGGTTACCCACGTCGATGCTAGCGCTACCTAGCGGTCATTCATCGTACTAGGGATGCCACGATGCAGTCGGTTTCCTAACCTGTTTCTGTATTTCTTCCCAGGACAGTGCTACCAACCAACCCAAGGTTGCCACCCCCACCCGTCCTTAGCATTTCGTCTAGCTTGATAGCCGTTGGCAGACATACCTTATTTTTTTATTATTTTTTCAACCACATTTACCTAGTGCGACAGTAGCGCGATCTAGCGACGCCTCCATGATACTACCCTCTCCCTAGCGCCATCTAGCGTTTGATCGAGCTACTAACCATGCTAGGCGAAACAACACGTGGCAGGGTGCTGACGTCAGCGTCTTTCGTTAGCCGCCGCCACCGTAAACCTGTTCAAGTTTATAGGTATTCCAAGAATTTCCCAGCGTCTTGTTCAGGTTTGACCCCCCTCCCTCCCTACGTACCTAGGAGAGAATAACCTCGCATTTATATACATATATATAACCGTATTTGGCGAGAATCTAGCGTTTAGTACGAAACATGCATCCGGCGGATGATGGTAACACCTTCAACTATTGCTGTGCAAAGCAATGTTTTAAACTTCCGGATGATTGTATTGATGGACTGGCGTGCAAAAATTGCATGCATTACGGTTGGTGCTATTGCAATTGCAAAATGGTAAAATCACGACAGCGAAAGGAGAAGGAAAAGAAGCAGGGGAAGTTCGGTTGCGCATGCGTGATTTCATGAAGATCTATCCCACCGCACCCTGTTATTTTTTTAAAAAATGAATGCCCGGAGAGAATAATATTCTCATATTTACATATTATGTAAACACTGATTCAATTAAATTCCTGTGAGCTACATGACCACCCATGTCAATAAAATATAAGAAAGGAAAAATAATTACCTATTTTTTATTTAAATTACCCAAGCCCTGCAAAGTGAGGGTTAGTTGTATTTAATTCTACGAAGTGTCAACATGGGTTTGAAAAGACAGCTTGTCGAAGAGATCCACAAACCTAAAAGGAAAAACTATCAACGATCGAGAGTACTAATAAAAGGTTTATTAACGGATCTATGGCAGGCAGATCTTGTAGATTTGAGTATGCATCCTGATAACGGCTATAAATATTTGCTAACAATTATCGATGCTGGATCAAAAAAAGCTTGGGCAAAACCGTTGAAGACAAAAACGGGTGTGGAAGTTTGTAAAGCATTTAATTCAGTTTTTCGATCTAGCGGACTAACGCCAAAACATTTACATGTTGATAGAGGTCGAGAATTTTATAACAAACAGGTTGAAGAACTCATGAAGAAGAGAAAGATAAATATGTATAGTACTTTCACTGAGTTGAAAGCATCAATCGTGGAAAGATTTAATAGGACTATCAAAAACTGGATGTGGACCGAGTTTAGTTTCCAAGGGAACAGAAAATGGGTGAATTTGATACCTACTCTTCTGCACCGGTACAACAATAGAGTTCATCGGTCGACAGGAATGAAACCAGAGGAAGTTAAGAAAGAAAACGAAGCAGTTATTCTCAGACGCCTTTCTGCCAACTTGGCAAAACATCCAGAGCGTACTCCTCGGTTTGCAATAAACGATCGGGTTCGTATCTCGAGAATACGAGATCCGCTCATGAGCAAAGGTTACCTTCCAGCATGGACCAATGAACAGTTCATTGTAGTTCGAATCAGGAAAGATGATAATGTGCCAACGTATAATCTGCAAGATGTTTACGGTAATGATATTCAAGGCCGATTCTACGAAGAAGAGATGAAAAAAACCATGTTCCCTGACAAGTATCTGGTTGAGAAAATACTGAAAAGAAAAAATGGAAAAGCGCTGATCAAATGGCTTGGCTTTGACAATTCATTCAACACCTGGGAAAATGAGAAGAACATTGAATGACGTGTTTTGCTCCAAGGAGAGAGACAAAGAAACCGAAGGGAGATTCGAAATAAATCTATAACAATTTTCAGTGTATTGATCAATTGTGAAATTTGCTTTAATATTGATTAAATATAACAAAATAATTTAATACAAAAGCAGTCGTTTTTTTACTCTTTTAAAAAAATAAACCCATCCAATACCAGAAAAAACATGATCTAAGTACATAATTATGAAATATTCAAAAACAAAGGATATTTATCATTTGCAGAGGCAAGTACTTTTATATGGTACAACAGTAATAATAATATTTATCATTCAATCATATCAAAAAGAACATCAATCATATACACAACCCAATGACATGAACTGTAATCATCTAAGTCATTAATACAGTGAGTAATAATCCCAAGTGAAATAATACAAAAGTGAAATAATCCATTAAAATAGGAGAGACGCAAGCCCAGTGAGTAATGACCCTTGCCCCCACCGTGTAAGAATTTGCAGCGTTTTTTTACAAAAAAATAAAAATCTCATTTCTACCTAAATCATACATAAGCTCAGTGCAGAAGAACGTAAAATTCTGTTCCTTGATAATGATAGGGAATAGTGTGGATACCGTCCTCTAGGATCTGTCGCTTATCATCCATAAATGACAGAGCCACTTTATGGAGTTCGGCTGTGGTGACGATATGGTTTTTTGAGTTGATTTTCTTATAGGTGCTAAACAGTTTAGTATTATCTTTACTTCTTAAAATATTTAGATAATCGTCAAAAGAGATATTTTGTTTCACATATGCAGTTTTTATCCCTTTGCATTTTTTCACAAAATCGTCACCATAGCTGAGCCCATAAAGTTTAGGACGGAGACAGACTATCTCCTTAATGGGGATACCATTCGTTTCATCCTTGAGCATTCCAACTACTTTTTTATGATCGACAGAGTAACATGGATGATCCGGGGGTAATTACTGAAATCCATTATATCCCCAAGAGCTGTTTTCAACAAATCGGACGCGTTGGATACTTCTACATTCAGGATGAATGCGTCCGTATCCATATAGATTAATTTCATGTGATCCCGACCCCTAGACTAGGTCTAAGTTTATCATAAAAAAGATAATACATATAACGTTTGGAGAGTTCTAATATTGCAAACCCGACATAAATTGGCGAATCAAACAAAATTGTTTTTTTATCCATGCTAACACCAATAAGCTGGTCCCGTTCGAAAATATGTCTATCTCGAAAGTTGTGCTTTCGGGATAGTTTCAGAAAGCTTTCTTCATTTGTCACAAGTCTAAAATCCTCGAAATTTCGCTTATTCATCATCGACCTCCCGAATACAGCATTATTGGCTAATTTATAATAATCCTTGTGGAATTCAGATACCGCTGCTGCTCTTAGTGTAGAATTAAACTCCATGTAACAAGCCAGCCATGGAGACTGTTTGAATCGGAGAATTCTGTGGATCCTTTGCACTTGGAGACCATGCTGGACCCCTTGTACCAGGTTCGCATGGTGTACGATGTAGTGACTCTTATCTCCTAGCGTAGTTAAAAGTTTATTAATCTTCGATCCTGGCGGGGGTAAAGACTCTGGGAAAAATGGAAAGTCTGAATGGTCATCATGCAATTCTGCCGGATACTTAATGTCGACTTCAAAAATAAAACCGTACTCACCATCTGTTGGCTGATTTAGATAATAATCAAAATTTTGAACATTTTCGACCCATTCAAACTCTCCGTATGGGAGGGGAGCCACCATCGGCAATGCGTAGAGGTTATTTACGTCTAAATACATAATTGATTCAGCCTGTTTTGTAGGGTCGTACGTTTCAGGTATTTGAGGGTTATTTGCACGAGCCCACCGGGTAACACACTGTGTTATACCACCTCTTATTCCGGATTCTATAAATTGGAGCATATCAATATCTTTCAGTATTTCCAATTTTACACCCGTTTTCTTCAACATCGCCTCCCAGAAAAAACCAGGCGATGTAAAGTGCCAAGCAGGATCTAAACCATACTGAGCCCTACTAATACCTCTATAGCTTTCGAACACATCAGCTAAAAGAACTATATCGGTTTTCAGGTATAATAAGGTGTATTCCATCATGGTACCAATATTGAAACGCCTCCAAACTGTATGAGCATGATTGAAGTCTGCCTCAGAAATGTGCTCCAATGTTAGGTCCGAGTAAAAGGTTTCTCTAGGGGGTAGTGATGTTTCCTCCAGAACTTCCCAATTGCTAATATACGTATAGGGGTATACCCCTTTTCTTAGCAAAAGTTGACGGCAGTCATCATCTGGGAACATACTCGTCATTTCTGGAAATTCCGTCAAAGTATCGACCAGCTTGCCTAGGGCTGACGAAAGAAAACGGTATGAGTCTAAAAATCGAGCTTTAATTTTGCAATTGTTGAATGATTTAGAAAAACTAATGTAATTTTCGGATGACTTTGAAATGACATCTATCTCCCCTTCATGTAAATGTAATTTGCGAACTAAGAAATGCCCGTCATACCCTGACAGATTGTGAAAGAAAACGGGGACGAAGTGAGGTAACTTGAGCTGTAGGTTGCAATCCGCACAAAGGGAGGCTCTAAACCTACCATCAAGATGGTCATGATCAGCTACCTTTGTTACATCATCATCGTCAAACCGCTTAGAGCAAATTTCGCATTCAGTGGCTGCATCATGCTTGGCTCGAGATTCAGGGGTCCAGTGCAAAGGGATATTTGTTCGATACACCAATTCAACAGTTAGACAAATATCTTTCAATGTATCCATGAACCTATCCAAACAATCTGGACCACTGAATGTGATCAATTTGCTCTCAATCAAGTCAGGGTAGTACGACTTAACATACATACCTGCACAGGTTGGCACGTGAACGTCTTTGTCCACTGTCCACGAACAGTCATCGCCGGTGTTATCGGTGGCTGATTGTGACAGTGGACGGAGCAGACATTCGATGTCAGCGTAAATCACCACTGGTACAGGTATGTTATGTTTTATATTTTTGAACTGTATAAAGTCACTCTTAGGAAACTCATACCTGCAAGGAGCAAATTTGAGGCAGAACTTTTCATGTTCTCTGAGTTGCTGTAAGGCTGGTTTACCGATGCGACCTACGCTGTACGTCTTGAAACAACGCATGCACATCTCGTGCCTAGGATGGTGCCTATTGATTTGGTTATGAGTTAACCTGAACAGGTCTCTGATAAAACAATAATGATCATTGTCCCCTGAACGCAAATACAACAAGTTGATATGAGACAACGTGTTGATACCATTTACGATCGGAGATATCCTCAGAGGATACACTGAATTTTTATCATCTAAACCATAAACATTAACGCTAACATGATTAACCCTTTCAAATTTAATAATATCCCTAACTTTAACTGGAAACGTCAAATTCGAAAAGCTGTATGTTGATGACAACTGATTGTAGAAATCAGGGCGATTAGTGTTCGATTGCCCCGCGGTTGTAAGCGAACCTAAAATCGCGTATTTGAAACAATAATCGTCCTGATTCACTACATTCAGCACAGCAAATCTGTTTTTGACGCATGTCGGAAGAGGAATGTATGATCTTCCTTTTAATGGTTGGAATTTGGACACTTTCAACAATATACCTCTGATTGATGACAATGCCCATCCAGATCCTTTTTTTTCAAACGACTCTAATTCAGCTAATAAGGATTCAAAACATTCCCATATCAAATCCCCAACATCATCGCATGAATATATGTTACGTGTTGTTGTTTTGAAATTCGCTAATAAGATATTAGAATTATCATCACCAGGCTTCGTAAAGGTGCATTCCAACCACAAAGAAAATTTTAAATTCTTCCACTGAGCTATGTATGAATTTATGGTTCCAATGAGAACATGCATAATGGTTAATAGGAAAAATTCTACTGTTTTGAGACAGTTAAGGTTGTGAAAATAGATATCGGCCGCTACGTCTCCCAATCTTAAAACTACTTCGCCAAAACGCCCTGGCGCTGTTGATAGGTTCGCCCCCCACGCATACCTATTTCCCACCCGGTTCACGCTGTTGTTTGAACTAATATGATCGGTGTGGAAGATTACGGAGGGGCGATGTTGAGCTGATGAGGAGGAGGAGGAGGATGGTCTGGCGTATGAGTGATCCATCGCTGTATTAAAATAAGTAGGTACGCAAAACTATCTGCAAAAAAAAAAATATACATATATTTTTGAATAGCTATACAAAACGTAATTACTTAATTAAACAATACTGCATTATTTTAGTATCTCTGAACATTGCCGCTGACAGGAGTATATGATATAAGCTTATCATATACAATGATGGCTATACAACTTGTTGTTGGGGGGAAATTTTCAGTCACTTCGACCTGCAACGTTACATCTACAGCCCCTTCGTTAACATGATCTTCTGTTTTAGAACAGTCTATACATATAATAGGACATTCTCTGAACTTTGAACGATTTAGTAAAGGCGAAGGATTTTTTACGTGATGAAATATCTGCTGAAATCGAATATAGCTATCATAAAGCTCAGCAAAAACACCTCTGTTCATATCTACTTGCATCTCTTGGAAGGGAAATTGCTCATTATTTAAAAAAAGGCGAAAGCTCGCTAGAGATACCGCGTCCGGTTCCGACAGGTTTTTGGTAATGTTGTTCTTCTTATTTGTATAGAAAGCTACAACGACGTAACGCGGTTTTTGCATTTGATTGCAAGTTTTTATTGGCCATGTAAATGTGGTTGACTGGGGAACTGCCGGATTTTCATGATATTCCCACCCACGAAAAACCAAAGGTAATGGAGGGTCTCGTTTAGTAGTCATATACATTTGAAGTTTGAATTTGTCTGCTAATTTAACCACAGGTACTACCCATTGTACTTTTTCTAAAACAATAGAAACATCCGTATGAGCTTCAACTCCTATCAATGCATTGAAATCGTTGCTGGAACGTGTTAGGACGAGTTCTTGAGTTACACCAGTCACTACTCTGCGCTCGTCAGCAAAAACTCCCATGAAATAATGCAACGGGATCACAACGGAGAAGGTCCCGTCGGTGTGCACTATAGAGTCAGGGGCAAAAGCCGTCTTGTTGGGATCGCTGATTCCCGCGTTAGATGCTGCATTCAAATCTGCTTCGCTGAATGATACTAGTCCTTTCAAGGTAGAAACAATTCCTGGATTCCGAACATGATCAACATCATGACCGTTGATTCTGTACGTAATTGTATCGAAAAGATGTAAAAATCCGTTGTTGATTACACGCAATGGTTGGTCTGGTGCAGATGTGCCTTTCCTCAATTTACCCGTCAGGGATAAGTAACTGTCAAATGTGGCGTAGGTGTCATTATTATTTATGATGATTCTAATTTCCGAATTCGGACCGAGATCTGTCATGTTGAATGGTGAATTTCGAATAAAATGGTATCCAACAATCCTGTCGGCGATCGTTGGTGGTTTAGTTATCTGCAGTGAAGGTTCCATAACGTCTCACTTTGTAACCAAGGTTTTTGAGAATCCGAACGTTTTCCAACGTGAGAATGTTTCGTTTTCTTTTCCTCGAATCAATTTTCGGGTATTGATGATGATACGACCTCAGCAACTGAGGGTATTTTTCTTTCTTCTTCTTCTTCTCTCGAATGGGGTGAGAAATTTCTTCATACAATGTGGACGATGAATTATTGAAATCAAAACCCATCAAGTATTAGAATCACTGTAGCCGTATAAGTTCCAAAACGATGGTGATATTTTCCTTTCTGAAGTCTAGCAGAGATCCTCGTTCATCGACAACCCGAAGTTGAATGAAGTCTATTACATTTCTATTAATCCTTAAATATACGATAGGTGACGGAGAATGGATTATTCTGTAATTGATATCAACGTCCGGATTAAAACTGTGTAATATAGTCGATGGCGATGAGTTGAAATACGAATCAGAGGCCAACAAATTGCATTCGATATTTATCGAGTTGTAGTTGAAAATATTGACGGGACTTGGGGCGGTGTGAGTCATATCTTTGAGCAGCAACACTTTTTGAGTGAATCCCAGAAGTGGACCAATGCTGTTATCCTCCATCATGCTGACGTCGAAAGTTGCTATGAAGCGTACATGACCGGTGCTCGAGTCAACCGAAAATTTTATGTTGTGCTTTTCAGGCGGTAGATCTCTCGCTATTCTTGTCTCTTCTACCCGTTTTTCGATGAACTCGAAAATCTCCTCAGTTCCATAGGTACCGGCTGGAAAGGTGATGGCTTCGTCTCCAAAAATATGGAAGTGATCGGTGATATCTTTTTTAATGTTAGAGATGGTATTATAGCTCATAAAGGTTCGTAAACCAATACCATACTCGGCATTAACATCTAATTCAATCGGTGGGAAAATCGTAGCGCTCATGAGACTTTCCGTAGAACTAAGGGTAAACAATCTAGACATTTTGTTTCAATGAGAAGAAAAAGACATGAAAAATGCCCACAATGCTCACAGTCAACGTCTTGGTACTGAATGTTGTTGTAATATATCATGCAACCCTTTAAGTATTTTAAAAGCTCAATCGGTGGTTCCATCCCGTAAGAGTCGAAATAAAACACTATTGAACCGTGTTTTCGCACTGCTGTCCAGTGAGTTCCATCTGATGCGGTTGATGGTGCCAAATTTATAACCATCCGCTCTTCAAACCGCGGTTTTTTAGGTAACTCATTTCGCATAAAAACTCCTCTAAAATTAGGTGCCCTATGGCGTAATACACGTTCCAGTTCATAATTACTCAATGGTCGGTTTGGAATTCCATTCAACAGCGCTTGTAATGTTGAATAACGTAGCCCATGCCCCGCCGCCTCTTCCCATCTCGCTTTAGCGAAGTGTTTCTCCTGCTCTTTTTTTTCTTTTTCGAAGAAGTGGACGGAAAAGGGATGCCTTTTCCTAGTCTTTCCGTTGCCAGATTGTGTCGTCTCATTTCTTCTAGCTTCGAGTCCTCTCGTTTTACGTCTTTGATATTTTTTATCATTTGTGAAACACCCGATCCTATCCCTGCGAGAGCGCCGAGCCCCCCTAGGATGGGGACGAGTGGGAAAAACCCGCCGCGATATCGCTGCTTCTTCGTCCTCCGGGAAACTCTGACTTTTCGTCGTGGTTTCTGTTTTTTCTTTTTAACCAGTTGTCGCAATTTCATACCCGCTCCGAGGGCTAGTTTTGTTTTCATAGCCAAACCAACTGCTAGAGAAGCCAGGCGTTCTTTTAAATTGCTATCATTAGCTTTGAAACGCGAGAAAGCAAGTTTAGCTAGTTTTCGATCGGCCTTATGTCTATCATTCAGATTTTTAAATTTCTCGTACGATAAATCATGTTGTTTACAGAACGAATCCAGAGCGGAAACTGGTTCAACTTTATCCGCCACTTGGCTTAATATAGGGTTACCCGGACCGCAAAAATTCCCGTGAATTAGTAGAGGTGTTTTATTATGATTGATAAAAGCATTAAGCAAACCCATTATGTCGAAAATGTTCAGACATACAATGGTTAGGTATATCAGGACGTCTCTTATTTATATACACAGCAGTTTCCAAAATGGAGTTGAGGCAAGCAGATGTTTCATTCCCGATCATAAACTACGACGAAGTCGGTCAAACAAAAGGCTACAACAACAACTTTCCTCGGCATAAGAACGGCACCCTACTACCTGAAAATGTTCGCGCTATTTTATGTGGACCATCCGGAAAAGGAAAAACTAATTTCCTACTGAACTTGATTTTAGCCGAAAATTCTCTCTCATTTTCAAAACTTTTACTCTTTTCAAAAAGCCAGCACCAAGAAAAATACTCATTTTTGGACCAAGTGTTTGAAGGGCTGCCTGATATCGATTACATAAAATGCTCGAACGTGGATGAGCTACCGCTTTACTATTCATGCTGGGATGATGATAATCATGAAAATGGAAAAGACCACATTCTCGCCATTTTTGATGATGTTGATGATTCATTCAATGCGATAATAAAAACATGTTTTACCCGAGGGAGACACTTCAACATTGATTCATTTTATCTAATCCAATCATACGCATCATGCATGAAACATTTTGTTCGGGACAATGCTAACATGGTTATACTATTTCCTCAGGATGGACGAAATTTGAATTTAGTTTGGAGAGACCACGCGCATAATGATATGACGTATCAAACCTTTACCGAGTTGAGTCGAAAAGCTTGGTTAAAACCCTTCAATTTCCTAATGATTGATAAAACACGAGACACAAACGAAGGGCGCTATCGAAGTGGTATGGACGCATTTTTCAAATTTCCAACAGAATTCGACGTATAAATAGGGATGGGCAAGAAGTATCCGAACCATTCGTATGAAAAAAATGCCAGCGAGACTGACTCATCGACTGCAGACCAAACACAACCGTGAGATGGACGCCGAAGAAAAAGCAAAAACTGCACACCAACTTCACGTAGCACGTCAAGCTCTTAAGCGCAAGTACAAAGAACTCGAAATTAAAAGTGAGAACGCTTCAAGGTCTCTTGAGGATCAATACAAACCTATCACAAATAATCTTAAGGCGCTGATGTCAGCGGTTGTATCATCATCATCTCAAAAAACAAGTGATAGCGATACGGCTAAAGAAAAAATGATAACCAAAAGGGAATTAGAGGAGGAAGAGGAGGACGAAACTATGGATCAAGATGACGTGAAGGAGGAACGGAGCGACGATGAAATTTTCCACGTGATCCCACAGGATAATCAACATATATCCAATTTTCATGATTTCACTCCTCCGATGACCTCACCTATGTTGCGTAATATTTCATCTCCAAGTAATGCTTCAAATATTATGAGAACTCCGCAAAAACATCTTACACCAACGCCTAAGTCCATTCTCATGAGAAAAATGCTGCAGGCCCGCGAGCGGGTGAAATCTAATCATGATGATGATGATGAAAATGTGGAATCACTTGATACGGCTCGATCTTTTGCGACTAAAACGCCAGAAGGTCGAGAACAAGTTCGAGAGTTTGTCAACCAATGGCCAACGTATGCATCGGCCTATTTTAAATTATTATCCACCGGCGAATGGGACGAGCATGAAAAAGGAGAGTTGGACAGGATTTATGGACCTAAAGTTCAACGATCGGGTGTTACATTGGGAAAGTCTAAAATCACATTTGACCCACGTTGCATATATATCGATGGAAAACCCTATGAAGCTACACCAGGACTCTTCGAATTAATTTTTTTGCGAAACCCTACCAATTACGACTCGATAGATTTCAATCAGTACCACGATATAGTGAAGCAAACAAATGTGGCATACCACGGTTATGATCAGCATCGACCTTTGAATCGTTTCGGTGGAGTTAAATACAGGATCGCTATTTCAAAAATTTATCCACCACTGAAAAAAACTTCTTCAAATAAAAAGGGAAGTGGACTTGATAAAAAGCTCACAAGCTTTACAGCATTCGATGAAGACGAAACTCGGGAGTGGATAAATTCATCGGATGATCCTAATTTGCTCGTGCATCATTTAGAATTGTGTCTAGGCTCATTCGGTGCGGGAAATACGAGAGTACAACACAAAGCGAACGATATAATCGACCGCTTAGAAGAGTTGGGTTATATTTATTGAAATCTACCCTCGGCAGAAAAATAAAAAATATACATAAATGTCCTGCGACAAGTTTGGGAATCATCGTAGGAGGAATCTGCTAGTAAACAATAGCCCAACGAAAGCCCAACACGTCGCAAACAAAAAATATGTTGATGAAGCGATAGCCAACTTGAAGATTACCAACGAAAAGGCACGATATAACTTGAAAGATGAAATGGTGCTTCTAATGAGAGAACTAATGCGATCAAATAACGAGAGCGTGCTGAGAAAAGAAATTTCATCATTCATAACAAAAGTGGAGAATAAGTTGAAGAAGTTGGCAGAGGAAGTGAGGGTATTGAAGGCGTCGACTAGATCATATAAGGACTGAGCTTCGTAAACCGTATAATCAGTTTTGAACTAATATCTGTCCAATCAACACCATGGTGTCCGTACTATTAGATATTACTCTACAGTTTGATCGCATTATCAAAGAGTTGACCATATACCCTTGCGAATCATCGGTGATTAAACATTACGTATTCATGCCCCCTGATGATTTGATGCATCTACAAAAAACGGATAACGCCGGCTCGTTTCAATACAATTTTTGTCGCGAGCATATACACGGTTTGAAATTCGGTGATGGCAATACTCCTTATTGTGAACTACGCAACATTCTCCAGACTGAAACTGACGGTTTCAAGTTCCTGTACGCCAAAGGGTTGGAAAAATGTGCAATTTTGAGGGAATATCTACCAGATGATCGCGTGATCCATGACTTGGGTGTGTTCAACTGTCCGAAGTTAACCGCGTTGTTGGAATCTTCGAGTGCAACGACAGCAAAACCTTGTTCAACCCATGAAAAAGCAGGACCAATCTACCATTCATCATGCTCGATGGTCAAGATTCAAGCATTACACGCGTGGTATCTAACTCATCAACAATCTGTGAACTTATTTGACACTGCGCCGCGTCAGCAATCATTTAATGGAATCAAAATGAGCATTGATCCGGCTATCCTGGCTAAACGTGGATTTTTCAGAGACTGTTACGCGAAGGACTCTATTCGATGCGTATTTTGCATGACGTCTATGAAGAGTTATAGCTACCAGTCACATGACTGTATCGGATGGTATGGAAATATTTCGTCTTAATACCCAATGAAATTACAATTTAATGTCATGAAAAAATAATAAAAATATATGGGTACTCACCAATGAAAAATGAGCGATCAATCCAACTTATTCCTGCTTCTTCCGGAGGATTATTTCTTTCTATCCCGTATTGTCTGAACCTAAAATAGAGTGGTGAAAAAATAACACTATCATTAAAAGATGTACATACAAACATACAATGAAGTAGGCGTTTGTTTCATTAATTTGCACTGCAAATTGAAATTAAAAATAATAACAAATTTAAACGTATACTTACTTGCAGAAATAGCCAAGTCGAGCCGATTGCCTTCGCACACTTGAGTTATCACGCTCAGCTGTTGAAGGGATGATTTACTATGAACCTGAGAAACGTATTTCGCAGCTGCAACCCCTTAGAGAAGAAAAAAGACAATGAACAAGGTTTAAAGAGATGTTTTGGCTTAATTACAAAATAACCATAATTTAAACTATAAACAGCAAGATTGAAACTTACCTCAAGATGAATAACTCAAACGAAATAAAAAGGTGAAGAGTGAACAAACAGAACTCGAGTAGTAGGGAGTTTCCTTCTAGCACAGAATCAACTGAAGATATGAAACAATAGTAGCTGTGAATCAGTCCTTTTATAAAATCCTCAATGGTCAAATTTCCTCTCTCCTCCTGGTGAGAACACTGAGCTCGAGAAAAATTTCCAACGTTACTGGATAGGATCGCGGTTGGTAAAAGACGCTGAAGTCAGCAGAAGTTCCCTCTTCGACTCTGACTGATTTTGTGAAAAAAACTGACGTTCCCTTACTGTCTAGCCTACGTCTTATTATTCCAATACTCTTATTGTTCAAATTTGGTATTGGTGTGACACCGCACTAGCCCATCTTTGTCCGCTAGATCGAAAAACTGAATTAAATGCTTTACAAACTTCCACACCCGTTTTTGTCTTCAACGGTTTTGCCCAAGCATTTATTGATCCAGCATCGATAATTGTTAGCAAATATTTATAGCCGTTATCAGGATGCATACTCAAATCTACAAGATCTGCCTGCCATAGATCCGTTAATAAACCTTTTATTAGTACTCTCGATCGTTGATAGTTTTTCCTTTTAGGTTTGTGGATCTCTTCGACAAGCTGTCTTTTCAAACCCATGTTGACACTTCGTAGAATTAAATACAACTAACCCTCACTTTGCAGGGCTTGGGTAATTTAAATAAAAAATAGGTAATTATTTTTCCTTTCTTATATTTTATTGACATGGGTGGTCATGTAGCTCACAGGAATTTAATTGAATCAGTGTTTACATAATATGTAAATATGAGAATATTATTCTCTCCGGGCATTCATTTTTTAAAAAAATAACAGGGGGGGGGGGGATAGATCTTCATGAAATCACGCATGCGCAACCGAACTTCCCCTGCTTCTTTTCCTTCTCCTTTCGCTGTCGTGATTTTACCATTTTGCAATTGCAATAGCACCAACCGTAATGCATGCAATTTTTGCACGCCAGTCCATCAATACAATCATCCGGAAGTTTAAAACATTGCTTTGCACAGCAATAGTTGAAGGTGTTACCATCATCCGCCGGATGCATGTTTCGTACTAAACGCTAGATTCTCGCCAAATACGGTTATATATATGTATATAAATGCGAGGTTATTCTCTCCTAGGTACGTAGGGAGGGAGGGGGGTCAAACCTGAACAAGACGCTGGGAAATTCTTGGAATACCTATAAACTTGAACAGGTTTACGGTGGCGGCGGCTAACGAAAGACGCTGACGTCAGCACCCTGCCACGTGTTGTTTCGCCTAGCATGGTTAGTAGCTCGATCAAACGCTAGATGGCGCTAGGGAGAGGGTAGTATCATGGAGGCGTCGCTAGATCGCGCTACTGTCGCACTAGGTAAATGTGGTTGAAAAAATAATAAAAAAATAAGGTATGTCTGCCAACGGCTATCAAGCTAGACGAAATGCTAAGGACGGGTGGGGGTGGCAACCTTGGGTTGGTTGGTAGCACTGTCCTGGGAAGAAATACAGAAACAGGTTAGGAAACCGACTGCATCGTGGCATCCCTAGTACGATGAATGACCGCTAGGTAGCGCTAGCATCGACGTGGGTAACCTTAATTAAATTCGATAAAAAAGGGTAGGGGGATAAAAAACAATATTTGTACACCATGGCTACTGATAAGGACAAAAACCGCACAACAACAAAGCTGCGACAGCATACGACATCAGCTGTTGGTACCACTATCCTATGGGCAGGGAGGTGGGGTGATCAGGTTAGGAAAAAAGACAGCAACGTGGTGGACCCCTAGTACGATGAATGTCCGCTTGGGGCGCTAGTGTTGAGGTAGGTAGCAATCAGGGGAAAACTCGATAAAAATCAATATATGTGCACCATGACTAATGATAAGGACAAAAAAACGCGTCATCAGCTCACAGCTGTTGATAGGTACCACTATCCTAGGGGCAGGGGGGTGGGGTGATCAGGTTAGGAAAAAAGACTGCAACGTGGTGGACCCCTAGTACGGTGAATGTCCGCTTGGGGCGCTAGTGTTGAGGTAGGTAGCAATCAGGGGAAAACTCGATAAAAATCAATATATGTGCACCATGACTAATGATAAGGACAAAAAAACGTACAACAAAGCTGATAGGAATGGCGGCAGCACTACGTCATCAGCTCACAGCTGTTGATAGGTACCACTATCCTAGGGCAGGGGGGTGGGGTGATCAGGTTAGGAAAAAAGACTGCAACGTGGTGGACCCCTAGTACGGTGAATATCCGCGTGGAGCGCTAGCGTCGAGGTAGGTAGCATCGGGGGAAAAATTCGATAAAAACGGGGGTAAAAAACAATATATGTACACCATGGCCAATGATAAGGACAAAAACGTACAACAACAACAATGTGAGAGTGGAGGGGGGTTGGCAGCACTGCGTCATCAGCTCTAACATGTTGGCAACACTGTCCTACTGGGGAAGGTTACCAACGGTCTGGGGATAACCTTGGGGCTGGAGGGGGGTCGAGGTTACCCCCCTCTGACGTCACATAACTGCTGATACCTCTGACGTCACAACAGAACGTTAGGGCTGGTCAGGAATCAATAGGCGGGAGGGGTGGGGGATGACGTCAGTCTAACAGCCTGGCAGGAGAAATACCTCTGACGTCACAACAGAACGGGTGGGCTGGTCAGAAATCAATAGGCGGGAGGGGGAGGGGATGACGTCACTTTGAAGACCCATAGGCGGGAGGGGCGGGGGATGACGTCAGTGATAAGAACTGATACGCCAAACTCCCCTTTTTCTCCTACTGGTCTTGTTTAATCGCTCAGTGTTTTTTCTTCTTTTTATACCTATTTATTCATCATTGTGAAAAAGTACCATTTAAGCATCATTGAACTCACCATTGACCATTACTCCACAAATGATATGATGATAAACCTACCTACTCCAACTATTTGAACTTTATTTTCTGTGATACCCAGACAAATAATGTACCCATGTCACTAATCTACTTAGCAGCGTTTTTCACAAGGCAATGTGACTCGTTTGACAACGGATGATCAGCAGCCCGGGAAACTTGGGGACCCTCTCTAAATCTCTTCAATGAATTGAGGTTGCATTGAAGAAGTTTACTGGAAATTTATTTTTAAATCGGCCCCAGGGGCGGTAATAGCTCTTGTTTCCAATTACCCCATGTTTCCAATTACCCCGCCTGACCCTAGGTAGGTTTATCATCATAATATAGGAGTCAAAATTTGTATACAAATAGAAAAATGTGCCCAAAAAATGCTAACGGAATCTTGCTATTAATATTTTGATCAATGGAAGTTAAGTTCGGATGAACGGAAATTTCGTTTTTAAAAAACGTTATTTATTAATTCCAGAAAAATTCACAAAGAATTATTACGTACGAAAGCTAGACCGACTCTGATGAGCTCTACGAGAGAAAGACTGCTGCTCGCAGGCAGCGGATCGCTAATATAGACTTTCTTAGCCTACTCAGCAGAAATGGCTCAAGGCCTCTAAATAAACAGATATAGTTCACATAACTCGTCCCCCCTGAGATTAAAATTATGGCTGACAAATTTTGTAAATGAAAATGTAACAACACTAATAATGATGACATTACAATATGATGTTACACTATGACAAAAATAGTAATGACAAAACAAAGGTTCAAGACTAATTTACAATGTTAAGGGAGACGTAAAGTATTACATAAAATCATAAGTTTGTGAGTATTTAAACAAATACTTCACTTAGCTCCTGGCAGGAGGATTGACCAAAAGAGTTGCCCTATATTTCCTATAACACTGGGTAACAGCCAAAAAATCGTCCGGGGTTTCTCAGCATTTTTAGACTAATTTTGGTGTTCTGATTCCAAATATCGCCTCGGTTTTGCTCTATCAGGTCAACTTTTTGAGATACAGCCATAGCTACCTGACGAGCTATACATACGAGGAGGGACCCAAAAGTAACGGGAATTCTGTCATAACTTTTTTATTTTTCAATATTTTTACACCAAATGTTGATCACCTTCAAAGTAATTACCACTGACTGCAACGCACTTGTCCAATCGGGTTTTCCACCTTTAAAAACATTGTTCAAATCCATTTAATGGAATGAGCTTGAGGCCATCCAGCGATTTTTGTTTTACCTCTTCCACAGTCGTAAGTCGTTCTCCTTTCCAGTCCCTTTTGGGACGGGGGAACAAAAAAATAGTCGCAGGGGTCAAAATCGGGTGAATAGGGGGGGTGAACAATCAGTGTCATGCCATTTTTCGTAAGAAACTGCTTCACAGACAGGGCAGTGTGTGCGGGGCATTGTCATGATGGAAGAACCAATCCCCTGACTGCCACAAATCCGCCCTTTTTCTCAATCATCAATGAGTTGATGATTCTACATCAATCAACATCAACATAAATGGCCAATGAGTTGATTTTCTCAACGTTGTCATCAGTTCTTGACATTGAAGGGCGGCCAGAACGAGGTTGGTCTTCAATCGTCATTTGCCCATTTTTAAAACACTAAAACCACTCGTAGACTCGTGTTTTGCTTAATGCAGCATCCCCATAAGCAGTTTTTAGCAATTAGAGAGTTTCAGCCGGCGTTTTCCTTAACAGAAAACAAAATTTTACGGCCGCGCGTTGCTCCACGGCATCACACGTTTTCGCCGAAACAGAAAAAGTTATTTCACTAAAAAAGATCTAACGGACGAACCGTTCAACTAACAGCGACCCAACTTTGCACACTGGCTCTTGAGATGTGTCCCTTCCAAACCCCTCACTTGCCAACGAACCACTCACAGCAGTCTTTCCCCTCCAGCTCGATTCCCGTTACTTTTGGGTCCCCCCTCGTATGTTAATTTGAGGGTTTTGAGTTCAATCCTGGCTTTTTTAAAGGATATAGCCAAGTATTCATATATAAATGGTTGCTTCTGATGTGTTTCTGTGTCCAAATGACGAAGTCATATTTTCTTTACTCCAAAATTGAAAAATCCAATATGAGCAGCATCAAGCTTGTCTGTATATCCGATATGTCTGTAGCGAACAAACCTGACCTGATTGAAACAAACAACGGGCATTTCCGAACTCAGAGCATCACCATTAGTCTAATTCCGCTGGAAAACCCTGGACGATTTTCCGAAAAAATTTTTTTGTTACGCAGTGTAATGAAAGATTATGTAGATAATAGTGGATATTAACAATAGGTAGAATACAATCGTCCAAACACTAGGTGTGATAATTCGAACTATACGTTAGTGGAAGGTGAATTTGTATAGGCGGGTACCGACAGTTGGTTAATCGATTTTAGTTTTATTGAAGTCGATGGTTTTTGGTTGAAATTTAATTGTTTGTTAGTTTGATAAGTCACAACAGGGCTGGATTCGCGTTCGCTATTAAGGAAAGTAATGTCGTTAGTTGCAAGAGATCTGAGGGCATAGCGTACAGTCGGTAGAACAGTCGTGTGAGAATTTGATTAATTCTGTCTGTAAAGTAATTCGTCTGTCTGGTAATAGTGGGTAATTGTATGGTAGAAGTCCGTTTTCTTAGCTGGTCCTAGTTTGATAGGTATCAGCCCTAGGTTCGTAGTTACGTTTACTATTTTCAGTCCGTAAGTCCATTGTAGCAAAGTGTCGAGGATGGCGAAAATAACCTTGGAACAGATGGGGGTTGAATTTATAGTAATTCGTTCGCGAGTATTTCTTCACACATTAATTTTCTAACCTCGGGAATTTGAGAGTGTTTGATTTGTATTTCTTCTGAGGAACCTAGTGATTTTGCGTATTGGCATACGAATACTCCACAGTCGTCGTTGTTTTGTTGAAGTGGTATGTCAGTGCGTTGTGTGAATTTCCAGTTAGTAGTGTCTAGTGGTGTACCTTTTTTGTGATTATGTTCTTCTGTCAAATAATTTTTGATGTCTTCAAGTATGTCAGTGCCGTCTTTTCCTAATGAGTCTAAGTACTCAATCTTTTGCAGTTTGATATAGATCGTTATTAGTCTCCAATGGGCGGCTTTGAAGATTGGGATGAAAATTATGTCCTTTTCGAAGAGGTCAGTTTTCCTAGTGTAATTTTTGACTCTTGTATATCCTCCAGCTTTTAGGGAAACGTACAAGAAGGTGTTGAAGGAAAAGGTGGTCGGAAGTTTGTGGTTTTGCTTGCTTCTTTGATCTATAAGTTCCATGTAAAAGTTAATGATTTTATCGTTTAGCCAATTGGATTCTCTGAGGGTAAGAAGGTCTTCTCTAGTGATGTTAAGGCCGAATTTTTTTGTAAGTACTTCGGAACGATCCAAAGTATCGTCCCAGGCGTTGATTACTGATTCCGAGAATTTTTTGGGTCGACGAATATTTGACAAATGAATCTTTTCTTTGGTGTTATGATGTCGAGGTATTATCTGAGCGGTTTTCAATTCGTGATCAACGGTTTTTATAATTTCTTTATTATACTTGGGTTTAGTTTTGGACTGTTTCTGGACTGTTTTTACGTAAACTTCCGGCGGTATTGCAGGCAGGTCTTCGCGGTCTTTATTCTTTTCTTCTATGACTTTTTCCTTTGCAACGTGAAGTTTTTCTTTAATTTGGGAGTAAAGAATTTTCATTTTTTCTTTGTGGAGAGCTAAATAGTTGTTTTTAAGTATTGTGTCAACGTCTAAATCAAGAAGTGTGTCGTCGTTGATGTGTCCGTAAAGAAGTTCGAATGGAGTTAATTTGGAAGCGGTGTGAATTGAGTTATTATAGGCCAAAATTGCGTGAGATATTTTCTTTTTGATGCTATCTTTTTTGAATTCTTCTCTCTCTTTCAGTACTCTAATGTGTTCGATCAATGTGGAGTGAAATCTTTCGATCAAACCTTGTGAATCGGGGTGTTGTGAGGAGGTGTAGTGAATGTTGATTTTGTGGAGGGCTGTAAATTCTCTCAATAAGGAATTTTGAAATTCTGGACCATTATCTGCTACTAAATTTTTCGGGATGCCATGATGATTAAAGAAATTCATAAGGGCTTCCACTATTTCTATTGCGTTGGCTGATTTTACTGGATAGGCTTGGGCATATCGGGAAAATGAGTCAATAATTGTTAAAACTTTGGATCCGTCAAGGGTGATAGTGTCTATGTGAATAGTTTCGAGAGGGCGTGACGCTGTAGGTGTCACATTATACTTGACTTTGAATGGTTTTCGATCGTATTTGCATTTGAGGCAAATTTCACAATTATTGATGCAACGTTGGATTGTTTCTTTCATGTTTGGCCAGTAGTGAGTTCGCCTAACGTGTTCAAAGGTTTCCGCGATGCCTCTGTGGTTGGTGGTTCCTTCGTGATATTTTTTGATTAGGTTTTTTCTCTCGGTTGCATCGAATACCTCTTCTAGTTTTTTCGTATATTTAGTCATTGAGATTTCCGAAAAAGCGAAATGTTGGGTCATTATTTTGGTGAATTCTTCGTAAATGTCGGTAGTGAAAAATAATCCATATTTAATTTTTGGTACAATGAATTCCTTGACAAATTTTACTACTTCTTGCTCTAATTTCGAGGCACAAAATTGGACGGTGATCCTGGTTTTATTGCCAAATATTTTTTCGATTTTTACAGGTTTTTCGGCAGGCATTTTGACGGTTTCAATAATAATTTGGTTGTTGCAATTGTTAATTGGTTCTTCTCGAATTGGAATGGCTACTATGGCATGGCCTATTACATTCGAATGGACAGTACCCTCTACAGTGGACATTTTTTCATTTGAATCTAGTTCTTCGTCGGGATCGAGGTTGACAATTACAGAGCTATTTTCGTCTGACTCTAATTGATCGGTAATTTTTTCAAGGGTGTTAGGAGTGCAAGTGGCAAAGAAGTCGTCCAAAGCATCGTCTAATTCTTTTTCGAGGGGATCATGAACGTCGTCTTTGTTATTTAGTAGTTCCGAAATTTGAGGGAGAGGGTATTTGTCTTGAATGGTTTTTTCGTTCAATTTCCTATAGTCAATCACAATTCGAAATTTGGGTTTTCCACTAGCGTCAGTTAGGTCTAACGTTTCGGCAGTGACTGGTTGAATTTGAGCAAATTTTCCGACAGTGTTGGCTGGGTTTAGAATTCTGACATATGTTTCGTGGTCTTTAACTTGGATTAAGCACTCCGGAATTTCGAGTTTACCGATTCTGGTGTATGGCAAAAGCGCTTTACCGTTTTCGATATTTTTAACCCTAATTTTTATTTGCTGAATGCAACGAGCATCGATCAGGTTCACATCGGCGAATTGAGAGCTCAGGTAATGGAGAGGGATGTCTACTTTCGGGGTTCTGAGAAGGTGGTTATCGAGGTCGATTGATGCTTTTAAGATTTTCAAATTGTCTAATCCGAGTAGCAGGTCAAATTTATTGTGAAATTCGAAGATATTAAATTTTAAATTCAAGGATCTCGTTTTGAAAAGTTCACCGCAGGGTACAAGAGTGGTAAAATTTCCTCTGGATGATCCATGAGCAGTTTTGACAATAAAAGGCTCTTTACAAATTTTTTTTTGGAAGAAATTTTCGGCTATAGTTGGATTACAGTAACTTTTGGTGCTACCTGTGTCAATAAGAATTTTGAGGTTGGATTTTGGAATTAGGACGTAAGGTAACTCGCTGATGGTTCTTTTTTCAAGATTCATCAGTTCGAATCTGGGAATTCTTGGGGAAGGCCGGTATCGCCTAAAAAATGCTCCTGATCGGGTGCATAATTTTGGTCGTACTCGATTTGGTCTTCTGTTTCGTTGTCCATGGGATTTTCTAATTCGTTTCCGGTTTCCTGTCCGGCTTCCATATTATGGAAATTCGGATTCGAGGTACGCCATGACATAGGCACTGCCTGTGTACTAGCGGGCCTAGGCGGTTGAATGGGTTTTTGAACCGAGAAGGAAGGTTTCGGACGATTTTGGAAAGAAGATGGTTCCTGGTTTTGAGGTTGTCTCGAGAAATGGTTTGTCTGATTCTTTTGCGGGTTCGGGGTCGGATTCGGTTTCCAATTGGGGTTTGGCCTAAAGTTATTGTTTGGTTTAAAGTTGGAATACTGTGGGTTTTTGAAATTTTGGAGTTGAAGTGGAGGTTTTTTGAGAGGCTGTGGAGCCGTTCTAGGGTTGCTCTGGAGTTGAAATTCGTTCGTTAAGATTGACAAGGCGACGCCCAAGTTAGGGGGATCCCTTGTTCTTATTGAGTTGCCCATAGGCTCTCTTAGACCTAGTAGAAAGATCCTCAATCCTACTTTCTGGTATTCTGTTATTAGTATCTCCGCTTTCTCTCCGTTGTGATTTTTGAGATAGGCTGACAATGTATTGAGAATTTTAACTACCCTGGTATGGAATGTGAATGGCGATTCCGATTCTAATTGCCTTTGTTTGGTTAGTTCAATCAGTAAAGTAACGTCGTCACGTCGGTCTGTATAAGTTTCTAGTAGGGCGTCCCTAATTTGTTCATAAGTGGTTAGATTTTGGGAAGAGATGTCGTATCTTGCCGGTGGGAGGATTTTTGATTTAATGCCCGAGATTAGTTTGAAATTTTGATAATTTTCCGGATCGTCAGGGATGAAGAAAATTTGGTATAGTTTCTGAGTAATTTCTAGGAATTCGTGAAGGGCTTCGGGGGTGCCGTCAAATTGGGGAATAGAATCCAAATCTCCGCGCGTTAGCGTTGGACTTTGGTTTCCAATTGGTCCTTCCTGATGGTGGACTACTTCTCTAACAAGCAAATCCCTAACCATTGCGTGGAGTTGTTGAATTTGGCTTTGTTGGCTTTCGATTATCTCCCTATTGGTCATGTCTTGGGCTTGTACGTTAGCATTGGCCATCTCTAGAGAGGGGTGGTTTTCAAGTTCAGAATGAAGATTTTCTGGAATGGATTCTAAATTCGTAAACCTCCCTAGGTGGGTGTGAACGTACTTTTTCAAAGATTTGGGAATTTTGAAGCTTTTAAATTTATCGGGTACCTAGTGAATTTAAAATTTGTTAGTCAGAATTTTATACAACAAAAATGCAAGATTTAAGAGATAAAATTGCTGAAAACAAAAATGTTAATCAAATTAATCAGATAAGAAATATAATATCAATAAGCTGAAAAGGAAAAGTTGATGCTGAAATGAGTCGGTCTTAAGACTACGGTTTTACAAGAGTAAATTAGAAGATAAGGGAAGTATCGAACGACGTTCTCGACGTTCTCTGCTGAGGTCCGGTCGGACGGTGAAGGAGATAAGAAGATTCCGCTGTGTTAAGCAAAGAAAGCTCGGCTGCGATTGCGGATGGAGCGACAGAGAAGGTGATATGCTCTCACGGTGTTCTCTGGTCGACTCGAAAATAATAATTATTCTCGATTGAGAAAATAAAATGTTGGTTTCTCAGGGAACAGGTGGTCCTTCTGAGACTCGAGGAACTTCGGGTTGTTCTCTCCGAGGAAGATCGTCAAATTTGCCACGGGTTGGGCCAAATTTGAATTGAAGCGAAATTGAAGAATTTCGAAGAAGAAAAATTGTTCGTACTCACAGGGGGTAATTCATTACCGCGGTACTGTGAGGAGTCTCCGGTCAGCTTCTTGAAGTCGTACGGTCTGGGAGTAGGTTTACACGATACCGATCGCGAATGGTCGATTACTTTCTATATTCGCGGTACGTGCTCACGGGACTGCGCCAGTTAAGTTCGGATGAACGGAAATTTCGTTTTTAAAAACGTTATTTATTAATTCCAGAAAAATTCACAAAGAATTATTACGTACGAAAGCTAGACCGACTCTGATGAGCTCTACGAGAGAAAGACTGCTGCTCGCAGGCAGCGGATCGCTAATATAGACTTTCTTAGCCTACTCAGCAGAAATGGCTCAAGGCCTCTAAATAAACAGATATAGTTCACATAACTTGGATGAAAAATAGATAGATGTTTTTATTTGCCGATACAAAATCATTTGTGGAGTAATCCAATTCGATGATTATTTAAATTAAATTAAATTAATTGAATGGAGTAATGGTGAATTCAATTATGCTCAAATGGTACGTTTTCACAATGATGATTAAATAGGTATAAAAAGAAGAAAAAACACTGAAAAAATGAGCAAAAAATCGCATTCAAAGGAAATGTATCAAATGGATGAAAATCAACTGCTTAGTCGAGAATTTAAACTTTTAGACCTGCCACGACTATGTAAATGGGCAGGTAAATCACCTAATTACGTTCTTTAAAAACCAACTTTTCTTTTGTTGCGACCATTCCCAACGTAGGACTGATCAGAACCTAAAATTGGGGGAAAAAATCAAGAGCGTAGGTATAATGAGAAAAATTTCAAAGGCTTTAGACGCAAAATTGCCCGAAGTTTAGGAATCACCCAAATGGAAATGTGTTAAATGGAAATGGTTGTTTGGAATAATTTTCCAGGTATCAGTCTGGAAAATTATCCCGATGGACTGAGACTAGACTGGAGAAATGAAGAACTTCAATGTTGGCGGAAAATTTGCAATTCTTACTAGTGTAAAACTCGCGACTGGGGGGGGGGGGGCTTGACCCATTGCCCCCCCCCCCTTGAACTTGCCACTGTACCTACCTGTTCAATTTTCCTGCAACCTAATTCTTGAGGTCGTTCTTCTTGCGTAGGTAGTAACGAATTCGGTAATAACTTCCCAGAATTTTTGTTTGCTTATTGTAGGCGTGAAAACATTTCAGAAATGGATTCTATAATATTCCGAAGGAAAATTGAAACTGAAGAGAAAGGGCGCTTAGGGAGGAAACCATGGTTACCTGGGTCAAGGTAGGGCTTCAGCATCGAAGTAATCCTAAAAAGTATTTGAAATAAATGAATGTTGGAGAGGCCAGCTCATGATACTCATAAATTCCTTCGAATCCCGTCACAGACTAATTTTCTTTTTCATCAGGTTTCCCCCCGAACAAAGCGGCAAAAAATGTTTTTTATTTTCCTCGAGAGAGAGAGAGTTTTTTGGAGCTCCGTTCCAATTCTCGATTTTAGGAGGATTACAATGCTTCCATTCACTCTGTAAATATGGAAGCAAAAATATCCACATTCTGAAAGGTAAAACAAAGATTTTAAGACCAAGAACGCTCAACTCGGTTCATTTTTGTGGCCGAAAAAAACTAAAACAGAAAACACTAAAACTGCAAATATATCAGAAGTACTGTGACTCACAGTCAAATTCCAGTTCAACTGGGTGATAGGTCTTACTGAGACAAACTTTCCAGTTTAAGAATTTTCAAAAAAGGTTAGATTGGAAGGAAAAACAAAAAGGAAGTAAGGAAAAATAATTTAGGAGGCCATTTTCACTTCTATATTAAATATAGAAATATACTCTGTAAATTTTACAGAGTAAATGTAAGTATTGTAATCGTCCTAAAATCGAGAATCGGAACGGGGCTTCAGAAAAAAACTTTGACTCACACACATTCACTCAGAATCGATCCCCGAGCGTGTCTGAGCGTCCGTCTGAGGTCATTTACATTTTGGTCGTGAATCCAAGAAAACTGCAAAACCGAGATTTTGGCCGTGTCACTGCTCTCGAAATTGACCCTGTTGACGAAAATCTCGGAAAAACGCCAAATGTCATGGTTTTTAGTCCATTTCTAAAGATTCGCGCAAAAAACCCCTGAAGTCAAATCCGTAATTTTTTTGAAATTTTTCCTAGGCTTGGCTTTTCCTGCTGGAATCGGTTTTTTGCATTGTCCTGCGAGGCTTGGAAAATTGTAAATTTTTGTGTCATGTACCTACCTACCTAAAACCTACTCAAAAATATTTTTCTTGGAATTTCAAATTTTTTTTAAAGGGCCAAACAATATTTTTCTCAAATGTCTAAAATTAGTCTATAAACCAGTTTTCAACCATTGAAATCCAACCAATTTTGACTTACAGAGAGTGACGACGATGTAGAAACGTTCAAGAATCCAACGAGCTCAAAAAATCCAAAATTGGTTCAGTAGAACTCCCACGATTTGACAAAAACGTGAAAAAGGAGAAATCGCGTAAAGAAATTCAAGCCGAACCGAATTGAAAACAACTTTTCCGGAAAAACCCCTTTACTACAGTTGATTAAGCAAGAAACCCAAGAAAACTACTCAAAAAATTCTAAACCTACGGCATCACCTTCAAAATTGGGGTTTTTGCGTTTTTTCGAAAATATACCCTTTATAAATATATAATAAATATATTATGCCAAATTGGGCCCCTTCACATTTTTACTTCCATATTTACAGAGTAAATGGAAGTATTGTGATCGTCCTAAAATCGAGAATCGGAACGGAGCTTCAGAAAAAACTTTTTCTTATACACATTTACTCAAAATCACTTCCTGAACAAGTGTCTGTGTGTCCGTGTGTCCGTGTGTCTGTGTGTCCGTGTGTCCGTTAGTCCGTTAGTCCGTTAGTCCGTCTGTGGTCATTTACAAAAATGACCATAACTCCCTCAATTCTCAACCTTTTTTCAAATTTCTTGAACTGAAATGTTCGTCTCGGCAAGACCTAACACCCTGTTTATTTGAAATTCGGATAACGCACAGTACTTCCGATATATTTGCATTTTTAGTGTTTTCTATTTTATTTTTTTCCGGCCGCAAAAATGAACCGATTTGAGCGTTCTTGGTCTCAAAATCTTTGTTTTACCTTGCAGAATATGTGGATATTTTTTATGTACCGAAAATCTAGCGTTTTTTTATGTTGGGCGAATTTTAAAATTTGAATAGTGAATTGTTTGATATTTTTGACATAAACACCCTTAAAAGCAGTCAAAATATGATCAAATTGTGTTACAATTTTACGTTTCAAAATATGGAAGTATTGTGTGTTATCTACGCACCACTGGTTACTTCTGTAGCGTACCTACAGTTTGTTTCCAAGAGTGCATAGACACAGACAGTTGTCATCAACAAAACAGTTTAATTTTTTTCCGAATCCGCGAGTTTTCGAGATTGAGGTTTTTGTATCTGAATTCATCCTAAATAAATATCCTTCTTTTTACTTCCATATTTACAGAGTAACTGGAAGCATTGTGATCGTCCTAAAATCGAGAATCGGAACGGAGCTTCAGAAAAAACTTTTTCTTATACACATTTACTCAGAATCACTTCCTGAACAAGTGTCTGTGTGTCCGTGTGTCCGTCTTTGGTCATTTACAAAAATGGCCATAGCTCCCTCAATTCTCAACCTTTTTTCAAATTTCTTGAACTGAAATGTTCGTCTCAGCAAGACCTAACACCCTGTTTAATCGGAATTTGGATAACGCACAGTACTTCCGATTTATTTGCATTTTTAGTGTTTTCTATTTTATTTTTTTCTGGCCACAAAAATGGACCGATTTGAGCGTTCTTGGTCTCAAAATCTTTGTTTTACCTTGCAGAATATGTGGATATTTTTTATATTCCAAAAATGTAGCGAATTTTTTTTTTGTTTGGAATTTTAAAATTTGCATAGTGAATTTTTTGATATTTTTGACCTAAACACCCCCAAAAACAGTCAAAATATGATCAAATTTTTTCAAATATGTACGTTTCAAAATATGGAAGTATTGTGTGTTATCTACGCACCACTGGTTTCGTTCAGCTAATATAACAACCAACTATGAACGATAATGGTGACTCCCTCACATCTGGACAAGCAACCACCGACGATGGCGTAAGTGCAATGACCAATGACCAACGACCAGGAGGCGATGACATCCCTGATCATCACAGCTGACCGGATCGTCGAAATCACAGACTCCCGTCCACAGGTGAACGCCGCCGTTTCCGGTTCCAACCCTGAAATCGCCCGTCTCGTTCAAGCCATAGAGAACCTCGTCAGTCGCATGAACCAGCTGGAAGCACAACCACGGCGCAGCCGATCGCGATCACGGCCAGACCGATCAAAACCTAGGCGCCATCGCTCCAGCACTCCAGCTCAGGGAGGTCTTTGTTTCTACCACAGCACGTATGGAGACAAAGCTCGGAAGTGCGAATCTCCGTGCTCTCGCCGTCAACCTCCAAAAAACTAGACGTCGACCGAATGGACAGCGCGGCAACCATTCGGGACACATCGAGCCGCCTTTTCGTGACCGATCGATCATCAAAACGCCGATTCCTGATCGACACCGGCTCCGACGTTTGTGTTATTCCTCCCTCGTTTGAAGACAAACGTGCAGGTCCCCACCGGCGCTCTCTCTACTCCGTCGACAACTCCCCTATCAACACCTATGGCGAACGTCTTCTCACCCTCGACCTCGGACTCCGTCGATCCTTTCGATGGGTTTTCCTAGTCGCGAACGTGTCCCACCCTATCATCGGAGCGGATTTCCTCCGTTTCTTCAATTTGCTCGTCGACCTTCGCGAACGGAAAATCGTGGACGCGGAAACCCGTCTAGCTACCCAACCCCTCCAGCTAGGTCCTCCATTGTGCAGCCGCTTTCGTCGTCTAGCCCCAGACAAGCTCAAGATCGCCAAAGAAGCTTTCCAGGCTATGATGGATATGGGCATCTGTCGGCCATCCAAGTCCAGTTGGGCCAGCCCTCTCCACATGGTTCCGAAGAAAGACGGCACATGGAGGCCATGTGGTGACTATCGTCGCCTGAACAAAATCACCAAACCGGATCGTTACCCAATCCCCCACATCTTCGATTTCTCGGCCATCCTCGCTGGGAAGACAATTTTCTCCAAGATAGACTTATTCCGTGCCTATCACCAAATCCCAGTCGACCCCGAGAGCATCGAGAAAACCGCAATAATCACCCCTTTCGGATTATTCGAGTTTCCTGGGTTTCCGAGGTCATGACTTTCGGTCTACGAAACGCCGGCCAGACGTTTCAGCGTTTCATCAACGAAGTCCTTGGCGACTTAGATTTCGTTTTCGTCTACCTGGACGATATTTTAATCGCTTCTTCGTCCGCTGACGAGCACAAACAGCACGTCCGCAAAGTGTTCGAACGCCTCCAGCACCATGGCATTTGCTTGAACCCAGCCAAATGTTTGTTTGGCGTCGAAACCCTCTCCTTCCTCGGTTTTCAAGTCTCCGCCGACGGCATTCGACCACTCCCGGATCGCATAAACGCCCTAGTCCAGTCAGAACGCCCCACGACCTGTGACCAACTTCGTTGTTTCCTCGGCACCATAAACTACTACCGCCGATTCGTGAAACGTTCCTCGTGGCCTCAGGCGATCATCCTCGACTACCTGGCCAAGAAGAAGAACAAGGACACTATCGATTGGACACCGGAACTCGAAAACGTGTACGAGAAATGCAAGGCCGACCTTGCAAACGCTACCCTCCTCGTCCACCCCAAACCTGACCTCCCACTCATTCTCCGCGTCGACGCATCCCAAGTTGCAGTTGGAGCTGTCTTAGAGCAAGAGTTGAGCGGTAAACACCATCCTCTTGGCTTCTTCTCCCGCAAGCTCACTTGTACAGAACAGCGGTACAGCACCTACGATCGGGAGCTCCTCGCCATCTACAGCGCGATCAAGCATTTCCGCTACATGGTTGAAGGAAGAACGCTCACCATCTTCACCGACCACAAACCTCTGGTGCACGCCTTTTCTCAGAGTCCAGAGAAAGCTTCCCCGCGCCAGTTTCGCTACCTGGAGTTCATTGCCCAGTTCTCGACCGACATCCGCCATGTCGCAGGCGAAGACAATCAGGTTGCCGATTACCTGTCCCGTCTCGAGAATGAACCCAGCCGAGTTGAAGCGATCGTGAAGAGCACCTTCTCCCCTGCAGACATCGCGCAAGCTCAGCAGTCCGGCACACAGCTGAAGGAATTGTTGGACTCCGGCTCCTCCAGTTTACGATTGAAGAAGCTGGCTGTCGACGATTCCTCCCTATATTGCGACATCTCCACTGGCCGAATCCGTCCCTTTGTTCCCACCCCGCTGCGATCCCTCATCTTCAGACACTTTCATGGCATCTCCCACGCCGGCGGCCGAGAATCATCCCGCCTCATCTCCTCGCGTTTCGTGTGGCCGAGCATGCATCGCGATATCAAGCGATGGGTCCGCGAGTGCATTCCCTGCCAGAAGTCTAAGATCCAGCGGCACGAGAAGACTCCCCTCGTCCATTTCCTCCAACCGGACGAACGATTCGCCAACGTCCACATAGACGTCGTCGGTCCTTTGCCACCTTCCCACGGACATATCAACCTGCTCACCTGCATCGACCGGTATACACGGTGGGTCGAGGCATTTCCGATGCCTGATCAGACAGCGCAGACCATCGCAGACACCTTCTTCAGTGGTTGGATCTCGAAGTTCGGACCCCCGCAATACCTCGTCAGCGATCAAGAAAGAAGCTTCGAGTCATCGCTTTTTCGCCAACTCGCCCAGCTCCTTGGCATCGAAGTCAGGCACACCACAGCCTACCATCCCCAGTGCAACGGCCTCATCGAGAGAGCTCATCGCACGATCAGAGAGCTCTAATGTGTCGGCTAGGAGACTCAAGGGAACGATGGCTCGAGGAACTTCCAGTAATCCTCCTTGGCTTGCGGACGACGTACAAGCCAGATCTTGGCGCAAGTCCAGCCGAATTGGTTTACGGCACGTCACTTCGGCTCCCCGGAGAGTTCTTCGAAGAGACACCGCCATCCGTCTCAACAACACCCACCGATTACATTCATCGCCTACGACAACTTTTCGCGAAGATCAGACCCGCTCCGACGAAGTGGTATTTGCGAGAGAAGCCATTCACGCAACCGGCACTCGACAAAGCGTCGCATGTCTTCCTGAGGTTCGATGGCGTACGCAAGAGCCTCCAGCGTCCTTATACAGGCCCGTATCTCGTCCTCAGGAGGACACCCAAGACCTTCACGATCCAAGTCAACGGCAATAACGTCACTGTGTCGCGAGATCGCCTCAAGCCGGCACATATCGAAGCCACTCCACCGGCGACTTTGTCGACTCCCAAACCGCCCGATACAGATCTGCGCACACGATCGGGTCGCCGCGTCCGATTCCCCGACCGATTCCGCGCGGGACTGTGATTGGAAGGGGGAGTAATGTAGCGTACCTACAGTTTGTTTCCAAGAGTGCATAGACACAGACAGTTGTCATCAACAAAACAATTTAATTTTTTTCCAAGTCCGCGAGTTTTCGAGATCGAGGTTTTTGTATCCGAATTCATCCTAAATAAATATCCTTCTTTTTTCGTTCAGCTAATATAACAACCAACTATGAACGATACTTCCATATTTACAGAGTAAATGGAAGTACTATTGGAATCGTCCTATAATCGAGAATCGGAACGGAGCTTCAGAAAAAAACTTATTCTTATAAGAATGTATAAATAATGTATAAATACACATTTACTCAGAATCACTTCCGGAACAAGTGTGTCCGTGTGTCCGTCTGTCCGTCTATGGTCATTAACAAAAATGGCCATAACGGCCTCAATTCTCAACCTTTTTTTCAAATTTCTTGAACCGAAATGTTTGTCCCGATAAGACCTAACACCCTTCTTAATCGAAATTTGGATAACTCACAGTACTTCCGATATATTTACATTTTTTGTGTTTTCTATTTCTTTTTCTTTCCGGCCACAAAAATGAACCGATTTGAGCGTTCTTGGTCTTAAAATCTTTCTTTTACCTTGCAGAATATGTGGATATTTTTTATATCCCGATACCATGGCGTATTTTTTTTGGGCAAATTTTGAAATTGGCATAGTGAGTTTTTTGTATTTTTGACCTAAACACCCTTAAAAGCAGTCAAAATATGATCAAATTGTGTCACACTTTCAAGTTTCAAAGTATATGGAAGTATTGTGAGTTATCTAGGCACCACTGGTTTTCAGTTGCTCGCCATTAGGCGCTGTGTTAACACGGTTCTAATGTTGCTCTATGTTTTCGTACTATTATAAAGGGTTTATCGTGCTTAAAAGTTCCAAGCACAGGCTATCCGAATTAGCTTTAATCGGTGAATCTATTCCGCGCTAGCATATTTAGTGGAATTAATCCATATTGACAATTATCTCAGTGTGATTTTTTCGGTTTCTTCGGAACATTCATCAGAACAACCGACATTCGAGAGATCCAGTCAAGGTCATCGCGGTGGTGGGATTTCGGCTGTGAGTCAAATACGCCTCTTACACACAATCTGCATGTCAGTACTTGATCGGATACCTGTCTAAACGTAATAGTCCGCCTACTGGGGGAATCACTTGCCACCCCTCACCGGCGCATTGCGTTCTGCGCAGCTTTCTCCACCTGCTGAATATACCTATTTCGAACGCTTGATCCTCGATCGCGCAGCCCGCATAAGAAGCAGCGAGTACCAATCCGTTCACGTCCACTGTTTATGTGCAATCTTCACGGTGAGTTTGTTTACAAACAAACCGTCCACGAATTATTATGTCTCAGCCGAGAATGGATTGCGCGTTTTGTTCCCGCGACCTTTTCTCGCCGAAGAAGACGGCATCATGCATGAGATGTAAGGCATCCTTCCACCCGCAATGCACGAGGATTAAAACACTCGAGAACTTTAGAAAAATGAGATTAGAAGCCCGCGAAAAATGGGAATGTGACAAATGTAAAGAAGGTAGCCCAAGTAGCCTTGGTGGTGCTTCTTCTGAATCATCTGATGCTGAGGAAGATGCAAATCGTCGTACCAGAGCCAGTGGTGTTGGGGAATTCAACAGCGAAATAAACAGGAAACTCGACCAGCTTCTGGGGCTTCCAGGTGAAATAAGAGACCTGAAAACCTCCATGAACTACATGAGTGCCCAGTTTGACTCATTCGTTGAAGACATGTCATCTCTAAAAACGTCGGTCAAAGGAATCCTTAAAGAAAACGCCGAATTAAAGGATACAGTTAAAGAACTTCAGCAGAAAGTGGATCTCCTCGAGCAAAACTCAAGAAATGCCAACGTAGAAATTCACGGTGTTCCTGAGACCAATAATGAAGACTGTAGCAAGATTGTGAAGGCGGCATCGAATGCTCTCAAGGTTGATTGTGGAACAATCAGTAGAGCATTTCGAGTGGGTGCTGTTCGTAAGGACCGCCCCCGCAAAATCCTAGCCATCCTCAACTCATCAGACGCACGCGAAAACCTTGTACGCACAGCAAGGGCCGAGAAAAGTCTCACAGCGAAAAACCTAGTCAGCGAGTGGCCTAAGGAACGTGTGTACATCAACGAGAATCTTACTGCTTTCCGCGCTGAACTTCTGCGCCGAGCCAAAGCCAAAGGGAAGGAAAAGGGCTATAAATTCATCTGGATTAAGAATTTTGCCGTTCACGCAAGGAAGTCGGAGGGAGAACGCGTTTACGTAATTAAATCGCTCGAAGACATCGAACGAATGTAATAAATTAAAACAAAAACATTTCTACTGCAAACAAAAAAAAAAAAAAAAAAATGGCAGACACATTTATGCTAGATTTAGCTGAGGGCAGAATCTCTGTAGCTACAGAAGATGATTTTTATTTCGAATCAATGTCGTCTTACATATCGGCTACCGGAAAAAAAAATAAATTTTCAGTTTTCCAACAAAATATCAGGAGTTATAACGCTAATTTTTCTGATTTCCTTGTCTGGGCTGGGGAAGGTCCCAGCAATAAAAATATACTTCAATCTTTCGATATATTAATCTTTACTGAGGCTCACCTAGAGAGTTATCCAGTCTTTACGCAGATTCCCGGTTTTGACCTGATCTCAACCGAAGAACATCTAAATAAAAATGATGGGATTGTAATTTACGTAAAGTCGGCTTACAATTACTCTTTTAGTCAGATCAATCTGCATTTCTCTACATCTATGTACATTCGCCTAAATTGTGGGAACGACACTATCGACATCTTAGCTACCTATCGCAATGGGCTCGGTAATATTACTACCTTCACTAACGAACTAGTTGACTTCCTAAATACGAAACTAGATTCCGATCTATGTCTCATAGTAGGTGATATGAACATAAACATCATCTCCTTGAATAGTTCAAATGCTGACAGTTTATACTATCATACAGCGTTAGTCGAGCTAGGCTTTCGCTCAACTATCAACAAACCAACACGGGATCAAGGTGGATCGGCTACATGCATCGACCATATTTTCTATCGGGGGAAAAATGAGGTATTATGTGCTGGCATACTAAAAACGTACATCACTGACCACTATGGCACCGCAATTTCAATAGATAGAGCCAATAATCACAAAAACCACATCTGGCCAAAAAATTCAAACAAAATAGATCTCTCCAAACTCAACGATAGCATTAAAAACTACGAATGGTGCAAAATTATGGAGATGACAGAAATCAGCGAGGCTGTTTCCAGTTTCACTGACGGTCTGAGGGAGTGCATTAACTCTTCATCTGCCAAATCAACCATTCCTCATGCTAAAATTAAACTTGTACCTTGGATGACCAATGGGATCTTACAAGCGATTCGAGTAAGAGACAAGCTGAGTAAAAAAATTAAGAAAGAACCCTTCAACATGAATCTTCGGGCTCGCATAAAATTCTATCGGAATAAAATCAATCTACTAAAAGCTTCCGCCAAAAACGACTACTTTAGGAAAAAATTTGAAAATTCAAAATGCCCAAAAGAAACATGGAAAATTATAAACAATGACTTACTGGGAAAGTATAGGAAACCCAACCCAGTGAATAAACTGATTACTGAATCGGCTAAAATCTGGAAGGTGAACGATTCCTTAGCAAAAACCAAAGTCGCTAACGAGATGAACTCTTACTTCAGCTGCGTTGGGAAAAATCTGGTGGAAAAAATCCCTCAAAAAGTCAAATCTATCAGCAAAAGTCGTCCCTTGTTGACTCCAAGGCCCAATCCACCTGTAGTCAAATTCAAATTTAAAAACATAACCGCGGAAGAGTTAGAAAAAATAGTAGCATCCATGAACGGGCAGTCAGCTCCGGGTGTCGACGAAATATCCCTAAAGATAATAAAAAGATACTTTCAATACTTAAAAGATGTCATAGTACATATTATTAATCTAAGTTTAGACTGCGGCCTGTTCCCAGATTCACAGAAAATTGCTAAAGTTGTGCCTTTGTTTAAAAGCGGCGACCCCATGTCATGCTCGAATTACCGCCCAATCTCATTGCTGAATTCCATTTCTAAAATCATCGAACGATGGGTCAAACATCTATTATACGACTATATCGAAGCAGAGAAGCTACTATCCGAAAAACAATACGGTTTTAGAAAGGGAGTAGGTGTCGAGGAAGCGGTATATAACTTAACAAAAGATATCTACTCATTGTTAGACCGAGGGAAAAAAGGCATTCTTTTGACCTTGGACATGGCCAAAGCATTTGATTCGATTGACCGATCGTTGCTGCTCAAAATGTTGCCCGGATACGGTATCGAAGGTCTAGAACTAAAATGGATTGAAAGCTATTTTATGAATAGAAAACAAATAGTCTCGATCGAAGGATACAATAGCGAGGAAATTCCAATCGATTTCGGCGTGATCCAGGGAGGAACGCTAGCGTCTATATTCTTTTTGCTGTTCATTAATCGCCTGGGTGACCTGAAATTGCATGGTATGCAGTATCTGTTCGCTGATGACACGGCAATTTTGTGCCAAGCTGATAGCTGGACGGAAGCGTTTCGTATGGCAAATGAGGATATGAATGAAGTATTCCAGTGGTTATGTCAGAATAGTCTCAGTTTGAACATAAGCAAGACCAAATACCTTGTATTTTCAAAGTCACCCTCCAAACATCAACTTAGCGGCCATAATGTGAAAATTCACACCTGCAGGTATCTTCAGGGTGAAGAAGAAGAATGCTCCTGCCCCGCAATAGAACGGAGCTATTCAGTCCGGTATCTCGGCATCCAATTAGACGAGGACCTAAAGTGGGAATGCCAGGTTTCCTCAATCCTCAAAAAGATAAGAAAATTCCCATCGATATTCTACAATATGCGAGGATGCCTGAGCAAAAATAACTTGGTAGCCGTCTACAAAGCACTCGTTCAAAGTATAATTGGATTTAGCATTATTGCGTGGGGGGGAGCATCTGCATCCGTAATTAAGCCGCTCGAAGTCACTCAAAAAGCTATATTAAAAGTGATTGCTCGCAAACCTCGTCGTTTTTCAACCGAAGAATTATTCAAAATTATACCTGTATTTTCCATCTACCAGCTATACATTAAATCCGCATTAATTTTCCACCACAAACACCCTGAATTTTTCCCCTACCCTCGACACAACCCCCACGCTGTTCGCCTGACCTCCCAGGCAGTTATCCCTTCCCCACAAACTCGACTATGGAGTACCTCCCGCCATATCTATTATAGTTTACCCCTATTAATCCGATCACTTCCTGAAAACATGAGGCAGACAACTGAGCATACGCGGAATGCGTTTAAAAAATTAATTTTTTCATTTTTAATAAGAGAAGGTAGCGTTAACTGTAAGTCTTTGTTGAGAAGCGTGTATGTTTAACTAATTTCTTTTCCCCTTCTCTTTTTTCATAAAATTTTTTTTTTTTTTTTTTTTTCATTTCTTTCATGTAACCTCGAAGATTGTTTTGTATTTATTTTTTTTTATTTTTAACGGAGCTGTAATGGTTGAGCACCCCCCCGGACCGCACAAGAGTCTGACTCTTATGGTTCGGGGTATATTCCGGTGCGTATTTTCTTTGTAAATTGTAATTATTGTCGATGTTAACGGAATAAAGAAGTATTCATTCATTCATTCATTCATTCATTCATTCATTCATTCATTCCAATCCGATTGCCAGGACAATATGCATCAAATCAGAGCAAACCACAACTTTTAGGACTAGTTTCATCAAAATCAAATGAGCGGTTCAATACGATGTCCTATCCACAAATTTTGGCCAAATTTTGTGGTCAGGACTTCGTACCGAACCGCTGATCCGATTCTGGTGCTGTTGTTCTTAAAAGTTGCGGTTTGCTCCAACTTTATGCATATCGATAGAGCAAATCTAGAACTGCAATAAATAATATAGAAACATAGAATATTGAAAAACTAAATTTGCCTGACCTTTAGGTGCCTACCTCAAGATTATTACAATAGTTAGAGCCTGGGCTGGTTTTCTGTTGTGTACCTACAGTCTGCTGAAATGATGGATCGGCAAGCGGCACGAAAATTCGAGGGGGAGGGGGGAGATTGAACCCGATGAGCCTTAACCGCGAAGACTCCCTTGACTTCCTATTTCCTAAGCTGCAATCGTTAAAAACCCAAGTGCCTCAGCAGGGGTGCCCAGAATGGGGGGCATGGCGCAATTTGCCCCATCAACATTTTTGGGGGGGGGCATGATTTTTTTTTGTAGATTTTATGTCAGCATTTTAAACCATGACGATAACCAGAGAAATGAGACTTACTCAACAGTTAAAAGTACTGATAAATCATTTACCATATCATCAAGATCGATATTGCCATAGCTAAATATTATTCCGCCGTTTAAACTGACTCCAGGATCTCCGTGTAAATCCTTGAGAGAAATATTTTATTTGTTTAGGGCGATTAGGTTGTCAGTGGCTCGACTGGCAACCCTGTCTGCCATGAATGTGTATGAATGTTTACCAATATTAATATGCTATGCAATATTCTATTGCAATAAAGAATTATCAATGGTATTATTATTCAACTTTTTATAAGTAACCTTATCATTTAAAAGGCGAAGCCTCCCTTACAGACCTTTTAATATCCTATTGAAATATTTGTCATGTAGCTATTCCTGATGTAATGTAGTACTTTGATAAACATATACTGGTATATAAATATTAAAAACTATAATAATTGTTTACTACTTTTTAGTCCTCCCGTACAAAGAACGGGTGCACTGCTAGTGTCAAAAATCATATCAAAAAGGTACTTTATTTATATTCTAAAAAGATAAGAAACAGCGGTATATATTTTTTATAATATTGAAAACAGAAAGAATTCCTCACAAGACCAAAGGTAAATAATGTCCTTTGGAAGATTAGAATGTAAGATGTGAATTTTATCGTCATACACTGACTAATGTTAAAAACTAAAGGGTTGGGTATTGGGGTACTTAGGGGGGGGGGGATTACACTTGGATTGGGGGGGGGGATGTGCCATTGCCCTTGGGGGGCTGGGCACCCCTGTGTCTCAGGACCCTGTCGGGCCCGGGATTGGCAAACTGCGTCCCGTTTATACAAAGTGCGTCCCGCCAAATAATCAACCCTTCTACAAAGTGCGTCCCGCCAAATAATCAACCATCAGCCATGGGACGCACTTTGTAGAAGGGTTGATTATTTGGCGGGACGCACTTTGTAGAAGGGATGATTATTTGGCGGGACGCACTTTGTATAGGTTCCAAGGGCTCTGGGACGCAGTTTGATTACACCCGTCGGGCCATTCTACTTTTTGCCCGCTTGTTCCTAAGTTCAACAATAATTGTTGATAATTATTATCAGGCTTCCTATTTCCAAATAATGCATTTTTTCGCTCGTTATCTTTCGGCTTCCTCAGTCGCACAAATTTGGGTATCTCCTTATTACTTATTCTTTGTAGACAGCTTTCTCTATTGAATCAACAGGACTCAGGGGCCGAACTTCGAGCGCTCTTGCATTCGAAAATGGAAATGAACTGACCGAAAATGATGGAGTGCTAGTAACTCCCAGGCCGCCAGCCTCTGTAATTCGGATTCTGTCGCACCCTCTCTCGACTGTGCTTTTAAGTTCAAATACGAGAAACCAACTCTACGGTCCTTGCAGACGCCATCGGCCCGCATTAGGCCATCACGACTGCTTCATTATTCCTTTTCCCCCATGAAATTAATCCTACCGAGCGTGTGGAGCTTAATTTATTAAAATTCACACTACCTTCAGGTAGCAGTAA
This sequence comes from Nesidiocoris tenuis, assembly GCA_036186465.1. Taxonomy (NCBI): domain Eukaryota; kingdom Metazoa; phylum Arthropoda; class Insecta; order Hemiptera; family Miridae; genus Nesidiocoris; species Nesidiocoris tenuis. Next base: position 8,507,574 of record AP028917.1, read on the forward strand.
AGTTGTTTTATAATTTAGTTCATGAAAGGATAGGGGAAATTACCTCCGTTGTACATCTAATACGAGTACGTACGGAGGTAGGTACCAAGCGGTACCCCGGAGGTATCTTCCTCTATCCCTTCATGAGCTAAATTATATAACAACTTTACTGCTACCTACCTGAAGGGAGTGTGAATAATACGGTGGATAGAATAATTTTGAAATTACATCTTTCTTTCAAAGCGGTTGAAGGGGGTGTGTAAGGCCAGCGCACACTGTGCGACTGTTTCAAAACAAACGTATCAAACCAGTTGCGTCTGCAACCAGTATGAGACTAGAACAAAACTGCAGCCCGCACACGGTGCAATTGTTTGGGGACAAAGTGAATTTGAAGTGAATTTGGGGAACAAAGTTTGAATTCAAACTTCATAGTGACTATTCATAGTGAATTTTTCGATATTTTTAACCTAAACACCCTTTAAAGCAGTCAAAATATGATCAAATTTTGTCTTAAATGAACGTTTCAAAATATGGAAGTACTGTGTGTTATCTACGCACCACTGGTTTTTTTTTTAATCGGACCCCTCCTTCTATGCGTTTTGCGCCTGACGGCGTACGGACAAAAAATGTTTATTGCATATTTGTGTTCTATAACCTCTGAAACGTGAAAGAAAAAATTTTCAGGGAGTGCTATAAAAAAATTTTGCTCGACCGATTACATAGGTAGGTACCTATATTATTTTTTGGAAATAATGCACCAAAACAGCGACCTACCCTAATCATAACTTTATTACTACTCTTAACTCTTTACCATTAGTCCACTCTGAAAAACAACAACAAAATCGTCATGGTCACACTCAGGATTACTAACGGAAAGGGGAAGGTTCAAGGAAGAAGAGATAGTGTTGAGGGTGAAGAGGGAGGACGTAGGGCTTGCCGCAGTAAACTGCATGTGGGCTCGTGCATGACGAGTTCAAAACTAGGTATTCTTTAATCCGCCTTCCGTGTCTTTGAACTTCTACATTTCACAGCAGAATGTTTTTCCCACAGCAGAATAGGTAATGATACCAGCGTTTGAGTAGGACGACGCTATTGTCGGGTTCTGTTCGTGTTTTTCACGAGTAAACCTACCTATGGTATGTACTACTTAGTTTTAAATACGACCCCATTGCTGGGCGGTTATAACACCATCAGGGAACGGCAGCAGGCCACCTGCGGCATGATACTTTATCATAAGTGGGAGAGGCGCTCTATTATTATAATAGAGCTGCTATAATAGCAGACCAGACAAAATTTTTGGGTCTATATCACATTTACGTTTCTCTCTTAAGCTAGGTTCACATGGCGTACGGTTGACCGGATCCGGTCGGTACGGTCGGCCTCTCATTGGTCGACGGGAGAGCCCACGCGGTGACCAATGAGAGGCCGACCGGATCCGGTCAACCGTACGCCATGTGAACAAAGCTTTAGGGGCATCCATTTTCTCAAAAATTCTTTGAAACGACAAATTAAAGCTTTGTTCACATGGCGTACGGTTGACCGGATCCGGTCGGCCTCTCATTGGTCGACGGGAGAGCGTGCCCCCTTCATCACCGCGACCGCACCGCGTGCGCCTTCCCGTCGACCAATGAGAGGCCGACCGGATCCGGTCAACCGTACGCCATGTGAACCCAGCTTAAGTTAGCCAAAAAACATTAACTTATGCTCATTTACCTGCAACAGGCGAAGTTGTAGATACGCCTGCACCATTTGATAGAGCACTGTCTTGGCATGGCGAAGTAAATTACCTACCTACATCATGGAACGAAATGCTGTGAAACCGATCAATGAAAACGTTCTCTTGAAATCTTCAAAGCATAAATCACAACTCCAAAAATATGGGTAGACCGAACGAACCCATCGAACACAAAACAACGAATAAAAATTAATTAGACGCGTCGGTCGTCGGCTCGTCGAACAATGGCGATGGAATCTCCCGTTGAAAATTCCTAGATCCGGATGACTCAACGCGGTCGACGTAAACATTGCGCTTCCGGCACGCTATCTAACGGGCCCCGACGAAACCCAGAAGAACTTGATAGTACCCGTTACTTCCAGAGTAAAATCGGAGCGCTAGCGTGCTGCACAAAATCCCCTATCTAGTGAACCTTCCTTTTCTTCTTCCATGGATCTATCTTATCACCTTATCAGTTCATATCCCGCCTCTAGCCTACTGAAATGATGTTTTTCTTACTTGCTTGTAATAATTACAAGCAAGTAAGAAAAACAATTATTGTTTTCGTTTTTTAGTGGGTTTTGCTAACTTACACTCCGATTTCTCGGCAGCGTTTTTGGCAGTTATTTTGGTTCATTTTTCTTAAGAAATGAACCTTTGTAATCGGTCGGGAAAAATTTTTTTTTAACACCCCCTGAAAATTTGTTGGTTAACGTTTCAAGGGGTGTAGAATCCGAATCTGCAATAAAAATTTTTTGTCCGTCCGCCGTCCGCCGTACGCCGTCCGCCGTACGCCGTCCGCCGTACGCCGTCCGCCGTCCGGGGTTTTTCAGGGGGAAGGAGTTATCGGAAAATTTTGAAATTTTCACCAAAAATCAAGTTCCGTATCTAGTTGGTCCTAACGTCTCGGCAGAACCCTACCTTAATTTTAAGGCCAGTAAAACAGCTGTTGAAGTGAGAAAAAATTCGTGCTTTTCAGGAAAAAAGCAACATAGGCATGTGAGGCATCATTTCATATAGATTTTTCTATGCTGAATCGAATGAGACCATCGCCACGCCGGTAGCTTCAACCGTTCAGGAGTTATTGCAGTTTTAGTGAGGCATTTTTGAGTTTTCCAAAATTTCCCCAAATCCTAATAACTCGAAAACTACTCGAGCCACAAAATTCGTTTTCCACTGGTTTGAATCCCCACAAAAACTTCTGTGCCCCTGATATCTTCAATTTAAAGAATTTGGTCGCATTACATAAATCAGCAAAACAAAAATTGGAAAAACTTGAGAATTTGGCCTCGGCTCTTAGATACGGTTGATTGATCTACTTACGACCACTAGCCTATTACACCAACAAGGTGACGCACTCACCCTACGACCAGTTGCGCTTGGCAACATGGGAGCGAGACAAGCTTCAACGAAGGTTCTGAGGCATTTTTAATTTCATCATTCAGAGAATTTAATAATTATTATTATTCTTTTAATTATGAAGGTGATTAAGAATAGATTTAAGTGAATTTAACGGAATTAAACGATCTGCTGCGTTGAAAAGATGGATAAGTAGGTATTCATCAAGCGAGAAGGATGATCATTTTTTGCCTGGTTGAAAAAACGTTTTTCTAAATCCCCATCTAAAATACAAATTTATACTGAAATTATAGAATAATAACAACTAAATTCTGTGTTTAAGGATTACCGATATATCGTAAGGTTTGTCTTTGCAATCGAAAAATGAACCCCTGTGCAAAATTTGCAGAGTTCTTCGGACATAGCAAAAACTAATCTGCACATGCCACTGATCTACTTAGCAGCGTTTTTTGCTAATTAGTGGTTCATTAGTGATTTTTTCCGTACAATATCTAAACAATGAAATCAACTGAAGGCCATCTCAAGTGAACTTAAGTGAATATGTCGAAACTGACTATGGAAGAAAACATCTCTCTGGTACTGACAGTGATTTGAAGACGAAAAAGTGTACAAAACTGACCTATATCATTTGCTCTTAGTTTGAATTGATATTTGGCTGTAAAGAGAGGATTGCCTTCAATTTAGTGTCTGATATTCCCTTTGCATTTTTTCCATGAATATTATGGTCTGGGTGCACCCCCTGGGTTTAAGAGCAGGAGCTGCCACTGTGCACAAGATAGGTTGGCGCTTACGGCAGACCACGGTATTAGTGGTAGTGTGTTCTTTGAAGTGTTAGTGAGCCAGCCAATGCCTCACCGTACCGTCCAGGCGCCGATTTTCTGATTGCACCGCCGGTCGAAGGCGATCTAATGCGGTCGAAATCTGCGATCGAATGCGGTCTAATCGAGGTAATCTTATCTTATCAGTTTGAAAACTGATATGATTTAGTAAAAATCGCGGAAGGAAGAACATTGTTCTTCTTCTGTGGTATAATAACAATGAATTACGTGAAGGCAGTTCAATTGAATTTTTTAAAGTTTACTTTGGAGGAGAAAATGGCAATCCGGGAACCCGGCCGCTAATTACCTGCACTGGAAGACTTTTACAGAAGGTACAAGCTAAAAATCGCTCCACGACTCGGAAATACATTTGACAATACCTACTTCTATTTCAACTTTTACAAAATAGGGTTTCCGAAAATTGATAGATGGTAATCATCTCAAAATACTTCTTTTATCACTCGTGAACGTTTTTCGGTGTTCATTTCATTCTAATGAGACGTGAAAGTGTGCAAAACTTTCCTATTAATTTGCATTTACCTAGTTGAAATCGATATTTAGCTGAGAAAAGCACACTGTTTATGATAACATAGTATGTTATATTATGGAATATTATTCCTTTCGCGATTGTTCCATAATATTATATGATATTATGTTATCTTATGGCTTAAGTGCAACCCCTGGGTTTAAGGGCAGGAGCCGCAACTGGTTTCAGCAGGTGTTATGCACAGAGATATGAAACCTTTCTGGAACAAATGGCCATTACATTATCCGAAAAATGGTCAAAACCTTATCACAGACCACTCAATGAGTTCGAGTCAAAACTCAACTGTCAATTATCCGAGCCATCTCCATGAGAATTCGAGGAGCAAGAAGACGAATCAGATGCTTAGGGTTTGAAGATGGAGCACCGATTCCATTACCCAAAACCTAAGCGGAAAATCGCTCCATCATCCCGACATGAAGATCCCCCAGAAACTCCCCCTTCCCCCTCAGCCTCAATAGAAAAGATATTTCGTGGTTGATACAATAGTGTTATATCATTATATAGTTTATAATGATAAATTGACTTATAATGATTTATAAGTGTATATATGTCTATATATATAAGTGTTAACTTGATAATAAAAGCAAGTGTTTGTTTGACCGAGCTCTCCAGCCAAATCTATCGCATGCAGGGACCTGGAATTTTTTACACGGAAGCACAAAGGGGCTGGCAACAAGACCTCGAAGCCCGATTTTCAATTTTTTTAAAAACAAAATTTTTTTTTAAATTTTAAAAAAGTGAATTTTAAAACAGTGAGTTTTTAAGTTTTCAAACAGTGAAAAAAGTGAGTTTTAAACGTAAAAAAAGTGACAACACGGGGACACGAGCGGGTACAGCTATCAATTTTTTACAACTGATTTTTTTACGGGGTCCTAAAAGAAAGTGTACAATGTTTGTGCCGATAAAACTCAAGAATGACTGAAGGTACGATAACGGGAGTTATATGGTTGGGTAGCCCTGTATCTGATTTTTATCGACGGGGAATGTTGTGTGTGTGGGGGGGAGAGAGAGAGCTTCCTGCGCTATTCACTTATCTGCATTTTCTAATTTTTTTGCACGGGCAACGCCGGGCGGGTACAGCTAGTATGATATATTTTTATTGAGTAAGCGGCTGTTTCGAAAACTGTAAAATTATTGAGAATCTTGGTTTTCTTTTTCATTTTGACTTGGGGGTGCAGATGCCCCTGTGCTCCTGTAGCCGCCCCTGATCACTTCCAAAATGGATTTGCATCAGTGGCGAGGTCTCACGGGGCAAACAGGCCCTGTTTAACAGGGCAAGCAGTACCTTGCCAATCGTTACTCAAGAACTAGCATACCATAACAGTTATGAGTTACCTACTCATATCTGTGGTTCTTAAGATGAGCATTCCGTTGGTACTGCTTGCCTGTTTCTACCTGAAAATTCGCCACTGATTTGCATAGCATATCTTTCTCTATTTCCATGTAGGTACCTCAAAGTGGTCAGTGGATATTTACTCCATACAGAACTTGTTACAGTGAGTTGGTTCTTGTATTCATAAGTTTCGACCGGTAGGTACTGAAATTCGATTTCTCCAACAATGGTCCACCGAGATCGCAAATTCACTTCAACAATTTAGAGCAACGCATAGCTGAGTAGAGAGTATCCGTCGTATTAGCTAGTAAAGTACAAAGAGTATGATTTTTCAGCATGAAGTCACCTGGAAAATAGTTAGTCGGTGCGTCCATGGATAATCAGTTGATTATTGAATGTGAATGTGATTTATGATTAGTGAATTGATAAAACGGCCCTAAACTCGTGAGGTGGAGCCTGCTATGCATTATGCACATAATAGGATGGTTGTATATAATGCGTACACCTCGTTAGAGGCTGTTTGTCGAATATTGGTCAACCATAATAAATTCTAGCCTAGCAATCCTTTGTCGGATAATTGCCCTCACAATTGTTCGACCATACATGTATCCATTTGCAGATAATAACAGGTTAGCTGTGTGGCAAGACGAGAGCTAAACGTCCGTTAAACAGAATGGACGTTTTATGCAAGTGGTGGGGTTTTTGGCAATGAGCTCTTTATCTTTGCTCAGTTATGCGAAAATTATCGTCGCGTTAAAAACCCAAAAACTTATGACAGACGAAATTATGAGTAACAAGTTAATAGTGAGACTCCTATATGGATCATTCGGATTTTTGGCCCCTCGCCAGCTACTGGGAATCCGGGAGAGTTTCTGATGGTGACAAGTCACCTTCCCTTGTGTACATTTGGCAGCTCGAGCGAGAATGAAAATTTGCTCGCTATTAGAATCAAATATACCCACCTAACTAATATCCGGAATTTACCTAGTAGTAAGAATCAGAGCGAAAAATGAACTGCAGGTAGTTCAGGTTCCTTAAAAAATAAATGGAACGTGGACGTCAAAAAAACTGTATCGAGGGTTCGGGAGAACTTTCTCCTACTAGATTACGGGAGAGGAGGGCACAGTGGGAAAAGCGGATTTTTAAAAAATCTGAGGGCACCAGAACGCCAGAGCGCATTTTTACCGATGTAAGGATAATAAAACGCCATAATCAGCAGAGGTTTGCGGTGCACAACCAGTAGAAGTCCTCAAGCAAGCAATTCGTCACAAAAAGGTAGAAAAATCGTATTTTTACTTCCATATTTACAGAGTAAATGGGAGTTTTGGAATCGTCCTAAAATCGAGAATTGGAACGGAGCTTCAGAGAAACTTTTACTTACACACATTTACTCAGAATCACTTCCCGAACGAGTGTCAGTGTGTCCGTCTGTATATGGCCATTTTTGTAAATGACTACACACTTGAGCAGGAAGTGATTCTGAGTAAATTTGCATAAGTAAAAGTTTCTCTGAAGCTCCGTTCCAATTCTCGATTTTAGGACGATTCCAAAACTCCCATTTACTCTGTAAATATGGAAGTAAAAATTGATAGACGCTTTTATTTGCAGATACAAAACGCCGGTGAAGTAGTGAAACCTCGTATCTCCATTTTGTTAAGACCGCCACTGTTTCTGTGAGACCCTATTGAATTTCCATGACACCTCCAATGTGCACGTGCAGGTACGAAATTGGAGATACGAGGATTCACTTCTTCGCCGCCGAAAATCATTTGTGGAGTGATGGTCAGTGGTGAATCGAATGATGCTTAAATGGTACGTTTTCACAATGATGATTAAATAGGAAAAAAAGAAAAATCACTGAATAATTAAACAAGACAGTGAGTGATAGCAATTGACGAGGTCTCATGGGAACAATGCCTTTTTACCTGAGATGGGCTGCCTTTTCGGAAGGGCCCAGACGCGGACTTCTCACCTCCACCCTGCACCTCTTTACAGTCCCTTAATTAAACTGTCCACCGTATTGATATAAGCTGTCTAATCGGAAAACATTCACTTTCTAATAGCTGAATCGCATTTTTGCAGTTCCAAACCTATAAACGGACGCCATCGTGTAAAAAGTCGGTATCAAGGGTGGGAATGCACCTGATAGAGAATTTAACACCCGACACTTTCTTCTGCATCACATCTTTGCCTTAAGCCCAAAGGTACTTATGCCGTAAAACCGAGAAAACTGCGAAAAAACGGGATTTAGGTCTTTTCACTCCCTCAAAATTGACCTCATTGACCAAAATCTCGGAAAAACGCCAGATTTCATGTTTCTCAGTCATAATCTAAATATTTGCGCCAAAAAACCGAGAAGTCGAATCCATCATTTTTACTTCCTTATTTACAGAGTAAATGGAAGTATTGGAATCTTCCTAAAATCGAGAATCGGAACTGAGCTTCGGAACTGGGCCGGCTCAACCATATAGGCGAACTAGGCGACCGCCTAGGGCGCCAAAGCCCGAGGGGCGCCAAGCAAGGGCGCCTTGGCGCCGCTGCTTGGGCGGGTGCGAAAAATGAGGTTAATTAGGCAAAAAATCTGTATTGAATTTTGAATTCTCAAAAGCTCAAAGCTCAACATCATAAAAACATATCGACGATCATCTATGACCCAAGAGAGATTGGTAGGCCTAGCAACGATTTCTACTGAGCAAGAGATTGCACAGAACATCGACCTCACATTTGCCAAACAAAAAGCCAGAAAAAAAATTTTCAATTTGGTCAATTTCTCTCCTGGAGTAATTAACTATAACTTCAAAGTTTTACTGTAAATATTGATAAAAATAAATATAACTTGGAATATATATTAGTTTTCTCATTTTCGATATCCTATATTTTGTGTTTGGATGAAAGTGGTAGCAGGTCGACGGTGTAGAATCAATACTGCCCAATTCGTTTGCCATGCAATCTATGGACGCGTGATTTGCCAAGTTGCCACCAATCCAAGTTTTGAGAAGTAGGCAACCCAGATGCCCCCAAAAGACACGATGCTTTGAATTGGGCAGTATTGCAGTTACATCGTCGAGGTATAGTTATGAGGGGGGGGGGGCGCCGAGCAATGCTTTCGCCTAGGGCGCCAAAATGCCTTGAGCCGGCCCTGCTTCGGAAAAAACTTTTACTTATACCCAATCACATCCCGAACCGTCTGACTGTCTGTGGTCATTTACACAAATAACCATAGCTCCCTCAATTCTCAACCTTTTTTCAATTTTCTGAAATGCTTGAAGACTTAACACCATGTTTATTTGAATAAGTCACACTACTTCCGATACATCTGCATTTTTAGTGTTTTCTATTTCATTTTTTCCATTCACGAAAATAGACCGATTTGAGCGTTCTTGGTCCTAAAATCTTTGTTTTACTTTGCAGAATAGGTATGTGAATATTTTTTATATTCCGGCAATGCGGCGTATTTTTATTCGTTAGTCAAAATTAGTTATGTTTTAGTAATCAAAAACTAATTTTAAGACTAATTTTTGGCACAAAAAAATTTTTTTTTGATCCTTTAGAAAAATTTTTAAAATAAAACGAAATTTTTGAGTAGGTACATGACACAAAAAAGGACAATTTCCTAAGCCTCTCCAGGACTAAGAAAATGCAAAAAACCAATTTCACATGAAAAATCCAAAACATTTCAACAAAATGATGGATTCATCTACGGGATTTTGGGCACAAATCTTTATTTATTGACTAAAAAACATGAAATTTAGTGTTTTTTCAAGATTTTGGTCAACAGGGTCAATTTCGGAGGAGTGAGAAGGCCTAAATCGCGTTTTTGCGCGGTTTTCTTGGTTTTAAGTCCTACTGTGTTTAAGGCAAACCAGTGGTGCGTAGATAACACACAATACTTCCATATTTTGAAACGTAAAATTGTGACACAATTTGATCATATTTTGACTGCTTTTAAGAGTGTTTAGGCCAAAAATATCGAAAAATTCACTGGTAAAATTTTAAAATTCGCCCAAAATAAAAATACACTACATTATTGGAATCCAAAAAATATCCACATATTCTGCAAGGTAAAACAAAGATTTTAAGACCAAGAACGCTCAAATCGGTTCATTTTTGTGGCCGGAAAAAAATAAAATAGAAACACTAAAAATGAAAATATATCGGAAGTACTGTGCGTTATCCGAATTTCGATTAAACAGGGTGTTAGGTCTTGCCGAGACAAACATTTCAGTTCAAGAAATTTGAAAAAAGGTTGAGAATTGAGGGAGTTATGGTCATTTTTGTAAATGACCACAGACGGACACACGGACTAACGGACACACGGACACACAGACACTTGTTCAGGAAGTGATTCTGAGTAAAAGTGTATAAGAAAAAGTTTTTTCTGAAGCTCCGTTCCGATTCTCGATTTTAGGACGATCACAATACTTCCATTTACTCTGTAAATATGGAAGTAAAAACGTGATGCAGAAGAAAATTTCGGGTGTTAATTTCCCTATCAGATGCATTCGCACCGAATTTTTACACGTGGGCGTCAGTTTATAGGCTCAGAACTGCAAAAATGCGATTAGGCTATTAGGATAAACACCCTCAAAAGCAGTCAAAACATGATCGAATTGTGCCACACTCTTACGTTTCTAAATATGGAAGTAGTGTGTGTTATGTTACGATCACTGGTTTTCTTTTCCACGTGCGGTTGCCTATCATTTCCATGTTGACCCCTGAGGCGCGAATGGAAGATGATGACTTTGATTTCAGGAGGGGAAAATTGAGAGAACGCAGAGAAAAACGCACATGTGTATATGAATCCAGCTTATCAAATGCCCTCTCTTTCTCGCCCTGGAAAGAGAGGAAAACTTTTTGATATCTATCTTCCTTTTGTCGGAGCAGAGATATTTTTTGTCCGCCGTCTGGGGTTGTACGTCGAACACTAATTAAGAGAAATTAGCCGACCGTTGGGATATGAAAAAAAAATTGCGGCAAAGTCCCTTAGACAGCGCTTGTTGAATTGGAACGACAAGCTATTAATCTTGCATCCCGATACGCTACCATAGGATTGCCTGTAACGTGAGCGACAGAGACGACATAATTGAATGTTGGAAACCAGCCAGATAATAGATTCCTTCCAAGCCCGACACCCAATCTGACTTTTCTACTTTACCTGCTTCATACGCCTACCAGTAAGGAACTAGGCCTAGTAACCAGTAAGGAACTAGTGATAGTAATAAATTTCTTTTTGGTACATTATTTCCAGAAATAATGTACCTATGTAATTGTTCAAGAAAATTTTTTTTACAACACCCCCTGAAAATTTGTTCTTTCACGTTTCAGAGGTTCTAGAACAAGAATCTGCAATAAAAATTTTTTGTCCGTCCGCCGTACGCCGTACGCCGTACGCCGTACGCCGTACGCCGTACGCCGTACGCCGTCAGCAGCAAAACGCATAGAAGGAGTGGTCCGATTTCAAAAAAAAAAAAACGAGCGTTTAGCAAATTTTCCTGTGACGTGCACCTCCTATAAGGGAATCCTCTGAATCAACTCTAGACTACTCAAAAACGATCAAATGTAAAAAAAGTCATGATCTCAAAAACAGTTTTTTTGGGTTTTCGACCCCTTAAAATTTTTTGATCGGATTCCCCTGACAATATGCCTCAAGTTGGAGCAAAACACAACTTTTAGGACCAACCGCACCAAAATCGGATCAGGGGTTCGATACGAAGTGGACGGACGAAATTTTGGCCAAAAATTTCGTCCAGCCACTTCGTATTGAAATACTGATCCGATTTTGACTAAATTAGTCTTGAAAGTTGTGGTTTGCTCCAACTTGAGGCATATTGTCCGGGCAATCCGATCGGAGAAGGTTAACGGGTCCAATTCGGCATAATTAGGGTATATTTTTGAAAAAACACAAAATCTCAATTTTGAAGGTGATGCCGTGGGTTTAGAATTTTTTGAGTATTTTTCCCGTGTTTCTCGCTTGATTTACCATAAGATAGGGTGGTTTTTCCGAAAAAATTCGAAAATTTGGTTTTTGAATCGGTTTGGCTTGAATTTCTTAATGCGATTTCTGCGTTTTCGCGTTTTTGGCAATTTGAGGGAGTCCTACTGAACCGATTTTGAATTTTTTGAGCTCGTTGGATTCCTTGAAGGTTTTTACACATTTTTCACTCCCTATAAGTCAAAATCGATTGGGGTTTAGTAATCAAAAACTGGTTTAAAGACTAATTTTTGACCTAAACAAAAAATATTTTTTGACCCTTTAAAAAAAATGTTAAAATTCCAAAAAAAATATTTTTGAGTAGGTTTTGGGCAGGTACATGACACATAAAATTCGCAATTTTCTACAACTCTCCAGGACTAAGAAAAATGAAAAAAACCGATTTCAGCTGGAAAATCCAAGGTCCTAGCCTAGGAAAAATTTCAAAAAAATGATGGATTTGACTTCGGGGTTTTTTGGCGGGAATCTTTAGATATTGACTATGAAACATGAAATTTGGCATTTTTTCGAGATTTTGGTCAACAGGGTCAATTTTGGGGGCAGTGACACTGCTGAAATTGCGGTTTTGCAGTTTTCATGGGTTCACGGCACATGTTCCAATCGGTTCAAGGCGTGAGGAATACGAAATGGCGGCTGTAACATTCCCACCCTTGATCTTGGTAGGGTGGGGAAGTAGGGGACTTCCCCTACCCCTACCGGCTCTTTCGTCGTCTATTGGCTCAGATTTATTAGAAACTGAAAGTGTGAAGCTGGGATTGGACAGCTTATGTTAATTGGGCGGATCTTGATAACAGTTGTCACCTGTTAACGCGGTTAACAAAATGGCTGCCTTCTTGCCGCCAGGCCTCAGGAAATATTTCTTTGAAAGCAGCCGCCAGGTATTTTCTTTTTATACCTACCTATTTATTATCATTGTGAAAACGTACCTTTTCGGCATAATTGAATTCACGATTGACCATTACTCCACAAATGATATGATGATAAACCGACCTACTCCAACTATTTGAACTTTATTTTCTGAGGTACCCAGACAAATAATGTACCCATGTCACTAATCTACTTAGCAGCGTTTTTTTAATTAAAAATTTAATCAATCAATAAATTTTGAAAATCTAAAATATAAACCGAAATACATTATTATTATTATCAAACATCAATCATAAAATATATACATAGGTACCTAATCGTCTTTATCAAATTCGACCGATCAGATTATCAATAAAAGGGTGAAAATCGAATCGATGGACGCTCTGAAAACCAATTTCGAGCTCCTTAGGAGCTCTTAAGAGTGCTCACGACCATCCTTAATAATAATCGACGATTTTGGAGGGAAGAACTTAGGAAGACGACCATTTTCTTCTTCCTTAAGAGCTAGGGGAGGTTTCTGAATTGGATTTCTCGTTAAGGAGTTCACTAGGTAACTCCTAAGTTACGGGAAGAACTTGAGGGAGGTTTCTGAATACGGCCCTAGGTTTCGGTAATTGGGATTTGTGTGTATTTGGAGATGTTAGACCAAAAGCCGATAAAGCCCGTATCACACGTCAGACCGTTCTCCTCCCCATCCCACGGACAGACACACAGACCCTATTCTCTGAATGGCTGATGCTATGGATATGTTCACTTTTGCGCACCTGCATCAATGTTTGTTATTACTCATCTATGGATCCTTATTGCTAAGAAAAATTATGAATGAATTTGCATGTGAAAATTACCAAAGAATCGGTCTGTCCAGGCGGTCTGTGGGATGGGGAGGAGAACGGTCTGACGTGTGATACGGGCTTAAGATTTTCAGACCAAGAACGCTCAAATCGGTTCATTTTTGTGGCCGGAAAAAAATGAAATAGAAAACACTAAAAATGCAAATATATCGGAAGTACTGTGCGTTATCCAAATTCCGATTAAACAGGGTGTTAGGTCTTGCCGAGACGAACATTTCAGTTCAAGAAATTTGAAAAAAGGTTGAGAAATGAGGGAGTTATGGCCATTTTTGTAAATGACCACAGACGGACACACGGACAGACGGACGGACACACGGACAGACGGACAGACAGACAGACGGACAGACAGACAGACGGACACACAGACACTTGTTCAGGAAGTGATTCTGAGTAAATGTGTATAAGAAAAAGTTTTTTCCGAAGCTCTGTTCCGATCCTCGATTTTAGGACGATCACAATACTTCCATTTACTCTGTAAATATGGAAGTAAAAATGCAAATATATCGGAAGTACTGTGCGTTATCATAATTTCGATTAAACAAACAGGGTGTTAGGGCTTTCCGAGACAAACATTTCAGTTCAAGAAATTTGAAAAAAGGTTGAGAAATGAGGGAGATATGGCCATTTTTGTAAATGACCACAGACGGACAGACGGACACACGGACACACAGACACTTGTTCAGGAAGTGATTCTGAGTAAATGTGTATAAGAAAAAGTGTTTTCTGAGTCTCCGTTCCGATTCTCGATTTTAGGACGATCACAATACTTCCATTTACTCTGTAAATATGGAAGTAAAAAGGTTTATCGGAAGTACTGTGAGTCATTCAAATTCCGATTAAACATTGTCTTGCCGAGACAAACATTTCAGTCCAAGATGTTTTGAAAGAAGGTTGAGAATTGAGGGAGTTATGGCCATTTTTACTTCCATATTTACAGAGTAAATGGAAGTATTGTGATCGTCCTAAAATCGAGAATCGGAACGGAGCTTCAGAAAAAACTTTTTCTTATACACATTTACTCAGAATCACTTCCTGAACAAGTGTCTGTGTGTCGGTGTGTCCGTGTGTCCGTCTGTCCGTCTGTGGTCATTTACAAAAATGGCCATAACTCCCTCATTTCTCAACCTTTTTTCAAATTTCTTGAACTGAAATGTTTGTCTCGGCAAGACCTAACACCCTGTTTAATCGAAATTTGGATAACGCACAGTACTTCCGATATATTTGCATTTTTAGTGTTTTCTATTTTATTTTTTCCGGCCGCAAAAATGAACCGATTTGAGCGTTCTTGGTCTCAAAATCTTCGTTTTACCTTGCAGAATATGTGGATATTTTTTACATTCCGAAAATGTCGCGTTTTTTCATTTTGGGCGAATTTTAAAATTTTAATACTGAATTTTTTGATATTTTTGGCCTAAACACTTTCAAAAGCAGTCAAAATATGATCAAATTGTGTCACAATTTTACGTTTCAAAATATGGAAGTATTGTGTGTTATCTACGCACCACTGGTTTCAAATTTCTTAAACTGAAACGTTTGTCACGGCATGACGGTTTGAACTCCCACTTTAATCGGAATTTGAATAACTCACAGTACCTCCGATACTTCCGATATATTTTGCATTAAAGGCATAAAATTGTCTAGTGTTTTCTATTTTATCTTTTTCCGGCCAAAAGAATGAACCGATTTGAGCGTTCTTGGTCTTAAAATCTTTGTTTCATCGTGCAGAATATGTGGATACGTTTCATAATATTGAAGTACTGTGTGTCATCTACGCATCACTTTTTTTCGGTATATCTTTTTATTTGTATACCAGTTATGGGATGCGCAGCAGCCGTATGTAGAGGCGAGGGCCTTAGCACCGCCTGAGCTCCAACAGGAGCATAATTAGCGTGAGGTCGTTCCTCATCTGTCACTGCCCACAGGCTGGCCGGGGCACTACGTGGTACTCTGGGCACGTAGTCCCTGGCGAAAGCGTGGGATTGCTGTAATTGTGTGTTCATTGACTCTGACCATCGGTGGCCCTGAAAAGGGCCGTTGAAATGAGTAGGTGTGGTCAAAGGAGGGGAAGCTTCATCGACAGTTACCCAATAGGGAGTAGACTGCTGCAAAGCTCCGACTCGTGTGCGGCGAAAACTTGAGGATATTGTCCTCTCGTTCTCAAGCCAGACCTGGTCACAACCCGGTGGGGTCGGACTCGGCCTCCTAGGAAGAGCAAGGCTTTCACCTCGCTCCCCCCCGTGATCCTCGTTTACTGGCCCCGCCGGAGCAGGAACCAGCATGAGGGGTACTCAATTGGCCCCTAGCTTCTAACAGAAGGTTCGGAGCCAAGAGCCCGCCTCGAGCGGAAAGATCATCCAGTCGATCATTCCCGCGAGGTGTGTCCATGTGTCGGCCTGCAGGTGTCAAAGGTCGCAAAGCCTCTAACCAGAGGTCGTCATCCGGCGGCGATATCATTTCAAACTTGCTTGTCTATCCCCACCTTTCGTGACGTGGACTTCTCCTCTCTCGGCCTGATCCACTGTTGGCCGCTTTGAGGGGGGTGAAGGCCTGAACACTCGCGAGGCGAATGTTCGGCTCGGCCGGTTGCGCGTCTTATCGGAGTTGTCTGCGGCAGCACCTCTCTCAGCTTTTGGTGGCCCTGAAAAGGGCCGTTCAGATTGAGTGTGTGGTACGCCTCACCAATTTTGACTGCTATAATGTGATGATAAACCTACCTACTCCTCCTATTTGAGCATGATTTTGTTTTCCTAATTTTGAGGATAGAGGTCGTTAGCCTCGGTTATTTACGACCTCTATCCTCCAAATTAGGAAAAGATTCCGCTCCGTAGAGTGGTGGTGGTCGAAAGACCAGAAGTCGTACTCTACAGTTACTGTAAAGTAATACTCTTGCTGTGGCAGGATGGCAAGGACGAGGTAGTTATCTGCCGGATGTGGGATTGGGAGTTGGGTGTCTTCTCGAGCTAGCTCTAGGGGGGATGGGTGATCATTAACTCCTGTCCTTGTGGGTAAGGCACTAAGCCCATGTGCATATGGATGCAACCCAAGGAACCGGTCCAAAATCCGGATGAGCGGTATGGGGAGTCTCCTGGTTCCTGATCCCACCGTAAATAACCGAGGCTAACGACCTCTATCCTTCAAATTAGGAAAAGATTCCGCTCCGTAGAGTGGCGGTGGTCGAAAGACCAGAAGTCGTACTCTACTGCTACTGTAAAGTGATTATTTTCTGTGATATCCAAACAAATAATTTATCCATGTCATTAATCTACTTGTAAGTAAACCAGCGTTTTCTGTGCTGTCGTGTGCATGCGTTTTCTCGTTACTTGGTTGTCTTTATCTCGAGTAGGCAAAGAGGGACAGACCGACAACGTTTGCCTCATAAAATTTATGAGGTAAAAGTTGTCGGTCTTTGCTAATACATTTATTGTATTAACATGGCAACGGATAATGACTGTTGTCTTTCACATTTTTCCAGGTGAAGTGGGGCGATTATCGAGAACCGATAATCAAAAAGAGCTGGAAGACGTGAATCAAGTATTGCGACTATGCGATGCTATCCTCGCCAAGCATCCGTACGACTGGTCGGTTTCAACGTACGGTAGGTACGAGCGATTCCACCACGATTGAGGATGTATTTAACACAAATCTGTATCTCCTATGAAGTCGAAAATATAATTTCTGCTCCCCCAAAGCGCCAAATGTTTCCAATAAAAGTTTCGAAACTCTGATACCTATTTGGCCTTCTAATAAAAATTGTAACAAACCAGTGGTGCTTAGATAGCACAAAACACTTCCAAATTTTGATACGTAGAAGTTTGAGCCAATTCGATTATATTGGGGAGGTTTTGGATGCTAAATGCACCAAATTTTTGGACACGTAACTTCAACTGGGTACGTAGGGTTAAGGCACCAGTTTCAGACACTGGTACAGTATCAGACACTTTCAACTTAAAAGCTATAATAATAGCTTAACTTTCTTAAAAGCCAGATAATAAGAGTTTTCGACGGGTTTTAACCCTTTTTCAAGTGTCACTTGATGCACGGAGATCTATTTAGCGGGTTCCAGTGATATTACGAGCTCAGAGAAGGTTATGGCCAGCTTGGTGGTGGCTCTTGCTGGACGCTTCCAAATCAGTTCTCATCAGGCAAGCATCATGTTCTTACATGACCGCATGGCTAAGAGGTGGGCAACTTTCTTATGCCATATTTACCCTATTCTTCCCATCCCGTTCACCCATCGAGGAAAGTGGTATTCTTACATGTAAGTTTGCATGTATGCATTCTTACATTAGGTTTGGATGCATGTATGCATCCTCCTTAAATTAGGCATTGAATTCCAATTCCCCCCACTCATCAAGAAGCCAAGGAAAGAAGATCCAAATAATGTACAGACCCACGAAACTGAAGATATCTTCTACAGTCAGTTCCTATCTGAGAAAAGTGTCAATGCGAAAGGTTGGCGCGACTTTTTCGCTCAATAAGCGCGAAACATATTGACAGCTTTTGACTTCAGACACTGACCACCTGCCGGACTTCTTCTTTCTGCCTATTCGCAGAACCGATTTGGGGCTAGGAAATTGACCGAATAAAGAAAGAATAGATGTTTTGCTGTCGAACGGGCGACGAGTGCCTCTGAGGAGTAGGAACTGAACGTGGAATAGAAATAGACGAACGTTATTCATAACGAGCCCCGCGGTGACTGACTGGCACCTCTGTCGGCAATGTAGAAATAACAATGTCCACGTTATCCGAAAATAATCTTCTGGCCATTACTCCGTTAAGACATACGGTTTGGTCGATTTCGAGCCGTTTTACTTCCATATTTACAGAGTAAATGGAAGGATTGGAATCGTCCTAAAATCGAGAATCGAATCGGAGCTTCAGGAAAAACTTTTTCTTATACACATTTACTCAGAATCACTTCCTGTCTGTCCGTGTGTCATTTACAACCAGTGGTGCGTAGATAACACACAATACTTCCATATTTTGAAACGTGAAATTGTGATACAATTTGATCATATTTTGACTGCTTTTAAGGGTGTTTAGGCCAAAAATATAAAAAAATTCACTATTAAAATTTTAAAATTCGCCAAAAATAAAAGTACGCCACATTATCGGAATATAAAAAATATCCACATATTCTGCAAGGTGAAACAAAGATTTTAAGACCAAGAACGCTCAAATCGGTTTATTTTTGTGGCCGGAAAAAAATAAAATAGAAAATACTAAAAATGCAAATATAAAGGAAGTACTGTGCGTTATCCAAATTTCGATTAAGCAGGGTGATAGGTCTTGCCGAGACAAACGTTTCAGTTTAAGAAATTTGAAAAAAGGTTGAGAATTGAGGGAGTTATGGTCATTAATGGTCCATATTAACAGAGTAAATGGAAGTATTGGAATCGTCCTAAAATCGAGAATCGGAACGGAGCTTCAGAAAAAACTTTTTCTTACACACATTTACTCAGAATCACTTCCTGAACAAGTGTCTGTGTGTCCGTTACGCCCGTCTGTCTGTCTGTCTGTCCGTCTGTGGTCATTTACAAAAATGACCGTAGCTCCCTCAATTCTCAACCTTTTTTCAAATTTCTTGAACTGAAATGTTTGTCTCGGCAAGACCTAACACCCTGTTTAATCGAAATTTGGATAACGCACAGTACTTCCGATATATTTGCATTTTTAGTGTTTTCTATTTTATTTTTTTCCGGCCACAAAAATGAACCGATTTGAGCGTTCTAGGTATAGTAGTTCTACAATACTTCAATTTCAACTTTTACAAAATAGAGTTTCTGAAAATTGATAGATGGTAATCATCTCAAAATACTTCTGTTATCACTCGTGAACGTTTTTTGGTGTTCATTTTATAATAATGAGACGTAAAAGTGTGCAAAACTTTCCTATTAATTTGCATTTACCTAGTTGAAATTGATATTTGGCTGAGAAAAGCGCACTCTTCATGATAGCATATTCCCTTCGCGATTGTTCGATAATATAATATATTATATGGGGTGCACTTAGGCCATAAGATAATATTATCTTATTATTATCTTATGGCCTAAGTGCACCCCCTGGGTTTAAGGGCAGGAGCCGCCACTGGTATTGACCATTGTCCAAACGTACCACCATCATCATTAAATTCACCATTGACCATTACTCTACAAATGATTTTGTATCTGCAAATAATCTATCTATCTCTCTGTATTGATCAAATGGTAAAAAGGTAATCACAAGCTTCCGATGAATTTTGGAACATTATTTCCAGAAATGTTTTGTCCGCCAGCCGTACGCCGTCAGCAGCAAAACGCATAAAAAAAGTGTTCCGATTTAAAAAAAAACAGTGGTGCGTAGATAACACACATAACTTCCATATTTTGAAACGTAAAATTGAGACACAATTTGATCATATTTTGGCTGCTTTTAAGGGTGTTTAGGCCAAAAATATCAAGAAATTCACTAAGTATTCAAATTTTTAAATTCGCCAAAAATAAAAGTACGCCACATTATCGGAATATAAAAAATATCCACATATTCCGCAAGGTAAAACAAAGATTTTAGGACCAAGAACGCTCGAATCGGTTCATTTTTGTGGCCGGAAAAAAAATAAAATAGAAAACACTAAAAATGCAAATATTTCGGAAGTACTGTGCGTTATCCAAATTTCGATTAAACAGAGTGTTAGGTCTTGCCGAGGCAAACGTTTAAGTTCAAGAAATTTGAAAAAAGGTTGAGAATTGATTGAGTTATGGTCATTTTTACTTCCATATTTACAGAGTAAATGGAAGTATTGGAATCGTCCTAAAATCGAGAATCAGAATGGAGCTTCAGAAATAACTTTTTACTTCCATATTTACAGAGTAAATGGAAGTATTGTGATCGTCCTAAAATCGAGAATCGGAACGGAGCTTCAGAAAAAACTTTTTCTTACACACAGTTACTCAGAATCGCTTCCACAAGTGTCTGTGTGTCCGTGTGTCCGTCTGTGGTCATTTACAAAAATGGCCATAACTCCCTCATTTCTCAAGTACATATCGTGAGCTCAGTGCTAAAAGTGGCTAACTCGAATTTTCTCGATTTTTAGTTATCTACTCCATAACATTATTCCAGGTGCGGGCTTTCAAATGCTACAACTAGATCAAGAAAATAATTATTTTTAGGCCACCAACATAGCCAAACAAACACTATGCAGCTCCCAGAGTGAAGTCAACCGGGCGTCTCATCTGTTTTCCTCGATTATCTCAAAACTATGAATTTCGGGTTAGCCCTTTATAGCATTGAACCCACGATATCGTATTTTTTGGGCAAATTTTATAATTAATAGTAAATTTTTTGATATTTTTGGCCTAAACTCCCTTAAAAGCAGTCAAAATATGATCAAATTGTGTCACAATTTTACTTTTCAAAATATGGAAGTATTGTGTGTTATCTACGCACCACTGGTTAACTTATATATTTACAGAGTAAATGAAAGTATTGGAATCGTCCTACAATCGAGAATCGGAACGGAGCTTCAGAGAAAACTCTTTCTTATACCTACACATTTACTCAGAATCACTCAATCAAAAAGAGTCGGTTTGTCCGTTAGTCCGTCTGTCAGTCTGTGGTCATTTACAAAAATGACCATAACTCCCTCAATTCTCAACCTTTTTTCAAATTTCTTGAACTGAAAGGTTTGTTTCGGCAAGACCTAACACCCTGTTCAATCAAAATTTGGATAACGCACAGTACTTCCGATATATTTGCATTTTTAGTGTTTCCTATTTTATTTTTTTCCGGCTACAAAAATGGACCGATTTGAGCGTTCTTGGTCTTAAAATCTTTGTTTTACCTTACAGAATATGTGGATATTTTTCTACTCCGATAATGTGGAGTATTTTTTTTTTGGGTGAATTTTAAAATTTGAATTGTGAATTTTTTGTTATTTTTGACCTAAACACCCTTGAAAGCAGTCAAAATATGATCAAATTGTGTGTCAATTTTACCTTTCAGTTGAAGGGGTCCAATTTTTCATAAGTAGGGCATATTTTAGAAAAAATACAAAAACTTAATTTTGAGGGTGATGTCGGGGGTTTAGAATTTTTGAGCATTTTCCATGAGTTTCTCGCTTGAATTACCATAGAAAAGGATTTTTTTCCATAAACAATTTTGAAAATTCTGGTTTTTAATCGGTTTTTCTCGAATTTCCTGATGCGATTTCTCCTTTTTCGCGTTTTTGACAATTTGAGGGCGTCCTACAGAACCAATTTTGAAGTTTATGAGCTTGATGGATTCCTTAAAAATTTCTACACCGTCAAAATTTGTTGAATTTTATTGTTCGAAAACTGGTTTGACGACTAATTTTTGACATTAAAAAAAGCTTGTTTGACTCTTTTCGATTTTAAAGGTTTTAAAATTCCAAAGAAAATATTTTTGAGTCGGTTTTGAGGCCGTTTTAAATGTCACGAAAAATTGGCAATTTTCTACTACTCTACCGGACCTAGAAAAATGCAAAAAACCGATTTCAGCTGGATAATCCACCTTGGAAAAATTTCAAAAAAATGAGAGATGAGATTGTTTGGAGCGAATCTTTAGATATTGACTAAGAAACATGAAATTTGGCGGGTTTTTT
The DNA here is from genome assembly GCA_036186465.1 of Nesidiocoris tenuis. NCBI lineage: Eukaryota > Metazoa > Arthropoda > Insecta > Hemiptera > Miridae > Nesidiocoris > Nesidiocoris tenuis. The sequence goes on from AP028917.1 coordinate 8,529,633, forward strand.
TTCAAGATTTTGGTCAAGGTGGTCAATTTCGGAGGAGTGGTAAGGCCAAAATCGCGTTTTTTTCGCAGTTTTCTTGGTTTTACGGCATTACAGCGTGGTTAGATGCATTGCCACAACATTGGCATACGGCGGACGGACAAACAATTTTCAATGCAGATTCGGATTCTACTCCCCTTGAAACGTAAACCAACGAATTTTCGGGGGGTTTTGAAAAACCTACGTTTCCTGAGAAAAATGGAACAAAAACCAGTGGTGTTCAGATAACACACAATACTTCTATATTTTGAAACTTATAAGTGTGACACATTTGATCATATTTTGACTGCTTTTAAGGGTGAAAAAGCGTCGAGACTGAATGACTAAATGTAACCTTCAGATTCGAATTGTAGGACTTCCAGAGAGTGAACATTGAAAGCAATCTCAACCGGCGGGTTCTCTCATTTCCCGTCGAGAGCTCCTGCCAAGTATATATCAATTGACAGCACCGGCCCAGCCATGTAATTGAGAATAATGTGGCGAGAAACCCTGAGTAGGTACCTCAGCTGGATCCTCGAAGCTGAGAAAGACAATCATTAGAATTTAAGATTTTTCCAATCGATTGCGCTTTCTATAGTTTTGGTGCATTATTTCTAGAAATCATTTTCTGCATCTGTAGATGATAGATTTGAAGTTCTTTGAGAAAGTATAGGTGAATTATTCAAAAGATCGGTTTTTGTTGATCTTTCCTCCCAAGGGTTTGTTCAAAGATGCCGAATGGTCAAAATCGTTTCAGTATTTCAAAAGTCAAGTCAGGATAGTGGGAGTTTCATGTTTCCGCCACGGAACAAAACTCCTCTCCCCTTGCTCCCCAGCGGCTCAACAATCTTGATGTGAGATACTAAATCACTCGCGGAGAAATTGTGGAATCCCATAATTTGAATAAAAACTCGAAAAATGAGAGAAGAGAAATAGTCTATTCCACTATTTCTCTTCTCTCATTTTTTGAGTTTTTATTCAAATTGATGTGAGATTATTAGGTAGGTATATGTAAAGCGGTCTAAATAACAATGGTAAATTAAACTTGTCATGTTTTGAGGTGTTCGTCACATTAAAACACGTTAGGGAACAAACAATAGTTACACGGTAGGGACCAAATTGTCATTCAGACAAATTTACAGCTTAAAACAGTGGGTAAGATGCTTATCAGGCCGGGGGTGCAATTATTATGAGGAGGGGCCTGGGAGCCAAGGCCGGTTAAACAGGGTGGTATGTCTCACTGATGAAAACATTCCAGTTCAAGAAATTTGAAATAAGGTTGAGAATCGAGAGAGCTTTGGCCATTTTTACTTCCATATTTACAGAGTAAATGTAGGTGAGAGGGGGCACAATAAAACACGGGGCACAGTTGGACAAGCGGATTTTCGAAAAATCTGAGGGCTCCAGAGCCCCCTCAGCGCATCTTCCCCGATGTACAGATAACAACCCACCATAATCAGCAGAAGTTTCCGATGTACAACCAGTGGAAGTCCTCAAACCAGCGCTTCAGCAGAAAAAGTTAGAAAAAACGTCTTTTTTTAAATTTTTAACTCAACTAATGTCTACTTAGACTCTTTTGATCGACTCGTAATTTTTATCATGAATTATTCAGCGTTTTTAGTCGATTATCTGTAAACATTATCCCTCTAGACCAGCTGGTTCAAACGCACATCCAATATGTCTAGAACTAGTGCTCTCGGGGCACAATGAGACAGCAACAATGAGACAAGGGTTCGATATTTTTCTTCAATTTGTGAGCAAACTTCAAGTAATAGTCGTTTCTTGAGAAATAAAAACTGATTCCTTAAATTTGGAAGGCTGATCTACAAATCTTACAAACTAGAGTCTGTGCGACCGTCAGTGGTCATTCACAACCAGTGGTGCATAAATAGCACACAATACTTCCATATTTTTAAACGTAAAAGTGTGAAAAATTTGATCATATTTCACTGCTTTCAAGGGTGTTTAGGACTAGTTTCGTCAAAGTCGGATCAGTCGTTCAATACGAAGTGGCTGGACGAAATTATCGGCCAAAATTTCGTCCAGCCTCTTCGTATCGAACCGCTGATCCGATTTTGGCGCGGTTGGTCCTAAAAGTTGTGGTATATTCTAACTTGGTGCATATTGTCTGGGGAATCCGATCAAAAAATTTAAAGGGGTCCAAAACCAAAAAAACTTTTTTTGAAATTATGACTTTTTTACATTTTAACGTTTTTGAAAACTTCAGAGTGAATTGAAGCATGAAACCTGCAAAAGGGCCTAAGTGCCATCCGGTAAAATTTTACAGGAGAAACAAAAAACTGTCTCTTGAAAATTGCATTAAACCACTACCCACAAATCGAAAGTTCAAAAGTAATGTTCAAGATCGCATTCCCATCCATCCTGAAGAAAAAGTTTTTTCTGAAGCTCCGTTCCGATTCTCGATTTTAGGACGATCACAATACTTCCATTTACTCTGTAAATATGGAAGTAAAATGACCATAACTCCCTCAATTCTCAACTTTTTTTACTTCCATATTTACAGAGTAAATGGAAGTATTGTGATCGTCCTAAAATCGAGAATCGGAACGGAGCTTCAGAAAAAACTTTTTCTTATACACATTTACTCAGAATCACTTCCTGAACAAGTGTCTGTGTGTCCGTGTGTCCGTCCGTCCGTCTGTCCGTCTGTGGTCATTTACAAAAATGGCCATAACTCCCTCATTTCTCAACCTTTTTTCAAATTTCTTGAACTGAAATGTTTGTCTCGGCAAGACCTAACACCCTGTTTAATCGGAATTTGGATAACGCACAGTACTTCCAAGATATTTGCATTTTTAGTGTTTTCTATTTTATTTTTTTCCGGCCGCAAAAATGAACCGATTTGAGCGTTCTTGGTCTTAAAATCTTTGTTTTACCTTGCAGAATATGTGGATATTTTTTACATTCCGAAAATGTGGCGTTTTTTCATTTTGGGCAAATTTTAAAATTTTAATACTGAATTTTTTGATATTTTTTGATATTTTTTGATATCTTTTGATATTTTTGACCTAAACGCTTTCAAAAGCAGTCAAAATATGATCAAATTGTGTCACAATTTTACGTTCCAAAATATGGAAGTATTGTGTGTTATCTACGCACCACTGGTTTTCAAATTTCTTGAACGGAAATGTTTGCCTCGGCAAGACCTAACACCCTGTTTAATCAAATTTTGGATAATGCACAGTACTTCCGATATATTTGCTTTTTAGTGTTTTCAATTTTATTTTTTACTTCCATATTTACAGAGTAAATGGAAGTATTGTGATCGTCCTAAAATCGAGAATCGGAACGGAGCTTCAGAAAAAACTTTTTCTTATACACATTTACTCAGAATCACTTCCTGAACAAGTGTCTGTGTGTCCGTTACGTCCGTCTATCCGTCTGTCCGTCTGTCCGTCTGTCCGTCTGTCTGTCTGTCCGTCTGTCCGTCTGTGGTCATTTACAAAAATGGGCATAACTCCCTCATTTCTCAACCTTTTTTCGAATTTCTTGAACTGAAATGTTTGTCTCGGCAAGACCTAACACCCTGTTTAATCGGAATTCGGATTACGCACAGTACTTCCGATATATTTGGATTTTAGTGTTTTCTATTTTATTTTTTTCCGGCCACAAAAATGAACCGATTTAAGCGTTCTTGGTCTTAAAATCTTTGTTTTACCTTGCAGAATATGTGGATATTTTTTATATTCCAATAATGTATTGTATTTTTATTTTGGGCAAATTTTAAAATTTGAGTAGTGAATTTTTTGATATTTTTGGCCTAAACACCCTTAAAAGCTGTCAAAATATGATCAAATTGTGTCACAATTTTACGTTTCAAAATATGGAAGTATTGTGTGTTATCTACGCACCACTGGTTTTCGGCCACAAAATGCACTTATTCTTGCGTTCTTGGTCTCAAAATCTTTGTTTTACCTTGCAGAATACGTGGATATTTTTTACATTCCGAAAATAATGCGTATTTTCATTTTGGGCAAATTTTAAAATTGAAATAGTGAATTTTTTTATATTTTTGGCCTAAACACCTTTACTCAAAATATGATCAAAATTGTGTCACAATTTTACGTTCAAAATATGGAAGTGTTGTGTGTTATCTACGCACCACTGGTTTTGGTTCATTTTTCTTAAGAAGTGAACCTTTGTAATCGGTCAGGAAAAAACTTTGGTAAGTAGATCAGTGGCATGTGCACATTAGTTTTCTGTGTATCCGAAGAATTCTACAAATTCTGCACAGGGGTTCATTTTTCAATTGAAAATACAAACCTAATAACCTTGATAATAGGTATAAGACCGTGGGTTTAGAAGCTTTGGAAATTTTGTTTTTTTTTATCGGTTTGGCTCGAAATTTCTTGACGCGATTTCTCCTTTTTCGCGTTTTGGCAATTTGAGGGAGTTCTACTAAACCGATTTTGAATTTTTTGAGCTTGCTGGATTCCTTGAAGGTTTTCACACCTTTTTCACTCCCTATAAGTCAAAATTAGTTGGGTTTTGGTGATCAAAAACTGGTTTAAAGGCTAATTTTGACCTAAAAAAATATTGTTTTGACCCTTTAAAAAAATACTAAAATTCCAAAAAAAATATTTTAGAGTAGGTTTTGGGTAGGTAAGTACATGACACAAAAAATTGAAATTTTCTTCTCTCCAGGACTGAGAAAAATGCAAAAACCGATTCCAGCTGGAAAATCCAAGGTATGAACCTAGGAAAAATTTCAGAAAAATGATGTATTTGACTTCAGGGTTTTTTGGGGGAATCTTTAGATATTGACTATGAAACATGAAATTTGGCATTTTTTCGAGATTCTGGTCACCTGGGTCAATTTCGGGGGAGTGATAAGGCCAAAATCGGGGTTTTTCGCAATTTTCTTGGTTATACGGCCTAAGCACCTTTCGGGTTAAGGCAAAAACGTGATGCAGAAGAAAACGTCGGGTGATAAATTCCCTATCAGATGCATTCTCACCCTTGATAACGACTTTTTACACGAGGGCGTCAGTTTGCTGGCTTGGAACTGCGAATTTGCTGAGTTCTTCGGTTACACAAAAAATGATGTGCACATGTTTTTCTGAAACTCCGATCCGATTTTCGATTTTAGGGTGATTTCAATACTTCCATTTACCTACTCAGTAAATTCGCAAATATGGAAGTAAAATGAATAGTTCATGAAGATGGAGGAATGATAGGAGAATGAGGCGGAGGATCAGATGAGGAAGTTATCCACAAAATAGATTGATTGATTGATTGGTTTATTTAACGACCAGGGAGAATTAGGGCCAAGTGGCCCTCTCTTCCATTCTCCCTGGCAAAAATTAATTACAGATCTTCTCTTACATCGCATAAACCATCAAAAAGTGCTATTAAATTAAAATAAAATATAAGTATTACAAAAGAAAATTTTCCATCCTCGATGCTCACAATTTACAACTGTTGTAACTGCTCATCTTCTTTTTGTTTACCTATTCAATAATACATTTTTCAACTTACTTCTAAATTCGCCAATAGTCATCGCCGTATCAAATATTTCATGGTATTCGTTAAAAATTTTTATACCTTGAACAATCATCGACCTATAGTACACATTCGTTTTATGCGCAGGTATCTGAAGTGTTACATTCGCGTTCCTTGTAGTCCTTGAATGTATAACATTCATGAAGCTCAAGTCCTGCATAAGATATGATGGTCGGCCAAATTTGAGCACTTTAAAGATCATTACTCCGATCGCTAGTTGTTTCTTCGCATGAACTTTGAGCCAACCCATCTTTATGTATGTAGGAGTTACACGGTCATCAATGTAGAGGCATGGAAAAAGCTTTGGGGATTAATTTTTCGAATGGATGCGAGGGTCAATTCAGAAAAAAAAAAAAACATTTCCATCAGACCAATTGTATTTCCGGTTTTTCAAAAAGTATTTTGTTTATGTTTCTGTCCTTTCTACGTTTTTCTGGATTAGTTTATTGGAGGGAGAATTGGTGAAATCGGGTGAACTTGGTGCAGCACTCCTCAAAGGCACGTCCCACCAAGTAATGTGCGGAAGGAGGAAAATGGTCGGGGTAGGCGGAATGGGGGACTACGTTAGTTTGGGACTGCCTCACCCTTCCTGCATTCGGATTCAACAGAAACGAACGTCTTTCTTTTCTCCGAGTCAGTACACAAGATAAAAGCGAAAAAGAACGAATTTCCCCTTTCAGGAAGAAAAAGCCTTTTTCCTTATTGATTGTGACCTCATTTTGTTTGTGATACGTTAAGGCCACGGAGCGGCTTGTTAAAGACCGCGAAATTTAACCGTCGGGAGCTTTGAGCAGTCTCTTTGAGCACAGCTACGTAGGAAAGCGCCATTTTGTAATTGTTTTGAAATGATTCTCGTATATTACCAGAAAAACCGCTGCCAAGTGGATCAGTGACATACATGTGCAGTTATTTTTCTGTGTACCTACCTATCCGAAGAACTCTGCAAATTTCCGACTGCGAAGACAAACCTTACGATAAATACCTACTGCTGAAACGAGGAATCTAGTTAGGTATTATTATTCTAGCATTTCAGTGTAAATTGTATTCTAAAAAGGGAACTAGAAAAACGTTTTACTTCCATATTCACAGAGTAAATGGAAGTATTGGAATCGTCCTCAAATCGAGAATCGGGACGGAGCTTCAGAAAAAACTTTTTCTTATGTATAAGATTCTCCGAAAGCAGGGAAATTTGACTTCCATTTTCTCAAGTTTCAAATTTTTTATTTTTAACCAATTTTTTTGTCTCATTATATTGGGTACATCCTCTAGCATGATAATTCTTGAAAAAGTTACGAAAAAAATTCATATTGTGTCCTAAAAAGCAAATTTAATGCAATTTGGCTGGTGAGGGTCTGTTAACGGGTGAGGGTCTGAAAAAATAAGTAGATCAGTGGCATGTGCACATTAGTTTTCTGTGTATCCGAAGAATTCTGCAAATTCTGCACAGGGGTTCATTTTTCGATTGAAAAGACAAACCTTATGATAGGTACATCTGAAACACGGAATTCGGTTGCTATTTTCTAGAACTTCAGTATATATTTGTATTTTAGATGGGGATTTAGAAAAACGTTTTTTTTTTTCAACCCGGCAAAAAATACACATCATCCAATTTGCTTGATAGAAACCTACCCAACTTGATTGGTATCTATCTACCAATCTTATCAACTCAGCCCATCGTTTAATTTTTTTTAACTCACCATTTAACCTATCCTTATTTGCCTACATAATAATAATTATCACTAAATTCTCCGAATAATTAAATTAAAAATGCCTCAAGAAAGCCTCAGAACCGTTGGTAAAGCTAGTCTCCATCTCACGTTGCCATGCTCAACTGTCATAGTGTGAGTGCGTCACCTTGTTGTTGTAATAGGCTAGTGGTCGTAAGTAGAAGATCAATCAACCGTATCCAAGAACCAAGGAGAAATTCTCAACTTTTTCCAATTTTAGTTTTGCTGATTTGTATAATACGACCAAATTCTTTAAATTGAAGATATCGGGTGGACAGAAGTTTTTGTGGAGATTCCAACGAGTGGAAAACGAATTTTGTGGCTCTAGTGGTTTCCGAGTTATTAAGAATTGGAAAACTTTTGGAAAACTCAAAAATGTCTCACTAAAACTGCAATAAATCCTAAACGGTTGGAGCTACCGCCGTGGCGATGGTCTCATTCGATTCAGAATCGAGAAATCTATAGAAAATGATACCTCACATGCCTATGTTGCAAATTTCCTTAAAAAGACGAATTTTTTCCCACTTCAACAGCTGTTTTACAGGCCTTAAAATTAAGGTAGGATTCTGTCGAGACGTTAGGACCAACTAGATACGGAACCTGATTTTTGGTGAAAATTTCAAAATTTTACAACAACTCCTTCCCCATGAAAAACCCCGGACGGCGGACGGCGTACGGCGGACGGACAAAAAAATTTTATTGCAGATTCGGATTCTACACCCTTTGAAACGTAAACCAACAAATTTTCAGGGGGTGTTAAAAAATTTTTTTTCCTGACCGATTACAAAGGTTTATTTCTTAAGAAAAATGAACCAAAACGCTGCTAAGTAGATCAGTGGCATGTGCAGATTAGTTTTCGCTATGTCCGAAGAACTCTGCAAATTTTGCACAGGGGTTCATTTTTCAATTGCTAAGACAAACTTCACGATATATCGGTACTCCTTAAACTCAGAATTTAGTTGTTATTATTCTATAATTTCAGTATAAATTTGTATTTTAGAGGGGGATTTAGAGAAACGTTTTTTCAACCCGGCAAAAAATAATCATCCTCTTTGCTTGATAAATACTTACCTATCTATCTTTTCAACGCAGCAGATCGTTTAATTCCGTTAAATTCACCATTTAATCTATTCTTAATCACCTTCATTATTAACTGAATAATAATAATTCGACGGTGTAGAATCAATACTGCCCAATTCGTTTGCCATGCAATCTATGGACGCGTGATTTGCCAAGTTGCCACCAATCCAAGTTTTGAGAAGTAGGTAACCCAGACGCCCCCAAAAGACACGATGCTTTGAATTGGGCAGTATTGCAGTTTCATCGTCGAATTATTAAATTCTCTGATTAATGAATGAAATTAAAAATGCCTCAGAACCATTGTTAAAGCCTGACTCGCTTTCATGTTGCCAAGCGCAACTGGTCGTAGTGTGAGTGCGTCACCTTGTTGGTGTGGCTAGTGGTCGTAAGTAGATCAATCAACCGTATCTAAGAGCCGAGGCCAAATTCTCAAATTTTTTCGATTTTTGTTTTGCTGATTTGTGTAATGCGACCAAATTCTTTAAATTGAAGATATCGGGAGGACAGAAGTTTTTGTAGGGATTCCAACGAGTGGAAAACGATTTTTGTGGCTCTAGTCGTTTTCGAGTTATTCAGAATTGTAGAAATTTTAAAAAACTCAAAAATGTCTCACTAAAACTGCAATAACTCCTAAACGGTTAGAGCTACCGCCGTGGCGATGGTCTCATTCGATTCGGCATAGAAAAATCTATAGAAAATGATGCGTCACATGCCTATGTTACAAATTTCCAGAAAAGCACGAATTTTTTACCTCTTCAACAGCTGTTTTACTGGCCTTAAAATTAAGGTAGGGTTCTGTCGAGACGTTAGGACCAACTAGATACGGAACTTGATTTTTGGTAAAAATTTCAAAATTTTTCGATAACTCCTTCCCCCTGAAAAACCCCGGACGGCGGACGGCGGACGGCGTACGGTGGACGGCGTACGGCGGACGGACAAAAAATTTTTATTGCAGATTTGGATTCTACATCCCTTGAAACGTAAACCAACAAATTTTCAGGGGATGTTAAAAATTTTTTTTTCCTGACCGATTACAAAGGTTCATTTCTTAAGAAAAATGAACCAAAAAGCCATCTGGATGTTTATCGGACGTATATACTTTGCAAAATATTTTTATATCTTACGAAAAAAAGGTTTTTACACCTTATCAAAGCTTCAGAAAAAACTTTTACTCAAACACATTTACTCAGAATAACTTCCCGAACACGTATCTGTGTGTCTGTCTATCCGTCTGTGGTCATTTACAAAAATGGCCATTGCTCCCTCAATTCTAAACCTTTTTTCGAATTTCTTGAACAAAAATGTTTGTCTCGTCAAGACCTAACACCCTGTTCAATTGAAATTTGTATAACGCACAGTACTTCCGATATATTTGGATTTTTAGTGTGTTCTATTTAATTTTTTTACGGCCACAAAAATGAACCGATTTGAGCGTTCTTGGTCTTAAAATCTTTGTTATACCTTGCAAAATATGATAGTTTTTATATTCCGATAATGTGGCGTATTTTTATTTTGGGCGAATTTTAAAATTTGCATAGTGAGTTTTTTGATATTTTTGACCTTAACACCCTTAAAAGCAGTCAAAATACGATCAAATTGTGTTACACTTTTACGTTTCAAAATATGGAAATATTGTGTGATATCTACACCACTGGTTTCTAGAAGTTTTTTTTCAGACCCTCACCTCATCAAAATCAAGAAAAGGTGAGGGTCTGTTTGTGAGGGTCTGAAAAAACGAAATGTAAACAATTTTTTCTCCTGTTAAAATAAAAAATTCAGAATTCCGGTTTTGCACATCGATTAATCCTAGCCAAACATACCACAAGTGAGTGAGATAATTAAAAATGGACTCACTCAAAAAAAATAATGACAAGGTGAGGGTCTGAAAGAAAAAAAACGCTGCTAAGTAGATCAGTGGCATGTGCACATTAGTTTTCTGTGTATCCGAAGAGCTCTGCAAATTTTGCACAGGGGTTCATTTTTCGATTGCAAAGACAAACCTAGGGATACTTATATAGGTACTCCTTAAACACGGTATTTAGTTGTTATTATTCAAGAATTTAAGCATAAATTTGTATTTTAGGTGGGATTTAGAAAAACGTTTTTTTCAACCCGGCGAAAAAAAGCTACGCTGCTCACTTTACTATCCCGATAGGTATCTGTCTACCAATCTCTTCAACGCAGCTCATAGTTCAATTTTGTTAAATTCACCATTCAATCTATTCTTATTCGCCTACATAATTAACAGAATAATAACAATTAAATTCTCTGAATAATGAAATTAAAAATGCCACAAGAATGCCTCAGAACCATTGTTAAAGCTTGTCTCGCTCTCATGTTGCCAAGCGCAACTGGTCGTAGTGTGAGTGCGTCACTTTGTTGGTGTAATAGGCTAGTGGTCGTAAGTAGATCAATCAACCGTATCTAAGAGCCGAGGCCAAATTCTCAAATTTTTCCGATTTTTATTTTGCTGATTTGTGTAATGCGACTAGATTCTTTAAATTGAAGATATCGGGAGGACAGAAGTTATTGTGGGCATTCCAACGAGTGGAAAACGATTTTTGTGGCCCTAGTCGTTTTCGAGTTATTAAGAATTGTAAAATTTTTAAAAAACTCAAAAATGTCTCACAAACTCTGCAATAACTCCTAAACGGTTGAAGCTATCGGCGTGGCGATGGTCTCATTCGATTCAGCATAAAAAAATCTATAGAAAATGATGCCTCACATGCCTATGTTGCTTTTTTCCTGAAAAGCACGAATTTTTTCCCACTTCAACAGCTGTTTTACTGGCCTTAAAATTAAGGTAGGGTTCTGTCGAGACGTTAGGACCAACTAGATACGGAACTTGATTTTTGGTAAAAATTTCAAAATTTTTCGATTACTCCTTCCCCCTGAAAAACCCCGGACGGCGGACGGCGTACGGCGGACGGCGGACGGACAAAAAATTTTTATTGCAGATTCGGATTCTACACCCCTTGAAACGTAAACCAACAAATTTTCAGGGGGTGTTAAAAAAAATTTTTTCCCGACCGATTACAAAGGTTCATTTTTTAAGAAAAATGAACCAAAATCACCACGCACAAGGCGCACATTTCGAGGGTTATCCCCATCATGGCGCGTTCTGGAAACGAGTCGGAAACATCTGGGCGGGTGCAGACTGATGTAGACTAACTCCTGATTCCACTTTGTGGCCTGCATCGCCAGTGTAAAGTCATTTTCAGCATCATTTTGTACCTAATGTGAGGGTCTGAATGAAAACTTCAAAAATGACTGGACATGATAAATTCAAGCTGATTTATAATGTAACATTAAAATTTTTTGAATTCCCTTCAGCAGGCATAAGTTGAAGAGTAAATGAATACAACCTGCCACTTTTTTAGGCAATTAAAATTTTATCCTTCGAACTGAGGGGTGTGAAACTTGAAAAACCGAGATTTTGGACGTGTGAGGGTCTGAAAAATGACACCTTTCAACGCAATTTACAAATACTTATGCATGCGTAAAAATGGTTATTTACTGATAGAATCCAAGCTAACAATGCCCTTAATCCATAGGTTTAAAAAAAATTTCTTAATCTCATATAGACTCGCCTCAACAAGCTCGGGACACGAATTTCCCTGCTTTCGGAGAATCACCCATACACATTTACTCAGAATCATTTCCTGAACAAGTGTCTGCGTGTCCATCTGTCCGTGTGTCTGTCTGTGGTCATTAACAACCAGTGGTGCGTAGATAACACACAATACTTCCTTATTTTGAAACGTAAAATTGTGACACAATTTGATCATATTTTGACTGCTTTTAAGGGTGTTTAGGCCAAAAATATCGAAAAATTCACTATTAAAATTTTAAAATTCGCTCAAAATAAAAATACGCAACAATATCGGAATATAAAAAACATCCACATATTCTGCAAGGTAAAACAAAGATTTTAAGACCAAGAACGCTCAAATCGGTTCATTTTTGTGGCCGGAAAAAAATAAAATAGAAAACACTAAAAATGCAAATATATCGGAACTACTGTGCGTTATCCGAATTCCGAATAAACAGGGTGTTATGTCTTGCCGAGACAAACATTTCAGTTCAAGAAATTTGAAAAAAGGTTTAGAAATGAGGGAGTTATGGCCATTTTTGTAAATGACCACAGACGGACACACAGACACTTGTTCAGGAAGCGATTCTGAGTAAATGTGTATAAGAAAAAGTTTTTTCTGAAGCTCCGTTCCGATTCTCGATTTTAGGACGATCACAATACTTCCATTTACTCTGTAAATATGGAAGTAAAAATGACCATAACTCCTTCAATTCTCAGCGTTTTTTTTTAAATTTCTTGAACTGATATGTTTGTCTCGGCAAGACCTAACACCCTGTTTAATTGGAATTTGAATAACTCTCAGTACTTTCGATAATTTCGCATTTTTAGTGTTTTCTCGTTTACTTTTTCCAGCCTCAAAAGTTAACCGATTTGAGCGTTCTTGGTCATAAAATCTTTGTTTTACTTTGCAGAATACGTGGATATTTTGTATATTCCGTTGATGTGGCGTACTTTTATTTTGGGGAATTTTAAAATTTGAATAGTGAATGTTTTGATATTTTTGACCTTAAACACCCTTTAAACAGTCAAAATATGATCAAATTGTGTCACAATTTTACTTTTCAAAATATGGAAGTATTGTGTGTTATCTACGAACCACTGGATTACTTCCATATTTACAGAGTAAAATTTACTCCATTTAATGGAAGTATTGGAATCGTCCTAAATCGAGAATCGGAACGGAGCCTCAGAAAAATTATATTTTTATTATATCTATATATTATAATTATACACACCTACTCAGAATCACCTCCCGTACAAGAGTCTATGTGTCCGTGTGCGGTTTTCGACCCCTTAGCCCCCGACAATATGCCTCAAGTTTGAGCAAACCACAACTTTTAGGACCAACCGCGCCAAAATCGCATCAGCGGTACGATGCGAAGTGGACGGACGGACGAAATTTTGGCCAAAAATTTCGTCCATCCATTTCGTATAGAACTACTGATCCGATTTTGACGAAATTAGTCCTGAAAGTTGTGATTTGCTCCAACTTGAGGCATATTGTCCGTGCAATCCGATCGGAAAAGGTTGAGGGGTCCCAATCGGCATTAGTATGGTCCATTTATCGAAAACCACAAAAACTCAATTTTGAAGGTGATGCCGTGGGTTTAGAATTTTTTTAGTATTTGTGCTGGATTTCTCGCTTGATTTACTATAGAACAAGGGGTTTTTTTCCGAAAATTTTGTTTATAAGTCGGTTTGGCTTGAATTTCCTGATGCGATTTCTCTTTTTTCTCGTTTTGCCAATTTGAGGGAGTCTTATTTTTTTCAAGAACCGATTTTGGATTTTTTGAGCTTGTTGGATTCCTTGAAGGTTTCTACGCCGTTTTCACTCCCTGTAACTCAAAATTGGTTGGATTTAAGTGCTTGAAAACTAGATTGACGACTAATTTTGACATTGAGAAAAAATTTTTTTTATCCTTTAAAAAAAAAATTCAAAATTCCAAAAAGAAATATTTTTGAGTAGGTTTTGGGTAGGTACATGGCACAAAAAATTTGTAATTTTCTACGACTTTCCCGGACTGAGAAAACCGCAAACCAGTGGTGGGTAGATAACACACAATACTTCCATATCTTGAAACGTAGAATAGTGACACAATTTGATCATAATTGACTGCTTTAGGTAAAAAAAATTAAAAAAATTCACTATGCAAATTTTAAAATTCGCCCAAAACTAAATTCGCCACATTTTTGGAATATACAAAATATCCACAGACTCTGCAAGGTAAAACAAAGATTTTAAGACCAAGAACGCTCAAATCGGTTCATTTTTGTGGACGGAAAAAAATAAAATAGAAAACACTAAAAATGCAAATATATCGGAAGTTCTGTGCGTTATACAAATTTCGATTAAACAGGGTGTTAGGTCTTGCCGAGACAAACATTTCAGTTCAAGAAATTTGAAAAATGGTTGAGAAATGAGGGAGTTAGGTATGGCCATTTTTGTAAATGACCACAGACGGACAGACGGACTAACGGACACACAGACACTTGTTCAGGAAGTGATTCTGAGTAAATGTGTATAAGAAAAAGTTTTTTCTGAAGCTCCGTTCCGATTCTCGATTTTAGGACGATTCCAATACTTCCATTTACTCTGTAAATATGGAAGTAAAAACCAAATTCCACATGGATAATCCAAGGTCTTCAGCTCTGGAACGGGGATTCCTGATTTCCAGAAATTGTGATTCGGTTCTTAGAAAGTGAACGTTTTGTCTAGAGCCAACTTATTTGCGTAGACAGAAATTAGGAAGGGGTGTTTGAGCCTGGGGAGAGAAATATCGGCAACGGGTAATTTTCCCCGGTGAAGTGAAATCACTCCCAAGTCCTATTTCCTGAAAAGCACGAATTTTTTCGCACATCAGCAGCTGTTTTACTGTCCTTAAAAAAAGGTAGGGTTCTGCCGAGACATTAGGACGTTCTGTCGAGATACAGAACCTGATTTTTGGTGGAAATTTCAAGAATTTCCGAAAACTCCTGCCTTCTGGAAAATCTTGGACGGCGGACGGACAAAAAAATTATTGCAGATTCAGATTCTGCACCTCTTGAAACGTAAACCAGCAAATTTTCAGAGGGCGTTAAAATTTTTGGTTCATTTTTGAAAAAAAATTCATCATCCCCAGAAAAGTAGTTGGTTTACGTTTCATGGGGTGTAGAATCCGAATCTGTTATCAAAAAATTCGGTCCGTCCTCCGCCCTCTGTCGCCAAGTTGTCAGTACAGTAGGTACATACCATACTAATGAAGTTTTCAGTGACTGGAAGCTCCATCTGACAATAAATTTTCTCTTCTTTTGGAAAAACGTGTAGTCGTAAATAGCTGCTAAACTTGGTACGAATCCGACCGAAGAGGGCGAAGTTTATTCAACGGCTTAAACCTTCATTCCTGGTTTTAACGACGCCGATGAAGACACCATACACTTTCATGCATAGATCAGCGCTAAGCTCCGACACGCCGGGTAAGGGAGCAAGTTTTATGTTGGCAATCTAGTAAGAGGTCTTCGGCAACCTGTGAATAATTGAATCGCCGTGGCTCAGTCGTGCCTTACTCTTGCTATCATCATCGTGAACTCTTCGAAAAAAAAAATTCCCCCAAGAGCGCCCCAGAATTTTCTTGCCATTAGGTAGTGACTGGATGTAGGCGTGTTTTAGGTACCTAGGCGATGTTTTCGAGTCAAACGTTTTTCAAGTTTGAGTGAAGAGGTCTTGCTCCCCCCATCCTACATCCCACATCGTTTTTCTCTGAACACAGAATAATTCCAAAATGTGATACCCAAGTTCAAAGCCTTCCAGCCCGAGGAGTTGTGGGCAACCGCGGAGAACTACAACAGACCTCGGCTCCCTTCCGTCCCTTGGTTTCTCTCGTTTTCATTAATGAAGTTTCAGCCCCTACATAAAGGGTGAAAACGAGGAGGACATAAGCCGGAGAGAAAAGACTTCGAATTCCCCTTGAAAACTGCATGATAGCAGGGGGTGCAAAAGGTCTTCCATGGTGAATATTGTCATCGGATCAAGTAGTCCCTTACGCAAAAAGGTTCACTATTCTATGCACAATGGACGTGACGAGTTCCCGCATTAGGAATGTGCTTAGTAACTGGTGTACAGCGGCAACGAACAATGTTCAAATTAGCCTCCTATCCTACTCGAGAACATTAAACCAGTGGTGCGTTTATGTGTTCCGAAAGTTTTTCTCAAGCTCCGTTCCGATTCTCAATTTTAGGACGATTGCAATACTTCAATTTACTCTGTAAATATGGAAACGGTCACGGCGAGCCGAATCTAGCTGTTCGCGAATGCTCTCGCTTGTTCCGGTACTTGTCGGTATTTGGACGAACCATCAAAGGGTTTCGGGGCTCGAGGCTCGTCCGGTGGAAACGGGTATTTTTCGTGTTCGCGAACATCCGCAAACATCCTTGGGAGCTTCAAAGGTTCGACCGCCGACAGATATCTGATATCGGGAACAGGGTCAAAACGGACAGCTACAACACCTTTATGTCTGATGAAAAATTTCGATAAACATATTTTCATCATCAGGGCTCGAGGCACAAGTCTAAATCCCGTCGTAGAAGTGTGCGAGACCGTTTCCCTCTATAAATCTAATTATAGCTATAGCCAGCAATAGTAAGTTTAATAGTTTAGTAACAATATAGTATAGGTTTATAAGCCTTAAGGCCGTACGATAGAATAGTTAGGTACCTATAGATAGATATAGTTCGACAGAACGTGAGCAAGCGCTATGATTGGGGGAATAACATCGACGTCAATGTTGTTACCTTGAACTTCGGAAACAATCCACAAAACCCAAAATGGGCTTTTTTTTACTTTTTAAAAATTTGTATTTACTTTTTCAACAGACAGTAGGCCTCATAAAACAAAATATATCCTCGTAGGAAAAGCCTTCCCTTAAATTTTAAAATTAGTGTTCAACTCCCACTAGAAAAAACCCATACAACTGGCTCGGTCACGGCGAATGCTGTTCACAAACGTTTGAAAACGTTTGCGAACGTTCGTGAATGGATGTTCTCGGGTGCTCGCTTGGTGGAAACGCGCCTTTAGAGTGGGGGTTTTCGAAGCTTGACTAGAGAGTTTTTGCAGCCAACGGGTGACGGGGTGACGTTTCTCACGGGTGACGTTTCGCGTGCGACATTAACTACGACTAGGGGCAACAACGCCAGCGGTTGCTATGTTGGTTGCCATGGTAACCGTATTACCATTATTAGTTAGGGTTTTTATTGGTTAGGCATTCAACGGGCCCGTCTCTTCGGCTCAACGGGCTACGCTGAATGGACCATTTTACCGGCACCCGTGGCTAACGTCATGTCGAGTTACCGTCTCCCGGCTCTTAAGCCGCGTACGCACTAGTAACAAACGGCCGCTCCGCTCCTCCGCTCCGCTCCTCCGTTCCGAACATTTCAACGAACTTTGGTTCGTAACATCGTAGCGCTCCAAACCTCGCTCCGTAACAAATAGGCCGATCGGGAGAATCGAGCGCTCCGCGTCAGCGTTACCACAAAATATTCGCTACTTGTACTCGATACTGAAGAGTTCTGATACTGAAGAGTATCGAATCGTATGAGTACTTTTTTCATTTCACACACCAAATTAAATGTTAATAAAATGGAAATAACAGATTAAATTGGTGCGTAGATAACACACAATACTTCCATATTTTGAAACGTAAAATTTTTACACAATTTGATCATATTTTGACTGCTTTAAAGGGTGTTTAGGCCAAAAATATAAAAAAAAAACTCACTGAGCAAATTTTTAAATTCCAAAAATAAAAGTATACCAAATTTAAATAATAATACAAAAAATATCCACATATTCTGCAACGTAAAACAAAGATTTTAAGACCGAGAACGCTCAAATCGGTTCATTTTTGGGGCCGGAAAAAATAAAATAGAAAACACTAAAAATGCAAATATATCGGAAGTACTGTGAGTAATTCAAATTCCGATTGAACAGGGTGTTAGGTCTTGCCGAGACAAACATTTCAGTTCAAGAAATTTGAAAAAAAGTCGAGAATTATGGGAGCTATGGTCATTTTGGACACAATTTGATCACATTTTGACTGCTTTTAAGGGTGCTTAGGTCAAAAATTTCAAAAAATTCACTATTCAAATTTTAAAATTTGCCCAAATTAAAAATACGCTAATTTACCGGAATATAAAAAATATCCACATATTTTGCAAGGTAAAACAAAGATTTTAAGATTTTAAGAACGCTCAAATCGTTTCATTTTTGTGGCCGGAAAAAAATAAAATATAAAAAACTAAAAATACAAATATATCAGAAGTACTGTGCGTTATCCACATTTCGATTAAACAGGGTGTTAAGTCTTGCCGAGACAAACATTTCAGTTCAGATTTTAGGACGATTCCAATACTTCCATTTACTCTGTAAATATGGAAGTAAAACACTATTAAGCCCTTACGTCATTCATTTAACGTTATATTACTTTTCAACAAGGTTAACAAATCATTTCTATGTGAAAAAGTTATTTATAAGATCAAACGAATGTCGAAGAAGTGGTGATGGAGATTTACTGGTATCGATACTTAGCTTTCGATACTTCCGATATTCATATCTTGCTTGAGGAGCGCGAGAAAGTTCGGGGGAGCGGAGCAGACCCCGTCCACACCAAGCTCAGCCCGCTCCGAACATTTCTTTGATGCGACGGGAGAAAACCGCCAACAGACCGATCGGGCTCCGCTCCGCTCCTCCTTCTGAAGTTTTGCCGCCCCGAACCTGGCCTTGGAGCGGAGCGGAGGAGCGGAGCGGCCGTTTGTTACAAGTGCGTACGCGGCTTTAGTGGCTTGCAAAAACTCTCTACTGTGTTGGTTGTGGCACCACGGTGCTGGGTACCCACGTTTTTCTGATATTAGAGAGTTTTTGCAGCCAACGGGTGACGGGGTGACGTTTCTCACGGGTGACGTTTCGCGTGGGACGTTAACTACGACTAGGGGCAACAACGCCAGCGGTTGCTATGTTGGTTGCCATGGTAACCGTATTACCATTATTAGTTAGGGTTATGATTGGTTAGGCATTCAACGGGCCCGTCTCTTCGGCTCAACGGGCGACGCTGAATGGACCATTTTACCGGCACCCGTGGCTAACGTCATGTCGAGTTACCGTCTCCCGGCTCTTACGGACTCTGTCGCGAGGTTCTACGTTGCCCGTTAGTGGCTTGCAAAAACTCTCTATTAGAGAGTTTTTGCAGCCAACGGGTGACGGGGTGACGTTTCGCGTGCGACGTTAACTACGACTAGGGGCAACAACGCCAGCGGTTGCTATGTTGGTTGCCATGGTAACCGTATTACCATTATTAGTTAGGGTTATTATTGGTTAGGCATTCAACGGGCCCGTCTCTTCGGCTCAACGGGCGACGCTGAATGGACCATTTTACCGGCACCCGTAGCTAACGTCATGTCGAGTTACCGTCTCCCGGCTCTTACGGGCTCTGTCGCGAGGTTCTACGTGGCCCGTTAGTGGCTTGCAAAAACTCTCTATTATCAAACGTTGACTGATATAGTCGAGTCAAACTATTTATTTGGGTTGTAGTTTAGTTGTAATTCAGTAATTACTGTTATTAATAACTGCGTCAGTAACAAACTCAGTAACAGTCATTCAGTAATAAACGTGGGTGCTGGGTACCCACGTTTTTCTGATATTATCAAACGTTGACTGATATAGTCGAGTCAAACTATTTATTTATTTGGGTTGTAGTTTAGTTGTAATTCAGTAATAACGTATCTCACTCATTTTTACTTCCATATTGACAGAGTAAATGGAACTATTGGAATCGTCCTAAAAACGAGAACTGGAACTGTGCTTCGGAAAAAACGTTTACTCATACAAATTCTTTCTATAAGAAATACTCTAATCACTTCCCGAAAAAGTGTCTGTGTGTTCGTCGGTCCGTCTGTGGTCATTTACAAAAATGGCCATAGCTCCTGCGATTCGCAACCTTTTTTCAAATTTCTTGAACTGAAATGTTTGTCTCGGCAAGACCTAACACCCTGTTTAATCGGAATAGGAATAACTCACAGTACTTCCGATATATTTGCATTTTTAGTGTTTTCTATTTTATTGTTTCCGCTCACAGAAATGAACCGATTTGAGCGTTCTTGGCCTTAAAATCTTTGTTTTACCTTGCAGAAGAGGAGTATACTTTGTATATTCCGATAATGTGGCGTATTTTTATTTTGGGCGAATTTTAAAATTTGAATAGTGAATTTTTTAATATTTTTGACCCAAACCCTCCTTAACTCAGTTAAAATATGATCAAATTGTGTCACGATTTTACGTTTCGAAATATGGAAGTATTGTGTGTTATCTACGCACCACTGGTTTCAATATCCATTTTTGAAAAACGTTGAGGAGGAGACAAAACCGAATTGTTTGAACAGCCTCATATTTTTTCAGGGTTTCTGGGTGTAGTATTTTACAATCATCGCGTATATTAACCCAAAATATTGACTTCTTATATTCAAAAATTGGAGGAGAAATCGCCATTTCAACTTTGGATGTGTGCCCTTTTGAACGAAAAATGGCATGATGTGCCCTTTTGATTAAAACCCTGAATTTTGAGTTTTTCCAAAGATACAAAAATTGAAGTCAAAACCAATAATTCGAGTACTGGGTGCATAGGGTTGACAGCTAAAACTCAATTTACAATCGTTGGGGACGAAGTTGCGTCGCGTGATTACACGACCACAAATAATGCTGCTTGGAACATCGGGACCGTAGTCGAAGTTGGATCGAGAGCTGATCGACGGTACGTTCGAAGTGCCATCCTTGGGCGAAGGTACGCCGCAGGAAAGCCCGCTGAGCGTACCGAGAAACGATAAGCGCACAAGCCTGGAAGCAATCCTTCCGGCAGCCAAGGAAGTTAGTGGCTGCCCATTCTCCTCACGATGTCCAGGAAGCACCAGAAGAGAGTATTTGAATTATCTCCGAAAAAGGGACTGTCCTTATTTCTTAATTTAATCTATGGTTTATCACTCTGTCATCACAATTATTCACCCCAAGACAGCCACCAAACCAAATTCCTCGTTCCTTCGAAGCCTACAAAACAGCTCGCCCCGTGAAGCTACCTGTCAGCCAAACTTGAATTTCTCTTCTCATATTACGCGCGGCAGAACCTTGAAACAATTTACCAGGGGAGCCATAATTATTCTTACAGGCTATCCAGAAAGAGCCTAGGAGCAGAATGCAGGCGACATGCAGTGTCGCGAGGGTTTCGTATTTACTGCCCCGGCCGTATATCATACTCAAAAGCTGTTCTTCGAGAGGAGAGCTTTGCAAAAAAGACGAAAAGAAAGCAACCGACGTTAAATAATTCATGAAACCGAGGGTTAGTAAAAGGTTGGATTGGAAAGGAGGGACCATTTATCAAACGACGACGTAATTCCTATGACATTGGCGACCATTTGAGGCGTTTAAATTTAATTAAGCCGTTGACAGTATTTTCAGGCTGATGAATGTTTTGAGTGGACCCGCCACTGATAAAAGCCATGAGAAAAAACCAATATTTTTTGCCAACATACGTAAATTGTTGACACAATACTTTGACTACTTTGGATGGCTGTGTGGATCAAAAATATTGTAAAAATTAAATGGATCGGCTTTTTTCTAGCACCAATCGGGCTGTCAAATTTTCCACAGTTTTCTCCGTTTTTGGGGTAGAATTCCTAGACGTGATACAGTTGTCAAATGATGATGGTAAAGAAGATATAATTTTGGCGATTAGCATGGCATTATCAATTTTGTTTTCGGTCAAAGAATTTAGCTCGAGTGACAAATTTTCAAGTTGGCTGATGTTTGCCATTATGTATTCAGTATTCAAAAACGATTCTTTGCATAGGAGCCGTCCGATGCGCCAAATAGATTTTGCTCATTTTATTGGTCAATTTCAAACCAGTGGTGCGTAGATAACACACAATACTTCCATATTTTGAAACGTAAAATTGTGACACAATTTGATCATATTTTGACTGCTTTTAAGGGTGTTTAGACCAAAAATATCGAAAAATTCACTATTAAAATTTTAAAATTCGCCCAAAATAAAAATACAATACATTATTGGAATATAAAAAATATCCACATATGCTGCAAGGTAAAACAAAGATTTTAAGACCAAGAATGCTCAAATCGGTTCATTTTTGTAGCCGGAAAAAAAATAAAATAGAAAACAATAAAAATGCAAATATATCGGAAGTACTGTGCGTTATCCAAATTTCGATTGAACAGGGTGTTAGGTCTTGCCGAGACAAACATTTGAGTTCAAGAAATTTGAAAAAAGGTTGAGAATTGTGGGAGCAGCTCCCCAGCTGACAAACCTCCATCTAGAACAGGCAGGGGAATGACGGCCAGGGGAATGACAAATCGCGGTTTTTTCCCACTTCCCCCTCCTTCTTTCACTACCAAAATTTAGAAAACAATACGCTGGAAGGTGCACCACCAGACCTAAAGAATAGTGGCATAGGGAAAAATCTACTCCTTCAATTTGATAAGATATTGAATACAGGGGAATGACACATAATAAAAATATTTACCATAAATGAGGTTGTTTTTCCTCCCTCGACGGCTTCTCAACAAACACTGGTGTTATCTTGCAGGTCAGGTACGTTCTAGAGTTTCAGAGCTACCGAATGCCGTTTTCAAAATTAC
The DNA here is from genome assembly GCA_036186465.1 of Nesidiocoris tenuis. NCBI lineage: Eukaryota > Metazoa > Arthropoda > Insecta > Hemiptera > Miridae > Nesidiocoris > Nesidiocoris tenuis. The sequence continues at coordinate 8,552,242 of AP028917.1, forward strand.
CGAAACTGCAATAGTTTCCCATTTATGGGGGTGACCAGTTTTGACAGGGGAATGACGCAAAAAGGTGAAGACACGCTGTGCTTTGCTTCTAACATTGAAGCCTATGCATCTAAAATTATGAGAACAGAAGAGCTAATACGGGACTATATACTGAGTGCATTCGTTTTAGCAGATTCTGAAAATCTCTATCCGAATAACCAGGGTTGGTTGAAGAAGTAGTGTACCTAGGGGTGGGGACATGGCAGGGGAATGACATTTTGGCTGTATTTATATATTTTTCTCCACTTTCTAATAATATCTTTGGAACGTTTAAAGGTGCGCAGCATGGGGACCAACGATATGTTCACAACACTTTTTGTTCCATCGCAATACTACTAATAGTCTTCAAGATATGAAGAAATGACACAATTTCACCACTTTTAGTGGAATCACCCAAATTCGAAAATCGGATGGTATAGGGGTATCTTGTCTTCTTCTTTTCTTTTCTTCCGTCGTATTGGAATATCCTGTCTTATGTAGCCGTCATAAATAGAGAGCGTCGTAAGAGCGATGATATTTGGCGTCCTACTAAGCCATCTAGACGTATTTCAAATTTTATTTTAGCCCATCCCTCGGACGCGAAGAAGCCTTGCCTGAAGGTGAGGTCCCTTCTAATGGAAACGTCAACCCGTATCAGATGTGAATAGGGTACCGGGAACCAACTGATCATTTTTGACTGGCAATCAGCTCTTCCGTTATCTTTGTTCGCAGACACGACTGTCCCCATTATCAAACAATGGGGTTAGTCAGCACTCCTGGTCCCTGATTTGAAGCCAAAAGACAGAGATAATGACCATCTTTGAGAATAACCACTCACGGAAAAACGGAAGCACAGACACTTCCTCCAGGAAGCGATTCTGAGTAAAAGTATGAGCAAATGATTGAAAAAATTTCTGAAGCTCCGTTCCGATTTTAGGATGATTACAATAATTCCATTCATTTCGTAAATATGGAAGTCAAAATGATTTATGTACGATCCATACTCATGAACAAGAACAAACAACTTTCTGTGATTGTGGCATCTGAATATTTCGTTGTGCCTAATCATGTTTAAAGTAGTTATCATGTTAAAAATCCTTAGACGTTGATACCTCCTTAATTCCTCTCCTTCAACTTGGAACTCCTAAGTTCAGATCTGGCTTCAAGTAAGTATTAGGCCTCGCCTCGGTCTGGCGTTAAAATCAAGATTATTTTCGTAACGTTTGGGAGACTGAAATTTTTATTTGCAAGGGTGAACCCCAGCATAGAAACTGAATCATCTCGTTAGTGTAAATCTTGGTTTGGTGATAAATTGACGACCAGATAAGGGACGGCTTGGGGCTAAAGTACCAGCGTTTCCATTAATACTCCTATTCCCTCAAGTGCTAACCCTTTACTGTTCATTCCAGGTGAATAGGAGTCCATCAGGAGATTAGACGGGAAACCGGTTCATTGTGGTCCTGGATTACAGAGAGCAATTCGTCTTTGATGCAACTCGCCCTCTTTTTTTCTTGTATTTTCGCCCCGCCTTTGGCAGGAAAGGAGGTCATCCATCAAAAGCTCGGAAAAGCGTAAATAGGCACCTTCAATCAGCTCAAAGCGTAGATAAATATTTACCTACACGGCGAAAATACGACAGCTCGCCAAGATCAGAGGGAACCTTGATCAGTCATAAAGCTCATAAAAATTTGACCAGTCGAAATTACGGACTTGAAGACCGACCGTATCACACGTCAGACCGATCCCCTCCCCATCCCACAAACCGTCTGGACAGACCGATTCTTTTGTAATTTCGACATGCAAATTTGTTGGAAATTCTTCCAAGAAACAAGGTTTCATAGATGAATAATAACAAACCTTGATGCAGGTGCCCCAAAGTAAACATTTCATTCAGCCATTTTGGCGAACATTTGGATCAGCCATTCAGAGAATAGGGCCTGTGTGCGGTCTGCGTGCAGTGGCGAGGTCTCATAGGACAACCAGGGTGTAATAATCCGCTAGGGACGCCTGTACCTACCCAGTGACGTGAGCTCCCTGTTGATCCCTTGTACACAGGGGCGGCTCCTGGCAGGAGCAGAGGAGCATGTGCACCCCCTGGCCAAAATGAGAAAGAAAAAAACAGTGACCTACCTTAATAATATCATTTTTACTGCCACACTACTCTCAACTCTTCACAATCCTCTCTGAAAAACAACAACGTCATTGGCAAAGCCTCAGGATCACCGACGGATAAGACTAGCGCTATACTGTATGGCGGCTCGTGCACGAACTAGTAATGCACGAGATAGGTTGGCGCTTACGGTAGATTACTGTATTAGTGGTAGTGTGATTTTTGAAGTATGAGTGTCCCAGCCAATGCCTCACCGTACGGTCCAGGCGCAGAGCATCTCAATGCACCACCGGTCGAATGCGATCGAATCTGCGGTCGAATGCGGTCTAATCGAGGTAATCTTATCTTATCAGTTCGAAAACTGATATGATTTAGTAAAAATCGCGGTGTGTTTCTTCTGTGGCATAATAAAAATGAATGACGTGAAGGTAGTTCAATTGAATTTTTCCAAGTTTACTTTGGAGGAGAAAATAGCAATCCGGGAACCCGGCCGCTACTCAACTGCACTGGAAGGACCCTTACAGAAAGGTAAAAGCTAAAAATCGCTCCACGACTCGGAAATACAACCGACAATACTTATGTAGGTAGGGGAAGGGGGGGTAAGATGACGAGGTGGGTAAGATGACGAATTATGATTTTCTCCTGATTGAAAATAGTTAGAGACACTGTTCCAGCGTCACCAGTGACCTATAGTGGTCCTACTCGTAAGTCAACGGCGGACATTCGCGCCCCCGTCTCGAAACATGGTAGTTACAACAAAGTTCGATTTCGAAGATGTGTGATGTAACTTTTGCTCCACTTTTCCTAAGCGACTACGATTTTTTGGTAAGTCATTTGAATTTCACGTTTCAATATTCCGAATCTACAATTCGTAAGCTACAATTTCACTGGAAAATGAAGTCGTTTGCTTTGAAGCTGCATGTTGATGCACCAGTTTCAAAAAAATATGGTGGGCTGGGGTAAGATAACGAATTTCTGTGTGGGTAAGATGACGAAAGGTTTGGGGTATCGTCATCTTACCCCCACATTACTTTTCGATTGTGAATTATGTATCTAATCACAATTTTACACCATTCTAAACACACTGTTTCTCTTAATAATTCATTGTCTTGCATGGATCGATTGAAAACCGATAATGGTTGGAACAAGAAGAAGCCGCTCATCAGCAGTGGAAATGTGACTTCTGCGCCCCAAATTGAAGATTTTATACATCTACTTCGTCTAAATTTCTGTTTTGAGTAAAGTTTGTATGATTTCCGTTCAAATTTTTGTCAATTTGCCATCTTAACCCCCCATTCGTCATCTTACCCCGGGCCACTCGTCATCTTACCCACAACGTGGGGTAAGATGGCGAAATTTACATTTTTCCGAAAATTTATTTTTTTGACATCTTTCAGTTGAATGTAAAATTTGAAAAAAATGTATGTTGTACTCGTGATCACTAAAATGAATAGTTCCATTTACAACTCGCCTGGCTGCTCACAGAGCCAAGAAAAAATCTTAGAAGCTTAGGTTCGCCATCTTACCCACCCTTCCCCTACTTCAATTTCAACTTTTACAAAATAGGGTTTCTGAAAATTGATGGATGGTAATCATCTTAAAATTCCTCTGTTATCACTAGTGAAAGTGTGCAAAACTTTCCTATTAATTTGCATTTACATAGTTGAAATTGATATTTGGCTGAGACCAACTGACTGTTTATGATAACATATTCCCTTCGCGATTGTTCCATAATATATTATCTTATGGCCTAAGTGGTTCCACTGGGTTTAAGGGCAGGAGCCGCCACTGGTACATAGTATTAATTGTTATCCAAAGTCTTGTTCGTACTTCTCTCGATGAGTTCTAGGGGTCTAGATTCAAAACTGGCAATCTCCACTTTTTTCACAAAACGAGTTAGAGGCGGGACTTCGCAGTTGAAAGTATCCCCGATCGAGCTGCTGAGGTATTTAGAGTCAAAACCTTCAATCTCCCACTTAAAATCAAAGACCAATATGACAGTTTGTTTCAAAACTTGCAATCCTCACCGCGCCGTGAGGTTCAAAAGAGACAATCTCCACTTCAGCCAATCAGAGGCCCGCTCGACCCGCTTGTTTAAGCGTTGCCATTGCCGTCTTTTAGTTCAAAACAAGCAATCTCCGAATAAGACTTATTAAAACTTAATCGAGCCGTTCAGTAGCCAAGTGGGATAAGTCCATTTCTGGAGTTCTGGAACTGCGGCACCATTTTCTGTACTGCTAACGATTTCAGGGGGTCGATTCTATGTTTGCAACTCGCCTGGTGAGAAGTGCCAACGCAATCTCCAGGCAGGGAACGATGCTATTGGTGAGGTATGCAGGAAAGAAACACCCGGCGGGTTTCAAACATAGAATAGACCTGGTCGTGGGGCCAAGACAATTCGTTAATTTAATTAGTTCAGATGACTCAATAAACAACTCAAATTAATTTTATTGGCGTCCAAAACCACGTTCCCATGCTCATTCACACGACAACATCCTGCAATCGGATCGTGAGTGGGCACCTACCGAAATTTTTATCTGTTGTTATTTACTTGGTGCTACGCTCCTACTTTCCAGTTCTGGTAGGTACCGTTCTGAACTGTAAGAACTCGCACAGCGAACGAACCTCTAGAACAGAAACGCAAATCGAGGAAATGGAAGTAGTCTGTTCCCTCAATTTGACTTTCTACTCGAATTATGGTGTTCCACAGTTTCTTCCTAAACTTTCAAATCGATTCATTTTTGTCCCCTGGAAAAATGAAAAACATTAAGGGCCGGTTTACCAAGTTTTTTGAAGCTAGATTTATCCCAGGACGCTTGCATAACCTAATTCCCAATACATTTTCATTATGACGGTCAATGAAGATATCTCCTAGGTGAAATGTAGCGCAAGCGTCCTTGGATAAATCTAACTTTAAATGAATAATTCCTTTATCAATTTTTATCAATATATATATATATATATTTATCAATTATTGATAAACCGCGTCGAAACGTGCCAATATTCCGGAAGTAGGTGCCTACTGTGAGTAATCTGGATTCCGGGTTAAACAGGATGATTGGTCCCATCGAGACGAACATTCTACTCTAGTTGAAGAAATATTGAGAATGAAAAAAGATACGGCCGTTTTTGCATGTACCGTCTTTCAAATTCCTTGAACCGAAATGTTCGTCTTGACAAGAACCTTCATCCTGTTGAGCAGAATTCGAATGACACACTGGAGTTCCAATTACGGTGTTTTCTATTAAATGTTTTTCTTGTCACAAAACAAACAAGAAGAAAAGAACAGATTTATTTTGAAGAACCTTTTCGTTTTTATTTTGTTTGAATAACTGATGGCCTCATTATTTATAGTTTGAAAAATGGTCTCGACGCAAATTAATGGACCTGTTTGAACCTATAAAACCTGTCTATAAGTGAAGAGTTTTCCTCCAAAACTGCATTCATCTACTTTCGAGTTTTTTCGATTCCGATTTCGATTTTTGATTTCGTTTCATAGCAGCTTTGGTACCTATAGAGTGATAAACAATCAAAAATCGAAAAGACAAAATCGAAATCGAAAAAACTCGAAAGTGGATGAATGCAGTTTTAGAGGAAAACTCTTCAAGTAAGAAAATGGTTTCGAACTTAGTTGATTCACCAAGGTTAAAACCCCCGAAAGTGAAATTTTTGCCGTTGGAAAGCCGAATTTCCGGAACTCTTGATACCTCATCGCTTCTGGTCGTGTACCTACCGTATTGTGTTCTGCGTAGTTCTATTTTCGCATTTCATTCCTCAGTGGTCCCGTATTTAATTACCTGTATCAGTGAAGAATGTGATTATCAAACCGATGCCGAGCCAGACAAGGCTGCGAGGGGTGGCCGAACTGAGCCAGTCCGGGTCACGCAGGTCCGGATTTTGTCCAATGCAGGGCCGGATTTCCGTATCTGATCGTTTCAACGGCTAGCCAGATGGCATAATAATTACCTATTTAGAATCCACCAAAAGAAATGGCATCGATTCTTCAAACCTCCGAGATAACTTCAGCATTCTTGAAAAGCGAGGGCGTCGGGGCTTCAGAGTGGTCGGAAGGAAGCTGGGACTTTCCCTACTGCATCCGGTATTCGGACAGGTTCCTATGGGGTTGCAGCCACATGCATCTGGGCTTTGCGCCTTTATCACCCGATTTGAGAACTGAAATTTATGAAATGGTTGAAGGGAAGGCGTAACAAATTTTCCCAGAGCCCTGATAATCCATTTGCGAACCGTGTGGAATGCGCGCGGAACTCCGTCCCAGTGTGAACACAGTCTAAAAAAAACACGGACGTTGCCGTTGTTTAGTCTTAACGTCCGATTCATTGGGCAAGCTGCCATTTCGTGTGACCGCGCTAATCGCGTACCACATACAACGATGGTTTATTGATGCTGCCTATCTCAGTTTCTATTGAAATACCTTCTAATCAAGTGAGTCCAATTTCATTGGACAATCTTAGTTTTGATAATCTGGAGTTTTTGCAATTACCTACCCACTTGTACCAATCACGTAACTGAGTGAAAATTGGGCTATTACTATGCTTATTAGGTAGGTACAAAAGTTTGTGAAATTGCATGTTTCCTACAACATAAATTTTAATCCTTAAATTATTAATAATTAATTATTGCTCTTCACCGAGATTCCAACAGCTAAATATGGCCGTTAAGGTTCGTTTCTCTGTCGACGAGCCGTTGTTAAGGTTCTTTTTCGATTCATTTGGACGACTGCCATCTCGGCCCGCAAATTGTGACACACATCGGACGACGTTATAGCCTAGTCTCCCCGATACCGGAGCCTTTGAATGATCTCACCATTTTGCAAACGCGAATTTCATTGTCTGCTCGCGTTTGAATTAATTCTCGCATTTACAAGCTAAATTTGCTTCAAACATTTAATGTTTGTAGGCGTATCAACCCATTGAAGAAGTCGGGTAGGTTGCATGAATTGCCTTTTAAACTCGGGAAGAAAGTTGAGGCTTCTCTACTTTTTGGGAAGATCTAAATATTTTTCTACATTCAATATTTTGATGGATTTTCGGAGAACATAGGTGAATATATCATGAAGTTTTTACTTCCATATTTACAGAGTAAATGTAAGTATTTTAATCATCCTGAATTGCATAAAATATTGTGTGCAAATGGAAGTATTCTACGCACCACTGATTTATTTTGAAACCGGACCTCTCCTTCTATGCGTTTCGCTGCTGACGGCGTACGGCGGACGGACAAAAAGTGTAATAGGTAGCAGATTTGCGTTCTAGACCCTCTGAAACGTGAAAGAAACCAGTGGTGCGTAGATAACACACAATACTTCCTTATTTTGAAACGTAGAATTGTGACACAATTTGATCATATTTTGACTGTTTTTAAGGGTGTTTAGGTCAAAAATATAAAAAAAAACTCACTATTCAAATTTCAAAATTCGCCCTTGATAAAAGTACGCCACATTATCGGATTATAAACCAGTGGTGCGTAGATAACACACAATACTTCCATATTTTGGAACGTAAAATTGTGACTCAATTTGATCATATTTTGACTGCTTTTAAGGGTGTTAAGGTCAAAAATATCAAAAAATTCACTATTCAAATTTCAAAATTCGCCCAAAATAAAAAAACGCCAGTTTTTCGGAACATAAAAAATATCCACATATTCTGCAAGGTAAAACCAAGATTTTAAGACCAAGAACGCCCAAATCGGTTCATTTTTGTGGCCGGAAAAAAATAAAATAGAAAACACGAAAAATGCAAATATATCGGAAGTACTGTGCGTTATCCAAATTTCGATTAAACAGGGTGTTAGGTCTTGCCGAGACAAACATTTCAGTTCAAGAAATTTAAGAAAATTTAAATTTAAGTTTAAGAAAAGTTATCAAACACAAAGTAATCGGTTAGATGCTTGAAAACAACTGGATTCCATGATACTTAAAAGTAACTGAATTTTAAGATACTTTCTTAAATGTTTTAAAACATCTTAATATTAAGATGTTTTATTGCATCTTCGATTCGGGGACAGCCGGAAACATCTTAAAATTAAGATTTTTCTGACAGTGATTGGTAGGTACATTAATTCTTTATAATATAAAGTATATTGTGGGGAAGGTAGGCAGAACCCACATAGAAAAATGCGACGTGAAATAACGAATTTTAATGAGCGCGTTCGATTGATACGCAGAGGCGACGAGGCTTGCCGACAAGTATATAGGTAATAAAACTATAACGTAATTCGATATTAACTGGACGTAAGTCGGAATATTAAATTTCACAATCGAACGTTAGGCGTATGACTCGAAGTGAGCACGAGGAAGACAAAAAGACCGAATGTCTAGGGTAACGCGCACGTTGACGAGAGAAACCGAACGAAAGGTAACAATTCGGCTTCCCGGAGAAATGTCCTTCTCCCTCGCCACGGACGCCACATCACTCCCCCCCTAGTCGGCAGGTCGGAATCGAACTGGTCGACGAATCTCACGGCCAAGCCGCGTCGTCGGCTGTAACACTGCCGGACCAGGGTCGGAGCTCAGCGGCGCCGGGCGAGGAGACACAGGAACGACGACATCGTGGACGGCCGAGGGTGCGGCGCTCGAAGAAGGGACACCAGAGTCGCGGGCGTCCGAAGAAGCCAGGAGAAACGCCGGTTTCAACCTGTCGATGGAAACGACATCATGGTCGCCTGAGCGGTTTATTGTAAAGGCTTTGGAAGTGCGCTCGACGACAGGAAACGGGCCGTCGTAAGGGCATTGCAGAGGACGGCGAACGGAATCACACCTCACGAACACGTGAGTCGCTCTGGCGAGGTCTGGATGGACGAACGTGCTCCGGCCGTCAGGCGAACGGCGAGCGACCGGCCTCAACGACGACAGAGTGGTTTTCAGTCGAGTAACAAACGACTGATGGTCGAGGACGTCGTCGGAGGCGGCAGCCGGCTCGAACCAACCACCAGGCAGGCGAAGGGGCGATCCAAAGAGAAGCTCTGCGGCAGAATGTCCGCTGTCCATGAGTACGGATCGCAGCCCGAGAAGGACGGTCGGTAACGGGGTCGTCCAATCCTCTGAGCCATGGCATTTGAGGGCGGCCTTCAACGAACGGTGCCATCGTTCTAACTTCCCGTTGGCCTGGGGGTGGTACGCCGTTGTTCTGAAATGTACCACTCCCATGATGCGGTTGAGGGCGGCGAAGAGCGACGACTCGAACTGACGTCCACGATCGGTAGTGACTCGCTGCGGAACGCCGTAGCGCGAAATCCAAGTCGAATAAAAATGTTGGGCGACAGTTTCTGCCGCTATGTCCTCGATGGGGACGGCCTCCGGCCACGAGGTATATCTGTCGATGATAGTCAACAGGTAACGACATCCCTGAGACGGCGGCAGCGGGCCAACCAGGTCAATATGCAGATGTTGGAATCGGGTACACGACGGAGGAAACGAGCCGAGAGGTGATTGAGTGTGCCTGCTTATTTTTGCCCGTTGACAAGCCAAGCAAGCTCTAGCCCAGTCGCTGATGTCACGCTTGACCGACGGCCAAACAAAGCGCTCTCTGACCATCATCGACGTTCTCTTAGGAGAAGGATGCGAGAGGCCATGGAGAAGGCTGAAAATTGCTTGGCGACATTCGCTTGGAATGTAGATCCGTCCTTTGCCGTCACAATAGAGCGACATCCCAATAGCAGGAATCGCTGTCAGCGACAACTGCAAGGATGTGTCCGAGGAGGCGAGGAGGTCATGAAGTTCCGGGTCGCGTTTTTGAGCGTTGGCGATTTCGGCAAAATCTAGGACGTCAACGGCAGACACACGTGAGAGATAGTCGGCGACCACGTTTTTCTCTCCAGGTAGATGGCGGATGTCGGTCGTATATTGGCCCACGAAATCCAAATGGCGAAATTGACGAGGTGAAGCTTTTTCGGAGTTCTGCGCAAACGCGTATACGAGCGGCTTATGGTCTGTGTAGACGGTTAGCGGACGACCCTCGATGTGGTGTCGGAAATGACGAATGGCCGAGTATATAGCGAGCAACTCGCGGTCATAGGTGCTGTAGCGAAGTTCAGCCCCACCGAGTTTCCGGGAGAAGAAACCCAATGGTTCCGCGAGGCTGTCGCGAATTTGCTCGAGAACGCCCCCAATCGCGACGTCGGAGGCGTCGACCTTGAGGACAAGAGGCAGGTCAGCACGTGGATGGACGAGGAGCGTTGCGTTCGCTAAGTCGGATTTGCACCGGTCGAAGGCGGCCTGAAGGTCAGGAGTCCACTCGATACGATCGGTCCTCTTATGTTTGCCTTTTAGGTACTCATGCAGAGGAGCCTGTGACGCAGACGAGCGACGTACGAATCGCCGGTAATAATTTATTGCTCCGAGGAAACTGCGGAGGTCACGACAGGTGTCGGGCCGGCCAGCATCGAGCAGTGAAGATACGCGCTCCGGAATAGGCCGAATTCCCTCGGAGTTGACGGAGTAGCCCAAAAAACTGAGGGTACTGACGCCGAATCTGCATTTTGCCGGATTGACGGACACGCCATAATCGCGCAGACGACCGAACACGACACGTAAATGTTCCAAATGTTCTTGAAGTGACGACGACGCCACGAGCACGTCGTCGACGTACGCGAACACGAATCCGAGGCCCCCGAGCACCTCATCGATAAATCGCTGGAAGGTTTGCCCAGCATTTTTCAGCCCGAAAGCCATCGCGGGAAATTCGAACAGTCCGAAGGGCGTTATAATCGCGGTTTTCTCCACGTCCTCCGGAGCGACGGGTATTTGTTGATATGCCCGCAATAGGTCGATGTGCGAGAAGATGGATTTTCCGGACAAGTTGTAGGAAAAATCGTGGATATGCGGCACAGGATAACGGTCGGCCTTGGTGACCGAATTCAAACGCCTGTAATCCCCGCAGGGTCGCCAACCACCATCCTTTTTAGGCACGAGGTGAAGAGGGCTTGCCCACGGAGACTTCGATGGCCGACAGATGCCAAGGTCCATCATCACCTGAAACTCTGCTTTTGCGGCGAGCAGTCGATCGCAGGAGAGACGACGGAAACGCGACCGAATGGGAGGACCAATGGTCTCGATGACGTGCATTGTCCGATGAGGGACGGTCCGCGTCGATAGAGTCGGCGGCCGAAGGATTTCCGGAAATTCGTTGAGAAGATCGTCGAATTGGTCGGACCTTTTAATGCAATGAACGGAAGCATCGTGGTCGGCTGAGCCGACAGGCAGGCGAACGGCGACGTCGGTCACGCCGTCAATCAGTCGAGCATTGGCGAGATCGACGACGAGCCCATGGTGCCTCAAGAGATCAGCCCCAATTATCGGCTGAGTCACCGACGCCACGATGAACGGCCAAGTGAAGGGCCGACGTAGGCCAAGGTCCAAGGTGAGGAGACGCTCACCGTAAGTCGGAATGCGAGAACCAGAGGCGGAAAAGAGTTCGTATTTGTGTGGACCATTGTGTCTGTCAAACAAGGTAGGAGGTACGGCCGAAATATCAGAGCCACTGTCGACTAGAAAACGGAGCTTGGAGCGGCGGTCGGTAACGAAAAGGCGGTTTCTGGCGCTCGTAACGCAGGCCGCCACCTGCGTCGAGCTGACTAGTTTTTTTTATAGTGAATGCACGGCGGACGGCAGTGCCGGGCGCCTGCTCCGAATTTCCAGTGGTAAAAACATTCCTTCGAGTCATCGGGTCGTCCATCAGTAGGAGACGGCGCGGATGGAGAACGGGCACGGGCAGAACGACCAGCCGAACTCGAACGAGTACGCGAGCGCGACGAACGGCGACCGGATTGTCGCGAATCCTCCAACTGACGAAGACGAGCAGTCAACGAAGCGACGGCTTGAGCAAGACGAGCAATATCGTCACCTCGGCCGGGCGGGGCCGGACGATTCTCGACGGCGTTGACATGCCGATGGGCGTTCATGTCCATAATCCGATCTGCCATGGTAGCCAGGACATCGATTGGATCGGTACTGCACGTCAGGACGGTCCTAGCGGTAACGGGCAGTCGCTGAAGCCACAAGGTCTTCAAAGCATCGTCGCTGATCCGGTCCGCAGACAACTCCTTCATCCGCCGCCAGAGCTGCGAAGGCCGTTGGTCTCCGAGTTCGAGCTCTGTGAGTAACTGGCGGAGCTGAGATTCTTCCGAATCCATGAAAGCGGCCGTGAGTTTTCTTTTGATGGTCTCGTAGGCGTTGTCGGGAGGCGGATTTTTGATGATGTCCGAAATATGTTCCATGGCATCGACGTCCAGTTGGCTGACGACGTGGCTATACTTTGTCGAGTCGCGAGTTATGTGACTGAGTTCGAATTGAGCGTCAACGTGGGCGAACCAGAGGTCGGGCCTTCGCCTCCAAAACGGCGGAATCTTGCACGCGACGGCGCCCGCCACAACTTTGCTTTCATCACCCGAGTCCGGATCCGTCATGATGACCGATAATAGAACGACACTGATCACGTCGGGGTCACCAATATGTGGGGAAGGTAGGCAGAACCCACATAGAAAAATGCGACGTGAAATAACGAATTTTAATGAGCGCGTTCGATTGATACGCAGAGGCGACGAGGCTTGCCGACAAGTATATAGGTAATAAAACTATAACGTAATTCGATATTAACTGGACGTAAGTCGGAATATTAAATTTCACAATCGAACGTTAGGCGTATGACTCGAAGTGAGCACGAGGAAGACAAAAAGACCGAATGTCTAGGGTAACGCGCACGTTGACGAGAGAAACCGAACGAAAGGTAACAATTCGGCTTCCCGGAGAAATGTCCTTCTCCCTCGCCACGGACGCCACAATATTATACTGTACCAAAATCCAAGGTATGAGACTGGGAAAATTTTCAAAAAAATTATTGCTTTGACTTCGGGTTTTTTTGGCGCAATATTGACTAAAAAACATCAAATTTCGAGTTTCGTTCAACAGGATCAACTTCAGGGGTAGTGATCCGGCCAAAATAACGTTTTTCAGTTTTCTTGGTTTTACGGCCAAAGTACAAGTACCTACTTGAGTAAGTTTACTCATGGATATTAGACAAAAACGTGATGGAGATGAAAATGTTGGGCGTTAATCATCCTATCAGATGCATTCCCACCCTTTCTACTGACTTTTCACACGCGGGGGTCCGTTTTTAGGCTCGGGATTGCCATAAATGATTCTGTCTTGGCAAATGAAATCATCTATCTATCTCTCTATCTATTAATCAAAATGTTAATTGCAAGATTACGATGAATTTTTTTTTGCAAATGTTTCTAGTTGTATACAAATTTTGACTCCGACAATATGATGATAAACCTACCTACTCCTACTATTTGATCTTTATTTTCTGTGATACTATTGTGAATAAACGTTCCAGTTAATAACGTCAATAAGTAACCTATTACGCGGCCTCCCTCCTTTGTACATAACCGTTTGTCAGTCCCATCGAAGTCTTGATTCAGTCTAGTACTGTGTATCAATGTTTCTATAAAATCAAACAATTTACGCGTGCATTATCTAACTCAGCCCATTAAATTCCGGCCACCTCAGCCACAACAGATACCCAGACAATTAATGTACCCATGTCACTATTCAGCTTAGCAGCGTTTTATCTTGAAATAGCAATTAGATAGGCACAATCTGTTCAACGCTCAATTTTTTTTTTTCAGCTACACAGTTCGTCACTAGCATGATGAAAAAACCGCAGATAAAATCATTGCCACTTCCAACGGTCCAGGCACCGTACGAATTGGAAAACGGCCTAGAAGAAGGTATGTGTAGGTATATAATGGAGTGATAATAATATTATTACAGTTGCAGTAGTATTATCAGTTATTATAATGCAATTTTTCCAATCTACCAAGTAACCAAGGTGGATAGAATGATGCATACACGACTTCAAACTCGTTTACGTTTACAAACGTTTGTTGAACAGGCCAGGGGAGAGGGGGGGCACAATTAAACACTTTTCACTCAGCGCGCCCTAGCAAGCTAAATAATGCCTCTAGGAAGCTGAAATTTTGAAGGTATTTAGAGCAACTCTTTGGCTTTAAAATGGGTGTAAGGGCGTAAATGGGTTATATTCTTAGAAATTCTACATTGAAAAAATTCGGTATTTCGTCACTTAAGTTCTAACACCGCCTAACTCAATTTTTGGCGAAAATGAGTTGGACATACCACTCGATAGCTTTTTCAATAGCCGATATCATGGTAACACTGCCAAGGAGATTGAACCAACCAGTGAAGAAGGAGATGGAGAAGAGACAACACCGCCTAATGTATTTCCATGTTGAAATAATTAGTTTTTTGTACCTCCTGAAAACTTGGGAAAATTGAGTTAGGTGGCTTTAGAACTTAAGTGCAGTTGCACCCCTGGGCGGTTTTGCAGTTCCGAGCCTTTAAACGGACGCCCTCGTGTAAAAAGTCGGTATCAGGGTGGGAATGCATCTGATAAGGAATTTAGCACCCGACATTTTCTTCTCCATCACGTTTTTGCCTTAAAAGCTTAGGTAGGTACTTTGGCCGTAAAACCAAGAAAACTGAGAAAAACGCGATTTTAGCCTTACCACTCCCCCGAAATTCACCACGTTGACCAAAAACGCCAAATTTCATGTTTCTTAGTCAATATCTACGGATTCGCTCCAAAAAACCCTGAAGTCAAATCCATTATTACTTCCATATTTACAGAGTGAATGGAAGTACCTATTGGAATCATCCTAAAATCGAGAATCGGAACGGAGCTTCAGAAAAAACATTTTTACTTCCATATTTACAGAGTAAATGGAAGTATTGTAATCGTCCTAAAATCGAGAATCGGAACGGAGCTTCAGAAAAAAACTTTTTCTTATACACATTAACTCAGAATCACTTCCTGAACAAGTGTCTGTGTGTCCGTCTGTCCGTCCGTCCGTCTGTGGTCATTTACAACCAGTGGTGCGTAGATAACACACAATACTTCCATATTTTGAAACGTACATATTTGAAAAAATTTGATCATATTTTGACTGTTTTTAAGGGTGTTTAGGTCAAAAATATCAAAAAATTCACTATTAAAATTTTAAAATTCGCCCAAAATAAAAATACAATACATTATTGGAATATAAAAAATATCCACATATTCTGCGAGGTAAAACAAAGATTTTAAGACCAAGAACGCTAAAATCGGTTCATTTTTGTGGCCGAAAAAAAATAAAATAGAAAACACTAAAAATGCAAATATATCGGAAGTACTGTGCGTTATCCGAATTTCGATTAAACAGGGTGTTAGGTTTTGCCGAGACAAACATTTCAGTTCAAGAAATTTGAAAAAAGGTTGAGAAATGAGGGAGTTATGGCCATTTTTGTAAATGACCACAGACGGACAGACGGACGGACAGACGGACACACAGACACTTGTTCAGGAAGTGATTCTGAGTAAATGTGTATAAGAAGAAGTTTTTTCTGAAGCTCCGTTCCGATTCCCGATTTTAGGACGATCACAATACTTCCATTTACTCTGTAAATATGGAAGTAAAAAAGTTTTTCCTAAAGCTCCGTTCCGATTCTCGATTTTAGGACGATCACAATACTTCCATTTACTCTGTAAATATGGAAGTAAAAATGGCCATAACGTCCTCATTTCTCAACCTTTTTTCAAATTTCTTGAACTGAAATGTTTGTCTCGGCAAGACCTAACACCCTGTTTAATCGAAATTAGGGTAACGCACAGTATTTCCGATGTATTTGCATTTTTAATGTTTTCTATTTTATTTTTTTCCGGCCACAAAAATGAACCGAATTGAGCGTTCTTGGTCTTAAAATCTTTGTTTTACCTTGCAGAATATGTGGAGATTTTTACTTCCATATTTACAGAGTAAATGGAAGTATTGTGATCGTCCTAAAATCGAGAATCGGAACGGAGCTTCAGAAAAAACTTTTTCTTATACACATTTACTCAGAATCACTTCCTGAACAAGTGTCTGTGTGTCCGTGTGTCCGTGTGTCCGTCTGTCCGTGTGTCCGTGTGTCCGTCTGTCCGTCTGTGGTCATTTACAAAAATGGCCATAACTCCCTCATTTCTCAACCTTTTTTCAATTTTCTTGAACTGAAATGTGCGTCTCGGTAAGACCTAACACCCTGTTTAATCGGAATTTGGATAACGCACAGTACTTCCGATATATTTGCATTTTTAGTGTTTTCTATTTTATTTTTTTCCGGCCACAAAAATGGACCGATTTGAGCGTTCTTGGTCTCAAAATCTTCGTTTTACCTTGCAGAATATGTGGATATTTTTTATATTCCAAAAATGTAGCGAATTTATTTTTTTTGCGAATTTTAAAATTTGCATAGTGAATTTTTTGATATTTTTGACCTAAATACCCTTAAAAACAGTCAAAATATGATCAAATTTTTTCTAATATGTACGTTTCAAAATATGGAAGTATTGTGTGTTATCTACGCACCACTGGTTTATTTTCCGATAATGTGGCGTATTTTTGTTTTTGGCGAATTTTAAAAATTGAATAGAGAATTTTTTGATATTTTTGACCTAAACACCCTTAAAAGCAGTCAAAATATGATCAAATTGTGTCACAATTTTACGTTTCAAAACATGGAAGTATTGTGTGTTATCTACGCACCACTGGTCTTATACTCATTAGGTTGGCCCTTAGCTATAGGGCAATTCCTAACCAGTGGTGCGTAGATAACACACAATACTTCCATATTTTGAAACGTGAAATTGAGACACAATTTGATCATTTTTTGACTGCTTTTAAGGGTGTTTAGGCCAAAAATATCGAAAAATTCACTATTAAAATTTTAAAATTCGCCCAAAATGAAAAAACGCCACATTTTCGGAATGTAAAAAATATCCACATATTCTGCAAGGTGAAACAAAGATTTTAAGACCAAGAACGCTCAAATCGGTTCATTTTTGTGGCCGGAAAAAAATAAAATAGAAAACACTAAAAATGCAAATATATCGGAAGTACTGTGCGTTATCCAAATCCCGATTAAACAGGGTGTTAGGTCTTGCCTAGACAAACATTTCAGTTCAAGAAATTTGAAAAAAGGTTGAGAAATGAGGGAGTTATGGCCATTTTTGTAAATGACCACAGACGGACAGACGGACAGACAGACTGACGGACACACGGACACACGGACACACAGACACTTGTTCGGGAAGTGATTCTGAGTAAATGTGTATAAGAAAAAGTTTTTTCTGAAGCTCCGTTCCGATTCTCGATTTTAGGACGATCACAATGGAAGTATTGTTACTCTGTAAATATGGAAGTAAAAATTGGATACTCCCAGCTCCGAACCCCTAATTCCATTCGAATGGTGAAAATAAAAATTTGTGCCAAGTTTCAGCTCAATCGGTTACGTCTGTGGGTTCCCGCAAGAGCTCTGAAGATAATTTTTTTAGCGCGAATTCAAAAAACGCTTCCTCAATGGTCAAGAATCGACGGCAGGCACAGTAAAGCGTTTAATTCAATATTTTAATAAGTTTTCTGGCAGAATTGAGAAAAAACCGTCGAAAGGGTTTTTTATGAAACGTAATTACCTACGTTAAAATAATAGCAAGTGAATAATAATGAAATTGACTTATGACTAAGGTGACCAGATATCCGAAATTCAGAAGCGGGACGCTATGAAATTAACAATAGGTCTGTATATCGTCGCTTAAGCGGCAACATGCTATAACTCAATTTTTGGCTAAATTGAGTTAGACCTTATTTATATGGTAAAACGATGCTGTGGATCCATATCCGTGGTCAGAATCGCGAAAAAACAGAAGCCAACAATGCTGTGGGCCAGTTTTGTCCCAAATGATACAAACATGGGGTTCAGAAAAATGAACCGATTTAAGCGTTCTTGGTCTTAAAATCTTTGTTTTACCTTGCAGAATATGTGGATATTTTTACTTCCATATTTACGGAGTAAATGGAAGTATTGTGATCGTCCTAAAATCGAGAATCGGAACGGAGCTTCAGAAAAATGCTTTTTCTTATACACATTTACTCAGAATTACTTCCCGAACAAGTGTCTGTGTGTCCGTCTGTCCGTCTGTGGTCATTTACAAAAATGGCCATAACTCCCTCATTTCTCAACCTTTTTTCAAATTTCTTGAACTGAAATGTTTGTCTAGGCAAGACCTAACACCCTGTTTAATCGGGATTTGGATAACGCACAGTACTTCCGACATATTTGCATTTTTAGTGTTTTCTATTTTATTTTTTTCCGGCCACAAAAATGAGCCGATTTGAGCGTTCTTGGTCTCAAAATCTTCGTTTTACCTTGCAGAATATGTGGATATTTTTACTTCCATATTTACGGAGTAAATGGAAGTATTGTGATCGTCCTAAAATCGAGAATCGGAACGGAGCTTCAGAAAAATGCTTTTTCTTATACACATTTACTCAGAATTACTTCCCGAACAAGTGTCTGTGTGTCCGTCTGTCCGTCTGTGGTCATTTACAAAAATGGCCATAACTCCCTCATTTCTCAACCTTTTTTCAAATTTCTTGAACTGAAATGTTTGTCTAGGCAAGACCTAACACCCTGTTTGATCGGGATTTGGATAACGCACAGTACTTCCGACATATTTGCATTTTTAGTGTTTTCTATTTTATTTTTTTCCGGCCACAAAAATGAGCCGATTTGAGCGTTCTTGGTCTCAAAATCTTCGTTTTACCTTGCAGAATATGTGGATATTTTTACTTCCATATTTACGGAGTAAATGGAAGTATTGTGATCGTCCTAAAATCGAGAATCGGAACGGAGCTTCAGAAAAATGCTTTTTCTTATACACATTTACTCAGAATTACTTCCCGAACAAGTGTCTGTGTGTCCGTCTGTCCGTCTGTGGTCATTTACAAAAATGGCCATAACTCCCTCATTTCTCAACCTTTTTTCAAATTTCTTGAACTGAAATGTTTGTCTAGGCAAGACCTAACACCCTGTTTAATCGGGATTTGGATAACGCACAGTACTTCCGACATATTTGCATTTTTAGTGTTTTCTATTTTATTTTTTTCCGGCCACAAAAATGAGCCGATTTGAGCGTTCTTGGTCTCAAAATCTTCGTTTTACCTTGCAGAATATGTTGATATTTTTTATATTCCAAAAATGTAGCGAATTTTTTTTGCGAATTTTAAAATTTGCATAGTGAATTTTTTGATATTTTTGACCTAAACACCTTTAAAAACAGTCAAAATATGATCAAATTTTTTCAAATATGTACGTTTCAAAATATGGAGGTATTGTGTGTTATCTACGCACCACTGGTTTATATTCCAATAATGTATTGTATTTTTATTTTGGGCGAATTTTAAAATTTTAATAGTGAATTTTCGATATTTTTGGTCTAAACACCCTTAAAAACAGTCAAAATATGGCCAAATTGTGTCACAATTTTACGTTTCAAAATATGGAAGTATTGTGTGTTATCTACGGACCACTGGTTTTACTTCCAAATTTACAGAGTAAATGGAAGTATTGGAATCGTCCTAAAATCAAGAATCGGAACGGGGCTTCAGGAAAAACTTTTTCTTTTACACACTTACTCAGAATCACTTCCTGAACAAGTGTCTGTGTGTCCTTATGTCCGTCTGTGGTCATTTGCAAAAATGGCCATAGCTCCCTCAATTCTCAACCTTTTTTCAAATTTCTTAAACTGAAATGTTTGTCTCGGCAAGACCTAACGCCCTGTTTAATCGGAATTTGAATAACTCACAGTACTTCTGACATATTTGCATTTTTAGTGTTTTCTATTTTATTTTTCCCGGCCTCAAAAATGAACCGATTTGAGCGTTCTTGGTCTTGAAATCTTTGTTTTACCTTGCAGAATAATATTCTACATATAATATCCACATATTATGGGTCATTCTCACAGAAAAAAGCAGTTTCGGGTTAGAGTTTTCAAAAATAAAAATTTTCCTCCAATTCTGCGCAAAAAATTTGGAAACCCTCTCATGAATGTTCTAAGCGAAATTCAAGAACTATTCAAACAGTGAGTGCCTTATTTAGGCCGGAAAAAAAAAATTTAAAAAGCCGCTCGACAGGGCCGTGACGCTAGGGCAGGGCTGTGACTCAAACGATTCTTTTCGCGAGAGTTGACGTTACACATCAAAGCTATTTTTGCTTCTGTCCTCTCATTATGATCCTGAAATTATTCGCTCGTTTTGCTGAAGGTTTGGAAATAAAAAAAAGGCTGAAGTAATTTTCACAATAATTTTTATCAAATGTAAATAATAACTGAGTTTAACAAAAATATTATTGAACCAGTGGTGCGTAGATAACACACAATTCTTCCATATTTTCCACAATTTGATCATATTTTGACTGCTTTTAAGGGTGTTTAGGTCAAAAATCTCTGTATAATCGGAATTTGAATTACTCACAGTGATTCCAATATAGGTATTAAATACCTGCAAATTTTGCATTCTTCAAATTCCTTGAACTCAAATGTTTGTCTCGGCAAGAACAAACACCCTGTTTAATCGAAATCAGGGTAACGCACAGTATTTCCGATGTATTTGCATTTTTAGTGTTTCCTATTTTATTATTTCCGGCCACAAAAATGAACCGATTTGAGCGTTCTTGGTCTTGAAATCTTTGTTTAACCTTGCAGAATATGTGGATATTTTGCATTTTCCGATGATGTGGCAATGATTGTGGCGTACTTTTGGGCGAATTTTAAAATTTGGATAGTGATTTTTTATATCTTTTTGGCTTAAACACCCTAAAAGCAGTCAAAATATGATCAAATTGTGTCACAATTTTACGTTTCAAAATATGGAAGTATTGTGTGTTATCTACGCACCTCTGGTCTTTTTTACACATTTTGACTCCTCTAATATGATGATAAACCTACCTACTCCTTCTATTTTAACTTTATTTTCTTAGATACCCAGACAAAAATTGTACCCTTGCCACTTATTTACTTGGCAGGGTTTTCCTCCTTGCTGGCGAAAAGCATTCTCACGATCAGAGTTGTTAAGTAATCATTGCTATGAGTAATGATTACTAATCGAATTACAATATCGCTATGAGAAAATGTCATGACCATAACCCATTACTATTCCTCAAAAGTAATGGTAATGGCCATTACTTTTCCGATTACATATAATGAGTAATCGAACCTGGCCATTACCCATTACAAGTGATTGAAAAATGTAATGACCAAATTTCGATTACCAATTACAAAAAGTAATGGAGTAATTGTAATCGGATTACATCGATTACTTGAAAGTAATTGAAGTTATCCGATTACTCAAAATTAATCGGATTACTCAAAATTAATCAGATTACTCGAAATTAATCAGATTACTCTAAATTAATCAGATTACAGAAAAGAAATTGGAGTAATCAGATTAGGTACGTGAAATTAATCTCATTATAGAAAAGAAATTGATTTCAGAAACTGATGAATTAACTCGTTCAGCCATTCTAGGAAACTTCTGGCAGCAGTGGGGAAGTGGGAACCCTCACAAATCAGCAGCGGGGCCCACTTCGCCATAACCCATACAGTCGGACCGACTGAGTCGGTCCTATAGGACTCCAATACAGCTCGAATCTGTATGAACCCGTTGAGGGCCTCATAAGCAAGATCGACGACGTTCCCCGACTATCTGATCAGCCGAGGAGCAAATGGCGCTAAATCCAGAACCGTTGGTCGTACGATGCTGAAATCTGGTACACAGCCTCAAAGGAGTCCCTCAGCATGATTGGCTGGGCCAAAACACGTTCTGATCAGCTGAGGAGCCCATGGCGGTGAATCCAATACCGTTGGTCGTACGATGCTGAAATTTGGTATGCTGCCTCGAAGATGCCTAGCAAGACCAAAACTTTTCGTGATCAGCTGAGGATTCTGACCCTAACAATCTTGCTGAGGAGCTATTCCGAGGCTCCATATCAAATTTCAGCATCATACGACCGACGTTGTTGAAATTACCTCCATGGACTCCTCAGCTGATTAGGAAGAATTTTGGCCCTGCCAATCTTCCTGAGGGGCTCCTGTGATGCTGTGTACCAAATTTCAGCATCATACCAATGGGCTCCTCAGCTGATCAGGAAGTATTTTGGCCCTGCCAATCTTGCTGAGGGGCTTGTCTGAGGTTGTGTACCAAATTTCAGCATCATTCGATCAACGGTATTGGATTTAGCGTCATGGGCTCCTCAGCTGATCAGGAGGAATTTTGGTCTTGCCAGTCATGCTGAGGGGCTCCTCTGAGGCGGTGTACCAAATTTCAGCTTCATACGACCAACGGTATTGAAATTAGCCCAATGGGCTCCTCTGCTGATCAGAAGGTATTTCGGCCCAGCCAATCTTGCTCAGGGACACCTCTGAGGCTGTGTACCAAATTTCAGCATCATGCGACCAGCGGTATGGGAAATGGCGAAATGGGCCCCTCTGCTGATCTCCTTGGGTCAATTTGTTTCCCATAATCCGATTAATTCCGAAATTTGGTCATTACATTTTCAATCACTTGTAATGGGTAATGGCCAGGTTCGATTACTCATTACATGTAATCGGAAAAGTAATGGCCATTACCATTACATTGGAGAATTGTAATGGGTAATGGTCATTACATTTCTCCGAAGTAATGTGTAATTTGTAATGGGTAATGAGATTACTTTTTTCGCAACTCTGCTCACGATCAACATGATTTCTACTCACGATCACATAGCATGAACGATGAACGATGATGTATTAAGTAACCCGTATTATATGTTACAATCTTTGTGAATCTAGTGTTAAGGTGGATGTTTCGTAAGTAGGTATATTGATAATGTTCACTTTTGGATGCCGACAGGATCGCCGACAAGGGCAGAGTCTGACACTTGTCTCCTGGGGCTGCTCATTGACGGCATTGTGGCTGACGGGTGTGAAACGCTAGAGAGAGACTCTAAAGCCAGGGGCTATACGCTGCTCCACCAAGGAATATATTTCACCATCAAAGCTCATGTAAATTCAATAAGTATTATATTAGAATTCTCACAGTTAACTATGTTGAAGGATGGCTGGAACAATAGGTAAGTAATTGAGTAGATACCTACCTACCTTAGTTTTGAGGTTGGTAGTTCAAAATTTGAGTAGGCGTAAATAGGTATTCAAATTCCTCAACATGCCGATATCCCTTAGGTAGTTATCCTATTATATAGGATGATGTAGGACGGTAATAGATCGTCCAACGGTTGCTCCTTGCCTTCGTGGCTCACTCTGCCGTACTCTGTTGCAGAGATGGGCATATTCGTATTCCGTGAATACAAATACGAATATATTCACTTGATCCGTATTAGTGAATACGAATACGAATATATTCGTATTCACGGTTTGTTAATTCACTCAAGTTGTATTAGGTGAATACGAATGCGAATACGTTTGTATTCACGAAAATCACTGTGAATACGTTTGTATTCACGGGGGTTACTGTGAATATATTCATATTCACCAGGGCGAATACGAATATATTCGTATTTACCCCCCGTGAATACGAATATATTAGTATTTTTTGTTATTTGTTAGTATTTGAATTATTATGTATTTTTGTGGCCGGAAAAAAATAAAATAGAAAACACTAAAAATGCAAATACATCGGAAATACTGTGCGTTACCCTAATTTCGATTGAACAGGGTGTTTGTTCTTGCCGAGACAAACATTTCAGTTCAAGGAATTTGAAAAAAGGTTGAGAAATGAGGGAGTTATGGTCATTTTTACTTCCATATTTACAGAGTAAATGGAAGTATTGGAATCGTCCTAAAATCGAGAATCGGAACGGAGCTTCAGAAAAAACTTTTTCTTATACACATTTACTCAGAATTACTTCCCGAACAAGTGTCTGTGTGTCCGTCTGTCCGTCTGTGGTCATTTACAAAAATGGCCATAACTCCCTCATTTCTCAACCTTTTTTCAAATTTCTTGAACTGAAATGTTTGTCTAGACAAGACCTAGTTAGGTTAACACCCTGTTTAATCGGAATTTGGATAACGCACAGTACTTCCGATATATTTGCATTTTTAGTGTTTTCTACTTTATTTTTTTCCGGTCACAAAAATGAACCGATTTGAGCGTTCTTGGTCCTATAATCTTTGTTTTACCTTGCAGAATATGTGGATATTTTTTATTTTCCTATAATGTGGCGTATTTTTGTTTTTGGCGAATTATAAAAATTGAATAGAGAATTTTTTGATATTTTTGATCTAAACACCCTTAAAAGCAGTCGAAATATGATCAAACTGTGTCACAATTTTACGTTTGAAAATATGGAAGTATTGTGTGTTATCTACGCACCACTGGTCTTATACTCATTAGGTTGGCCCTTAGCTATAGGGCAATTCCTAACCAGTGGTGCGTAGATAACACACAATACTTCCATATATTGTTGTAAATGACCACTGACGGACTAACGGACACACAGACACTTGTTCTGGAAGTGATTCTGACTAAATGTGTCTAAGAAAAGGTTATTTCTGAAGCTCCGTTCCGATTCTCGATTTTAGGATTTCAATACTTCCATTTACTCTGTAAATATGGAAGTAAAAAACGATGACGTTTTATTCCTATGACCAGTGGTGCGTAGATAACACACAATACTTCCTTATTTTGAAACGTGAAATTGTGACACATTTTGATCAAATTTTGACTGCTTTTAAGGGTTCTTAGGTCAAAAATATAAAAAAATTCACTATTCAAATTTTAAAATTTCCCCAAAATGAAAAAGCACCACATTATCAAAAAATAGAAAATATCCACATATTCTGCAAGGTAAAACAATGATTTTAAGACCAAGAACGCTCAAATCGGTTTATTTTTGTGACCGGAAAAAAATAAAATAGAAAACACTAAAAATGCAAGTATATTGGAATTACCGTGCGTTATCCAAATTTTGATTGAACAGGGTGTTAGGTCTTGCCGAGACAAACATTTCAGTTCAAGAAATTTGAAAAAAGGTTGAGAATTGAGGGAGTTATGGTCATTTTTACTTCCATATTCACAGAGTAAATGGAGGTATTGTGATCGTCCTAAAATCGAGAATCGTAATGGAGCCTCAGAAAAAACTTTTTCTTATACACATTTACTCCGAATAACTTCCTGAGCAAGTGTCTGTGTGTCCTTCTGTCCGTCTGTCTGTCTGTCCGTGTGTCCGTGTGTCCGTCTGTGGTCATTTACAAAAATGACCATAACTCCCTCAATTCTCAACCTTTTTTCAAATTTCTTGAACTGAAATGTTTGTCTCGGCAAGGCCTAACACCCTGTTTAATCGAAATTTGGTTAACGCACAGTACTTCCGATATATTGGCTTTTTTAGTGTTTTTGATTTTATTTTTTCGTGGACACAAAAATGAACCGTTTTGAGCGTTCTTGGTCTTAAAATCTTTGTTTTACCTTGCAGAATATGTGGATATTTTTTATATTCTGACAATGTGGCGTAATTTTATTTTGGGCGAATTTTAAAATTTAAATAGTGAATTTTTTGATATTTTTGACCTAAGCACCCTTAAAAGCAGTCAAAATATGATCAAATTGTGTCGCAATTTTATGCTTGAAAATATGGAAGTATTGTGTCTTATCTACGCACCACCGGTTGTAAATGACCACAGACGGACACACCCATGTCCGCCAATACCGACTTATTGGTAGTGTGCATACCATACCGCCATATGGGTAATTTGGAAGTAAGTACAGTACGTGGTACAGCTGATGAAACTATGTTTGGGAAAATTATTATTTTTTGGAAACACCTCAGTGATTTTTGGTTGTGTGCGTGTTTAAACCTCCTTACTGGTAGTTTTGCATGTGTATTTCGACACATTTGTAAGGTACGTTTCGCCGTGCCTACTTATTGGTAGGCCCTAATGAATTCATGATCCCCAACTACTGAGCCGTGCCGCCTCGCGGAGCAAGGCGGCTACCGACAAGATGAGCTCCCTCATTCGCGTAATTGATGGTGCATAAGGTGCCGCCGAGGGTTTAGAATTTTTTGAGTACTTCTCCCGGTTTCTCGCTTGATTTACCATAGGCTGGGATGTTATTTCGGAAAATTTTGGAATATTTGTTTTTAAATAGCTATTTAAATATTAAATATTTAAAATAGTTTGGCTCGGGTTCTTGATGCGATTTCTCCTTTTCCACGTTTTTGCAATTTGAGGGAGTTCTACAAAAGCGATTTTGATTTTTTTTTTGGGCTTTTTGGATTCCTTGAAGCTTTCTTAACTGTTTTCACTCCCTTTAGGTCAAAATTGATCGAATAGTAGTGGTCCAAAACTGGTTTAAAGACTAATTTTTGACATTTAAATAAATAATTTTTTTGAACGTTTAAAAAATTTTACAATTCCAAAAAAAAATATTTTTGAGTAGGTTTTAGGTACCTACATACATGACTCAAAAAGTTGTTAATTTTCTACGCCTCTCCAGGACTGAGAAAAATACCAAAAACCAACTCCAGCAGGAAAACCCAGGGAAAATGTCAAAAAAATTATTGATTTGACTTCGAGTTTTTTTGCCGCAAATAATTTAAATAACAATCATAACTAAAGATAACAACTCAATGTTGTTTGAAATTATTTTCATGTTTTATTATTGAGTTAAAATGAACCTTTGTAATCGGTCAGAAAAAAAATTTCACCACCCCCTGAAAATTTGTTGGTTGTACGTTTCGAGAAACGCAGAATCCGAATCTTCAATAAAAAATTTTTGTCCGTCCGCCGTCCGCCGCCCGGGGTTTTTCAGCCCCCCTGAGTTTTCGTAAATTTTTGAAATTTTCACCAAAAATAAGGTTCCTTATCTAGTTGGTCCGTGGTGGTCTCGACAGAACCCTACCTTTATTTGAGGCCAGTAAACAGCTGTTGAAGTGGGAAAAAATTCGTGCTTTCAGGAAATAATATTGCATACCTATTATGCAACATGGACAAGGGAAGCATAATTTTCTATAGATTTTTCGATTCTGAATCGAATGAGATCATTGCCACGGCGGTAACTCGAACCGTTTAGGGTTTATTGCAGGTTTAGTGAGACGGTTTTGAGTTTTTCAAAATTGGCCCTATTCTTAATAAATTGAAAACTACTAGAGCCACAAAATTCGTTTTCCACTCGTTAGAATCCCCTCAAAAACTTCTGTCCACCCAATATCTTCAATTCAAAGATTTTGTTCGTATTATACAAATCAGCAAAACTAAAATCGGAAAAAGTAGAGAATTTGGCCTTGTTTCTTAGATACGGTTGATTGACCTTCTACTTACGCCCACTAGACTATTTCACCAACGAGGTGACGCACTCACACTATACCGGTTGCGCTTGGCAACATGAGAGCTAGACGAGCTAAACCAACGATTATTGAAGCATTTTTAATTTCATTATCCAGAGGATTCAACATATTCTGTTAATATATAGGTAGGTCATTAAGAATAAATTGAATATTGAATTTAACAAAATTAAACGTTGAGCTGCATTGAAAAGATTGGTGGATACCCATTAAGATAGGCAGGTGTCTATCAAGCTTAGTGAATAGTGTCGCTTTTTTGCTTGGTTGAAAAAAGTTTTAGGAAAAATTATTAAAGAATGTGCATGTCGAAATTACAAAAGAATCGGTCTGTGCAGTCAGTCTGTGGGATGGGGAGGGAAACGGTCTGAGAAGCGATACCGGATTTAGCATTTTTAAAGAGCGACGCCGTCGTGACAAAAAATAAAAATACTAAAAACAAATACTTTTTCATTGGAGGTTTGTGTGCTATACCTTTTGAAACGCCATTAATGACGAAATATTTTGCCGAAGTTTGAGGGGTGTGAGGAAAAAATCTTTCTGACCGATTGCATAAGTATCAGTAGGTTTCGGAAAGAATGTACCAAAATTTCCATTTTTTAGAAAAATGTAGGCACAAAATGTCCATTGTCGTACGTTGTACACGCCGGGCCGACTCTGGCGAAACGCATGGGTAGATGAAAACGCATAGATCTATGCGAAACGCAAATTCTATGGAAGGAGTTGCGCGAAATAAGAGAGAGACCTTCCATGATGAGCACCTCGAGTAAGAGAAAACGCTAAATCATTCCCAAGTGCTGAAAAAATCAGATTTTTATCGGATTCCCCCTGACGCCTAATAATCTTATGCACCAAGTTAGGTAGAGCCAGCCACAACTTTCAAAATCAATATCTTCGAAATCGGATCAGCGGTTTAATATGGTACGATGCCGTGTCTCCTAATTTTTGGCCGAAATTTTGAGACACGACGTCGTATTGAACCACTGATCCGATTTTGACGCATCAGGTTTGCTCTAACTTGATGCATATTGAATCCAATACGAAAATGTAGGGGATAATATCAACCAACCATATTATGTTAGGTTGGTTTTTGTCAGAGATATTCGATTTCGAAGGTAAAGAGGTTTTACCTACTCAACTAATTTTGAATTTTTTGAGCTCGCCGAAGGTCAAAACTGATTGAGTCGTACCGACATACCTTACGTAGGAACTACTTTTTAGTCCCATGTCCTGTGTACTATTTTTTTCTCGGTAGAACACTGAAATGTACCTACTTGGTACTTTTCAAAATGTGTACCTACTACCTAAGGACGCAAAAAGAAAGAAAAGAGTGCGGTTTACTGGAACTTTAATGAAACATGTACGGAGATGCATGGTACCCTCATATCGAGAGAGGATTTCCTAATGAAGATCCATTCTTTGGAAAAATATGCCAGAAACGTATTTATACATAAATAATTTATAAATTAATGAAACCAGTGACGAATTTTTGTGATTTTTTGCGCAATTATAGTACTTTAGAGTGAATTTAGCGGATTCTCTTACCAGAGGTGCACATCAAGGATAAATTGGCTAAATTAAAACGATTTTTTTTTGAAATTGGACCACTTCTTCTACGAGTTTTGCTTATGACGGCGTACTGCGTACGGACAAAAAATTGTTATTGCAGATTCGGATTCTGCGTTTCTTGAAACGTACAACCAACACATTTTCAGAGGGGTGTTGAAAATTTGTTTTCTGACCGATTACAAAGGTTCATTTTAACTCAATAATAAAACATGAAAATAATTTCAAACAACATTGAGTTGTTATCTCAAAAAAAAAATCTAGGTAGGTAGGTACTTATATAGCCCATATAATATATTTCCATAAATTCCATAAATTTTTTCTGACCATAAATTTTTTCCATAAATTCCATAAATTTTTTCTGACCAATTACAAAGGTTCATTTTAACTCAATAATAAAACATGAGAATAATTTCAAACAACATTGAGTTGTTATCTCCAAAAAAAAATCTAGGTAGGTAGGTAGGTACTTATATACCCATATAATATATTTCCATAAATTCCTAAATTTTTAAAAAATTTTCATATTATGAACATTTTTTAAAAATTTAGGAATTTATGGAAATTTGTAGCCCATATATGGAAATTTTTTAAACATTTAGGAATATATACCTAAATTTAGGTAGGGCCTATACATATATGTATATATACCTAAAGTTGAAAAAATGTACTACTTTTCTGAAGAAAAAATATGGTCATCGTAGGTAAAAGGGCTAATTTTTGAAATTTTTAATCACAATTTTTTTAGCCCTCTAAAAAAATGCTAAAGTTGAGCAAAAAAAAAAAAAAAAATTGGTTAGCTTCCGGGTTGAATAAGGCAGGTACCACAATACAACATAGAAAAAATTGAGCAATTTTTTAACACTCTCCAGAATTGAGAACAATTTTAAAAAAGTCCCCTAGGTAGGGAGTTTTAGGCTGGTAGGAGCTAACAATTCTCGTACCTATTTGAAAATTGAGGTAAAATCAATTATTCGAAAGTAATCGTTTGTTTTAAGGCCGAAAACGTGAACATCGTTTCATACTGTTTTTAGCTCATTTTTAAAAAATGTCCTAAATCGACAAGAAATGAAAACTGAGGTAAGGAAAGTTAGTTAGGTATGATGCCTACGCACCAAATATTTTTCAGTTGTGCGTTTTAGCCAAAATCAGTGCAGGTTGACGTGGCCTTGGCCGTCTTGCATGCCAACGGTTACCAACGGCAACGGCAACCGATTGTAGTACTTGTCGTAGCCGTGTCAAGCTCATATTTGTGGTAGTGCACGACAATTTTCTATGATGGAGGATTCGTTCTACCGTATGCCGGTGGCTTGATGCCGCCCGCACTAGGCCAGGAACCGCTCTCCACAAACGTACCGCGGGCGGCGCCTTTACCTACTTGGTTACCAAGAGGGACAGAATCTGCAACGAGCCGCACGTAGGACCGCTTGAAGAGAGCCGCTTATAATTACGGTGACCAGATTTTTGGTTCATTTTTCTTAAGAAATGAACCTTTGTAATCGGTCAGGAAAAAATTTTTTTTAACACCCCCTGAAAATTTGTTGGATAACGTTTCAAAGGGTGTAGAATCCGAATCCGCAATAAAAATTTTTTGTCCGTCCGCCGTCCGGGGGTTTTCAGGGGGAAGGAGTTATCGAAAAATTTTGAAATTTTCACCAAAAATCAAGTTTTGTATCTAGTTGGTCCTAACGTCTCGACAGAACCATACTATTATTTCAAGGACAGTAAAACAGCTGTTGAAGTGGTAAAAAATAGGTCGTTTTGAGGAAATTGGCAACATAGGCATGTGAGGTATCATTTTCTATAGATTTCTCGATGCTGAATGGAATGAGACCATCGCCACGCCGGTAGCTCCAACCGTTTAGGATTTATTGCAGTTTTAGTGAGACATATTTGAGTTTTTAAACATTTCCTCAATTCTTAATAAATCGAAAACTATTCGACCCACAAAATTCGTTTTCCACTCGTTGGAATCCTCTCAAAAACTTCTGTCCACCCAACATATTCAATTTGAAGAATGTGGTCGTATTACACAAATCAGCAGAACTAAAATCGGAAAAATTGAGAACTTCTCAATGAGAAGTCGGCCTCGGTTCTTAGATACGGTTGATTGATCTACTTACGACTACTAGCCTATTACACCAACAAGGTGACGCACTCACACTAGACCAGTTGCGCTTGGCAACGTGAGATCGAGACGCTTCACAAACGGTTCTGAGGCATTCTTGAGGCATTTTTAATGCAATTATTCGAAGAGTTTAGTGATAATTATTATTCTGTTAATTATGTAGGCAAATAAGAATAGATTAATGGTGAATTTAAAAACATTAAACGATGTGCTGAGTTGATAAGATTGGAGATACCTATCAAGATAGGTAGGTTTCTATCGATCAAAGTGAATGACGCCGGGTAGAAAAAAAACGTTTTTCTAAATCCCCATCTGAAATACAAATATATAGGTACTGAAGTTCTAGAATAATAAGAACTAAATTCCTCGTTTCATAAGTAGGTACCTACCTATACATCATAAAGTTTGTCTTTTCAATCGAAAAATGAACCCCTGTGCAGAATTTGCAGAATTCTTCAATTAATGTGCACATGCCACTGATCTACTTAGCAGCTTTTTTTTTTCAAAAAAAGTACCTAGTACATTTTTTTAACTTTATATAAATATATATATGGATATATATATTTGTACATTATTTCCAGAAATGATGTACTTATGTGATCGGCCGAGCAAAATTATTTTACTACACGTCCTGAAAAGTTCTTCTTTCACGCTTCAGAGGTTCTAGAAAAGGTGCAATAAAAATTTAGGTATTGTCCGTCCGCCGTACGCCGTCAAAACGCATAGAAAGAGCGGTCCGATTAAAAAAAAATTAAAATTTAGCAAATTTATTTTTGATGTGCACCTCGGGTAAGGGAATTCGCTAAATTTACTTCAAAGTACTAGGTATAACTGCACAAAAAAAAATCACGAAAATTCGGCACTGATTTCATTAATTTAGATATGCATCTCCGGCATATTTTTCCGAAGAATGAATCTTTATTAGTAGGTAAATCCTGTTCTGATGAAAATAGTCGGGATTCGGCCAATTTTCATCAGAACAATAATCCACGGCCGACGATTCATCACAAAAATAGGTAAATCCTCTCTCGATACGAGGGTACCAGGCATCTCTGTACAGGTTTCATTAAAGTTCCAAAAAACTGCATTCTTTTGTTTTCTTTTTACGTCCTTAGGTAGTACCTATGTACTTTTTGAAAAGTAGTACATTTCAGTGTCCTACCGAGAAAAAAATAGTACCTTACAGAAGTAGTACGTCTGGTCACCGTACTTATACACGAGAGCCGCTGAATTTTTTCGCCCCTTCTGGTACACAATTCAACTGCTAAATTAACTACACATAATTTAACTAAGTACTACCTACCTAAAAAATCGTAGTGAAAATTTTTCGTGCTCAAGGCATAATTTTTAATGGTTTTTAGGTGATGATTCGAATAAGACTACCTCCGCAGGATTCTACTGGACCAATTTTGAATTCTTTGGGCTCGTTGGATTCCTTGGAGGAATATTCTGCACCTATTTCATTCCCTAAAAGTTAAAATTGGTTGGTTTTTAGTTAGGTATCAAAAACCAGTGTGAAGACTGATTTTTGAGATTTCAAAAAATAACTTTTTGAACTCTTTAAAAACAGTTTTAAAATTAAAAAAAAAAATTTGGGTTGGCTCATATCAGGAAAAAATTGCGATAATCTTGCGATTGTTTACGTTTCAATGGGTGTTAATCCAAACCTGCATTAAAAATGAAGTGAAGAGAATTTTGAAGAGAGGTGAAGGAGAAGGGAATAGAAATTAGGTATATCATTTCTCCCGTGCTCGGAGAATCTATCCCAAAAGTCAACCGATTTTTTTTTAATTTTAGAATTTTTTTAAAGAGTTTAAAAATTTATTTTTTGAAATCTCAAAAATTAGTCTTCGCACCGGTTTTTTGATAACTGAAATCCAACCAATTTTACTTTTAGGGGGTCAAATAGGTGCAGAAACCTCCAAGGAATCCAACGAGCTCAAAGAATTCAAAATCGGTCCGGTAAAATCCCCTCAAATCGGCAATAACGTGAGAAACGAAGAAATCGCGTCAAGAACTTTCAGCCAATCTGCTCAAAAAGAACCTTTTTCAAAAATTTCCGGATGAACACCCTATTATTGACATTTCCATTTTCTTTAGTGTCTTCACGTGAATATAGCGGAATCTCTTACACGAGGGAAAATTGGCTAAATGTTGCGTAAGGTGGCATATTCCGTGACGTTTCGGAAGCAAACTGTTCCATCTTCTATTAGCAGAATAATATCTTATATTGAACAATATATTATAGAATTATATATTATGTTGAATCCTCTGGATAATGAAATTAAAAATGCTTCAATAATCGTTGGTTTAGCTCGTCTAGCTCTCATGTTGCCAAGCGCAACCGGTATAGTGTGAGTGCGTCACCTCGTTGGTGAAATAGTCTAGTGGGCGTAAGGAGAAGGTCAATCAACCGTATCTAAGAAACAAGGCCAAATTCTCTACTTTTTCCAATTTTAATTTTGCTGATTTGTAAAGCACGACCAAATTCTTTGAATTGAAGATATTGGGTGGACTGAAGTTTTTTTTTCCAAAGAGTGGAAAAAGAATTTTGAGGCTCTCGTGTTTTCGATTTATCAAGAACTAGCTGTACCCGCCCGGCGTTGCCCGTGTCAAAAAAACCGTGATTAATTAATTAGGTAGACTGACTCCCCCCCCCCTTCACACACACACACAACATTTCCCGTCGATAAAAAGAAACAATCTGTTGAAAAATTAGTTTAAATGAAAATAGGTCATTTTTTTAATTAAAAAAAAAATTTAAAATTTTTTTCATTCAAAAATTGAAAATCGGGCTTCGAGGTCTGGTGGCCAGCCCCTTTGTGCTTCCGTGTAAAAAATTCCAGGTCCCTGCGTGCGATAGATTTGGCTGGAGAGCTTGGTCAAACAAACTATTACACTTGCTTTTATTATTATAGATTGGGGAAATTTTAAAAAACTCAAAAATGTCTCACAAAACAAAATAAATAAATAAATAAATAATATTTAAATTAATTAATAATAATAAATTTATAATAATAATAATTATTTTTTTATTAATAATTAATAAATAATAAATCCTAAACGGTTCGATCTACCGCCGTGGTAATGGTCTCATTTGATTCAGAATCGAAAAATCTATGGAAAATTATGCTTCCCATGTCTATGTTGCATATTTCCTGAAAGCACGAATTTTTTCCCACTTCAACAGCTGTTTTACTGGACTTAAATAAAGGTAGGGTTCTGTCGAGACGTTAGGACCAACTAGATGCAAAACCTGATTTTTGGTGGAAATTTCAAAAATTCACGACAACTCCTCCTCCCGAAAATCCCCGAACGGCGGACCGCTTGCGGCGGATAGACAAAAAAATTTTATTGCAAATTCGGATTTTCCGTCCCTTGAAACGTACACCAACAAATTTTCCGGGGGTGTTAAAATTTTATTTTTCCTGACCGATTAAGTGCATAGGTAGGTTTACTTTTCAAGAAAAATGAAGCAAAATATGGTACAATATGTAGGTGCGGTAACGTGTGGTAACCCTACCTACCACCCACTTCGCCAATTCTTCCGATTTTGAGAGAACCGCCTTTCAACCGCCGGTGCGGCGCTCGCTCCGCGCCGCGCGGGCCAAAGCGCGGATAATTCATTATAATGAATCGTGGAGTCAGAGGACCGCCCGCCAGATTTCAGCCCAGGACACGGGCCTAGCAGCCTTCGACATGGGCCTAACAGCCTATGACGTGTTTCATCATTCATGTGTGATTATTTTTGCAGACTTATTGGTAGTTTTTTTTTAATCGTTATTTACGCGTTTTGAGGCATAATATTTGAAATAAAGGGATGATTCTTATTGGTAAGGAAAAAAATTACCAATAAGGATTTTGCTTACCCGTATGGCGGTGGCGCCTGTCCACAACTACCAATAAGTCGGTATTAGCTAACACACGGACAGACGGACATAAGGACACACAGACACTTGTTCGGGAAGTGATTCGGAGTAAATGTGTTTAAGAAAAAGTTTTTTCTTAAGCTCCGTTCCGATTCTCGATTTTAGGACGATTCCAATACTACCATTTACATTGTAAATATGGAAGTAACGATGACGTTTTATACCTATGACAAGGCCTAGTTTACATTGCCCTCAAAATTCCAAATCATTCATTACCCAGATTTCTAATCGAAGAGTCTTTATTTCGCTCGTAGAGGTTTGAACATTCATCACAAAAGGGTAATTCGTCACTTAAGTTCTAACACCACCTAACTCAATTTTTCCAAGTTTTCAGGAGGTACAAAAAACTAATTATTTCAACATGGAAATACATTGAGCGGTGCTGTCTCTTCTCCATCTCCTTCTTCACTGGTTGGTTCAATCTCCATGGCAGTTTTACCATGATATCGGCTATTGAAAAATCTATCGAGTGGTGTGTCCAACTCATTTTCGCCAAAAATTGAGTTAGGCGGTGTTGTAACTTAAGTGACGAATTTTTATTTGGCTCATAATTATTTACTTCAAAATTTATTGCTGAACTTGTAAGTGATCACCAAATCCCAGACTTGTCAAAGGAAAGTCTGGAATGTGACCCATGAAAAATGGTGAATTGGGGCAAAAAGGTTTTGGCAGGCATTCAAAAAAGTAGCGAAAAAGAAAATAAAAAGAACTTCTTGGTACCTACTGGAAACGTGAAAAATACGATGTCATTAACTGCAAAAAACACTCCCCCTCGCTTTCCGAGCAGTTTAATCTGTTCTTTTAATGGCCCTCATTAAACTGTTGAACGTTATTTTCATTTCCAGCTCTTACAGAAACTTGGAAGTTGAGGAACGATGAGAAAGAATAATGGAAATTAGTGTTCCGAGCTAAATCTTACTTTTATGCTATGGATTTCCGGAGAAAAAATTATTAAAATGACCTCCCATCATTCCATATTGGTAGTTCATTATCATGTTTTCATGGCATTACATGATTTGTTTTTTAGAAGTTTTCGAAAAATTTCATTTTGTCGATTTCCCCCAGCATAAAAAGCGAGGTAAATAAAAAATTTGTTATTTTTGATGATTTTTCAATTATTACTATTCACAGCCCTAATTTTCACTGACTACCTATGATGAAAACTAGTCTAATTTTATACGTAATTAAAGCCCCATTTAGACGGGCAACTAAATTGCCAAAACTTGAGCAATTCTCGGCAATTAAAATTGCCAGCAACTCCGATCAATTCGGCAATTTTTCCCTGTTCTCTTGTTTGAGAAAAAGCAATTAATTGCCAGCAATTTATTGCTTGAAAAAATGGAGCAACTCCAGGCAATAATTGTTGCTCCATTTTTGCGTTTACACGGTGAACGGGCAATTTGTGTTTTCTTGTGAGCTCGTGATGTTGTTATATAATAATAAAATTAATAAAATAATATAATCAGGTAATAAATATGACGTGTGTGTGTGGGTGGGCGAATTGTCAGCAGAGGGACCCATTTCGCCATTTCCCATACCGCTCGTCATACAATACTGAAAATTGGTATGCAGCCACAGAGGAGCCCTATCACGAGATTTTGAAAATTAATCACGAGGAATTGAAAATCTTGTCTGATCAGCAGTGGGCCCGATGACACCAATTTCCTTACCGTTGGTCATAGGATGCTGAAATTTGATATACAGCCTAAGAGGAGCCACTCAGCAAGATTGGCCGGGCCAAAATACGTCCTGATCGGCTGAGGAGCCAGTGGCAGTAATTTCCAGTGGTCGTATGATGCAGAAATTTGATAAGGACCCTCGGAATAGCTCCTCAGCAAGATTGGTAGGGCCAAAATCCTCAGCTGATCAGGAAGAACTCAGGTCTTGCCAGTCATGCTGAGGGCAGTCTTGGAGGCAGCATACCGAATTTCAGCATCGTACGACCAACGGTATTGGATTTAGCGCAATGGGCTCCTCAGCTGATCAGGAAGAATTTTGGCCTTGCCAGTCATGCTGAGGGGCTCCTCTGAGTCTGTGTACCAAATTTCAGCATCATACGACCAACGGTATTGGATTTAGCACAATGGGCTCCTCAGCTGATTAGGAAGAATTTTGGCCTTGCCAGTCATGCTGAGGGGCTCCTCTGAGTCTGTGTACCAAATTTCAGTATCATACGACCAACGGTATTGAAATCAGCGCAATGGCCTCCTCAGCTGATCAGAACGTATTTTGGCCCAGCCAATCTTGCTGAGGAACTCCTCTGAGGCTGTGTACCGAATTTCAGCATCCTACGACCAACGGTATTGAAATTACCGCCACTGGCTCCTCAGCTGATCGGAAAGTATTTTGGCCTTGCCAGTCATGCTGAGGGGCTTCTTGGAGGCAGCATACAATAATAGTAAATACCTACAACAATAAATAAATACAATATAAAAATACAGATGTTTTCCATCTGTCTGTTACGAAAAAATTGCCGAAAACAAGCAATTAAAACCCACGGGCGATGGGTTTCAAAAATTGCCTGAAAATAATTGCTGGCTTCACGTCAATTCCCGAAAATATTGCTCCACTCGGGGCAATTATTGTCGGCAATAATGAGCAACTTCCAGTAGGGAAAAAGTTGCTGGAAGTAGGGAGAAAGTTGCCGGACGTAGGGAAAAAATTGCTCGGCAATTTTTTTTTTGCAGCCGGCAATTCAGTTTGAGCAATAATTGCCGTGAAAAATTGCCCGTCTAAATGGTGGAAGTACTGTTAGTTATCTACGCACCACTGGTTTTAAAATTGGCATAGTGAGTTTTCTGACATTTTTTGTCCAAACAGCCTCCAATGCAGTCAAAATATAATCAAATTGTGCCAAAAATGAACGTTTCAAAACATGGAAGTATTGTGTGTTATCTACGCACCACTGGTTAAAAAAAAAACCAGGAGCTTTTCACCCAAAAAGGAGCTAGGATCAGCCCTTATGAGCTGAACCTGGCTACACTGGCGGGGGGATGAACATAGGAACAAGGCCCCAATAGGGGCCGCCAATAAAACGTATCTGGTTCTATGCCGACGGTACCTCATAGCAACGCATTTGCTTACTCCCTCCACTAGCTATCGGATAGTGTGTGGCCGGCTTAACAAAAACGCTGCCAAGTAGATCAGTGAAGTGAGCATATGATTTTTCTGTGTACCTATCCTAAGATCTCTGCAAATTCTGCGTAAGGATTCATTTTTCGATTGCAACTCCTTCCTCTTGAAAAACCTCCAGATTCGGATTCTACACCCCCTCGAAACGTAAAACAACAAATTTTCAGGGGGTTTAAAAAAAATGTTCCTGGCCGATTAAAAAGCGCACCTCGAGAATGAAAGGGGCGCACGTTAAAAAGACTTCATAATATGAAGGCACCTTTAGCAATTTTTGCTCATTTTTCTTAAGAAATAAACCTTTCGCACCTCGAGAATGAAAGGGGCACAACTAATAATAATAATAATAATAATATGATAATGTAATATCATAATATGATATTGCAAAAGAGCAAAAATTGCTAAAGGTGCCAACTCACCATCCGATTGCTGGCTGTTGGAGTGAGGATGACCATGGGAACGTGGCCCCAGGTATGGGAACGACATGTTCGTTAAGGCTTGGTTTATTGTCAAAATGTATCCTCCCGATATCCAAAGAAGCACCCGATACTCATCACCAATAAGACTTTTACATTGAAATTTCATGTAAATACCACCGTGGTGAAGTACATCTGAAGCTTCCTTGGCTATCGGAGAGATTAATTTTGTCAATAAACCGGCCCTAAGCAGAAATTTGCCAATAAAATGTGCATAAATGATTTCGGCGCTTCCTGCGCAAATGATTATTTACGCTGAAGATGTAGGATGCAGTAAAAAGCTGTTACGCTCAGTAAATCTGGCGTGAACGCCACTTTCCCTTCAATTCATCCAAAAATTGAACTTATTTCAGCTGAAATTTGACGAGGTGACAGCTCAAGAAGAAATTCGTCGAATATGCGCTCAAATGTTGGCGGAAAATAGACAGATTCGAAGGATGGGATTTCCAACAACTCTCCAAGATCTTTTTGTAGAGCAAGGTGACTTTTGTATTAAAAATTATTGTCTATAAAGTAACATGTGTCCCCTTACATCATTGCTATTTCTCTTCAGACCAGTAGGTAAGTCCACTTTGCAATTGGCTTTGTTTTGTCGATAGGCAGCTGAGTGGCCTTGGCTCTCAGGAGATTTTCAAACATCAAATTGAATTCCATACAACTTTAAATGTGTCGCTTTTTTTGTTATTCTGCACTAGTACCAAATAGTCAACTCAACTCTGAACAGTCTAAATAACCATGACTCCAATTTTAAGTATAGGTGGGCACGTCCTACGTCCAGCATAACATAATAACGTCTGTATAAAATAAATATGGGGTCTGTTTTGACATCGAGCTAATTCCTGTATCGAGCGAGTGATGGTGCGGTTTAAATCTTGCGGTAACAAGATCTTTGGATTTGGGTACAGAGATGAGATCGAGATGCAGCGCCCAAGGCACAGGGAAGGACATGAATAGGGATGATACGACTCATCAGGCGATCCAATGAATACAATTTTCATAGATGGACCTCAATCACACGGGCGATACTCTTTTCTCCCTTCAAAAACGATGGAGTCCTCCCCTCGGGGGGAAAAAAGGGAAAAGTTCCTCTAAAGAGGCCCTTCAAAGGCGGAGCAATTTTTCCCCGAGACAGCTGGAATGCTAAGAACTCGGAAATACGATCCCTAAGCTGGGTCTCCTTATTAGCTAAACCAGGTTGGTAGGTATTCACCGCATACAAAATTATTTTCCTATCTAACAATGTACCTGCTTGCGAAAAAAAAACTCATCTTTAAGTAGTCAATTATCTACTACCAACTTCAAGTGTAGTTTTTACCTGGTAATTTGCAATTTCGTCCTCTGTTTTTGCGAAGCCAGAATATACCTACCAGAGAAAACAACACCTACTTACCTGTACGTGTCTAGGTCCTAGACACATTTTGTTATATTATTTCCAGAAATAATATACCTTTGTAATCGGTGAAGTCAAGTCGGTCAAATTTTTTTACAACACCACCTGAAAATTTTTTCTTTCACGATCCAAGGAAAATCCAAGGTATAACCTTACTAAAAATTTCAAAATAATTTTTTTTGGAACGCAAAAATGTTTATTAATTCTTGGGGATTGGAGGGTATGTTCGGGAGAGGGTGTGCATCTTTTTCTGACGTGTGCCCAGCCCTGGACTGCAAAAAAACAAAGCTTAAAAAAGAAGAAGGAGAAACCAACAGCTCCTGCAGGCTCGTGCCGTTGGTGAGGGCGGCTACCCTTGCAAAGTTACCAAAACTATGCAGAAGCATGTAATGACTTCCAAGAGTTGTTCTTTTTCTTGAGCTTCCGCGAGAAAGCTGTGCCCAGTAGCTCCCCCTGATCAAAAGAACGGCTGACAAGTCGGAAATCTGGAAGAGGGCTCCCTAACAGGTTCCTGTGCAAATAGCTGAGCCTTTAATCATCCAAATCATTACGGGGAGGGCGGCGCCATCATCCATTCCCAGATATTGCGCTTTCCTTCGCGCTCCTCGTAATCTTAGGGATACTGCTTTTATTATTGCTATTTCTATTCGCACCCTAACCCATCCGAGAACCTGTGTGTATGGCCTCTTCCACTTCTCCGCCAACTTCCATTCCCTCAATTTGAGTTTCTAATTCCTATCACCCGTCCTCTTCAGCAGGGTATGAAACTCCCGGTGCAAGACTCCGTCGCAGGAGCATACAAGTGGTGTGAACGACCCTCGGAGATCTTCGCATGCCTGATCATATTTATGTTGCTTTCCTTGGGCAGCCTGTTGGGCTAATTGTGCCCATTCCCGGGAGGTGTAAGACGCGGCGTCGGCATTTACAATGCGGTTATCAAAAAACGCCGGTCTTCCACTCTCCCAGACACCTTCGATTCTTATGTCACCTACTAGAGCTGTTTCGTTGGCACCAGCCTCACGGATCAATGGCTCAATCGTTACCCCACCCCAAGCTTGAGCTGCAAGAGCTGCCGTTTCGTCTCGCACGTAGTCATGCCCCCTCTTAACTAAGCCTCCCTTCTTGCAGTTCAGGGCATGGGACACGTCAAATTGGTTGCTGCACCCATCGCATGTCTGGGGGAGCCCCATCGGCGTGTGCCCATATCTAAGGGCCAAGGCATCTCTGAATTGGGTTGGTGAAAGGTCGTATCCGTCAGTTGGGTTCGGCAGCACTGTCAGCCAATGTGATGCTTTTTCAGCTATGATGCGTTTGAGAACTCGTTGCTGATGAGGTTGCTATTGTTCGATAATTTCTGTACTGCGTTGCTGGTCGGCGTCAGCTCTCGCTTTCTTAGCATCTTTGCTTATACGTTCAACTCGAGTCCAATGTTCTGAATAGTTGAGAGGTGTTCCGTTCTTTATTGATGACACTAAGACATCGACCGCTTTCTTCGAGATCTCTGAAGCAGACTCACTCATTGAACGTGGATTTTTGATGCCCAGGCCTCCGAGTCTTGCTGGCATCGTCATGAGTTCACTTTCTGGGTCCTCCACTTCTCTCCCAACCAGATTCGGTAAGAGGTGGTGGCGGATGGTTTCCCATAGAGGCGCGTTCTCTTCTTGGCATCCTTCTACTACGCGTTGTAAGAATGCCCATTAAAATTGCAATGATTTGGTAAATGCGGTGTGTGCAGCTTGGGGGCTCTTTTGGGCAGCGAGGGCAAATTTTTTTGTGTCCTCGATCCATTTTCTTACTTTGGATCTTACGTATTCCTCTTTTTGTGGAATCGGCCCAATAAATCCTCCTAAAAATCGTTTTGAATTTACGATTTTGACGTTCAAGTCCCGAAAGATATGATTTGCTTCAGTTTCGAATCCGTAAAAATATCCCACGTCAATCCAATTCGACATAAGCATCAAGCCAACGCTGACCCTTAAGTATATAATATAGACATACAATATAAGTTATATATTATATAACATAATATAAACATACTTGTATATTATACTTATTTCTTCTTATAATATAAGGAGACTTATTATGGCCTCCTACAGTTTAAAATTACTAAGTAACATATTGTGTTACTAGTTACTGTTATATGCCTTATGAAAAGAAACTTTTATAAGAAGAAATAAATATATTAGTATATATTATATACTTATGGGCATGCCCAGATATTATCTATCTGCTAAACCTACTGGATTGGA
Organism: Nesidiocoris tenuis; assembly: GCA_036186465.1. Classification (NCBI taxonomy): domain Eukaryota; kingdom Metazoa; phylum Arthropoda; class Insecta; order Hemiptera; family Miridae; genus Nesidiocoris; species Nesidiocoris tenuis. Next base: position 8,594,462 of record AP028917.1, read on the forward strand.
AAAACATTTTTGGGGTCCGTCGAGGCACTTTTCTGGGAGTCACAGGTTAGGTAGGTAACTATTATGAACAAGTGCGTTTTTCTACCGCTGTGTGGAAAAATTCAAAAAACTGACTTCCCACAAGAAATCAAAGAAAATAATTTCAAAGTTGGAAACAACGTTTTTCGTTAACCATTAAGTAGAAAGGTACCTATTGAAAAACAGAATAAATTTCCATGCAATATTTACCTTTTTATTTAATATAAATAAAAATATATAACAGAAAAATTTTCTATGTAATATTTAATATTACATTATTTGACCTGACAAAGTCGTTTTGGGGAGGGTTTGTCCATACCTACAGTAAGAATAACGTTATCCACGCTTTCTCGGTTTCGTTCTATATTTTCCGGGGTTTCCTTCATTTTTCAGTGGCTGTCTGCGGTGTCAATAAATTCGGCGAGTTTCTAACTGACGGTACTGTGCGCATGATTCAATCGTTGCAGACGTCGCGAGGCTGTTTCGCCTTGATCGAAAAAGGAAAACGACTGTAAGTTGGCGATAGTGCGGGAAGAATAAATTCAAATTATTTGACCTTCCTGACATTTTTGATGATTTATGCATTTGAAAAGAATGTAAGAGCCTTCTAATTTTCATAAAGGTTTTCTCAATGTTTCTGTTTTTTTTTTTTCAAAAATTTTACAGCGTGAATTTGTGGCAATTAGGTATTGCTTAGAATTAGTTTTTCCCATAATAATTATTGGGAATTTTCGTTTATTTCTGTTGTTTTAGAAATCAGTTTTTGGTGTTACTTGTGTACATTAAGAAGGTATTTTATCATATTCTGGTGATTTGTTGAAGCGTTTTCTGGTTTCTAAAATAGAGGAGAAGGAATCATTCTGCATACGCTGAGGATTAGTTTATCCACCAGTTGAACACGGAGTGTAGATCAAGTAGTCACCGGAGACAGCCACAGCCCCTGCCAGTAACAGTCCCGGGGCGGAGGCCAAGATGAGGGTTAATTGAGCAGATCACCACAAACGCATCTCAAGGCGCTGCGCGGACACAGAACTCACCTCCCTCAACAAATCCAGCCTCCTTGGCCCAGGCGAACCAGCGGGCACCCCCCAGTCAGCACCAGCCGGCCAAATCGAAACTCCTCGTCGATGAGTGCCGTGAATAATCACCGAATGGCCGACCGGCCTGATTCCTGGTGTCGCTCACAGCGGAACTCAGCGATTGAAAAAGTAGGTAGATTGTACGAACCGGTCCGATTAAGTTTCACGATCGAATAGTTTCCAAGTGGTTCCCAGAAGGTATACGAATTGGATTTCGCCACCGGACTTGGCAATGAAGATAATTACAGCTCATTTAGTTAATTGATACTTGAACTAGATGTGTACTGCCTGGACGCAGTCTTGCCCACTCTGGTAAAATAAATGAATTGGCATGCTATCTACTTCTAGCAGTAGGTATTAAATAAATGAGCGGCCACAACACAAACTCAAGGGACTCGCAACAGTCATCATTCTTGTCGAAGATGAGCCGTGAACAGAGGTCCGCTCAGGCTGATTCAGAGGCGAAAAAGACCAGAACACCGGTTCTCCCCTTCAGTGAAATGGCCCAGGTAACGCAGAAAAGCCTTGATGACCTTTATGAAAGGCTCATGATGGGAGTAAATACTACAACCATGCGGACAGAGCTCGCCTCTTTTGCCACCAAAGCGGAAATCAGCTGGTGGAGAAAGTCGAAGCATTGGCTGAAGAAAACACCGGACTTCGGGCCGTAATCACAGACCTATGGAAGGGAAATGCTGGGCTCTGAAATGCAGTGGATGACTTGGAGGTAAAGTTTAGAAGCCGCCGTCTGGTGGTCAGAGGGCTGGACACGAGCAAGGAAGCAGACGCCAAAACAGCTGTGGAAAGATTTTTTGCAGATCTACTGAGAACTTCAGCTATTTCCGTGGGAATTAATCAAGTGTTCGTTGGTGCCTCGCTGCGCCCGACCCTTTTGATCAAGATGGCTTTGGACCTGGACGTGTTCCGGGTGCTGGCTGGCTCTGGGAGGCTCCGTGGTTCTGGCGTCTCAATTACTTGAAACCTTCCGCCGGAGACGAGAAAAAGAGCGAACAGAATGCTGCGTTTACGTTAGGAAGTGAGGAAGGTGTGTCCGCAAGCTAAAGTCGTTCTCCATACGGATAAGCAATTCTCTGGCAGGGTGACTCGTTTGTCTGGGAGGGTGCCCCTGGGGTGGATGCCCTGGAGGAGGCCACAGGGGCGGAATTTTCCGAAAGAATTTGTGACATCGTCAACTTCAAGCGTCCGCCAGATGCAATTGCAGTATGACCTCGGAGGAAAATTGGCCAAGCTGCAATGGAGTCTATTGAATGGACTCGAAAAACCGCTCTCCTACTGGATTAAACAATAAAACGGATAGTTATTGTTTGTGCAATGTACTCTGTTATAACATAAATGGGCTGGCACGCATTAGTAAAATGAATGGTTTTATAAACTACGTTAAAAAATTTGATATTTTTGCCTTCCTTGAAACCCATCTGGAGCATGCTGATCCAACCAGTAATGATTTATTTTTGACTAATTATAACGTTTTGTTTAAGGACTATTTTCTTAATTTCACATTGGCTGCGGGAAGTTCTGGTCAGGGACGAGCGAGTGGTATAATTTTGGTATGGGTGAACAGATGTTTTGCTCGGAAGTTTAAAGCCAAAATTGAATGTGAAGAAACGGCCGGAGGCTAAGTTCTCACCATAAATTCTGATTTTACTCACCCAAAGAAGAAAACATTGCTCCCTATGTATCTGAGAGGTGAACACTGGTCGACGGATTTTGGTCGGCTTTCTCACGCTATGGACTCCGTGCAGGACAATGCAGTGGCACTGCTGGGGGACGCTAATGCTAGAGTAGGGGCTCATCAGACGATCCCGGTGGATGCACCGGAGTCTCGGACTGTGCATTTACTTCGAGAGATTAAGGATGGAACAACCAACTCTGAGGGTAAACGTTTATTGGATCTACTAGCTGTACCCGCCCGGCGTTGCCCGTGCAAAAAAATTAGAAAATGCAGATAAGTGAATAGCGCAGTAATCTCTCTCTCTTCCCCCCCCCCACACACACAACATTCCCCGTCGATAAAAATCAGATACAGGGCTACCCAACCATATAACTCCCGTTATCGTACCTTCAGTCATTCTTGAGTTTTATCGGCACAAAGATTGTACACTTTCTTTTAGGACCCCGTAAAACAATCAGTTATAAAAAATTGATAGCTGTACCCGCCCGTGTCCCCGTGTTGTCACTTTTTTCATTTAATTCATTTTTTTCACTTTTAAAACTCACTTTTTTCACTTGTTTAAAACTTAAAAACTCACTTTTTTAAAATTCACTTTTTTCACTTTTTTAAAATTAAAAAAAAATTTTTTTTTTCAACATTCAAAAATTGAAAATTGGGCTTTGAGGTCTTGTTGCCAGCCCCTTTGTGCTTCTGTGTAAAAAATTCCAGGTCCCTGCGTGCGATAGATTTGGCTGGAGAGCTCGGTCAAACAAACACTTGCTTTTATTATTAAAATATAATTTATTATTTATTTATTTATTATTTAATATATTAAAATATTATTTATCTATAATAATAAAAGCAATTGTTTGTTTGTTTGACCGAGCTGTCCAGCCAAATCTATCGCACGCAGGGACCTGGAATTTTTTACACGGAAGCATAAAAGGGCGTAGTGTATGGGCACCTTTATTGTGGGTTCATAGTTGTTTTCTTATCGAATTTCTCTCCGAATAAAATTTTCCATGGACACGCTGGCAAGGAAATTCATAGCATACATTTCCAAGAAACTACTTATTTGGAGAATAGGTAATGTTAATAAGGAACCAACTGTATTGATGAACCCCAAGTGATAAAAAGTGATTTTTTCTGTCTTTTTTTATAGTAGGTATTTCTATAGTGGTGCCTAAATTGTTCTGGTACTTCAATCTGTGGTTATAGAAGTAAATTATTCCTATTTTTGTCATTCTTAGAAGGTAATTTTTAGTACCTACTTCAGTATTTAATTTGACGTTTATTTTTTTGATGTTTAGAAGTTGCTTTTTCTTATACAATAGGTAATATGAATAATAATCATGATGTTGAATGTTGAACCAAGTCATAAAGTCACATTCATTTAGGTAACATGAATTATTTCACTAGTTTTTAGAAAGGTGCTTTACATACTGTAATTTTTCGTATTTGTGTATTCAGAAGGTACCGAGTACTTTCTAATTTTGCGATTTCAGAAGTACTTCTGTGAATTCTGATTTCATTTCAATCTCTATCAAAATTGCATTTCTGATTCTATGATTTTATTCATGCGACTTTAAGATTGTTTATGTAGAAGCGAATGAATTTTGTTATTCCTATAATTTGCAGAAGTTTTGAATACCTAATGTATGTACCTACTTATTTTGAGGTTTTTCCGGAATTAATTTTTCTTATTTCTGTGATTCCAGAAGCATCGATTGCTATAATCATCTTTCCTCCGTCGCTGCCGCCGCAATAGCAACTTTCCTGTCAGCGTGATGCCATATGCAACCCATACCGGTTCCGGTTCCTTGAATTGATCTTAACCGAGGAACCACTTGGACTTTTCCGTCATTTGTCAGTGTTTAAGCAATGAACTCAATCGAATTACGAGGATTTTGTTACCAAAAATTTAATAATTTGATCTAATTTGAAGTTACATAAAAGATAATTCGCAACTTGTATTATTTATCATTTCAACTGTTTGGAAATTGACATTCAAAGGACTGGCCATGTAAATAAATTTAATTTTGAAACGAACATGCCTCATTTTGCCGTTTTGCAACTCTGACTAGAGGGATAAATGGGTATTTCTCATACAAAGCGCTGCTAAGTAGATTCGTGACATGGGTACCTACATTATTTTTCTGGGAATCAAAGAAAATAAATTTCAAATAGTATGAGTAGGGAGGATTATCATATTATAGGAGTCAGAAACACTGAACAATTAAGCAAGATAGTGATAGTGGCGAGGTCTCATAGGGGCAATGCCTAGCTAATCGTTTCTGAAGAACTAGCTACATGAGGCAACACCGGTCCCCAAACCGTCGAGATCCACCCCTACCCTGGAGAGGCTTAGAGAATTGCACAATTTTTTGTGTCAAAAATGAGTATTTAAACTAGTTTAAGAGAAGTGGCTTAAAGATGGGTTTGGCTCCAACTTGAGGCATACCTATTGTCTGGGGATTCCAATAAAAAAATGTTGAAGGGAAAAAAACCCAAACCAGTGGTGCGTAGATAACACACAATACTTCCATATTTTGGAACGTAAAATTGTGACACAATTTGATCATATTTTGACTGCTTTTAAGGGTGTTTAGGTCAAAAATATCAAAACTCTCACTATGCAAATTTTAAAATTCGCCCAAAATGAAAAAACGCCACATTTTCGGAATATAAAAAATATCCACGTATTTTGCAAGGTAAAACAAAGATTTTGAGACCAAGAACGCTCAAATCGGTCCATTCTTGTGGCCGGGAAAAAAGAAAATAGAAAACACTAAAAATGCAACTATATCGGAAGTACTGTGCGTTATCCAAATTTCGATTAAACAGGGTGTTAGGTCTTGCCGAGCCGAACATTTCAGTTCAAGAAATTTGAAAAAAGGTTGAGAATTGAGGGAGTTATGGTCATTTTTGTAAATGACCACAGACGGACTAACGGACCCACAGACACACGGACACTCAGACACTTGTTCAGGAAGTGATTCTGAGTAAATGTGTATAAGAAAATGTTTTTTTTGAAGTTTATGAGCTTGATGGATTCCTTAAAAATTTCTACACCGTCAAAATTTGTTGAATTTTAGTGTTCAAACACTAAAAATGTTAGACTCTTTTCGATTTTAAAGGTTTTAAAATTCCAAAGAAAATATTTTTGAGTCGGATTCCCCAGACAATATGCATCAAGTTGGAGCAAACTTTTAGAACCAACCGCGTCAAAGTCGGATCAGGGTTCAGTACGAAGCTTGACCACAAAATTTGGCCAACATTTTGTGGACAGGACTTCGTATTGAACAAAACGGAAAAAATATTAGGTATTTTCAAACTCATTAACCAATAAAAACACAATTTACCATGATTTTTTATTGCAAATATAAGCGAATATTAAACGGGTACAAATTAAACCAAGGCACGCAATTTGCCTGTAAATTGTTACTATGGCAGATTCGAACGCTATCATTGAGGTTTAATTGATAAATACATTTTATTCTTAATCGTCTGCTTGACGGGATTGATTTTCTTCAAAATCTGAGTCATTACGTTCACCAATTGGTCGGAACTCAGGCCGGTTTTTCTGCCTTTGAATTTCTGCAGTAATTCTGTCGCCGTCATTGGCTTTCTCATTAGATAGCGACGGACTGCTTCTTCCGTTATGCCGTTGTCACCTCTGCAACAGAAAATCAGTGGTGCATAAATAATACACAATACTTACATATTTCGATTCGCAAATTTCTGACACAATTTGATTATACTTTGAACACTTTGGAGTTTGTTTGAGGAAAAATGCAAAGAAAGTCCTATGCAAATTTTAGAACTTGCCTTGAATCAAAATACGTTAAGTTATCGGAATATGAAAAATATCCACGTAGTCTGCAAGGTGAAACAAAGATTTTAGGAGCAAGAAAGCTCAATTGATTCATTTTTGTGGCCAGAAAAAATTAAATAGAAACGCTGCTAAATAGATTAGAGTCATGTGTACATTAATTTTTCTGAGTATCTCAGAAAATAAAGTTGAAATAGTAGGAGTAGGTGTGGGTTTATCATACTATAGGAGTCATAGTTTGTATACAAATCAGAAAATCTCATCGGAATACTGCGGTCAACAATTTGATAAATAGGTAGATATCGTCCCACTCCATGCAGAAGGGTGAATGTGGAAAAATCGATTTTCGGATTATGTTTGAATCTTAAAGGTTTTTTCGCAGGGAATTCAAATTTGAAGAGAGCGGGACGATCTGACCAACCAGAAAGGAGTTATTTGGGGAGAAAGAGGAGAGCGTATGGGGCGAATGTAAATCTTGTACCGCCAGAAGGGCGAATGTGGCCGTTTTTGAGGTTCCGCCTAACCCAGAAGCCACAGGTTTGTGTCTTTTTGAATGTTTTTGAAAACTAGGAAAGTAGTAACAACAAAAACTACACTTGAAAATTTTTCATCTCGCTACAAAAAAACGCGATTTTCCAAAACCTGCATTTTCCACATACGCCCTTCTGCCTGGACTGGGACGATATATAGATGCTTTTACTTGCTCCACCAACACTACACTACCCTCCTTACAACGCCCTAATTACTTTATGTCTACTGTCGCGTTTTCTGACTCCACTTTGGTCTTTAGCTACCATCATATGATTCGTCCCTTGACGATTGTCAACTATTGAAAATAGGTTAGTTCATTTCTTACCATCCAACAATTTGTGTCTTATTTTCTCGTAATGGTGTGAAGTCGTACCCAATGGTCAAAACGTCGTGAGCAGACTAGTTTTATCGTTTTATACTGTTCGCGACATAATATGTCGCCATATTATGGCGACCGTGTAACAGGACTCTGCATAATGAGTCAACTTGATCGAGAAAAAAAGGCTCGCTCAGCGTCGAGAGCATCTTTCAGCAGAATTCAAAATCAACTTTTGGTTGGCATCGAAAACGTCGCACCCAATCTTCGAGCGCTCGCCAAAGTACTCGACGACCGTTTTGAAGAATTGAACAAACGAGACGGAGTCGTTCAGGAACTCATGAAAATGGACATGAAAATCACAGAAGAGGACATGATCGAGGATCAAGAAAAATCGGACGAGTACAGTTTAATGTATTATGAGATCAAGTTCAAGGCTGCAGAAATTCTCGATAATGAATCGTACTCAGTCAGTTTCGTCGGGGAAGAGCAAGAGAAGCTTGACCCTTTTGATATGCCTGCGAAGGAATACTTTGGAGATGAAGAGGATACAGCTAACTTTTGGATTCCATCGGCAGACTTTAACAACTTTTGGCTGTGGGAAAAGGATAACGTGGAAATTCTGAACCCAACACACGAATACTCGGACACACGAACCAAACCTTACGGGAATACTATCGTTCACGATCTCGACCATCAGCGATTTCATGGAAAGGACTTAAACTACTCAAGACTAGACAGCAGAGAGCGTCGAATGAAACCTCGAAAATTCGAACGGAGGACAATCTGGTCCTGGCTGACGGAATCTGGAACTGGACGGAGTGGATACAAAACTAGACAGAAAGAACGAAAACCAAGACGTCGAGACAAAGGAAGATGGTACACTCGTCTGAAGTTAGCTCTCAGCTTCCGGGTGTAGAGGATGTCAGAATCGCAATCATCTTCAGTTATGAAATGTTCACCTGGAGTCATACCTTGTTTAATCGACCAAGAGCGATTTCTCAAATCGATATCTCAAGAGGAGGTCGACCCGATTGATATGACTGTGACAGAAGACTTTGGGGTAAAAGAGGAGGCTGTTTCTGTTCAAATTCGTTCTGCAGAATTCAGTCCAAACATTTACAAAGCAGAGAATACAGGACTAGTGGAAAGAACGAGTACGGCAAGTGCACTGAATTCTCTAGACGAAATTTATCGTGGCTCTTCAATCAATTTTTGGTGGTGGGAAGGGTCGTCGTGGAAAGCCTATGCTAGTTCCGCACGAATGCAACCTTCCCAAAATTTCAGCGTTTATGGCATCGGCGTAACGAAAATCACTCAACAAGCTAAGAACATCATGGGAATAAAACTACAAAAACCCAAACGGAAGATCAACTGGGCACAAGCTCAAATCCTCGAATTTCAAGCTAGAAACCAGTGGTGCGTAGATAACACACAATACTTCCATATTTTGAAACGTACATATTTGAAAAAATTTGATCATATTTTGACTGTTTTTAAGGGTGTTTAGGTAAAAAATATCAAACCAGTGGTGCGTAGATAACACACAATACTTCCATTATTGAAACGTAAAATTGAGACACAATTTGATCATATTTTGACTGCTTTTAAGGGTGTTTAGGCCAAAAATATCAAAAAAGTCACTATTAAAATTTTAAAATTTGCCAAAAATAAAAAATACAATACATTATTGGAATATAAAAAATATCCACATATTCTGCAAGGTAAAACAAAGATTTTAAGACCAAGAACGCTCAATCGGTTCATTTTTGTGGCCGGAAAAAAATGAAATAGAAAACACTAAAAATGCAAATATATCGGAAGTACTGTGCGTTATCCAAATTTCGATTAAACAGGGTGTTAGGTCTTGCCGAGACAAACATTTCAGTTCAAGAAATTTGAATAAAGGTTGAGAAATGAGGGAGTTATGGCCATTTTTGTAATCTGTAACTCTGTAAATATGGAAGTAAAAATTCACTATGCAAATTTTAAAATTCGCCAAAAAAAGAATTCGCTGCATTTTTGGAATATAAAAAATATCCACATATTCTGCAAGGTAAAACGAAGATTTTGAGACCAAGAACGCTCAAATCGGTTCATTTTTGTGGCCGGAAAAAAATGAAATAGAAAACACTAAAAATGCAAATATATCGGAAGTACTGTGCGTTATCCAAATTTCGATTAAACAGGGTGTTAGGTCTTGCCGAGACAAACATTTCAGTTCAAGAAATTTGAAAAAAGGTTGAGAAATGAGGGAGTTATGGCCATTTTTGTAAATGACCACAGACGGACACACGGACACACAGACACTTGTTCAGGAAGTGATTCTGAGTAAATGTGTATAAGAAAAAGTTTTTTCTGAAGCTCCGTTCCGATTCTCGATTTTAGGACGATCACAATACTTCCATTTACTCTGTAAATATGGAAGTAAAAATGAGGGAGAGGCCGCCATTCTAATTTTGGATATGTGCCTTTTTGATTGAAAATTTGGGAGAAGTGCCCTTTTGATTGAAAAGTGGATGCTAATCTCTCAAATTTCGCCAAAAACCTTGTATTTTGCTTCCCACCACCTAAGTTAAGTACCCAAACAAAAATTACTGGATCATCGGGACAGAGCGTTACGAAAAATTGCGTTCCTGATATTTTGAATTAACTACTCAACTCCTGAAATCAAAAACCACTTTTTCTTCTTTCTTAGTCAATTTACATCACGTTTACGTCTCTTCCGACATCCCTGATTCATCCACAATACGCTCCATTACGCGGAAAAACACACGCGAATGAGCACAAAACGTAAAAACAACGAACTCCTGTGAAACATGGGACGCAGGAACTCGAGCTTATCTGATAACGCCTTTGCCGAAGAAGGCTGCGAATGTAGGGAAGTGGGGGCGAAATCTGTCTTCTCCTTGAAACGTTTGCGACACCTATTGGATCTGTTCAGTCTCTGAGTTATCCAGGTTTTTGGATGAGGAAAATTCAAGCCGTATGAATATGTGCCCTTTTGATCGAAACGAATTGAATAAATTATGAAGGCTGGATATGTTACCTTTTGATTGAACAGCAGCACTTTGCGCTTCAGATAGCATGGGATTTTTTCCATTTTGCATGCTAAGGATTAGAGGGATCATTCTTACTCATCTGGACAATTCGAAAAATGCGAAAAACGTGTTTCTCCCAGAAGTGGATATGTTCTCTTTTGATAGATCACTCCTCACTTCTCCCCATAACTTCTACCCCTTAAAAACCCCGGACAGCGTACGGTGGACAGAAAAAAATTATCATAGCAGATTCAGATTCTACACCCCTTGAAAAGCCAAAAAATTTTCAGGGGGTGTTGAACAAATTTTTTCCTGACCGATTACAATGGTTGATTTCTTAAGAAAAAAGAACCAAAATAAAATATGCTATTGGCCAAAATTTAGGACTGCAACCGAGCCTGAAATGACGAAAGCTTGTTTTCTAGATAGGATTGTACTGAACGGTTGAAACTGCATAGGGCACAAAAATTCCACGGCAGGGGGGAAAATCGAACCTCCAAGTCCGGAGCTGGGCACCAATAATAAACGGAGAGCACCCTAAATCGCTCGGCCACACCAGACAACCTAAATGCTATCAAATGCAACTATTTTGAAACGATTCAATTCAACTCATCAGATTGAAAAATCATATTTCATGGTGATATCAAAACATTTTTCCGTTGTAATGCCTTGCTGGTTATACAATAACATCTCAATCAATCAATCAAAACATTTTTCAACAAACTGGCCTGTTTTTATATATTATCTTTAATTCTTTATCCATGGCTAACCCGTACGACAGCATAGGCGCTTGATGGTCCATCCTTGACTTCTTTGTAGATGGAGAACCGTTATTCTTTTTGGGTTTTTCAACCGGCGTACCAGCTCTGGATCCAGTAGCGCTGTTGCTGGAAAGTTTGAAAAAATTTTTTTACAAGAAGTTACCAACAGGTAGGTCTGGAGCGTTAAACTAAGGTAGGTACTTCAAAAAGAAGGAGGTTAGGTATTGAAGTTGACTTGTCCATGGGGATTTTTGGCAGTTTACTAGGCATACATGCCTACATGTAGGTATGTTCTACTCTCATTTTATGATTGTTCCTCCAAAATAAAACCAGTGGTGCGCAGATATTGTGTATTATTATGAGTGTAACTCACTGTGCAAATTTTAACAAAACTTTTAAAACTAGCCTAAAATAAAAATACACTATGTTATCGGAATATAGAAAATATCCACGTATACTGCAAGGTGAAACAAATATTTTAAGACCAAGAACGCTCAATACAGTTCATTTTTGTGGCCTGAAAAAAATTAAATGGGAAACACTAAAAATGCAAATATATTGGAAGTACCTACTGTGAGTTATTCGAATTCGGATTACATAGGGTGTTAGGTCTTGCCAAGACAAAAGTTGCTGTTCAAGAAATTTGAAAAAAGGTTGAGAATTGAGGGAGCCATGGCCATTTTACTTCCATATTTACAGAGTAAATGGAAGTATTGTGATCGTCCTAAAATCGAGAATCGGAACGGAGCTTCAGAAAAAACTTTTTCTTATACACATTTACTCAGAATCACTTCCTGAACAAGTGTCTGTGTGTCCGTCTGTGGTCATTTACAAAAATGGCCATAGCTCCCTCAATTCTCAACCTTTTTTCAAATTTCTTGAACTGAAATGTTCGTCTCGGCAAGACCTAACACCCTGTTTAATCGGAATTTGGATAACGCACAGTACTTCCGATTTATTCGCATTTTTAGTGTTTTCTATTTTATTTTTTTCCAGCCACAAAAATGGACCGATTTGAGCGTTCTTGGTCTCAAAATTTTCGTTTTACCTTGCAGAATATGTGGATATTTTCTATATTCCAACAATGTAGCGAATTTTTTTTTGTTGCGAATTTTAAAATTTGCATAGTGAATTTTTTGATATTTTTGACCTAAACACAATCAAAAACAGTCAAAATATGATCAAATTTTTTCAAATATGTACGTTTCAAAATATGGAAGTATTGTGTGTTATCTACGCACCACTGGTTTGTAAATGACCACAGACGGACACAGACACTCGTTCAGGAAGTGATTCTGAGTAAAGCCCATATCACACGTCAGACCGTTCTCCTCCCCATCCCACGGACAGACACACAGACCAAATTATCCGATTGGCTGATCCTATGGATATGTTCTCTTTGGCGCACCTGCATCAATGTTTGTTATTATTCATCTAAGGAACCTTATTTCTATGAAAAATTATCAATGAATTTGCATGTGAAAATTACCAAAGAATCGGTCTATCCAGACGGTCTGTGGGATGGGGAGGAGAATGGTCTGACGTGTGATACGGGCTTAAATGTGTAGGGGTAAAAGTTTTTTCTCAAGCTCTGTTCCGATTTTCGATTTTAGGGCGATTACAATACTTCCATTAACTCAGTAAATATGGAAGCAATAAGTTTTGTAAGAGGTGCCACTAAAGTGTTTTTTTTTAAACGTTTCTAAGGATTTTTCTCGGGTTAGATATAATGTTGGAGGTACAAAATGGGTACAAAATGTAGAAAATTTGTTTAAAAAAGGAACCCTTAGGGCCGGTTCATCAATGCACTTGAAGCTACTTCAATGCAAATGTTGTCAATAGCAGTTGCAGCTACTTTGGTACTAAAAGTATGGTAATTGATAAACCGACCCTTTATTTGCAAGCTGCCAAATGACCCCCAATTCCACGCGCAATCGTAAGTCAGTCTACTCAATCTGATGCTAATAAATCAACGATGCAACTGACTTTCCGCTTTCTTTGGCGGCCTTTTCTACTTCAGAATCGCTACTGGCACTGCTCGAATCGGAGGTGGAACCTGTGACAGAACAGAAAATTACAATCACGCGATGCAGAGAAAATCAAAATTAAGCAGGTTTCTTAAAGTCCAGAAAAACTGAGACGCGAATAGTCATTATAAGAATTAAACTAGTGGTGCGCAGATAACACACAATATTTCCACATTTTGAAACGTAAAAGTGTGACAGAATTTGATCATATTATGACTGCTTTGAGGGTGTATAGGTCAAAAATATCAAAAAACTTACTGCAAAATTCATAACACACCTAAAAAAATACGCCGAGTTATCGGAACATAAAAAATATCGAAGTACTGTGAGTTATTAAAATTCCCATTAAACAGGGTGTTATGTTTTGCCAAGACAAACATTTCAGTCTAAGAAATTTGAAAAAAGGTTGAGAAATGAGGGAGCTATGGCCATTTTTGTAAATGACCACAGACACTTGTTTGGGAAGTGATTCTGAGTAAATTTGCATAAGTAAAAGTTTCTCTGAAGCTCCGTTCCAATTCTCGATTTTAGGACGATAATAATACTTCCATTTCCTCTATAAATATGGAAGTAAAAATCGATGAGCTAAACAAAAAATGCCAACGGTATCCCACCAAATATTTATTCAAGTATCACACTTTTGCGCACTTGGTGATAAAAACCTGGCGACAGATTCCGCAACTCTCCAGAGAAGTAACGCAGCAACAATCTATTAGGTACAATCAATAGCGTATTTTGAAAAAAATCGTACGTAATTTTTGCCAGACGTTTGAACTATCGTCTTATTTCTTCTTATCTAATTAAGTTATCTAATTTCTAGTAGTTTTCTATGTTGCCTAAGTTTACATTAACGTAAAGGCCCATTTAGACGGGCAATTTTTCACGGCAATTATTGCTCAAACTGAATTGCCGGCTGCAAAAAAAAAATTGCCGAGCAATTTTTTCCCTACGTCCGGCAACTTTCTCCCTACTTCCAGGAACTTTTTCCCTACTGGAAGTTGCTCAATATTGCCGACAATAATTGCCTCGAGTGGAGCAATATTTTCGGGAATTGACGTGAAGCCAGCAATTATTTTGAGGCAATTTTTGAAACCCATCGCCCGTGGGTTTTAATTGCTTGTTTTCGGCAATTTTTTCGTAACAGACAGAATTGGATGGAAAACATCTGTATTTTTATATTGTATTTATTTATTGTTGTAGGTATTTACTATTATTGTATGCTGCCTCCAAGAAGCCCTCAGCAAGGCCAAAATTCTTCCTGATCAGCTGAGGAGCCCATTGTGCTAAATCCAATACCGTTGGTCGTACGATGCTGAAATTTGGTACACAGCCTCAGAGGAGTCCCTAAGCAAGATTGGCTGGGCCAAAATACGTTCTGATCAGCTGAGGAGCCCATTGCGCTAAATCCAATACCGTTGGTCGTATGATGCTGAAATTCGGTATGCTGCCTCCAAGACTGCCCTCAGCATGACTGGCAAGACCTGAGTTCTTCCTGATCAGGACGTATTTTGGCCCGGCCAATCTTGCTGAGAGGCTCCCTTGAGGCTGCGTACCGAATTTCAGCATCCTACGACCAACGGTATTGTAATTACCTCCACTGGCTCCTCAACTGATCAGAAAGTATTTTGGCCTAGCCAGTCATGCTGATGGGCTTCTTGGAGGCAGCATACCGAATTTCAGCATCGTACGACCAACGGTAAGGAAATTGGTGTCATCGGCCCCACTGCTGTTCAGACTAGATTTTCAATTCCTCGTGATTTTCCTCGTAATTAATTTTCAAAATCTCGTTATAGGGCTCCTCTGAGGCTGCATACCAATTTTCAGTATTGTATGACGAGCGGTATGGGAAATAGCGAAATGGGTCCCTCTGCTGACAATACACCCACCCACACACGTCATATTTATTACCTGATTATATTATTTTATTAATTTTTTTATTATTTAACAACATCACGAGCTCACAAGAAAACACAAATTGTCCGTCCACCGTGTAAACGCGAAAATGGAGCAACAATTATTGCCTGGAGTTGCTCCACTTTTTTCAAGCAATAAATTGCTGGCAATTAATTGCTTTTTCTCAAAATAGAGAACAGGGAAAAATTGCCGAATTGCTCGGAGTTGCCGGCAATTTTAATTGCCGAGAATTGCTCAAGTTTCGGCAATTTAGTTGCCCGTCTAAATGGGGCTTAAGTTCGGGACACGTATCTCCAAAACTCTTTAATTTTTCTTACTGATTACATAGGTAACTAATTCATGGAAATAATGAAGTTAGAGGTGATTACATAGGTACCTTACTAGGGGTCTGCTTGCTGAGGCCAACCCTGGGCAGTCCCGGGAGCCTATTCTGTAAAATTGAGGCAATATGTCTTGGAAGTCGCTATCAACACATTACACAAATTGTCATACGTTGTCATTAGATATCGACGGCTAAGAACCAGCATGACATAACTCAATTTTCCCATTTTGAGAAGTGCACTTTACGATTCAAATTTTCGCACCCAATATGATGGAAGTAAAAATACGGAATGATGGAAAAACTAATACGGAACGCTCACGTTCCTCGTGAGTTTTCAAAAAACTAATAGTTCCATCAAATCGGGCGCAAAAATTGGGATCAGAAAGTGCACTCCTCAAAATGGGGAAATTGAGTTATGTTATGCTGGTTCTTAGCCGTCGATATGCAATGGCAAATCGATATTGTCTTCCAAAGACATATTGCTTTCAGTTTACAGAATAGGCCCCCTGGCAGTTGCGAATTCTCAGTTAAACAGGGCAAGCAGTGCTAAGGGCCGCTTTGTCAATAGTCGGTTATCCAAAAATTACTAACCAATCTCTTGTCTACAAATTTCTCGGAAACACAGCCTATGCGCATCCACCCAAAAATCACCCTGAAATTAGTGGCCTGGTGATTTGTCTATGATTTTTTGGATAACTGACTATTGATAAAGCAGCCCTAAGGATATTTGTAACTTGAGAACCATAGACATAAGTTGTGGTATGCTAGTTATTGAGTAGCGATTGTCAAGGTACTGCTTGCCATGGTTGCCCTATGAGACCTTGTCACTGTCAAAAAAAAAAAAAAAAAAAAAAAAAAAAAACTATTGACGCCAAACTAATTCAAGCCATGTGATTTGGTGAATTTGATTAGCGTCATTAGTAAAAAGTAAAGTAAAAAAAAAAGTAAACCGCCGTTCCAGGCGTTGGCTTTTCGCCCGATAACCGAAGTTGTCCCAAGCGTGCCCTGCCGCCCTCAAGGAGAGGGTCGGAACTATTCAGGACATGTCGCTCTAGTCTCACAGCACTTATGTACTGTAACACACGGCTACTCATTGCCTCACCCCCTTGAGTGGAGAGGGACCGGATCCAACGGGTTGAACCTATTTGGTTAGAATAGGTTCAGAGTTAGTTGAACAAGCCCATCGGACTTAGTCAGAGAGTTCGACTGTTCCCTCGCAAACACAGAAAGTCACACACCTTAGCCACCTCAGCCATCCCGACTCCATTTGCGTCATTAGTAATTACCCCAGGGTTGGCCTCACCAAACAGACCCCAATTTATGGAACTAATGAACCAAAATTTAGAATTCATAATTTACCATCTGCAGGTTTTTTCTTATCAACAGCCTTCTTCTTTGGTCGTTTCCGCTTCTTGCTATCTTTCTCCTTGCTATTGTTATCTTTGGCATCAGTCTTATCAGCGGCCTCTTTTCCGTCTTTTTTCGCATCCTCTTTCCCAGCTTCTTCTTTCTTCTCTTCCTCTTCGTCTTCATCCTCATCAGATGTCAACAGTTTCCTTAGAGCACTCTCCTCTTCAACGCCCTTCATTTCTTTGACCGCTTTTTGATCTTTGTCCGAATCACTGCAAACAATATTGGCTGATTCGATTATCATATAACAAGAAAGAAAAATGTCAAGAACCTGAGTGATGACTTCCAAATTTCAGCAAAAAGAAACTTTAATGTTAATAGGTACTTTTTAAGAACAAAAACCTGGAGACTGGCCAACTTTTGTGGACTTGTGAACTACTGAAGGTTCGTTTGATGAGGTAAACCCAAAGCAGCCCGAAGTATGTGACGTCAAAGAGCAGGGTCAGGCTACAACGGGTAATCCGCACTTGTGGCACTCCGAACGCTCTTTCATCAATTTGAATTTATTTATCAAACAGACTACTCACAAACCAGATTTCTGATGCAGATAAGAGACTCGGGACTGCTCGTGCAGGAAAGAGATGAGGTTCATTTTTTAATTTTTTTTAAAGCTAGATTGATCCAAGGACGCTTGCATTAACTAATTTCCAAGAAACTTTCAGTATGACGGTCAATGAAAGTATGTCCTAGGTGAAATGTAGTGCAAGCGTCCTTGGATAAATCAAGCTTTAAATTAATTAAAAAACCAGCCCCGAATATTTCAAAACAAAATATTACACCTCACCCTAAACACAACAACAAAGCACATTTTTCAATTATTTATCCTTGGGAGCCAATCCAGGATAAACATTCCGGAAGGAGTACTTCTTTCTTCGTTGTTCAACTCGAAATCAAGTAGGAGGCTGATGAAACTGCACTGATAACTTTTGCCAAATTTGCCAACCATTTACAACAAAATTGAATTCAGAACTTGGAAAAACGCTGCCAAGTTGATTAGTGATATGACTACATTATTTTTCTGGGTATCAAAGAAAATAAATTTCAAATAGTAGGAGAGGGGGATTATCATCATACTATAGGAGTCAAAATTTGTATACAAATAGAAAAATGTAGGTACCAAAAAAATGTCATTGAAATCGCTCGATCAAAATTTTGATCAATAGATAGAGAGATAGATGCTTTTATTTGCCAATACAAAATCATTTGTGGAGTTAACCTGGATTCACATGTGCGTTTTTCTCTGCGTCCTGCGTAATGAGATCTGATTGGCTGCCAGGTAAAGTTAAATGGTACAGTGCGTGCGGGTTAAACTGTCGTAAAAAAACACAGATAGTGTTGGTGTCGAGGGCTCAAAGGGACCATGCCTTGTTAATCGTTTCTAAAGAACTAGCTTCTGAGGCAGCACCGGTCCCCAAATGCCGAGACAAACCCTTACCCAACCCGTGCATACGACCTGTAATAAATTCATGTATACCCTAAGCATGATACCCGACTGGCATCGGATGCCAAACTGGCTAATACAAAAAACGTTCACTGTCTAATGGACGAATCGCAGTTTTGCAGTTCCAAGTCTATAAACGGACCCCCTCGGGTAAAATGTCCACAGCAAGGGTGGGAATGCATTTGATTGGAAATTCAACTCTCAACATTTTCTTCCCTGTCACGGTTTCACGGAACCACTTCGCAAACAAGTACCCGTGTGTCGTCTGTGGTCATTTACAAACATGGCCGTAGCTCCCTCATTTCACAACCTTTCTTTAAATTCCTTGAACTGAAATGTTTATCTCAACAAGACCTAACACCCTGTTTAATCGGGATTTGAACTCATGAAACGTCCAACATATTTGCATTTCTGGTGTATTCTATTTTATTTTTTTCGGCGTTCTAGGTCTTAAAATTATTGTTTTACCTTGCAGAATAATATTCTCCACATATTCGCCACATATTAAGAAGATATTTTTTATATTCTGATAATGTGGAGTACCTATGTTTATTTTGGGCGAATTTCAAAATTGGTATAGTGAGTTTTTTTGATATTTGTTACCTAAACACCCTTAAAAGCCCTCAAAAGCAGTCAAAATATGATCAAATTGTGTCATACTTTTACGTTTCAAAATATGGATGTTTTGTGTGTTATCTACGCACCACTGGTTTGCATTTTTCTCAGTCAAGGAGTGGCTCAGAAAATGGCCAATTTCTAGTGCCGTACATCTACCCAAAACCTAATCAAAACATTTTTTCAAACGCTATAAAATATTAAATTATATTAATTACAATATATTAAATCTTTAAACCCGTTTTCAACCACTAAAATCACACCAATTTTGACTTACAGGAGGTGAAAACGGTTTAGAAATCTTCAAAGAATCCAACAAGACCAAAAAATTCAAAATCGGTTCAGTAGAACTCCCACAAATTGGCAAAAACGTGGAAAAGGAGAAGTCGCATCAAGGAATTCGAGCCAAACCTATTTAAAAACAAATTTTTCAGAATTTTTCTGAAAACCCCTAGCTTATGGTAGGTAAATCAAGCGAGAAACCGGGAAAAATACTCAAACATTTCTAAACCCACGGCATAGCCCTCAAGATTGAGTTTTTGCGTTGTTTCAAAAATGGATCCCGTTACTGCCTACTCATAAATAATATACCCTACCTACTTATTCCAAATTGGACCCCTTGACCTTTTCCGATCGGATTCCCCGGACAATATGCATCAAGTTGGAGCAAACCACAACTTTGAGGACTAGAATCATCAAAATCGTATCAGCGGTTGGTCCTAAAAGTTGTGGTTTGCTCCAACTAGATGCATGCAGTTTTGCCCGTCAGTGCCCAAGTCCTCTCCAAACGGCCAAAAGTAGGTTTTTAGGTTAGGTAACTCGAGGTTTCTCTTCTTCACCGGCAATACAAATTCTTAGAAGTGAATCTTATTTTCTAAAAATATATTGCCTCTCAGACGAATCGGAAATGTAGTCCAGTTCTCGTCCTTCTTCGTCACCATCGTCACTTTCTTCCATCGCTGATTCGTCAGATCCCTTCTTTTTCTTGGCTTTCTTTGCAGGGGGTTTTTCTGCAACAATATTCGATATATGGTCAATTTGATAGGTACCAAGTCTGCAAAGCTGACCAAATCCAATTTTTCAGTTTTCGTGGTTTTAAGGCAAAAGTGCAATGGAAAGATTGACAATAAAATGAGAAGAAAATCAAGTTAAGGGAAACAGGCACGAAAGTTTCCCCCCTGCCAGGAAACAAATCGACAGTATACCTGCAAAACCTCGTAAGTCCGATTTTTTCCCAAAATGAGGTTTTGACCTCTGTGGACGTAGGAGAAGGATACCGATCGTCTGTAAAAGTTTGACATTGATCTGATAAAAAATGTCTTATCTGTGTTCGTTTTTTAAAACTTGTAAGTCCAGAGCCTTCCAGGAGGGTGGTAAAACCTCGTAAGTCCCAGCATTTGGCTCGTCCCGGCCGATTTTTCAATTTTCCGGTAATTTCTTTAATGTTGCTCTCGATCTTTACGGCTAAATGGATTCATTAGATGATACTCGAAATCGTGAAGAAGAACAACCAGGCTCTAAATTCGGTTTGAATCCATCGTCGGTAATAAAATTCGGCCCGTATTCTGGGTTCCGATATGGGTAATATTTTTGCAGAGTCGATTCTCAACTGTTCTGAAGAACACTAATAATAAGAGAACAACTACGAGGAATAACAACAATGTGTTTATCCATCTAGAACAAAACAATGGTTCCAAAAGTAACAATAAAAGCCTGCGAACATTTCTGCTATTTTCAATAATTCAGACGTTTTTTGATAAAAATTCCAAAATCTCAGTTTTTTCCTATTTCAAGTTTTATAAAAAAAGTTTTTTAAATATTTTTTTATTAAGGTATTATTAAATTAAATTTATAAATACGCTGAGAATCGTAATAACCTATTTGAAAGTGGTAAGTTGTAAAACTGAGAGTTGAAACACAAACTGAAACTCAAACAATCTATAAACAATCCCGTACGATAAAACGGTTGTGATTCTTCGAGTTGAGATTGTAAATTTCAAGAGAACTAAGTCAATACCCTCCCAAGATGACAATACTTTAAATTTTGAAGAGAACAATGTCGGTACCTTCCTAAGATGTGATTTTTTAGTTTTCTTTCCATAGTAGGTATTTAAAATAAGGTTAACTGTTATTAGTTGGTATTCACATTCTCAAGCCATCGTTATCACGTTCAAGTCATGTACCTTTTTTAAAACCCTTCTATGGAAAGAAAACTAAAACATCACGTCTTAGGACGGTACCGACATTGTACTCTTCAAAATTTAAAGTAATTAACATCTCGGGAGGGTATTGACTTAGTGCTCTTGAAATTTACAATCTCAACTCGAATCACAGCCGTTTCAATAGTAACGACCAATTATTGGTCATCACAGACCAATTATAGGTCAGCTTAGTGAAGTTAGCAACGATTTAGCAACGGTCAACTGCCTGTTACTTTTCTAACTAATTGGTCTCTAGGGACGTCTTGGAACACATTTATGGCTGTACATGAATTGTGCCGCCAGTCACATTGTACGCCTTAGGATTAAACACCTTGGTGTATCCAACACCTTCTCGGATAAGTAGGTAGGCTATAAAATATCTTGCTTGATTAGCGTTTGACTGATGAGTATGTCGAATTGGACTGATGGGGGATGTTTTTCTTTTTTGGAGATGCGACCAGTTCACCTGATCTGTATAAGGAATGTGTGAAGGAACAGTTAGCAACGAGCTGTACGGACTGTATGACTAGTGGCACAATTTTAAAATTGCCATAAATGTGTTCCTAGACGTCCCTGGAGTCCGAAAATTTAGAAAAGAAACACACAGTTTACCGTTGCTGAACTGTTGCTAACTTCACTCTGGTAATCGGCCAATCTTAGAAACAAAATCAGGTAAATACCAACAAAAAAGTTGGTTGAACATTTTGGCATAAAGAAACTTGTTTATTTACCAAACAATGATGAGAAAGAGCACATGTTGTGATCTCAAGTGAAATTATTCTAGTATTTGAAATAAAGACAACGTTATTGGAAGTTCGATTGAACTGTGTAAAACCTTGTAAGTCCGAGTAAGGTCTTGAATAAATCCTCGTAAGTCCGAATATTGCTTCAAAACGTTCATTTCTTTTAATTTTTGTTCAATCTTATTATTATGTCGTGTGTACATGTGGTAAAAATGCAACGGATGTGGTTTTTTTAAACGGATGATGCCTCAAGTCGTTTTGGACAGTTTTTTGTGCCTCCTGTAAAATTCTCGAATCGGAACATACGAGGTTTTGCAGGTATACTGTCGAAATACCGCATCTCTGGATTTCTAGTCTGATGCCTTACCACTAGACCACTGAAAGGTTAGTGAGCCGCATTCTGGAAGATACCCATAGGCGAAACCTCATCTTCTTAACAGCCTCTCAATAACCTCCCTGTGGTCAAGTGGTTGAGGCGTCGGACTTGAAAACTACACAAGCCAAGTTCGACTCCAGGCTAGAGTGGTTCTTTTTGCCAGTTTTTTAATCCTATTTCTCTTATTCAACCACATCGTGGGGATTACAACAAAAATATCCATCAACATGATAGAAAATAGCTTAGGATAAATCAAAAAATTTGGCTCTGGACATTCAACTGTCCTTGATAGTGCTATTCCTCATTCTCGCAATTGTATTGTAGCCTAGTTTTCTTTCTTTGCTTTTGAAACAATTGCACAAAACAAACTTTTGTTTGTTGTCTTCTTTTCCGCTTTTTCTCCATCCTCGCCTTCGTCGTTAGACGAATCGTCGTCTGAATCAATCCACTCGTCCATTTCAGAAATTTTGAAATCTGAAAATGAAGAGTTTATCAGGAATAGGGCATCAAATTTATACAAATTGAGCAATTCTCCACTTGGGCTACATTGTTGGCTCTCTTGACTTCATGTTAGAAAGCTGTAAATCGTCGGTGGCAGAGCAACACCCCGTATCGTCATTTGGCCAACTTTTCAGGAGAGCCAAATCCTTGGTTACCAATGATTTTCTCGGTCACCAGAAGACTTATAGAAGACTTATTCATTCAACATTTTCTTTGTGTTTCTTCATCAGAATAGCAATATCCTTGTCCCTTTGAATTAAATTTCCGCAAAAACTGTCTGAATAAAAAAAAACCAGTGGTGCGTAGATAACACACAATACTTCCATATTTTGAAACGTAAAATTGTGACACAATTTGATCATATTTTGACTGCTTTTAAGGCTGTTTAGGTCAAAAATATCAAAAAATTCTGTATTAAGATTTTAAAATTCGCCCAAAATGGAAAAACGCTACATTTTTGGAATGTAAAAAATATCCACATATTCTGCAAGGTAAAACAAAGATTTTAAGACCAAGAACGCTCAAATCGGTTCATTTTTGCGGCCGAAAAAAAATAAAATAGAAAACACTAAAAATGCAAATATCTCGGAAGTACTGTGCGTTATCCAAATTCCGATTAAACAGGGTCTCTTGCCGAGACAAACATTTCAGTTCAAGAAATTTGAAAAAAGGTTGAGTAATGAGGGAGTTATGGCCATTTTTGTAAATGACCACAGACGGACAGACAGACAGACAGACGGACACACGGACACACAGACACTTGTTCGGGAAGTGATTCTGAGTAAATGTGTATAAGAAAAAGTTTTTTCTGAAGCTCCGTTCCGATTCTCGATTTTAGGACGATCACAATACTTCCATTTACTCAGTAAATATGGAAGCAATAAGTTTTGTAGGAGGTGCCACTAAAGTGTTTTTTTTAAACGTTTCTAAGGATTTTTCTCGGGTTAGATATAATGTTGGAGGTACAAAATGGGTACAAAATGTAGAAAATTTGTTTAAAAAAGGAACCCTTAGGGCCGGTTCATCAATGCACTTGAAGCTACTTCAATGCAAATGTTGTCAATAGCAGTTGCAGCTACTTTGGTACTAAAAGTATGGTAATTGATAAACCGACCCTTTATTTGCAAGCTGGACACACAGACACTTGTTCGGGAAGTGATTCTGAGTAAATGTGTACAAGAAAAAGTTTTTTCTGAAGCTCCGTTCCGATTCTCGATTTTAGGACGATCACAATACTTCCATTTACTCTGTAAATATGGAAGTAAAAACGTGACGATAGGGTGTGTTGTTGTCCAAGTTCTTGGACAATACGGCGTGTTGCCTATCAAAACTGCAGGGAAGACAGGGGTTCATGTCATCAACCTACCAATGTAAAGGGCAAAAATCCACAACAAAAATTAACAAAATTATCGAATAAAAACGCTATTGTTTTTATGAAAGTCACATGAAGCGCATCATCATGACTTATGAGAATCAGTCCACACGTAAATTTTACTAGAAATCTAGAAATAATGTAATCGGTCGGGAAACATTTATTAGAGAGTTTTTGCAAGCCACTAACAGGCCACGTAGAACCTCGCGACAGAGCCCGTAAGAGCCGGGAGACGTAACTCGACATGACGTTAGCTACGGGTGCCGGTAAAATGGTCCATTCAGCGTCGCCCGTTGAGCCGAAGAGACGGGCCCGTTGAATGCCTAACCAATAATAACCCTCATAATGGTAATACGGTTACCATGGCAACCAACATAGCAACCGCTGGCGTTGTTGCCCCTAGTCGTAGTTAACATCGCACGCAAACGTCACCCGTGAGAAACGTCACCCGTTGGCTGCAAAAACTCTCTATTTACAACACCCTCTCAAACATTTTTTTTCCGTTTCAGAGGGTCTAAAACACAAATCTTTAATACATATTTTTTGTCCGTCCGCCGTCTGCAGCAAAACGCATAGAAGGAATGTCCGATTAAAAAAATACGAAAATGTAGCAAATGTATTCTAGTTGTGCACCTCGGGTAAGATAAACCGGCATCGCGCATCTGCAGCATAGTGCAGCTCTCCTAAGTCCTCCGCACTACCGGTTCCTTAGTTGTCACTTAAATTCTCACTTAAATTCTCACAGTTGTCACTTAAATAAACCACTCTCTCTCTCTCTCTCTCTCTCTCATGAAACCCCACCCTTCCTGTATGAGAATTTTAAGAGACTGTCTGATGTGCATCAAGTACCAACGCGCGGTAGCAATGATGGAATCATACAGGTCCCTTCCCATAGAACTGCAATATTCAATAATTCATTTACTGTCCAGGCAATTAGGATCCATAATAAATTCATAAGCTGCTTCCAACAAAATTCCTCAGTCGACTCCTTCAAGAAACGTCTGAAATCTGAAATTGTTAAGGAAATGCAATCTGGCTAACCATTTTTATATTATTACCTATGCACAATACCCCTCGCAAAATTTTTTATTCATATATATACCTAATTGGCATTTTTTATATCCATCCGATTTTGTGCAAGTGGCGTGTTAATTTAAATTCTTATTATTTCTTTTACTGGCGATAAGTATAATTTAATTTGATAATTTAGGATACTGTGTAAAAAGTAAGAGAGGGCCCTATGGCCCTATTTTGTACACAGTTTTAATAAATATATCGTCAATCGTCAATCTCATAAGTATGGTCCATTTTTGTAAAAACACAAAAAAGTCAAATTTGAAGGTGATGCCGTGGGTTGAGAATTGTTTGTTTTAGAGCCGGTTTATTGACAAAATTTATCTATGCGATATCCAAGGAAGCTTCATGCAAAATACACCACGGTGGTATTTAAATCAAATTTCAGGGTTAAAATTTCATTGGTGATGGGTATCGGGTGTTTCTTTGGGTAACAGATAGATCAATTTTGTCAATAAACTGAGCCTAAAGGCCCATTTAAGGCCCATTTAGACGGGCAATTTTTCACGGCAATTATTGCTCAAACTGAATTGCCGGCTGCAAATAAAAAATTTCCGAGCATTTTCTCCCTACGTCTGGCACCTTTCTCCCTACTTTCAGCAACTTTTTCCCTACTAGGAAGTTGCTCCTTATTGCGTTTTATCTTGCAGAATACGTGGATATTTTTTATAAGCCGAAAATGTGGCGGTTTTTATTTTGTGCAAATTTTAAAATTTGAATAGTGAATTTTTTTATATTTTTGACCTAAACGCAGTCAAAATATGATCAAATTGTGTCAAAATTTTACGTTTCGAAATAAGAAAGTATTGTGTGTTATCTACGCACCACTAGTTTTTTAGTTTTTACCGGGTTTGTCACTTGATTTGCTATAGAACTAAGGAGTTTTCCGAAAAATGTTCGAAAATTTGTTTTTGAATTGATTGGCTCAAATTGCTTGGTACGATTTCTATTTTTTCAAGTATTTGCCAACTTGAGGGAGTTCTACTGAACTGATGGGGTCATCAAGGGTTTCAAACTCTGCAAATCGTTCCATTTGTCAAAAGATTTCTTGCGGGGCTTCTCATGGGCTTTCAGAAAAGTCAAGATCGGACTGTGTTTTTGGGGCCTTACATTAATGTCAGAAAGTTAATCCGAGAATTTGATTTTGTACTGGATAGTACCGTTCGGATTGTGTTGAATGATCCAAAGGTCAGTGATTGCGGGTTCTCCACTTTTTTCGCGGCCCGAATTGTAAAAAAGATCATTGGAGAGCGACCCTTTCTCAGGGGAAACCCCTATCCCATGAGGACGATACGGCCTGTTGCCGTCACTGTGACAATATATCGTCACATATATATGGGGTGTTATCTGATAAGCGAATTACGCGCCAACTATTAATTGTTTTCTCAAACTGGTTAGTCCATTCGATCCGCCGTGAGATGAGCTTTCCAACGGTATGCATAACTCATTTCCGATAAAAATGACGATACGGGGTGTTGCTCTGACCCTGACGAAATATCGTAGGACTACAAGAAATTCGTGGGGCTTTCCAAGGATTCCGTTGGAAAGCCCCACAAATTTCTTGTTGTCGTACCGTATTTTCAAAGATTTTAAGCTGAATTACTGAGACAAATTCAAAAACAACAATTTGAACAAAGAAAGACAAACAACAATTTGAGGCCAAAAAAAGTGTAACTTTCCCAATGGCTCAGGAAAAATTATTTAAAAAATTGTCTCGGCAATGCCTAACACCATGTGGAACCGGAATTTGAATTACTCACAGTACTCCCAATGTGTAAGCATTTTTAGTGTTTTCTATTTTTTTTTTTGTTCTGGCCACAAAAATGAACTGATTTGAGCGTTCTTGGTCATAAAATCTGTTTTACCTCGCAGAATACGCGAATACTTTTTTTATCCCAATAACTTGACGTATTTTGATTTTAGGCGAGTTTTAAATTTGGCATAGTGAATTTCTTGACATTTCTTATCTAAACAACCTCCAAAATAGTCGGAATAATGTTTTGGATTATATTATAATCAAATTTTGTCTTAAATTTACGTATCAAAATATGGAAGTATTAAGGGCTATCTACGCACCACTGGTTTTAAACTTACCGCTGGACTTTTTGCCCTTTTTCGGTTTCCCTTCGTCAATTTCCTCTCCCTCCCCATCATCTTCATTTTTCAGTCTTTTCCTCAACATAAGTGAAAAATAGTTCATGACTTTATTTCTCCTGAAAAAGCCAATAGCAATAACAACTCAAATAGGAGTCTCTGAAAAGAGAAAAATCAGTAAAAACGGGTGCTGGAAGCTAGAAACGTGCAGAACTCTGACAACATCCACCCTTTGGAGTCATGAAGTCACCAAAATCTCTACGCTATTTACAGCCCAACCAAACGTTAACATTTGGATCTGCTCATTGCAACCTGAATTACCTGCCAAATTCTTGTTCAGCTTCTTCAGCGGAAAGCGCTTTATAGCGCTGGATGGCTTGGAAATTGTACCATTCGCAGAGCGGATAAGCCTCGATGCCGCCATCGGCCGCATGCGTGAACACGTAGTATGAAGCGTTGTCACCGACACCACCTTCTCGAATTCCTTTGAATCTGAAACAAAAAACGGGGCCTGGGGGTTTGAAATTATACTTTCTTGAGTGATTACAAAAGTTTATTGTTGAATGATGAACCAAAACGAGCGTACAGAGACACCTGAATACAGCATGAAATAGCTAATGAGAGATGTGAACATAACCTCAGAAAAAGTTTGTTCAAGAATTTCATGAAAACTGTTCAGCCTTTTTATGTTACAATCCTCAGGATGGTACTATGCTCAAATGAGAGCTGATTTCATTGAGAGAACTATAGCTTCAAATTATCACCCATATCAGTTCAGTAGTTGAGAAAGACTTGGGTATTTAAGTCAACTCTGGAAGTAAATCATCTCTATTTCTCTTTTTTACTTCCATATTTACACAGTAAAGCTGGGTTCACATGTGCGTTTTTGTCTGCGTAATCTGCGTATGCGTACAGTGCGTAATGAGATCTGATTGGCTGGCAATTTTACGCGCGCGCAATTTACCTGGTAAATTTACCTGGCAGCCAATCAGATCTCATTACGCACTGTACGCAGTACGCAGATTACGCAGACAAAAACGCACATGTGAACCCAGCATAACAGTCCTAAATCAACAATCGGAATGGAGCTTAAGAACAAACTTTTCCACACTTTTACCAAGAATCACTTCCTGAACAAGTGTCTGTGGTCATGACCATAGCTCCCGCAATTCTGAACCTTTATTTCCAATTTCTTGAACAGGAATTCTCGATTTGAAGAAACAATTTTTTGTAGAGTCATCAAAGCGTCACTTAAGTTCTAACACCACCTAACTCAATTTTTCCAAGTTTTCAAGAGGAACAAAAAACTAATTATTTCAACATGGAAATACATCGAGCGGTGTTGTCTCTTCTCCATCTCCTTCTTCACTGGTTGGTTCAATCTCCTTGGCAGTTTTACCATGATATCGGCTATTGAAAAATCTATCGATTGGTGTGTCCAACTCATTTTCGCCAAAAATTGAGTTAGGCGGTGTTAGAACTTAAGTGACGAAATTCTAAATTGTGAATGCAAGGAATTTGGTTTACTCATAATTTCTATGAAAATAGAAACCATGAGTAACAATAATTGTTACAATTATTGTAGGCTTCAATACTCCCCTCAAGTTTGGGGTTCTTCCGCAATCCCAGACTTGACAATAGAAGCGTATGCCTTGGGCAAGGTAGGGCCTTTGTTAGGATGTCCGCTGTCATCTCTTCGGTGGGGGTGTGTTATTGGCGACTCAGATTACCGATGAGTGCGCTGCGGTCGCCTCTACAATGGCGGCTATTGGTTGGACAGTCTCTCATCCATTTACTAATATGACCGTAACTCCCTCAATTCTCAACCTTTTTTCAAATTTCTTGAACTGAAATGTTTGTCTCGGCAAGACCTAACACCCTGTTTAATCGGAATTTGAATAACTCACAGTACTTCCGACATATTTGCATTTTTAGTGTTTTCTATTTTATTTTTTCCGGCCACAAAAATGGACCGATTTGACCGTTCTTGGTCTCAAAATCTTCGTTTTACCTTGCAGAATATGTGGATATTTTTTATATTCCAAAAATGGAACGATTTTTTTTGTTGCGAATTTTAAAATTTGCATAGTGAACTTTTTGATATTTTTGACCTAAACACCCTTGAAAACAGTCAAAATATGATCGAATTTTGTCAAATATGTACGTTTCAAGATATGGAAGCATTGTGTGTTAAGCACCACTGGTTGTAAATGACCACAGACGGGCACACAGACACTTGTTCGGGAAGTGATTCTGAGTAAATGTGTACCTATAAGTGATCGTTTTTTATGAAGCTTCGTTCCGATTTTCGATTTTAGGACGATTCCAATACTTCCATTCCCTCCGTAAATATGGAAGTAAAAATTTCGTAGCAAACCTGCGATTAACATTTTGATCAATAGATAGATGCTTTTATTTGCCTCAAAAGCAGTCAAAACATAATTCAATTGCGTCAGAAATGTAGGTAGGTACATACGTATCAAAATATGGAAGTATTGTGTGTTATCTACGCACCACTGGTTTTATACTCTTGTATGATTAGTCTAATGAATGGCAACGTGCGAGAAAATTGAAAATTTTCGTCACCAAAATAAACAAAACCAGCGTGATGACATGATCTGAGACCTATTGAGACCCAGATATCCTACTTAGACTTCTTATAACAATGTTTTAGTATAAGTCAGTGGGCCTATTTCATTTTTCTTTCGCGTTAACAATACCAATATCCATACGGAAAAGTACAAAATCACTCGAGCTTGAACATTCTGGAGTTATCAAAGAAAATTCATCAAAAAACTGGTCAATGGCTATGCTTTCCAAGGGACTGGAGCCGGGGTTGTCCAACCAATACTAGTTCCGCCGCTCGGCCGCTAGAGCGCTCATCGTTATTCTGAGTCGCCAATAGAACTATCTTGTTTTCTTCCACAGCTTCCCTTATGAAATGATGGCGGATATCTATATGTTTGGTACGCGAATGATATACCGGGTTTTGAGCTAATTCTTGAGCTCCACAATTATCATTCTTCAATGACACTGGCTCTTCGGGTTTGATGACATTGAGGTCGGCGAGGAGATTTTTCAAGCAGATTGCTTCCTTTGTGGCTTCTGTCATTGCCATGTACTCCGCTTCTGTACTTGAAAGTGCCACCGTTTTTTGCTTCCGAGCCTCCCAACTTATGGCTCCTCCTGCATACAGAAACACATATCCCGTGTAGGATCTTTTATCTTCAACGCACGAGCCCCAATCCGCATCAACGTAGCCTTGTAGTTCCGATTTTTCCGATCTACTGTACGTGAGGGCGTAGTTTTGAGTTCCTTGCAAATATCGAAATACTCTCTTCACAGCTCTCCAGTGCTCTTTCAAGTAGTTCAATGAACTGATGGTGTGGGAAATGTCAGGTCGGGTAGACGTTGACAGGTACATCAATGCACCAATTCCATTTTGGTATGGAATTCTCTGCATCTCCAACCTGGAACATCTGGCTAACCTGGGTAATCTGGAACATTAGGTTTTTTCAATTTTTGGTTCACATCGGCCGGAGTCGATATAGGATTGCAATTTTCCATTCAAAAACGCTGCAAAATTTGATTGATGTATTTCTTCTGGGTCAATTTCAACTCCCCCTCCTTCTGGGAATAGGAAATTTCTATGCCCAGACAATAGTGAATTGGTCCCAAATCCTTCATTTAAAATTTTGATTTCAGACTGTCTTTTAATTTAGTCATGGTGTTATACGAAGTTGTGGCCAAAATTAAACCTAGTTTTTACCTGAAAGTTTCTTTATGTGTTGTGTTGCCATCTTCCGGATTTCACTCGGTCTCTCCTGGTTGTTGCTTATTTGTTCTAGGATTTGTTCATATTGGTCTGGAACATTCATGTAGATTTCCTCAGATATGACTCTATTCAAATAAGCGGTTGTGACATCCATTTGGTGGATTACCATCCCCTTCTTCACAGCAGTCGCCAGGATTGTTCGGACTGAACGCATACGAATAACGGGATTGTAGGTTCCTTGGTAGTCTGTGCCAGGTTGCTGAGTGAAACCGCGTGCAACCAACCGCGCTTTTCTTCGATCCAACGTTCCATCCTTT
This sequence comes from Nesidiocoris tenuis, assembly GCA_036186465.1. Taxonomy (NCBI): domain Eukaryota; kingdom Metazoa; phylum Arthropoda; class Insecta; order Hemiptera; family Miridae; genus Nesidiocoris; species Nesidiocoris tenuis. Next base: position 8,625,894 of record AP028917.1, read on the forward strand.
TTGAATTTGTTCGTTAGAATCAAACGGTTTCCAACACATTTTCGGTTTGGAGGTTTCTCAACGAAGTCCCATACTCCGTTTTTCAGAAGAGCGACATATTCACTTTCGATTGCAGCCATCCATTCTTTCTTACTTGGTCCTGAGAGAGCTTCGTTAAGTTTTACTTCCCCTGCTGGTTCACATTGGATTTCGGTACCAGTTACGCAGCAGTCGAAAATTTTCTTCTTAGCAACTCTTTTTGACCTTCTCAGAATTGGAGTTTCTGGAATTACGTTATTCTCCCTCCTCTCTTCGTTGTTTGTAGTTTCCACGTTTTCAATTTCAGGATTTTCTGTTTCTTCGTTTGTGAAAACTTCGGTTCGTTCCAGAAAATTTTCGTTCGTATTAATAGGGAGAATCTGTTCGGTCGTCTCTGAATCCGATTGTAAATTAAAATTTCCTGACGTCTCCTCTTCTTCTGTTCTTTGCGTTCTGGCTCTTGGTTGCTTTTGATGAAATTCGATTTCTACCATTTTGTTTTCTGTTGTATCCTCATTACTTTTTACTTCAATGAATTCTAGAAATTGTTCGTTTTCACATCCGAATTTGTTGAGGAATTTCACGTCTCTAGTGAAGCCAACTTTTCTTTGGTCCGGATACCAAACTTTAAATCCTTTGGTTTCTTCCGAATATCCAAGAAACACGCAACGATTGGTTTTCAAATCGAATTTTCCTCGGTTTTTTCGTTTTTCCAGAGCGTAGCCTATGCAGCCAAATGTCTTGAAATAACCAACATTCGTTCTTTGACCCGTCCACAGTTCGTATGGGATTTTTCCGTCGATGCTTCGTGATTTGCAGCGGTTCCAGATGTAGTTAGTACTGTTTACCGCTTCTGCCCAGAACGCCGGAGCCATGTTTGCGCTGATTATCATGCATCTTGCTGTTTCGACGAGGGTTCTGTCTTTTCTCTCGCTGATCCCGTTCTGCTGAGGAGTTTCTACGACGGTCAGTCTTCTTGATATGCCTTCTGCTTCCAAAAATTCGTTGAATAACTTGTTATTGTATTCAAGACCGTTGTCTGACTGTAAACACTTGATCGTCTTTCCAGTTTTCTTTCCAACTTTGTTCTTGAATATTTTGAACGCTTCAAGAGCTTCTGACTTTTTCTTCAGGAACATCACTTCACACCAGAGATGGGCAAAACGTTAGTTAACTAACAACTAACAACTACAACTAAATTAGTTGGTCAAACATCAACTACAACTAACAACTTTAGTTGTTAGTTGAGGGGTTCAACTAAAGTGAGGGCCAACTAGATTAGTTAGTTGGTCTTGCAACTACAACTAATTTAGTTGAAGAAAATTAGTTGAACCTCCAACTACCAACTATAGTTGTTAGTTGTAGTTGCAACTAACAATTAGAACAACTAAATTTTTACTTCCATATCTACATAGTATTGGAATTGTCTTAAAATCGACCAAAATTCTTTCTGATCAGCTGAGGAGCCCATAGCGCTGAATCCAATACCGTTGGTCGTATGATGCTGAAATTTGGTAGACCGCCTCAGCTGAGCACCTCAGCATGACTGGCAAGACCAAAATTCTTTCTGATCAGCTGATGAGCCCATGGCGCAGAATCCAATACCGTTGGTCGTATGATGCTGAAATTTGGTAGACCGCCTCAGCTGAGCCCCTCAGCATGACTGGCAAGACCAAAATTCATTCTGATTAGCTGAGGAGCCCATGGCGCTGAATCCAATACCAAACTTCATCGGTATGGTATAAGCGTCATGGGCCCCTCTGCTGATCGGGGAGAATTTTGACCCTACCAATCTTGCTGAGGTGCTCCTGTGATGCTGGGTACCAAATTTCAGCATCATACAACCAACTGTAAGGACATTAGCGCAATGGGCTCCTCAGCTGATCAGAACGTATTATGGCCCAGCCAATCTTGCTGAGGGGCTCCTCTGAGGCTGTGTACCAAATTTCAGCATCATGCGACCAGCTGCATGGGAAATGGCGAAATGGGCCCCTCTGCTGATCGGTATGAGTGTTCACTTCCCTACTGCTGCCTGCAATATCTCTGGAGATTTTGAGTATTGTAATTGATCATTTTCTTGGACCAATTCCTTTTCTATAATCCGATTAATTTGAAGTAATCTGATTACTTCAATTTCTTTCAAGTAATCGAAGTAATCCAATTACAATTACTCCATTACTTTTTGTAATAAATCTAGTTGTTAGTTGATAGTTGCAACTAGAACTAACAACTACAGTTGTTAGTTGGAGGTGCAACTTATTTTTCTTCAACTAAATTAGTTAGTTGCTCCTTCAACTACAACTAATTTAGTTGAAAAAATTTAGTTGAATCTCCAACTAACAACTAACATAGTTGAAAAAGTAGTTGTTTCCAACTAACTACTTTAGTTGTTAGTTGAAAATTTAGTTCAACTAAAATTTAAGTTAACTATGCCCATCTCTGCTTCACACCATCTAGTTGCGTTGTCTATGAACGTGATAAAGTAGGCTGCCCCTCCTATAGACTTTACCCGCATTGGACCGCAAATCGTCGCTTAAGCGGCAACATGCTATAACTCAATTTTTGGCTAAATTGAGTTAACCTTATAAATATATGGTAAAACGATGCTGTGGATCCATATCCGTGGTCAGAATCGCGAAAAAACAGAAGCCAACAATGCTGTGGCCAGTTTTGTCCCAAATGATACAAACATGGGGTTTAGGGAATGCATTGCTGCGATTGGTCGAGGTAGCGTCAGGGTTGAACCCAATAAATTCTATTGGCGTTCCCAAGACACGTTCCCATGTCCATTCATCTCTAACAGCCAACAATCGAAACAGTTTTTTGGGTCTCCTGTAAATTTGGGAAAACTGAGTTATAGCATGTTGCCACTTAAGCGACGAAATATCTGAGTGAATGATATCCAGCAGGGGGCCTATTCTGTAAAATTAAAGCAATATGTCTTGGCAGTCGCTATCGATTCATTACACAAATTGTCATACGTTGTCATTAGATTTGCCATGGCAAATCGATATGGATTTCCAAAGACATATTGCTTTCAGGTTATAGAATACCCCCCCAGTTTTGTCTTTCGCTCTGATTTCTTTGGGAACGGCGATTGAGAAATCTTTCCTTGCAAACATACTTCGCAAGCAGACATTTCAGTTTTCTTGAATTTCAAGCCTTTGACAGTTTGTGACATTGATCTTAGGTCTTTCTCATCCAAGTGTCCAAGACGTTGATGCCACAGGTCAATAGAAAGACCATTTTTGCCTTCATATGTGAGTTGAGCAGTTTCTTGACTTGCATCTTCTCTCAGATAAAATAGATCCCCTATTCTGTCGGCTGTCAACAGAATTTCTCCTTTTTTCCCCAGAGCTAACGCTTGTCTCTTGTGACTGTGAAGCCTTTGTCAACTATTTTGGCTACTGACAACAGGTTGGTTCGAAGTTCTGGTACAAACAGTGTATTTTCTAGCGAGATATTTCGCTCTCCACTACTGTTTTGTACTCTTATTGGCACCTGTCCTTGTCCAAGTACAGGGATAGATCCATCGCTGGCAAGATTTACTTTTCCGAGATCCGATTTCTCAATTTTTTCAAATCTTTTCTTGGTCTTGCACATGTGAGTCGTACATCCGCTGACCACGCACCATTTCTCGATACCCGACGATTTTTCTGCCATAAGGGCTGCGACAGTTCCAGCTTGTTGATCCTTTTGGCTCTTCTTCTGTGGGCAATCTGATGATTTGTGACCTTTCTGTTTACAAATGTGACACTTGAACCTAAATGGAAGTTGGTCAGTGGTGCGAGTGGTTGTTGGTTTCTTGAATTTATTTTTCTTTACCAACAATGCGTCCGATTGTTGACTTCTCCAGTTCTCACTTCTTGCTTCGCTTTCCTCAATTATTTTTATTTGTAGAATTTCGGGTGTCGGCAATTCATCCCTGGACAGGATAGCATACCGAAAATTTTCGAATGATTCTGGAAGGCTGTGCAACATAATTATGGCTAGTAGGTCTTGATGGATTGGAATTTCCATGTCTTGCAATTTCCCAACTAATTCGATGAAATTAGATAAATATTCTTTCACACTTTGTCCTTCTTTCATTCGAGCCGTAATGAATTGTCTCAGAAGTGTTGCTTTTTTCGCTGGACCGGTTGATTGATGAATTTGTTTCAATTTCATCCAGACATCCCTTGATGTTTTACATCCTTTGATGTGTTTGAGCTCAGATAGTGACAACGTCAAAATCAAATCAGATTTCGCATCTTGATCATCATTTTCCCATTTCTCTGCCGCTCCGGAAGTTTCTGGTTTTGTTGGATCAATTACTGGCTTTTGATTTTTTCCATAGACGAAGTCCCACATTCTGCTCTTCCTCAAGAGGGCTTCGACTTGTAGGTATTTGCCAAGTGTCAAAATTGTCTTTTGACAAAGGTTCAATCCAAAACTTGGTAGAACTCATTTTTCAAAATTCTTCAACTTCTCTTGGCTTCTTCAAGTCTTTTATTTCCGTTTTGATCAGGAAATCAGCTGGCCCGTAACCTCTCGATTTGAAGAAACAATTTTTTGTAGAGAAAAATATTTTTCATCAAATTCTAAATTGTGAATGCAAGGAATTTGGTTTACTCATAATTTCTATGAAAATAGAAACCATGAGTTACAATAATTGTTACAATTATTGTAGGCTTCAATAGGAATGTTAGTCTCAGTATGTATGTATATTTGCACAGTTAGTGTTTTCTATTTTACTTCTGCCAGCCACAAAAATGAACTGATTTAAGCGTCCTTGGTCTTAAAACATTTATCTCACCTTGCAGAATATGTGGATATTCATTATATTCCGATAACTTGGCGTATTTTGATTTCAAGCGAGTTTTAAAATTTCCACAGTGAGTTTTAAGACTTTTTTAACCAAAACACCCTCCAAAGTACTCAACATAGAATAAAATTGTGTCAAAAATTTAAGAATCAAAAAATGGGAGTATTTTTTGTTACCTACTCACCATTGTTTTAATTGATTTATTTATTTTTATATTCTTCTTCTGTTACATTTAATAATCTGTAACATGTACAACCTAATAACCCACTTTCTACCAGCTTTGCCGTTCACTTTGAGGATCCAAGGCTGATCTTCAGGCTTGTACTTGCGCGTTATAATACCAAACTTTTTCCTCCTCGCTTCTTCTCTCGCTTCGCGTCCGTATTCGCTTCCGGCGCCAAATCTGATTGAAAAAGATGATTTTTCCATCAAGCACAACCAAATAAAGATCATGATTAATCGTGCAATCATGGTAATTTAGAGGAATTTCTGTGAGTAACCATTGACGAAATTGTGAAGTCTTTACACGTTTTTACTTCTATATTTACAGAGTAAATGAAAGTATTGTAATCGTCTTGAAATCGAGAATCGAAAAAGATTGATTTTTGAATAGATAATTTGGATAATTTTCAATAATTCCTTAAGGTAGGATAATTTTTTTTCTTTTCAAAAAGTTGTGGAAAAGATAAATTTGAAAATCATAAGTAGAAGAGAAAAGAGGATCACTTTGGCTGTTCATCGTCGTGTCTCGAAAATTCCTTCGCGTTGTTTTCCCTCTCCATTTTGACTTGGGTCCATTTAGAGAAATCGGTATTGGTAGCAGAGTTGAATCTCATAACGTGGTATTTCTTGCGGACATTTCTGTATTACAAACAATTCAGGGTGAGATATCATTCGTATTTTATAGAAATTTCTGACTAAGTAATTGTGGGATAAGAATTTTCCTCACTTGGGCACCCGTATGGAAAATTCTTGCACGGTGGGAGGAGCCGACGGCTGAAATTAGGATTCAATTTTTTTTACGATGAGGTACTAAGTAGGTGCCAATACCTAATGATTTTGAAAAAAATGCTTATAAGTAGATTAGTGACATGGGTACCTACTTAATTTGTCTCGGTATCACAGAAAATAAAGTTCGAATAGAAGGAACAGGTAAGTTTATCACCATATCGTGGGTGAAGTGGCAACATGACCTAACTCATTTTTCTTAAATTTCCAGGAGATACCAAAAACATTTTCTGACGGTGTTAAATATGATGAGGAGGACTTTTTATGACTCGATTTTTCACACTAAAGGCCGTATCACACGTCGGACCGTAAGCCGCAGACACGAGGGTGGGGACGGAGTTGCCATGCGTTGAAACGTTAACCTGACACGAACAGCGGACTGCTATCGATACCCTCAGTATCGCGATATAATAAAATTGATCGTGTCACAGGGAAATTCCGATGCGAATGCAATCGATATATCGTTTGGGACAACAAAAACCCCGCGTCTCGATACAATACGTTATAACCAGTGGAAGGCTACCGTTTGCAGACACGGCAAAGATGGAATGTTTTGCCGTGCCGTTGCCATCGATAAAGTGGGGGTCGGAAGCGTCGCTGATTGGCTGATGCGTTCTCCCCTTCTCTCCACCGGTGACGTTACGTTGGTCTGCCAGTGGGCTGGGGAGGAGAACGGTCTGACGTGTGATAACCTGCGTTATTTCGTCCAACCCGAGCTCACCGATCGATTCAGCGCAAAAATTTGAATCTAGTACCAATCTTAAATCAAGACGGTCGAAAAATAAATTAGGGCACGTTGCCATTTCACCCTCGATCAAAATATGTATAATTTTTAAATAGAAAAATGTACAGAGACAATTCCATCGGAACCTTGCTATTAACATTTTGATCAACAGATAGAGAGATGCTTTTATTTGCCGATACAAAATCATTCGTGGAGTTATGGTCAATGGTGAATTCAATGATGCTTAGGTGGTACGTTTTCACAATGATGAACAAATAGGTATCAAAAGAAAAAAAACGCTGCTAAGTAGATTAGTGACACGGGTACATTATTAAATAATAAATAATAAAATAAAAAGACAAATTTTGTCTGGGTATCTCAGAAAATAAAGTTCAAATAGTTGGAGTAGATCGGTTTACCATCATATCATTTGTGAAGTAATGGTCAAAGGTGAATTCAATGATGCTTAAATGGTGCGTTTTCACAATGATGAATAAATAAGTATAAAAAGAAAGAAACACTGAGCAATTAAACAAGACGATGGTTGACGAGGTCTCTTAGGGACAATGCCTTTCTACCTGGGAGTTACAAGAAGCAGGACCTACTTTCTTGGGAGGGCCCAGACACCCCATCTGCCTCACACCTCTTTACATTCCATTAATTAAACTGTCCACCCTATTAATAACAATTAATATTAATAATATAAGCTGGCTGATCCGAAAAACGTTCACTTTCTAATAGCCGAATCGCAGATTTGCAGTTCCGAACCTATAAACGAACGCCCTCGTGTAAAAAGTAGGTACCAAGGGTGGGAATGAATCTGATAAGGAATTCAACACCCGACATTTTCTTCTCCATCACGTTTTTGCCTTAAACCCATAGGTACTTTTGGCGCAAAACCGATCACTCCCCTGAAATCGACCACGCTGACCAAAATCTCGAAAAACCGCCAAATTCAATGTTTTTTAGTCAATATCTAAAGATTCGCGCCAAAAAACCCCAAAGTCAAATTTTTTTGTGTTGAAATTTTTCCTAGGCTAGAGCATTGGATTTTTTCAGCGAAATCGGTTTTATGCCTTTTTTCAGTCCAGGAGAGGCTTAGAAAATTGTCATTTTTTGTGTCATGTACTCATGCGTATTGCACTACATTATTTGTCTGAGTATCTCAGAAAATAAAGTTCAAATAGTTGGAGTAGGTCGGTTTATCATCATATCACTTGTGGAGTAATGGTCAATCGTGAATTCAATTATGTCAAAAAGGTACATTTTCACAATGATGAATAAATAGGTATAAAAAGAAAATACCTGGCGGCTGCTTTCTATGAAAGGTCTCCTGAGGAAAGGGCTAGAAGGCCGCCATTGTTAACCGCCTGTGACAGCTGTTATCAAGCTCCATTAACATAAGCTGGCTAATCCCAGCTTCACACTTTCAGTTACTAATTAGCCGAATCGCAGTTTAGCAGTTCTGAGCCAACAAACGGACGCGCTCGAGTAAAAAGGCGGTACCAGGGGTAAGGGTGAGAATGTTACAGCCGCCATTTTGTTTTCCTCACGTTTTAGCCTATAACCGATTGGAACATAGGCTGTAAATCCAAGAAAACTGCAAAAACTGCAATTTCGGCAGTGACACTGCCCCCAAAATTGACCCTGTTGACCAAAATCTTGAAAAAAATGCCAAACTTCACGTTTTTCTTGTAATTCTGACTGACAGGGAGTGAAAACTGGGTAGAAACCTTCAGGGGGAATCTAACAAGCCCGAAAAATTCGAAATCGGTTCAGAAGAACTCCCTAAAAAGACAAAAAAAAAACTCGAAAAAGGAGAAATCGCGCCAAGAAATTCCAAATTTAAGTAAAGTTCAAAAGTCCGAAAGTAAGTAAGTACGCAATAAGCCAATTTGGCTCAGCCAAAATGCCAACAAACAATATGGAGAAGGCAAATTAGATGTTGAGCCAGGAATTTTCTTATTATTCAAAAAGCTGACATACTTAATCACCGACTCATTGACACGATTAATTTAACTTTTACGAAAGAAAAATTTCACACAAGTACTCAGCAACAGAGCGCGTTACCGCCGCATTAGGGAGGAATAGTTAACTCGTATGACTTCTTGCAGTAGACAACGATAAGAGCAAACATTTCTCCCAATAATGCGGTATGACGCGCCCTGCGTGTTTTGGCCTACTGTACCTGTAACAGGTACCTATTAGGTCCCTCCTAATAAAGGGAAAAGCACCAATAGCGGACATGACACCAGTAGTGGACACTTGAACTGAAAAACTATAAAATAAGGATTTGAGACAACTTGGGGGGGATTCTCTTTTTTTTGTGCCACCATGTAACTATTCAAGACTAAGCACAACAAAGAAGAAGTCGATACGTAGAAAACCCTGAAGCAGAACGTGAAGACTAAGTTACACGACAGGCTAGTGCAAACAGGGAGCATTAGTTCCATTCCTTCCGTTCGAGCGCTGTCCGCGCTGTTCCAGTCATAAAGTCCGTTGCTAACTGTTCCTTCACACATTCCTTATACAGATCAGGTGACCTGGATGCTCGCTGCGCTCGCATCTCCAAGACAGGAAAACATCCCTCATCAGTCCAATTCGACACACTCATCAGTCAAACGCTAATCAAGCAAGATATTTTATAGCCTACCTACCTGTGTGCAGTGATAAAAAAAGAGGGTTGTTCTTATCGCTCTGCTGCTGCCAACAAGTTCGAACATTCTGATCTTGCTTGTCTGCTTACGCCGGTGTTTTATATTTTCTTTCTTGTGTGTACAAGAATTGTGCCACCAGTCACATTGTACGCCTTAGGATTAAACGCCTTGGTGTATCCAACACCTTCTCGGATAAGTAGGTAGGCTATAAAATATCTTGCATGATTAGTAGGGTGTCCCTTATATCGGAGAAAAATTTTTTTTTGGGAAATTTGATACGCATACCCTCTCATTTTTTTCTCTTAGGTCTAAAACTATCGTATGTGAAATAGTTTCCCCCTAGGATGACGTTAACCCGTGCCGAATCGTCGCCAAAGTTGGAATACACGAATTTGGGCTTTTTCTCTAAAATCGCCCCTTTCTTGAGACGCTCTGAAATTTCTTCTGGCAGTCGCGGTTGTTTGATTGACGTGAAATTTATACCATATATTTGAGTAATATTAACGAAGATCTGGTAAAAATTTGAAGAGGATTGATCGAAAAATACGATTGGTAGAAAAGGTTGAGTATTCAGATGTTGTCTCGTTTTTCCGAAAATAATTTAGCTCTTGCACTCACCCCGTAAGATGTTTACATGAACCTGTCAGTTCATGCATCTTCATAGGCATTAAATAAGGTGCTTGAACTAACATTCAAAAATGTGGGGTGAATTCGTATTATATTATCTCAAATCCGGGATCATCGCGACCGTGCATAAACGTGCAGCAACATGTCGATTCTGGATTCGCGCTCTGCCAATGTTTCATATTCTCCTCAGTAACCCTTTGTCATTGTCCAAAAGTCTGTTGCCTTCCTAGAGGCCGAGTTCTCCTCTTCAGGCTTGTTCACATGGCATACCCAATTGGCAGTTGAGAAGGAGATTGCGGATTATAAAAGTGTCTGGCCGATTGTGTTCAGGTCTCAAACCAATACGCCCTCTTCGTGGAAGACACTTTTTTCGGCAGTGATAGCAAGTACAGCCCTTTACGCTGCAGAAGCATGGAGTTTTTACCACTGTGAGCTGCTCGAAAGAGTTCAAGTTACAGCGGCCCTGCTTGGGTTGGGATGGAGCACGCCGTATTACCTCGTCAGGGCTTCAACTAGAACCCACCTCAAATTGCATATTGGGAAGGGAATGTTTAGCTGGTTTCTGAAACTCCAAAGTATGGGTAAAGAGCGGCTTCCTAGGACTCGCTTTTACAGGCTTCTAGAGCTTGGAAGCTCGCTGACCCCTGCAGTTCAGGCAGCTGCTCGCTCAGGCGGAGTGCGAGGGACTCCTGGAACCGCAGGATTTTGCCCGACTGAAACAACAGCGAGAACTCTTTGGAGGACGCTCTGCTCCGCCTGGAGGACGTTGAGGGCGCGAGTCAATCTTCTTTCAACCGAGTCCCAAGAAACGTAGGATGTCTGGGGGGCCTTCCGTACTTGGAGGCTGCCCTGCTCCTGTGCGCTAAGCGACTCCTAGCTCAGACAAGACTAGCAGGTCTCCCCTTCTGTCGGGTACCTATACTTGAACAGGCTCTGTATAAAATTCTCAGCAGATCGGAACTGCCAAGTTTGTGATCTGACAAAGCCAGACACCTTAGATCACCTAATCGCAGAATGCGCAGTGTTTCGAGCCGAGGGGCTCAAATTTTTGGGTGGTTGCACGCTCTCCAAGGGTGAATTGCTGCTAGTCATGACTATCAAGAACCCTGAAAGTTTTATTGGTTTCCTGCAGACGGTCCTTAGGCTCAGTTCCTTCAAGGTTTCAGAGGGAACTGTTTTCTGAGGAAAAATGTATTACATACTTTCCGCTTTTGGCCAATAGATATTTTTGGTAGATGCTTACTTAAGAAATTAAAAAAAAAACTCCGATGCATAATATTTAACGCTCAAGTAGGAGCTAATCTTTTCTCCAAAAGGAAAATATTTATTTTATCTTCACTTTTGTGCCTAATGAAATCTTGCCAACTTTTGTAATGGCCTTATTGGCTTCATACAAATAAACTCTTCTTTTTCTTCTTCTTCTTCTACTCCCAGCAGTTCTTTGAAAGCCTCTCTGAAGACGGGGTGAACATTTAAAGTCGATTCGTCAGAGATCTAATCTTAAGAGTCAGTAAAACCGACTGAATGCAAGTTTCCGATAAAACGGGCACCAACAATAGACTTACAAGATTTCTGTAGCCCGCAATTTCCATCCAATCCTCTTCAAATTTTTACCAGATCTTCGTTAATATTACTCAAATATATGGTATAAATTTCACGTCAATCAAACAACCGCGACTGCCAGAAGAAATTTCAGAGCGTCTCAAGAAAGGGGCGATTTTAGCGAAAAAGCCCAAATTCGTATATTCCAACTTTGGCGTCGATTCGGCACGGGTTAACGTCATCCTAGGGGGAAACTATTTCACATACGATAGTTTTAGACCTAAGAGAAAAAAATGAGAGGGTATGCGTCCAAAAATATTGAAGTTGAAAAATAAGGGACACCCTAGTAGGGTGTCCCTTATATCGGAGAAAAATTTTTTTTTGGGAAATTTGATACGCATACCCTCTCATTTTTTTCTCTTAGGTCTAAAACTATCGTATGTGAAATAGTTTCCCCCTAGGATGACGTTAACCCGTGCCGAATCGTCGCCAAAGTTGGAATACACGAATTTGGGCTTTTTCTCTAAAATCGCCCCTTTCTTGAGACGCTCTGAAATTTCTTCTGGCAGTCGCGGTTGTTTGATTGACGTGAAATTTATACCATATATTTGAGTAATATTAACGAAGATCTGGTAAAAATTTGAAGAGGATTGATCGAAAAATACGATTGGTAGAAAAGGTTGAGTATTCAGATGTTGTCTCGTTTTTCCGAAAATAATTTAGCTCTTGCACTCACCCCGTAAGATGTTTACATGAACCTGTCAGTTCATGCATCTTCATAGGCATTAAATAAGTTGAACTAACATTCAAAAATGTGGGGTGAATTCGTATTATATTATCTCAAATCCGGGATCATCGCGACCGTGCATAAACGTGCAGCAACATGTCGATTCTGGATTCGCGCTCTGCCAATGTTTCATATTCTCCTCAGTAACCCTTTGTCATTGTCCAAAAGTCTGTTGCCTTCCTAGAGGCCGAGTTCTCCTCTTCAGGCTTGTTCACATGGCATACCCAATTGGCAGTTGAGAAGGAGATTGCGGATTATAAAAGTGTCTGGCCGATTGTGTTCAGGTCTCAAACCAATACGCCCTCTTCGTGGAAGACACTTTTTTCGGCAGTGATAGCAAGTACAGCCCTTTACGCTGCAGAAGCATGGAGTTTTTACCACTGTGAGCTGCTCGAAAGAGTTCAAGTTACAGCGGCCCTGCTTGGGTTGGGATGGAGCACGCCGTATTACCTCGTCAGGGCTTCAACTAGAACCCACCTCAAATTGCATATTGGGAAGGGAATGTTTAGCTGGTTTCTGAAACTCCAAAGTATGGGTAAAGAGCGGCTTCCTAGGACTCGCTTTTACAGGCTTCTAGAGCTTGGAAGCTCGCTGACCCCTGCAGTTCAGGCAGCTGCTCGCTCAGGCGGAGTGCGAGGGACTCCTGGAACCGCAGGATTTTGCCCGACTGAAACAACAGCGAGAACTCTTTGGAGGACGCTCTGCTCCGCCTGGAGGACGTTGAGGGCGCGAGTCAATCTTCTTTCAACCGAGTCCCAAGAAACGTAGGATGTCTGGGGGGCCTTCCGTACTTGGAGGCTGCCCTGCTCCTGTGCGCTAAGCGACTCCTAGCTCAGACAAGACTAGCAGGTCTCCCCTTCTGTCGGGTACCTATACTTGAACAGGCTCTGTATAAAATTCTCAGCAGATCGGAACTGCCAAGTTTGTGATCTGACAAAGCCAGACACCTTAGATCACCTAATCGCAGAATGCGCAGTGTTTCGAGCCGAGGGGCTCAAATTTTTGGGTGGTTGCACGCTCTCCAAGGGTGAATTGCTGCTAGTCATGACTATCAAGAACCCTGAAAGTTTTATTGGTTTCCTGCAGACGGTCCTTAGGCTCAGTTCCTTCAAGGTTTCAGAGGGAACTGTTTTCTGAGGAAAAAATGTATTACATACTTTCCGCTTTTGGCCAATAGATATTTTTGGTAGATGCTTACTTAAGAAATTAAAAAAAAAACTCCGATGCATAATATTTAACGCTCAAGTAGGAGCTAATCTTTTCTCCAAAAGGAAAATATTTATTTTATCTTCACTTTTGTGCCTAATGAAATCTTGCCAACTTTTGTAATGGCCTTATTGGCTTCATACAAATAAACTCTTCTTTTTCTTCTTCTTCTTCTACTCCCAGCAGTTCTTTGAAAGCCTCTCTGAAGACGGGGTGAACATTTAAAGTCGATTCGTCAGAGATCTAATCTTAAGAGTCAGTAAAACCGACTGAATGCAAGTTTCCGATAAAACGGGCACCAACAATAGACTTACAAGATTTCTGTAGCCCGCAATTTCCATCCAATCCTCTTCAAATTTTTACCAGATCTTCGTTAATATTACTCAAATATATGGTATAAATTTCACGTCAATCAAACAACCGCGACTGCCAGAAGAAATTTCAGAGCGTCTCAAGAAAGGGGCGATTTTAGCGAAAAAGCCCAAATTCGTATATTCCAACTTTGGCGTCGATTCGGCACGGGTTAACGTCATCCTAGGGGGAAACTATTTCACATACGATAGTTTTAGACCTAAGAGAAAAAAATGAGAGGGTATGCGTCCAAAAATATTGAAGTTGAAAAATAAGGGACACCCTAATGATTAGCGTTTGACTGATGAGTGTAACGAATTTGACTGATGAGGGATGTTTTTCCGTCTTGGAGATGCGAGCGCAGCGAGCATCCAGGTCACCTGATCAGGATCCAGGAATGTGCGTAGGAACAGTTAGCAACGAGCTGTACGGACTGTAATACTGGAACAGCGCGGACAGCGCTCGAACGGAAGGAATGGAACTAATGCTCCCTGTGGGCACTAGCCTCTCGTCTAAGTTACCCCTCTGTTTCCGGGCCTTTGGATGTTGCCAAAATGGTTAAGAAACTGATGTGAGTTATTAAGCATAAATTCAGTGTTTTCGGTTAATATACTTGTATTACCATTGTGTTTCTGACATTAAAAACCTGTCCGCCTTGGGTACACTGGGTGTCCGCTACTTCAACATTTCAAAATTTTGGTGTCTACTACCTACTGGTGCATCATGGTCTCACGGAAAAAGCTGAATGTCGTCGCTTAAGAAGCAACAAGTGCTAACGCAATTTTTGGCCAAATTGTCATTCTCATACCGTTGGATTCGTCTTTTCAAGTCCGATCGATTGGTGAGTCGATAATTTTTCTAAAAAAATCGATAGTATGGAAAAATCGATTGAAGGTGATTGCTGCTAATGAAGTCCTTCTGCAACAACCTGCTATCGCAATCAGTTCAGTGCCGTGACCCTATCAGCAAACTTCGATCAAACTCAACTCCGAAATCAACGTCGACTTCGAGATCAAAATCAACTTCGAGATCAAAGTCAACTTCGAGATCAAAGTCAACTTCAAGATCAAAATCAGCTTCGAGATCAAAGTCAACTTCGACTTCAAACTCAACTTCAAGTTCAAAGTCAACTTCGAGTTCAAAGTCAACTTCGAGATCAAAATCAACTTCGAGATCAAAGTCAACTTTGAGTTCAAACTCAACTTCGAGTTCAAAGTCAACTTCAAGATCAAAATCAACTTCGAGATCAAAGTCAACTTCGAGTTCAAACTCAACTTCGAGATTAAAGTCAACTTCGAGTTCAAACTCAACTTCGAGATCAAAGTCGACTTCGAGTTCAAACTCAACTTCGAGATCAAAGTCGACTTTGAGATCAAAGTCGACTTCGACTTCAAACTCAACTTCAAGTTCAAAGTCAACTTCGAGTTCAAAGTCAACTTCGAGTTCAAAGTCAACTTCGAGATCAAAGTCAACTTTGAGTTCAAACTCAACTTCGAGTTCAAAGTCAACTTCAAGATCAAAATCAACTTCGAGATCAAAGTCAACTTCGAGTTCAAACTCAACTTCGAGATCAAAGTCGACTTTGAGATCAAAGTCGACTTCGAATTCAAACTCAACTTCGAGTTCAAACTCAACTTCGAGTTCAAAGTCAACTTCGAGTTCAAAGTCAACTTCGAGATCAAAATCAACTTCGAGATCAAAGTCAACTTCGAGTTCAAACTCAACTTCGACTTCAAAGTCAACTTCGAGTTCAAACTCAACAGTTGAGTTTGAAGTTACTTCGAGTTCAAAGCCAACGTCGAGATCAAACTCAACTTCGAGATCAAAGTCAACTTCAAGTTCAAACTCAACTTCGAGATCAAAGTCGACTTCGAGATCAAAGTCAACTTCGAATTCAAACTCAACTTCGAGTTCAAAATCAACTTCGAGATCAAAGTCAACTTCGAGATCAAAGTCAACTTCGAGATCAAAGTCAACTTAGAGTTCAAAGTCAACTCAAAGTTTACTTCGAGTTCAAACTCAACTCAAAGTTTACTTCGAGTTCAAACTCAACTCAGAGTTTACTTCGAGTTCAAACTCAACTCGAAGTTTATTTCGAGTTCAAACTCAACTCAAAGTTTACTTCGAGTTCAAACTCAACTTCGAGTTCAAAGTCAGAGTCAACTTCGAGATCAAAGTCAATTTCGAGTTCAAAGTCAAATTCAACTTCGAGATCAAAGTCAACTTCGAGTTCAAAGTCAACTTCGAGATCAAAGTCAACTTCGAGTTCAAACTCAACTTCGAGATCAAAGTCAACTTCGAGATCAAAGTCAACTTCGAGATCAAAGTTTACTTCGAGTTCAAACTCAACTCAAAGTTTACTTCGAGTTCAAACTCAACTTCGAGTTCAAAGTCAACTTCGAGTTCAAACTCAACTTCGAGATTAAAGTCAACTTCGAGTTCGAAGTCAACGTCGAGTTTAAACTCAACTTCGAGATCAAAGTCAACTTCGAGTTCAAACTCAACAGTTGAGTTTGAAGTTACTTCGAGTTCAAAGCCAACTTCGAGATCAAACTCAACTCCGAGATCTAAGTCAACTTCGAGTTCAAACTTAACTTCTGATACTGATAATATGTGACAAACTGATAATATGTGATAATAATTTTCTATTCAGAGTTTGTATTTTAAAAAAAGTTTAAATAAATGGGTCGTTTAATTACTTTAAAAAAATTTATTCCGCCCTAGCTGGGAATTGAATCCGGCATCTCATATAATTCTTATTCATTCTGCTATTACAAATTTGGTTCAATAAAGTAAATAAATTTTAATGAATTTTGGAGGTTTAAATTGGTTATTGGTACCTATTAAAAATTAAGATAAAAGATATTCACCAATAAAATAAAAGTTTGCAGTGCCAAATCATAACTAGAAAGGCACAGAACAAATCCTGCTATCGCAGAAAAGCAGTTGCTGATGGGTGCTATCGCACCAGTTTTTATATCTAATGTATTTTTTAATATTTTCCAACCAAAACGTGATTGAGCGAGAGGAAATTAACTGTATAAATACGTTCAATGAATCCAAGATAGGAAATTTTGGGAAATACAAAGTTTTTTGTCTCTCCTGAAAAGTTGGGAAAACTGCAAAGCACCTGTTAGTTCTTAAGCGACGATTTAAGGCTTTTAATCGTTACGACAAAGCAATAATTAATTATTATAAGTAATTATTACAAATGGATAGGAAAACGTGCCCAGAAAGATTTTAATCGCGAATCATGAAGCAGAACAAAATTAAATTGGTTACTTGAGGGTTGCTCATAGCTGGCTGTTTGTGAGGCGGTTCTCACAGGAGGGCGATCGTTCGAAACTTTTAAATAGGCATAAATAATGGTGATAGTTTCTGGGATATTATTATAAAGGATCTTCACAATTTGAGTAGGGTAAGCAAAATCCAAAACCACGATAGAAACACAATTGACTTCGGGCCACCCGAATGAGGACGCCGTTTGTTGTTGTTGTTGCCGTTTGCACTCACACGTCGTCTCTTCTTCTTCTTCTTTTTCCCTTTTTCATGTCCCATCTGAACGATATGGCGGACAGAGGTTTTCAACGTCTCCTCAAATTTTTTCTTCTTGGGACTTCTTCTTCTTCTTCTCGATAGTCTTTCGGGCTGGCCGAATGACTGTCTTGTTTGAGACATGTAGGACAGCGTCTTTGACTATTTATCGACTGTTAAGTGCAACACTGCCCAACTCAAAGTATCGTGTCTTTTTGGAGCGTCTGGGTTGCCTCTTTCTCAAAATTTGAATTGGTGACAACCATAGATCGTATGGCGAACGGATTGGGCAGTCTGGCACCTTCACAGTCGATATATTGAGTTAATATTATTGACCCGTGGCGAGGGCAACTCGGGCAAGCAGTTTCTTTGCTCAAGAACTAGCATAACTCACAGGGCCGTCCAGAGCCAAGCCGGGCCCCGGGGATAAAGACTCGACCGGGCCCCCCCCCCGGTCAATAAAAGCATTTTTTCTAATTTGCATATTAGTACGTAAAAGGCCCACGGGCGGGCCCGGGCCCCCTTGGGCCCCGGGCCCCGGGGATTTTGCCCCCCCTGCCCCCCCCTCTGGACGGCCCTGATAACTCATGTCTATGATTCTTAAGTTACGAATATAGTTGGTACTGCTTGCCATGTTTCGTACTGAGAATTCGCCACTGATAACATAATAATATTATATGGGTGATTATAATAATATTATATTCTATCTATTCTAATATTCTATAATATCATAATAATATTATATTTATATTATTATTATAATTATATTATATAAATTATCATTCGCCCCATCGTCTTATGACCCGAGATCAATCGCCCCAGTGTCATTTGACCCGAGATCATTCGCCCAAAGTTCAAACGCCCCACTGTCATTTGACCCAAGATCATTTCCCCCGTTTTTTTCCTATTTTAATTAATTTTTTCAAAATAATTATGGTAGGTAAATATTATATTGAAAATAAATACTGAAAAATGTGCTGCGTTATTCGCCCCTGTGTCATTTGAACTCGAAGTTGACTTTGATCTCGAAATTGACTTTGATCTCGAAGTTGAGTTTGATCTCGAAGTTGAATATGATCTCGATGTTGAGTTCGAACTCGAAGTTGACTTTGATCTCAAAGTTGACTTTGAACTCGAAGTTGACTTTGATCTCGAAGTTGAGTTTGAACTCGAAGTTCACATTGATCTCGAAGTTGACTTTGATCTCGAAGTTGACTTTGATCTCGAAGTTGAGTTTGATCTCGAAGTTGAATTTGATCTCGAAGTTGAATTTGATCTCGATGTTGGGTTTGAACTCGAAGTTGACTTTGATCTCGAAGTTGACTTTGATCTCGAGGTTGAGTTTGAACTCGAAGTTGACTTTGATCTCGAACTTGAATTTGATCTCGAAGTTGAGTTTAAATTCGAAGTGGACTTTGAACTCGAAGTTGACTAAGATCTCGAAGTTGATTTTGAACTCGAAGTTGACTTTGAACTCGAAGTTGACTTTGATCTTGAAGTTGTGTTTGAACTCGAAGTTGACTTTGAACTCGACTCAGGATTAAAAAAACCGAAATGAAATCGAAAAATAACTAATTACACATAACAGCTAAATAAATAACACATAAATAGCTAATAACAGCTGCCCCAATAACAGCTGCGAACCAACGATAACAAACAAAACCCGTGGAAACCACAGAGCATGGATGCTTCGGGCGAGTTTACTCCAGCACGCATGCTACCTTGGGCTCTTGTGTTGGGTCTCTGAAAACAGAACTCTTTTGGCCACAAGCGCCCTCGTCCTCTCCGAGGCCTAAAGTAGGTTCGGGCAACCCGAGGTTCAGAAACACTCTTAGCAAACGAACCTTTACATTATCTAGTAATCCTTTAAGGCCCGGTTTTTCGATTTATGTGAAGCTGGATTCGAAGTTGGATTCATCCAAGGACGCTTGCAATAACTAATTTCCAAGAAATTTTCAGTATGACCGTCAATGAAAATAAGTCCTTGGTGGAATGTAGTGCAAGCGTCCTTGGATAAAACTAGCTTTGAATGAATTGATTAACCGGCCCCAAAATGAAAAGATGAATGATCCAAGGATGAGATCTTTACTACAGGATTTTAGTGAGTAAATTATCTGAGGATGAGATGCGAATCGCGCATGATGCGATAACGACGCAACATGCTACAAACATACTTGCGTGGGGCAAGATGACTAGAAAGCTATCCAGGCATTTTATCTTCTATCGTCTATGGGTTTGTTCCAGGAGCGTGAGCGTTGGCATGAAAAGTAAACCAGTGGTGCGTAGATAACACACAATACTTCCATATTTTGAAACGTAAAATTGTGACACAATTTGATCATATTTTGACTGCTTTTAAGGGTGTTCAGGTCAAAAATATCGAAAAATTCACTATTCAAATTTCATAATTCGCCCAAAATAAAAAAAAACAGATTTTCGGAACATAAAAAAGATCCTCATAATCTGCAAGGTAAAACAAAGATTTCAAGACCAAGAACGCTCAAATCGGTTCATTTGTGTGGCCGGAAAAAAAATAAAATAGAAAACACTAAAAATGCAAATATATCGGAAGTACTGTGTGTTATCCGAATTTCGATTAAACAGGGTGTTAGGTCATGCCGAGACAAACATTTCAGTTCAAGAAATTTGAAAAAAGGTTGAGAATTGAGGGAGCTATGGCCATTTTTGTAAATGACCACAGACGCACACACCCACACTTGTTCAGGAAGTGATTCTGAGTAAATGTGTATAAGAAAAAGTTTTTTCTGAAGCTCCGTTCCGATTCTCGATTTTAGGACGATTCCAATACTTCCATTTACCTACTCTGTAAATATGGAAGTAAAAAGTTTGTTAGGCAACTCCCAAGCTAAGGCGATGCCCACACTCACGCTCCTGACACAAACCCTACATTAGTGAAATTTACTATTATTTATCAATGTGCTATTTCCACAGTGAACCTGCAAAACTTCGTAAGTTGAGTTTTTGGGTTTTGAGTTCTACGTATAAAACAACTCCTTGCGCAT
The DNA here is from genome assembly GCA_036186465.1 of Nesidiocoris tenuis. Lineage (NCBI taxonomy): Eukaryota > Metazoa > Arthropoda > Insecta > Hemiptera > Miridae > Nesidiocoris > Nesidiocoris tenuis. The sequence goes on from AP028917.1 coordinate 8,646,175, forward strand.
CTCCTCAAATCAAGAAAATGCACTCAAGCTGCTTTCACTATCGAAAAGCTGCTTGAGGGGTCGGGACAATTCGTTACCTAATTTAATTGGTCGATGTCGAAACCATCAAATTTCATTGGCGTTTCCATGCCAAGTCCTTTGGGAAATTTTTTCACCTTCTCTAAAATTTCGGATTTTGAACATACGAGGTTTTGCAGTTTCACTATCGATTTATTATTTATTGTACCTATTATTTATTATTTATTGTAGGTGCCTACTATTTATTATTTAACGTAGGTACTATTTATAATTCTATTGTACCCACTATTTATTAGTAGGTATTTAATAATTTACTTATTTTTATTGATTGTATTAAATATTATTCCATAATGATCCAAAGTCGGCCCCACACTATCCGATTGCTGGCCGTTTGAGGGGTGATGAACATGAGAACGTGGCTTGGAAATCCTAATCAAATTTATTGGGTTCGATGCCGTCGCCACCTCGACCAGTCAGTGCAATGCATTTTCTTACCCACTCAACCAGCAGTAATAGGGTAGTGTATGTCTGACTTTAGGGCCGGATATATAATTATAAGGATTAATCATAAAAGGATTAATTATAATTATAATTATAATTATAAGGATAATCATGAAATTTGGTACCTACCTAATACTTAAGTAGGTAATAATAATTGATAATAATATCAACATATTACCTAATTGTCAAACTTATTAAAAAAAAAGAGACGAGTAAAGAAGTTGAAAATTTGAAAACAAAATACCCATAAAATCTGGAATTGAGGAAGAGGGGAGCTCCGAGCGGACAACTCGCCAACCCAAAAGCGGGCCACCTCCTCGCCGACGCACCACCCGACGGCTCCCAACGTATTGGTGGGGGAAGGCCGCCCGGAGCTGGTGGCTCATTCCCGAGGCCTTTCAGTTCGATGGATTTTGCCCGACGGCGAACAACCGCCGCATCCGCGATCGAGTGACGCGTCGTGCCGTTTCCACGCATCCGCCGAAATCGACGATTCGAGCTCGCGAGTTTTGCGGCCGGTGACACTTCCACGCGATAAAAACGACGTCGACTGGAATTCCGTCGATTTTCCCGCCGTGAGTAAATGTTGGATTTCGTGAGAAAATTGTCCGAATTTCAACCGAGGAGCGTTCGTACCGGGCTTTTCTCCGGGCCGGAGGTGGGGGCCAGGGCCGCCCGCTGCCGCCGCGCTCCGAGTCGCCAGCTCGCGCAGTTTTAATGGGATCCGAGTCCTCGTGAACTGTTATGGCGGGCAGGAGCGCCGCTCGCTGTTCCGTCGGTTTGTTTTTCTGCCCCGCCCGTTCCCGTCGCCGAGAAGTTTCCGTCTGTGAAAATATGTTCCCGTCTCACTTTTGATGGAATGAATTCCGCAAACACTTCCAACATAGGTGAGTCACCTTACACAATAGTTATTATTAGGTAATGCTATTAATAATTTATCATAACATGATTAGGTATTTATTTAGGTATATTATACCTAGCATTCGTTTTTTGTTATAATGACTTTATTGGAAGGAGTTTCAGCGAAAATTTTATACGATTTTACAAAGTAAAAATAAACGAATAAATGAATGTTTATATTGAAACGAAATAATAATTAACGAGATAGTCTTTTAATATAAGGAATATTATTCCAGTTAGGTAGGAAGCTATGAAGTTTGTCAGAAGGCGTGTTAAATTAACGTACGTAAATTAAAGTGTAAAATCTTTAAAAATTAAAATCTTCAAGATTCGAAAGAGATGCTAAAATCAAAATAGGTACCTACTTAAAGTTACCGAAGTATGACAAATATCCAAGTATTCTGCAAGGTACAATCGAAGATTTTAAAACCGGCGAAGCCCCAATCGCTTCATTGTGTGGCCAGAAAAAATAAAATAGAAAACACTTGCGTAAAGTGCAACTACTGCATAATATGATAGTAACTACTGATAATATCATAGTTAATATCATAGTGAGAACCACAGTTCTCTGATGGTATAATATCATATCATGTCATATAAATAACAGAAAAAAACGCTGCTAAGTAGATCAGTGGCATGTGCACATCAGTTTTCGGTATATCCGAAGAACTCTGCAAATTTTGCACAGGGGTTCATTTTTCGATTGCAGAGACAAATCTTACGATATATAGGTTCTCCTTAAACACGGAATTTAGTTGTTATTATTCTAGAATTTTAGTATAAATTGGTATTTTAGAGGGGGATTTAGAAAAACGTTTTTTCAACCCGGCAAAAAGTAATCATCCTCTTTGCTCGGTCCTCCTTGCTTGACCTACCTATCTATCTTTTCAACGCAAGGCGTCGTTAATTTTTGTTGAAATCATGATTTAATCTATTCTTATTTACCTACATAACCAACAGAATAATAATAATTATTGAATTCTCTGAATGCTGAAATTAAAAATTCGTCAAGAATGCCTCAGAACATTTGTTAAAGCCTGTCTCGTTCGTATGTTGCCAAGCGCAACTGGTCGTAGTGTGAGTGCGTCACCATGTTGGTGTAATAGGCTAGTGGTCGTAAGTAGATCAATCAACCGTATCTAAGAGCCGAGGCCAAATTCTCAACTTTTTCCAATTTTTGTTTTGCTGATTTGTGTAATTCGACCAAATTCTTTAAATTGAAGATATCGGGAGGATAGAAGTTTTTGTGGGAATTCCAACGAGTGGAAAACGAATTTTGTGGCTCGAGTAGTTTTCGAGTCATTAAAAATTGTAGAAATTTTCAAAAACTCAAAACTGCTTCACTAAAACTGCAATAACTCCTAAACGGTTTGAGCTACCGGCGTGGCGATGGTCTCATTCGATTTAGCATAGAAAAATCTATAGAAAATGATGTGTCACATGCCTATGTTTCAAATTTCCAGAAAAGCACGAATTTTTTCCCACTTCAACAGCTGTTTTACTGGCCTTAAAATTAAGGTAGGGTTCTGTCGAGATGTTAGGACCAACTAGATACGGAACCAGATTTTTGGTGAAAATTTCAAAAATTTACAAAAACTCCTTCCCCCTGAAAAACCCCGGACGGCGGACGGCGTACGGCGGACGGACAAAAAATTTTTATTGCAGATTCGGATTCTACACCCCTTGAAACGTAAACCAACAAATTTTCAGGGGGTGTTAAAAAATTTTTTTTTCCTGACCGATTACAAAGGTTCATTTCTATGGAAAAATGAACCAAAATTGCCAATTTCGTTTTACTTCCACACATGAAAGAATGAATGAACAAATCTACATTTCCTTTAAATTTACATTTAGAATTTAAGTACTGATGGAAATTGATTGTAAGTAATTGTCCTAAATCGACAATCGGAACGGAGCTTCGTAAAAAACTTTTACCTACTTATACCGTTCTACTCAGAACCACTTGGTGAACAAGTGTGTGCGTATCCGATTGCGCGTCTGTTCATCCGTAATTATTTCCAAAAATGTCTACCTGTGTAATCGGTTTGGAAATTTTGTTTACAACGCCCCCTCAAACGTTGACCATTAACGTGTCAGAGGGTCTAGTACGCAAATCTGCAATTAAACCAGTGGTGCGTAGATAACACACAATACTTCCATATTTTGAAACGTAAAATTGTGACACAATTTGATCATATTTTGACTGCTTTTAAGGGCGTTTACGCCAAAAATATAGAAAAATTCACTATTAAAATTTTAAAATTCGCCCAAAACGAAAAAACGCCACATTTTCGGAACATAAAATATCCACATATTTTGCAAGCTTAAACAAAGATTTTAAGACCAAGAACGCTCAAATCGGTTCATTTTTGTGGCCGGAAAAAAATAAAATAGAAAACAATGCAAGTATCAAATGTATCAGAAGTACTGTGCGTTATCCAAATTTCGATTAAACAGGGTGTTAGGTCTTGCCGAGACAAACATTTCAGTTCAAGAAATTCGAAAAAAGGTTGAGAATTGAGGGAGTTATGGTTATTTTTGTAAATGACCACAGACGGACAGACGGACTAACGGACACACAGACACTTGTTCAGGAAGTGATTCTGAGTAAAAGTGTATAAGAGAAAGTTTTTTCTGAAGCTCCGTTCCGATTCTCGATTTTAGGACGATCACAATACTTCCATTTACTCTGTAAATATGGAAGTAAAAATTCTGATAAGTAGATTTGTGGCAGGGTATATTATTTTTCTGGGTATCGCCGGAAGTAAAGTTCGAGCGATAGAATTAGGCATCATACCTATCCTACGGATTGTAGAAGCCGAAATTCGTATATACCAGTTATGTGAACTATATCTGTTTATTTAGAGGCCTTGAGCCATTTCTGCTGAGTAGGCTAAGGAAGTCTATATTAGCGATCCGCTGCCTGCGAGCAGCAGTCTTTCTCTCGTAGAGCTCATCAGAGTCGGTCTAGCTTTCGTACGTAATAATTCTTTGTGAATTTTTCTGGAATTAATAAACAACGTTTTTTAAAAACGAAATTTCCGTTCATCCGAACTTAACTGGCGCAGTCCCGTGAGCACGTACCGCGAATATAGAAAGTAATCGACCATTCGCGATCGGTATCGTGTAAACCTACTCCCAGACCGTACGACTTCAAGAAGCTGACCGGAGACTCCTCACAGTACCGCGGTAATGAATTACCCCCTGTGAGTACGAACAATTTTTCTTCTTCGAAATTCTTCAATTTCGCTTCAATTCAAATTTGGCCCAACCCGTGGCAAATTTGACGATCTTCCTCGGAGAGAACAACCCGAAGTTCCTCGAGTCTCAGAAGGACCACCTGTTCCCTGAGAAACCAACATTTTATTTTCTCAATCGAGAATAATTATTATTTTCGAGTCGACCAGAGAACACCGTGAGAGCATATCACCTTCTCTGTCGCTCCATCCGCATTCGCAGCCGAGCTTTCTTTGCTTAACACAGCGGAATCTTCTTATCTCCTTCACCGTCCGACCGGACCTCAGCAGAGAACGTCGAGAACGTCGTTCGATACTTCCCTTATCTTCTAATTTACTCTTGTAAAACCGTAGTCTTAAGACCGACTCATTTCAGCTTCAACTTTTCCTTTTCAGCTTATTGATATTATATTTCTTATCCGAATAATTTGATTAACATTTTTGTTTTCAGCAATTTTATCTCTTAAATCTTGCATTTTTTTGTATAAAATTCTGACTAACAAATTTTGAATTCACTAGGTACCCGATAAATTTAAAGGCTTCAAAATTCCCAAATCTTTGAAAAAGTACGTTCACACCCATCTAGGGAGGTTTACGAATTTAGAATCCATTCCAGAAAATCTTCATTCTGAACTTGAAAACCACCCCTCTCTAGAGATGGCTAATGCTAACGTACAAGCCCAAGAAGACATGACCAATAGGGAGATAATCGAAAGCCAACAAAACCAAATTCAACAACTCCATGCAATGGTTAGGGATTTGCTTGTAAGAGAAGTAGTCCACCATCAGGAAGGACCAATTGGAAACCAAAGACCAACGCTAACGCGCGGGGATTTGGACTCTATTCCCCAATTTGACGGCACCCCCGAAGCCCTTCACGAATTCCTAGAAATTACTCAGAAACTATACCAAATTTTCTTCATCCCTGACGAGCCGGAAAATTATCAAAATTTCAAGCTAATCTCTGGCATTAAATCAAAAATCCTCCCACCAGCTAGATACGACATCTCTTCTCAAAATCTAACCACTTATGAACAAATTAGGGACGCCCTACTAGAAACTTATACAGACCGACGTGACGACGTCACTTTACTGATTGAACTAACCAAACAAAGGCAATTAGAATCGGAATCGCCATTCACATTCCATACCAGGGTAGTTAAAATTCTCAATACATTGTCGGCCTATCTAAAAAATCACAACAGAGAAAAAGCGGAGATACTAATAACAGAATACCAGAAAGTAGGATTGAGGATCTTTCTATTAGGTCTAAGAGAGCCTATGGGCAACTCAATAAGAACAAAGGATCCCCCTAACTTGGGTGTCGCCTTGTCAATTTTAACGAACGAATTTCAACTCCAGAGCAACCCTAGAACGGCTCCACAGCCTCTCAAAAAACCCCCACTTCAACTCCAAAATTTCAAAAACCCACAGTATTCCAACTTTAAACCAAATAATAACTTTAGGCCAAACCCCAATTGGAAACCGAATCCGACCCCGAACCCGCAAAAGAATCAGACAAACCAATTTTCGAGACAACCTCAAAACCAGGGACCGTCTTCTTTCCAAAATCATCCGAAACCTTCCTTCTCGGTCCAAAAGCCCATTCAACCGCCTAGGCCTGCTAGTACACAGGCAGTTCCTATGTCGTGGCGTACCTCGAATCCGAATTTCCATAATATGGAAACCGGACAGGAAACTGGAAACGAATTAGAAAATCCCGGGGACAACGAAACAGAAGACCAAATCGAGTACGACCAAAATTATGCACCCGATCAGGAGCATTTTTTAGGCGATACCGGCCTTCCCCAAGAATTCCCAGATTCGAACTGATGAATCTTGAAAAAAGAACCATCAGCGAGTTACCTTACGTCCTAATTCCAAAATCCAACCTCAAAATTCTTATTGACACAGGTAGCACCAAAAGTTACTGTAATCCAACTATAGCCAAAAATTTCTTCCAAAAGAAAATTTGTAAAGAACCTTTTATTGTCAAAACTGCTCATGGATCATCCAGAGGAAATTTTACCACTCTTGTACCCTGCGGTGAACTTTTCAAAACGAGATCCTTGAATTTAAAATTTAATATCCTCGAATTTCACAATGAATTTGACCTGCTACTCGGATTAGACAATTTGAAAATCTTAAAAGCATCAATCGACCTCGATAACCACCTTCTCAGAACCCCGAAAGTAGACATCCCTCTCCATTACCTGAGCTCTCAATTCGCCGATGTGAATCTGATCGATGCTCGTTGCATTCAGCAAATAAAAATTAGGGTTAAAAATATCGAAAACGGTAAAGCGCTTTTGCCATACACCAGAATCGGTAAACTCGAAATTCCGGAGTGCTTAATCCAAGTTAAAGACCACGAAACATATGTCAGAATTCTAAACCCAGCCAACACTGTCGGAAAATTTGCTCAAATTCAACCAGTCACTGCCGAAACGTTAGACCTAACTGACGCTAGTGGAAAACCCAAATTTCGAATTGTGATTGACTATAGGAAATTGAACGAAAAAACCATTCAAGACAAATACCCTCTCCCTCAAATTTCGGAACTACTAAATAACAAAGACGACGTTCATGATCCCCTCGAAAAGGAATTAGACGATGCCCTAGACGATTTCTTTGCCACTTGCACTCCTAACACCCTTGAAAAAATTACCGATCAATTAGAGTCAGACGAAAATAGCTCTGTAATTGTCAACCTCGATCCCGACGAAGAACTAGATTCAAATGAAAAAATGTCCACTGTAGAGGGTACTGTCCATTCGAATGTAATAGGCCATGCCATAGTAGCCATTCCAATTCGAGACGAACCAATTAACAATTGCAACAATCAAATTATTATTGAAACCGTCAAAATACCTGCCGAAAAACCTGTAAAAATCGAAAAAATATTTGGCAATAAAACCAGGATCACCGTCCAATTTTGTGCCTCGAAATTAGAGCAAGAAATAGTAAAATTTGTCAAGGAATTCATTGTACCAAAAATTAAATATGGATTATTTTTCACTACCGACATTTACGAAGAATTCACCAAAATAATGACCCAACATTTCGCTTTTTCGGAAATCTCAATGACTAAATATACGAAAAAACTAGAAGAGGTATTCGATACAACCGAGAGAAAAAACCTAATCAAAAAATATCACGAAGGAACCACCAACCACAGAGGCATCGCGGAAACCTTTGAACATGTTAGGCGAACTCACTACTGGCCAAACATGAAAGAAACAATCCAACGTTGCATCAATAATTGTGAAATTTGCCTCAAATGCAAATACGATCGAAAACCATTCAAAGTCAAGTATAATGTGACACCTACAGCGTCACGCCCTCTCGAAACTATCCACATCGACACTATCACCCTTGACGGATCCAAAGTTTTAACAATTATTGACTCATTTTCCCGATATGCCCAAGCCTATCCAGTAAAATCAGCCAACGCAATAGAAATAGTGGAAGCCCTTATGAATTTCTTTAATCATCATGGCATCCCGAAAAATTTAGTAGCAGATAATGGTCCAGAATTTCAAAATTCCTTATTGAGAGAATTTGCAGCCCTCCACAAAATCAACATTCACTACACCTCCTCACAACACCCCGATTCACAAGGTTTGATCGAAAGATTTCACTCCACATTGATCGAACACATTAGAGTACTGAAAGAGAGAGAAGAATTCAAAAAAGATAGCATCAAAAAGAAAATATCTCACGCAATTTTGGCCTATAATAACTCAATTCACACCGCTTCCAAATTAACTCCATTCGAACTTCTTTACGGACACATCAACGACGACACACTTCTTGATTTAGACGTTGACACAATACTTGCAAACAACTATTTAGCTCTCCACAAAGAAAAAATGAAAATTCTTTACTCCCAAATTAAAGAAAAACTTCACGTTGCAAAGGAAAAAGTCATAGAAGAAAAGAATAAAGACCGCGAAGACCTGCCTGCAATACCGCCGGAAGTTTACGTAAAAACAGTCCAGAAACAGTCCAAAACTAAACCCAAGTATAATAAAGAAATTATAAAAACCGTTGATCACGAATTGAAAACCGCTCAGATAATACCTCGACATCATAACACCAAAGAAAAGATTCATTTGTCAAATATTCGTCGACCCAAAAAATTCTCGGAATCAGTAATCAACGCCTGGGACGATACTTTGGATCGTTCCGAAGTACTTACAAAAAAATTCGGCCTTAACATCACTAGAGAAGACCTTCTTACCCTCAGAGAATCCAATTGGCTAAACGATAAAATCATTAACTTTTACATGGAACTTATAGATCAAAGAAGCAGGCAAAACCACAAACTTCCGACCACCTTTTCCTTCAACACCTTCTTGTACGTTTCCCTAAAAGCTGGAGGATATTCCAGAGTCAAAAACTACACTAGGAAAACTGACCTCTTCGAAAAGGACGTAATTTTCATCCCAATCTTCAAAGCCGCCCATTGGAGACTAATAACGATCTATATCAAACTGCAAAAGATTGAGTACTTAGACTCATTAGGAAACGACGGTACTGACATACTTGAAGACATCAAAAATTATTTGACAGAAGAACATAATCACAAAAAAGGTACACCACTAGACACTACTAACTGGAAATTCACACAACGCACTGACATACCACTTCAACAAAACAACGACGACTGTGGAGTATTCGTATGCCAATACGCAAAATCACTAGGTTCCTCAGAAGAAATACAAATCAAACACTCTCAAATTCCCGAGGTTAGAAAATTAATGTGTGAAGAAATACTCGCGAACGAATTACTATAAATTCAACCCCCATCTGTTCCAAGGTTATTTTCGCCATCCTCGACACTTTGCTACAATGGACCTACGGACTGAAAATAGTAAACGTAACTACGAACCTAGGGCTGATACCTATCAAACTAGGACCAGCTAAGAAAACGGACTTCTACCATACAATTACCCACTATTACCAGACAGACGAATTACTGAATCAAATTCTTACACGACTGTTCTACCGACTGTACGCTATGCCCTCAGATCTCTTGCAACTAACGACATTACTTTCCTTAATAGCGAACGCGAATCCAGCCCTGTTGTGACTTATCAAACTAACAAACAATTAAATTTCAACCAAAAACCATCGACTTCAATAAAACTAAAATCGATTAACCAACTGTCGGTACCCGCCTATACAAATTCACCTTCCACTAACGTATAGTTCGAATTATCACACCTAGTGTTTGGACGATTGTATTCTACCTATTGTTAATATCCACTATTGTCTACATAATCTTTCATTATAGGAAATATAGGGCAACTCTTTTGGTCAATCCTCCTGCCAGGAGCTAAGTGAAGTATTTGTTTAAATACTCACAAACTTATGATTTTATGTAATACTTTACGTCTCCCTTAACATTGTAAATTAGTCTTGAACCTTTGTTTTGTCATTACTATTTTTGTCATAGTGTAACATCATATTGTAATGTCATCATTATTAGTGTTGTTACATTTTCATTTACAAAATTTGTCAGCCATAATTTTAATCTCAGGGGGGACGAGTTATGTGAACTATATCTGTTTATTTAGAGGCCTTGAGCCATTTCTGCTGAGTAGGCTAAGGAAGTCTATATTAGCGATCCGCTGCCTGCGAGCAGCAGTCTTTCTCTCGTAGAGCTCATCAGAGTCGGTCTAGCTTTCGTACGTAATAATTCTTTGTGAATTTTTCTGGAATTAATAAACAACGTTTTTTAAAAACGAAATTTCCGTTCATCCGAACTTAACTTACCTAAATCAAAACATTTAATCGGAATCAAGCGATCGGGAATTCGAACGATAGCTACTACGCTACCTGCCCCCGTAATGACTTTTTGCCTTCCCAAGTACGCTGGCTATAAAAAAAAAACGCCCATTGTCAAAAATCCAAATTCGCCGTCAGCAGTTGCGAGCCAAATAGCGGAGTCACTCGTCTGAAAAGTAGGTAAACGACAACGGTTTCGCAGGGAATGCATCTGAGAGGAAATTTAACCGACATTTTCTTCTCCATCAAGTTTTTGCTTGCAACCCATATTTTTTGCCGTAAAACAAAACAAAAAAAAATCTGAAAAACGCGATTTAGTGTGAAAAAAGCGTCAGTTTTTACTCCCATATTTACAGAGTAAATGGAAGTACTGTGATCGTCCTAAAATCGAGAATCGGAACGGAGCTTCAGAAAAAACTTTTTCTTATACACATTTACTCAGAATAACTTCCCGAACAAGTGTCTGGGTGTCCGTCTGTGGTCATTTACAAAAATGGCCATAACTCCCTCATTTTTCAACCTTTTTTCAAATTTCTTGAACTGAAATGTTTGTCTCGGAAAGCCCTAACACCCTGTTTAATCGGAATTTGGATAACGCACAGTACTTCCGATATATTTGCATTTTTAGTGTTTTCTATTTTTTTTTTGTTTCGGCCACAAAAATGAACCGATTTGAGCGTTCTTGGTCTCAGAATCTTCGTTTTACCTCGCAGAATATGTGGATATTTTTTATATTCCAAAAATGTACCGAATTTTTTTTTGGCGAATTTTAAAATTTGCATAGTGAATTTTTCGATATTTTTGACCTAAACACCCTTAAAAACAGTCAAAATATGATCAAATTTTTTCAAATATGTACGTTTCAAAATATGGAAGTATTGTGTGTTATCTACGCACCACTGGTTTATATTTGCGGCATGTAGTATTATTACTCCTCGAATGTACCATACTACACTTCTGTGCCAAAGTCTCAAAAAAACTCAAATTTCACCTTTTTGGTCAATTCCTAAGAATTAGGTATGCCAAAAAACCAAGTCTAATTGATAAATTTTTCGAAATTTTTCCTGAAATATGGGTTTTTAAATGTTTTTTTAGTCTTGGAAGGTCGTACGAAATTGCAATTTTTTAGGGAGAAAAACCTACTCGAAAATATTCTTTTGATTTTATGATTTTTTAAAGGGCCTTACTGGGGCGAAAAAGGTGGTGGAACCTTTAAGGAATCTAAAGTGCTCAACAAATTCAAATTCGGTTCAAAACGTCAAAAAAGAAGAAATCACAATCAAACAATTTGAGCCACACTGATTCGGAAAGAAATTGTCCTCAATTTTCCGGAAAAAACACCCTATTCCATTGGAAATCAAGCATAAACCATGGGGATGCTCACAATCTTAAAAAATTCTCAGCCCACGGCATCACCTTCAAAATAGACTTATTGCGTTTTTACTAAAATGGACCATATCTACTTATGCCAAACGTTACTCCTGTAAGTATTTCTAGATTTCACGGAAAATATTCATCAAGTTGGAGCAAACCACAACTTCAAGGACTAGTATCATCAAAATCGGATTAGCGGTTCAATTCGAAGTTTAGTCCACAATATTTGGTCAAAATTTTGAGGATTGTACTTCGTATCGAACCGCTGATCCGACTTCGCGCGGTTGGTCCAAAGAGTTGTGGTTCTCTCCAACTTTATGCATGCCGGGAATCCGTTCAAAAAATTGTACTAGGCCCAAAAATAAAAACCCTGTTTTTGAGATTTAGCACTAATTTGATTTTGTTATTTTTTATTTTGATTTTTGGTTCATTTTCCGTAAAACTGAACCTATGTCATCGGTCTGGATTTTTTTTTCAACACCCCGTGAAAGATTGTTGGTTTACGTTTCAAGAGGTCCAGGATCCGAATCGGCAATAAAAAATTGTTTTGCATCCGCCGTGCGCCATCCGGGTTTTTTTTATTAGGGGTGGTTTTTAGTGAATTACGTAGGTAGGTATATTAAGAATAGATTAAATGGTGAATTTAACAAAATTGAACGATGTGTAGAACGACGTGTGTTTTTGTATCAGCTAATAAAAGCATCTATCTAGTGATCAAATTGTTGATCGTGCGAATCCGATGAAATTTTTCTTTTTGTATACAAATTTTGACTTATGATACCTTGATAACCTACCTACTCCGATCTAGGTACTTAATTTTCTGTGATACCCAGAGAAATGGTGTACCCATGTCAATAATGTACTTAACAGCAATTTTTATATTTCCATGACTTCTGTCTGTGTGTATTCTGGTTTTGGGCGAGTTTTGAAATTTGCAGTTTTTCGATTTTTTGGCATAAACAGCCTCGAAAGTAGCCAAAATATAATAAATTTAATACAACATTTACTTATCAAAATATGGTAGTATTGTGTGTTATCTACGGACTACTGATTTTTTTCAGATCTTCAGTCATGGTGGGAGGTCCCGAGCATAGCACATTTTTGTTCTCTGTTTCGCGTGGCTTTCAACCTGCTCGACTTTGATATTGAGGTAAGTGTAATTTTTATAGATTGTAACCTGTCAAATAGCGAGAATCATTTCTCCTTGATATTTTTAGCAGGACAAATTCTTTATAAATCTTTTGGTTCATTTTTCTATAGAAATGAACCTTTGTAATCGGTCAGGAAAAAAAAAATTTTAACACCCCCTGAAAATTTGTTGGTTGACGTTTCATTGGGGTGTAAAATCCGAATCTGCAATAAAAATTTTTTGTCCGTCCGCCGTCCGCCGTACGCCGTCCGCCGTACGCCGTCCGCCGTACGCCGTCCGCCGTACGCCGTACGCCGTCCGCCGTCCGGGGTTTTTCAGGGGGAAGGAGTTATCGAAAAATTTTGAAATTTTTACCAAAAATCAAGTTCCGTATCTAGTTGGTCCTAACGTCTCGGCAGAACCCTACCTTAATTTTAAGGCCAGTAAAACAGCTGTTGAAGTGGGAAAAAATTCGTGTTTTTCTGGAAATTTAAAACATAGGCATGTGACGCATCATTTTCTATAGATTTTTCTATGCTGAATCGAATGAGACCATCGCCACGCCGGTAGCTTCAACCGTTTAGGAGTTATTGCAGTTTTAGTGAGGCATTTTTGAGTTTTTGAAAATTTCTACAATTCTTAATAACTCGAAAACGACTAGAGCCACAAAAATCGTTTTCCACTCGTTGGAATGCCCACAAAAACTTCTGTCCTCCCGATATCTTCAATTTAAAGAATCTAGTCGCATTACACAAATCAGCAAAATAACAATCGGATAAATTTGAGAATTTGGCCTCGGCTCTTAGATACGGTTGATTGATCTACTTACGACCACTAGCCTATTACAACAACAAGGTGACGCACTCACACTACGACCAGTTGCGCTTGGCAACATAAGAACGAGACAGGCTTTAACAAAGGTTCTGAGGCATTCTCAGAGGCATTCTGAGGCAACGTTTTTCTAAATCCCCATCTAAAATATCTACCAATTTAAACTGAAATTCTAGAATAATAACAACTAAATTCCGTGTTTAAGGAGAACCTATATATCGTAAGATTTGTCTTTGCAATCGAAAAATGAACCCCTGTGCAAAATTTGCAGAGTTCTTCGGATATACCGAAAACTGATGTGCACATGCCACTGATCTACTTAGCAGCGTTTTTTTTTTATAAGTCTGTTTTGGGTTAATATCTCCGACTTCTTTTCAATGAAGATTGCACCGTTCCCTCAACGCGTTGAAAACTTCTAGGGCATTTAGCGCTGTTTTTTACTCATGCCCTCTCGGCTTGGGCCACCGGACGGATTGTGATATTGTGAGATAAGACCAACGTGAAGAGCACTCGACGGAGCTTGCGGTGTGAAATTCGCACATAGACACGCACGCAGCAACGCGAAATTGACGTTTCGCAGACAGGTGTGGGTGTACTCAGTTACGCTCCTGTGGCGGCTTCAAATTTTTTTTTCAATTTCTTACTTTTAAAACTCGCCTAAAATGAAAATACGCTAAGTTATCGGTACATGAAACTGTCCACATATTCTGCAAGGTAAAACAAAGAATTTAAGACCAAGATCGGTAAGGAGAGGCTGGGGAGCGAACGGTGTGGCCGTGATGCCAGTGCTCCCAGCGCCACTTACGGAACCTTCCTTTTCTTTTTCCATGTAGTTAGGCTATAAAATATCTTGCTTGATTAGCGTTTGACTGATGAGTATGTCGAATTGGACTGATTAGGGATGTATTTCTGTCTTGGAGATGCGAGCGCAGCGAGCATCCAGGTCACCTGATCTGTTGCGCATCACCACTAGCGCACCACCACCACTCTCCAGCTCTCTTGCTAACTGTTCCTTCACACATTCCTTATACAGATCAGGTGACTTGGATGCTCGCTGCGCTCGCATCTCCAAGACAGAAAAACATCCCTCATGAGTCCAATTCGACATCTTCATCAGTCAAACGCTAATCAAGCAAGATACTTTATAGCCTACCTACATGGAATAAGAAAAGGAAGGTTCCGTAAGTGGCGCTGGGAGCGCTGGCATCACCGCCACACCGCTCGCTCCCCAGCCTCTCCTGTCGGTACATTCTTTTGGCCGGAAAAAATCAAATAAACCAGTGGTGCCTAAATAATACAGAATACTTCCATATTGTTAAACGTAAAAGTGTGACCCAATTTGATCATATTTTGACTGCTTTTAAGGGTGTTTAGGTCAAAAATATCAAAAAATCGTCGTCTGAGGCGCAGCATGGCACATCTAACAATTTGGCAGTTTTTAGGTAAAACAGAAAATCATGTTTACTCTCTGTGCCACATCACTGCTCGGTTTCAGATTCGCTAAATTCGTCGTGGAACCCACTGAAATATCCCTTAGATACGCTTGGATACCTATGTTAATGCATTCGAAAATAATTGATTTTTCCTTTTTCCTGAAAATTTGCCAAATGTTAGATGTGCCATGCTGCGCCTCAGACGACGAAATTCTTTATTCTTATTTTAAAATTCGCCCAAAACAAAAGTACGCCTCATTATCGGAGTATAAAAAATATCCAAATATTCTGTACTAATAACTGTAATAATAGGGCCTGACCTATTACCTAATTAATTAACTGTAATTATTATTAAGTAACTGTAATAATTATTATTACTAACTGTAATAATAGGGCCTTAACTGTAATAATAATTATTACAGTCCAGTTTACATTACAGTCCAATGGCCGGTAATGGCGTTAACCAGTCAGTTAAGGCGTTAACTGAGCCTCGAAGCGTCGGCTAAAGTTAGCTGTCAGCTAAGCCCTAGCCGACGAATGATAAAGAGGTCTTCGCCCGCTATCAGTTGACTAGCGCTAACCGATGAGTTAAATCCCACTAACCGACAATTGATAAAGCGGCCCTAAGACTAAGAACGCTGAACTCGATTCATTTTTGTGGCCGAAAAAAATAAAATAGAAAACACTAAAAATGCAAATATATCGGACGTAGTGTGAGTTATTCAAATTCCGATTAATCAGGGTGTTAGGTCTTGCCAAGACAAACATTTCAGTTCAAGAAATTTGAAAAAAGGATAAGAATTGAGGGAGTTATGATCATTTTGTAAATGACCACAGACGGACACACGGAAAGACGGACACACAGACACTTGTCCAGGAAGTGATTCTGAGGAAATGTGTTTAAGAAAAAGTTTTTTTGAAGCTCCGTTCCGATTCTCGATTTTAGTACCATTCCAATACTCTGTAACCATTTACACTGTACTCAATTTACTCTGTAAATATAGAAGTAAAATCCTAAAAATGCAAATATATCGGAAGTACTGTGAGTTATCCAAAATCAGATAAATCAGGGTGTTAGGTCTTGCCGAGGCGTACATTTCAGTTCAAGAAGTTTGGAAAAGGGTCGAGAATTGAGGGAACTATGGCCATTTTTGTAAATGACCACCGACGGACACACAGAAACTAGTTCGGGAAGTGATTCTGAGTTTTCACAATACAGTTTGATGTTCCATGAGAGGGGTGAATACTATTGAAAACCGCTTCAACCGGTTTTTCTCATTAAAGCTGAATAGGAGGAGAATAAATTTTATTCTTATTTAGGCCATAATAAGGCCATTAATAAGCCACATCTTAAACTCATGTCTTACAACGCACTCACTTGTTCGAAAGGATTTCGACTTGACTCCAACTTGGGTTCTGAATTAGTTACTTGCTATGCATATCTAGGAAGTACTTACTGCGTTGCCTTAAGTTGTGGTCCAAAGGGATGGACACACTAAAACTGCGATGTGGTCAGATTTTTTGTACCCACATTCGTCCAGTTGTGCGCGAATGGTTCAAGAGCGCAAATTTAGCTCGTGTTTTTTGCTCGAATCTGCCTGATATTTATTATTTCAAAAAATGAATCGATCAATGTGGTCGAATTTTGAAATTTTTAAAACCTCCAGAGGTGTCTTTTCTGCAAAATTGCCTTTATGTATATCGAGGTACGAGAGATTATTTTTCCCCTCTCATGTTACATTGTAGGTACCTATCTTAGCTCTTAATTTTCGCTCATGGAAAATTCAATTTTTTCGCGGAAAACGGTTCTGGGGGTCTATTCTTGGTTTGCAACTCGCCCGGTGAGAAATTTAGCGCCAACGCAATCTCCAAGCAGGGAACGATGCTATTGGTGCGTCATGCAGGCGAAAAATTAAACACCCGGCGAGTAGCAAACATAGAATAGACCCCCTTGAATATGATGGAGTCCCAATGAACATTTTACTAAACCCCTTGGCGAGAGATGCCGCTAAGTAACTACGACTCTCACAGCAATCGGTCGTGGGAAGAGGCTTTTGATGTCAAACGTTCTACAGTCTAGATAGTGCAAGAAACCCTGTTGGAAACTAAGGCCCGTATTCACATCACTTCCTAAGCTTTAGGGGCCGTCCTAAGGAGGGCTCCTATACGAAAAACCGTTTCATGAAGCTTCCTAAAGGGGCTTAGGAGCGCCGAAACTTGAGGGAGCCTTTTCCTGAGGGCCCCTTTTCGTTAGGTAGCAATCGGGCTGCCTTTGGGCCCGAAAGGGGGCCTTACTCGGTTTTCCACTTCACCAGACGGCAGCCATCTTGCATTCCCAGTGTAAACAAACCGCGAATTTATCTTCCGATCGCTCATCCATTTCGTTCCATTCAGTTTAATTATTTATTTTTCTTCGTCGCGGATGATTTCATCGAATTTGTGCGAGGAAATCAAGATAAAAACATTTCCAATGGTCTGAAAGCGCCTCTGGACAAAAGACAGCAATCGTTTACCTTCGTTTCGTTACGTGTATTTTTTCGGAGCTCTTCGGACGATTCTGGTAAGTGCTCATAATAATATTATGGGAATATTATTCATTCAAATAATGGGTAGTTATTCCTCATTAGGAGTTTAGAATTCTAAAAAAAAGTAGGTAAGGAGTAGATACATAGATCAGGCGCATCAGCGGTTTAGCTAACCCAGAAGTAGGCAATACCTACGAATTTCATGTTCTTCTGCTGATTCCAAGTAATATATTAAGTACTCAGTATTAGAAACCCTAATCTAATGCCTTCGGTTGTAGTACTGACTGTTGTAGAGTCAGATTACAGTTGGCTGTTTTTCACGAAATCGGCACCTCCATGCTAGTTAGGTAATGGTTTTCTCTGACTCCCATTTTTCAAATTTCGCTCGTTTTATTTCAGGTGAATACTAGCGATGATGATTGATGGGTCCGTCGGCAGCGCACGAATGATTTGAAATCTCTGGACGCACAAGTTCCTGAGCTGAAGCGAAGAGGTTCTCAGAGGGTACCCCTGGTTAAGCTACAGTGAAGCACCCCACACCCATAAAAATGTACATTTACCATCAGAAATAAGCCTCTTGTATTGTTTTGTATCTTGTATCGATCCAGGGGTACGGTACCTACGCTTAAAGCCGAATTTATTGCGTGGCATGATGCGAGTTATTGTAAAATAAATTAATTTATCCAGTATTCGTCTTGATAGTACCTTGCCTAATTCCATTATTGGGAAATTCCGGTGTTTTTTCATCAAGTCAATGATTAACCTGTGCAATCACTCAGACAAACAAGAGCAGCAAAAGATAATTTATGTTCATACCTAGGTACTTGATGGATTTCTTACTAGAAAATTTCTAGTCATCATCTAGTCATCAATCTATTCTCAATCAATCAATTCTAGTCATCAATCATTTAATGATGAAAAAGCTCCAAAATAGCCGCAACTATGCAAAGTCCTGCAAACTGTTCCATTTTGACCAGGATTATTGTGGAAAAAAAGATTTATGATCAGACGTTTATTTTTCACTCATGAGTACAGTAAGTAAGTAGGTACTTAATTAGGTATGTAAATAATTACAGGTGTTCACAATGCTTTTCAACGTAAAACCGCAAAACAGTGGTCATTGCATTCTGCCAGTTCAGTAGGTACACGATTCTTTGGAGATGAATATTTCGGGCTTCCGCGTTCAGATGTATGAAATACTTCGCATTCTTTTCGATTGGCAGTAATTTTTGATTAGGTACCCTGTAACGAGAACTACACCAGAATTTCTCCAAGATCACTGAAATTAGGACGAAAAACACAAGTTCCATTATAGATGATCAAGAAGTGATCGAAAAATAACTTGTTTGTTTACATTCCAAAATTAAATGCCCAAAAAAACTTTTGTTGTTGTATAACTTACCTCTTTTACTGACATGGTAGACATAAATGTTGTCAAAAATAGTAAAATCGCATGCGATTGCTGTGTGAACGCGGCTTGAAGTGCGGATTTTTATAAGCTCCGTGGCGTCACTTTTGAAATTTCGAAAGGGGGCCTCCCACTGTAAGGCCCCCTTTCCGAGAAGCTAGGAGAGTTCATGAATAACGTTTTTCAAAGGAGGCGTCCTATATGTTAAGGGGGCCTCCAAGTAGGAGGCGTCCTAAGAAGCCAGATAGGAAGTGATGTGAATACGGGCCTAAGTATTTTCAAATGTACCTAGTAAAATTTTTATTTACTAAAATCCTAAGTGACCGAATTCCGAAAAAATCGATTCTGGTTTCTTTCATTCTGTTTTCTAATCCTCTCAACATGACCCGCTGGATTCCTTCGCGTGACTGGCCCTGCAAACAACTATTGTTGTAATCTTTCCAATCGAATCAAAAAACTGCCGAACTACATTTACCCTTATTGAACAACGACTGTAACATTTCTGCTATGAAAGTGTGATGATGTTGCAAATCGGTTAGGAGGTGACATTCTCGTCGACGCTGCCGATCAATCTTCTAATACGGAGCAAGGGTGAATTTGCATTGGTGAATTGATTTTTGTGAGATCCTTCCTAAATGACTTTTTTCTGATGACCGAGATGGCGTTCATTGAAGTGAGATTGTCTTTACTAGGCACCTATCTTCCCGAATGGTCGTTTTATATTCGAATAACCGTGACCATCAAATCACCAACGTTTTGAAACTATTTTCTGGAAAATTATGAGACTGCTGTAGAGAAATTAGAACACTCGTTAGGTAATGGGTATGGAAAGATTTTGAAACATTTTGAGACGATGCCGTCACGGGCGAAACATATCGCATTAAGACAATAATTGTTCAAAATTATTGCGAATTAAAGCTAATCCTCAACGCAATCCAGATTAGACATCTGACCACTTCAAATAAAACGGATTCATTTTGAAACCCGAATAAAAAACTACCTACCTCCTTATGCTCATTGTAACGCAATAAAAAAAATCGTCGTATTTTGAAAGGCAAGACCAAGATTTAGGACCTGAACACTTTCATAAAAAAGTAGATAAGTATAGAAAAAATAAACATTTTCATTATGCGAAAGTTCAGTGTCTCAAGTCTTGACCTTTTTTGGTGCATTATTTCCAGAAATAATGTACCTATCAGTCGGGAAAAAATTCTTTACAACAACCACTCATAATTTTTTCTTTCTCGTTCCAGAGGGTCTAGAACACACATTTGCAATAACATTTTTTTCCCGTCCGCCGTCAACAGCGAAACGCATAGAACGAATTGTCCGATTTAAAAGAATAAGCCTTGATTTACCCTATAGGGTAAACCTATCTTATAAGATAGGTGTTTTTTCCGTAAAATTTTGAAAATTATGTTTTTAAATAGGTTTGGCTTGAATTTTTTGATGCGATATCTCCTTTTTTCACGTTTTTGCCAAGTATGAAGTCACTCAGGTTTCTCATTGGGAGTTTGCATCTCCGAAGGTTAGTTCGTTGAGGTCGTTTCTGATGACCGGTTTCGGTTGCCCGAACCTACTTTTGCCCGTTCGTTGAGGACTTGAGCGTTTTTTGTGGGCATCTGAGTCAATACATTTATTTATATACATTTATGTATATTTATGTATATATTTATGTATATTTGTATTTATACAAATTGATGAAAGAGCGTTCGGAGAGCCACGAGTGCCCGAGTGCAACCCGTTACAAACCTCGGGCAGCCCGACCCCGGGTTTAACTCATCGAACGAACCTCGAGTAGTAGATGGCGAAATGCCACGCAATATATTCGAGTTGTTCTGTGGTTAAGGCTCCCTTGTTGCGTTGATTTCATGTGTATTTTCTATACGCTTCCAGAACTAGCGTAACTGAAAAAGACGTCATGATAAGTTTCTTATAGGTAAATCAGAACTAATAGCAGCGGAGATGGTCTACCTTTTCCAGAATCCCTTTCACTGGAATGTTCGTCTAAACAAAACGAAGACAAGACAACTCAAGAACAAGATGAGAACCAGAGAAGAACTAGACAAGAATAGGACGAGTCCTAGACAAAAACAAATGGCAAGAACAAGACTCAGTATCCTGCTTAGCCAGTAGGTACTTCCGAAATGTCGGCACTTTCCCAAGTTTCGTGTTTTCCATTTTATTTTGGTACGTTGCGGGTTCTTGATCTTGAATTTTTGTTTTCATCCTGCGAAATTCGAGAGATTTTTACTTCCATATTTACGTAGTTAATGGAAGTCTTGGAATCGTCCTAAAATCGAGAATCGGCACCAGTGGCTAATTCTCAGTTATAAACAGGGCAAGCAGTAGGTACCAACGAAATTCGTAACTTGAGAACTATCGACATGAGTTATTGTAACGACCGCCAAGGCACTGCTTGGACTGGTTGTCCTATGAGACCTCGCCACTGATCGGAGCGGAACTCCAGAAAAAACGTTTATTCATACACTTATACTCAGAATCACTTCCTGAGGAAGTTTATGTGTGTTGTCATTAGGAAAAATAGCCATAACTCCCTCAATTATTGAGGGAGTTATGGCTATGGGAGTTATGGTTTTTCCTAATGACAACACACATACACACATAAACACACATAAACATGAATTATTCATCATAACCTTTTTCAAATATCTTAAACCGGAATGTTTGTCTCAGTGGGACCTACTGAATATTTCTTATATTTTATGTTCCGATAACTTGACGTGCATCGATTTTACTTTACCTACTGTTGATGTTATAGCATTGATTCTGCGTAGGTTCTGGAATTTTCATGGCGTGTTTTTTACATTTTCGCTTTTTGTAGTCGCCAAATTCGTCAGATTGCGCTCAATATCGTTCGAATTTTATGCACGAGAATATAAAAGTTGGAAGGTATAACTATTGTGCGTTATCTGCGGACCATTGGTTATATTCCGGAACCTAACCGGAAATCTGTTTCCGACAAATTTTAACGTTTGCAGCATGTTCTCTGCCTTATTATGTGGCGTCCAACCCAGTCATAATGTACCTAGCTGATCCATTTCCAAAATCTTTGGGGCAAGTATTGCGATGTACGCATACATTCGTACGCACCAGTATAGTCCGGCGTCGCAGGCCCGCAGGTGCACCTGCGGGCCTGCGACGCCGGACTATACTGGTGCGTATGAATGTATGCGTACATGTAGCGGATTATTTTCGGGAGGCATGGATCCGAACTATTTATTCTCTCGAAGTAACAACGTCCAATGCTGTAAACCGTTATTGCTCCGATGCAGTTTTGCGGATCGTAAGATGTGATCCGGAAGACGTAAAATGTATACGATCACAGAAGGCCCTAGGTTGCAGGCCGTGAGGATCGCTGGCTCCAGAGGTTTCTTGTTTCCGGCCTTCGATTTAATCTTCGAGTGCTGAATTTCTTGCTTCTCTCACCGTCCCTACGAGTGTTTGTATTAATTGAATTCCAGCGGATAGATAATGCTCAATGTACATCAAGTCACTGGTTCATTTCGGCAAAAAGTTTTCTATGGTAAGTTTGTAATCCTCATGTGTAATCCTCAGTTACTTCCAGATATCGGTCGGGAAAATTTTTTTTACATAACCCCCTCAAATTTTTCTTCACGTTTCAAAAGGTCTAAAACACAAATCTGCAACATTTTTTTTCCGTCCGCCGTATACGGCATATACGCCGTCAGCAGCACAACGCATAGGAGTGGTCCGAAGTGGAGGAAAATTTTTTCTTGGGCGCGTAAAATATGTAGGAACATGTAATCCCGACGCAAGTACATATTATACGATTCCAAATGGAAACACCATCCAGCAACAACATGCATTTTTACAGTGATCCACGTGCTGGAAACTGGTTTTGCAGTGTTTGAAATAAATTAAATAGACTTGGGTACCTTACTTAGGCATCTACCTTCTGGTGTGATCAAACCAGCATTACTGAGTCATCGAATTTTGGTTAATTCTTATCTCGACTTTGTCAAAGGGTCAAGTTTAGCCATAATGCTCTGTCAGGGCTTTATCTTCATTGATAAACCTCAGACCTTTCCGTTGATGAATTTGCTCCCTTCATTTTAATCTCTTCTCTTCGAGACGAATCACTTCTTATCTGTCAGACGTCCTCGGGACTTCCGAGTAACGCTTAATTCTCAAGTGCAAACGTTTCCTTTTTCAAAGGGGACGTTCCTCTAGAATGAAAATGACAACCCACATGATTTACAAAACCAGTGATTTTCTCTTCGATATTTACGGAGTATATAATATATAATAATACATTGATGTATTATATCAATGTTCAGTTCGTATTATGAAGGAATTGTAATCGTCCTTAAGTCGAAAATCGGAACGGAGGTTCAGAGAACACATTCACTTGATGACTTATAAGATTTACTCTGCATCACTTGCTCAGCAAGTGTCTGTTTCTGTGGTAAGTTACACAAGTGGCCTAATATCCCTCGATTCACAGCCTTTTTTTTCAAATTTCTTGAACTGGAATGTTCGTCTCAGCGAGACCTATCATCGGAATTCGAATAACTCGCAGTAACTCCTATATAACAGCACTTTTAATGTTTAAAAATTTCTTTTTTTTCTAGCCTAAGAAATGGACCGAAGCTGTAAGAGCCTCATTGGCAAATCCATAAAACAATCAATAATTAGTTCACCTGCTTTTATTATTATTATTATTTTTTTGTAAATGCTGTATTTCCAGAAATAATGTACCTAAGTAATCAGTCGAGGAAATTTTTTTATACAACACCCCCCAACATTTTTTTCCTTTCACGTTTCAGAGGGTCTAGAACACAAATCTGCAAAAACTTTTCTTGTCCATCCGCCGTACACCGTACGCCACCTGCAGCAAAACGCATGGAAGGAGTTGCCCGATATAAACCAGTGGTGCGTAGCACACAATACTTCCATATTATGAAACGTATAAGTGTGACACAATTTGATCATATTTTGACTGCTTTTGAGGATGTTCAGGTCAAAAATATAAAAAACTCACTATGCCAATTTTAAAATTTGCCCAAAACAAAAATACGCCACGTTATTGAAATATAAAAAATATCCTCATATTATGAAGGTAAAACAAAGATTTTAAGGCCAAGAACGCTCAAATCGGTTCATTTTTGAGGACGGGAAAAATAAAATAGAAAACACTAAAAATGCAAATATGTCAGAAGTACTGTGAGTTATTCAAATTCCGATTAAACAGGGCGTTAGGTCTTGCCGAGACAAACATTTCAGTTTAAGAAATTCGAAAAAAGGTTGAGAATTAAGGGAGCTACGGCCATTTTTGTAAATGACCACAGACGGACAGACGGACATACGGGCACACAGACACTTGTTCGGGAAGTGATTCTGAGTAAATGTGTATAAGAAAAAGTTTTTTCCGAAGCTCCGTTTCGATTCTCAATTTTGGGACGATTCCAATACTTCCATTTACTCTGTAAATATGGAAGTAAAAAGAAAAGAAAATTAATTCTAGTTGTGCATCTCGGATAAGAGAACCCGCCAAATCCACTTTGAAGTAGGTACTCAAAAACGTTTAAATTTCAAAAAAGTAATAATTTCAAAAACAGTTTTATTGGATTGTCGACCCCTTAAAATTTTTTGGCCGGTTTCTCCAGACGATATGCAGCAAACCACAACTTTTAGGACCGACCGCGCCAAAATCAGTTCAGCACGGAGTGAAAAAAAATTTTATTGCAGATTTGTGTTCTCGACCCCGTGAAACGTAAAAAAAAGAGTTTGAGGATGTTTTGTAAAAAAAACTTTCCCGTCCGATTACATAGGTAGGTAGGCTCCCTACATTATTTCTGGAAGTAATGTACCAAAATTCATACAACAATATTATAGTGGGTAGGTGCAAACCTTCAACCGCACAATTATAATTGTATTTATAATTACAATTAATTCGGCCCATCTAAAAATTTCGCCAAAATTAAAATTGTCAAGGGCTAGGCCCTAGATCTGGCGCTCGTTCGGAAGCACTAGCCGTCGTTAGCTGTCGTCGCTAGAGCTTCTTGTTAGTTCCCTCCCCCACGCCATCCGGCCGTCCCCTCCTGTGTCAGACCGCGTCTGTCTGTTCAACTCAATGTGTTGGGTCGACGCTTCGCAGACCCATCCTGGGGTCGTGGACGAGCGGGTGTTGCGGCATTCGCTTGACATTCGCTCCGATGGTTGGCGTGCGCAACCGCATCGGCGAAAATAAATCCACAGGTAGAAACCTGTGCGTATCACCACACAGTTTTGAAATTCGAAATTTTATAAGCTTCCGTCGAAATTACCTACTCTCACTCGTCAGGTCACGGCTGGTAAGTAGGTAGGTACCAAATTACAATTTAACTTTATCGTTTGAACTCAGCAACAGGGATACGGGAAAATCCGTAATTAGATAGGTTTATACCCACCTAGTTATTTCCAAAACTCCTTTTCATTCGAGTATTTTTCCTGGGTTTCTCGCTTGAATTACCATTACATTGACAGGGTGTTTTCCGGAGATTTTAGGAAATCTTTTTTTGAATCAGTCAGTCCCTCATTCGTGATACGTCGTACTATCATCTCGGCGGTTTTTAGGATCGTAACTGCTCAATTGCGATTCGGATATTGGACAGTGAACGTTTTGTGTAGTTGCCAGCGTAATTGGATATCCAGGAAGTAACTATCCTTAGGCAATCGGATAGTGTATGGCCGACTTTATTATATTCCTTTGCATAAGGTGCGCCTAAACAAATGATGCGCAATTTCAAAAAACTAACATGCCGTTCCCATACTGAAGGTATCATGATACCTTCAACGTGCACGATCCGATTGCAGGATGTTGTCGTGTGGATGAATACCTATGGGAACGTGGTTTTGAGCGCCAATGAAATTTAGTTGAGTTGTTTATCTCAACCAATTAAATCAATGAATTGTCTTGGCCCCACGACCAGCGATCGGATAGCGTATGGGCACCTTTAGGTCGGATTAAGAATCTTTTATGGATACGGGCCGATAACCTGATCTATCTACAACCTCAATAATCGTCTATTTTTAGTGGGGATGAACTTGGGGACTCAAATCAAATTTATTGGGTTCAACGACCAATCACAGCGATGCATTTTCTCACACCCTCCACCAGCAATCGGACTGTGTATAGCCGAGTTCAGTCATATATGACTGAACACTATATATAGTGTTGTCATTAGAGCCTTTCGACGTTTCGACATTACGCGGAAAATAGCTCACACCTCGCGTATCTAGTGTTCGAAAGCCTGAACCGACTCAGTTGGAACCGTCATCATCTATATTTCCCTCGCTTGCTGCGCGGACCGTCGACCAAGGTCAGGTGCATATCCGACCGACGCTCCCAAAACCGGTCCCGTAGCTGAGTTGCTCCTTGGACTGTCTTGGTCGACAGCTGGTTCCTGCCTTACCCGTACGAGCCTGTTCCCGCCACGGAACATAGCCTTGTACATCGACACCGGCAATTCGATGGGATATCGGGCTAGAACACCACCATGCGTGGGCACCAGGCCTGCGTTTCCACGCGAGAAAACCAGTGGTGCGTGGATAACACACAATACTTCCTTGTCTTGAAACTTATTTATCACTAAATTCTCCGAATAATTACATTAAAAATGCCTCAAGAATGCCTCAGAACCGTTGGTAAAGCTTGTCTCGATCTCGCGTTGCCAAGCGCAACTGGTATAGTGTGAGTGCGTCACCCTGTTGGTGTAATAGGCTCGTGGTCGTAAGTAGATCAATCAACCGTATCTAAGAACCAAGGCCAAATTCTCAACTTTTCCCAATTTTAGTTTCGGTGATTTGTATAATACGACCAAATTCTTTGAATTGAAGATACCTATTGGGTGGACAGAAGTTTTTGTGGGGATTCCAACAAGTGGAAAACGAATTTTGTGGCTCCAGTCGTTTTCGAGTTATTAAGAAGAATTGTCGACATTTCAAAAAAACTCAAAAATGTCTCACTAAAACTGCAATAACTCCTAAACGGTTGAAGCTAACGGCGTGGCGATAGTCTCATTCGATTTGGCATAGAAAAATCTATAGAAAATTATGCCTCACATGCCTATGTTGCACTTTTCCTGAAAAGCACGTATTTTTTCCCACTTCAACAGCTGTTTTACTGGCCTTAAAATTAAGGTAGGGTTCTGTCGAGACGTTAGGACCAACTAGATACGGAACCAGATTTTTGGTGAAAATTTCAAAAATTTACAAAAACTCCTTCCCCCTGAAAACCCCCGGACGGCGTACGGCGGACGGACAAAAAATTTTTATTGCAGATTCGGATTGTACACTCTTTGAAACGTAAACCAACAAATTTTCAGGGGGTGTTAAAAAAATTTTTTCCTGACCGATTACAAAGGTTCTTTTCTTCAGAAAAATGAACCAAAAATCATAAAATTTTTCCTGGATAAACATCTTAGGGTGAATCAAGCGAGGGTTCCGAGAAAAACACTCATAAAATTCCGAAGTTCGTCGTTAAGGAGTTCATTAGCTCGATTTGGATGGACCCTGATGCTTCTCCATGCCACTTTCAGTGGTTCTCGCGGTTCTGTTCTGTACTGTTATGCTGGTATTTCGACTCTACCGTCCACCCTCTGGAAGCGTTAGGTACATAGCCTATGGTCCCTTAAGGTGTACCTACATGATTTTCCAATTTTGATTTGACCGCAGAGTTTGCTAAAAATTCATGGGAGTCCCAATTATTGAGAGCTATTAATCAAAATTTCAGCAAATCGGAGCGTCTTATCGGGTGACAGCATACCTACTTTTCGCCTGAGAATTGCCAATTAAAATTTATGTAACCACGTTTTCTCGTTAGCCGAACCTAATCATCGATTATCCCAGAGAGAGCTTAACATCGAAGTATTGGATACAAATTTTAGTTCCATGACTCGTTTTAAGTTTGTCTTTGAGATAAAATTTGGCTGCTGACGACCGATAGCAAACGTTCGGGATCGGAGTGGAAGCGGGCGATGGGAAGTTCTGGTTGTGGGTGTCGAGCTCCCTCTGAGG
Organism: Nesidiocoris tenuis; assembly: GCA_036186465.1. NCBI lineage: Eukaryota > Metazoa > Arthropoda > Insecta > Hemiptera > Miridae > Nesidiocoris > Nesidiocoris tenuis. Next base: position 8,674,365 of record AP028917.1, read on the forward strand.
GGAGGAGACCTCTGCTTTGTCGCTCGCTCGCCTGCCTGCGTCGCTCCTTCTCTGCCTTCTTCGCATAGCTGTCTCTCTCCCTTGGAGGTTGTTCACGTTCGCTGTTCCCTCAGTTCGCATCGACCTGCGGCCCTTGAAACAACGCCGGGTGAACTGCCCGCGTCAGCGGCATTTTGGCTCGTCTGACGAATGAATAAGAAAAGTGATGTCATCCTTTCTTTACTATAGGCACTTCCTTTTGGATTTCTTGTCAGTTGGAAATGAACGATTGAGAATGCCAGAAGTGGGACGAATTTTATCATATGACTTTCTCCAAAGTATAGCCTATAACTTCCATGGAAGTGGTGCACCTCAGCAGCAAGTTAATGATTTTCAGAGTATACTCTGGTATATATATTATTATTATATACAATTATAGTAGGTATACCTACTAGAAATTATTATTATTATTATTATTAGATATTATATATAATTATAGTAGGTATACCTACCTACTAGAAATTATGAAATCCAGCTGGATGAAGATCCGAATCCGTCGCTCATTGTGATTCCCCATCAACTTCCTTCAAAAGTCCCAATCTCCTATTGTACTTCAGAACTTTTCAAAATTGAACCAAATTGTGTTTGTCATGACTAGGGATCGGATTTTTATGTATTTAAAAATGCCAAATATGTGACATATATAGAGGAAAGTGCCCAAAAGTGGACCCCCATTTTGTTTTTTATCAATAAAAAATTTAGAACAATTAAAAACACATTTTTAAATGCATGTAACGATAGCACGGCAATGTTTTGCATCATTTCAATTTCAATTTATAAAATTATACTAAGAAATAGTCATTAAAAAAAATATTTTTCAAAACCCTGCAATTTGGCAATCCCAAAAAAAGTTGCCTAAAGTGGACCCCTGCTAAATATTACAAAAATGGATGGAAAATAAAATGGAAAAATGAGGTTAAATCACATAAAACAATGCTAAGTCAATAGTAAGTATATAATAACAATATATTATCCTTTAATGCTAATGAATATATCGATTTCCGATTAGGCATCATCATTTTTTGAGGGCGTTACTCCAGGCAGAGTCTCCATCACGAACGACCCAGACGAAACGCTGTCTTCTTCAATGCTTGATTTCTCTTCGAAGTTGAGACGTTTTTCAGATTCAGCAGGTGTTTGAACATGACAAATAACGGGTTCCGCATTAGGACAATAAGGGGGGTCCACTTTAGGCGACTATACCCTAATTATTCGTTACTCTTTCAATGTTTAACAGAGCCGTTCAAGTGAGATAACTTGATGATAAATATTACCCTTATTCCTTCCTATTTCAGAATAATACATGCTGGAAGCCTTACCTTCAAAAGTGTAGGAGAAATTTCGAATAACGTATGACACTGTAATAATTCTAAAATACAAGAAATCACATAATGGCGAACTGAAAGCCGGCAGATGAAGTAGACGACGTGAGGGCTCCTACATGTTGTCACAGAAGTGGGAACTACTAGTTGAGCTTGGTGGAAAATGTGTAAAAAGGTTTAAATATTTTCGAAAAATATGTGGAAAATATGTAAAAAGGTTTAAATATTTTCAAAAAAATGTTTAAGCCCAAATGAACTACAAGATTTTGTTAAATTATTTCCAGAAATAATGTACCTATGTAATCGGCCGGGTTTTTTTTCATCGCCCCCTGAAAATTTTTCCTTTACGTTTTAGAGTGTCTAGATAAAAATCTGCAATAATTTTTTCCCGTACGCCGTACGCCGTCTGAAGCAAAACGCATGAAAAAAGTTGTCTAATTTAAAAAAAAACGAAAATTTAGCAAAATTTGCTAATTTTTTTTTTTAATTTAATTCATTCTAGTTGTGAACCTCGGGAAAACTACCCAAAATTAGCAAATATGTGTTTTTGTGGACCAAATATTTGAAAAATATGGATTTATAGTGGAATATGTCAAAATATGTGAAATGAAAGTGGGCTTAAACGGTTCAGAAAATGTCAATATGAACACGCCTACTTGAAAAACATCAGTACATTGCCTAGAAAAAAATATGTGAACACATACGGATCCGATCCCTAGTCATGACATTGTTAAACATGCATGTTTAACAAGTGTGTAACAAGTCGTCACTTAAGTTCTATAGAACTTAATAATGGTGTTATAATAATAATGGTGTTATGACACCACCTAACTCAAGTTTTCAGGAGGTACAAAAAACTAATCATTTCAACTTGGAAATACGTTCTCACAATCTCGAAGGGTCCCTAAATTGGATTCTACTCTTAAATTTCAAAAATAAGCACTAACCTCGAAAACAGCTGAGTTGGTGTGGTCCAACTCGATTTCGACAAAAATTGAGTTAGGCGGTGTTAGAACTTAAGTGACGAAGTGTTGTTTACCTACTATTTCTTGCAAAAACTAGATTAATTTTATGTTCCTACCCATCATCTTCCCCATGGGGAATGCATCCGAACAATTGTCGATCCCTATCCTTCGGGGTCGCTGTTATCGTTGTAGGTGATATCTTATTTTAGGAAGAAATCTCCAGTTTTCATTGAATCAAAGCGGAAGCGCTGCGGGGAATTCTCGAGTTTTCAACTGAATTGTCTCCCTCTCGGTTTTCTGGCTCGAAAACTGACAGAAAATCTGACATAGCCCCGTGTCATGGTAATCCCATGTCACTAGAGAGCGACGGAAAGGGATACTTCGTTGGGATACTCGATAGTGTTGACGATTCGCTTCTGGAAACTACAAGAAAATCATCATTTTGTCCATGGTGCCTTCCAGAGAACGCGAAATAAGAATTTCTGGACAAAGTTGTGCTTCCTTAAAAACAACACTTAAAAAGTCGATAGGAGTTGAATTATACTTTTAGAATAAAATATAGCTTTTGGTTCTAAACCGCGTTCATCTTTGGAGCTTGCAATTTTGAAAGTTCTATTATCGCGAATGAAAAATGTGGTGTCCTTGATTTCCTTCTTCAGCGTTCTCTACTGACACCATTTGAAACGATTGGTTGATTGGACGTTTCCACACTGTCGGGTCGAACGTGCTATTTTAGCGCACGGTGAATTTAATTTTTCCTGTCATAATTCTCGCGTACAAGTCGAGCTCGAAGTTTAACACGGTATATTGCCAGTGGCCGATTGCGGTTTTCCAATCGCCAATCCAAGCGGGTCATTCTGGCCTATATTTACAGCTTGCGAAGTTCAGTTTCACTTGGGACTGAATATAGGATTCAGAGGTAGGTATCCGATTGCTTCGAGCGATTTGTGACAGGTGTTTGAATGGCGAACGGGAAAATTTTGTTGGTTTTCTCTATTCGGGTTTGCCTTTAGCAATTGAGGCGTTGATAGCCAGAGTGGACCATTCCACACAGGTGTCGAACTGAGAAAATCGCATTTGAAAATTTCGACTAATTTCATGTGATTGATCAAGGGCCTTGTTATGGTGTTTTGAAGAAAAAAATACAAACATTCTTGGGTGAACAGATGACTCATGAACCATAGGGACTTATCTACAAGCCAAATGGTCCACTCTGGCCATCAAAATCGGCGGCCAATTTGCAGACGGACCATTTGAAAAGTTGCGCTCTCTCTTGGCACATTCGAGAACGAGTCAAATTTTAATAATAATTCGATAGATAGAGCAACCACAGACCCATTGCACTGTATAACTCATTTTCGGCCAGTTTGTGGAATGGTCCACTCTGGCTATCAACGCCTCAATTATAAAGCCCGTATCACACGTCAGTCGGTTCTCCTCCTCATCCTACAGACCGTCTGCAGACGGTCCTATAGGATTTACCACCGTGGTAAATTTTATCTGAAGCTTCCTAGGATATCGGATTGATAAATTTTGTCAATAAACCGGCCGTTATTGACAAAATTAATCTCTCCGATATCTAAGGAATCTTCAGATATACTTCACCACGGTGGTATTTACATCAGATTTCAATGTAAAAGTCTCATTGGTGATGGGTCTTCTCCCGATGGTGCTCCTTTGAATATCGGGAGGATAAATTTTGTCATTAAACCAGGCCTTGGGCACGGTTTATTGACAAAATTTATCCATCCGACATCCAAGGAAGCTCCCTATACAGATCATCAATAATAATTACCTATTATTAGGTTTTTACATTATCAAAAATTTACCTATCGAGTTATGAAAGAATTGTGTTCTACCTTTCAGTTGGAAAAATATGAGTTCCATGACTTTAGTGCACTAGTGGTTTTTGAGCCCTGAGAAAGGTACCTAATAAATTTGCCGAAACGTCGGAGAGGAAATAAGGAGTTTGAGTGACCCTATTCCCAATCGGCTGGTGGAGCTAATCACAACGCTGGGTCAATCCTTAGATGTCTACGGTTTAGTTTCCTGAATAAATGTCCTCTTATCGGTTAGGTTAATACCAACCAACAAACTTATTTGTCTGGCTTAACACCTTGGCCCCAACACCTACATCTCATTATGCTAAGTAGGTAGCATTGAAGGTTTACATACTACATTGCCAATAAATTCTGGTCTGGTTCCTATACGTTAGAATACCTACTTATATTCAACTGTGTCAGCCATTTTAGGTATTAATCATATAAATGAGCAGGGAATTATCGATTCGTCCACGTCGAGCAAATAACGTGCGCTGCTGTCTTTCGTGAGATAAACCGACGAACTCCGCCGCCAGTTTTGGCTGGGGACGCTGGGTTCACAACCGAGAGAGAACTGAAACTGCGCCCTGCGTCAAGTCGGCTGGGTCTTGTTTTATTGAAGTGGCGGGGGAGAAGGCCGAGGACTGGGGTATCGAGTCTAGGAGTGGGGATGGGCTCTGCTGGAGACAGCCTGCGATGAAGCCTGAGCTTGGCCAATGTGATAGAAACGCTGTATTACAAGAAACCCTTTTTGATCTGGCACTTATGCTGCTTCTTCCACCAAAGCAATATCGGGGTTCGCGTTGTCTTATACCAAAATTGGAAACATGTAGGAACTAATTTTGATTTGAAACTGCTCTTCCGTTTGGCAAAAAAGTTTTAAGCTTTCCATATGGTTTCAAGATGGACAGGCTCCAATTCTTGAAAACAGCAACTACTTGGCAAAGTATGGTACCCATACTAGAGTGGCGACCGCATTATCGACGTACGTCCAAGTACGCACATATCAGGATATTCCTGCATTCCCCGATTCTCTCGATCGTCAGGCAACCAGGCGGTTACAGTTGACACTAAGTCCTGGTCTGAGCTCGATTCAGAGGGTACTGGCCGCTGTAGTCACAGTGGCTCGTTATATTGTAGGAAGGCCTGTGGGAGGAGGTGGAAATGGAAGGGACAATGGCTCGGGTGGAATACTGAGTGGTGGTGGCCAGTAGAGGGAGAAGATTGGATGGCAACGAGGGAAGCGGATGCCATCCTTGGCTGGCGGTGGGGCGTATAGCTCGGACTCAGTGTTGCCAGTTCTGCCACAAGATACCACTGGCCCTGCTGACGGTGCATCAGCGTCGTGCCGAGTTCTGCTGGTACGCTCAATTTTCTGAACTGTATTGATAGGAATTTGTGAATTTGATTCTTCTTCTCACATTTTCTTGCTTGACTCCTTGCAAAAACTCTCCGTTGTTGAGCACATCTACCTACCTACTCCTTAGTTGTGCTGAAGATTGTATGAAACAATAATTTGCACAATATTATTCTGATTGCTGATGGTGGGATTAGGGAGGTCAATTATTTTTGGCATAGATTTTGAACAGGCAAGTACTATGTTACCTACGTTCCGGTCAAATGCACCTTGGTGAGGCATACCTACCTAGCATATTATACGCTGCGGAAGTTTGACGTCATACCATGGCGATTACTGGTATAGGTATAATAAATGCCGAATCTTAGATACGACGAATTTCATCGGTTTGGTGCCCGTATCACACGTCAGACCAACACGACGCACAGACCACAGACCCTATTCTCTGAATGGCGATGAAAAATTAAGAAAATTATCAATTCGCATGTAAAATAACAAAAGAATCGGTTTGTCCAGACGGCCTGTGTGATGGGGAGGGGAACGATCTGACTTCTGTAGTGAATCCTGAGGATAGGAGCTGGGCAAGCAGTCTGCTGTACCTACCTATGACAAATCCATCCCTCCACCAATTCCTCAACTTGGGAAGCTATAATTACAAATTTTAATAAACGAAGTTTAATACCATAACAAAAACATTTTGGAGTATCCCGAATGTGAGTTTCAGAACGCTCTTGCTTTCTGATAGCGTTAGTGAGATTGTTCAAATCCATGAACACATAGTTAATCCATGGATTATTTGAATCAAATTTGGCAAAACAAAGACATTGCCAACGTAATAGTGATGCGCTAGAAGAGCAACCGCTCAGCCATTTGAAAAAGCTGGGAATATTGGCATCATAATGTCGAGTAATGTTGCCGCATCTTTTGGTTAAAATTTTATCACAAACGGGTACAGAACGATAAAATCGAGAAACTTCAGGCTACCGCTAAAAGGCGAGCGCTGGGGAATCAGTGCTGCCACATAAGACATGAGTCCGACCGGTGGTGTAAATCACACGCTCACGCCTTAAGCAGTATTGCCATATCAGAGGTTTTCCCTCCGTTCCTAGAGGTTTCGAGGTGCCTAACAGAGGGAAAATAAGGCTAGTTGAGGGATCCCTCTGTTCTAGAGGTTTCAATGAGACTTTCAGAAGGATTTCACAGGTTTTTTTTTTAATCGCCAGAAAGTGTTTTTGCTGCTTTAAAACCACAGAGAAAGAATTGTGCTGCTCGAACACGAAAGTGTTCATGTTTTGGTATAGAAAATCTTTAACCTTTGCTTCCATTTATATAAATGTTAGTTCCTAAATAGTTATTAGTTAATAGTTATAGTAAATATTAGTTAGCCGAAGGTCTTATTGTTTGTTTGTATAAAAGAAACTTGAATTTTTGCACCAGTTATGTAAAGATTGATTTCAAGCAGTGTTTTCTAGTACCTACGGTAGGTCTAGAAATCTTTACATCAATCTTTACATAACTGGTGCAAAAATTCAAGTTTCTTTTATACAAACAAACAATAAGACCTTTGGCTAACTAATATTTACTAGGAACTAATATTTACTATAACTATTAACTAATAACTATTTAGGAACTAACATTTATATAAATGGAAGCAAAGGTTAAAGATTTTTCGAGTATAGTGAGTGACAAATAAAGTTTTATAGGCAAACGGACCTATAAGTTTGAACTCGAAGTTGTCTTTGAACTCGAAGTCGAGTTTGAACTCGAAGTCGAGTTTGAACTCGAAGTCGAGTTTGAACTCGAAGTCGAGTTTGAACTCGAAGTCGAGTTTGAACTCGAAGTCGAGTTTGAACTCGAAGTCGACTTTGATCTCGAAGTCGACTTTGATCTCGAAGTCGACTTTGATCTCGAAGTCGAGTTTGAACTCGAAGTCGAGTTTGAACTCAAAGTTGAGTTTGAACTCGAAGTTGAGTTTGAACTCGAAGTTGACTTTGATCTCGAAGTTGAGTTTGAACTCGAAGTTGACTTTGATCTCGAAGTTGAGTTCGAACTCGAAGTTGACTTTGATCTCGAAGTTGGGTTTGAACTCGAAGTTGAGTTTGAACTCGAAGTTGAGTTTGAACTCGAAGTTGACTTTGATCTCGAAGTTGTTTGAACTCGAAGTTGACTTAGAACTCGAAGTTGACTTTGAACTCGAAGTTGACTTAGAACTCGAAGTTGAGTTTGAACTCGAAGTTGACTTTGAACTCGAAGTTGACTTTGAACTCGAAGTTGACTTTCATCTCGAAGTTGAATTTGAACTCGAAGTCGACTTTGTTCTCGAAGTTGAGTTTGAACTCGAAGTTGGGTGCGATCTCGAAGTTGAGTTTAAATTCGAAGTTGACTTTGAACTCGAAGTTGACTTTGATCATTTCATAATCGTATTACTTCCATATTTACAGATCGTCCTAAAATTGTGAACCACCCTCTGCGAATGTTTTTAACCGAATTTCAACAGTTTTACTATTTTTGTCATCTATTACTTCCATGTTTACGAAGTAACTGGAAGTATTGTAATCGTCGAAAATCGGATCGGAGATTCAGAAAGTAATTTTACTCATAGGCGCACTTTTACTCAGAATCACTTCCTGGGGGTCTGTTGGGCGCAGACTTTCTCCCCGGGCCAGTTGTAAACATAAAACAGTGATGGGCAAATCGTTAGTTTACTAACAACTAGGTACAACTAAATTAGTTGGTCAAACATCAACTACAACTAACAACTTCAGTTGTTAGTTGATGGGTTCAAATGAATTGAGGGCCAACTAGATTAGTTAGTTGGTCTTGCAACTACAACTAATTTAGTTGAAGAAAATTAGTTGAACCTCCAACTACCTACTAGGTATAGTTGTTAGTTGTAGTTGCAACTAACAACTATAACAACTTAATTTTTACTTCCATAACTACAGAGTAAATGGGAGACTCCCATTGAGCGTAATGGAATCGTCTTGAAATCGAGAATCAGCCAAAATTCTTCCTGATCAGCTGAGGAGCCTATGGGGCTGAATCCAATACCGTTGGTCGTATGATGCTGAAATTTGGTACTCCGCCTCAGCTGAGCCCCTCAGCATGACTGGCAAGACCAAAATTCTTTCTGATCAGCTGAGGAGCCTATGGCGCTGAATCCAATACCGTTGGTCGTATGATGCTGCCTCAAAGAAGCTCCTCGGCATGACTGGTAGGGTCAAAATTCTTCCTGATCAGCTCAGGAGCCCATGGCGCTGAATCCAATACCAAACTTCATCGGTATGGTATAAGCGTCATGGGCCCCTCTGCTGATCGGGGAGAATTTTGACCCTACCAATCTTGCTAAGGGGCTCCTGTGTTGCTGGGTACCAAATTTCAGCATCATATAACCAACTGTAAGGAAATTAGCGCAATGGGCTCCTAGCTGATCAGAACGTATTTTTGCCCAGCCAATCTTGCTGAGGGGCTCCTCCGAGGCTGTGTACCAAATTTCAGCATCATGCGACCAGCTGCATGGGAAATGGCGAAATGGGTCCCTCTGCTGATCGGTATGAGTGTTACTTCCCCACTGCTGCCTGCAATATCTCTAGAGATTTTGAGTAGGTATTGTAATTGATCATTTTCTTGGGCCAATTTCTTTTCTATAATCCGATTAATTTGAAGTAATCTGATTGCCTACTTCAATTTCTTTCAAGTACCTAATTGAAGTAATCCAATTACTTTTTGTAATAAATTTAGTTGTTAGTTGGAGGTGCAACTTATTTTTCTTCAACTAAAACCCGGTTTATTGACGAAATTTATCAATCCGATATCCAAGGAAGCTTTAGATAAACATTTCCAATGAGATTTTTACATTCAAATTTGATATAAATACCACCAAGGAGAAATTTATCTAAAGCTTCCTTGACTATCGCATTGATAAATTTTGTCAATAAACCGGGCCTAAATTAGTTGGTTGCTCCTTCAACTACAACTAATTTAGTTGAAAAAATTTAGTTGAACCTCCAACTAACAACTAACATAGTTGGAGAAGTAGTTGTTTCCAACTAGTTGAAAATTTAGTTCAACTAAAATTTTAGTTAACTATGCCCATCTCTGACATAAAATTGGTAGACTTTTTGAACACACAGACGTGTGTCCGTCTGTGGTCATTTACACAAATTACCAGAGCTCCCTCCATATTCAACCTAATTTTCTAGTTTCTTGAACTGGAATGTTCGTCTTGGCAAGACCTAACTCCCACTTGACCCTAACCGGAATTCGAACTACTCACAGTACTTCCGATATATTAGTCCTTTTAGTGTTTTCTACTTTGTTTTCTTCTGGCCACAAAATCAACCGAATTGAGCGTTCTTGGTACCTACCAAGCTCTCTATTTTACCGACCAGAATACACGGACATCTTTTTTAATATAAAATAGATTATTGTTCTGATAACTTGACGTACCTATTTGATTGTAGGCGAGTTCCATAATTTGCATAGTGTTTTTTGATATTTATGGCCTAAACAGCTTCAAATGTAGTCAAAATATATGGTTTCAAAAATTTACGTATCAAAATATGGAAGTATTGTGTGTTAACTACTCATCCCTGGTTAACGTTTGAAAAAATATATTCTTACCAGAAAGGCATTTGTGAGCTAGAAATCAAATCCCGGAAAAAGTTGAACGAAGAATAAACTTAACCAGGTAGGTACTAAACTAAGCTGGCTTACTGGTGGTCTATTCTATGTTTGCAACTCGCCCAGTGAGAAATTTAGCGCCAACGCAATCTTCAGGCAGGGAACGATGCTATTGGTGAGGTATGCAGGCGAGAAATTTAACACCCGGCGAGTTGCTAACATAGAATAGACCCCCAGTAAGCCAGCTTAGTTTAGTACCTGGTTAAGTTTATTCTTCGTTCAACTTTTTCCGGGATTTGATTTCTAGCTAAAAAATACCTTTCTGGTAAGAATATATTTTTTCAAACGTTTATTTAAATAAAAACCAGGGGTGAGTAGTTAACACACAATACTTCCATATTATGATACGGCGAGTTGCTAACATAGATCAGACCCCCTGGCCGATAAAGCATGAATGGAATGGATGAGAGGGGTGCGAGAATGAAAAGACAAAAGACGATGAGTGTTTCCGTTATTGACTGCAGCTCTGCCGGCTTAGTAGGTGCCTACAAGGAACCTCTCATTGAAAAACTCAAAAAGTCAAATTTAGTAAAAAAAAAGACTAGGTTTTAATAATTATCTGTAATCTCTGATCGGGCTTATCCTAGTATCCCCGCTTGAAAGAAATTTTCCCTACTTCCCCGGTTTGTTTGGCAGCAGTTAGCATCTTGAGCTCGCCCTATCCTACATCCGCTGAGCAGGTGGACTCGCCCCCCACAAACCCAATCGACCTCGTATGTTTCTGTTTCTACGGTGTTGGCCGTACAGTCGTCAGTCTCTATTCTTTCTTTGTGTGTACAGCATTTGACTATTGCAGGCAAAATTGTCAATCCAAACGGTTAATCTTCAGTTTGTTATTGTCTCTGTGGTACCTTGCTTGCAACTCGAGTGTTTCAGCAGCACCTTGGCGATCTACTCCATTTTGGCGAATTGTCTTGTCAATTTTCGGGGCGTGACTTTTCAGACTAAAATCGGTGGTCTGGTGCCATTAAAACTAACTTTTTCTATCAAATGACTGTCAATATGTCCGAACTCAATTCGTCTTTGGCTCTCGAAAAGGAGGCGTACGTGAAAAAGTTGAAACGAAATTTGGATCGTTGGCGTGAACTTGTGCTGTTCCTTCGTTCTGTGCTGCTCTGGAAGAAAAAAGCCTACCCCTGGATCCTCATCGCAGTGACGACGGGTGTATTTTTTGAAATCGCCTACTACGAGCTCTCGGTCGTGACGATCGTAAGTCTCGTCCTCCTCTTCCTGACGTTAACCGACTTCCTGGCCCCGATCGTCTGGAGTACGATTATCAAGGAGGAATGGACAGCCAGCAAGCAGAAAGAGCTGGAGGACATCTGCAAAATGCTCGCATCGGTTACATTGTCGGCAAAAGTCTATTACGCCAGTCTTCTCGAAGTGAAGGCGACCAGGCCGAATTTGTACTACCCGGTGACTTTGGCCACTTTTTGCCTCCTGGCCTGGATAGGGAATTCGGTGAATAATCTATTTATCACCTACCTTCTCGTCTTGACTGCCGTCATGCTCCCGGGAATGTTGCATTTGGGCATCATCCAGCAATACACCAAAATCTTCACCAAAGATGGCGATCTTCTCAAACATTTGAAATCCAAAATTCAGTGAATGAGACGTTTATCCGCACGTTTCATACTTGCCTGTTCGACCATTCTGTATTATCTAAAGTAAATATATTTGCTTTTTAAATGACGTTTTGTATTTGGCGTGATGGCGGCGTGGTTCAAAATTTGAACATATTTAATATACCTAGGTGTTTCAAACCGATTTTAGATTTTTAGTGATCTCATGGCAAAGTTGCCTATATAATATTAAGGGCCGTTTCATCAATTCATTTAAAGCTAGATTTATCCAAAGACGCTCACACTACATTTCACCTAAGTAGGGCAAATTTTCATTAACTTTCATACTGAAAATTTCTTTGAAATTACTTAATGCAAGGTTCCTTGGATAAATGTAGCTTAAAATGAATTGATGAAACGGCCCTAATTATGTTTTGACTGCTTCTTTCGTTTTATTCTACTTTTAAAATGACAATTTATTGTGATTGTAGTTTCGAGTCATGGTTTCTGCCTATGTTCCTTGGTGTGTTTAAAAATACTCTGAGGTTAATAATACTTAGCTAGAGTATATATTACATATTTTGACGAGTAGGTGGGAACCTACGACCTTTATTTGTGATCGATTTCTTCTTTGAATATAAGTAAGGTTAATCTGTAATTTGTTGTCGTCCTCATTTTCCCGAATCTGTTCATCAACTTTATCGAGGAGAGAAATGGCCTTCGGAAATTTGAAACTGAAAGTTATCAAATTCTAAATATTAATTAGGATCGATTTATCAATTAATTTAAAGCTAGTTTTATCCAAGGACGGTTCCATTAACTAATTTGCCAGAAATTCCGGGGGTTCAGCAATTCATTTATAGCTTGATTTAGCCAAGGACATTTGCATTACATTTCGTCTAGTCGCTAGGCATTTTCGTTGACTGCCATACCTATCGAAAATATCTTGGAAATTAGTTAATGCAAGCGTCTTTGGATAAATCTAGCTTGAACCAGTGAGGCGTTGATAACACTACGCTTCCATATTTTGAAACGTACATTTTTGACACAATTGGATTAAGTTTTGACTGCTTTTGAGGGTGTATAGGGTAAAAATATCAAAAACTCACTATGGAAGTTTTAAAACTCGTCTAAAATAAAAATACGCCAAGTTATCGGGATATAAAAAATATCCACGTATTCTGCAAGGTAAAAAATATTTTAAGCTCGAGAATGCTCAAATCGGTTCATTTTTGTGGCCGTAAAAAAATTATATAGAAAACACTAAAAATGCAAATAGGTATACCGAAAGTACTGTGAGTTACTCAAATTCCGATTAAACTGGGTGTTAGGTCTTGCCGAGACAAACATTTCATTCAAGAAATTTGAAAAAAGGTTGAGAATTAAGGGAGCTATGGCATATTTTTGTAAATGAATGGTGGAATTGGACTAGCGTCCACCGGTTTCTTTTTGAGATATTGGTTTTCTGATGGCAGTAAACCAGCAAGGCCCTGCGTTTTGACGTCAAGGTGAAGCTTGAAATAAAGAGCTGTATTTTGTCACTCTTTTACTTTCTACAGCTGTTTCGGCCGTTTGGCCTTCTTCATGAATCTGTAGGTCTTGTCTAAACACTAAAATTTTAATTAAAAACGTGCGCTCGTCCAAGACAAAATATAACCAGCCAACAAGAAAACTCAACAGTTTCAACTTGAAAAAAGTATGTACCTAATCTGCTCAATAAATACCTACTTGAAAACCAAAACAATAATTTAAAAACTACTGAGGAGACTATTTTCCTTATGCTGTTGAAACTTCTGGTTGAATGTTTTGGGAGCTCCCCCAATCCCCCCCCCCCTGGGTACGGGCCTCTTTCACACCAATACGTATTTACATACCTGGAAATAAAAATTTTATAACCCCTACCTATTATTTAATAACCCCTTACCTGTGGTATTCATGACCACACCGTAACAAATAAGTTATTGAACCGGAAACCCAGAAATTGTACCTTGTAGTTAGTTAAACTGTGATTTGGATGGAAAAATTGAACCTTTCCATTCGTGGTGCCAATCAAGTGCAAAAACTCTCAAAAATTGTCATGCAAGTGGTCGTTAATTGGACGCCATGGGACACTTTTGGCTATTGACATAGATTTATGCCTAGAGCCCATTTGGCCTAGTTTTCGTGGGTTCAATCAAAGTTTTCGCTGGGAACAAACCTTTGGTAAGTTAGTACCTATTGTAGTTTCTCTCGAGTACCTATCAGGTGAAAATTCTTTTCCGCCACAAGATGGCTGCCAGTGGCGAATTCTGAGGTCGAAACAGGGCAAGCAGTACCAAGGAAATTCGAAACTTAAGAACCATAGACATGAGTTATGATATGCTAGTTCTTGAGTAACGATTGGCATGGTAGGTTGGTACTGCTTGCCCAGGGGTCCTGCATACCTCAACATCAGAATCGTTCCCTGCCTGGAGATTGCGTAGGCGCTAAATTTCTCACCAGGCCAGTTGCAAGCAGAATAGACCCCCTGGTTGCCCTATAAGACCTCACCACTGATGGCTGCTGTATTTTGGCGTGAAAATTAATTCTAGACAATGGGTAGGTGTACCTTTTGCACTTTCTCGGGAGGCCGCAGGAGGGTCAAACGGTCGAATTCCTGGAAGAAAATCGGCCATACCTTTCTGGTGGTTTTTCGGAATAGACATCAATTCCCACAAAACTATTGGGAAATTTAACCTTTTCCTTTCTGTTCCTACCTATGAAAAATTACCTATCCATGTGGGTAGGTAGATACTTAAGTCCCCCTTAACGTTCCAAACGCTCAAATCGGTTTCTTTTATTAGGCCGTTACCTATCTGATAGGGTAAACAAAACCACGCGACCGGATTTTTTGGGGTCTATTCTATGTTAGCAACTCACTTGGTGTTAAATTTCTTGCCTGCATACCAAGCCAATTGCATCATTCCCTGCTTGGTGATTGCGTTGGCGCTAAATTTCTCACCAGGCGAGTTATACACATAGAATTTGTAGACCCCCTGGTTTTAGAAGGACGATGAACACATTATTGAACCCATTTAATTCTAATAGACCGACTGTGAACCTGCAAAACCTCGTAAGTCCAGTTTTTGGGAAATTGATGTTTTGAGTTCTACTGGTAAAACAACTCCTTGCGCATCTCCTCCAATCAAGAAAATGGACTCAACCATTTAAAACCATCAAATTTCATTGGCGTTTCTATGCCAAGTCCCCATAGTGGATGGATTTGCGCAGCTATCCATGGGAAATTTTTCCACCTCCTCTAAGCTTTTGGATTTTGATCATACGCTGTTTTGCAGGTTCAGTGTCGAGATACCTAATAATTAAATTATGAAAATAATGAAAATAATTTAATTGAAATGCCTAATTAATGTAGGTCCTTAACAACATGAATGGATTGTTATTTCTGTCTTTCAGGAATTAGAAGAGGCTCTTTTAACGGATGGAACAGAACTTAACGGAAGTTTCCTCCTACAGGAGCTTATCGTCCGCCTGCTGTCCGGCTGTCTCGGCCACAATGGCATTTCAACTTCCAATTACCAGATGTTTCTGCGCCGTTTGTTTCGAACCAAATGCAAGGTACAAATCCTCCATCCTGACAATTATTCTACATTCGTTTGAAATATTAAAAACCCGTTTGTTATGAATTTCAAACTTTAAACGTCACGAATTCTTCTAATTAGAAATTAAAATACGTTAAACGTTTGTTCTGGAATTTGAAACCGATTTAAATTTTCGAATAGGTAGGTACCTATTTACATAACAGGGCATATTCTTTATAATATGATATGAAGACAAATGATGACACATAATAATATGAATGATAATAAATATCTATTATTTACCTCTTGAAACGTTTTTTGGAAATGGGTGGGTTGGTAGGTAGGCATGTACCAACGAACCTATTTTTATTCATTCATGGTTTCTAATTTCCAGGAACAAGGGAGGGATAACCCGTTCAATACGGACATAGACTTCCAGTTTCTTCCCCTTCGCACAAAAGTTGAAATCCTTCACGTTTTGTGCGATTTTCGCCTTGACGCTGATGATGTCATTGACGTCCTTAAGGTAAGATCACGAAAGCATTTATGCATGCAAGTAATTCAATACCAGAAAAATATTGATTAGAGAACCCAATCAATACCCATCCAATGAGAAAAAACGTTGCTAAGTAGATTAGTGGCATGGGTGCATTATTTTATTGGGTATCACAGAAAATAAAGTTCAAATAGACAATAGAAGTAGGCATATCATACGTAATATAGAAGTTGAAATTGTTAATTTGTAGGTAAATAAAAAATTTCATACGAATCACGCTATCGAAAATTCGATCAATACTACTCTTCCTACAGTCAAAAAACCCTTTGAGTAATCCAACGAGCTCAAAAAATTCAAAATTCGTTCAGTAGAACCCCCTCAAATTGGCAAAAACGTGAAAAAATAAGAAATCAATTCAAGAAATCTGGAAATCGAGCCAAACTGATTTATAGACTGAATTGAGGCGTTGATAGCCAGAGTGGACCATTCCACAAACTGTCCAAAAATGAGTTATACAGTGCAATGGGTCTCTGGTTGCTCTATCTATCGAATTATTATTAAAATTTGACTCGTTCTCGAGTGTGCTAAGAGAGAGCGCAACTTTTCAAATGGTCCGTCTGCAAATTGGCCGCCGATTTTGATGGCCAGAGTGGACTTTGTGGCTTGTAGAAATGTCCCTTTGGTTCATGAGTCATCTGTTCACCCAAGAATGCTTGTATTTTTTTCTTCAAAACACCATAACAAGGCCCTTAATCAATTACAAGAAATTAGTCGAAATTTTCAAATGCGATTTTCTCAGTTCAACACCTGTGTGGAATGGTCCACTCTGGCTATCAACGCCTCAATTATTACAGTGAACGTTTTGTATAGTAGCCAGCGAAATTGGGTAGACAGAAATTAAGTACGAGGGTGTAAGGCGGGTGGTATTGGCTGGTGGGTCGGGCCCGGCTGGGGTGGTGTCCGGTCAAGGTGCGGGGGGCATCCAGGCTCGTTCGTCCATGTTAGTTCCCCTGCACTACCAGTATCACTTCCTTGATTAATCGTTCATTGTTTTTTCTTTTTATATTCATTGATCATTGTGAAAACGTACCACCATTGAGTTCACCATTGATCGTTGTCAGAGGCGAGATTCATATTGATGGTGAAGGATCGACCCTTGAATTTCTGTAGTCAGCAGATCAGGGAAGGCGAAGGAGACTGCGTTTCACTGTGTGACCCTATCCCTGATCTGCTGAATACAGAGGCGAGATTCTGTCTAGCGCCCCCCCCCCTCCGGCAACCTCACCAGAACTTACACTCGAAACCAAACAAAATGAGAGCGGCAGGTGTTTACAAGAATACAGGAATCCGGAATCACCCGATAACATATTTGTTGAAACAAAATTCTTGTTTTCCCAAGTTTTCTGGTTTTGCCCCACTCACTCGACGGCCCTGACCATTGTTACACAAATGATTTTGTAATCGGCAAATAAAAGCATCTATATTAAGCATATCTGTATACATTAATCAAATTGTTGTTCGCGAGATTCCAATGAAATTTATCCCATTTGTTTAAAAATGTTGACTCTTAAGATATGATAAACCTACTTACTCCTATTTGGACTTTTTTTTCTGTGGTACCCAGAAAAATGTTCTACCCATGTCATTAATCTACCTAGCAGCCTTTTTTTCAGTTTACAGGGTTGGCCTGACCCCACAGTCTCTTGGTCCCGCTTATTTACTCGGTTCATGTGTGAATGTTTCGGCTCTTTGTCATGAACAATAAGGTACCTATACTTGTTCCCAGAATTTGGACTCAGACAGCCTCCGGGTTCATCCATTGGGGTACGATGAGAACAAGTCTGCCTATTGGTATTTCTACGGGACCCGCTTGTATAGGGAGGACTACCCCAAGGTAGGCTCCTTCGAATTGAATCAATCTTTATGGCAGAT
Source organism: Nesidiocoris tenuis (assembly GCA_036186465.1). Taxonomy (NCBI): domain Eukaryota; kingdom Metazoa; phylum Arthropoda; class Insecta; order Hemiptera; family Miridae; genus Nesidiocoris; species Nesidiocoris tenuis. Next base: position 8,692,098 of record AP028917.1, read on the forward strand.
TTCCCCTTCTCGGAATAGAGTCAAGCGGGACTTAGCTGCTTTTGGTAACTTTTTAAAGATACATAAATAACTAGTAGCAATTAAGCCCAGCTTAACTTTAATCCGAGATGTCGAAATCCATCATTAAGTAGGGTACTAAAATGGAGTATAATTATGTTAGTAACATTTCTGTGCAAAGAAAATGCAGAATTTTTATTATTGAGGACAGTGGCAAATTCTCAGTTGGGGACAGGGCAAGCAGTACCAAGGAAATTCGTAACTTACGAATCATGGACATGATTTATGGTATGCTAGTTTTTGAGTAACGATAGTTAAGGCACTGCTTGCCCTATGGGACCTCGCCACTGAGGATGGTGTTTTAAATTAGATTGATTCATGTGCCGTTATTCTTTTAGAAGCGGAAAAAGAAAAAGGACCGAGATAAGCAGAAGAATAAGAAGAAAAAGAAGGACGAAAGTTCCAGCGAGGAGGACGAGCAGGAAGAGGAGGATACAGGTTGGCCACCGGCTCTGGGATCGTGGCAAGTAATGTGTTACACGGAAGAGGATTGGCGCAAACTTGCCCAATCTATGTCCAATTCGACGTGTAAAGAAGAAAAAGCCCTTTACCAAGGTATTTGTATATTGATAAGTTCTGACTGCTTCTGTAGGTCAGAATATAAAGGGGAGTTATTGGACGCTAAATGCACCAAATTTTTGGGCACGCCACTTCAACTTGATACGTACCATGATATTGTACCTGTGATACGCAATGCGTATTACGCATGCGCTGTGACCATGTCAATTCTGCGGATTCAGTGCAAACTTAATAGGTGGAGCGAGATTCCATAAAAGGCTGTCAATAGGGTTTTTACTTCCATATTTACAAAATAAATGGAAGTATTGTAGTCGTCCTAAAATCGAGAATTGGAACGTAGCTTCAGGAAAAACTTTTTTATGCACATTTACTCAGAGTCACTCCCTGAACAAGTGTCTGTGTGTCCGTCTGTGGTCATTTACAACCAGTGGTGCGTCGATGACACACAGTACTTCCATATTTTGAAACATTTACAAATAGATATTTACAAAAATGACCATAGCTCCCTCCATATTCAACCAATTTTTCAAATTTCTTGAACTGAAATGTTTGTCTCGGCAAGACCTAACACCCTGTTCAATCGAAATTCGAATAACTCACAGTACTTTCAATATATTTGCATTTTTAGTGTTTTTTATTTTATTTATTTCCGGCCACAAAAATGAACCGATTTGATCTTGGTCTTAAAATCTTTGTTTTACCTTGCAGAATATGATTATATTTTTATATTCCAATAATGTGGCGTATTTTAATTTTGGGCGAATTTTAAAATTTGAAATGTGAATTTTATGATATTTTTGACCTAAAAACCGTTAAAAGCAGTCAAAATATGATCAAATTGTGTCACAATTTTACGTTTCCAAATATGGAAGTATTGTGTGTTATCTACGCACCACTGGTTTTTTTCTGACCACTCCTTCTATGTGTTTTGGGCCTGACGGCGTACGGCGTACGGAAAGAAAAATTAATTGTAGATTTGTGTTCTAGAACCTCTGAAACTAAGGAGAGAAAAGATTTCCAGCGGGTGTTTTAAAAAAATTTTGCTTGGCTGATTACATAGGTACATTATTTCTGAAAATAATGTAATTGCTTGGCTGATTACATAGGTACATTATTTCTGAAAATAATCAACCAAAAGAAATCCACGCACACTGCAATGTATAACCAAGATCAGACCTGGAACGCTGAATCGGTTCGTTTTTGCGGCTAGGAAATGCATTTTCTCTCTCCCTTTGTTATTTGCCATGCCCCCCCCAAATTTACTGGATTTCCTTCACATAAGTACTACGACATGATGTATTTTTCATTATCAGTACGGTAGGTACCTACCCACCTACATCCTACCTATAAATCCTGTTGTTGCCTAATGTTGATTATTAATAGTGATTTTATGTTTGGGCTTCCCCCCCCCCCATTAAAATACTGGGAACGGACCTCGTTTTGTTTCAACTCGAACAATTCCTGAGAGTTTCTGGTGACACCATAAATTAGTTAACAACATGATAAATAAGGTTTTACAACAAAGGAATTGTCATCTTATCTTTTAGTTCTTCAATGTTTAAGAGACCGGATAAACCTAGAAACCCACCAGAAATTATCAATATAAGTTAACACAGTGGTATGAGAAATGACAAAAACCGCGTTGACTGCCTAAGCTTAGGGGCCCAATAATTCAAGCTTAGGGGGTTCAATAATTACGTAAGGATCGAGAGGGAGGGGGGGTTTGGAAAATCTTACTAAACCCTTACATGGGGGGGGGGGGGTAAGTGCTTCCTTACGTAAGATTTTTGAGTGTGAGTTTTCAGGGTGTAAATAAGCAGCTTTTGTTCAAAAGCCAGAAAAAGCACGAAAAATATCCATAAATTTGTTTTTCCACAAAACTAAAAGCAAACATAACGATTTCGTATTTTTTTGGCTTTAACAAAAGTCAAAATCTTACGTAAGATTTAGGGAGGGGGGAGGGGGGATTGAAAAATCTTACTAAATCCTTACAAGGGGGGGGATCAAGAAATCCGAAAAATGTCCTTACGTAATTATTGAACGGCCCCTTACCATCTTTCTTTACTCCAAAGTTGCCCGCTTTGTCTCCTAGATCGCTCTGACTCGAGGGGCTGTGCACACGCCCTATAGGAATGAAGTAAAGTAGGGACAAAATCCAGCACTTTTATTTCACGACTTCACCCTGATGTCCCAACGCAGGGCATTGTCGGTTGCTGCCATCAGGAAACCAAAATCGAAACCAGTGGTGCGTAGATAACACACAATACTTCCATATTTTGAAACGTGAAATTGAGACACAATTTGATCATATTTTGACTGCTTTTATGAGAGTTTTAAGGGTGTTTAGGTCAAAAATGTCAAAAAATTCGCTTTGCAAATTTTAAAATTCGCCAAAAAAAATTCGGTGCATTTTTGGAATATAAAAAATATCCACATATTCTGCAAGGTAAAACGAAGATTTTGAGACCAAGTACGCTCAAATCGGTCCATTTTTGTGGCCGGAAAAAAATAAAATAGAAAACACTAAAAATGCAAATATATCGGAAGTACTATGCGTTATCCAAATTCCGATTAAACAGGGTGTTAGGGCTTTCCGAGACAAACATTTCAGTTCATGAAATTTGAAAAAAGGTTGAGAAATGAGGGAGTTATGGCCATTTTTGTAAATGACCACAGACGGACAGACGGACACACAGACACTTGTTCGGGAAGTGATTCTGAGTAAATGTGTATAAGAAAAAGTTTTTTCTGAAGCTCCGTTCCAATTCTCGATTTTAGGACGATCACAATACTTCCATTTACTCTGTAAATATGGAAGTAAAAAGAAACCGGCGGACGCTAGTCCATCATTCAGTACTATAGGAATGATGCAAAGGACCGTTTTGAAGAGGCCACATAATAATCTCTCCGAAATCTCTCATTTTAAGTTATCACAAACCCCTTAACCATTGAGGAATTCATTTCAAACTTGTTGGCAGTTCTTTCGGAAGATTTTCTTCCCGAGATTCCTCGGCTGTTTGAAGAAAAGGAGCGCTTACAGCGAAAGCGCCTTCTAGAGAATCAGCCCAGACGGCAGTCTCGTCGAATTGAGAAACTGAAAGTTGTCCAGGCTCAAAGGGAAAAGGCGGCGGCATCTCAGCCATCGCCTAATGAGGAATTGGCCAAGACAACATCAAAGTCTCGCCAGGAGCGCTACAAGGAGCGGGCCAATCGATTGAAAGGGTCAGTCAGTAACTCAAAGTTGGAATAAGTGAGGAAAGGAATTGATGTGAGGTTGAATCGGAGAATATCGGCAGTGGGATTTCGGGGGTTCTCATGTACATTGACTCATAACAGGGGACTGAGGATAATGGTAGAGGTGGAGTGGATGTGTGCTTGAGGAACACTAGATGTTCGTTGAGCCTTGGTGGAATTGGCGAAAAAGGTGTAACTTTTGTGGTTGAAGGGGAAGGAGCAGAGTGGGCTTCTGGAAGGGGGCGGTGATGGGACAAAAAGTGGAGAATCGTTATATCGACGGTGAAGAATTGAAACCGCGTATCTCCATTTTGTTAAGACCGCCACTGTTCCTATGACACCCGATGTAACCACATTGAATTTCCATGACTTCTCTAATGTGCACGTGCAGCTACGAAATTGGAGATACGGGGTTTCAATTCTTCACCGTCGATATGCCAGTAGGTTACTGAGGAGTGATTATTGAAAGGTCAATAATGGCGTCAAATGGGTTTATGGGGTACAGTTTTACGAGTCGTAGAATAGTAAGCAAAAGCTGTTTCTTTTTATTTATTATTATTATTATTTTTTTTTTGTTTCTTGTTAGAATTTTATGGTTATCTAAAGTGGGACTCAGGAGGTAACAGGGTTCAAATAGGTTGGCAGTGATGTATTGTAATGAAACTGAGGGTTAGACATTGATATCTATGGATAAATGTGAAATTTATTTTGGATTATTTGACGAATTAAAATTTTTTTAGGCGGGAAAAACGGAACAGATCTCTGTCGCAGACGAACTCTGAAAGTGAATCGAGTCAAAGCTACGTGTTACCATCGGGTCGGCAGACTAACAATTCGTTAGCATCTGCGACGGGGGAAATTTACATCAAGCCTCATCGGACGCAAAAATTGAGGAGTACTCTGTAGGTATACTGAATTATTTTTCTCAAAAAGCCTGGTGACGGTCAGAATTTGTGATTGATTAATGCGTTCTCCAGTTTCAAGCGGACCCACGAGGATTTGATGACCGGCCTGTACAAAATTTTGGACCGGGTGAAGGCGCACGACGACGCGTGGCCGTTTCGAAGCCCTGTTGACGAAAAGTTTGCCCCTCGTTACTATGCTGTCATAGCCCGACCAATGGATTTGCAGACCATGGAAGATAAACTGGACAATGCTCAGTACGGATCGTTGTCAGAGTTCAGAGCTGATTTTCAGCTGATCGTTGACAATTGCCGTCAGTACAACGGGTCTGGCAATGGTTAGTAATTCGTAATTGTTAATTGCAATCACTTGTTACCCGATTTCGGCTAGTGGTAGAAAAAGGAGGTTATAATTATACCGTCAAAGGGATGGGCATCAAGGGGGTTGAAGACGAATTTCCCTATAGCAACGCAAAAGAGGTTGACCTGCCTTGAAAATAAAAAAAATTCATCAATTTCTCTATACAGAATACACAGACATGGTGAAGAGGCTGCAGGCCTTGTTTGAAGCCTGTGCTGAAAGGTTCCTTGAAGCTGAACCTAGTTCGGACGATGAAGTGGCGCCTGCTCTACATCGACATTCACCAGGCATCGACGATCGCGACCATGATGATCACGACGACGATTCTCTTGGAAGTTCATTCACGCAAGACGATCGGCCTCCCAGGTAGGTTGGAGAACCTGATCATTCTCTTCAAATGTTCCCAAATCAAGGATTGATTTGTCAAACTCTTTTTTCTCCAGCATTCTCAGTGCGCGAAGTCGCAGCTTGCAAAGTTTGTCCAGCTTGAGTGGTGAGAGTATTGTTATGACTGACTCGAGCCTCTCAGCCGACGAGTACGTGCCCGGCCGTGCAGCGGCTCTATCATCTGTTGACCAACGAATAGAGCACCAGAGTCGACGGAGGAAACGGTCCAAAGGCGATCTGGACGAGCAGAGGAGGATGAGCGGCATTAGTAGTAGCGATACTAGCTCACTATCTAGATCTCGTTCCAACTCAGTTGCAGCCAAAACGCCCCGTGCTCCACCTCCCTATCGGTTAGCTCGTTGTTTCTTTAAAAAATCTGTTATTGTAATGTGGCACTCCACCCTTGTTATACTTTAAACTGACTTCCAGGAAGGGGAGGAAGAATGTCAGCAGAGAGACGAGCAGTGATCGAGGCAAAGACAAAAAACTGGTCCCTACCCAGAAGCGCGCCAAGGTGGATGACAAAGATAGGATGATTGACGACGAACAGGAGCGCTCCAAGCCCAAAATCAACTACAAGGAGGATGACACCACTGAAAGTGGGGATTTAATGTCCGATAGTAGCGAGGACAGTTTTGGAGGCAAGGGGAAGTTGAAATCAGGCGAAAAGAAAAAAGTAAAACGGCCTGGGGTCATCAAAGATGTCGATCTTATTGAAGAATTGGAGACTTTGACTGAGGAAGTCCTTAAGGTCAGTTTTAGCGGCTCTGTTACCAATCAATCATCAATAGATTTCTTCCTCTCTTAGTACTTAGGTACCTACCTATTAATAATCTATTGATAATTTTTAGGACATCAACAACCTTTTGGAGGAGATTCCTAGATTTTCAGACTTCTCGTCAAACTCTAATTCCCCTCTACACACGCCTAACTACATCGTTGAGGATGCAGCGATGGATGGTGAGTTTAGAAGAAGGTCCAACCATCGACCGAGAGATAGGCTGTCAAACGAGGTTCATCGAAGGCGCATTTACAAAGAGCAGTTGGGTATCAAACGGAAACGGGAAATCCAAAGGACCATTGACCGTCTGCAGCCTGGCAAAAGCAAGGGCAACCTGTTGTCCAAGGACAAAAAATTTGACGAGGAGGCCAACGGAGAAGCGAAGCCTGCAGGCGATAGCGATGTCATTGCCCCACCTCAGATCAGCCTTGGTAAAGTGCTCGCCACTGACGTTCTGGGATTTGGGATCTGCGAAACGTCAGCTGCTGCCCCAGGACTTCTCAAAAAGGAGTCAGACGACGAGGGAACTCAAGACAAGCTGACGATAGAAGAAGATGCCGAGTCTGTAAAGTTGGAAGAGAAGAATGCTGAGATGGTACTTATAATTATAGTGTTTTATTAATTCATGGTGTAGAACAATTGAGATTTGTATTACCCAATCTTCCATGTTGTTGGAACAGGTTGAAGAGGAAAAGAACGAGGTGAAGCAACCCGAAGAACCGGAAGAAGTTGTGGCAGCACCGAAACCTGTGGAAGTCATCGAGAAGAAGAAGGAGAAGCCTACACCTAATTTGAGCGCGTGGTTTAAGGCTTTTGGCGCGCCTAAGGCTAATAACGCCCAGAAACGTAGACCAGAAACTGATGAGCCCAAGGCGGTTGACGGTCGAGGAAAAGATCAGGATGAGCTCATTGTTGAAGAGGAGAAGAAAGGGGAGATTGAAATAATTCCAGCAAGACGACAACGAAAAACGAGCACTGGCTCTAGTGTGTCCGAAAGGTCGTCATTCAGCCAGGAGCCTCTGGATGGCAATTCACCAAGGCCTAGTCTTGATGAGCCGTATCAGTCACCTCAGCAGGAGATCCCTCGGCAGTACCATCATCCCCCTATAAACGGTACAATCAAAGTCGGTTTCTACCAGGATACGTGCTTTCCTCGAGGCAGCTCTGAGAAAAGTAGTTCACCTCGGGATCTACCAAGTTGCTCACCAAGGGACTTGCCAAGCGTCAGCCCGAGGACCCCGTATTGCAGCCCTAGGAATACTCCAATCGGTTCCAGGGACTACTCAAGCACTAGTCCAAGAACTCCATACTCCAGAAGTCTGGTGATAAGCCCAAGAGATTATCAAGCAAGTCCTCGAACAGATTTCAACAACGATATTATCATGCGGCGCCAGTATCCTCCGTCGGCTAGCCCCAGGGATTATCCGAATCCCATGTCTCCGAGAGAGTACCCGCCTTCTACTAGTCCGAGAGATATTCCCTACCATCATAGCCCTTCTAGTCCTAGGGATTATCACCACCTCAGCGCTGTGAGTCCATCAAGGGACCATCGAACACCATCAAGCCCTAGAGAGTATCCAAATCCGGCGTCACCTCGAGAGTATCCCAATCCGACATCACCCAGAGATTATCCAAATCCAGCATCACCTAGAGAATATCCAACTCCAGCATCACCCAGGGAGTATCCAACTCCAGCGTCACCCAGGGATTTCAGGGCAGCATCGCCCAGTCCAAGAGACTATCCTAACCCATCAAGTCCCAGGGAGTATCAGAATCCACCGACGCCAAGAGATTTTGGCAATCCACCTACGCCAAGGGATTTTGGCAACCCTATGACACCAAGAGATTTTGGAAATCCCCCAACGCCGAGAGACTTTGGTAATCCACCAACTCCAAGGGATTTTGGAAATCCTCCTACTCCAAGAGATTACCATAACCCACCGACCCCAAGAGATTTTGGAAATCCGCCCACACCAAGAGACTACAGAGAACCTGTCAGCCCTCCACCAACAGAGTACCCATCCGTCGCCAGCCCTCGGGAGATAATCCGTGTGCCTCAGCACGAAACTTACCCGACGCCTCGGAGTCCGCCAACTGCAGCGCCTCCAATTTATGCTGGTGTACCTCCATATCCATCGCATTTATACTACGAAGCTAACAAACAGGCGGCCGAATACAGAGCTTCTTTGGCAACGAATTTGGTCGAAAAGCCACCCCCTCCAGTCTACCCAGTAAAAAAGAGAGCCTACAATGAAGCAGCGAGAGCTTCTCCTGAGAGAGGTGGATCGTTTACGCCAACACGAGGAGCCATGGAACAAGTAAGTGTATGACTCAGTTATGCACAGAGCTGGGCGTGATGATTATCATAATTAGCGACAGGGTTTGGTCAGAATTTTGGCATTTCAACCTCACATTCGGGTTCAGCAACCTTGTAAACCCCGGACCTTGGTGCAGTAGCTTTCTCAGAACGCCGCTCGAGCTCAACCCAGGCTAATGAAGGTTGGGACCCGAGCCAGATACTCGAATCTGAGCACTAAATAAGGTTCAAACTAGCTTCAACTGCATTGACGCTCTAAACCGTGAAACAAACTAGGCTTCAACTTAACATGAACCTGCGTATGGGTCACCTGATTTCAAGTTGAGTTTCAGGGCCACGTTATCAATGTCGATTACCTATCCGAAAATTATTGCCCAATCTTTTGACCACTAAGTTCTTGGAAACAGCCTATGCTCATCAAGCCAATGCTCACAATGAAATTAGTGGCCTGGTGATCAGTCTATAATTTTTGGATAATCGACAATCGATAAAAGGGCCCAGTCAAGTTTGCAAGTCGAGTTGGTGATTAAGAAAACCAGACACTGAATTCAAAAATTTTCTTCTCTCAAACTCAACCCATTAACTTACCGTCGGAGCCCAAAAACTCAACTTACAAACTCAACTTACAAATCTCAAACTCAACTCTTACTCACAAACTATTCAATACAATACAATAAACTTTTATTTTGATACTCCACTTACTTACAAACTCGACTCACTAACTAAACTCCACTCTGAAACTCCACTCACAAACCTAATTTTCTACCTCAACTCACAAACTCCCTTTTACTCCACTCACGAAGACAGCTCTCTAGCTCCACTCTCGAGCTCAACTCCCTAACTTCACTCACGTACTCAACTTACGAGTCAAATTCACAAACTCAAATCACAAACTAAACTGACGAACTCAGCTCACAAACTCAACTCTCAAACTCCACTCACATACTCAACTTACAAACTCAATTTTCAAACTCCACTCACAAACTCACCTTTCATCCTCAACTCAAAAACTAGACTCACATTCTCAATTTACACACTCAACTCACTGACTCAACTCATAAGCCTGAATCTTAAACTCAACTCACAAACTCCAATCTCAAACTCAACTTACAAACTCATCTCACTGACTTGACTCAACTCTCAAACTCCACTCACAAACTTAATTTTCCACCTCAACTCACAAACTCAACTCTCAAATTCCCATATCCTACTTACAAACTCAACGCTCTAACTCCACTCACGAACACAAATTTCCTACTCAACTCGAATCATATGCTCATTTTTCAAACTCAACTCACATACTCAACTTACAAACTCAACTCATAAGCTCAACTCAACTCACATACTCAACTTACAAACTCAAATAACAAACCGAACTTACAAAGTCAACTCACTAACTCAGCAACTCAATTCACTAACTCCACTTTCAAACTCCACTCACAAGCTCAACTCTCAAACTCGACAAACGTAGGTACTCAACATGCAAACTCAACCTACAAACTAAATGAATCAAATCATTTGGGAAGAAGTTGTGGAACCCCATCATTCGAATTAGAAACTCAAATTGAGGAAATGGAAGTTGTCAGTTCCACGAAAGTTTAGGAGTTTCTAAACCGGTTTTGGCGGTCAAGCCATCGTCAGTACAAAACCAACACTGACAACCACAACCACGACGACCCACCACAAGGGGTGACGTGAAAGCAGCAAGTGAAAGGCCGAAAGAGAAAGAATCCTCTGTTGTCTAACAAAATATAAACATCTATAGGAACATAATATGTTATATATATAATATACTAACATAACATATAATAACATATAATAACATAATATTTTATATATTAATAATATTATTATTGAATATTAGGTATGAAAACAATGTGATATATCCCAAACAAACAAATTGCTTTTTACTTCCATATTTACAGAGTAAATGGAAGTATTGTAATCGTCCTAAAATCGAGAATCGGAACGAAGCTTTGGAAGAAACTTTTACCTATTGCCTCGGCAAGACCTAACGCTCTGTTAATCAGAATTTGAATAACTCACAGTACTTCAGAAATATTAGTATTTTTAGTGTTTTCTATTTTATTTTTTTCCGGCCACAAAAATGAACCGATTTGAGCGTTTTTGGTCTTAAAATCTTGGTTTTACATGGTGGTGACATCCCCTGGCATCAAAGTTATGATTTTGAAAAACGTCATAGTCTGTTGAATTACCCTGTGTACCGAAAGTACTGTGAGTTATTCAAATTCCGATTGATCAGAGTGTTAGGTCTTGATAAAAGAAACATTTCAGCTCAAGAAATTTGAAAAAATATTGAGAATTGACCATTTTTGAAAATGATGATTATGATTACGCCTGACTGATTATGGATACCCCCCTTTTTCCCTGTTTAATCTCAGGTAGAAATAGGAATAATCTTCTTCGTATTCGAGCAAATTTTACCATTTTTAGAAATTGATTTAACCGTTGCCTCAATAGGAACGGACTTTTACGCCAACGCCCGGCCGATTGCCTGGCCCTTCTACAACTATACCAACCATCAGCCACCTACCTCATCATCCTCTCCAGCAGCACTTGATCGACCAATACGCGGAAGAAAGACGCATCTCTTCGTCCCCTTTCTATCCAACGGAAACTGTCTTCAACAAACCCCAGTCGATGTTTGGCTACCGGTCAACAGAATCGCCAATATCAAGGCCTTCGACGCCAATAGCCCATTCGGCTAATTCCCCAATAAACTATTCGAATCCGAGTCAGAAAACTGACCAGAGGCGGACGCCGACGCCGCCTATGCAGAAAGAGACCACGACGACAATCGTCAACCCGTCGACACTCAATTACGGCAAAGTCACCACTAACGATCACCATCTTCCACAGAAGGTAGGTCATCATTTGTCTTCTATTCATGTACGTTACTCGTGTGGTTTCTTGTCTTGGCTTCCTTACTTCTTTTTTTGCCATGAGTGCAACGCTGTCAACCTTTCTCCAATGTCTCCTCAGGGTAGCTCCTGCTTCCTGTCGTATTGAAGATGAGTTTTCTACGTTTCAGGTGAGCACTTACGCGTCCAATAGGTTAGAAGAAATGCTACAGGAGAAGGTTAATCCGTCACCTCAATTCAACCGTCCTCTGACCGATATGCCCTACCCCACGTCGCAGGACATCAGCAAACTGCAGCAGCTCCACCAATCTGAGCTGCAGCAGCGTTATCAGATTGCCAATCTGAACTACAACTATCATCAGATGATGCAGAAAGGGCCTCCAGTCTACAATCATCCGATGCAGGAATTGATGAGCTCAAAAGCTGGCTATGGCAATATGATGCAAAGCATGTCATATGGACGGCCTATACCGGATTTGGTCGCGAGCAAAGTGGCGGAAAGGGAAGTTCCTTTTGCGCCAAGGCCAGCAGCAAAAATTCCTGAAGTGAAGCCCCCAAAGAAGAACAGGAAAAAGAAAACTCCTGTGGCGACAGAATCGGCAGGCTACCAGTACATGGCGCCATCGACCGAAGCGTCCTCTGTGCCTGGAAGCGCTTTCCAGTTCGGGCCTCCAGCCCCGCCTGCTCAGATGAAGGAAGGCTTTGCCACAGGGTTCCTTGAAGCCCCGGCACCGCCGTTTTTCCTTCGAGGGACCACGTATCCGCATGCGCCACCCTTTTTATCCCAAGCTCAGTACCAAGAATACCTCCTCCAGCAGCACGGCGTCCTACAGCAGCATGGCGTCCTTCCACCGCCGCCAACCTCTACCCAGGCTTCAGCGGCTGCTGCAGCAGCAGCCGCCTACCTCGGAATCCATTCGCCTATGACACGGCCGTCTTGGTTATAGTAAACAACGCTGTGATAGCACCTCTAAATTATAAATGCCGTACCCAATTTGCTTTCAAACAGTTTCCTGGTGAGTGGAAAGTATTTTGATTAATAATCACTGGCTTTAGTAGGTACATCGCCACAACTTTTTCGACAGTGTAAAGCTGGATTCACATTTGCGTTTTTCTCTGAGTCCTGCGTAATGAGATCTGATTGGCTGCCAATTTTACGCGCGCGCAATTTACCAGGTAACTTTACCTCAGGGAACACGGAGAAAAACGCACATGTGATTCCAGCTTTACTGTCCAAATTTCAGGAACCTTGGTTTTGGGAAGGCTTATGAATCATCCTTATTGTATAATTTTTGTCATTGTAAGACTGAGTGCGACTCGATAAAAAAAAAAAAATATAAAAAAATTCAATTACTGAAAGTATAGGAGTTTTGCCGGATATTGACCTAGCTAGCCTAAGACAACATCTGGCCAGTTCTGATCAAAATTACATTAACCAGAAGAGAATTCTGATTTGATAAAAATAGTTCAGTAACAAAGGTGGTTTGCCTTGTGAGCACAGCATTGAAATTGTAGTTCAAAATGCCTAAGATATGGGATTGTAACTGTCAGAATCAAACCAACGAGTCGGGGCGATGGTCATGTCGATTTTTTTTTGGAGAATTTTGAGAAAACTTTGTCAACAATAAAGGCTGTATCACATGTAAGACCGTTACCCTCCCCTTCCCACTTATAGACACACAGACCCTATTTCCTGATTGGTCCTATGGTACGGTCTGACTTGTGAAACGGGCATAACAGCCATCTAGTGGATACAAGTAAAACCGTTTGACTAGGAAACTGTTTGAAAGTTGAGTAGGTGCGTCAGAAAAATCTTGCTGTATGTTGTCAGAGTGCTTTTTGTTGTTTGAATTGTACTGCTGCCCAGTCACATTGAAGTAACAAAGCCATTGGTGAAAACATTCAATAGTACCTACCTACCATGATTTCCATATCAGTTTATTGTTGATAGCTCTAGAAGTGATATAGAACTCTCTTTCACTGCTGTTCATAAGCAGCTGAAGTTGGACGTAACCCCAAACGATATGTACTGACAACAATGTAAGAATGATGACCAACTCTCGCCAAATTTCAAAGTGATTTGGTCTTTTCCCGATTCTATCATAATCATGAGGATAATTATTACGCCTGGCGTATCAAAAGCTTGGCGATAGAGACGTTTTTGGTCCTAAAACACTTCTACTTCAGCCACAATAAAAACTATAGTCCCTGATTTGAGTGGGCTTTGCTTGACTTTTGAGCCTGCTTTCACCGTGGCTATGAATTTGTGCAGTTATATCATCTAATTGGGCGGTAATTTCTGCAACACATTTGTTATCGCTAATAATATCCTAAAAACGTTGACGTTTGCTCGAGAGAATCCTCTAGTACGAGCTTGAATTACAACCAATGAAACTTCCATTGTTACTTTTAAGCTAGTTGTTAGGTGAATATTTGCACTATAGTTCCGAGTGGTTTTTGGGGGATTTGTGTCCTTCATGGTGAGGAGAAAAATTGAGACCGTCGCGTCATTGAACCAAACCTGTCTCAACCTTTGGACCAATCATTTGTAAATACTAGTTTGTAAACCAGTGTAAATTTCCGTGAAAGTGTCTATTTAATTTGCGTTGTTTTGTTTGTAAATTTTAAATTTTGTAAATAATGTTCGACCTCTAAGCGAGTACACGAGAGAAATTGTCGTACGTTTCTTGTCGACAAATTATTGTACGATAGGGAAACGCATATGACGGAACACGGGGGAAATGGCTTTAATTACGATTAATCGACAAACGCTATATCGTTATTTTGATCTTCATTAAAGTGTTTTTGCGAAGATCTTACCACCCGAAAACGGAGGACCGAAAACTATCTTCTCATTTCATAAAACATCTTCCTCTTCTTTCTTTTCTGTTTTAACAGCTTAAAAAACGGAGGTTACTCAAGCTCACTTGTCGTAAGAATCTTTGTTTTTTTTTTTTTTTTTTTTTTTTTTTTTGTTTTGCTATTAACTTGGTATGGAGCTCGTCTTGGATAAGAAATGCCCACCCTATCCCTTCAACAAAGAGTGGACTTCTCAGTCGTTTGACGAGTTTCTAGCACGACGATTAGAAGAGGAAGATGCGTTAGTGGGGCTTTGATTAAACTGCGTTCTATTGTATGATCCTTCGATAAATTCTTTTTTATTCCAGATTCCACGGAGAAATTTTTCAGTTGTTTTCTTGATCTGACTTTTTTTACGCATTTTTGTTTTGATTTACTTTTTTGTCAACTGTTAGCAGAATGGCAGTTCTAAAAAATCTATGTTTTTGGGTTCAGATCGTGCTTTAGAGAGGGGCTAAAAATTAACGCACAACGTCTTCAAAACGGACGTCGCACAGTCGGAGTAAACTTCAAGTTTAGTCGTTTTAATTAATTCAGGGAGAAACAACGCCTATCAATCAAGTATAGGAACATGTATGTACCTACTCCTGTTAAGGTGCCCTAGCACAAAAACGGCCTGTTCCCATTGGCTAAACTCCAGCCCATGCTTGTCTTTATGAACGCGTTTACGAGCATAGAAGAATCTCAAAGAATGAAGAAATGGGTTCTTACTTGGTAGTTCTCGAATAGGTACTTAAAATTTTTGTTTTGAGATTCGGCCTTCGCGTTATGGCCTGATATGGGAGTCCAAAAACTTTCAGCTCAAGTGTATCAAAGGACGCTTGCTCTAAATTTCTCCTAGGACATATTTTCACCGATCGTTATTCAGAAAATTTCTTGGAAATTAGTTGAAACAAGCGTCCATGGATAAATCTAGCTTCAAATGAATTGATGAACCGGCCCTCGATTAAGTAAAACGCTGTCGGTCGGTTAAGTGCCATTGGGACGAGACATCCAGAGATACTGGGCTGAATACTGGGTTGGAGTGGAATTTTCACAGCACGGTTCTTAGGGAAAATTTGGTTCCCCATAGAAACCATAAACTAATCAACGTCGATCCCAAGACACGAATTTTGGAGAAATGTCGACTGAACAACATAGATTTGCACATCTCTAGTCCAAAGTTCAATCCCCATGATTTGCCAATGCTTGCCAACGCGTTCATGCCATCGTGTTTGGGCCAGTTAGGCTTCAGGTGGGTACCCGAAATGATAGTTTCTCAAATTGTACGCTACCTCTTCAAAATCGCGTCGGATTAACGGCCAAGAACTATTATCTCCAATCTCGATAATATTGATTTCAATTTTTATTTCGCTCGTGTCAACTTATTGAATACACAAGACTGAATCGCGCTATTCTCTTTGTTCATATTTTAGTTGGATAATTTTAAATGAAAGTCGGACCATTTGAACTTGTCTAATTTATTTTGCATTTTCAGTTTTTTTTCCGCGTATAGTGCAATACGGGAGTATTACTGTGTATTCGAAAATATAAACTAAAAGTTACTCGGAAGTTATGTACCTATACTTTTATATAAGAGTGCATACTTTAGTTTAGCGCCAGGAACAAAACAGAGTTAAACCAAAAAATGTGACCTGTGTCCCGTGGAATACATTTCACGATACATACGGTGAATAAAGTGTACTTGAATTTTTCTTGTGTCATAGTCTCATTCAGTATCCTTACCCATTTTCGATCCGTCGTTTTTACCCCCATATTTACGAATTAAATGGAAGTATTGTAATCGTCCTAAAATCGAAACTCGTATCGGAGCTTCAGAAAAAAAACTTTTACTCAGAATCATTTCCTGAACAATAAGTCAGAGGTCACTTAAAAAAGTGGCCATCAATTCTTAACCTTTTTTGAAACTTTTTGATCGGGGATGTTTGTCTCAGTAAGACCTATTGCCCTGTTTAACTGGACTTTGAATTACTCACAATACCTCCAATATATTAGCAGTTTTAGGTATAGTTTTCTATTTTATTTTTTCCTGGCCACAAAAACCATCCGATTTGAGCGTTTTTGGTCGGGGGCTTGGGCGGGTTTGGAGTATTTTTTATAGTTGGATAACTTGTCGTATTTTGATTTTAGGAAAGTGTTTTGATATTTTTTACCTAAACACCCTCAAAAGTAGCCAAAATATAATCAAATTGTGTCAAGATTTTGCGTATCAAAATATGGAAGAATTGTATAGAATATGGAATATTGTGTGTTACCTACGCACCACTGGTTTTTTTAGAGAACGTTATCCCGGGCAGGAAAAGTTAGTTCATACAATAGTGGGTTATTCATGTTTTCACGTTACTCAGAAAGCTGTGACGCGTTCCTATGGGCCCGCATTGAACTAAATTTCACACCTTAAGTCGAGGAAGGTGGCTAAAATAGGTAATCTGGGATCAACATCTCTTTGTATTCGGTAGGGATACACTCTCAGAATGAACCGAAAATACAATTTGAGGTACATAATAACATCTATTTTAAGATTCTGCCGTTGGCGATGCCAGATTGTTGGCCTATAAAAAACTTTAGTCTTTAGTCATTTAAAAAAAAAAGGAAAAATGTATAGCAAAATGATTGAAAATCGGCCGATCGGTTTCAAGGGAAGATCATTTGCACGGGGTAAAATTCAAAATCCTTGCCACCGTTGGATGCAGGTGCCGAATGTGTCGCGGGCGTCGATGCCTTTGGCGTCGTGGTGGCGTCGCCTGATTGTGTGGCGGCATCGTCAGATTTTGTGGTGAAATCAGCTGCGGTTTTCGGTGTCGCTGTGTCAGGTGTGACCAACGGTGTGGCCTGGCTTACGGACAAAGAATGGCCGGCAGACCGCCTACGAAGTTGGTGAGTGTGACTATGATCATTCTCATCATGTTTTTCGCTGGAACAGTTAATTAGTAGGTTTTCAATGTGAGTTTCTACGAAATGGTGTAAACGGCCACCAACACTTCTGTTTTCAAAAAAACTTGAATTCAAAAAAGAATTGAATTCCAAAAACTATGGAGATCAGTGTTTTTGAGAATAGTTTTGACTAATAAGCAGTAGTTAAGTAGGTAGGTATAGTATAAAATTTATACTATACCTACTTAACTACTCGATTTAAACGAGAGCAATATTGACGCAGTTCTGAATTTTTAGAAAAGTTCTACTTACACCGAAGCGGAAGCTGATTCTTCCGAGTGACTTTTCGACAATTCTTGGCTTTCCTGGCTGGAGAGGTAAAATTTGCTATCAGTTGTGATTCTCTTCATTAGGGTAAGGTTTAAGATGGTTATAGTTGTACCTATTACAGTGACTCACCTAATGGCACTGTGGGATTTGGACTCGGAACTGTCAGAGGGGAAAGGCGCACTTGCAGTGAATAAGACCATACATAGGAGCACAGCTGTCAGAACCTGGAAAATAGAGCTTGAGGTAGCCGGTATGTAAAATATTATAAGAGTACCTGCTATGTATCTGTATTTGCGAAGAGCGAAGCGCTATTTACATTTTTCCATCCTCTCAAAGTTGGTGTTAAAGGATTTTTCTTTACAGTAGGTAACTGTAGAGTACCACTTCTGGTCTTTTGACCACCGCCACTCTACGGAGCGGAATCTATTCCTAAATTGGAGGATAGAGGTCGTTAGCCCCGGTTATTTACGGTGGGATCAGGAACCACGAGAATCCCCATACCGCTCATCCGGATTTTGGACCGGTTCCTTGGGTTGCATCCATATGGATGCATGCATGCACATGGCCTTAGTGCCTTGCCCACAAGGACAGGGGTTAATGATCACCCATCCCCCTAGAGCTAGCTCGAGAAGACACCCTACTCCCAAACCCACATCCGGCAGATAACTACCTCGTCCTTGCCATCCTGCCACAGCAAGAGTATTACTTTACAGTAACTGTAGAGTACGACTTCTGGTCTTTCGACCACCGCCACTCTACGGAGCGGAATCGATTCCAAATTTGGAGGATAGAGGTCGTTAGCCTCGGTTATTTACGGTGGGATCAGGAACCAGGAGACTCTTCATACCGCTCATCCGGGTTTTGGACCGGTTCCTTGGGTTGCATCCATATGCACATGGGCTTAGTGCCTTGCCCACAAGGACAGGAGTTAAGGATCACCCATCCCCCTGGAGCTAGCTCGAGAAGACACCCAACTCCCAATCACATATCCGGCAGATAACTACCTCGTCCTTGCCATCCGTTGAGTGGCGGTGGTCAAAAGACCAGAAGTCGTACTCTACAGTTACTGCAAAGTAATACTCTTGCTATGGCAGGATCGTAAATTTTACGGAGTAAATGGAAGTATTGTAATCGTCTTAAAATCTAGAATCGGAACGGAGCTTCAGAAAAAAACTTTTTCTTATACTCACTTACTCAGAATCACTTCCCGAACAAGTGTGTGTGAAACCAATCAGCATCCCAAAATGAATTGATTGTCGCCATCAATCCATCAGCCCTTCATGTTATGAATGATTACTTCAGTTATAAATTTCTACGATTTTCCAAATTCAAAAAGACGTTTTGTCCATTGACAAACCGATTTAAATTTGATTGAAATTTTATTGCTTCATAGAATTTTAAAGAAACTTACCATTGTTCTAAGAGACATTGTGATGGAATAGAAGTTCTTTCGACGGAAATATCAATGAGAACGCTGTTTTAGAGTTCACTGTCGAAGTGGCGCAGCTCGTGGAAGATAGTTAAATACTCGCACCCCATTCCCCCCAGGCGTCTGTTGGTATAGGTAATATGCAAGTGTGGTTTGTCATGCTCCTGCCAAGGGTTTCAGTGGTAGTTTAGCAGGTCATCGCTAATTGGTCTGTCCTTCTCGTCTATTTATCAGCTCCTGCCAGACTGCTGATCTATATTACGCCTGCCTTTAAACGATTTGCAGTTCAGCTGATTCGGCCGAGTTGACAGTTTCATTTTTTGTACACTGAATAAGAAACTGCTGACAATTAGTTTCAGTTCGCCATACAATTTCTTGCAGTTATGACGTTGATGCATCTTCATGAAAAGCCTTCATGGCCATAATGCTTCCAAAATTCTGATGCGTTGTTGTACCCTGGTCTTCGTTGTATGGCCTAGGTATATTTTGTAGATACTTATGAAAAGTTCAGAAAAAATTACGTTAAATTTAATAAGAGCAAAAATTATGGACAATTTCTGGGAAAAATTGAACTATTTTGGGAACTAAAAAATCAAATTTAATGATTTTGATCTCAAATTTATGATAAATAAATTTTGCAAGCTATTTTTCGGTCCATGAGGTCAAAAGCCTAAAACCGTATTCTTTGGAAGTGATGAGCGATTGTTCTTGCCGTAGTTTTCCCAGCTTTTAGGTATAATGGGTACCCAACTCGAAGGCGAGGAAAATAACAACGCCTAGGATCAGGTCTAAATGAGGAGTTCCAGTTATTGTAATTGTAATATTTCACTAACTAATATTTGGATTTCTTCCTACCCAGTTCTGATAACAAATTTTTCGTCGGGTTTTCCTTGGATTCCCACCCGGAACGGATCCTCGAGCAGAAGACCAGTGGTGCACAGATAACACAAAATAGGTACTTCCACATTTCGATGCAAAATTTTTGGGCCAAAGCAATTTGATTCTGAATAATTTGATGGCTACAATGATGAAAAATGTCAGGAAACCCAATATGCAAATTTTAAAACTCGCCTGAAATCTAGAGGATAGAGGTTGTTATCCTCCGTTATTCACGGTGGGATCAGGAATTGGGAGCCTCGCAATCACATCATTTCGAACATACATTTCACTCAGTTCCACATTCTGGATGAACGGTATTGGCTCCCGGTAAAATGATTTTATTTGGAAGATAACGTCAAGCGAGATAAGCTTGAATCAAAAGTCGTTGGGATTAAAACATTTCAGAATCAGCCCGTTTTCATCTCAATTTGCAGTACCTACTACAAGTAGGTAAGTACTACTTATCCATCAGGTTTTCAATGCGAGGTGACAAAATTATTCAACCCAAATAGTCGAAAGGCAAACGATTTATTGAAAGAGTGACCAATTCTCGTTTATTCTATTTTCTTTTCAAATAGGTATATTTGAGCGAAAAAAAATGCATGGTAACCGGTTGCATTCTCCGATCCCATGAAATTCACAGAAATAAAGCGAATGGAGAAACGAACAAGAGGAATTGAGTTCAGTTGAATCTCAGCGTTTTGGTCGCTAATGCCACTACATTTCGAGGGATCGTGAGATATTTCACCTGTAGATGCTAGACCCCAGCAATTTTCAAATATTAGCGTTCTCACCACTGGGAGTTCCCACAGAAAAGCGAAGCTATGGAGAAAATGTTTGTTAGTCACCATAATATATTTCATTGCAGAGTCTTTGTACTACTTTCTCCTGTTGACAATTCCTGTCACTCAATGGATTGTGCGTACAATCTTTTTTGAACAGTAAGCCCCAAGGTAAACAAATCAACTAACAACTTGATGGCACAAAGTAATATTGAGAAATGGTGGGGAGGAGGTATAACACGTTTGACCCCCTTCAGTCGGCTATACACGATCCGATGGCTGGGGGAGGGGGTAAGAAAATGCATTGCTGTGATTGGCCAAGGTGGCGTTGAACTCAATAAATTTTATTGGCGTTTTCAAGCCACGTTCCCACGTTCATCCCCACTCTATCATCCGGCAATTGGATAGTGTTTGGCTGGATTGACAGGTACGGTACCTACCATTGCAATATCATAATTTGCTTACCGCAGTTTTATCGATTCATAATTCAATATCGTTGGTATCTTAACGAGTATTGATCCATGAATGATACCTTATTATCGCTTTGCCTCTACAAGTACTTAGGTACATCGTATTTTCAGTGTGTTCCCTCTGATATGGCTTTTAGAGCGGGTTTCGCTAATTTGGAATGGTTAGCCATTTGCAATACAGTTTTCCCATAAAGAGAATCGTGGTGATGTCAGATTTTTCAAATGATTTCAATCTTGCTTCATCTTTTTAATCTTTTAATTTTTGGGATTTTGATAAAATTCAGCGACTTAGGCATTCATGATCTGAATTGCGACTACAATTGTAATCACAGTCAAAATCAAGCCCTTATCAGCAAATTTGATGGAATCATTCGAGCCAAAAATGCAGCTAACGAGTAGGGATACCCAGAAAAGCAGCTATTTACCTAACGGTGGGTTAATACCTAACATGAAACTCTCTGAAACTTTTCTTGACTTCAGAACATGCCAACATTATTTACAAAGCACAAAAAGCTCAAAAATGTTATCACAATATTAAGATCTATTACACTACTCGCTCAGACGATCAATTGAGCGTTATGGCAGGAACGGTAGATCTACACCTTGAACAAACGACAAAATTTGAAAATAATTTCTCCGCGCATTACTTCTTCAATCAATCCTTTCTATCAATAATCAACCCGATTTGGTCTCTCCTGGATATAATGCCATGATAGATTTTTAGATGACAAAGAGCTAACACAACTTCCCTGAGTCCCTGATAACAGCATGAAATAAATAACATTGAAACTCTTCAATTTTCATCAATAAACGCAACATTTCACTCTTCTTCATCTTCATCGTCGTCATGAAGGGCTTGAAGGGCCTGCTTGGCAGCGAGAAACTCGTTATAGTGTGCTTTCCTTTTCGTCAGGAAGGCTTTTCGTTTTTCTGCGGAAAAAACGCCCAAAATTGATGCTTAGTTTTGGAAAAAAAAGTTCCTTAGGCATCAAATATTAACAAGATTGTGGCGACAGAAAAATCAGCAGAACCATTAATAATTAATGCGCCCAATAAAATTATTTTATTTTATGTAGGTTTTTTATTTGATGAAAAACCATTGTAATTGCTCAAGAGAAAAAATTCCTAACAAGTTTCAGATATTTACCTACTGAAAAGTTCAGATTTTCAATTATTTGTGCTTTGGTTACCTCGGTTTTCTTCGTTATCCTCCTCTTCTTCTTCTTCAGAACTGGAAGACGTCTGCAGGACTTTGGGCGCTTGCCCTTGACCCATTTCGAGTCTGCAAAAATGGTGAAATTTGTCAGTGCAGTGGAATGAACTACTTTTTTTGCCATTTTAGAATGCGCTTTCTGCTGCCAGAACTAGGTAAATTTTCTCAGTTGGAAAATGTTTGAAAACCGACCGAGAAATCATTTGAATCGAGGAAAAGCTCTCTAGAAACCACAAAAAAAACGCTGCTAAGTAGATCAGTGGCATGTGCACATCAGTTTTTGGTGTAGCCGAAGAACTCTGCAAATTTTGCACAGGGGTTCATTTTTCGATTGCAAAGACAAATCTTACGATATATAGGTTCTCCTCAAACACGGAATTTAGTTGTTATTATTCTAGAATTTCAGTATAAATTGGTGTTCTAGATGGGGATTTGAAAAAACGTTTTTTCAACCCGGCAAAAAATAATCATCCTCTTTGCTTGGTCCTCCTTGCTTGACCTACCTATCTATCTTTTCAACGCAGCGCGTCGTTAATTTTTGTTGAAATCATCATTTAATCTATTCTTATTTACCTACGTAACTAACAGAATAATAATAATTATTAAATTATCTGAATAATTAAATAAATTTATTTATTATTATTATTTATATATTATTTTATAATTAAATAAAATTTATAATAATTAACTTAAAAATGCGTCAAGAATGCCTCAGAACCATTGTTGAAGCTTGACTCGCTCTCACGTTGCCAAGCGCAACTGGCCTAGTGTGAGTGCGTCACTTTGTTGGTGTCATAGGCTAGTGGTCGTAAGTAGATCAATCAACTGTGTCTAAGAACCGATGCCGAGTTCCCAACTTTTTCCAATTTTTGTTTTGCTGATTTGTGTAATTCGACCAAATTCTTTAAATTGAAGATATTGGGAGGACAGAAGTTTTTGTGGGGATTCCAACGAGTGGAAAACGAATTTTGTGGCTCGAGTAGTTTTCGAGTTATTAAGAATTGTAGAAATTTTGAAAAACTCAAAAATGTCTCACTAAAACTGCAATAAATCCTGAACGGTTGGAGCTACCGGCGTGGCGATGGTCTCATTCGATTCAGCATTGAAAAATCTATAGAAAATGATGCGTCACATGCCTATGTTTCAAATTTCCAGAAAAACACGAATTTTTTCCCACTTCAACAGCTGTTTTACTGGCCTTAAAATTAAGGTAGGGTTCTGTCGAGATGTTAGGACCAACTAGATACGGAACTTGATTTTTGGTAAAAATTTCAAAATTTTTCGATAACTCCTTCCCCCTGAAAAACCCCGGACGGCGGACGGCGGACGGCGGACGGCGGACGGACAAAAAATTATTATTGCAGATTTGGATTCTACACCCCTTGAAACGTAAACCAACAAATTTTCAGGGGGTGTTAAAAATTTTTTTTTCCTGACCGATTACAAAGGTTCATTTCTATAGAAAAATGAACCAAAAAATGAAATAGCAGGGAAAACTGTTGTTAACAGGCGGACGGAACTAATAAATACTAGAATTTAAAAAAAAGGGGAGGGGCTTAATGAAGAAAAACAAACCTGGCCAGTCACACGAGTTTGATACCAAACGAAAATATACCTTAGGTAGGTGACCAAATACCAACTACCCACCTTTTAGTCAATTCATCAGGATCGACTGAATCCGTTTCGTCTGGAAGGGATTTTTCGTACGGTGTGTTAGGTTCGTCAATCTTCATATGACCGTAGTCTTTACCAGGTGGATGCAGAGTTTCCAATATATTAATTTCGTCGAATTTCATCGCTTTCGAACCGGAAGGCCTTGATTTGCAACTGAAACCAGTGGTGCGTAGATAGCACACAATACTTCCATATTCTGATACGTAAATGTAATTACACGTAATTACGTAAATTTAATTATATTTTGACTTCTTTTGAGGCTTTTCCAGTCAAAAATATCAAAAACTTACTAAGAAAAAAAAATTATAACCTAAGTTAGGTGTTGGAATATAAATAATATCCACGTATTCTGTTAGGTAAAACAAAGATTTTAAGACCAAGAACGTCAAATCTGTTCATTTTTGTGCCCAGGAAAAAAATATATCTAAGTGATAGTATAACGGAAGTGGTGTGAGTAATTCGAATTCCGGGTGACAGGTGAGAGATAAACATCCCAGTTCTAGAAACTGAAAAACAGTGAAGAATCAAGGGTGCTAAGGCCATTTTTACTTCCATATTTACAGAGTACTGTAATCGTCCTAAAATCAAGAATCGGAACAGAGCTTCAGAAAAAACGTTTACTCGTGAGTACTTATGAAAACACATTTACTCAGAATCAGTTCCTGAACAAGTGTCGGTGCGTCCGTCTGCCTGTCCGTGGTCATTTACAAAAATGGCCATAGCTCCCTCAATCCTCGACCTTTTTTAAAATTCCCTGGATTGAAATGTTTGGCTCCCAAGACCTAACACCCTGTTTAATCGGAATTTCAATAACTAATCAATAAAATCTTTGTATTACAAAGCAAAATACGTGGATATTCTTTACATTTCGATAATGAGACGTATTTTTATTTTTTGCAAAATTTTAAATTTTGAATGGTGAATTTTTCGATAGCTTTGACAGTTTGAAGGCCTAAGATTGAGTTGCGTCTTGAGTTGATAACTCTTTTTTATGATCCCACGAATCGAGTTTGAAAATGTGCATAGTGATTTTTGACCTAAACACCATCAAAAGCAGTCAAAATATGATCAAATTAAATTTAAATTCAACTTTTCGGAATTCAAACGTTTCAAAATATGGAAGTATTGTGTGTTATCTACGCACCACTGGTTGTAAACGACCACAGACGGACACACAAATGTGTTTGTGAACATGTCATGTTCAACCAAAATTGAGTGAAAACGTATTTCGACGGCTAAGAACCAACATCACATAACTCAATTTCCCCATTTTGAGGAGTACACTTTCTGATCCCAATTTTTGCGCCCGATTTGATGGAACTATTAGTTTTTTGAAAAACTCACGAGGAACGTGAGCGTTCCTTATTAGTTTTTCAAAAAACTAATAGGTAGTTCCATCAAATTGGGTGCGAAAATTTGAATCGTAAAGTGCACTTCTCAAAATGGGAAAATTGAGTTATGTGATGCTGGTTCTTAGCCGTCAATTTGTAAAAGTTTTTTTTGGAGCTCGCAGCACTGAAACCTGAGCGTCGTAAGCAAATAATTAACCTGGAGTAGAGTATTCCATAGAGTATTTCAGGTCTGCCTCTCCAAACAGAGTGTATTTACAGGTAATTAGTTTTTTATCAGAATAATAATGGTAAGTAGTGTGTTTAAAAGTAGGCCCTTACCACGATTTTTGGCCCTCAACTTCAAAGCTGGCCGATTGCTTGAGAATTCCTTTCTTGGGCTGACGCTTCAGATTTTCCGTCGGATCCGCTTTATGAGCCGTCGTATCCATCACTTCGAACATCACACATAGACGAATCGATTAGCGCTCCGTGAATTAGTTCTGTAAAGGAGTGAAAACGCGGTTGATGAGAGGAGAGGTTTGATCAGGAAATGCGTAATTTTCAAGGGACGTCTATTGAACCGCACAGCTGAAATTGAAGATTGTCCTCGAATCGGCAGAGGAATTCAAAGAATGTTGTTTATTGACAGCGCCTGCATTCATAGCGCTAGTTTTACGAATTCCAGCGTCGAATTTTTGAAACGCGGGTTTCAAAAGTGAAAAGTTCTGAATCCTAGCTTTCATGGGAATTACAACTTCTGATCGTTTGATAGTATTACCATTTCGCCCATCAACTACTAAGTATGCGTGTTTAGATTAGAATCAAATAGAAATGAGCATGTAGGTGTAAGTACTGAATTGCGTCCCAATGATAAACAAAAAAATAATTAACTAACATCAAACGCACATCATTGCGGAGTGCGGACTGCTGACCTGGGAGGAGACGAGTACCCAAGCGAACATTTGCTATATACTCTCAGGCACTGTCGCGATATTTCTTCTTCCTTTATATATGTCTTATAATAATTCATGAAGCGAGGCCTGCCACAGGGCAGGAGCTCGCAACAGGTTCCTGTTAGCGATTTCTCGCTACAATTGTTGAATTAATGTTGTGATCAAAACTAAAATGTATTTATTATTATTTTGTACAATAAAGTTTTCTATATTTTTCAAAAAAAAAAAAATGTCTTATGGGTGCAAGATGCCTGGATAGCATTATCATAATATTGACATTATCATAATATTATGATAATGTCAATATTATGATAATGCTATATAATATATATATTATATATTATTGACTATGATATAGTCCAAGGCTCACCCCAATTCCCCTGCATCTTCCGTATCATATTATTAATAATATTAAGTGATCATAATATGATACCAAAGTTGACTTGATGCAGGGGCATTGGGCAGGGACATATAATATAATTTATTCAAATATTATGTTTAAATAAAAACTCAAACCTGTGGTGCGTAGATAACCCACAATACTTCCATATTTTGGAACGTAAAATTGTGACACAATTTTATCATATTTTGACTGCTTTTAAGGGTGTTTAGGTCAAAAATATAAAAAAATTCACTATTCAAATTTTAAAATTTGCCCAAAATGGAAAAAAGATACATTTTTGGAATATAAAAAATATCCACATAATATGTGCATATTGCAGAATATTATTCTGCAAGGTAATACAAAGATTTTAAGACCAAAAACGCTCAAATCGGTTCATTTTTGTGGCCGGAAAAAATAAAATAGAAAACACTAAAAATGCAAATATATCGGAAGTACTGTGCGTTATCCGAATTTTGATTAAACAGGGTGTTAGGTCTTGCCGAGACAAACATCAAGAAATGTGAAAAAAGGTTGAGAATTGAGGGAGTTATGGTCATTTTTGTAAATGACCACAGACGGACGGACGGACTAACGGACACACAGACACACGGACACACAGACACTTGTTCAGGAAGTGATTCTGAGTAAATGTGTATAAGAAAAAGTTTTTTCTGAAGCTCCGTTCCGATTCTCGATTTTAGGACGATCACAATACTTCCATTTACTCTGTAAATATGGAAGTAAAAATGAGGGAATAGAAATAGTCGATTCGACTAATAAGGTACAATTATTGTAGACCGGTTTCGGTTATTAAACCATCATCAGCACTTAACAACGACTGAGGTACATCAAGAAATATCTGGCTTATACTTAATATACTTAGGTAGGTATACTAAAGTGACAGTGTAAGTGAAAGGTGAAAGTGAACGGTACAAGGGAAGGGAAAGTTCTACCTAAGTGAGAGGTGCATGAATGGAGTAAACACCCTCAGTCCACACCTGTACATGGTTTCTATTCCTAATAGAAAGTAAAAAGCGAGACGTATTGAGGCATTACCTCATTCAAACTTTTACCTAACCTATCACTTTTAACAATTTCAACATTTTCAAATACACTCTGTTGGCATATTAGATCGAATACAGTAACGTTGCCAGGAGACAACTTGCTAATGGTACTCAGAAGATGATAAATAAAGTTAGTTCGAATCTTGCATTTCGACGGTGTAGAATCAACACTGCCCAATCCGTTTGCCATGCAATCAATGGACGCGTGGTTTGTCAAGTTTCCACCAATCCAAGTTTTGAGAAGCAGGACGTGTGATACGGCCTTTACCGTCGATTTGAATGTTCCATCCAAAACCAAACCTTTAGGACAAAAATACAAGAATTCTATCAACTGTCTATCTGATGGATCAGATTTGAAATTATGATTAGAACTCTTGAGGTGACTGGCAAACGCAGATGGGTGATTCCACTAAAAGTGGCGAAATCGTGTCTTTTCTTCATATCTTGAAAACTATTCGTAGTATTGCGATGGAACAAAAAGCGTTGTGATTAGATCGTTGGTCCCCATGCTCCGCACGTGTAAACTGTCCAAAAATATTATTAGCAAGTGGAGAAAAATATATAAATATAGCCGAAATGTCATTCCCCTGGCATGTCCCCACCCCTAGGTACACTACTTCTTCAACCAACCCTGGTTATTCGGATCGAGATTTTCAGAATCTGCTAAAATGAATGCACTCAGTATATAGTCCCGTATTAGCTCCTATGTTCTCATAATTTTAGATGCATAGGCTTCAATGTTAGAAGCAAAGCACAGCGTGTCCCCGCCTTTTTGCGTCATTCCCCTGTCAAAACTGGTCACCCCCATAAATGGGAAACTATTACAGTTTCGGTAATTTTGAAAACGGCATTCGGTAGCTCTGGAACTCTAGAACGTGCCTGATCTGCAAGATTACACTAGTGTTTGTTGAGAAGCCATTGAGAGGCAAAAAACAACCTCATTTATGGTGAGTATTTTTATTATGTGTCATTCCCCTGTATTCAATATCTTATCAAATTGAAGTAGTAGATTTTTCCCTCTGCCACTATTCTTTAACTCTGGAGGTGCACCTTCCAGCGTATTTTTTTCAAAATTTAGGTAGTGAAAGGAGGAGGAAAGAAATGGGAAAAACCGCGATTTGTCATTCCCCTGGCCGTCATTCCCCTGCATGTTCTGGATGGAGGTTTGTCTGCTAGGGCGCTGCTCCCTCAATTCTCAACCTTTTTTCAAATTTCTTGAACTGAAATGTTTGTCTCGGCAAGACCTAACACCCTGTTTAATCGAAATTTGGATAACGCACAGTACTTCCGATATATTTGAATTTATAGTGTTTTCTATTTTATTTTTTTCCGGCCACAAAAATGAACCGATTTGAGCGTTCTTGGTCTTAAAATCTTTTTTTTACCTAGCAGAATATGTGGATATTTTTTATATTCCAATATTGTGGTGTATTTTTATTTTGGGTGAATTACTTCCATATTTACAGAGTAAATGGAAGTATTGTGATCGTCCTAAAATCGAGAATCGGAACGGAGCTTCAGAAAAAACTTTTTCTTATACACATTTACTCAGAATCACTTCCTGAACAAGTGTCTGTGTGTCCGTGTGTCCGTCTGTGGTCATTTACAAAAATGGCCATAACTCCCTCATTTCTCAACCTTTTTTCAATTTTCTTGGACTGAAATGTTAGTCTCGGCAAGACCTAACACCCTGTTTAATCGGAATTTGGATAACGCACAGTACTTCCGAGATATTTGCATTTTTAGTGCTTTCTATTTTATTTTTTTCCGGCCGCAAAAATGAACCGATTTGAGCGTTCTTGGTCTCAAAATCTTCGTTTTACCTTGCGGAATATGTGGATATTTTTTACATTCCGAAAATGTGGCGTTTTTTCATTTTGGGCGAATTTTGAAATTTTAATACTGAATTTTTTGATATTTTTGACCTAAACACTTTCAAAAGCAGTCAAAATATGATCAAATTGTGTCACAATTTTACGTTTCAAAATATGGAAGTATTGTGTGTTATCTACGCACCACTGGTTTTAAAATTTGAATAGTGAATTTTTTGAGTTTTTGACCAAAACACCCCTAAAAACAGTCAAAATATGATCAAATTGTGTCTCAATTTTACGTTTCAAAATATGGATGTATTGTGTGTTATCTACGCACCATTGGTTTTCTTTTTACACCTATTTATTCATCAGTGTGAGAACGTACCATTTTGGCATCATCGAATTCACCATTGACCATTACTCCTCAAATGATATGATGATGAACCGACGTACCTACTCCAATTATTTGAACTTTATTTTCTGAGATACCCAGACAAATAATGTACCCATGTCACTAATCTAGTTAGCAGCGTTTAATTTGAGGTTTAAATAGATTTTTTTAAGTCTCTCAATTTTGTCATTCCCCTGGACCACTGATTTTTACCTAATCATGTCTGTAAACCCTCTCTGGGTGATGAAACTACACTGCTGGTATATAGTTTTCATTAATAGCAGGCAAATGAACAATTTCTCGTCGAAAAACATGCAAAATTTTATCATTGGTAAAACGGAATTTGCTGACCCCAATTTCGCCACTTTTAGTGGAATCACCCAGATTCCTTAACCAGGTTTCTACCCAGTGCTAATAACCTCCAGTCCTTCTCATGTTCCCTAATATAAGTCGAAGTTAAACTCAAACTGAAGTTCAAACTCGAACTTGAAGTCGAAGTTAAACTCAATCTGAAGTTAAACTCAAACTGAAGTTCAAACTCGAACTGGAAGTCGAAGTTAAACTCAAACTGACTTTCAAACTCGAACTGAAACTCGAAGTCGAACTCAAATTGAAGTTCAAACTCGAACTGAAACTCGAAGTCAAACTCAAACTGACGTTCAAACTCGAACTGAAACTCGAAGTCGAACTCAAATTGAAGTTCAAACTCGAACTGAAACTCGAAGTCAAACTCAAATTGAAGTTCAAACTCGAACTCCTCTGAGGCTGTGTTACACAGCCTGTGTACCAGATTTCAGCATCGTACGACCAACGGTTTTGGATTTAGCGCCATTTCGATGGTGAAGAATTGAAACCGCGTATCTCCATTTTGTTAAGACCTCCACTGTTCCTATGACACCCTATGTAACCACATTGAATTTCCATGACATCTCTAATGTGCACGTGCAGGTACGAAATTGGAGATACGGGGTTTCAATTCTTCACCGTCGATTTGCTCCTCGGCTGATCAGATAGTCGGGGAACGTCGTCGATCTTGCTTATGAGGCCCTCAACGGGTTCATACAGAATTCGAGCTGTATTGGAGTCCTATAGGACCGACTCAGTCGGTCCGACTGTATGGGTTATGGCGAAGTGGGCCCCGCTGTTGATTTGTGAGGGTTCCCACTTCCCCACTGCTGCCAGAAGTTGACTAGAATGGCTGAACGAGGTAATTAGTCAGTTTCTGAAATTTCTTTTCCATAATCCGATTAATTTCACGTAATCTGATTACTCCAATTTCCTTAATGTAATCTGATTAATTTAGAGTAATCCGATTAATTTCGAGTAATCCGATTAATTTCGAGTAATCTGATTAATTTTGAGTAACCGGATTACTCCAATTACTCTTAAGTAATCGATGTAATCCGATTACAATTACTCCATTACTTTTGTAATTGGTAATCGAAATTTGGTCATTACATTTTTCAATCACTTGTAATGGGTAATGGCCAGGTTCGATAACTCATTACATGTAATCGGAAAAGTAATTTTGAGAAATTGTAATGGGTAATGGTCATTACATTTTCTCATAGCGAGATTGTAATTCGATTAGTAATCATTACTCATAGCAATTATTACTTAACAACTCTGATTATATAGTTACATTATTCCTGAAAATAATGTACCAAAATCCTTTCTTTTTACTTCCATATTTACAGAGTAAATGGAGTGAAATCGAGAATCGGAACGGAGCTTCAGAAAAAACTTTTTCTTATGCACATTTACTCAGAATCACTTCCTGAACAAGTGTCTGTGTGTCCGTTAGTCCGTCTGTCCGTCTGTGGTCATTTACAAAAATGACGATAACTCCCTCAATTCTCAACCTTTTTTCAAATTTCTTGAACTGAAATGTTTGTCTCGGCAAGACCTAACACCCTGTTTAATTGAAATTCGGATAACGCACAGTACTTCTCATACATTTGATACTTGCATTGTTTTCTATTTTATTTTTTTCCGGCCACAAAAATGAACCGATTTGAGCGTTCTTGGTCTTAAAATCTTTGTATTACCTTGCAGAATATTGGGATATTTTTTATATTCCAAAAATGTATTTTTTTCCATTTTGGGCGAATTTTAAAATTTGCATAGTGAGTTTTTTGACCTAAACACCCTTAAAAGCAGTCAAAATATTATCAAATCGTGTCACACTTTTACCTTTCAAAATATGGAAGTATTGTGTGTTATCTACGCACCACTGGTTTATGTTATGCATTTCCAGTTCTGCACGTTGATTTCAAATTTATATTAGGTGTTATTCCATAACAATTTTCTGTGATTGCTCTTATTCGATCTCAAAAAGTTAATCCCTGTTGCACACCTTATTGCACAGAACTTTCCACACCTTGAGGTAGACTTATCGATGCCTTATCGTAAAATAGCTGTATTATTGTTCTATTGCTCCCAGTTAGCACCGAACTAAAGTTGAAACCCTAAAGCATCGAAAACCTGTTTTTACGAACCATTTTTCATAAACATGTTTCATTTCAGCCCTTCAAAACCAGTCAGTTCATTTTTTGTGAGTAATATTTTATTTATTTTCTTCCATTGTACCGGTCGTGCGCAGATAACATAACAATGACAAGGTTTCTGTATTTCAGTACTTGATGGACTAAATGACAAGATGACATGTGCTACGCTCTCATTTCTTCAATTGAGGGTAGATTTGCTAAAATAATTCAGAGCGCTCAAAGATTGATTCGATTATGATTCCTCGATTATGATTGAGGGCCACTTTTATCAAACACTTACCGACTCGTTAGATTTATCGAAATGGAGGGTGGAGATTGTCTTTCGACAGCCTTCCATTGTCATAATAACTGTAGGGACTAATAATTAGTCTTATAATTGGTAATTATTACGGGGGTCACTAGATCGTCTATGGCAGTAACTCGATTGTGAAATCTAATCATACTTAACACCAAGTAGGTATCGACATTTGAGATTTAAAAAATCGGAATCAAGGTAAATAAGACGAGTGTAAGTACTAGGTAATACCTAGTAGGTATGAGCTATCTACGCTGAGCGTAGTACGCTCCACTGTTTTTTTCTTTGAACATCTGATCAGATTTTTATTTACGACTTACTTACTACTTAACTTCAATTTACCTACTTTGCAGACATGTCATGTGGAATTTAAAATCGAATAAATAAATATTGCCTATTTATTGTATTTACTGCATAGATATGTATCTAGTTTTTTAGTTAAACACGCACAAATAATTATAACAATAATGATGTTTTTAGTTCTTTGGGTACATAATACCCAACATATTCAATAACAACGAATGAAAATAATAATAAATAGAGTAAAAATGAACAAATAATAAACCAACAGGAAGACATAGGTACCTTGTTTTTTTAAAAAGGAGAAAAATCTCCTCAATACCAAGTGGTACATACCTACACTTTTATTCTTTTTTTCTCAGAACTGCTCTACAATCTGGTTGTCAATGCTCGAATTGAAATTACGAAATCTATTTTTACCAGGTGAGAGTTCGTTTAGTCCTCAAACAAAACAAAGTCGGTCTAGATTTAGAAAATGCGTAACTAACTTTTTTACAAAAAAAAAAAAAACATTGTT
Source organism: Nesidiocoris tenuis (assembly GCA_036186465.1). NCBI lineage: Eukaryota > Metazoa > Arthropoda > Insecta > Hemiptera > Miridae > Nesidiocoris > Nesidiocoris tenuis. Next base: position 8,725,605 of record AP028917.1, read on the forward strand.
TTATAATTGAGTTTTTACCAATCGATGGCGTCATAATATGATAACCTCGTACCTCAGAAAAACCAAACTTTTCAGGAGAGACAAAAAACTGTTACCAGTGACAGAGGGCCTACGAGAAAATCGAAATATATTTCGTCATGTAGAGCGCTAGAGAGCAAGAGAATGTATTATCCGGCAAAATTCGATTACTGGCCGATGAGATACGAGGATTTCATTCAGAAAATGCAGTAAGAAAAAATGGCCAAAATTCGAGATACGAGGTTATCATATGACGCCAATCTATATTAGATCGACGACTACCTACTCAGTTTAGAACCGTTGAATTTCTCAGGTTACTCCAAAATAGTCGGTGGAAAGGATGCAAATCCGAACCAATATCCTTATCAGGTTTTCATGAGGACGATTTCGACAAATGGTAAAATCCGAGTGAACAGTGGAGTCCTCATAACAAATAGACACGTCCTTACAGCAGCTCACTGTCTGTACGAGTATGTCAACCCTCCACTAGAAGCTCATTTAACTAAGCTAAATTTAACTAGAAGCTGATAATAAGCGATAAGTAAGATAATATTGCGAATCTTCAATCTATTATTCTTAACGGGAGCAATGTCCAGATGTATTTCCCAAAAAGTGGCGTTCTCTTACAAATTTAATGAAAATCACTCCAGGTCCCTATTCAGTGATTTTCATTGAATTTGTCATATTTTTGCTATTGGTAGTTCATTTGCTGAAGGGGTGAACAAACCTTGAAAAGTCTAAATGGGTTCAGGAGTAGGTATTTCACGCGCAGTTCAAGGAAAAAATAATAAAAACGCAGAATTGCGTTAATTTATTGCAGCATTAATTATGCGGTGTTGGTATTTGGAACGATTCATCCGAAATCGTCTTCTGGGGCTGCTGTCGACTACATCAATCGAAATGACGTCGTTGTCCATCCGGATTTTGAGCTGTCCGTATTACAAAACGACATAGCCATCGTGAAATTGACACGGTCACTGCCATTAACAGGTGCGTCACGGGCGCAGGTATAGGTACCTGTTTCTAAAATATAATAGATAGGTACGTAGCAAAAAAAAAAAAACGCTGCTAAGTAGATCAGTGGCATGTGCACATCAGTTTTTGGTGTAGCCGAAGAACTCTGCAAATTTTGCACAGGGGTTCATTTTTCGATTGCAAAGACAAATCTTACGATATATAGGTTCTCCTCAAACACGGAATTTAGTTGTTATTATTCTAGAATTTCAGTATAAATTGGTGTTCTAGATGGGGATTTGAAAAAACGTTTTTTCAACCCGGCAAAAAATAATCATCCTCTTTGCTTGGTCCTCCTTGCTTGACCTACCTATCTATCTTTTCAACGCAGCGCGTCGTTAATTTTTGTTGAAATCATCATTTAATCTATTCTTATTTACCTACGTAACTAACAGAATAATAATAATTATTAAATTATCTGAATAATTAAATAAATTTATTTATTATTATTATTTATATATTATTTTATAATTAAATAAAATTTATAATAATTAACTTAAAAATGCGTCAAGAATGCCTCAGAACCATTGTTGAAGCTTGACTCGCTCTCACGTTGCCAAGCGCAACTGGCCTAGTGTGAGTGCGTCACTTTGTTGGTGTCATAGGCTAGTGGTCGTAAGTAGATCAATCAACTGTGTCTAAGAACCGATGCCGAGTTCCCAACTTTTTCCAATTTTTGTTTTGCTGATTTGTGTAATTCGACCAAATTCTTTAAATTGAAGATATTGGGAGGACAGAAGTTTTTGTGGGGATTCCAACGAGTGGAAAACGAATTTTGTGGCTCGAGTAGTTTTCGAGTTATTAAGAATTGTAGAAATTTTGAAAAACTCAAAAATGTCTCACTAAAACTGCAATAAATCCTGAACGGTTGGAGCTACCGGCGTGGCGATGGTCTCATTCGATTCAGCATTGAAAAATCTATAGAAAATGATGCGTCACATGCCTATGTTTCAAATTTCCAGAAAAACACGAATTTTTTCCCACTTCAACAGCTGTTTTACTGGCCTTAAAATTAAGGTAGGGTTCTGTCGAGATGTTAGGACCAACTAGATACGGAACTTGATTTTTGGTAAAAATTTCAAAATTTTTCGATAACTCCTTCCCCCTGAAAAACCCCGGACGGCGGACGGCGGACGGCGGACGGCGGACGGCGGACGGACAAAAAATTATTATTGCAGATTTGGATTCTACACCCCTTGAAACGTAAACCAACAAATTTTCAGGGGGTGTTAAAAATTTTTTTTTCCTGACCGATTACAAAGGTTCATTTCTATAGAAAAATGAACCAAAAATAGTTCAATATACTAGTCAAATTTATTGAACAAAAAGTGTTAAAAATGCAAATTAAATATACCTAACAAAAAATTTGACATAGGTGGGTACCTACCTTTTATCTTGCTGCAAGCCTACAAAAAATACTATCCATAGCTTTCCTAATAAGAAAATGGTTACGCAGGAAAAGTGAAAGTTATACGTCTCCCTAAACGTGGGAAAAGCGATTCTCTGTACTACGAAGGAAAAAGTGGCACAGTGACTGGCTGGGGTCATACGTCTGAGGGTAAGGCATGGTTAACGAAAACGTACCTACCGAATACGTACCAAAAACTAGTACAAAGGACATAGTATTATATTCCTACCAAACAATCCCAAAAGATTATCTGCAATCAATAAGCTTTTTTTTCAAGACGTAAAGATTTTTTAAAATGATTTTGGCAACAGATGAGTAAATTTTTTGAGGCATGAATGACTCAACTTGAACACTGACCTTGACCTTAGGAAAGCAAGAAAGACAAACAATAGCCAAACAGCCATGACATAAGCCGTTCAATACCAATGAACGAAAAAACTTCATAGGTACCTACTCTCCGCAAAAACTAAAAGGTCGGTAGGTGTAGGCATCAAAAAGCATTGAAAGTGCTCCAATTTCTGCTTAATTCATTTGGCTGCCTACCTATAAAGACATTTTACTCGGGAAAATATTATTGAGAACACAGGTAGGTATTATGGAAAAGTCGATAAGACCCTTTACCCCATTTATATTTCACGAATTGAACTGCTTTCATTCGAAGGAAGGCTCGTTTGATGTACGAAATAACTGGGTGAAACTCCGATCTATCTTTAGATTTACCGTTTTTGAAAATTAACCGGCGTATTTTGCATTAATAATTTAGCCTAGCCAGAAATGACCTTATTCGCCTATTATTGAGTTCAATTATTCAACCGACTACTCCATACCAAACTCGAACTGTTACATTTTTAGGTGTACCTACCTAGTCCCTATTTTTATACGAAATTATAGTAAATAATTTAAACTAATAAATACCTAATATGAATAGTATAATATTAGATATAGTAATACTGCCATATCCAAGATACGCTGTGGTATCAAATTGATACTATTTAACCAGTGGTGTGTAGATAGCACACAATACTTCCATATTTTGATACGCAAAGTTTTTACAAAATTTCATTTTATTTTGACCACTTTGAGGCTGATAGGTCAACAATATAAAAAAAAAAAAACACGCCTAAGATCTAAATACGTCAATTTTGTTTTTGTATAGTCGGCTGTGAAGGCTGCTTAATCGATGTTATAGTCGGGGTTCGGCCACAAATTTCCTTTTACATCGGTTTATTCCTTAACTTCACGAAGTTAAGAATAAAGTTAAGGAATAAACCGATAGGTATACCAAGCGTTGGTGAAATTTGTGGCCCAACCCCGACTATACCATCGTTCAAACAAAATACGTCAAGTTATCGGAAAATAAAAAAATATCCACATTTTGTGCAGGGTATAACAAAGAGTTTGAGACCAAGAACGCTCAACTCGGTTCATTTTTGTGGTCAGGAAAAAATAAAATAGAAAACTCTGAAAGTGCTAATATTTCGGAAGTAGTGAGAGTAATTTGAATTCCAGTTAAACAAGGTGATAAATCTTATTGAGACAAACATCCCCGTTCAAGAAATTTGAGAAGGGTTAAAAATTGAGGAAGCTATGGCCATTTCACTTCCATAATTACAGAGTTCCATTCTATCCCATCGACAATCGGGATGGAGCTTCAGAAAAAACGTTTACTCATACTATAATTGTACGAGTAAAATTATTTTACTCAGAATCACTTCCTTAACAAGTTTCTCTGTTTCTGTCTGTCTGCCTGTCCGTGTGTCAGTCTGTGGTCATTCACAACCAGTTGTGCTAGATAACACACATTAGATAACACTACTTCCATATTTTGAAACGTAAAATTGAGGCACAATTTGATCATATTTTGACTGCTTTCAAGGGTGTTTAGGTCGAAAATATCAAAAAATTCACTATTCAAATTTTAAAATTCGCCCAAAATAAAAATACGCCACATTATAGGAATATAAAAAATACCCACATATTCTGCAAGGTAAAACAAAGATTTTAAGACCAAGGGCTGGTTTATTTTTGTGGCCGGAAAAAATAAAATAGAAAACACTAAAAATGCAAATATCTCGGAAGTACTGTGAGCTATTCAAATTCCGATTAAACAGGGTGTTAGGTCTTGCCGGGACAAACATTCCAGTTCAAAAAATTTGAAAAAAGGTTGTGAATTGAGGGAGTTATGGCCATTTTTGTAAATGACCACAGACGGACACACCCACACTTGTTCAGGAAGTGATTCTGAGTAAATGTGTATAAGAAAAAGTTTTTTCTGAAGCTCCGTTCCGATTCTCGATTTTAGGACGATTCCAATACTTCCATTTACTCTGTAAATATGGAAGTAAAAATGGCCATAGGTCCCTCAATTCACAACCTTTTTTCAAAGTTCTTGATATGAGACGTTGGTTTCAGCAAGATCGATCGCCCTATTTAACCGGAATTCAAATATTTGCTCTTTTAGTGTTTTCTATTTAATTTGCGTTCTTGTTCCTAGAATCTTTTGTTTTACTTCGAAGAATACGCGGATACTTTTTATATCCCTATAACGTAGACAAAATATACCTAATCAAATTGTGTCGACATTTTACGTATCAAAATATGGAAGCATTGTGTGTTATCTATGCACCACTGGTTCGTAAATGACCACAGATAGACACGCAGACTACAAGCCTTGTTCAGAAAGCGATTCTGATTAAAAGTGTACGAGCAAAAGGTTTTTCAAAAGCTCCGTTCCAAGTCTCGAATTTAGGGCGATCCCAATACTTCTATTGTGACTCAGTAAACATGGATGTAGATAAAAACTATGTACCAGTGTGTATAATATACATACGGTTAATATATTCTTACCTATGGATATATGTATATAATTATATATGGATATGGATATGCACATGCACACAAAGGGGTCTAATATTGACCTATAGATATCTAATATTGACCTATCCATATATATATGTTATAAATAGGTAAAAATATATTAACCGTATAGGTAACTTTGGCCTCATCTGTCACATCATTTGCACGCAAAATCAACACCAAACGCCAAACAGGCTATTAGCATTATTTATTAATAGATGAATACTTTTCATTAAGCATTTAATAATACATTCCACTTTAGTAAGCTCAATTTCTCCATGAATGTTAGTATGGAGCACTGCCAGACAATAATTAATTGTAAAATTATTTTCCCTCCTTTTTATTGGCAGGGAGTGTCAGCACTGCATCAGTTCTGCAAACAGCAAAGGTAAAAATCATGAAGCAGGACGACGCCAAATCTTATTATTTGCAGTCGGGCTACTTCCTCGCCGCGACTCAGCTATGCTCTCACTTTGAATCCACTAATTCCGGTACAGCTTCGGTAAGCAGTTTAGATTTTCATCTCACCCTTAAAATGTTTTGATCATGATGTCCCGTATTATGTAGATCGTATAACTAGAATTTCTAAGTCGAATTGAGAATTTTCCAAACCAAATGTAGGTAAGAGAGTTATGGTCTTGGGCTAGATCATGCTGACGGATTTATGACCAGGATTTATAGCCTCAGGGTCAGTTCTATCGACCTTGTGGCTTTCTAAGCTAGAGGGATAATTGCTTTAACGAAGAAATTCAGTGTTGTTGGACTCCAGGCAGAGAACCCCTCCTGTTCTCACCATCCAAACAATCTGGCCCCTCTTTGCTGTTAGCGCCCTTCTACTAAATCCCTCTTCCCTTCTTCCTCTGCTGTGTCCTCTACCAACTATGAGATACTATAAATTAATATCCCTTCCCTACTTACACGCCGTTGAAATTAGCCATAGATGAGTTGAATGCTGATAGGATGGGCGCGGGTCTTAGCACAAACCTCATCAGGGGATGGAACCAGACGGACATCAATAATTGATATCATCGGTAGTAGGAATCAGCAATGTTCCGGATGCCAATGCGGTTGACCTGAAGCTTTGTTCACATGGCGTACGGTTGACCGGATCCGGTCGGTACGGTCGGCCTCTCATTGGTCGTCGGGCGGTGCGGTCGCGGTGGTGAAGGGGGCACGCTCTCCCGTCGACCAATGAGAGGCCGACCGGATCCGGTCAACCGTACGCCCAGTGAACAAAGCTTCAGTCCGAGAAGGGTTGTGCGTAGAGCAAAGAATACCTGGATACCGTAATGACTACGAACCTACCTAGGGCCTAGGACCTAGGCCCTAGGTAGGTGATGCAGTGCAGTGACTGATGCAGTGCTGCCTAGCTCCTACCCATCTCGCCTGGACACTAATTACACCCCACATCGTAGCCAATCGACCTTTCCCTCTCAAAATTCTCAAAATTGGTATCGAAAATTCTCAATTTGGTTTGAAAAATCCTCAAATTAGTATGGGAAATTCTCAATTTACCTAGTTTGAAAAATTTCTCAATTTGACTTGGGAATTCTCAATTCGACTTGGATATCGACGGTGTAGAATCAATACTGCCCAATTCCTTTGCCATGCAATCTATGTACGCGTGATATGCCAAGTTGCAACCAATCCAAGTTTTGAGAAGTAGGCAACCGAGACGCCCCCAAAAGACACGATGCTTTGAATTGGGCAGTATTGCAGTTTCACCGTCGAAATGCTACATCCAAATTTTTTGATCGCTCATCATGATTATTCGAAAGGTTTATGATAGGTTTATGGCGATAATCATGGTGATGTACAGGGTGACAGTGGTGGGCCGCTGTTGGTGAAGGAAAAGGATGGAAAGCCTACATTGGTCGGTATTACATCGTTCGGCCATCAAAAATGCATTGCCAACGCTCCCTCTGTGTATACAAGCGTAGCCAAGTTCTTGCCATGGATCGCGAAAGAGACTGGAATTAAACTGAGGAAAAGATATTGATTATAAAATCAACCCCGTCGAGAAAAATTCGGGTATAAATACCCGAATTTTCCTCGACGGGTTTCCCGTTTTTAGCATCCGAAAAGCAATTAAATTAATGCACCAAATTTTTCCAATGAGACCTTAATGAGGTGCCCATACACTATCCGATTGCTGGTCGTGGGGCCAAGACAAGTCATTGCTTTAATTGATCGAGATGACTCAATAGACAAATCAAATAAATTTCATTGCCAAGTTCCCATGGTCATCCCCGCTCCAACAGCCTGCAATCGGATAGTGAGCACCTTTATTGAATTTTGTGCACCTAAAATGTACCTAATCCCTCGTTGAGCTAAAAGAGTATGTACCTACTTATCTTTAGCATGAACAAACTGGCAAAAAAGTTTCCTACGGCATCCAGGGACGAAAATGCGATCGTAGTATAACAACTTTGCACTCACATCTATGGTTTTGTGGGCTTGATATAACTATCCGATTGCCGGCTGTTGGAATGAAGAATATGAAGAATCACGACTTTTAACGAATCAGTAGGGTGTAACAATCAATACGGGTGATAAGGCACCTATTTATCCTTCAATTCGCTGAATAGGATCTAGGTAGTAATAATTACAAGAATTTAATAATGTAAATCTAAGGGCCTGTTTTTCAATTCGCTTGCACTACATCTAAATATTTTGCAGTCATGTTTTACCTAGGCCATACTTACATTGACCGTCATGCGGAAAATTTCTTGGAAATTAGTTAATGCAAGCGTAGAATGTAATCAGCTTTCATGTTTCTTCAATAACGTACCTACTTAATTCGAATAGAAGGCTGCAATGCTTTGATGGAAATTCCCAAAATTGATTGGTTGTGGTGATAAAGAAAGGTTGAAGAGAAAAAAGCTAACGGTCAAGGTTCGCCATAGATTATTCAGAGGTGCGACAGTCACGACCAGCTCGGGTCACCACAAGGAAACGATAAAAAAGAGCTGGCAGACTATTTTAAGGATACGAACTATTTCATGCAGTAATCGAAGAAAGTAAAACATTTATCAAATCGATACCGACAGCTTCACGGAAATGTAGGTAGGTAGGCACCCAACAGCTAAATAACTTTGAGGTCGAGGTACAGTGGTAGGTAAAATTGGTAGGTACCAATGAAGAATTTTACATAAATAGTGGTTACCTATATTATTTACTGGGAGAATTAGAGGCCGATTTTTCAATTTTTTTACAGCGAGATTTGTCCGAGGACGCTTGCACTAGGTACATTTCATCTAGGATATACTTTCAAAGACCTTCATACTGAAAATTTCTTGGAAATTAGTTCATGCAAGCGTCCCTGGATAAGTCCAGCTTTGAAAAGAATTGAAAACGCTGCTAAGTAGATTAGTGACATGCGTCTATTATTTGTCTGAGTATCCCAGAAAATAAAGATCAAATAGTTGGAGTGGGTAGGTTTATTATCATAATATAGGAGTCAAAATTTGTATACGAATAGAAAAATGTGCCAAACAATGTTCCCGGAATCTTGCTATTAACATTTTTATCAATAGATGAAAAATAAATAGATGCTTTTGTTTGCCGATACAAAATCATTTGTGGAGTAATAGTCAATGGTGAATTCAATGATGCTTAATTGGTACGTTTTCACATTGATGATTACATAGGTATAAAAGAAAAAAAAACACTAAACGATTAGGTGAACAAGACAGTGATACCCGTTGATGAGGCCTCATAGGGGCAACAATCCCTTTCTACCTGGGACTGGCTGCTTTCTTGGAAGGGCCGAGACGCAAACCCTCATCCATTTCACACCTCTTTACTCTCCCTTAATTAAATTGTATTATGCCAATAAGTTGGCCAAATTTTGTGGTCAGGACTTCGTACCGAAACGCTGATCCAATTATGGCGCGGTTGGTCCTAAAAGTTGTGGTTTGCTCCAACTTGATGCATATTGTCTCGGGAATCCGGTCGAAAAATGTTAATGAGTAAAAAATGACTTTTGAAATTATGACTTTTTTGACATTCAAGCATTTTTGAGTAGGTACTTTAATGTGAGTTTAGCGGATTCTCTTACCCAGGTGCACAACTAGGATAAATTAGCTGAATTTTGGTTTTTTTAAAATCGGACAACTTCTTTCATGCATTTTGCTGCAGACGGCGGACAGCGACGGCGTACGGCGGACGGACAAAAACTTTTTATTGCAGATCTGCAAACACCAATTTGTGTTCTAATACCTCTGAAACGTGAAAAAAAATTCAGGGGGGTTCGTAAAAAATATTTTCCCGACCGATTACAAAGGTACATTATTCCTGGAAATATACCTATATATTTTTTTCAGATTTAGTACGTATTCTTGGGTGAAAATGCAATGTATTGGTTCAAGTGTCACACGGCTCCATGTTCGGCTTCCCAGTCGTGCAGTCGTGTCTCGGACATAGTCATGTCCTCTTTTTACTAACCCTCCCCTCTTGCAGTTGAGGGCATGCGTGACCTCAAATACTTCCTCACATCCGTCACATCTCGCACCTCGAATCTGAATTGATCAGTTGAGAGGTCATGCCCATCTGAACTGAGAGGAAGTGCTGTCAACCATTTCTGGAAATAATGTACCAAAAAGAAACTCAAACTCATAGTCAAACTTACAATGAAACAGAAACTCAAACTCATGATCAAACTCGAAGTCAATCTCACAATGAAACAGAAACTCAAACTCATAATCGAACTCGAAGTCAATCCCACAATGAAACAGAAACTCAAACTCATAATCGAACTCGAAGTCAAACTCACAATGAACAGAAACTCAAACTCATAATCAAACTCGAAGTCAAACTAACAGAAAATCAAACTCATAATTGAACTCGAAGTCAAACTCACAATGAAACTCAAAATCAAACTCGAAGTCAAACTCACAGGGGAACTTAAATTCAAACCAGTGTGCGTCGGTAACAGACAATACTATGATATTTTGATAGCTAAATTTCTGAACCAAAGCAATTAGACTAATTTGGTCGCTACAATTATCAAAAATGTTTAAAAACATACTGTAAATTTTAGAACCCGCCTAAAATCAAAATAAATAAAGCTATCGGAATATCAAAGATATCAACGTAGTCAGAAAAGCTTTAAGGCCAAGAACGCTCAAATCGGTTCATTTTTGTGGCCAGGGAAAAATAAAACAGAAAATTCTAATATTGCAAATATGGATGTTTCGGAAGTACTGTGATAAACAGGGTGATAGGGCGAGAAGAACATTCCAGTTTAAGAAATTTGAAAAAAGGAATTGAGGGAGCTAGGGCCATTTTTGTAAATGACCACAGACGCATGTTTATGTGTGAAAGTTTTTTCCGAAGCTCTGATCCGATTTTCGATTTTAGGACGATTAAAATACTTCCATTTACTTTGTAAATATGGATGTAAGAACGACTTTTTGAGCTTTTATATTGCCGAGGTTTCTCTGCATTTTGTAGGTAAACACACCTTATATTGACATGCAAAGTCAACAGTATAATATACTGTTGTATACAGTATATATAATATACTGTATATATAATTCCTCGCCTTTTAACCCGAATAATATTATTATTCGGGTTAAAAGGCGAGGAATTCGTTTCAATTGCCTACTAGTCGATTTTTTCAATGCAGGTACTTTGAACTAAACTCAGTCGGTATAGGTATCGATATTTGTAGCGCACGAGACGGTGGGTCAATAAGGTCCAGGTTAAGAGTTTGTTTAATTCACGATTTCCGGTCGATAGAATTTTTCAACGATAGGAACGGCTAGGGAATGTAGGCCACTCGCAGACCTCGCATTTCCTTCACGCAAGAATCTTATTCGCGCTGTGGAAATATTTATTCATTTCGAATCGCGTTTTTTCCCAATTTCAACTGATCACGGACTCCAATGGACTCACTTTGCGGCCAACGGAGCACACAATGTGTGTACATGTCATACGATGCAGCTCAGACTAGTTATGGGCCATCAAGTACAAGAATCTATTCAATTGTAGGCGGATTTCAAACCTACATGTGGGGGAATCTTGAGACATTTGACCCTATTTCTCAGCCCCATAAAATTTCTTGTATGTAACGGTGCATTTGAAGAGCAGGTCTGACCGCTTATCAGTAACCGGTCAAATTTCTGTATTCATACAGCTACCGGAATATAAAAAATATCCACCACCTTGCAGAATTCGTGGATATTTTTTATATTCCGGTAGCTCGATTTTAAATAGGGTTTTAAAATTTGCGTAATGTAGTTTTTGGCATTTTTGTTCTTTGTAGCCCCAAATCAGTCAAAATCAAAATTTGATAATATAAGCATTTTTTATAAGCATTAAGCGTTTAATGCTTTGGTTCCAAAATTTACGTATCAGAATATGGAATTATTGTGTGTTATCTACGCACCACTGGTCTTCTATACCGACAAATAATGGACTAGTAAAGTAATATTCAATTTCCTATATGGTAATATAATAATACTGGCAACAATCGCAAGTAGGTAACCGTTTATATTCTCTAAGGCCAAGGAAGGTTTACGAGTGAAGAGAAATCGTCTCGAAACAGTTCATTTGTATCAAGCGGTAGGGGAGCGATCAGGTCCCGACGTCGGAACATCAGTCCCGAATAGCGTAGACTTTATATGAGGCAATGTATCTTGCTCTCTCCTGCGGCTCTCAGGCCGCATCATTAATATCGGATTCGGAGGAATTACATTAGCACCGAGAGAACTGTCTCTGCGTTTCTGCGTGCAGATTCACGTCCAATAGCTGTCAGGGGGCAGACGCTCATCCTTTCCCGAGGGAGAACGAACATTATATAGCTGTGAGATCTTCCCTGTGCTCTGGTTTCAAATGTCTGTCGGGTTCATTTTGAAGGCGTTTATATCAAAGATCGGTCGCCTTTGATTAAGGCGGTGAGGAAGTACGACCTTATAATAAGTCGGTTTTCGATAAATTCTTTGAAAACTGTTAGATATGTTAGATTTCTTTGATAAGTTTTAAATGAACCAAATCAATTCAGCGTTTTTACTTCCATATTTACGAAGTGAATGGAAGTATTGCAATCGTCCTCATCGCGACGGAGCTTTCGAAAAAACGTCATCTTATACACTTTAACTCAGACACAGACACTTGATAGTGAATTCTGAGTAAATTGCAGTGATTCTGAGTAAATGTGCATGAGTAAAAGTTTTTTCTGAAGCTCCTTTCCGATTCTCAATTTTAGGTCGATTTCAGTAGGTACTTCCGTTTGCTCCGTAAATATGGAAGTAAAAATGGCCATAGCTCCCTTGATTCCTAACCTTTTTTCAAATTTCTTGAACTGGAATGTCCGTCTCAGTAAGACCTATCACACTGTTGAACTGGAATTCGAATCGTTCGCAATACTTTCGATATTTTTGCACTTTTAGTGTTTTCTATTTTATTTTGTCCTGGCCACAAAAATTAACGGCTTTAAGCGTTTTTCTTACTCTTCAGAATACGTGAATATTCCTTTATATTTCGATAACTAGACGTATTTTGATTTTAGGAGGGTTTTTTAATTTCGCATATTGAGTTTTTGATTTTTTTCACCTAAACACCCTCAAAAGTAGTCAAAATAATATTATATTATAATCAAATTGTGTGAAAATTTTACGCATCAAAATATGAAAGTATCGTGTGTTATCTAAGCACCACGTGCTTGCAGAGTACGTGAATTTTTTCTACATCCCGATACCTCGACGTATTTTGATTTTAGGAGGGTTTTAAAATTCGCATACCTTGTGATTTTCAATACTTTTGACCTAAAAACTCTCAAACGTAGTCAAAATATAATCAAATTGAGTCAAAAGCAACCCATGTTCCATATTGTATCAAAATATGGAAGTATCGTGTGTTATCTAAGCACCACTGGTTTTTTAGGAATATGTTCTGACCATATTGGAACAATCTCAGTAGATATTTACAAGGATTTGGGTACCCACGTCAAAGGTCAAACCCCTTGTAAAACCGACATCCTCAGGCTGTAACCTCAACGTCACTCCCGCACAGCATAAAAATAGTTCATATCGCCCAGTACGATCGTCATTCCCACCAAATACGTTTCAAGTCATTTATGTGATTGAGAACGACAATTTCGGATATTCTTTTACCCAGCCGTCTTCAAGCAATCCACTGGAACCCAGAAGAGGCCCTTATCAGTGAAAGAACTCGGAATATCGAGTCGGAAACTTGGTAAGACCGAGAGTTTTGGGACTTCAAACCCTCTTAAAATAAGTGAAATAACAAAATTCCGATACCCGACCCGAAAATGTCCAAAATTTGAATTTTGTCATCCTGCTTTCTTTTACCTTGATTCTCCAATGTAGGTGATACCCATGCATTTAGTACTCCCTGTTCACGTGAAATTGGGGGTTTTGTCCCTAATAAAATGCAGTGTGGGCTACTGGGTCGCAAAGGGCGGTATTGAACTAGTCAGGGGCGGTGATCAGGGGCGGCAGTCGGTGTGGGTGCAACACTAGTGCTGGCCCCGGCGGCGGCCGTCGCCCGAACTAAGCCGCCTCCGTCTAGGGCCGCCCCCTTCAGTTCGCCTACTGACGCCCCTTCGTTCACATGGTCCATTGACAGGTGGCGACAAAATACTCGTTTTCTCGGTTACAAAAGTTTTTCAATACAATTTTACCGGTCGTTTCACGGGTTTTATTTTCCGGCTGTTTTTTTTTTGTTCAGATTTTTTATTTAGTTTTTTATTTTAAGACCCCCAAACGGTTTTTTTTATAAATACTGCTCAAACCATTCAGCTCGTTCGCATGGCCTCAGCACCACCATTCAGCCGCATCGGGGTGATGGTTATTTGATAGCGAGGTATGTTGAATTTTTTCGTCTAGTAGATGAATAATTTTAAAATCCTTTAATTATTTCAGGATATTCAAAGAATATTTCATCGCTTCGATAGGCCGCAAAGTTGAACCATTCAAACAATTTTAATTTGAAAAATTGAAGGTTAATTCAGTAGAGGCTAATTAATATCTTGTTTCCAACGAACCCAATAAAATATAAAATTAATGAGTAATATGTTGTAACGATTATAACATAATATAGTAATACAGCGATATACAGGAATAACGATAGCTCGAAACCCCGTGGTTATGCATGATTTATAAGTATTAATTTCTGAAACATTCGAAAAATCGTTTCACTTCTAATCAGACTTTAACGCAATCTCAACAATTAACAGCCCAACAATAAAATCCCAATGGCACTTATTTTATGGTGATTTTGTTTTGAGGTGTACCTAATTATGAGCTACCTTATCCAATTTTCATGCAAATGAAATTTGTGAGGATGAATTTTTCAAAAAACTAGAATTATTTGTTATCAAAAAACTGTTAGCAATGCTCCAAACTCAAGTTTTGCTAAAAATTGGATTATTATTGAATATTCTGTAAATTGTACAGAATAAAAATTATTTTTTATAAAGTTGCCCACTCACTATCCGATTACAGGATGCTGTCGTAAGAACGTGGTTATGAACCCCAATGAAATTTAGTTGAGTTGTTTAGGTATATGTCATCTCGACCAATTAAAGCAATGAATTGTCTTGGCTCCACGACCAGCAATCTGATAGCGTGTGGGCTCCTTTTTAATATAGAAGAAGTTTTTGCAATTACAATACAGAAGCAGCTATCAAGGTAATTTCGTAGATTTCGCAAAAGAGTTGCCTATTTTCCATTTTTAGCTATTGACTACTTAAGGTTTTCGTAAGAAAATAGTTTTTCCAACAATATAATAATAATTATTATTGTAGCCCACCTGCGATAGGTAAAATGTGACCGATTTTCATGTTTGACCTGGAGGTTCGCCGGGACCTGATCCGAGGTCGCAAGTTCGCAAAATGGCGGTACCCATTGGAGGTCAAAAGGAGGCGTTCAAAGTTAGAGATGAATGTTCGATAGTAAGCTCGGAAAACAGCAGGTTTAAATTTAGTTGCTTATTCGGTGCAAAACCTAATTTTTCAAATTGGTTTCAATGGATTTTTTAAATCTTTTGATCAAGGTGAGAGAGATGGTATTCGAAGTATTTATTCAATTCACACAATCCAAATTTGTAGAGCATAATTTTTCAAAGGACCAAGATTGCCCTAAAAATTACACACCTACATTTCACCCAATATTCAATTCTCTGTTATCTTCAACAAATTCACGTAGGTATTGCAGGCATCTAGCTGGAAATGGGTGGCAAAACAAATCTCACTGAGACGCATTTTTCTCAAAACGAAAAAATTTGAGATAGGATGTTTCAACTAAGGCTGGCAGTATTGGTCGTCCCCAACATCCTGGATAACTGCTACCTATCTATGTTTGAAGGTCTTTTGCCGCACAAGCGCCTCCAGCGATAAGCACAAAGCCCTAACCTGGAGGGAGGCAAACCAGTCACTTCACGCCGAATTCTAGCAGAATTCAAAAATTCAATTTTTGGTTCAGACACCCGTCTTTAAATCCCGCAAAACAGAGATCGTCCTTAAAATTGAAGTAAAAGTGTTGCGCTTATCTTTTCAACGGAAATATGCCCAATAATGAAGTTTGAACAGTTTTTTGACAGAAAATCCTATTTGGCCTTCGACGTGTCAACAATCACCGAATAGTCCCAATTTTCTTTCGTTCCCATCCACTTTTTACCAATTCAGTCATTAAACTAACGACTACTAATTTTCCATTTTATCTTTTACCCCCTTTAGGAATTAGAGCCAGACATGCAACGACCGATGTCTCCCCTCCGAGTTTATCGGCTCGAAAACAACAGGAAAACAGTCTGTTAATAGGAAAAACGAATAACCGATCTGCCTAGGCACCTTCGATGTTTTTATGAATTTATACTTTTATATTGACGGTTTTAGTTGAAGATAATCAAGCTGTTTTGGCTATTAATCAAGGATTAATATCATGCTTACATTGTTGTCTTCCTCAGAGGGGTACATGCTTTAGTTCATCTGCTACGGCTTTTGTCATACAACCTTTGATTTTGAAAAAAGTAGGTAGGTACTTACAGTTTTTTTTATCGTGAAAGTGTATAATATACACTTATGTATAACATATTATGTTGGAAACGAGACCATCTTCATTTAGTTCCCACTAGCAATCACCAGATATTTTGAGTTTGAGCATGGTGATACATAAATCAAATAAAATTTGAATTTAATTCATTTTAGCATTCAACCTTCCATCATGAACAAGTTTTACTTAATTATTCGTGTTTGAGGGAAAAGCTCATTCCTAGTTACATCGACCGAGAGCGATTTCCGACAGTATAGGTCTTTGGGCCCTATAATGCCTGGCTTTGTCTCAGTGAAGTCCGTTGAACTGTTGAGTATCCACAACATGAGGATACCGCTGGAAAGGGCTTCTTTCCCCTGATCTTGATAGATTGTTTGATGCTTTTATTTAGCCTCCAGGGGGAGTTAAGGCCACGATACAAAATTTAAATTTGTTGTACTCCTTGCATTCGAATTGCAATAAAATTTTTAAAAAGGGAGGTACCTATTTTGAGTTATCTGCCGCCTTCCAACATCCTCATCCTAGTGACACCCTCATTTCTGTGCTTAGTACTTCTACATTTCAAAGGACGTTTTGTCATTTAGCCAAGGCAAAGTCAAAAACACGAAAACAACTTTCAAGCAAAAAAGTCTTAGGTCGACCTACCTGCTTCTTTAAAACAAGAAATGCTTCAGGACCAAATTGTAGAAAATAAACGCTGCTAAGTAGATCAGTGGCATGTGCACATTAGTTTTCTGTGTATCCGAAGAGCTCTGCAAATTTTGCACAGGGGTTCATTTTTCGATTGCAAAGACAAACCTAGGGATACTTATATAGGTACTCCTTAAACACGGTATTTATTCGTTATTATTCAAGAATTTAAGCATAAATTTGTATTTTAGATGGGATTTAGAAAAACTTTTTTTTCGACCCGGCGAAAAAAGCTACACTGCTCACTTTACTATCCCGATAGGTATCTGTCTACCAATCTCTTCAACGCAGCTCATAGTTCAATTTTGTTAAATTCACCATTCAATCTATTGTTATTCGCCTACATAATTAACAGAATAATAACAATTAAATTCTCTGAATAATGAAATTAAAAATGCCTCAAGAATGCCTCAGAACCATTGCTAAAGCTCGTCTCGCTCTCATGTTGCCAAGCGCAACTGGTCTAGTGTGAGTGCGTCACCTTGTTGTTGTTATAGGCTAGTGGTCGTAAGTAGATCAATCAACCGTATCTAAGAGCCGAGGCCAAATTCTCAAAATTTTCCGATTTTTATTTTGCTGATTTGTGTAATGCGACTAGATTCTTTAAATTGAAGATATCGGGAGGACAGAAGTTTTTGTGGGGATTCCAACGAGTGGAAATCGATTTTTGTGGCTCTAGTCGTTTTCGAGTTATTCAGAATTGTAGAAATTTTAAAAAACTCAAAAATGTCTCACTAAAACTGCAATAACTCCTAAACGGTTAGAGCTACCGGCGTGGCGATGGTCTCATTCGATTCAGCATAGAAAAATCTATAGAAAATGATGCCTCACATGCCTATGTTGCAAATTTCCTTAAAAAGACGAATTTTTTCCCACTTCAACAGCTGTTTTACTGGCCTTAAAATTAAGATAGGGTTCTGTCGAGACGTTAGGACCAACTAGATACGGAACTTGATTTTTGGTAAAAATTTCAAAATTTTTCGATTACTCCTTCCCCCTGAAAAACCCCGGACGGCGGACGGCGTACGGCGTACGGCGGACGGCGTACGGCGGACGGCGTACGGCGGACGGCGGACGGACAAAAAATTTTTATTGCAGATTCGGATTCTACACCCCTTGAAACGTTAACCAACAAATTTTCAGGGGGTGTTAAAAAAAATTTTTTCCCGACCGATTACAAAGGTTCATTTCTTAAGAAAAATGAACCAATAGTGTTAAAAGACAGTGCCTTTCAACTAAAGCTGTCCCGGGCTTCCAAGCAGAGGGTCGGAAAATGCCGCTCTCATCTCACAGACTCCCAGTTCCTCAGTGCTTTAATACGCGGCTACCAATTGACTTATAACAGACGGACAAGATCCAACGCGTTGAACCTACGTTCATTAGGTGCAGAGGTCGTTGGCAAAGCCCGTCGCATTCAGCTGAGGATTGTCAGCTTATGTCGAAGGCCATTAAGGTAAACATATTGTTATAGACAAAGCTCGTTCTGAAACTACAGCTGTAGTTAAGGAAACCAGTGGTGCGCAGATAACACACAATACTTCCATATTTTGAAACGTAAAATTGTGACACAATTTGATCACATTTTGACTGCTTTTAAGGGTGTTTAGGCTAAAAATATCGAAAAATTCGCTATTAAAATTTTAAAATTCGCCCAAAATAAAAATACATACATTATTGGAATATAAAAAATATCCACATATTCTGCAAGGTAAAAAAAAGATTTTAAGACCAAGAACGCTCAAATCGGTTCATTTTTGTGGCCGGAAAATATAAAATAGAAAACACTAAAATACAAATATATCGGAAGGACTGTGCGTTATCCAAATTCCGATTAAAGGCCGTATCACACGTCAGACCGATCTCCTCCCCATCCCACAGACCGTCTGGACAGACCGATTCTTAGGTGATTTTTACGTGCATATTCATTGAAAATTTCTCTTAGAAATAAGGTTCCATAGATGAATAAAAACAAACATTGATGCAGGTGCGCCAAAGTGAACATATCCATAGGACCAGCCAATCGGATAATTTGGTCTGTGTGTCTGTCCGTGGGATGGGGAGGAGAACGGTCTGACGTGTGATACGGGCTTAAACAGGGTGTTAGGTCTTGCCGGGACAAACATTTCAGTTCAAGAAATTTGAAAAAAGGTTGAGAAATGAGGGAGTTATGGCCATTTTTGTGAATGACCACAGACGGACAGACGGACACACAGACACTTGTTCAGGAAGTGATTCTGAGTATATGTGTATAAGAAAAAGTTTTTTCTGAAGCTCCGTTCCGATTCTCGATTTTAGGACGATTCCAATAATTCCATTTACTCTGTAAATATGGAAGTAAAAATCTGAAAAAAAAAAAAATAAATAAATAAATAAAAATAAATAAATAAACCCACATTCTTCATCAAATTTTACTTTGAACGAAATAATTACCTTTTCCAACATTTACCTATCTAATGGAAAATTTTGGACTTTATAATAGTCAAGAGTAGGAGAAAAAGGGGAGTTTGGCGTATCAGTTCTTATCACTGACGTCATCCCCCGCCCCTCCCGCCTATGGGTCTTCAAAGTGACGTCATCCCCTCCCCCTCCCGCCTATTGATTTCTGACCAGCCCACCCGTTCTGTTGTGACGTCAGAGGTATTTCTCCTGCCAGGCTGTTAGACTGACGTCATCCCCCACCCCTCCCGCCTATTGATTCCTGACCAGCCCTAACGTTCTGTTGTGACGTCAGAGGTATCAGCAGTTATGTGACGTCAGAGGGGGGTAACCTCGACCCCCCTCCAGCCCCAAGGTTATCCCCAGACCGTTGGTAACCTTCCCCAGTAGGACAGTGTTGCCAACATGTTAGAGCTGATGACGCAGTGCTGCCAACCCCCCTCCACTCTCACATTGTTGTTGTTGTACGTTTTTGTCCTTATCATTGGCCATGGTGTACATATATTGTTTTTTACCCCCGTTTTTATCGAATTTTTCCCCCGATGCTACCTACCTCGACGCTAGCGCTCCACGCGGATATTCACCGTACTAGGGGTCCACCACGTTGCAGTCTTTTTTCCTAACCTGATCACCCCACCCCCCCTGCCCTAGGATAGTGGTACCTATCAACAGCTGTGAGCTGATGACGTAGTGCTGCCGCCATTCCTATCAGCTTTGTTGTACGTTTTTTTTGTCCTTATCATTAGTCATGGTGCACATATATTGATTTTTATCGAGTTTTCCCCTGATTGCTACCTACCTCAACACTAGCGCCCCAAGCGGACATTCACCGTACTAGGGGTCCACCACGTTGCAGTCTTTTTTCCTAACCTGATCACCCCACCCCCCTGCCCCTAGGATAGTGGTACCTATCAACAGCTGTGAGCTGATGACGCGTTTTTTTGTCCTTATCATTAGTCATGGTGCACATATATTGATTTTTATCGAGTTTTCCCCTGATTGCTACCTACCTCAACACTAGCGCCCCAAGCGGACATTCATCGTACTAGGGGTCCACCACGTTGCGGCTTTTTTTCCTAACCTGATCACCCCACCTCCCTGCCCATAGGATAGTGGTACCAACAGCTGATGTCGTATGCTGTCGCAGCTTTGTTGTTGTGCGGTTTTTGTCCTTATCAGTAGCCATGGTGTACAAATATTGTTTTTTATCCCCCTACCTTTTTTATCGAATTTAATTAAGGTTACCCACGTCGATGCTAGCGCTACCTAGCGGTCATTCATCGTACTAGGGATGCCACGATGCAGTCGGTTTCCTAACCTGTTTCTGTATTTCTTCCCAGGACAGTGCTACCAACCAACCCAAGGTTGCCACCCCCACCCGTCCTTAGCATTTCGTCTAGCTTGATAGCCGTTGGCAGACATACCTTATTTTTTTATTATTTTTTCAACCACATTTACCTAGTGCGACAGTAGCGCGATCTAGCGACGCCTCCATGATACTACCCTCTCCCTAGCGCCATCTAGCGTTTGATCGAGCTACTAACCATGCTAGGCGAAACAACACGTGGCAGGGTGCTGACGTCAGCGTCTTTCGTTAGCCGCCGCCACCGTAAACCTGTTCAAGTTTATAGGTATTCCAAGAATTTCCCAGCGTCTTGTTCAGGTTTGACCCCCCTCCCTCCCTACGTACCTAGGAGAGAATAACCTCGCATTTATATACATATATATATAACCGTATTTGGCGGGAGTCTAGCGTTTAGTACGAAACATGCATCCGGCGGATGATGGTAACACCTTCAACTATTGCTGTGCAAAGCAATGTTTTAAACTTCCGGATGATTGTATTGATGGACTGGCGTGCAAAAATTGCATGCATTACGGTTGGTGCTATTGCAATTGCAAAATGGTAAAATCACGACAGCGAAAGGAGAAGGAAAAGAAGCAGGGGAAGTTCGGTTGCGCATGCGTGATTTCATGAAGATCTATCCCCCCCCCCCTGTTATTTTTTTAAAAAATGAATGCCCGGAGAGAATAATATTCTCATATTTACATATTATGTAAACACTGATTCAATTAAATTCCTGTGAGCTACATGACCACCCATGTCAATAAAATATAAGAAAGGAAAAATAATTACCTATTTTTTATTTAAATTACCCAAGCCCTGCAAAGTGAGGGTTAGTTGTATTTAATTCTACGAAGTGTCAACATGGGTTTGAAAAGACAGCTTGTCGAAGAGATCCACAAACCTAAAAGGAAAAACTATCAACGATCGAGAGTACTAATAAAAGGTTTATTAACGGATCTATGGCAGGCAGATCTTGTAGATTTGAGTATGCATCCTGATAACGGCTATAAATATTTGCTAACAATTATCGATGCTGGATCAAAAAAAGCTTGGGCAAAACCGTTGAAGACAAAAACGGGTGTGGAAGTTTGTAAAGCATTTAATTCAGTTTTTCGATCTAGCGGACTAACGCCAAAACATTTACATGTTGATAGAGGTCGAGAATTTTATAACAAACAGGTTGAAGAACTCATGAAGAAGAGAAAGATAAATATGTATAGTACTTTCACTGAGTTGAAAGCATCAATCGTGGAAAGATTTAATAGGACTATCAAAAACTGGATGTGGACCGAGTTTAGTTTCCAAGGGAACAGAAAATGGGTGAATTTGATACCTACTCTTCTGCACCGGTACAACAATAGAGTTCATCGGTCGACAGGAATGAAACCAGAGGAAGTTAAGAAAGAAAACGAAGCAGTTATTCTCAGACGCCTTTCTGCCAACTTGGCAAAACATCCAGAGCGTACTCCTCGGTTTGCAATAAACGATCGGGTTCGTATCTCGAGAATACGAGATCCGCTCATGAGCAAAGGTTACCTTCCAGCATGGACCAATGAACAGTTCATTGTAGTTCGAATCAGGAAAGATGATAATGTGCCAACGTATAATCTGCAAGATGTTTACGGTAATGATATTCAAGGCCGATTCTACGAAGAAGAGATGAAAAAAACCATGTTCCCTGACAAGTATCTGGTTGAGAAAATACTGAAAAGAAAAAATGGAAAAGCGCTGATCAAATGGCTTGGCTTTGACAATTCATTCAACACCTGGGAAAATGAGAAGAACATTGAATGACGTGTTTTGCTCCAAGGAGAGAGACAAAGAAACCGAAGGGAGATTCGAAATAAATCTATAACAATTTTCAGTGTATTGATCAATTGTGAAATTTGCTTTAATATTGATTAAATATAACAAAATAATTTAATACAAAAGCAGTCGTTTTTTTACTCTTTTAAAAAAATAAACCCATCCAATACCAGAAAAAACATGATCTAAGTACATAATTATGAAATATTCAAAAACAAAGGATATTTATCATTTGCAGAGGCAAGTACTTTTATATGGTACAACAGTAATAATAATATTTATCATTCAATCATATCAAAAAGAACATCAATCATATACACAACCCAATGACATGAACTGTAATCATCTAAGTCATTAATACAGTGAGTAATAATCCCAAGTGAAATAATACAAAAGTGAAATAATCCATTAAAATAGGAGAGACGCAAGCCCAGTGAGTAATGACCCTTCCCCCCCCCACCGTGTAAGAATTTGCAGCGTTTTTTTACAAAAAAATAAAAATCTCATTTCTACCTAAATCATACATAAGCTCAGTGCAGAAGAACGTAAAATTCTGTTCCTTGATAATGATAGGGAATAGTGTGGATACCGTCCTCTAGGATCTGTCGCTTATCATCCATAAATGACAGAGCCACTTTATGGAGTTCGGCTGTGGTGACGATATGGTTTTTTGAGTTGATTTTCTTATAGGTGCTAAACAGTTTAGTATTATCTTTACTTCTTAAAATATTTAGATAATCGTCAAAAGAGATATTTTGTTTCACATATGCAGTTTTTATCCCTTTGCATTTTTTCACAAAATCGTCACCATAGCTGAGCCCATAAAGTTTAGGACGGAGACAGACTATCTCCTTAATGGGGATACCATTCGTTTCATCCTTGAGCATTCCAACTACTTTTTTATGATCGACAGAGTAACATGGATGATCCGGGGGGTAATTACTGAAATCCATTATATCCCCAAGAGCTGTTTTCAACAAATCGGACGCGTTGGATACTTCTACATTCAGGATGAATGCGTCCGTATCCATATAGATTAATTTCATGTGATCCCGACCCCCTAGACTAGGTCTAAGTTTATCATAAAAAAGATAATACATATAACGTTTGGAGAGTTCTAATATTGCAAACCCGACATAAATTGGCGAATCAAACAAAATTGTTTTTTTATCCATGCTAACACCAATAAGCTGGTCCCGTTCGAAAATATGTCTATCTCGAAAGTTGTGCTTTCGGGATAGTTTCAGAAAGCTTTCTTCATTTGTCACAAGTCTAAAATCCTCGAAATTTCGCTTATTCATCATCGACCTCCCGAATACAGCATTATTGGCTAATTTATAATAATCCTTGTGGAATTCAGATACCGCTGCTGCTCTTAGTGTAGAATTAAACTCCATGTAACAAGCCAGCCATGGAGACTGTTTGAATCGGAGAATTCTGTGGATCCTTTGCACTTGGAGACCATGCTGGACCCCTTGTACCAGGTTCGCATGGTGTACGATGTAGTGACTCTTATCTCCTAGCGTAGTTAAAAGTTTATTAATCTTCGATCCTGGCGGGGGTAAAGACTCTGGGAAAAATGGAAAGTCTGAATGGTCATCATGCAATTCTGCCGGATACTTAATGTCGACTTCAAAAATAAAACCGTACTCACCATCTGTTGGCTGATTTAGATAATAATCAAAATTTTGAACATTTTCGACCCATTCAAACTCTCCGTATGGGAGGGGAGCCACCATCGGCAATGCGTAGAGGTTATTTACGTCTAAATACATAATTGATTCAGCCTGTTTTGTAGGGTCGTACGTTTCAGGTATTTGAGGGTTATTTGCACGAGCCCACCGGGTAACACACTGTGTTATACCACCTCTTATTCCGGATTCTATAAATTGGAGCATATCAATATCTTTCAGTATTTCCAATTTTACACCCGTTTTTCTTCAACATCGCCTCCCAGAAAAAACCAGGCGATGTAAAGTGCCAAGCAGGATCTAAACCATACTGAGCCCTACTAATACCTCTATAGCTTTCGAACACATCAGCTAAAAGAACTATATCGGTTTTCAGGTATAATAAGGTGTATTCCATCATGGTACCAATATTGAAACGCCTCCAAACTGTATGAGCATGATTGAAGTCTGCCTCAGAAATGTGCTCCAATGTTAGGTCCGAGTAAAAGGTTTCTCTAGGGGGTAGTGATGTTTCCTCCAGAACTTCCCAATTGCTAATATACGTATAGGGGTATACCCCTTTTCTTAGCAAAAGTTGACGGCAGTCATCATCTGGGAACATACTCGTCATTTCTGGAAATTCCGTCAAAGTATCGACCAGCTTGCCTAGGGCTGACGAAAGAAAACGGTATGAGTCTAAAAATCGAGCTTTAATTTTGCAATTGTTGAATGATTTAGAAAAACTAATGTAATTTTCGGATGACTTTGAAATGACATCTATCTCCCCTTCATGTAAATGTAATTTGCGAACTAAGAAATGCCCGTCATACCCTGACAGATTGTGAAAGAAAACGGGGACGAAGTGAGGTAACTTGAGCTGTAGGTTGCAATCCGCACAAAGGGAGGCTCTAAACCTACCATCAAGATGGTCATGATCAGCTACCTTTGTTACATCATCATCGTCAAACCGCTTAGAGCAAATTTCGCATTCAGTGGCTGCATCATGCTTGGCTCGAGATTCAGGGGTCCAGTGCAAAGGGATATTTGTTCGATACACCAATTCAACAGTTAGACAAATATCTTTCAATGTATCCATGAACCTATCCAAACAATCTGGACCACTGAATGTGATCAATTTGCTCTCAATCAAGTCAGGGTAGTACGACTTAACATACATACCTGCACAGGTTGGCACGTGAACGTCTTTGTCCACTGTCCACGAACAGTCATCGCCGGTGTTATCGGTGGCTGATTGTGACAGTGGACGGAGCAGACATTCGATGTCAGCGTAAATCACCACTGGTACAGGTATGTTATGTTTTATATTTTTGAACTGTATAAAGTCACTCTTAGGAAACTCATACCTGCAAGGAGCAAATTTGAGGCAGAACTTTTCATGTTCTCTGAGTTGCTGTAAGGCTGGTTTACCGATGCGACCTACGCTGTACGTCTTGAAACAACGCATGCACATCTCGTGCCTAGGATGGTGCCTATTGATTTGGTTATGAGTTAACCTGAACAGGTCTCTGATAAAACAATAATGATCATTGTCCCCTGAACGCAAATACAACAAGTTGATATGAGACAACGTGTTGATACCATTTACGATCGGAGATATCCTCAGAGGATACACTGAATTTTTATCATCTAAACCATAAACATTAACGCTAACATGATTAACCCTTTCAAATTTAATAATATCCCTAACTTTAACTGGAAACGTCAAATTCGAAAAGCTGTATGTTGATGACAACTGATTGTAGAAATCAGGGCGATTAGTGTTCGATTGCCCCGCGGTTGTAAGCGAACCTAAAATCGCGTATTTGAAACAATAATCGTCCTGATTCACTACATTCAGCACAGCAAATCTGTTTTTGACGCATGTCGGAAGAGGAATGTATGATCTTCCTTTTAATGGTTGGAATTTGGACACTTTCAACAATATACCTCTGATTGATGACAATGCCCATCCAGATCCTTTTTTTTCAAACGACTCTAATTCAGCTAATAAGGATTCAAAACATTCCCATATCAAATCCCCAACATCATCGCATGAATATATGTTACGTGTTGTTGTTTTGAAATTCGCTAATAAGATATTAGAATTATCATCACCAGGCTTCGTAAAGGTGCATTCCAACCACAAAGAAAATTTTAAATTCTTCCACTGAGCTATGTATGAATTTATGGTTCCAATGAGAACATGCATAATGGTTAATAGGAAAAATTCTACTGTTTTGAGACAGTTAAGGTTGTGAAAATAGATATCGGCCGCTACGTCTCCCAATCTTAAAACTACTTCGCCAAAACGCCCTGGCGCTGTTGATAGGTTCGCCCCCCACGCATACCTATTTCCCACCCGGTTCACGCTGTTGTTTGAACTAATATGATCGGTGTGGAAGATTACGGAGGGGCGATGTTGAGCTGATGAGGAGGAGGAGGAGGATGGTCTGGCGTATGAGTGATCCATCGCTGTATTAAAATAAGTAGGTACGCAAAACTATCTGCAAATAATATATACATATATTTTTGAATAGCTATACAAAACGTAATTACTTAATTAAACAATACTGCATTATTTTAGTATCTCTGAACATTGCCGCTGACAGGAGTATATGATATAAGCTTATCATATACAATGATGGCTATACAACTTGTTGTTGGGGGAAATTTTCAGTCACTTCGACCTGCAACGTTACATCTACAGCCCCTTCGTTAACATGATCTTCTGTTTTAGAACAGTCTATACATATAATAGGACATTCTCTGAACTTTGAACGATTTAGTAAAGGCGAAGGATTTTTTACGTGATGAAATATCTGCTGAAATCGAATATAGCTATCATAAAGCTCAGCAAAAACACCTCTGTTCATATCTACTTGCATCTCTTGGAAGGGAAATTGCTCATTATTTAAAAAAAGGCGAAAGCTCGCTAGAGATACCGCGTCCGGTTCCGACAGGTTTTTGGTAATGTTGTTCTTCTTATTTGTATAGAAAGCTACAACGACGTAACGCGGTTTTTGCATTTGATTGCAAGTTTTTATTGGCCATGTAAATGTGGTTGACTGGGGAACTGCCGGATTTTCATGATATTCCCACCCACGAAAAACCAAAGGTAATGGAGGGTCTCGTTTAGTAGTCATATACATTTGAAGTTTGAATTTGTCTGCTAATTTAACCACAGGTACTACCCATTGTACTTTTTCTAAAACAATAGAAACATCCGTATGAGCTTCAACTCCTATCAATGCATTGAAATCGTTGCTGGAACGTGTTAGGACGAGTTCTTGAGTTACACCAGTCACTACTCTGCGCTCGTCAGCAAAAACTCCCATGAAATAATGCAACGGGATCACAACGGAGAAGGTCCCGTCGGTGTGCACTATAGAGTCAGGGGCAAAAGCCGTCTTGTTGGGATCGCTGATTCCCGCGTTAGATGCTGCATTCAAATCTGCTTCGCTGAATGATACTAGTCCTTTCAAGGTAGAAACAATTCCTGGATTCCGAACATGATCAACATCATGACCGTTGATTCTGTACGTAATTGTATCGAAAAGATGTAAAAATCCGTTGTTGATTACACGCAATGGTTGGTCTGGTGCAGATGTGCCTTTCCTCAATTTACCCGTCAGGGATAAGTAACTGTCAAATGTGGCGTAGGTGTCATTATTATTTATGATGATTCTAATTTCCGAATTCGGACCGAGATCTGTCATGTTGAATGGTGAATTTCGAATAAAATGGTATCCAACAATCCTGTCGGCGATCGTTGGTGGTTTAGTTATCTGCAGTGAAGGTTCCATAACGTCTCACTTTGTAACCAAGGTTTTTGAGAATCCGAACGTTTTCCAACGTGAGAATGTTTCGTTTTCTTTTCCTCGAATCAATTTTCGGGTATTGATGATGATACGACCTCAGCAACTGAGGGTATTTTTCTTTCTTCTTCTTCTTCTCTCGAATGGGGTGAGAAATTTCTTCATACAATGTGGACGATGAATTATTGAAATCAAAACCCATCAAGTATTAGAATCACTGTAGCCGTATAAGTTCCAAAACGATGGTGATATTTTCCTTTCTGAAGTCTAGCAGAGATCCTCGTTCATCGACAACCCGAAGTTGAATGAAGTCTATTACATTTCTATTAATCCTTAAATATACGATAGGTGACGGAGAATGGATTATTCTGTAATTGATATCAACGTCCGGATTAAAACTGTGTAATATAGTCGATGGCGATGAGTTGAAATACGAATCAGAGGCCAACAAATTGCATTCGATATTTATCGAGTTGTAGTTGAAAATATTGACGGGACTTGGGGCGGTGTGAGTCATATCTTTGAGCAGCAACACTTTTTGAGTGAATCCCAGAAGTGGACCAATGCTGTTATCCTCCATCATGCTGACGTCGAAAGTTGCTATGAAGCGTACATGACCGGTGCTCGAGTCAACCGAAAATTTTATGTTGTGCTTTTCAGGCGGTAGATCTCTCGCTATTCTTGTCTCTTCTACCCGTTTTTCGATGAACTCGAAAATCTCCTCAGTTCCATAGGTACCGGCTGGAAAGGTGATGGCTTCGTCTCCAAAAATATGGAAGTGATCGGTGATATCTTTTTTAATGTTAGAGATGGTATTATAGCTCATAAAGGTTCGTAAACCAATACCATACTCGGCATTAACATCTAATTCAATCGGTGGGAAAATCGTAGCGCTCATGAGACTTTCCGTAGAACTAAGGGTAAACAATCTAGACATTTTGTTTCAATGAGAAGAAAAAGACATGAAAAATGCCCACAATGCTCACAGTCAACGTCTTGGTACTGAATGTTGTTGTAATATATCATGCAACCCTTTAAGTATTTTAAAAGCTCAATCGGTGGTTCCATCCCGTAAGAGTCGAAATAAAACACTATTGAACCGTGTTTTCGCACTGCTGTCCAGTGAGTTCCATCTGATGCGGTTGATGGTGCCAAATTTATAACCATCCGCTCTTCAAACCGCGGTTTTTTAGGTAACTCATTTCGCATAAAAACTCCTCTAAAATTAGGTGCCCTATGGCGTAATACACGTTCCAGTTCATAATTACTCAATGGTCGGTTTGGAATTCCATTCAACAGCGCTTGTAATGTTGAATAACGTAGCCCATGCCCCGCCGCCTCTTCCCATCTCGCTTTAGCGAAGTGTTTCTCCTGCTCTTTTTTTTTCTTTTCGAAGAAGTGGACGGAAAAGGGATGCCTTTTCCTAGTCTTTCCGTTGCCAGATTGTGTCGTCTCATTTCTTCTAGCTTCGAGTCCTCTCGTTTTACGTCTTTGATATTTTTTATCATTTGTGAAACACCCGATCCTATCCCTGCGAGAGCGCCGAGCCCCCCTAGGATGGGGACGAGTGGGAAAAACCCGCCGCGATATCGCTGCTTCTTCGTCCTCCGGGAAACTCTGACTTTTCGTCGTGGTTTCTGTTTTTTCTTTTTAACCAGTTGTCGCAATTTCATACCCGCTCCGAGGGCTAGTTTTGTTTTCATAGCCAAACCAACTGCTAGAGAAGCCAGGCGTTCTTTTAAATTGCTATCATTAGCTTTGAAACGCGAGAAAGCAAGTTTAGCTAGTTTTCGATCGGCCTTATGTCTATCATTCAGATTTTTAAATTTCTCGTACGATAAATCATGTTGTTTACAGAACGAATCCAGAGCGGAAACTGGTTCAACTTTATCCGCCACTTGGCTTAATATAGGGTTACCCGGACCGCAAAAATTCCCGTGAATTAGTAGAGGTGTTTTATTATGATTGATAAAAGCATTAAGCAAACCCATTATGTCGAAAATGTTCAGACATACAATGGTTAGGTATATCAGGACGTCTCTTATTTATATACACAGCAGTTTCCAAAATGGAGTTGAGGCAAGCAGATGTTTCATTCCCGATCATAAACTACGACGAAGTCGGTCAAACAAAAGGCTACAACAACAACTTTCCTCGGCATAAGAACGGCACCCTACTACCTGAAAATGTTCGCGCTATTTTATGTGGACCATCCGGAAAAGGAAAAACTAATTTCCTACTGAACTTGATTTTAGCCGAAAATTCTCTCTCATTTTCAAAACTTTTACTCTTTTCAAAAAGCCAGCACCAAGAAAAATACTCATTTTTGGACCAAGTGTTTGAAGGGCTGCCTGATATCGATTACATAAAATGCTCGAACGTGGATGAGCTACCGCTTTACTATTCATGCTGGGATGATGATAATCATGAAAATGGAAAAGACCACATTCTCGCCATTTTTGATGATGTTGATGATTCATTCAATGCGATAATAAAAACATGTTTTACCCGAGGGAGACACTTCAACATTGATTCATTTTATCTAATCCAATCATACGCATCATGCATGAAACATTTTGTTCGGGACAATGCTAACATGGTTATACTATTTCCTCAGGATGGACGAAATTTGAATTTAGTTTGGAGAGACCACGCGCATAATGATATGACGTATCAAACCTTTACCGAGTTGAGTCGAAAAGCTTGGTTAAAACCCTTCAATTTCCTAATGATTGATAAAACACGAGACACAAACGAAGGGCGCTATCGAAGTGGTATGGACGCATTTTTCAAATTTCCAACAGAATTCGACGTATAAATAGGGATGGGCAAGAAGTATCCGAACCATTCGTATGAAAAAAATGCCAGCGAGACTGACTCATCGACTGCAGACCAAACACAACCGTGAGATGGACGCCGAAGAAAAAGCAAAAACTGCACACCAACTTCACGTAGCACGTCAAGCTCTTAAGCGCAAGTACAAAGAACTCGAAATTAAAAGTGAGAACGCTTCAAGGTCTCTTGAGGATCAATACAAACCTATCACAAATAATCTTAAGGCGCTGATGTCAGCGGTTGTATCATCATCATCTCAAAAAACAAGTGATAGCGATACGGCTAAAGAAAAAATGATAACCAAAAGGGAATTAGAGGAGGAAGAGGAGGACGAAACTATGGATCAAGATGACGTGAAGGAGGAACGGAGCGACGATGAAATTTTCCACGTGATCCCACAGGATAATCAACATATATCCAATTTTCATGATTTCACTCCTCCGATGACCTCACCTATGTTGCGTAATATTTCATCTCCAAGTAATGCTTCAAATATTATGAGAACTCCGCAAAAACATCTTACACCAACGCCTAAGTCCATTCTCATGAGAAAAATGCTGCAGGCCCGCGAGCGGGTGAAATCTAATCATGATGATGATGATGAAAATGTGGAATCACTTGATACGGCTCGATCTTTTGCGACTAAAACGCCAGAAGGTCGAGAACAAGTTCGAGAGTTTGTCAACCAATGGCCAACGTATGCATCGGCCTATTTTAAATTATTATCCACCGGCGAATGGGACGAGCATGAAAAAGGAGAGTTGGACAGGATTTATGGACCTAAAGTTCAACGATCGGGTGTTACATTGGGAAAGTCTAAAATCACATTTGACCCACGTTGCATATATATCGATGGAAAACCCTATGAAGCTACACCAGGACTCTTCGAATTAATTTTTTTGCGAAACCCTACCAATTACGACTCGATAGATTTCAATCAGTACCACGATATAGTGAAGCAAACAAATGTGGCATACCACGGTTATGATCAGCATCGACCTTTGAATCGTTTCGGTGGAGTTAAATACAGGATCGCTATTTCAAAAATTTATCCACCACTGAAAAAAACTTCTTCAAATAAAAAGGGAAGTGGACTTGATAAAAAGCTCACAAGCTTTACAGCATTCGATGAAGACGAAACTCGGGAGTGGATAAATTCATCGGATGATCCTAATTTGCTCGTGCATCATTTAGAATTGTGTCTAGGCTCATTCGGTGCGGGAAATACGAGAGTACAACACAAAGCGAACGATATAATCGACCGCTTAGAAGAGTTGGGTTATATTTATTGAAATCTACCCTCGGCAGAAAAATAAAAAATATACATAAATGTCCTGCGACAAGTTTGGGAATCATCGTAGGAGGAATCTGCTAGTAAACAATAGCCCAACGAAAGCCCAACACGTCGCAAACAAAAAATATGTTGATGAAGCGATAGCCAACTTGAAGATTACCAACGAAAAGGCACGATATAACTTGAAAGATGAAATGGTGCTTCTAATGAGAGAACTAATGCGATCAAATAACGAGAGCGTGCTGAGAAAAGAAATTTCATCATTCATAACAAAAGTGGAGAATAAGTTGAAGAAGTTGGCAGAGGAAGTGAGGGTATTGAAGGCGTCGACTAGATCATATAAGGACTGAGCTTCGTAAACCGTATAATCAGTTTTGAACTAATATCTGGCCAATCAACACCATGGTGTCCGTACTATTAGATATTACTCTACAGTTTGATCGCATTATCAAAGAGTTGACCATATACCCTTGCGAATCATCGGTGATTAAACATTACGTATTCAAGCCCCCTGATGATTTGATGCATCTACAAAAACGGATAACGCCGGCTCGTTTCAATACAATTTTTGTCGCGAACATATACACGGTTTGAAATTCGGTGATGGCAATACTCCTTATTGTGAACTACGCAACATTCTCCAGACTGAAACTGACGGTTTCAAGTTCCTGTACGCCAAAGGGTTGGAAAAATGTGCAATTTTGAGGGAATATCTACCAGATGATCGCGTGATCCATGACTTGGGTGTGTTCAACTGTCCGAAGTTAACCGCGTTGTTGGAATCTTCGAGTGCAACGACAGCAAAACCTTGTTCAACCCATGAAAAAGCAGGACCAATCTACCATTCATCATGCTCGATGGTCAAGATTCAAGCATTACACGCGTGGTATCTAACTCATCAACAATCAGTGAACTTATTTGACACTGCGCCGCGTCAGCAATCATTTAATGGAATCAAAATGAGCATTGATCCGGCTATCCTGGCTAAACGTGGATTTTTCAGAGACTGTTACGCGAAGGACTCTATACGATGCGTATTTTGCATGACGTCTATGAAGAGTTATAGCTACCAGTCACATGACTGTATCGGATGGTATGGAAATATTTCGTCTTAATACCCAATGAAATTACAATTTAATGTCATGAAAAAATAATAAAAATATATGGGTACTCACCAATGAAAAATGAGCGATCAATCCAACTTATTCCTGCTTCTTCCGGAGGATTATTTCTTTCTATCCCGTATTGTCTGAACCTAAAATAGAGTGGTGAAAAAATAACACTATCATTAAAAGATGTACATACAAACATACAATGAAGTAGGCGTTTGTTTCATTAATTTGCACTGCAAATTGAAATTAAAAATAATAACAAATTTAAACGTATACTTACTTGCAGAAATAGCCAAGTCGAGCCGATTGCCTTCGCACACTTGAGTTATCACGCTCAGCTGTTGAAGGGATGATTTACTATGAACCTGAGAAACGTATTTCGCAGCTGCAACCCCTTAGAGAAGAAAAAAGACAATGAACATGGTTTAAAGAGATGTTTTGGCTTAATTACAAAATAACCATAATTTAAACTATAAACAGCAAGATTGAAACTTACCTCAAGATGAATAACTCAAACGAAATAAAAAGGTGAAGAGTGAACAAACAGAACTCGAGTAGTAGGGAGTTTCCTTCTAGCACAGAATCAACTGAAGATATGAAACAATAGTAGCTGTGAATCAGTCCTTTTATAAAATCCTCAATGGTCAAATTTCCTCTCTCCTCCTGGTGAGAACACTGAGCTCGAGAAAAATTTCCAACGTTACTGGATAGGATCGCGGTTGGTAAAAGACGCTGAAGTCAGCAGAAGTTCCCTCTTCGACTCTGACTGATTTTGTGAAAAAAACTGACGTTCCCTTACTGTCTAGCCTACGTCTTATTATTCCAATACTCTTATTGTTCAAATTTGGTATTGGTGTGACACCGCACTAGCCCATCTTTGTCCGCTAGATCGAAAAACTGAATTAAATGCTTTACAAACTTCCACACCCGTTTTTGTCTTCAACGGTTTTGCCCAAGCTTTTTTTGATCCAGCATCGATAATTGTTAGCAAATATTTATAGCCGTTATCAGGATGCATACTCAAATCTACAAGATCTGCCTGCCATAGATCCGTTAATAAACCTTTTATTAGTACTCTCGATCGTTGATAGTTTTTCCTTTTAGGTTTGTGGATCTCTTCGACAAGCTGTCTTTTCAAACCCATGTTGACACTTCGTAGAATTAAATACAACTAACCCTCACTTTGCAGGGCTTGGGTAATTTAAATAAAAAATAGGTAATTATTTTTCCTTTCTTATATTTTATTGACATGGGTGGTCATGTAGCTCACAGGAATTTAATTGAATCAGTGTTTACATAATATGTAAATATGAGAATATTATTCTCTCCGGGCATTCATTTTTTAAAAAAATAACAGGGGGGGGGGGGGGGATAGATCTTCATGAAATCACGCATGCGCAACCGAACTTCCCCTGCTTCTTTTCCTTCTCCTTTCGCTGTCGTGATTTTACCATTTTGCAATTGCAATAGCACCAACCGTAATGCATGCAATTTTTGCACGCCAGTCCATCAATACAATCATCCGGAAGTTTAAAACATTGCTTTGCACAGCAATAGTTGAAGGTGTTACCATCATCCGCCGGATGCATGTTTCGTACTAAACGCTAGATTCTCGCCAAATACGGTTATATATATGTATATAAATGCGAGGTTATTCTCTCCTAGGTACGTAGGGAGGGAGGGGGGTCAAACCTGAACAAGACGCTGGGAAATTCTTGGAATACCTATAAACTTGAACAGGTTTACGGTGGCGGCGGCTAACGAAAGACGCTGACGTCAGCACCCTGCCACGTGTTGTTTCGCCTAGCATGGTTAGTAGCTCGATCAAACGCTAGATGGCGCTAGGGAGAGGGTAGTATCATGGAGGCGTCGCTAGATCGCGCTACTGTCGCACTAGGTAAATGTGGTTGAAAAAATAATAAAAAAATAAGGTATGTCTGCCAACGGCTATCAAGCTAGACGAAATGCTAAGGACGGGTGGGGGTGGCAACCTTGGGTTGGTTGGTAGCACTGTCCTGGGAAGAAATACAGAAACAGGTTAGGAAACCGACTGCATCGTGGCATCCCTAGTACGATGAATGACCGCTAGGTAGCGCTAGCATCGACGTGGGTAACCTTAATTAAATTCGATAAAAAAGGGTAGGGGGATAAAAAACAATATTTGTACACCATGGCTACTGATAAGGACAAAAACCGCACAACAACAAAGCTGCGACAGCATACGACATCAGCTGTTGGTACCACTATCCTATGGGCAGGGAGGTGGGGTGATCAGGTTAGGAAAAAAAGCCGCAACGTGGTGGACCCCTAGTACGATGAATGTCCGCTTGGGGCGCTAGTGTTGAGGTAGGTAGCAATCAGGGGAAAACTCGATAAAAATCAATATATGTGCACCATGACTAATGATAAGGACAAAAAAACGCGTCATCAGCTCACAGCTGTTGATAGGTACCACTATCCTAGGGGCAGGGGGGTGGGGTGATCAGGTTAGGAAAAAAGACTGCAACGTGGTGGACCCCTAGTACGGTGAATGTCCGCTTGGGGCGCTAGTGTTGAGGTAGGTAGCAATCAGGGGAAAACTCGATAAAAATCAATATATGTGCACCATGACTAATGATAAGGACAAAAAAAACGTACAACAAAGCTGATAGGAATGGCGGCAGCACTACGTCATCAGCTCACAGCTGTTGATAGGTACCACTATCCTAGGGCAGGGGGGGTGGGGTGATCAGGTTAGGAAAAAAGACTGCAACGTGGTGGACCCCTAGTACGGTGAATATCCGCGTGGAGCGCTAGCGTCGAGGTAGGTAGCATCGGGGGAAAAATTCGATAAAAACGGGGGTAAAAAACAATATATGTACACCATGGCCAATGATAAGGACAAAAACGTACAACAACAACAATGTGAGAGTGGAGGGGGGTTGGCAGCACTGCGTCATCAGCTCTAACATGTTGGCAACACTGTCCTACTGGGGAAGGTTACCAACGGTCTGGGGATAACCTTGGGGCTGGAGGGGGGTCGAGGTTACCCCCCTCTGACGTCACATAACTGCTGATACCTCTGACGTCACAACAGAACGTTAGGGCTGGTCAGGAATCAATAGGCGGGAGGGGTGGGGGATGACGTCAGTCTAACAGCCTGGCAGGAGAAATACCTCTGACGTCACAACAGAACGGGTGGGCTGGTCAGAAATCAATAGGCGGGAGGGGGAGGGGATGACGTCACTTTGAAGACCCATAGGCGGGAGGGGCGGGGGATGACGTCAGTGATAAGAACTGATACGCCAAACTCCCCTTTTTCTCCTACTGTCAAGCATTCGGAAGATTGGGTAGCTTACGTTTCTCAGGCGTCATTTGGAGACCGATTTTGATAGAATTCATGAGAGGTACGTCTTTTATCTAAACTCAATCCGATTTTCAATTTTTGACGATAACCGTTCAACTTGTTATTAGGAGGCAAACAATTTCTCTCCAAAAGTTCGGAAATGTAGTTCTCTTCGGTATAGTATAAGATACCTGACTCAGCTAAGGCCAAGATTGAATCTAAAGGTTTCTGTAGTAAAAACACCTGTTCAAACAAGCGCTTTTATTAAATTTTCTCCGGTAACCGATTTCGTGCTTTCACATTTTACAGGAGAACTTCTCTCATCTCAAACTTAAAGACTCAGGCTTATTGAGGCGCTGAATATTTTACGAAAGCTTCTGTTTGGATAATTAAAAAATTAAGCGACGACTGAGACTTGAGATTTACATTGTCTTACGGAATGTGTTACGCAGTAGATTATGATCGATCTCTCATGAAGCTGGTTTTGTGCTGGAGGAGGATCTCCGCTAGGTACCTCTACAGAGGTACCTCTAGGCTCCAGTTTAATGAATATTCGTGTTTTCAATAGTAGATACCTAATAACCGATCACTTTAATCGGACTTCATTTAATTTATGCCGGTGAGTTGTAAAATCCCCTGCAGGGCTGACCTACAGGTTCGAATAGAATTTTGCCAAATGCATTTTTCAATCAGCAGCTTCACTGTCTCTACCCCGTTGCCATCGATCTCGAATCCAATCAGCTCGGCTCAACTAAACGAATCAACGTTCACAGTTTCGCACGGGTCGAAATTGTTCTAAATTGCGATAATCGGTTCGCTTGAACTGAACCTAAGTGCTAGGTCTGGTTGGCCTAGTTGGAACAGTAATTAGCCGAAACGGACTATTGATTTCATTAAACGTCGACCCATCAGAGAGGCAGTTGCAGAAAAAGGCCTTGCGGAGTTTTGAAACTACGCAATTCCACAATTCCACGCTTCAGTCGACTGCGGGACAATTCGATACTCGAATCTCCACTTGCAATAGGGTAAAAACGCGGGAAGATAAGAGTCTCAGAATTTTCTAAGTGATTCTCTGAGCAAGCAATCTCATGTTATTTTTTTTTCTGAAGCTTCAATTTATGTTTCTCTTTTAGGCCGATTCAAGTTTTACTTAGTAAATATGAAATTCTTAGCCGACAACGATATTAACGATTCATTGTCATCCCTGCAACTGCGTGAGGACTACCGAACCGCCGGAGTCGTTCACCGCTATACCGACAAATTCACTTCCGTATCGCATAACCTTTATCATGTATGATACACCTCTTCAACTTCCTTTTGAGTTACCTATCCAAAGAGATATCAAATACTCTCAACTTGAAAATCGGTCGTCAAAATCAAAGTCAACACGACGATCATTAAACAGAGGCGTCGCATTTTTCAAAGCAATTCATCCATCTTTTTCAACGTGTTTTTCCTCCCATAGAGAAATAGACGCCCACTCCATTCTTTTTTTCCTCTTCTTTCTTGGAAATGCATTATTCATTGCTCTTCTAAAAGATGGTGCCTACCTACGAGAGATGTCATTAAACTGGAACAACCTTCGGGTAGGTCTTAGTGAGTAATCTATTCAGGAAGAAGGCTCCACATCAAATTATGGGTAAATTAAGCTCGGGAGGCGTCATCTTGGGATAAAATAATTATCGCAACGAGTCATCGTGGAAAGGTCCTTCATTATCAGAAAACTGGGTCGAGCACCAAGCTTTGTGACTGAACGGAAGAATAGGTTCTTTTCTCAAACGGATGGCCGAAGCTCTGTCCGACAAGACCACTTAATGGTCGAAGCCTCTGTGTTTAAGGGGCATAATCTGAACTTGACTCTACTTGGAGGTCGAAATGCCAAAATAACGTCTGCTGACTGTTGCACATCGACGTGGAGTCCTTGGTTTCTTGGTTCAACTACAGAAGGAAGTGGATGTCGTACGAATCGTGGGGGGGGGGACAAATAAATCAAGCAAATGGACAGAGCGGCCTATTGATTGATTTACTTGACATAAATCAAGTTGTTTCCTCCAACCAGTTGCGATAATGTCGAAACCCTTACGTGATTGACATTATTTGTGCGTTCAGGCGCTTTGGAGTGAGAAACTGTAAATTACTGTACGATCAATTTACTCGACCTGAAGCGCGAATTACCGGTATGGCGATGGTCTCGTTCGATTCAGCATCAAAAAATCTATAGAAAATGATGCCTCACATGCCTATTTTGCACATTTCCTAAATTCACTTCAAAGTACTCGAAAACGTTCAAATGTCAAGAAAGTCATAAGTTCAAAAAGAATTTTTATGTTTATTTTTGACCTCTTAAAACTTTTCGACCGCATTCCCCAGACAATATGCATCAAGTTGGAGAAAACCACAACTTTTAGGACCAACCGCGCCAAAATCGGACCAGCCGTTCGGTACGAAGTCCACGACATCGTATTGAACCGCTGATCCGATTTTGATGAAACTTGATGCATATTGTCCGGGGAACCGATCGGAAAAGGTTAAGGGGTCCAAATCGGCATTGGTATGGTCCATTTTGAAAAAAAACACAAAAACTCGATTTGGAATTTTTTGAGTATATTTTCCCCGAGTTTTTCACTTGATTTGCCATAGAATAGGGGTTTTCTTCTGGATACGAATTTATATCCATGGACGTTGCCACGCCGAACAATAGGTAAACCAAAATAATTCAAACTCGGACTTTTGGAAAAAAGTATATTTCTGACGCTTAGTTACGTGTCTAAATTTTCCAGGCTTTTTCAGGATTTGCCAGATGTACTTCGTACAAAATATTAACTTCTTACTACGAAGCGACAAGGAGTACGAAGTTACCAAAAACTCTCCAGTATGGCATAATAATAATATCATGCTCACCAGTAGGTACGTGCTGTGGGCGTTGATAGGATGCGCGACTCGAGCGCATTTCTTGCAGTTCAACACTGTCTTATCTATTTTGCTAGGACGCTAATTCTCCTTTTCGAAAATTGAAATTTTGGGGTACCTATTTCATCGTTTTCGGTCTTCAACTCCGAGTTGTACCAACTTTTCAAGCCGAAATCCAAATGAGGTCATAGGAACTCGGCCAAATCTTTACTTGACTACTATTTTCAAGTAATTCGGTTTGCCACGGCTACCACTTGACGTCCATTTAGGTTTAAAGCTAGATCGATGCCAGGTGCCGGTGAAAAAATCCACTCGCGCTACGTGTCATGCCAGTTCGTCCTGGTGGTCTTGGGACGAGAGGTGAATATTTCACGCGACTGAAGTCGATCGTGTCAGTTCCATTGATTGAGGCGTTCACTAGTGACAGGAT
Source organism: Nesidiocoris tenuis (assembly GCA_036186465.1). Classification (NCBI taxonomy): domain Eukaryota; kingdom Metazoa; phylum Arthropoda; class Insecta; order Hemiptera; family Miridae; genus Nesidiocoris; species Nesidiocoris tenuis. The sequence continues at coordinate 8,765,590 of AP028917.1, forward strand.
CCCTCCCACATCAAGCGTGTGGTACTCATAGCAGTTTTCCTCCTCTTCGGATTTAGGATTGTTTTGGATTAACTGTGTACAAACAAATTCAAAGTCACTTATCGGTAAAGATATTAGGCCAATTTGGAGAGTTGAAACGTCATTGGTTTTAAAATTATTGATGGCATAAATTGAACCCACGGTAATTTAGTGATGAGTTTTGAGACATTTTCCGAGCCTTCTCAACCTTGTATAATATTTAGTTTTTTTTTTTAAATTTTATAGTTTCATTACTTCTATATATTTACATAGTAAATGGAAGTATTCTTAAATAGTTGTATTTTTTAGTTTACAGTTTCATAGTCTTTGAACAATTGATTTCATTCAAATTTAGTCTACTTGACCATTATCTGTTCTGATGAAGAGACTTCGGTTAATTATTGACTTTTGAAATTCGATTTCGGTCACAAGGCATCATCTGTGTCGATTGAACTTTCGGCAGTTCTATGATAGAACTTCTATCTCCCTAAAACAAGAGGCGCTTATTGTTTTGAGAGTTCGTAAAGAGTTTGTGAGCAGCGGTTGAAAAGAGTCTTCTGGGAGCATTGAAAATTTCATCGTCCACTGCTGAGGTCAGGGATGTGGCTGAGCTCAGCAGTAACACGGGATTCCCCAGCATTGCAGCAATACAAACCCGCTCTCCCCCGCAAAGTCCGGCTCTTCTTTATCATCTCCTTCATGGCTGCTGCTTATTTCAGCCGTTTTCTTCGCCGCTGTGGGAAGGATTAAAGTCAAATGAGGCGAGAGATGAGTAATTCAGGTCGTGCCACCTGCGGACACGAGTGGGGAATGCACTAGCCCTGTACCTGTCACATACAGGCTGGATACGTATGATACATGAATGGGACATGGTAGGTCTGAAATAATACAGTATTTACCTTACCCTCGTTCCACCGTAATCTAACATGTTCAAAACCATAGTCGAACCTCTCTGGTGGGTGCTTATTTCCATATTTGAGATCGCACTTGAATCCGCAGACATTTTTTGTAATCTTGAATGAAAATTTGGTAACATTTCATGTACCTACCTATCTATTTCGAATTTTCTTCCATATTAATGGAGTCAATGGGAGTGCCTATAGCTATTGCAATATTCTATACACTTTCGCTTACAATCACTTTCGGAACAAAAAATAATGCCCTTGGGGCAGTTCGCCCGTCTGTGCGCATTTCCGAAAATGGACATAACTCCTTCAGCTCGCAGCTGTTTTCAAATTCCTTTAACTTGAATGTTCGCCTAGCCAAGACCCACTGTCCTGTTAAGCCGAAATTTTGATTAGGTACTCACAGTCACAATAAATGTATAAGGCTCCTCATTTCCTGGTTTGAATTTGCTTCATCCCTTTCATATGAAGAAAATAATACCTTGACTAGTATGTGCGTATCGGGCGCAGAATAGAAGTAATAGAAGTACACCGAGGAACATTTTTCCTCTCGAGTTTGGAATCGCGGTTCTCATAGTGTCGATCCCCGCTTGGAATATTTGCCCTGCTCACGTTTGCTCAGGCTGGGATGTTCTAGGCTATACGGAAGATAAGGTTAGTGTATTCAGACACGTTTCAACTGGTTCGCGCATGTTGGACCACTCTATAGCTCGATACATCAAATAGGCTGTCCTTATTGGCCCAAGTTTGGTTCGTAAATCGCCCCCGATAAGTAGATATCGCATATTTGTATTATTGTAATTCGGTTGGTATGTTGGTGTTGACATACAGGTAAGTATGAGAGCTTTATGTTTATCTTGCCTTTTCACATTCCAGGACTTTTTTCAAAATCTTGGTGGTACCTCCTCTTCGGTGGGCTACAGTTTAGTGGCTAAATGTACATATTTTATGAAAATAAGATTGGTAGCTGTATATCAATAATACAGGCCGGTAAGTAATTCTAAAAAATTGAGGGAGATATGGCCATTTTTATAAATAACCACAGACGGATACACGGGCGCTTGTTCAGGAAGTGATTCTGAGTGTAAGTGTATTTATACACTTTATATACTTTATAAAGTAAATGTTTTTTCTGGCCCTCCGTTCCGATTGTCGATTTTAGGACGATTACAAATCATCCGCGAGACGTCAGACGATATGAGACCGCGGTTTCATTTACAATCATAAAATTTTGAAGTTGGGCTTGTTCCAGGAGCGTGAGTGTAGGCATGGGATTAGCAAGTTTGGAAGATAACGCCCCCTCTCATACCCAAGTGCCGTCGCTGGGGCGCTGCCTACTAAACATGCTTGCCCCTTGCCTACACTCACGCTCATGGACCAAACCGTTTCAACTCCTCTACGTCGGAAACGCCAATTTCTACATTGCTCAATTCACCAAAGCGCTGGAACAAAAGGCATTCGGAATCGCCTCACTCATCGCCCATTCTAAGGAGTTGAATTGCATTATAAACAGCCTTGTAGGGGGCTATTGTGTAAATTTAATGACAACCCTCAACTACCCTCGAGCCATTTTTTCGAGTTTCACTTGCCCCATCCGAACTCCATGAATGATATTGAGACATTTAAGTAAATATTCCGTAAAGGAAGAAATTACAAAACGGGAAACTGTTCAACTGTAAAGAAGATGGGCTTCTTGTGCGCTGAACGTATTTTATAACGATTTGTCTGAGAGTGATGCTCAGATTGATGAGTTAGCGTGTTTATTTATCATGTTTTATTATACCAGCAGATAATATTTATTCGGGCAAAGTGAAACGGGCATTTTGGTGTTTTCTTTTTGCGGCAGCTCCTTATTGGAATATTCGGAAAAATTGAAAAATCTCAGAGAGATTCTAGATTTGATAAAATTCATAAATAACGATAAATATCAGTAAATTTAAATATTATGTACATACACTAAATGAAGTCAGTTTTTCCAGAAATCAGGTTATGAATCTCTGAAATTATGCTGGTATTTCTCTTCCGGACTTCGGGATTGCTTCAGTTTCACCTATTAAACTTCCAACAACTCAGCGGTTACCTAATTCGTATTTTTCGCAGACTGACGACTCTTAAAGGTCATTGTCGAACTTGGGAGTGGACTGTTCTGCAAGTTGCATCACAGAGGATCGTAAATTCGCCAAACTCACGAATCCCTCAAGGAGGAAGTGGAGGGACTTGGCAACTTTCCGGTCAACTTGCAACTAACACGAATCCACTTGGAAAGATCCCGTATGAAACTTGGTTGGGGTACTTATCTCAACAATAATCGGATCTTGGGTGTTTTCGGGCCTCGCTGACGGCAAACAAACGCGTAATGTTTGCGCGATTCCCCTGTTTACCGGTTCCTTCGATTTATTAGTTGCTGTCGTCCCAGTTTGAAGGGAATAGAAGAAAGGATCGAAGACCTTTGTGAAATGGATGTTGAACCGTTTCAGAGAGATGAGCTTTCGAAACTTGGGAAGAAAACTGTCGGAAAGTCGCATAAATCAGAGCGGCAACTCAAAAACCGACCGCACCTTACAATAGCTCGTGGTTTGGCGGCAAATAAATTACTTCAGCTCTGTTTTCCTCTTAGTCATAATATACGGTTAATTGAGAAAATCCATAAATCAGTCTCGTCTTCCAACGTTATCAACGAACTCACAAATCATTTTCTGTGGCAGATGGTGTAAAACTACATTACCTATGTAGGACTTCAGCGCGTTTTTTGGTATATATACCAACCTCTATATATAGAGGTTTTTTTTGCAGTTTGGACTAAGAGAACTAGGTCCCTGATAGAATGTGTGATTGCCAAATGATTAGTAGGCAAATAATTAATATAATTATTATATAAGTATAATTATTATAAAAAAATATTTAAATTTTAAAATTATAAAAATTATTTTAATTGTTATAAAAAGTATATAAGTATAATTATTATACTGTAAATAACAAGGTCCATTTATATGGGAGACCCTCGCGAGATGACACGCATGCACATGACATACCTACCCGGACGCCTAATTTGCGAAGAACGGGTGAAACTGAACTTTAATTGGTAAAGATGTAATTTTAGGCAAAATATCCGTAAGCACCAAATCTACAAAAAAGGTGCAGCTTGCAATCGATAGGTTCCAGAGATGCAGTTTAACTCAATCGCTTTATAATCGCCAATCTTGGGTTTAGACATGTTATTCTCCAGGTGTGATGTTATTTAAATGCACCGATCGAGCTCTCGGGGCTAAAAGGTCACACGGGTGGGTTCACGGGGTCGACTCGAACCTTGGGTTCACAGGTTCGTAGACAGAACTGGACCAATAAAGGTCAAATTATACGAACTTTCGCTTTCGCCATAGGACCTAACTCCTTGGTTTGTACACGTACCATTTTTGGGCACCTATGTAAATCGATACTTTTCAAAATTCGTATTTTGCTTCATTATGCTCGGGCGATATTGAATTCCGAACATCAAAGCTTAAAATCTTATGAATTCTCCATTCTGGGCTGCGCGGGACGTCAATAAATCATTGTGCCCTAATGATAATCTCTTCTTCTTCGTACCCTTCGTGTCCATTCCTCCCTTTGACGGCTTATTCTTTGTGTCTCTAATTAGCTTTGATTTCTATGGCTTTTCTGCCTACTGCCCGGTCATTTCGTTGAAGGGTTTAATTACGCCCATCCCCCGGACATGCTCGTATTCTTCCTTTGGCATGGTTTGGTTTTTTGCTGTTTTCATCTTGTAGGCTGATTTTACGCTTCTATGTACCGTTTAAACAGAGAGATAGTTCTTATTGAGAAATTTCATTTCAAGAAATTTGAAGTAAGGCGATGATATGATAGAGCTATGGCAATTTTTGTAAATGACCACAGACGGGGAGACACTTGTTGAATCGATATTTGACTGAGAAGAGAGGATGGTCTTCAATTCAGTGTCTGATATTCTTTTCCATTTTTTCCATGAATATTATGGTGTGGGTGCACCCCCTGGGTTTAAGAGCAGGAGCCGCCACTGGTATGTATTCAAGTAAAAGTTTTTTCTGAAGCTCCGTTCCATTTGTCAATTTTAGGACAATTACAATATTTCCATTTACTCTATAGATACCTTCCTATGGAAGTACAGAATTACAAATAAAAATGAATGTTTGAATCGAAATTTTTAATAATCTAATTTAAAAACTTTGTGGTTGGTAATCGGTAGGTGGTAGTTACTGAATGAACAAAGTGAACTGGGGTTTAAAGGTAAATAAAGTTTTGATTTTTATTCACATAATAATACACAGCCCTACAGACTTTTTCATGCAAAATGTGAACGTCAAAACGATATTATCAACGTCAAATACAGATGATCCAACCTTCGTGAAAGATTTGGTTATGCAAGCAGAAGGCACAGGAGGGCTAGTTCCGACCCTCTCCTCGAGGCGGCAAGGCACTCCCGGGACACCGTCGGGACAACCGGGCAAAAAGCCCACTCCGCGTCTGCGCACCGATAATCAACGGAGAGCGCCTTAAACCGCTCAGCCACACCGACCTCGGATTATATTTTGGTACATTATTTCCAGAAATAATGTACCTATGTAATTGTTCAAGAAAATTTTTTTTACAACACCCCCTGAAAATTTGTTCTTTCACGTTTCAGAGGTTCTAGAACAAGAATCTGCAATAAAAATTTTTTGTCCGTCCGCCGTACGCCGTACGCCGTACGCCGTACGCCGTACGCCGTCAGCAGCAAAACGCATAGAAGGAGTGGTCCGATTTCAAAAAAAAAAAACGAGCGTTTAGCAAATTTTCCTGTGACGTGCACCTCCTATAAGGGAATCCTCTGAATCAACTCCAGACTACTCAAAAACGATCAAATGTAAAAAAGTCATGATCTCAAAAACAGTTTTTTTGGGTTTTCGACCCCTTAAAATTTTTTGATCGGATTCCCCTGACAATATGCCTCAAGTTGGAGCAAAACACAACTTTTAGGACCAACCGCACCAAAATCGGATCAGCGGTTCGATACGAAGTGGACGGACGAAATTTTGGCCAAAAATTTCGTCCAGCCACTTCGTATTGAAATACTGATCCGATTTTGACTAAATTAGCCTTGAAAGTTGTGGTTTGCTCCAACTTGAGGCATATTGTCCGGGCAATCCGATCGGAGAAGGTTAACGGGTCCAATTCGGCATAATTAGGGTATATTTTTGAAAAAACACACAATCTCAATTTTGAAGGTGATGCCGTGGGTTTAGAATTTTTTGAGTATTTTTCCCGTGTTTCTCGCTTGATTTACCATAAGATAGGGTGGTTTTTCCAAAAAAATCGAAAATTTTGTTTTTGAATCGGTTTGGCTTGAATTTCTTAATGCGATTTCTGCGTTTTCGTGTTTTTGGCAATTTGAGGGAGTCCTACTGGACCGATTTTGAATTTTTTGAGCTCGTTGGATTCCTTGAAGGTTTTTACACATTTTTCACTCCCTATAAGTCAAAATCGATTGGGGTTTAGTAATCAAAAACTGGTTTAAAGACTAATTTTTGACCTAAACAAAAAATATTTTTTTGACCCTTTAAAAAAAATGTTAAAATTCCAAAAAAAAATATTTTTGAGTAGGTTTTGGGCAGGTACATGACACAAAAAATTTGCAATTTTCTACAACTCTCCAGGACTAAGAAAAATGAAAAAACCGATTTCAGCTGGAAAATCCAAGGTCCTAGCCTAGGAAAAATTTCAAAAAAATGATGGATTTGACTTCGGGGTTTTTTGGCGGGAATCTTTAGATATTGACTATGAAACATGAAATTTGGCATTTTTTCGAGATTTTGGTCAACAGGGTCAATTTTGGGGGCAGTGACACTGCTGAAATTGCGGTTTTGCAGTTTTCTTGGGTTCACGGCCAATCGGTTCAAGGCGTGAGGAATACGAAATGGCGGCTGTAACATTCCCACCCTTGATCTTGGTAGGGTGGGGAAGTAGGGGACTTCCCCTACCCCTACCGGCTCTTTCGTCGTCTATTGGCTCAGATTTATTAGAAACTGAAAGTGTGAAGCTGGGATTGGACAGCTTATGTTAATGGGGCGGATCTTGATAACAGTTGTCACCTGTTAACGCGGTTAACAAAATGGCTGCCTTCTTGCCGCCAGGCCTCAGGAAATATTTCTTTGAAAGCAGCCGCCAGGTATTTTCTTTTTATACCTACCTATTTATTATCATTGTGAAAACGTACCTTTTCGGCATAATTGAATTCACGATTGACCATTACTCCACAAATGATATGATGATAAACCGACCTACTCCAACTATTTGAACTTTATTTTCTGAGGTACCCAGACAAATAATGTACCCATGTCACTAATCTACTTAGCAGCGTTTTTTACTTTTAGCTTTGCTTTTTTTACTTTAGGCATTTTTGATTAACCTATTGGTTGTCAGCTTCAAAAACATTTTGAAAACCACCTCTAAGCTTGCACAGTATACGGTACACGAGGGGCAGTGGAATATGATAACATATTAATGCCTTCGAATCCGTTCGCACGCCGTTTTAATTAATTTCAAAATTTTTATTGGTCTTCGGCCGCTGAGAGCTTTGAACATTTATCCGTTCAGCGGACAGAATTTAATTGGATTTTCCACCCAGCAACGGGACGTAGGTTGAAAATTAAACAAAACATTTGTTTAGGATAAAAGGGTTAGCATTCATGTCCGTACTTGCGAATGGAATGGAACGGTCCTGCCATATTAATTAAGGCCCGTACTGTCTCTCATGTTGGGCCGTCGTGCTAAATGCAATTTGCTTAATGGCTGTACTAGGGATGTCGGTGTGAGAAAGAAAATGAAATTCACCACGCGTGAAACGAAGAGGCATTCGAAAAAAATCGAAAGATACAAATTGTCTGGTGATGCGATCATTTTCGATAATTATAATTATTAGCCCTATAGGGCGGTGCAATTGGTCTTTGGAATTTGAATTGGTCCGAAATCTCCATTTGATTAGGATTACTTGGTCTCAAGTCCGTGATATTCGCTGGAAATCAACCCTCTATACGTTGACGATCGTGGGACTATTTGATCGGAAAATCGACCAGGCCCGCCAAGAAAGAAGTTGACGAGCAAATGGGCCGAAAAGAAGATGAGTGCTTGAGGGCTCCTTGAGCGAGATTAAACTGATTACAGCCAACTTGGGCTGCTCACCCAAGGGATAATTATAATTGGATCTCCTTCACATTAGCGATGACTGGAGAGAGGGGAGGCGCTAAAATTTGATTTACAGGACAGGCAAGCAAGTAAGACCTTCCTTCACAGCAGAGGTTAACGTAACACTTCCGGCTCAAGTTGATAGAGTAAGTAGGATCGTTTGTTACACGAATGATAGTTACTGATCGAGGCGCTCGGATTCATTTTTTTCTCTTACTTGAAAGCAAGCAGGAAGAAAGTTCCAAACGATGGATTCTAAATTCCAATATTTCAATATTTGGAACTTTACCCACTAGGTATACAGCGGCTGATCCAGAAATCTCATGGGGGTGGGAGATGCAGTCGACCAGTAAACGAACTATAAATCTAGACCCTTATTTTCTTCAGAAATGTGTTAGAGGTATTGTTGGTCGCGAATGTAATGTTACAGGTAGTATTTAAAAATACGCCTCACCTTAGGCTTGGAGTCAAAGCGAGGGGGAGAAGAGGCTAAAACTGCCGACATTTTGAAAGTCTTTTTGTACGTGTGCGGTATGTATACCCAGAATTTCCTGGTTGGTATGGACTTGGAGCACGTCTGGATTATGTTTTATGATCTACCAATAACACGAGGGACATAACCTGCCATTTTGATGACTGTCAAAGATGATGTATTTATCAAAATCTTGTGCTGTATCTATGCATCCAACTTGGATGATCCAAGATCGAGGAGCTGCCTTATCAATGGTTTTATTAGCGCTTTCGTTGATTGCTTGATGACTCATAGCGCGTAAAACTGCTTTTGTTCCGTTGATGGATTTCTCAAGTTTCAACATTCTCCTTCGGGATAAAACTCATTCGTCAAGAGGTATTTCTGGTTTACTTGGTAGGTACCTAACAGCAAAGTCTCTGCTCCAGGCTGCTGTAGCTGTTGGATTCATTTGTCCGTCTACAGCCGCCCGTTCTTCCGGGATGTTTCTACAGCCTGGATGTACAGAGGGCAAATAATAACCTGGGCTTTATCGTTACCATTACCACGTGTTCGTGCTTTGTTCGCCAGTGGAATTGCGAGGCCCACCATAGGGTATAAATCCGAATTACCCTCGAGCTTACGTGTTAAGTCGTCTAATGTTTCGCGGAACTTGGTTTGTGTCGTTGCCTCATGGAGCTTAATCGTCCAATCCAGCCATGGGTCACCGCACCGTATCAAGATAGATGGAGTGAGTCAGCCCTGGTGAAGGTGGAAGTTATGTCTTTTGGTGATAGAACCTCTTCTGCAATTTTGGTTGTCTGTTATGGCTACTGCTTCTTTTAGAAGAAGACTCCACAAATTTTAAAGATTCTAGCCGTTTATCAAATTCATCGTAGACCGGTAAGTGTCTATTAGGGTGTCCCTTATTTTTCAACTTCAATATTTTTGGACGCATACCCTCTCATTTTTTTCTCTTAGGTCTAAAACTATCGTATGTGAAATAGTTTCCCCCTAGGATGACGTTAACCCGTGCCGAATCGTCGCCAAAGTTGGAATATACGAATTTGGGCTTTTTCGCTAAAATCGCCCCTTTCTTGAGACGCTCTGAAATTTCTTCTGGCAGTCGCGGTTGTTTGATTGACGTGAAATTTATACCATATATTTGAGTAATATTAACGAAGATCTGGTAAAAATTTGAAGAGGATTGGATGGAAATTGCGGGCTACAGAAATCTTGTAAGTCTATTGTTGGTGCCCGTTTTATCGGAAACTTGCATTCAGTCGGTTTTACTGACTCTTGAGATAATATCTCTGACGAATCGACTTTAAATGTTCACCCCGTCTTCAGAGAGGCTTTCAAAGAACTGCTGGGAGTAGGAGAAGAAGAAGAAAAAGAAGAGTTTATTTGTATGAAGCCAATAAGGCCATTACAAAAGTTGGCAAGATTTCATTAGGCACAAAAGTGAAGATAAAATAAATATTTTCCTTTTGGAGAAAAGATTAGCTCCTACTTGAGCGTTTAATATTATGCATCGGAGTTTTTTTTTTTTAATTTCTTAAGTAAGCATCTACCAAAAATATCTATTGGCCAAAAGCGGAAAGTACGTAATACATTTTTTCCTCAGAAAACAGTTCCCTCTGAAACCTTGAAGGAACTGAGCCTAAGGACCGTCTGCAGGAAACCAATAAAACTTTCAGGGTTCTTGATAGTCATGACTAGCAGCAATTCACCCTTGGAGAGCGTGCAACCACCCAAAAATTTGAGCCCCTCGGCTCGAAACACTGCGCATTCTGCGATTAGGTGATCTAAGGTGTCTGGCTTTGTCAGATCACAAACTTGGCAGTTCCGATCTGCTGAGAATTTTATACAGAGCCTGTTCAAGTATAGGTACCCGACAGAAGGGGAGACCTGCTAGTCTTGTCTGAGCTAGGAGTCGCTTAGCGCACAGGGGCAGGGCAGCCTCCAAGTACGGAAGGCCCCCCAGACATCCTACGTTTCTTGGGACTCAGTTGAAAGAAGATTGACTCGCGCCCTCAACGTCCTCCAGGCGGAGCAGAGCGTCCTCCAAAGAGTTCTCGCTGTTGTTTCAGTCGGGCATAATCCTGCGGTTCCAGGAGTCCCTCGCAGTCCGCCTGAGCGAGCAGCTGCCTGAACTGCAGGGGTCAGCGAGCTTCCAAGCTCTAGAAGCCTGTAAAAGCGAGTCCTAGGAAGCCGCTCTTTACCCATACTTTGGAGTTTCAGAAACCAGCTAAACATTCCCTTCCCAATATGCAATTTGAGGTGGGTTCTAGTTGAAGCCCTGACGAGGTAATACGGCGTGCTCCATCCCAAGCCAAGCAGGGCCGCTGTAACTTGAACTCTTTCGAGCAGCTCACAGTGGTAAAAACTCCATGCTTCTGCAGCGTAAAGGGCTGTACTTGCTATCACTGCCGAAAAAAGTGTCTTCCACGAAGAGGGCGTATTGGTTTGAGACCTGAACACAATCGGCCAGACACTTTTATAATCCGCAATCTCCTTCTCAACTGCCAATTGGGTATGCCATGTGAACAAGCCTGAAGAGGAGAACTCGGCCTCTAGGAAGGCAACAGACTTTTGGACAATGACAAAGGGTTACTGAGGAGAATATGAAACATTGGCAGAGCGCGAATCCAGAATCGACATGTTGCTGCACGTTTATGCACGGTCGCGATGATCCCGGATTTGAGATAATATAATACGAATTCACCCCACATTTTTGAATGTTAGTTCAAGCACCTTATTTAATGCCTATGAAGATGCATGAACTGACAGGTTCATGTAAACATCTTACGGGGTGAGTGCAAGAGCTAAATTATTTTCGGAAAAACGAGACAACATCTGAATACTCAACCTTTTCTACCAATCGTATTTTTCGATCAATCCTCTTCAAATTTTTACCAGATCTTCGTTAATATTACTCAAATATATGGTATAAATTTCACGTCAATCAAACAACCGCGACTGCCAGAAGAAATTTCAGAGCGTCTCAAGAAAGGGGCGATTTTAGCGAAAAAGCCCAAATTCGTGTATTCCAACTTTGGCGACGATTCGGCACGGGTTAACGTCATCCTAGGGGGAAACTATTTCACATACGATAGTTTTAGACCTAAGAGAAAAAAATGAGAGGGTATGCGTATCAAATTTCCCAAAAAAAATTTTTTCTCCGATATAAGGGACACCCTAGTGTCTATCCTTACCCGAGTTTCCCTCGATTGGTTTTCTTCTGAACAGTCACCCAGTTTATGTATATTGTTGTCCCAGTTAATGATTATATTGTCGTCTCAATTTTCCTCCATTATTTCCCTCCTTTTCCTGAAAGGTCTCAGACTTTTAACAAGTCTGGACAACTTTTAAACAACCTTTGCGCATTAGAGTCGCAGTCGACTCGGATTTCATTTTAGCGAGATTGGAAAATAGCGCAGAGATCCGAGAGAGTAGACAAGGATGAAATCAGCCACTGGTTGTCCTTGAAGTCCCAGGTAGCCTGTTTCAGCCAATGTTTCCCGCGGGACCAATGAAAACACCCGGGAAAAACCACCGCCCGTTATTACACGCGAACCTCGATTTTCTCCCACACTAGTCGTCAAGCACATATTACACCAACTCAATACTGATTCAGTTCGATGAAATAGCGGATTTGTATCTTCATAAATTCTGCGAGTGAAAAGTGTTCGCTAAGAAATGTTTTTCTGGTAGTAACACATCAGGCAGAAATGAGTTGCTCCATTAAAACTAGTTACCTACGTTATTTGGACGGGGCTTTCTGAGATAGTATTTTATAGTGCTTCCCCTATGTTTTCGCCGATCACAAAAATTTCCCGAATCGGTCGTTCGAGGCTGCCCTCAATAAGTTATCTCGATGTACCTAACATAATATAATCTATATTATAGATTCCGTTTTCCAAATTATAAATCCATCTAAGTACTTCAAGTCTTGAAGGAAAATACGACGTTGCTAAGTTTTGATGATGGTTTAATCACCAAAACCGGTCTACAATTTTACCTCGATAGTCGAGTAGACTTTCTTTTCTCTAATTTTTGAATTTTTATTCAAATATTTTGTTCATCTTCTATTGGGCTTGAATGTGAATGTGGCTCAGATTTTCGCGTCAAAATATAGGTAGGTAGTTGAGATCTTGTTTTTTCGAATGGTATGAAAGTTGAGGGGCTGTTGGAACCTCGGAATATGAGATCATCGCCAGTTTTAAATTATAAACGCAAAACCTGCACATAGTAATGTTCATATTTTTTATTTCAGGTGAGTGATTCTGGATTTTTTCCTCGAGATGAATTTGAAAACAACCCTCAAGGAATTCGGAACTTCTCTGTACAGCATAACCTTTTACGAACAGAGCAGGAATGGAGTAGGTAACGTACCTATGCCCAAATTTATGTACTAAAATAAAAAACAACCGACCATACCATAGAACGACTCTCAGCGATTTGTTTGGTCGGGTCTGTTTTCAAACACCATTTCTCGCCATCATTCCTAGGGGTAAAAATTACTCTCGAATTCGCGGGAAAGGTTGCTTTCAAAACAAAAATGCGAAACTTTAGATTCCCCAATTTATTCTCGGTTGATTGGCGGGAAGTGAACGGCGGCGGGGGAATATTTCGCTACGCCGGAAGTGAAAACCGGAAGATCGGAATTCATTCTCGTTTATTGACTCGAGAAAGGGGTCGTGGGGGCTTATTAAGATGTCCCAGTGGCGGCAGAAGCAATTTGTACGAACCGCCTCCCCTCGTTATTCCCACAGCAAGGAATAGGAAGGGAAATGAAGGAAATTCTCGAGAGAACAAGCGATTCGAGTATCGATTCCCTGTTGGACATTGACAATGGCGAGATGACAGAAGCGTTTGAAGCGGTAAAATCCTAAAATTGTATTGGCGGATTTGCTTGTGGTCAATTTTTGAGAATGAGCAAGAGAACCTCACTCTCGAAACGGGTTTTCTCCATCTCCACTCCGGCATTTCTTTTGAAACATATCATTCCAGTTCCAGCTGTCTACCTTTGGCGAGTTAGAACCGTTATGATCGTGACGCGTTGATACCCGTTCTTAACAAATTGTTAAAAACAATCCACTCATAACATCCTGAGTTCTCATGAAACTGCCATTAGCCGTTGTTCGACGGCTGATCGTTTGAAGTTTTCGAACCGTTGAAAAGTTTTTTTAGTCATTTTTTAACATTAAAATTTTTTTCCTCCATTGCCACCAACAATACTGGCGCTCTCCCCACCTATATAATTTTGGGCCTTCTCTTCCGTTCTGCTTTTTCTGACCCATTCACCTCTCCCAATGGACATTAGGAAGAGATTTTCGCTCTTAGGCCCAGGAACAACACAGCCGTCTGGAGAGTTGCCAGTTTCTCTTGGAAGCCTTTCCGTGCAATGGATTTCCCAACTGAGGCTGTCTACTGGCCAGAACTCCCGATAAGAATGTTTCCCTTTTCTGGGGAAGTTTTCCCCCACGTATGTCCCTACAGTAACCAAAATCTTTTCATTCCATGCTTAAGAAACAGGGCAATTAAAGTTTTCAAATAAATCGTTGGTTTGATAGGTTGTTTCTGCTAATGGCATCACTTTCAATCGGCCATGATGTAGCAAACCATTCAACTTTCCCGTGATGGGGATTTTCTGTTCTTCGTCTGCTGGCAGCCCGGCTTAGAAAGAGATAAAGACCATCGCTGTCACATTTTGGAAGCCCCTAGCAATAACTCCTTTTTTCCACCATTCAATTAGCAACACATTAGCACCGCACGGTGACTTCTTTTTCTCGTATTGATTCAAGTTTGACGACAATCAAAGGAACAACAAGCTCTTCTGCACCCTCTTAAATTCCAGCAAAGTTCTCCCCACCATGCGCATGAAGTAATTCTCCGAAGTTTTTTCCGGTAAAGGGTGGTATCTTCTATCCTGGAGATTGAATCCTCTCCTGGATAGACAAGCTCAGGCCAGTATAGACGGACTGAAGAGTCTGCGAGAATTGATCAGATCAAAAACCAACATAAATTTCCTTCAACTGAGCCTACGCAATACCTCCGAATAACTTCGCTACTTTCTTTTTAGGGCCTTATTATTTTTATATACTTTATAGTACTTGAATAACTATAGGGATGCAATCCAATGTCGAGAATTTGTATTTAGTTACCTATAACAAGTGTTAGACTATTTTTCAACATAGGTAGTTAGTGTAAGAATTTGCAGCGTTTTTATATAATGCCCGATTAAACCTGCTTTCAAATGTATTTGATGTAGAAATATCACTCTTACGAACATATCTTCAAAGAGATGCTCTGATGTCGTTAGCCCACAACAGGATAAAAAGATTGACCCTTGAGAAGTTCCTGTAGAGGGTGGAACACTTTTGGGACGCTTTGCAAAAAGGTTCGACCTCAGTCAATTCAAAGGGAGAAACATCTACCGGGAAGAAAAATATCCTTTCCCCGTTAAGTACAGAACCCCCCATTCAGAAGAGGGTGCTCTACGAGCAATAATCGAATGCTGAGTAAAACATGGAGTCAAAGCCAAATTACAGCGAATTGAGTGTAGGGCACAAGAATGTGTTCTTGATCGGCTTCGAGCTTTTTCCGTAGGTAAGCTCTGCATTTAAAAATGATCAGCTGCAGATCGAGATTGATATGTTTACGAATTACGGAAAAAGCGAAAATTGAACATTCTGGGTTTGTTCCAGGTACGTGATTGAAGGCATGCGCAAGGCGCCTACACTTACGTAGGCAATAGTCGTTAATATAAGGCAATTATTTGAACATATAATTAAAGAGTTTTTGCGATGTATCGTCGGCCGTGAATTATTCTTCTGATGAAAATAGTCAGGATCCCAAGAAAAATTAATGGGTTTGTATTCGATTTAATAAGTTTTTTAGATGGAGACTTTTAGAATAAGATAATGTAAAATATCCGGTCCGTAATAAACTGTGAGCGATAAAGGTTCGAATACCATTTTAAAACGTTTTGGCGCATTTAGGCACAAATTTACTTGGTTTTAATAGAGTACAGCCAAAATGTGTTATGGTAGCTGTATTATTCCTGAGTTCTTGACGTTTCTATATAATTCTGTATATCTCGAAATCAACTAGGCGCATCTTTCAAAGGATAGTTCGAGAGTTTTCAAGTTCTCTGGCAGAATGGCCATATTTTCGATCGATTTGGCCACCCTTGGTTCGAGGTTCAACTTGAAACTTTCATCTTCGACCGGAGGATGACGAGGGGCGAAATTATATTCATATCAATACCGAGCCAATATCCAAAGCGGACGAAGTAAAGGGGGCAAAACATCGTCCAAACTCCGATCAATTAGGGACAAGAAGTGTTTGCTAAGCAATTAACACCCGTCGACGAGAAAACGTTACGTCCCTCAATTTCGAAGGGGAAGACCCAGTCTCCAAAACCAATTACGAAATGCAAATTTCGACGGCCTCTGCGCATGATTATTACTGCCGTTATTGTTTGGTACATTGAACAGAAACTGGAATACGCGGCTTTTCCAAACGAGATTCCAAAATGGCGTAGTATGCAGTCTGGAGGGAATATGAGCGTTATTATTCGAAATTGTCTTCCCGCCCTGCAGAATGGCAATAATTGCGGAGGGGAGCATAAAATTAGCAGCCTCTGATGAGTCTAATGACGGCAATTGGAATTGTCCATGATTGCTTAGACCGTCGTACACCCCATTATATTCCATCATAGCGGTGACACTTGCTGTTATCCATTACTGATATTACCTATTTACGCATGGGAACCCTTTTAGGAATTTAAGTAGGTCTAAATTGAAACGATGAGACAGCCAACTTGCGCTGGACCAAAAAATCCTCGTCAACTTCACTCCTTAAGCATTTATATTCCGAATAATATTCGGACATCGTGTACTGAATTGAATGGAATTGAAATCTGCTCGTTACGCTCGTTATTTCATCCGATCAATCAAACGACAAATCTTGTCACATAATAGAATGAGGATCTCCCAGATTCGGGATTGTTACTCTGGGCTGGAGTTTCGCATTTCGGTACTGAGCACTCCCTATTCTGGGTAAGGGAATCAGAATTCTTGACCAGAATGCCGCTAGAATGCAGAATCTCGAAATTATTCTGGGCGGTGAGTGATTTCCCACAGTTGATTCGGAATTGACTGTACTGGAATTTGGGTGCTGTTTTCCCTTAAGGATTCAAATTCCGAAGTAAACTAACTACTCCTGAATTTGGACTAGGGATTTCAGTTTGGGGAAAAAGAGGTCAGCACTCTGCCAGCGGTTCGAATTAAGTATTTCTTGGAAGAATTCAGCGACTCGACGCATTACGGAGACGAATATTGAGAATTCAAATTACCCTGAAGCGAAACAGATCGGGGGCCACCACTCTCGTCGAAGCGGTCGATGTTCGGAAAGTTACTAGTAAATCCGACAGAGTTACCGAACTAATAACAAACTGCCAAAGAGCAATAAAATCCGCTACTCGCTGTCTATTTGACACTTTTGAAAGTAGAGAACACTGCCAGTGGTCGGTGGAGTGAGGCGATGTTTCAAACGGGAAAGACTTCCAGAACGTAGGTGTGATGGTGGTTGGCAGAGATAAAAATTTCATTAGGCAACTCGCTTCTATGCCCTCGCCGTGGCAGAACAAGCCGTACCGAGCGAGAATGAGAGGGAAACTGTCTCCGTGGATGGAGATCCTGTGATTTATATTTTATGCGCCACTCCCGTGCCATCTCGATCCCATTTTTCACAGTAATAACGACGACGGGTTACAGCCCTGAGGACCAGCAGGTAAAAAAGTCACCAGTGGGGGGAAAAGTTATTATTTGAATTGCTTCGAGGGTTATCGATGTTGCCAGCATTTCACATTTTTCGGGCTTGGCCAGAATCGTGGGTTACTATAATAAAATTGCGATAATTCAAGAATAGTTTGGTGGGTACCTATAATCTGCGCTGCAGACATCAGATTCTACTATATCAAACGACAAGAACAATTTCGAACAAGAGCCGCTCTGGTTTCTCAAGAAAGAGGTCCTCAATAATCTAATTATTAGAATGGGGAGCCGGCCCCAACGAAATAAAGAGTCAGGATGAACTTATGTTTCACTTCCTGTTTGAGAGTTCTCTGAGAACCACATCGAAAACCAAAGTTCGATAGTTTTCAACTTTCCATTTATTGTTATGCACATGGCAATGATTAGTTGTATCAAACGCAACAGCAGGAGCCACATTTGTAGTCCGAGTCGCTTGCCCAAGTTCAACCGCTATTCCCTCAGGTTCATGGTAAAAGCTTATTAATTCTCGAACTATAGGGGATGTTCGGAAAATGGCGACCCTGCCTGGCCCTGACTTGGCGGTTGGGGAACAAGCTCCAAACATCCACCTCTTCAGCTCCAACTAATCTATGCAGGGGAGGAGGGGCTAGAAGTAGGAAGATGACGTGATTGGAGGTTGGATGACTGGAGGAGGGATGCCTGGGAGGTAGGTATAGTATTCTATAGCCGACCCAAACCCAGCCATCGTTACTATCAGAACAGAACTGTCCTCTCAACTGTTCCACCATCATCTTCCGCTGCTTATTACTCCCAAATCTGTAGCACCTTTCGCTACAAGCAGACCCCATCTGAGTTTGAAAACTTGGGCCGCCCATCCCAACTCGCCGAGTAAACTTCAACACTTTGGCCGATGTGGGTCCATTATAACTTAACCTCTTCGACTCAACTCCTGGCTCTGCTTACCAAACAGTTTGCGGCAACTAAGGGATCCATCGATGGTCTTTAACATTTACTATAATCGCCATCGAATCTAATTAAGTGCAGGGGGTTCTTTGAAGATTTGCATTTTATGATCGGCTAGACGGTTATCTCGTACCTGACCCTACCTTTTAATGCTTCCTCTGAAACTTGAAAAATAACAACTCCATGAAGCATTGGTCTGAAATTTTGCATTGCTCCATCATTTTGGCCGCAGTACCCAAAACTGAGTAATTTGTATTTTTAGGTACACACACAACTTTTTCTCCAACTTCGAACTTGGTTGATGCTGTTTTATCTGACAATATCGGGCCATATCGAACAATACGTCGGACAATATCAGACCGAATCGGACAATATACGACCGCATCGGACGGAATAAGAGAATATTGGAGAATAGGTATCGGACCATGACGGATAGCATCGTACCATATCTGACAATATCGGATGTTATCAGACAAAATCGGGTAGCAGCGGACATTTTGGACGGTATGAACGTATCGTACAATACCGAACTATATCGTACAATACCGTACCATAATATTGGATAGTTTATTCATCCCCAACAACAGAATGGGTGGCTCACATGGGTGGCTCTACGCGTTAAAAGTGGTGGAGGCGTCGGTCCATCAGCTGAAATCTCACGGTCGAGTGTTTCACAAAGGCCGTCCGTCGGACCCGAAGGCTACAGGACAGACGTATATGTCTGATGATTTTATAGTATCGCGACTGCTGAAAATGTGGGAATTTATAGAGGGAAAGCATCACAGGTAAGCGGGTAAAGTACCTATCAGTATTTCCCTCAAATATACGTCGCTATTCGTGGTAGTTGCTACCCATTGGTTGCTGATACGAAATCGTTGTTGATTTATCTGAATAATGGTAACATTCATTGATCAGCATTTTTAGGATCGAGGGTGACGTAACCTCAGAGTTATGGTAGAACCAAGGAGCCGAGGCCTCCCCATTCTGCTCATCCAGAACTTGGACCGTTTCTTTGGGAAGTAATGGAAGAAAGCTCATGAATATGTTTTTGTTAGTATGGTTTCAGCCCAAGGAAACATTCCGTATGAGGAAGCAGCATGGTGACGCTCTAGCTTCCTGGTTCCACAGCAACTCTGAGCGAATGTCGGCCTCCGCATCCGTGGGGTTGACTTGCGTCGTAAGACCGGAAGAGCCCAACCACTTTTTCAGTCGGTGAACCGAAAATAGAAACACTGCCCGGTAGGAGTTGAAATTGATGCAAAAGCTACCGGCCTGCCAACTGATGATGGCTCCATTTCTACCCTGTAAGCTACCCAGGTCTCGATTGGACGGCCGATAAAAGAGACGAGAGGCCTTTTCATTGCAGTCGCTCTCAACCTTCAAGCCCCGGGGTTCAATGTAAATGCACAAAGAGAAGGGGCTCAATTCTATCTGGCTCGAAACGCAATATTACCTCCATCACTTTCAATGGGACCAGTATGGTAGATTATTAATTCTCTCTTGAGGCACTGCCGTAACGAAATTGGATCATATTTTACGTTTTATTTTACGCAACTAGTTATCAGCCAGCTGCAGCCACTCGCAACTGGCCCAATAACCTGTTTGCCATGCGCTGCTTCATTGATTAATTACTTACTGGTATTTACCTTAGAATCTTCTAGCACGCACTGTATCAAGCGGCCTTTCGGACAACCAATTACGGAATCAACTTTGGAAAATTTTCAAAATTTCATAGAAATATTGTACCTAGTTATGGTCTTGAATAAATATTACGCTTTCATTCTTAATTGACTCAATCATAGGATTGATTTATTGAATGGGAGTGTTTCTGGAGAATAATTTTAGATTCCAAGTCCAGCACAATCTCGTGGGTACCATTTATGTGATGGAATTTGGCTGTGTGATATTCATAAATACTTACGGAAAGTGATTTTTTCACTCCCAGCATTCGCTAGTGATGTCTTGAAAGTAAAAATCGATCCAAAGAAACATTCCTGTATCATAATAGAAAAGTCGAGAGCCCGCGACAACAATAAAGGTCTGCAGTTTTGTCGTAGTAATTGGTCTCATTTCAGGGCGGGAAATTGAGCGACCCCAGTTAATATTTCCCTCGAGGAAAAACTAAGGAAAGAAGGCGAAAACAGGACTCTGTCATTACTCGGGGTAAAAGTACGTTGTAATGGGTTTTCGCACCTTCTGCTTTCCCCTCAGAGAAGTTTTCGTCCTCGAGAGTATAGGAAATGATGCCCATTCATACAATAGAAAATATGTCTATCGCTTGAAGATGTAACACAGAAGTTTCAACGCTTGTTATTGGGAAGATTGTTTCAAAAATATGAGGGTACCTACCTGTTGGAAAGACTCGTGTGTAACTTGGAGCTTGAAGCGATTTTTTTTTTTTGTATTGCTCTATCACCTATTCAATGTTGGTTTAATGAGAAAGTTAACTGACTTGCGAAATAAATTTTAATAAAAAATTATTAAATTATAAACCATTGCAACCACCATCTTTACCCCCCCCCCTCCAATTGGATTTTTTTGCTGACCTACCTTTCGAAGAAGATAGGTACGTTAAATCCAAAAATCAAATGAAAAAAATGTTCATGATGGAACTACGTCAATCAAGATGTGAATTTTTATTTCACTTTTATTAGAAAAGATAGGGCCTATTTTGCTGCCTTCGAACTGCATCTAGGTACTCTGCAGAAAGGGGATATACGAGTGATCACTATTGGCCAAGGGGTCAATGAGTGAGAAGTTTAAAAGGCATCTCGACTGAAAACTGGGTCATCGAATCTGCCGGTGGTAAACATCACGTGTCAACTGACCGTTCTATGCGTTGCCTCTCAGTCATTTCAGCACGCAGAGATATTTCCGATTTTTGTACAAAACACATTCATTAGGCTACTGAACGGCGTTGGAAATACAGTTTCTTAACGTTTAGGGACCATGTTTCCCCTCCAGGTTGATTATTTGGCTCGATACACGAAAAGTTTCAAGGAAATGACTCTGGTTCGAGGATCGATCTAAAACTAGGAATCCCAGAATTATGGCGCCCATTGTGGATACCTTCACTGGTGGCACTCCAGGATATCGATTGGGCCTGAAACATAGGGAGTTCTTATTCGCCCCCTCACTCATCCCCGACGGCCGTAAACATGTTTTTGGACTCAAGTATGACGAAAACGCGAATTCAACATTCTTACTAGATCGTTCTCATAAGGTGCTTTTGTTTCCGGTATTCGGGGAGAGAAAGTAGAAAATAGAAAATTCCGGTTTCTTCTGCAAAACTTGCCTGCAGTCCTCAGAGCAGGCTGTGACAGACATTTTTACCTCCATAAAATCGCCATCCTTTTTGCCGACTATACCCGCTTCCTACCTCTGAGACTTCATCCCCTCAACTCACAATTTAGCGCTACATACCCTGATTTCCCTCGAGGAATCCGCCGGCTAATCCCGTTCAAAGTCCATCCTCCGTGTAATGAGATCAATAAAGTCCTTCGTGTATTATAGTGTTCGAGACTGAGAGCGAGAGGTCGGGGGACGGAGAGGTCGAAGGGAAAATATTTCCTCCCTTTCAGCCGTCTGTTTTGGGGTGGGGGGGATTTCTGTAATAAATTAAAACGGACGAGTGGGACTTTTATGAGGGGAGGCCGTAACTATAAATCCAACGCTCGCGTAGCACAGTCATGTTTTCCTATTCCTTCGTTATTCGCTGTTTTATCTTCCGCTCGACTTGAAAACGAAAAATAGCAGTTTTATTATTCGAACAGTGAAATCTTATCGTGACTATTCATCTTTGAAGCAATCAAGTTTTGTCCGTGCAAGATTAAAATGTCCTAGGTCGAAATAAAATCAGAAATGGAAAGCAGTACTAAGATCCAACATTATTTTGATTCTTGCTAACTTTTTACTTCAATAGTAGAGAAACTTCGTTTTGATTGGATATTGGCCTTGTAATTAGAGAAATCGAGATCAGTGAGGATCGGCCAACTATGTTCATTTCACGGCAGGACTCGAACCTCGCACCTCCTGTTCACTGATAGGCAGTGAGAGCCTCCGTCTTAACAGTGTTGGAGGTGCGCTCAACTAACACACTGCCATTGAGAAAACAGTTTTGCCTTCCCCTCCCTTTCTAGTACTCTGGAGTTAGCACCACCAATATGTTCCGGTTGTTTAACGCACTTTGATTTACGTACCTTACCTACCTTCCAAAATATGAGAATATTGTACTCAAGTTATTTATGCACCACTCGCCATGTTTTCTGAAACCAAGTGTTCGATTTGCAAAAAGCCTACGTGCCCCATTTCCAGCAGTGGGTTTAATGTAGCGGTAAAATATACACCTTGTCAAAATCGGCGAGAAACTTTTCATTTCCGAGATCGCGTGTTCCCAGTACAAAGTGATCCCGATGAAACTTCACTCCTTGAATTTCCTGATGGCGTTGACGAGCCGTTGATAAGCGCAGTGGCACATTTGTGCTCTGTGTGAAACAGTCGCGAGTTTTCATTTTTTCGCCCTGTATCCAACATTGATTTTGTTCATCGCCCACTGTATTACCAGCTTTATGAATGGAATTTTGTCACGGAATCACGACGACTTTTACATAATTGTATGTCCTTCGTTTAAAATCTGAGGTCAGGAATTTCGGCCTGATCATTTGCCCTATATTTTTACAATCTAGATTTCTCCGCTATGGAAAAGCGATTCGCTCAAAACGCCATGGTTTGCTTGCTTACCGCTAAGTCGATGAACAGTAAAACAAAAGGAGAAATGTACTTTGATCAGTTACCATCCAAATTTAAATCGAATCCGAAAAGTTATTCGCTTGTTTCAGGTCTAATTCCATCAAAATTTCAATACCGGGAAACGCCTGCTCATTTTGATTCGTTGATAATGATTGGTATCTTTGTTTATATCATAGATTGTCACCTGCAGCATTTGATTGTATATCCATGTTATTACGGGTCGTCGAATTGGCCCTTCGGAACAGCACCCGCTACAGGACTTAGGAGTGACGGACGATAGGTCCAAGTACCTATGCAAAAACGTTATTCTTTCAATTTTCTTCTACAACGCTTCCGAAAATCGTTAATCGCCCAGAAAATCTGTTTTGTCGTCGAAGCAATGCTAAGGATGTTCGTCGATGGTATCTGCGGGAAACGGACTCCCTACGTCGGAGTAATTGATAGACGTCGGCCGCCCCTTTCTCGCCGCCAATTAAACCTGCAAGCCTCACTCACATCACTTACTCACACAGACGCCTCGGCGTTGCTTTACAAACGCTAACCGATGCTTGCTACTTTGGTGCCCCACTAGAAACACAGGCACTTTTCGTATCTAACCCCCCCCTCCCCCCCGAAAACCGCTAGGCGTCTTCTCTGTCTTGTACTTTAATCCCTCTCACGTCCACTAGTGGCAGATACTCAAGGGTCACTGGCAGACTCAGGTTATACCCGGGGTTAGGTGTGATCCCCTTCAACTAATGGCCCCCTCACCATTAATGCTAGGCTCGATGGTCCAAAGTCCTAACTCAACTGCAGACTTGGCATCCGATTAGGTCTTCGTATTTATCCTGGTCCTAGAAAATGGTGAAAAACTTGATTTTGCGGGGTCCGGGTCCAAAAGGGCAATTAATGGATTTTTAACAGACTCCAATACTATACTTCTATCCCACTATACTTCCACATTTTCTATCACACTATACTTCCATATTTTCTATCACACTATCCTTCCATATTTTGATACGTAAATGTTTGGCAAAATTTGATTATATTTTGACTAATTTTGAGGCTGTTTAGGTCAAAAAACTCACAATGCAAATTCTAAAACACGTCTCTAATCAAAACTCGTCCTGTTATCGGAATAGAAAAAAATACCTTTTTATTCTGTAAGGTAAAACAAAGATTTTATGACCAAGAACGCGCAAATCGATTCATTTTTGTGGCCGAAAAAAATAACGGGCAGACTCACGGACAAACAGATACACAGACACTTTTTCAGGAAGCGATTCTGAGTAAAAGTGCATAAGAAAAAGTTTCCCGATGCTCCGATCCAATTTTCGATTTTAGGACGATTACAATACTTCCATTCATTTCGTAAATATGGAAGTAAAACCCGGTTATAGGATGGATTATTGACGGTTCGTTGAATTCTTTCAGATCCGTATTATGGTAAGAAATATATTTTTTAAATCTATAATTGACGAGGTTCTCTTGTTGGAGGTGGTTATCACAAATCTCTGCGTGCTATTTTCTTTTTACATTTCAAGCTGGTAATTTTTTCAAATTGCAAAATCTGAAACGTAAAATGTGACAGTTTGAAGGGTTGTGAAAAAAATTCTGCCCGTTTTTCAAGGTCGAAGTACCAATGGCAAAAGCGTACAAATATGTATTAGTTTGTTTTCTAATTTTTTGCGAAAAAGTCCACGGCTGTGAACCGCTGCTACCTATCAGCAAAAGAAAGCGTCTATAAGTTCCTTGCTCTCGAGGATAGATTGTGAAGACGATTGGTGGTCATTCGGTTTTACGGAAATCCGAGTCGAACCAATCCTGGGACTGATGACGGAGCCATTTGCGATCCCTACTGCGCACGGCGTAATCATACCGCAACTCCATAACAGCCAGCTATTTAGGTATGCCAAAAGCATCGGGGGGTTTCACTGGCATCAAATATGCAATGCATTTCCCGTTTAGCTCATATACACGCCGGAGCATGTACGTACTTGTAGACACCACGAATATCAAACTGCCAAACCGCCACTGACTGTAAAACCTAGACCTACGTACTATTTTCACTGTCACTGCGAGACGTATTGCCAAAACCAGTGGTGCGTACATAACACACAGTACTTCCATATTTTGGAACGTAAAAGTGTGACACAATTTGATCATATTTTGACTGCTTTTGAGGGTGTTTAGGTCAAAATATCAAAAAACTCGCTATGCCAATTTTAATATTCGCCCAAAATAAAAATACGCCATCTTATCGGATTATAAAAAAGATCCAAACATTTTGGTAAATCAAGGTAAATCAATGATTTTAAGACCAAGAACGCTCAAATCGGTTCATTTATGTGGCCGGAGAAAAATAAAATAGAAAACACTAAAAATGCGAATATCTCGGAAGTACTGTGCGTTATTCATATTCCGATTGAACAGTGTTATGTCTTGCCAAGAGAGACATTTCAGTTCAAGAATTTTTAAAAAAGGTTGAGAATTGAGGAAGCTATGGCCATTTTCGTAAATGACTATAGACGGACATACCGACACACGTACGCACGGACGCAGAGGCATTTGTTCGGGAAGCGATTCTGAGTAAATATAAGTTACGATAAAAAATTTTCAGAATCTCCATTCCGATTCTCGATTCTAGGACGATTCTATGCTTCTATTTACTCTGTAAATATGAAAGTATACTATGAAATATCCTTCCTGTTAAGCTAATCATGGAGTTAAAAGTTTGCTGTAATTGGATCCTCAAATGAGGATGCATGGAGTGCACACACTCTCTTCTCATATCCCTTGGAATTTTGAACCAAATTGATGCTTTTTTAAATTATTGAGGATGAAAACGTCCAATAATGCAATGCAAAGTTTTCACCGCTGCTATCCCAGATTGTTATATGCCACAGATTGCAGGGAATTCGGCGATATCACCATCCAAGGACCGATGGAGGGGAACCCTGATGGTGATAGATTGTGATAAATCGGTGCTGCTCAGAAGCTCTTCCCTGGCTCTAGTCTTACTACGAACACCCATTCCCATACTCACTGGGTTTGCCGCCACTACCAGTGCTTACCCATTGCCCTGCCAGTACTACCCCACTACCTCCCGGACTTCTACCAATACCCACCCAGTCTGGCCATGGGAAAGTTTGGTTGACGAGTGTGGTTGACATATCACTGAGGTCTCACTCTAATACACGAATTTCGCACAAAGAGAACGACAGATTTATTCCCAAGACTAAATCAGGATCGATTTCTAAAATGTTATATCATTTTTCATCATGATGTCGATTGTCTTCTGAGTCAAAGAAGAAATCAAGGCCCTAACATTTAAATTTCAACCGTCAACAGCTAGCAGGTAACCAATTAGGGTTAATTGTTGTAAATTGGTTTGATAGCAAATTAAAATTTTATTCGTGTATAGCGAACTGTTGTGAAGAACGATGAACAAGAGTACCTAGCCGAAATGAATTGGACCTACGATATTTTAAGCTGAAACTACTTTGAGGGAGTCAGTGCCCGTCAAATGCGCAAGATATGCCAGTTTTACTGTGTGCTAACAATTTAATCCTTGTATGCACTTTGTAATTGGGGGTTTAGTGTGCTTAATGAAGACGCTGCACTATTGAACTGTTCGGCTCAGGTGGCTTGAGTGTGATCTCGTAAACCGAGAGAGTCGAAATTCACGTTCAATTTTCACGATACGTTATGGCAGGAATTGTATGCACGTAGGTATCGTGCAGAGTATGAGAGGATGCGCGACCCTGCGGGTTGGGGTTAACGGGCGACAGATTCGCATTAGCGACGCAACCGCACCTGGCAGCACCCAATGCTGGGATTGAGACCTATTACCAATGCTGGGGCTGGACTTGCCATTCATGTACGAATTAGATTACCAATTACGTTGGTCAATCCCAACGACGGGTGCGTATTACCTGATATGTGATGAAGTTCCGCGAAAATTGATACGTCCGTGGAAGAGAGAAGTAGAAAGGGTTTGGTGATCGTCCAAAACAGAAATTAGATTTATAAGGCCCAATTTTACCAAAAGGTGACAAAAGCCTGATGGGCTTCTTAGTTGATGTTGGTTACACTTGTATCTATGGACAAAGTTACCATTATCAATCATTCTCCATGTCAAGGGTCCCAAAAATGCCAGGGTTTAGCATGATTATAATTATGAATCACTAATGATTCACACTAATGATTATAATTATGAGCTCTCATACTCAACTCACCCACTCAACTCATAAACTCAACTCACAAACTCAAATCACCCACTCAACCCACTAGCTCAACTTGCGTACTCTACTTCACCCTCTCAACCCAAAAGCTCAGCTTACACACTCAACTGGCTTAGTCAATCTCTCAAGCCACCACAAGCTCAACTTACCAGATCAACTTACAAACTCAACCCAATCTGTCATCTGTCAAACTCAACTTACAAACTCAACTCACCCACTCAATCCACTTACTCAACTCACAAGCTCGACTCACAAACTCGACTCAAAACTCAACTTCACTAACCTACTCAACCCATAAATCTCAAACTCAGCTTACTAACTCAACCCACAGCCAAATTTATACTCAGGCTCTCAAACTCGACCTACAATCCGAACAAAAAAAGTCAACTCTCAAACTCAATCCACTCCTTCTGGCCTTTAATTGAGTATGTGAGCTGAATTTGTCAGTTGAGTTTGTGGGTTGAGTTTGCGGGCAGAGTTTGTGATATGTGTTTGTAAGTTGATTTCGTGGGTGACGTTTGTAGGTTGAGTTTCCGGGTTGGGTTTGTGAGATGAGTTTCCGGGTTGGGTTTGTGAGTTGAGTTTCTGTGTTGAGTTAGTGAGTTGAGTATGAGTTAAGTTTTAGATGAGTTAGGTATGGTTGGGTTTGAATAATGTACCGTAAAAGTTTGGCATCAGTGACTTAGTCCCGATGAGATAATCCGCAGGGCTAACAAAGTTTCGAAAGCTCCGGAGAACCGATATTGTGCACACCCTGCCGAATATTCCGGAGTATGCCGGATGTAATATCCGAAAGACAAGTAAAGAATGCAAATTCTAAATGTATTTTCGATGCTACAAAATCATACTGAATTGTTTGGTTGTTGTTTCTAAATTATGGTTTCCTTTTAACTGTTGCAACGTCGTAACAATACCAATTGTTCAGGTCTCTATACCTGGTATCCCTTAACCATAACCCAACGCTAGTTCCAATATCTAGTAGGTAATGAAATATTATTTTATTTCTCCGAATCTAGATTCAAGCTGTTAGCGAAATCGTCCGTGATATGTTGCTTGAACGTTCGAACAAACGCGTAACGTTCTTGAATGCGCGGTCGGTCCCACCGCCAAGATATTTTGGGTTACGTTTCAGGGGGTGGCAGTAGACTGTAACTGAATCCGCTAAAACTATTCTCTGTACAACGATTATTCCGTCATCCCATGACTCCCTTATTATACAATGGGTCTCGAGCGCCGAGGAGAGCGTCGAAAGAAAATGTAAATTTTACCAAGACATCTACAGCAGAGGAAAGGTCGAAACCAGCCACATACAAAGCTATAGGTGCCCCACCCTAAAACCAGCTAGAAGCCCCGCAGCCGTCGGGTTTTATATGTCTACCCCCGGCCCTTCGGTGACTTCACGTCCCAAAAATACGTCACGACTCAGGACCGACAGTCCTTCCAGCTCACATTCAGCTCTCTCTCTCTCTCTCTCTCCCGCCTGCGAGCACGCAGATTCTGTCTCGCTCGGATACAAGCACATCCAAAGGTCTCTTGATATGTTTGTTACCCTGTGGAGGCTGTGAACCCGGAGGTGGCACAGCCTCAGTTTGACCTAGATCCGATCTCTCCGAAAGAAAACGGCCAAGTATTTTCTGACAAACTCTCAAAAGATCTGGGGCTCGTTTCATTTCTGTCAGATCCACGTGGGTGGGCCTTTCTTTTGTTTTTCTCTCATAGCTTATCGCAGAATTTGTCCAAAATAATCTTGTTCAGAGTTTTTAGAACGATTTTGGTTTGCTTATAATATAATATTATTAATACAATATTATTAGAAAAAATAATGAAATAATAATGAATAGTAGATAATCATAGGAGAAACTTTCCTATCTCCTGAAATTTTAATTTTTCACGTTTCGAAGGGGACGTAGTACTTACTGGAATTTGCAGTAAATGATCAAGAATTTTGAAGGCGTACCTACCTGCTCGAGTCTTTGGGAGGAAAAATGTTTCTCTTAATCCGGACTCATCTCAAGTGAGCTGGCCTTATTGACGCGTGCCTAGTCGTAGCATTATTCAGACGCGTCCAAATCCCTGAAATTCGAATATCCTCGATAGGTAATTAATTCAAGACTCACCTCGCTGGCATTGGGATTTCCGTCTTGGGTGAAAATGCTCGTACCTACTCTGCTAGGGATGCTCGTAATATTCGTCATATTATTACAAAACCCCTTCGCCACAATCGAGATGAAATCCAAAAACTGTGGGTACCTACCGACCGAAATAAGTTCATTGATGGTCCATCAGGTGGAAGCTGGTGGAGGGAATGGAGATAAATGAGGAGAGAGGTTATCACGAAGGCCTCTTGGAAGAGAATATCTCGGCGGGTCCCAGCTGAAAGGTGGAGCGAGGGTCCCAGGTGGTAGGTCCAATTACAACGTATAAAAGGCCAGTACCGGAATAGCCTTTTCTCTTGTCCTTCCATTTTCATCTTTCTCAAGGCCGGGGGTGGCAAAAGAAAACTCAACAATAGAAATTCCTCACGCGTTTTGAAGGCAACATCTCCCCCAAAGTCAGACGCCATCTGAACGTCCCGCAGAAAAAGCTGGGTTCCCCTTTTGTTGCCATCTCATTTTCCGTCGGTCAGTGGAAACCACTATGATGTAGCCGACCACTCGGTGACCTCATTAGGTCGGAGATAGCTTTCTTTTTGAAAAATGATGGATTTTTATAAGGTTTTTTGTCGGACGTCATTTTTTCAGGATTCTTCGGCGGAAATATGATGAATCGTCTGATTTCTATGCTTAAGTTCTGAAATATTCGTAATTTTGTGGGTCGTGATGGCGGGGGCTAACAAATTGAAAACAAAAAGTTTTCCCCTCGAAAATGAGCTGAGTTATGTATGCAAACATCCGACTTAGAAATCTTCCTTTTCCTTCTCTTCTCTCCTCCTTCTTCTCCATCTTTATCTTCTCTTTTCTTTGGGGAGGTCCGATATGTCCATGTGTCACGTGCTGCTTTATTGCAGATTACCCCCAAACGAACGAACACAGATCTTTCTCTCTACCGGACCGTATTGGACAATATAGGAAAAAATTGGGAAATATCCGACAAGATCGAACAGTACCGAACCGTATTGTCCAATCGATATTGTCCAATACCTATTGTCCGATATGGTCCAAATCTTCTTCAATGATTCAACCAACTCATTATTCAAAACTGCATTTTTGTTTAAAATAAACTATTCTCATTTCTTTTCAATTTCCTCTATATTTCGCCGGAAGCGGCGCGTGTTTTGTAGTACCTAGTTGCTATTCAAATGGAGCACCTTCGTCAAAACTAGAGAACTGAATGTACCCATCACGTTCCGTGTACGCAATGACCGGTAATTATTCAGGAATTGATTCAAGAGATGAAGTTTCGCCTGAACCTCGATCCAATTCCAGGTTCATTCATTTCGCAATGTGGAAGTAAAAACCCGCTTTTGTGTGCATACTTCATGGTATCTGCACCCTCATGTTTTATCGGGCTTCAGCGGTAATGATGGAGTTCTCTTTGACGCATTTCTAGCGAAGCTTTCAAAAGGGAAACCTGTCCCATCAGTGTCAGACAGCTTTTCAGAACTACCCTGCTGGTGGTGTTTCGAGCTCTTTACAAGGGAAGTCCAACTTCCGCGCAAAGTTGTAAATTATTATTCGCGCACAGTTTCGATATATTTTGCCGCTGTTTGAAAGACTTTATATCATGAAGTATAGTTTTCAGCTTTACACTGTCTGGAGCAGACATGAAATTTGTACCGACATGGAAAAGCGAGTTTGACCGGTCGAATGAGGAATAGGAAATGACGTCAAATGAAGTTTAGCGGCGAAATATTAAAGCATGTTTAGAAAACTTTTGTTTGATGATCTACTGAGTGATGTTGTTTGTGGGTCCTCCGAACTGATCTAGAGTTCTAAATGGTGAGGGGGGGGGGGTCCTTATGCTAGGTATGAAGGACCGAATAGCTACCAATGAACTTGGATACATTTTTTTAAGCATATTGAAACCTTGTTGGCGTATCTCCAGAACTGATATCAAGTTCAAACATCAAAATCTTTTAGTGGGGCCAATCATTAGAGGGGGGACGGGGTTGGGCTCGAAAATTATCTTCAACAGAGTGGCTGGAAGTTCTGGTCGTAAATCACTTCAGTAGTAGAAAAATGGTATCAGTCGGAAAATCGCGCAACAGTGAATATTTTCTTAAATCATGACATATGTCACCAAAATGAAGTGAACTGAAATTGCTCCATGAAGAGAGACGTTTTTCCGAATACATACACATGAATGCAACTACGAATTTCTGTCTCTTGAAATATTTATGCTCCTCCTCTGAGCTTGTGGAGTCACTTTTCCTCCGCATTTTTAGATACAAACGGGAGAACGCCATGTGCGAGCAACATGTGCCCACCTTTGGAGTTAATAGCATCCATAATTTCTCTCCTCACTCATCGTCTGGCTTTTTGTAGGTAGGCAATCCGAGCTCTTCATACTTCAGTAGTATAGGTGTACTATGTACTACATTATACTATACAACTGTAATAGGTATAGTATAATAATAATAGTAATAATACCTATACTATAAGTATTATTATACTATTATTATAATGAAATCCCTCGTGATGCATTAAAAATCTCTACGACAAGGGAACCTGAGTTACCGGTTTTTTCAGAGTCGGTTAAAAATTGGAACTAGTGGTGCTTAGATAACATACAATGCTTCCATATTTTGAAACATGAAAGTGTGACACAATTTGACCAGATTTTGCTTTTGAGAGTGTTTCGGCCAAAGATATAAAAAAACTCACTATGCATATTTTTGAAATCGCCTAAAATAAAAATACGCCAAGCTATCGGAGTATAAAAAATATCCACATACTCTGCAATGTAAAACAAAGATTTTAAGATCAAGAACGCTCAAATCAAGTTCTATTTTGTGGCCGGAAGAAATAAAATAGAAAACACTAAAAATGCGAATATATCGGAAGTACTGAGAGTTATTCAAATTCCGATTGAACAGGGTGTTAGGTATTGTTGAGACAAACATTTCAGTTCAAGACATTTCAAAAAAGGTTGAGAATTGAGGGAGCTACGGCCATTTTTGTAAATGACCGCAGACGGACGCACGGACACACGGACACACAGACACTTGTTCGGGAAGTGATTCCGAGTAAATGTGTATTAGTAAAAGTTTTTTCTGAAGATCTGTTCCGATTCTTGATTTTAGGAAGATTACAATACTTCCATTTACTCTGTAAATATGTAAGTAAAAAGAAACACTTGTTTCAATCTGTTAAGGTTGGTCTAAAATGTTGGCGTGGAGAACATGACAATGTCATGTTACATTGTTGCATAGTTACATTGTAGCATAGTGACATTGTAGCATAGTGACATTGTAGCATAGTGACATTGTAGCATAGTTACATTGTAACATAGTGACATTGTAAAATGTTTTAATTCCCTTAACTTGGCGTTGAGAGTTATTATTACTTAGCACCATTGGTTTGATTATCGGTTGGAATTATTCGAAGAATTAATAATTTTGCCAGCGTGAATTCAAATTACGTCAACAGTCACGATTGACAACCACCGTGAGTGGATTGTCAATCAGCAAAGTAGGTAGCTCTTCTAAGGTTGCGGCCAAGGCTTTGCGGGAGAGTCAACCCGAGAAAAGACCCAGCAAACAGCCACTCAACTCACACCACTGTCAACAAGTTGTGATTATGTACATGGACCGCAGCCCTGAGGATCGATCAAACCAGAGCGAGAAAGACGACGGGAAGAGCGATAAAGAAAGAGGCTACCGCGGCTTTTCAACGTTAACTCGCAGCGACTTTGACGAATGGGAGAGGAGCCTTGATTTCCACCAATGGAGCCTTGAAGGGACGAGGGAAGAAGGAAAAAGTTGGATAAAGAATGACAAGAGAAACTGTTGAAAGCATTTTAGCATTAACAGTGCCGGGATGAATTACGTTAGCTGAGCGTTACTTTTGAGAAACTCGATGCGAAATCAATGCGGACAATTTAGAGATGTGGACTGCACTTAGCGATGGCACCACATCTTTCCTCCTGAAAACTTCTCCAAAAACACCACAAAACCTGAAATGACGGAAACTTAATTATTGAATGTTGAAAAGACGTACTAGCTGCATAATATGCAGTACATTATATTATACTTAGCCTTGTTTCCTTGAAAAATGTAACGTGCTACTAACGTGTGTACATAATTTTCGTCATTTGGTTTTCTCGATCTTGAGTTATCAAGACATCCAAATAAAGTCGGCCATACACTATCCGATTGCTGGTGGAGGGGGTAAGAAAATGCATTGTTGTGATTGCTCGAGGTGGTGTCGGTGTTGAACCCATAAATTTGATTGTTACTCCCAAGGCACGTTCCCATGTTTATCTTTACTCTAACAGCCAATAGTAATAATGTGAAATATGGCGAGAACAACAGACAGGCCTTCCTGTCATCAGAAAAAAAGTCATTAATCATCAGTTAAAAGTTGGTTAAAAATTGTAGGTAGTGCATTTATTTTTTAAGGTAATTCAGAATAATAGATATAAGGGAATACTATTATTATGCAATGGATTAATTAAACTTTGTTTCACTTGGTAGCCGAGGAAAGATCGGTTCAGTGTTCGAATCGGTCCGTGAAGATCGATGTGAAAAATCGATGAATGGTATTTATCGTCGGAAGTGGTGAAACTTCAACTTCTGTCAGGCAGTACTTCAAATTTTCTTAGTAGGATGATAATTTATGAATTTCTGGTAGAAATGAATTAGTTTTCCACCTTTATGATTCCACCGAGCCTAGCAACGAAAACGAGAGAGGCTGTGGTGCGTAGTTGCTATGGGCGTGTGCTTGGGTCAATGCGCATGCCAAGTTGAAGGTACAGTGTTGGTACACCGACTCGATACATGATTTATGTTTGTTCCCCTTCAGCTAGTGAATGATGCAAAAGGCAGGTGTAACTGCACCGTCGCACGAGCGTGAATTACATTTTTTAACCCTTCAGAATAACTTTTGACTCCAAGTTCAGGACACAGTGCGTAAGGTACTTTTTACTTCCATATTTAGGAAGTAAAATTTACATTCAATGTAAGTATCGAAAATCGTTGTTATTAATTAACGTATGGAATAGTACGTGACCGTCATTACCGGTTAAACCAGTAGGTACCTACCTACTTATGGGGATTATTACCTTTTTTCCCCACTCAGAAAGACGTTTTTCATCGAAATTTTGTTGAGCCCTTAGAATGCTCGCAGACATCAGTGTCGCTCAACTTCGTGTTATATTTTTATTTACATTGCGGTTTTTCAGTATTGATACAGCTTTATTGCTCGAAATAGGCCAAGCAACTCACCTTTGGCCGATAGAAAGAAAACGATCGGGCCAACTGTAAGGCTACCGAATCGTGTATTTGTATGCGTGTACAGTCCATTTGGTAGTAGAAGTTTGGGGATGGTGGTGATTCTGAGGAGGAGAAGCCGATTGGGGTCTTTTTACTTACCCAGCGGAAGCCGCAGATGCCCAAGATCCCACGGCGGATTGCGAACGAATCACATGTACGAAAGGAAGCCTAGTGGATAGGTACCTATGCCTATCTAGTCTTATTAGGTACCAAACTCAAAATAAAGAAGCGATGTAATAGTTGAAAAACCAGTGGTGAGTAGATGACACGCAATACTTCCATATTTTGATACATTTTTTGTGTTTTCTATTTTATTTTTTCTGGCCACAAAAATGAACCGATTTGAGCGTTCTTGATCTTAAAATCTTTCTTCGCCTATGATAATTTTATATTCTGATAACTTGACGTATTTTGATTTCATTCGAGTTTTAAAATGTGCATTGTGAGTTTTGCAATATTTTTGACCTTAACACCCTCGAAAGTTGTCAAAATTTTACGTTTCAAAATATGGAAGTACTGTTTGTCATCCACGCACCACTGGTTTCTTAAAGTATCTGTCCAGATTTTCAAAGGACTAAAATTCATTTTAATAGTTCGCGTTTTCTCAACTATATAGGTATGCCAAAAGTTATTCAGCCGTCAATCTTAACAAAAACCATCCCTTCAAGCAATGGAAAAATTCGTGAGTATGAATCTATGCCTCCTGAACTGCTATTACCTATCATGAATCGGGTTTTCCTGTGTATGATTGATCCGGATGAAATAATTGCCGATTTTACTATGGGCAATTTTCGTACGTGTGAAATCCTTTTTGACGACAGACGGGAAGGTTTTAAAAACCTTCGACCAATGCCTGGGATCTGTCAGACAGCCTGTGATGGGGGTCCCCGTTGCGAAAGGTAAACGGCTCTTGGCTCTACTCGGACTTCGGCTTATCGACAAAATGAAGAGGGCATGGTTAATACGAAAAGTCATGCCTAATCCTATATCCACAAATTTTAGTAAATTTAGTAATTAAATAATATTTCGACGGTGTAGAATCAATACTGCCCAATTCGTTTGCCATGCAAACTATGGACGCGTGATTTGTCAAGTGCCACCAATCCAAGTTTTGAGAAGTAGGCAACCCAGACGCCCCCAAAACACACGATGCTTTGAATTGGGCAGTATTGCAGTTTCATCGTCGATTTGCTCTCCTGAAAATTTGGATAAATGCGAGTTACGAGGTCTCAATTCTTCACCGTCGATATGCGTAATATTCGTTTACGTTTCTAAAGGGGCTCCCCTACGCACTTATTCATTCTCTGCATTTGTGCGCCCCCTGACCATACCTAGTTGTAAAATGAGGGAGTAGACGAGGTGTTTGGTTTTGAGTGTCAGTAGCGGAGCGGTCCCAGGGGGTGGGGGTCCTTGACAGAATCTCGCCAAGGGCACCGCCAGTGGCGGTCCGCCACACCCCGCGACGGCCCTGATTCTTGGATTGTTGGTACCTAGGAAAAAATATTTCTCTGAAGAGACCTCTATTTAGGCCAAAAATACTGTTCGAAAAAGTTCGAACAGGACCTATTGATATAATTTTCATTTCTTATTTTTAGTGCTCTAAAAATAGCATCGCGTACTACACTGACTATGAAACGTGAAATTTTCTTCATTCATAATTGCGTACACGCAAGGTGGCTTGAAAACGTTCTATTGCATCTACGCACGCCATCTTGCATTTATTTTACGGACCCTAACGTTTTTAATTTCACGCTATCCCAGTCTCGTGTGAACGTACGGCGGGTCTGAGAATGCCGTTGAATCATCTGATTAGTCATAATTTTGAGAAGAAAATTTCTTTGAGAAGAAAAAACGATTTAATCGTTCTTATTGCTATATTTCGCCGCCTTTCAAGGGAAGAAGCGGAAGATGGAAGGCATGCGCGTATATATACTCCAACTATAGTTTTTTTTTACTTCCATATTTACGTATTTATTAAATAAATTGAAGAATTGTAATCGTCCTAAAATCGACAATCGGAATAGGGCTTCAGAAAAACAATTTACCTTTTCACTTTTACTCAGAATTACTTCCAGAACAAGTGTCTGGACGTCAGTCTGGGTCATTTGCGAAAATGGTCATCGCATAACACTCAGTACTTCCAATACCTATATTAGCCCTTTTATTGTTCTCTATTTTAATTTTTAATGGCCACAAAAATGAACCGATTTGAGCGTTCTTGGCCTCAAGTCTTAGTTTTACCTTGCAGAATAGGTAGTAGATGTTTCTATGTTCCGATAACTTGACGTATTTTGATTTCAGGCAAGTTTTAAAATTGGCATGTGGAGCATATGGCATTTAATATTTTTAACTGAAACAGGCTCGAAAGTAGTCAAAATATAAACAAACTTTCAAAAACTAACGTACCTATCAAAATTTGGGCCCTTGGTATGTGCACAACTCGGTTCTCCATAGCGACATGGACATACCGTACGTGACGGACGTCATCAAGGAATAATTCCTTGTACCATACAATTGTTCCATACAATTATTGTTCCTTGTTCCATACAATTATTGTATGGGCGCATGAACCGCAGTATGACCGGGCACACAAATCCTCTCATAGCAGCCATACCAGAAAACCCACCTCCCCCAAGGAACAGGCGACTTCTGAAAAGAAAATATCCGCAAGACTCCATCGTTGAACTGAATAATCAAAGTTAATTTAAAAAGTTAAGCTGTTGATCTTATAGAGGACGGCCAATGGGCCTTACCTCAATAATGTGCCATGCTCATTAGTCGACATTTTTGTCTACCTACTACTATAATATTTTTGTTGTTACATCTGTAATGTTAATTATTAACAATAAAGTTTTTCTAAATTAAAAAAAAAATCAAAATTTGGAAGTAGGTACCTATTGTGTGTTATTTAACTACGTGGGCAATACAAGTTCTAAGAGCAAGGTAATCACGTTTCATTCCTTCCTTCTTCCTATTCCTATCCTTGGCTACTCAAAACAATATACCTGCCTATATACTATGGGTCTGTTCGATGAGGCCACCCCTGGGCTAGTTACTAACGACGCTAAGCAAATTCTCCCATTCGTATGGCTTGAATGTGTTAGGAGCCATTAGTTACTCGCCCGGGACTGTCCAGGACTGGCCTCACCGAACAGACCCTAAATAAAAACAATTTATTACACCCCAAGTCAGGCACCCACTTGTCAACTGCAGATGAATAATAAATTATTTCAAATTATAACAGCCGGCATAACTGGATGTTTTTTCTACATAATTGATGTTAATAATTTATTCTTCATCTGCCATAGACAAATCGAGTAAGTAGTAATTTTGAAATTTCGTTTTCGCTTTAACGGATTAAATTCATTTGACAAATTTTGTTAAGCGTCAGTTGTCTCTCGCCCAGGACTGGCCTCATGGAATAGACCCTTTGATGGGAAACAACATTTTCCCCATCTCTCTCTTCGACAACCCCAAAACTATTTTCATTTCCCGCCGTACAGCCAGTATAAACATTTGATTTCAACTTCTTCATTCTAAGACATACCACGCATAGAAAAGAGTGCGTAATTTCATTGAGATCTTCCGGCGATTCCCGAACGACCTGTTTGTTGACTTACGGTTCATCTCAAGTGTACCACTTGAGGAGGAAAAGGACCGCAGAAAGCCGAGAAAAAAGAGGCAATCTAATCCTCAACCGGAGGAAATTATTGGAACGAAGGTCGGAGCAAACGCATTAACGTTTGAGGGGGAAGAGGTAAAGGAAAACCTTGCAAGAGAGAAAGAGTCGGCATACAGTCGACCCGAAACAACCTTAGGCTGAATAATTCAAACTCAATTACTGCGGCCATGAGTGGCTTCTAATGTCGTAGTAGAAACAACGCACGACCTCGGATGCGGATGTAACGAGTCGTTACATGACGGTCGAACAACATAGTGTTTGGTCAATTTACTGGCATTTTATGGTTTTATTATGCGGCATGGAACAATTGTGAAAGGTTCTGAAACGACGTTTGCAGCACGGGTAATGAGGATTGTTTTCCTCTTCGTTATCGATATTGTTCCCTTTTCATTTTAGCCAACTGAACGGTTGCTCGGTAAACCCTGAACTGCTTACATCATCGCCTATTTAGTGTCGGAGAAACCCATTGGAACATTAATTGTGCGTACTTATGTGTCGAAACCGTCATCTTTCGGTGGTGGCACAGGGGGAAAAATTGAATAAGCCAATAAAATAATATAATTTCATTGTCCTTTCTTCCCCTGCGCTAGTCGATTGCCTGGTCTCCCAAGTGCAGCAGCTGACCTCAATACTAGAGGACTGTTCCAATGCCAGACGCTGGTCCCAATGCTAGAAGTTGGTCTCAATGCTA
This sequence comes from Nesidiocoris tenuis, assembly GCA_036186465.1. Taxonomy (NCBI): domain Eukaryota; kingdom Metazoa; phylum Arthropoda; class Insecta; order Hemiptera; family Miridae; genus Nesidiocoris; species Nesidiocoris tenuis. Next base: position 8,804,684 of record AP028917.1, read on the forward strand.
GAGGTTTGCTGGTTTGTAGTTGTTGGTTTCATCAATGCTAAAAACCAGGCTCGATCCCAGATGATTGCTTCAATGCCAGAAGCTGGTCTATATTCCAGAAGATTGCTTCGATACCTGAGAATTCCTTCAGCGCCGGAGGCTGGCTTCTGGAATTCCAGAAGATTGCGCCAATAACAGAAAATTGCTGCTATTCTCGATTCTGGCCTCAACACCAGCAGAAATGCTGATTCCTATTTGTGTTGCTGTCATAGTCCGTCATGGTGAAAGTTTCTGCGAAAAATCTGGCTAACCTTATCTTCAATGCTGAATGGTACAGCAACGTTTGACAGAGGATTGGAAAGAGCAATCGAAATCAGGTGGGCATGCACATCCATAACCAATTTCCATTGCCCATTCGGTTCAGCTTTTTCTACTTCTTGGACCTTTCTCTTTACTGAGGATCAAGATAATATATTCTGTATATTATACAAAAAATAGTTAAGGGTTCCCTACCACAATCTTTGCAACACCATTTCTTTTCGGTATAACTAGGCTCTACTTTCTAGACTTATCAAACTCTGCTCTTGCTCATGTCCCAATTCTCCTTCTCGTCTCATTTAAGTTAAAATGATAATTCGTCCCCAACTTTTCCAATTTCGTCTTGAGATGAAGCCAGTCCCCTTCCGGTCACTGTACTTCCCTGATGACTAGAGGTTCTAAGATGAAATAGCCCAACCTCCTGGTAAGTTTGGGTTAGTAATTTTATTTCCTCCCAACCCTTCAAGTCGCTGTAGTTAACAAAGTTGATGAAATTGACACACGCTTGAGCGCTGGTATTGTTTTGGTAAGTTTTCAAACAAGTTTTCATTTTTATAGTTTTCAAATAAGTTTTCATTTTTATAGTTCGCCGCGGCTATTTTTCCCCTAAAAGCCGTTGTGCTTAAATAGCCACGTATCCTGCACGGTGAACGTTCAAATCGGTTCATTTTTGTGGCTAGAAAAAATAAAGTAAGTAGAAAGCACTGGCTATCTTCTGTTCGTTGTAGAAAACACTGAAATATATTGAAAGTACTGTGAGTAATGTGAATTCCGGTTCAACAGGGTGGTAGGTCTTACTGAGAAAAACATCCCAGTTCAAGAAATTTGATTGAAGGGGAATTGAAGGAGATATGGCCTTTTTGCGTAAATGACCAACGATGGACAGACTGTCAGAAGGTGTCACGGCCGTAATCATCAGACGATGATTCACTTATGACCACTTCTTCAAGAGGAAGAAGGCAAAAATACAAACCTAAAACTCCGAAGCGAAGTCAAAATCATCAAAGCGATCGTAAGAATTGTTTTTTTTTTCTCGAAGAGCACAAGATTAAAATTTATCTTTGAGTAGCAAGAATAAATTATGTGACACGGGGTTACTCTTTCATTTTCCTGAGGGGACAGCATAAGGCCGGCTCATGTAAACTCATCCACTCTAAAATCCGCAGTATCTCAATTTTTCGGTGGTTTCAAGGTTGAAAGAGAGGACAAGTCTTTATCCTTTGTATATTTAAATTAGATGGGGCACAAAAAATACTTCCGATCAAGTTAAACTCAAGACAGTTAAAGCTCACCTTATATTTGAAAGTTCTCATCAAAGGCTTAGTATTTTTTCTCCTTCTCCAGTCTCAACCATTTGAAATTGAAGTGCTTCCCTCTCTACTTCGTTCTCCTTCAAACAATAACGGAAAGACGGAGGAGATTGTTTTTCGAAGCTGAGCAGCAAAGCCGATTACGCCGTTGGGCGGTGATTGCATTTTTCTCATTTCAATTCAAATGAACGTGCTGAACTTATCCGGCGAAGAAGTTGGAACTTTTCAAGTACCTTTGTATATCTACTGAGCTTGTCAGTCAATTTAAACGAAGCCAAGTTTGGTGTTGAGGCAGAATTTGAAATATTACAAGTTCAATCCTGATCTTGAATAAGGATAAGATGATACTTTTTTGTCCTATATTTAATGTTGTGTAAACCCACAGGGTATAACAAGAACTTCTCCAATTTCATCATTATATATCAAGCCAATCATATATATTAAGGGTATATCATTAATTAGGTATATCATCATCATGCTTTGTTCAGGAAATAACAATTTGGCGCTAGCTGCTACGTCTTGACAGAAGTGACCGTAGTTGGACCGCAGTTTATATAAGGTTCTTACCACTTAAATACGGCCAAACAATTTATACGTACCTAGTAGATGGAAATCTGAGCTTGTTTCTTGCTTATTAGTAACGTTAACGTTCTTGATATATTAAACTCTGTTACCTATTAGGTACATACCTATACCTACCGGTTTCAAATCATATTTGATGTAGGCAATTCGTTTCTATCTTTTGTAAAAGCGTTGTAATTGAGAGCAGGTACTTACCGATTGTTTGCAGTACCTACAACAATTTTCTCTCGCGCAATGTTGCCAACGCGTATAGTTTCAACTAAACTACGGTGTCAGGACATCTTCTGTCTGGGTTATCAGACGTGTTCACTTTTCGTTTCAGCGAAATGAGTAATTTTTCGTAGGTTTTTCGTGCCGGGTTATTCCTGGAAAAATTCTTCATTTCAGAGCCATGTTAACTTGCTATCCTCGTAGTCCTTTCAACCCTCTTCCCAGAGAGCTGATGAATTTATTTATTTTCAAAAGTGCCAAGAAAGGCGAGTTTTCCCGGGTAATATTTGACGAGGATGAGGAATATTCTAGAAAGCGAGAAAAAAGTCCGACTTGTCCGAAAAGCACAATGAAAAATTCATCCCATCAAAAGCCTCGTTATCGTCCAAAAGGGGAAAAACTGCGTCTAATAATTGATAGCAACGTCACGGGAACTGAGTTCCCTTGATCCCTCGACAAGAACTGAATGGACCGAACAAGTTATCTCTTGCTTCAAAGCTCTAATCACTTCCGTCCGCCTCTTTGGTTGGTTGAACAGAGCGGTACAGTCGGACGGCACGGTTGCCAACTCTCCAATTTCGCCAACCCTTTCCCCACGCTGGAGGGATTTATCTGGGTGAAATCGCACGCTGCCGAGGCTCTACTTCGGGTGATTTTACGTTATCTTTTCCCCGACGACACAGTTGCCAGCAGTTCCATTACTGTCCTTTTTTACAGTCATTCTACCTGAAAGAAAAATGTTTTTTCCTTTTTTCTCCCGCAACCGTCTGGCTTTTCTACCGACCTGTGCATGCTCGTTGAGCCGGTCGTTCCGCTCGTGCAATCACCTACGGTGAGTTCTATTCGCATTCGAGGCGGCTCCCATCCCCTCAGAAACCTCTCATTATCTCGACAGATTTCACCCTCAAATCGTCAGCTCCTTTTTTCCGCGCTTTCTCGTCATTACCTGGAAAAAGCAGACGTTTCACCTCGAGAATTTGCATGTTTGTATTCGCTCTGAAAATTGTGCCGTCGACCAACTTTCCGTGCCCCCTACTTTGAAATCTCTGGTAGATGATCCTACATTGAAAACACGACATTTTGGATATTTCGGAATCCACGCCTAAACGGACAATACCTATGAAGTTGACTTTTTTTACTTTACATACCTACAAAACAATCACTCCTAGGTTGGTCTGTCAAAAGTTGATGCGTTAAGTTTTGGCACTTTTTGAATAAACTCTTTTCAACTTTAGCCAGACTCTTTTTGGACTTACCTCACTATGAAAGTTGCTGTTTGTAGTATTTCCTGCCGTTTCTACCATATCAACTTTTGACAGACCAAAGAGCTTGATTGAAACGACTTATTCAACAACCGGGAAATCGGAAAAACTGACATGTCAACTTTCGACAGACCAGCCTAGATTTGTCGTCCTCTTTTGTGCCGATATTTCCAATGATTGGAGATTGGTGCGCAGTTTCCATAAATCGAAAAGCTTATTATTACCACTGTACCTTCTTCTTGTTTTGCTCTAAATGTGAGTAGCAAAATGTGGAAGTTTCATGTGGTATGCTTTTCACCAACCACGGATTTGATTTATTCCGGTTATGGTGCTCTTTATAAATTTGTTTAAAAATTATGTAACTACGTCTGGATCTGCTCTAATCCTTGATTGGTGAAATTCATCATTTTAGTAACTTACGTGTGTACGAGCTAATCTTCCACCAGTTGTTTCGCCTCTCATTTCGGTGCCCAACTTTGCTGAAATCGGCGATTCGGATGCTGTGGAAATCTCATATCGAATTCCCTGGAAATTCAACTTAGGACTTCCTCCCTTTGGTGCGAGTCTACCAATTGGGAAGCTCAAACAAATTCGCTGGTAGTCTGAAACTTGAAAGCGTTGAACTGCAAGTTGTCCTCGAGGTAATATATTATGCTGTAAACACGTGTAAGTATAGCGAAACTCAATTTAACGTTATTGCTTCACTCGCGGGTCTTCCAGCAGCGGATTGGCGAATTCTCTCGTATAAGGGAAAGATGAAGAAAGTGCTGGAAGTGGAAGTCGTATATTATGAAGGAAGGCGGAGGCCATAATCCAGAAAGTCGAGACTTACGATCACCCGATACGAGATTCCTTCTAGAGCGAGCAGCGCTGGAAGCCCACGTCTGAGATAATATCCTTACAGCCTGGGTTTTACCAAATGTAAGCATTTATTCCCACCTGATCAGAATATACATAGGTATGGTCGGTTTACTTTTTTGCACAACATTTTCAGTGAAATGCCATTGGAAGTATTACTTCCATATGTACTGAGTAAAAGGTAATTTTTTCAGGTTTATTTGGATAGTAGTGTAGTAGGACTGATCTTATAACGGCGATTTCAGTTTTCACTCTTACCCATTCCGTTACTTGCGATAACGGCTTTGACCATTTTTCCGACAAAACTGTAAAATTTTGCAATAACAATATAACCATTTAATGGTTATATTGTTATTGCCCTAAGATCAAAAATCGGATCGGAGCTTCAGAAAAAACTCATACTAAGTACTACTTAGTAAGTAGGTACATATAAGGCTTATACTCCGAATCACTTCCTGACCAAAAGTCTCTGTGTCCGTCCATGTTCATTTTCATAAATTTCCAAAGCTCCCTCAATTCTTAACCTCTTTTCAAATTTCTTGAACTGGGATGTTTGTCTTAGTAAGAACTATCACCCGAATTATCCACATTAGGTACTTCCGAATCGGAACGCTGAAAGTGTTGATAGGTATATCGGAAATTCCGATGGAAATTCCGATTTCCAGTTTTCTATTAATTTTTTCCTGGCCACAAAAATGAACTAATTTGAGCGCTCTTGGTTTTAAAATCTTTGTTTTACCTTGCTGAATACGCGCAAGAATAAGTGGAGAATATTTGCAAGGTATATTTTTTATATCGCAGCGGTACCTACCTATCGGGACACATATCAAACCTTTATCAAAGGCCTAGCCGATATTGTGGCTCTTTCAAAAATAAACCCCATCATACAAACTGGACTCCAAGAATTTGTATTGTTTCGTTTAATGAACTTCGGAATCATCCAGGCCCTTCAATATCTTGTTTCACTGTAAATCCAGAGAAGGTCCTTTTAACTGGTTAGCCCAAAATGAGAATCCACCATCAGCCGGCTCCTTTTGGTAATTATTTGATGAGGGTTTAATGCTGCGCTCAGACTTCCGCCGATGCCTCGCCTTCTAATTGGCCATTAGCTTTCTCGCTCGCTTCTGTTTTGAGAGACAAACTTTGTTCTCAAAGGCGTCACCCAGGGTACAAGCAGGGCGAATTCCAGTGATGGGGGTTCGGGCAAAAGTATATTTATTCAACTTAGAAGAGAGAGAAAGCTCTTTAAGAGAACTATTGTACTGAAACAACAGAGTTTTGAATTTGTTATTCAGGAGTACCAAACTCCTCCAACTGTTGGGCAAGCTCGCTCCTCAAGATATGGCCATATCATTCAGATGTCCATACTCATGGCATCAGAAAACGTCTCGACTCTCTGAAATAGTTGGATGTTGAGAATTGTTTATGAGAGCTTGAGAGTTGTGCCGAATTGCCACACCTAAACATGTACGTGGGTACATACCTACGTTTTTGGCTTAATTTCCCTGGAAACTGTGTAATTTCTGCATTTTTTAGGTTATTGATATAATGAAGGGTTGATTTGGATTGAAGAATCCATAAACGAATAGAATCAATTCAGCAGTTATAAACAACTCGAGGAGAACTACTCCCGTTTTCGGTTTTCCGACAATTTCGTTCTGGAACGGCCTATTATTTATTTTCTTGATATTTCATTTTAGCGACGCTTGTGACCTTCATTGGTTTCCTTGGAAGCGAAGATAAATTAGAAAAAGTTCCGGGGTTTCGGGTACCCCGAGGAAATGCTGTGAGGTAAAGCGTGAAACCCACCTAATGCTCTCAAAGTTTAAACTGCATATGCCTCTCGTACTACTGTACGAGAACGGCTTTTTAGGAAGGAACAAACAAATATTCGCAGTTGGCTGAAGTTTAACTAAAAGGTACGATTGTTTAGTCGGAAGATTATGCGCGCAGAAAGCGCAGAATGAGCTCGCCGGGAGATTGTGGGGGAACCGAGTGAAAAATCGAGGTGATGAAAATGAACGCTTCGGCTGCAAGGGTGTAAAACTGAGTTCACACGTACGCCTCTTGTCTTATACGACGGAGGAAACTAGGTGGAGCTCCTGAAAACTGTAGTTAGACAATTAAGTATAACAAGGCCCCAGGTAGAACTTTTGAACAGCTTTGAGAGAGTGAGTTAAGCATACCATGAATTCATGCTTGAAAAAAATCATCATCTCTACATTTATAATCAGTGCCGAAAATTGCTTCTTATTTCTCCTCTAACGTTTCTTTGACTCATTGCTCGGGAAAGAAAAATTTGTAGTCCATTAAGTAGGGAGTTTGGTGGAGAAAAAATACAGAAGTATGTTTCACAACGGTTTAATATGTTTTTTGGGGTGCTGAATTCGTATTTGGTTTGCCGCCTCAAAATAACGCGGTGTCTCAAATTGAACCTGATAAGATTTGCCACAACATCTATGGCGGGAGGTACCATTTTTTCGATTTGAATCGCGCAAGACGACCTCTCTTTAATGTGAATCGAACCCTGAATTCGCGAGGCTTGGCTCATTCTGGCCTTGTGGGTAAAAGATTTTTTCTGCCTTCCCCTTTCGTCGCTAATCCTCAAATATTGGCTTTTTCTCGGGTGCTGTGTGTCCCGGGATTTCCGCCGAAAGTGGGTGTCGGATGTCATAAATTTGCATCCCAGCTCTTCGCTCCCAAGTTTCGGAGAGAGGGCAGGCAAGGGGTAATGAAAACGTACAAAGCCGCGTGTCGGACTGATATACAATGCAGGGCTACTGTAGACCGTTGGCAATGATGGACAATGGGACTTGGCTCAACATGTGAGCAGATGTCCATTCAAACTGTTTTTAACTTTTCCTCTGCGTAAATCTACGGGAATGGTGTGGGATGTTTTGGTAAAACCGAAAACGTAGATTTTCGTGTGATAATGCCATGGATGAGAGTTGGAATTTTTTGGAAATTTTCTTTTAGCCAACTTTGATATTTTTATTTTATCCATTCATTTAACGCTAGATTTATCCAAAGACCAATTTCCAAGAAGTTTTTGGCATGACGGTCAATGAAAATATGTTCTAGGTAAAATGTTGTGCAAGCGTAATTTTGTATCTAGGCACAGCCTCTCTTCAATTCGTTGTAGGTAATCAAATTTGATTTCTTTCGCCCAATGTTCATAGAATTCAACTTCTCATCCGCGGTCTTCTTCCGAACGTAATAACTATAGAACCAAAACTAATTCCAGTTGTTTTGTCCTAGTTGGTCGGCCAAGGCTCTCGATTCCCCTCAACTTCCGCATAGTTGGCCAGTACGAACTTTCCTCTCAGAGCGGATTAGTCTTTGTTGGGGCTAATAGCTTTAAAGGAAATGGGGGACGAGGAGAGTCAACTTTGGATGTGATTCCGATCCTGGACTTCGAGGCTTGGGGTCCGGGAGGGTTCCCGGACCCCGGAGGAAACCGAATTCGAAATTTGGTCGGAGGTCGGCAGCCCATCGGAGATAATGGGAGCTCCAGGAACTTCCGGCTGACTTGGATACGTATTAAGGCAAAACTCGTTGTAAGGGAAATATCAATCAATTTATTGTCTGCTTCCATCAGGATCGTTACAGATATGGATCTTATAAAATCTGAACTGCGCTCTGCTACCAATCCGAGTTGAGCATACAAAAGCCGTGGCGCGTTGATAACATACAATACTTCCATTTTGTTATGATGAAATGAGCTCCGTAAATATGAAAGTAAAAAGTTGAAGGTTGAAGAGCGAAAAGACCTCAACTGTTTTTAAAGAGTTCATACCAACCTACTTGATAAAATACTCGAGGTCGGTTGGTAGGTACCGGTTGGAATATTTCAACCTTCGTTTAAATGATTTACTGGCGGCAACTATTTCCACGCATACGTTACCGAAATGCAACCCCAAAGAAATATTGCTGCCGAGTCATGTGTGTGTGTGTGTGTGTGTGTTATTCAAGTCGTGACGTACCGGCTGTATCCTCCAAGAAATCATTCTCAGTGATGAACGGCCCATACCCCTTCATCTGGGGTTAAAAGGGTGGAATCATTCAAAACGCCGTCTGAGGTAGAAGAAACATGGAAACAATAATGGAAAAGGATCTCCCCAGAAAGGAATTGGTCCGTATGACTATGTGCAAGTCTGAGGGAAATGGTAACAGAAACGTAGAGAATGGCTCTGCCATGTAAAGATGGCGCTGAGGGGGAGGCTGCCTAATGACGTCATATATCAGGAAGCCCAGACCTGTTGGGTAGACCTTACATACAAATGACTCGCTCATTATTTACTTTCTGCACCCAAAACCCGGTCTTTTTCTCATATTGCTTATTCTCAATCCCCTTTACATTTATAAAACGAAGGTGAACTTGAAACGAAAGTTGGGTCTTGAACTGGGCTCTACGTTTATCTAAACAGGAAGGTTGATTATCAAGATGTTGAAAATCCGGTAGAAAAAATATTGATTTGCTCAATCACATACCGCCTTATCTCGTTAATTGTCACCCATAACTCAAAATTTTCACTGTGTTTCGATTGGCATGTACATCAAACTTTGTTCTAGTTTGGTTTACTTGATTGAGTTAGGGAGATGATGACGATAAGGACACTAGTGAAATGGTGGTGTAATATGTCCGGCGAAGGATGTGCTTGCTAACAATTCTCATCAAGAAAATCCGTTTGAAATAGAATCTTCCCCAAAACTCTATCTTAGAAATTGTAAATTTCACAATAAGGGTAGCTACATGGCGGGGAAGAAACGGGGAAATGATGGGCCATTGGCTTGGCAATCTTCTTCGCTCACACGGAGGCCTATCATCGGGTTTATTTCCTAACTACGTTGGCGTTCGTCACGGAAGTCTAATCTCGTAAGCTGAACACCGTCGCGTAGTAGCAATTTCACCTCCTCACCGGCAAGAGTGCTGTTTGTTACTCGGTAGGGCTGATTAAAAGTTTGGCATAATTTTTCTTCAACAATTACTTGTTCTTGAAATAGTTCAAAATCGGATTAGAGCATTCGGAAAAATGGAATATTTGAAGCCTCAACCCCCCATTTTGTTATTTTTTCTCCTACCAAGGATTTGACCGACTTAAATTATCAAGCCAATTATTAGGATATGAAAAATTATTATTTTCACTATTCTGGCTGAACGTAAAAATTGCATACTGTACATTTTATTTATTTACAAATTGCACGAGCAATAATGCTCAATGTAGAAAGAATTCAACAAAAAAATGAAGAGTGCCATATCAGTTGAACTGCTGCTATTTTGGTGTGGCCAATTCAAAAACAAGAAAACGCTTTGAATGATAAAAAACCAGTGGTGCGTGAATAGCACACAATACTTCCATAATTTGAAACGTAAAATTGTGACACAATGTGGTCATATTTTGACTGCTTTTAAGGGTGTTTAGGTAAAAAATATCAAAAATTCACTATTCAAATTTTAAAATTCGCCCAAAATAAAACTACGCCACATTATCGGATTATAAAAAATATCCACATATTCTGCAAGGATTATAAAAAATATCAAGGTAAAAAAAAGATTTTAAGACCAAGAACGCTCAAATCGGTTCATTTTTTTGGCCGGAAAAAATAAAATAGATAACACGAAAAATGCAAATATATCGGAAGTACTGTGAGTAAACCGAATTTCGATTAAACAGGGTGTTACGTCTTGCTGAGACAAACATTTTAGTTCAAGAAATTTGAAAAAGGTTGAGAATTGAGGGAGTTATGGTCATATTTGACCACAGCCGGACTAACGGACACACAGACACTTGTTCAGGAAGTGATCCTGAGTAAATGTGTATAAGAAAAAGTTTTTTCTGAAGCTCCGTACCGATTCTCGATTTTAGGACGATTCCAATACTTCAATTTACTCTGTAAATATGGAAGTAAAAATGTCTTAAGTTTTATTTGGAATGGGCAAAAAAATGTTGACAATCGGTGGAACCAAATCCTTGATTACTGGCCATACATAACGGTGACACGTTCTGTGTCGTGCTGTGTATGTTTCGATTGGTCGATTAGGACTCATTAGCAGCTAAAAATATCAATAAGTAATCTGTAATAAGTAAGGTATCTGCCAAGGTAACTATAAAATTATCAAGGTACTGAGCCAATGTACCAATCGAAATACTTTGGCATCAGGATACCAATCAATCAATGTACCTATCAATGCCTTCGCTATTCTTTTGGGTTAAAAATTACAATAATAATCATTAATGCACAGAAAATCACTGATTATTTGCTTTCAATGAAGCACAACCCAGCTCGGACGTTAGCCTAGAGTGAGACTTAGCTCAACTGTTTGGATCAACGCCACCTGGTGTCCCTCTCCACTTATCTTTTATTAACCCCATACTTTCAACCCCCTCACATCAACCTCCCTGTTCCATTGGCCTTTCTCACCCCCCATTAGGGAGTTGATAGTATATTTATACGTGGGTCGGCCTTAGCCGCGTGTTGAAAGCGGTTTTTGAAACACTTTGCCCAACGATTTTCACGCGAAATCGCCATCGTAAAAGGGTCGACGTGTAAGCTTTATTGGCCCCATTTGCTTCTGGTTTTATGGCAACTGTAAAATTGCAGTAATATCCCTGCGGGCGAAACATTGGCTAACCCGTAGTAGGATAACCTATGTTACATTAACGAGGGGGAAGTATTGAAAGACTGGACAAAAACTTATCTAGGTACTCTCTTTCACAACATATTTTGAATGACTTTATTCAATGCCTTCTTCTTTATACAATGACCTTCTGACGGAGGTCGTTAGTTATAGGTAAGTAATAGTAACAAAATAGGCGTGAGGGTCGTGAAGGAAAAAAAATTATTCGACAAGTCAACATCAGTAACCTCCTCTTTTTTGGAATCGGTTATTAATAAAGTAATATGTTGACTATAAAAGAAATAGAGGACAGTTATAGGCTAGAAGATGGAGGATACAATCTCAGAATTCATCCCATCAAGCCCTTTTTACTCCCTCAACTGCCAGCTTCAACTTGAGTAGGTTGTAGTAGCAACTGTTTTTTAATAGAAAAGAGTGATGACATTGGCTCTGTAAAAAAGCGCCTGCTTGCCGGGAGCGCTTTAGGTGTGTCGCCTCCTAACTCGGACAACTTGGAAAACAAAGTCCTAAAGTGATCTGAGAACCGAAAAATCGGCAAGTCAAGGAAAAGGAAGCTCAGTTTACCACTGGTCTGCTTTGGGGAAAAGTCGCTGAAGACAAAGAGCCCTTTTATAGGCGATTCGCACGTTGTATTCGCCTCAGTCAATAAAAGTTCTGGTTCAGTTCCCACTTTGATGCTCGAGCATTCTTGAAAGAGAGAATTTTGGTTTGAAAGTAGTTCTTTACATCGTTTTCTTCCAAATCCCGTGGTTTTCATGACGAGAATATTAGATAATAATATGAATGTATTTGTTTCAGGTGAGTATATTGTGTATCTCGGTGGACGAAGGTGTGCTGCAATTTACTTTTAGGTAGGTAAGTAGGTAATTGCTAGCTAAAATTCCTTTGGTAAGAGCAACCGAGAATGGGGCAGCTCAAGGTACTCGAAGGTATTTGCAAACCACCACCGCTTACCACACCCAGGAAACGGTCAGATCAAGTGGTACAACGGAGCCATTTGGAAGAATGTTGTAGGGGGAAGATGTTCTAGCCAACGTACCCACTCCATGTCATTCGTTCGCTCCTCTGCAGCAGCAGAGCTAAGCCCATTGCTTAGTGCTGAGGAAGTAATACTAAAACGCCACACCCGCTAGATTTTCTTCCTCTTTACTGAAGGGCCCTCCAAGACTTGGACTCTCAGAAAATGCCCCAAGTTTGGAATCACAGGATTCATGGATGCTCGATTATCTCAGATTAGGCAACGGGGTCAGGATTAATAGATGTACCCCACTAATCCTGGTACCAAGCCCCGTATCCTGATGGTGCCTGCGTGATTGTTTGATTCGTGGATGACTCATCATCACCAATTTTATGTGGGAGCCACCAATGTAGAATGCGGGGTCCTTGTGTAAGGATTCATTCGATGCGGAAAGTACTTTGAATTTTCATTTGGGCTAGAACTATACAGGCAGGTGCTTATACTTAGGTATGTGCTAGCTTAGGCCGAGATTTCCCATCAAATATCAGCGGCACAGTGGCGAATCCTGAATAGCTGGGTCCTGATGTTGTCCTGAATTCCAATAAAACTGAGCCATAGGTTCCTTGATTAGAGATTTGAGTTCGTTTTTTCTTATACAGCTTGGAGTTTTCAGAAGATTCAATTCGAAGCCAAAAGATTCCATTAGGGAAGTACCTTCAAGTGAACATAAAGTTTGCCGCAGTTTGTGGTTTACAGTCTGCTGTAGGAGAAATTCTCTCTGCAAGACCAATTTAGCGTTCAGTTTTCCGGATAATCTTTTGAGTATTTCTGGCAGTATTGGTCATCGCTCATCACGTCCAGAGGCTACTTTCCTGTATCTGCTGTTTCTAGCTCTCCTCAACATCCCCATCTAGTGCGATGCTGGCGTTCCCTTAATTAACTACGAATCTATTACGCGCCAACAGCGAAATTTCAACCCCTTGTCAGGAGGGGAAATTTTTAATCGATCTCGTGCATTAATGAAAAGCGCGAAGCCCTCAGCATTTTCTCTCCCCTTTTCTCATCTATTCGCCCTTTTTTCTCGTCTCAGCCTCGTTTCCCCTTTGGACTTTTAAGATTCAAGGAGCCTTTATACTCTTTTCTGACTTAATTAAGTCGCACCTGTTATAGCTACATTTTTGCTCGAGAGGCCTCCACTAACCTGGGAGGCAAACAGCTGCTATCGTTTGGTTTTTTTAGTCGGCTCCTCCTCCAACACTTCGCTAATTGAAATACCTTCCTTTGAAATTCACAAAAATCGTGACGACCAGATCTCATGAGGATGGATGTTAAAATACAAACTTGTCCGTTGCCTTGGATGAAATGCCGGATGTTGAATGAGCTGGAATTGCTTCATTGACGTAGTAGGAACTTTTTACGGGTTTAAATGCAATTTTCATAGTATCGAATTAGATTTGTAGGATGTGGCCTGTCTCAAGCCGATTGCCGATGAAGCACGATGAGCACACTGTACAAACATGATAGAAATTCCGGCACGTCTCTTACTGTAGCAGTGACGATGTTTCCACAGTTTTTGAATTACCTACCAATAATAGCCTTCATTTACATTGATCTACTATTCGTTGTCAATATTTCTCCATAGTCCAACAACTTATTCCCGCTCAGGTTGCCGGTTTTGTGTGTACAAAGCATTACCCGACCCGGAAATTTCTATTTGTCTGAAAATGTGCGGTGCATTAGCCTCGGGGAAATGAATAATTCAAAAGCCGAGCGTAGGAATATCTACGTGAAATAGCTCCGGCTGCGGTGCAGCATTTTCGTCGTTGGGAGGATGATCATGCAAAATGCTCTCTCGTCCTCTTTCCTTTGCTTTTCATACGTATGCAAGTGAAGCGCTGACAAGAGCGAATTCGTTTTCCGTCTTGTACCTCATTTCCGACTTAGTTCTTCATGATGGGGCTCGGATTTGGCCTGTGGTTTTTGACGAGTTACCCAACCCCATCCCTAAATTTCCCGGAGTTCCCATCGTGTCGCACAGTTGGTCAATATGTGTGTTAGGTATGTGGCATCGTAGAAAATCTAATACGAGAAGACAAGTAAACTTGAGAAGCTTCCCTTTTTTGAAGCCGTTTAAAAATGGACTATCTGCGTCTGAAACACGTTTAAGCATTGAGTCAGTCATGGGCATAACTGTCATAACTGGCATAAGACTATAGTCTTGAAAACGTTCCTGCCTGGGGGAAAAGTAATGGCAAAAAAGCTTCTCGTGGGCTAAAAAGTCGATAGAAGCTCAATTATCTGGCGTTTTAGTGGAAAAATTTTGAAAAGCGTCGTGCAAAATAGCCGGGTGGAAATGGGAGCATAGAAAAGCGGCACAGAAGGATAATAGTGCGAACGCCTGGCGGGGAAGTCGGCTGAAGGACGATGGGGTATTACTATGTTCTTCTGTTTGAGGGATTCTCACTCCCTCTGGGAACGAAGTGTGACAATGCTCTCCTCAGACACTTCATACGTGATAGCACAATGGCCCGACCACTGACAACGGCGACAATGAGGCCTTGGTTGGCAACCGGTAAGCGTTGGAACGAGACAGACAATGGTCCTTGGCTAGTATTGGTTGTTGATACGAGCAACGGTGGACAGGAAGCGGAAAAAGAATGAAGAAAAGATGAAGACCCGAAGGTAGGCTGGTAGGTAGGTATATGGTTCTGTCGACCTTCATCCACTCTCGTTGCCATTGTGGCCTGTTACTCCTACAGCTGACTACACTTCTCAACTGACAAGCCTAATCCACGCTCTATGACTGGCGGCTCTTGGGAAAGCTCGTCCTGAAATATAACGGAAAATCTCCTAAATGGACTGTATTCACCGCCACTTGGAGGTAATTTCTCTTTCGAAATATCCCGGCAAGGTTTTCTATATTGTGAGAACAAAAACTGCCGTCTTCGCATTCGGCCGGGCAATTCGCTTTATAGAGGCCAACCGCTTTTGCACGTGGAGCTCACGTGGCAGCTGACCCTTCTTCCCGGTATCCCCCGGGGAAAATAAGTGTTAAATATTAAGGCATTAGTGTCAGGTTAGTTTGTATTCATGCCGCGCTCGAGAGCCACCCCGGGGAGCTTTGCCTCCGTCTCGAACGTTTGCGGTTTCATGAGATTTCTCGCACGTAGGTCGCACGTAGGTACCAGGTTGACAACCAAATATCAAGGGATTGGGTGTCCCGTTAACCTTCATTCTCCTGCATTCTTCAAATTAAATTATGCTTAGTAAAGAAAGTCATGCTGATTCATATTTTGAAATTTTGGATTTGAGATTTTGCGAAAAAATGAAGACCCCTTCCTGCTATTTCTTCTCTTCGATGTGTTGAATGGATGGGTAAATTCAAGCTCGGTTGGCTTTGAAACGACTAGTTTTTACGGCCATTTCCATCGAGTAAAATTTTATCGCATGAAAACCTATGTTTAATTTGACATCAATTAGTTACAACTGCAACTCGTTACACTGCAGGTATAGCTAAACTCCTTCATATTAAAGAAGTTCGTCGTATTATAGAAAAGTTGTCATGCATGCTCTGCTCCTTAACTGAGCACAACAGCGGATGTGTTAGTTAATGGAACTTTGGGTGCAGGGCAGACGCTTAACCAGGACTGCAAATCAGACGAAATTTCAGACAACTTGTGGCAATTTTTATGGTGATTGTGAAGGGGTTTCTCAGCGGATGTACGCGCTGCGTCTGGAACGGGAACGACTCCTCAAATGCCAGTTGAAGAAAACTGACACTCATCCATAATGACAAAATCTTACATAGAAAGAAAAATCTTGCATCTATTATTCTGTCAAAAGAGATAGTCGTAATTTTCGTCGTAATTTCACGTCATCTAGTCGGAATTTTTGACAAGCTATTACGGAAATAGTGTTTACCTACACGTGGGTATATCGCGTAGGCTAAACTGCTCCGATATGGTAGAAGGTTAAGGAAGAGATTCCATCAGTTGTGGGAAAGAGAATGAAATGCTTTTAGTGGTGCAGACTTGACAGTGATGATAAATATCCCCGGTAAAAAAGGATCCCCTGTTGGACAAGGAGGAGAATAAGTGAAGGAAACGGGGAGGAATCGCTTCGCTCGGTGCATTACTTACCGACCAACAGCCGAGTGACAAAACACCGTCAACCGTAAAAGTGAATCTTGACGTTTTTGAGGCGCTTCCTCTCTAAAAGCAACAAGAGCTGGTAATCTCCATCCGACGGATGGTTTGCACGTCCTGTGACTGCGAATACAGCTGAATAACTCGCCAAAAAATTGAACTGTGGCGCTCGTACTTTTTAGCCAGCAATTATTGATATGGTCGCCATAAAACGTTATGAAGATATCAATGGGTTCCGCCTGATCTTGAAAACAGTTACCTACTATTTAGTACTACAGAGGCCACAGAGTTGGGCGTTATCATAATAATTATTATTAATACAATAGTCACGGGCATTTGACTTGAAATTACAGTCGACCGCACTCTATCCGATTGCTGGTGGAGGGGGTAAACAAATGCATTGGTCGAGGTACAGTGATCGGTACAAACTCAACCCACTAGCTGAACTTATAAGCTCAACCTACAAATTCAGCTTACAAGCTCAACTCACAGCTTGTAGGTTGAGTTGGTTCGTTGAGTTTGTGGGTTGGGGTTGTTGGTGGAGTTTGTAGGTTGAGTTGTATGATTGTGAGTCGAGTGAGAGTTCTCATCTCTACCGGTCATGAGGTTTTGTTCTGTTCAGCGAGAAAATCGTCAAAATGCATGCATACGTTGACTTTTGGCAGCATTTTAATTTCAGGGGCGTGCCAGCGCCGGAATTCGGTTGTTTCTGGAGATGACACAGCAGATGGCTTGTCTTCAGATTGCATTGAATGAAAATTAAAACTGGGTTAAAACGTAAAAAAAAAAGGTTTTCTTATAGTGTTGCGTCTATGTACTTGAATGTGTAATTATACAACGGGATTCTAATGAAAATTTAAATTTTTCAAAAGAGGGAAAATCCTTGAGAAATAATTTGCGATACACGAGCTGCGAAGAGCGCATTAATTCGCAAGGAGAGATTTTCCAGTTTCTGAGAGAAAAGGCGAGTTAATTGTGAGGCCCTTCCTTATCGACCGCTCTGTTATCCTTGGCTCTCTCGTATTTTTCTTTATCGTCTCCCCTTTTTTGGTGTCTAAATATTCATCCTCGAGGCCCATCTTTATAATTTATTTTTAGCGATAATTCGAGCTCAGAGTCGGGGATAGGGCGCGAAAAAGGTGGAGAAAACAAAACGAAAAAATTGCATCTTTACCGTTCGTCTTCTTTTTAGAATTTTTACCAAAAGAGAAAAAGAGAGGGAAATTCTCCCGGCACAATAGCAGAATCAAGCAGACCGTGAAATCATTCTCACGCAACAGTGCCTCTACGGCTCGGGAAAATTGGTCAAGAATTTCAAGCAGATGTAATAGGCCTCGCGTTTTCAGAATTTTTGGAGAATGCACCTATACTCAAATTGGAAACATAGCGGACAGCATTGTATTAGATACCCCATTCTTCCCCATTCATATAGTTGGCCCATTTTTACCCGAATATTTGAGCTTTTTGCAGATTTTTTCAGTGTCTATGGACTTATCTATTGTTGACTTTTTGTTGATTCATACGTGCTCTAATCAATAATACTAACTGAATTCTTTATAACATTTTGTCACGCTAGTGGCAACACCGGGTAACTTACTTTTTCCAATTTTCCAGGAGAGGCAAAAAACTGATTATTGTAACAATCATGAGTGACCTAATAATAAGTTTCCCAGGTTCCCAAGTTGGGTCTTACGGTTAAATTTGATCGAGTTGGCTCTAAATACATCTACAGAATTGCCATCGGGCGTGTGGTTACACTGGGATAGCACGTTTTGACAATAATTTGAGATACCCCACTGTTGACCGAATTGCGATTTACGCGCTTCCTAACGAACTGACAATAAAACTGGCTCCGCTAATCGATCAGCCACCTCTTTTTCCATACAAAAGCGTTCTTAACTCAAAACCGCCAGAAAATGAGTTACCTGGTGTTGCCACTAACGTGACGATTGTGTCTGCTCACCGTTTATCCCAATAATTGTTTATTCAACATTAAACTAGTACAACTGCTTGTGCGATTATCAAAAATTTCGAAACTAGTTTCAGGACACCAAATCCCTTCGTTGACTCATGTCACGTTTTCCGTATAAATTTGACCCCCCCCCTCCCAGTAAACATTGATTTCCGTGTCCTCTCGTTCCCACGGGGCCTTTGAGAATACCGGCCAAACTGCTAACGGGGGCCCACGGGGACAATTGTAACCGGTGTTACCTTGGAAGAACCTTCGCTAATAGTTTCAACGACAGTTCCACGTACGTGTACTGAATAATTCACGTTTAAACCTCTCATGCTGTCCTAGCGACGCGCGCATGGCATTATGGCAGTTTGGCCTTATTTTCGAGTTTGCCAATCTTAAACCTCCTTCAAGAGATTTTCTTAAAAAAATCCGTTTACAAAGGTACTTTGATAACCGTTTACATCCGTGTACTATGCTAGAAAATATTCAGGATTTGACCCTGGGCAACGGCGGATCCAGATATCTCCGTTAGTGTTACTTTAGCGAACGGGAGATACTCACAATCAAACTCGAAGTCAATCTCGCAATGAAGCAGAAACTCAAACTCATAATCAAACTTGAAGTCAATCTCGTAATGAAGCAGAAACTCAAACTCATAATCGAAATCGAAGTCGAACTCACAATGAAACTCAAACTCATAATCGAAATCGAAGTCAAACTCACAATGAAACTCAAACTCATAATCGAAATCGAAGTCAAACTCACAATGAAACTCAAACTATAACTTATAGTCAAACACACAATGAAAATCGAACTCATAGTCAATTCAAACTCATAATCGAAATCGAAGTCAAACACACAAAATCAACCCATCAACTCAAACTCATCATTGAGAGTTTGGCTTCGAAATTGATTGTGAATTTGAGTTTTTGTTTTATTATGAGTTTGACTTTGAGTTCGGGTTTCTGTTTCATTGTGAGTTTGAATTTAAGTTTGATTATGAGTTTGAGTTTCTGTTTCATTGTGAGCTTGACTTCGATTTTGATTATGCGTTTGAGTTTCTGTTTTATTGTGAGTTTGAGTTCAAGTTTGCCTTTAGTACGAGTTTCTTTTTCATTTTGAGTTTGACTATGAGTTTGAGTTTCTGTTTCATTGTGAGTTTTACCATGAGTTTGAAATTTCGGTTTCATTGTCAGTTTCACTATGAGTTTGAGTTTACGTTTCATTGTGAGATTTACTTTGATTTCAATTATGAGTTTGAGTTTCGGTTTCATTGTGAGTTTGACTTTGAATTTGAGTTTCCGTTCCATTTTGAGGTTGACTTTGTGTTTGACTATGAGTTTGAGTTTATGTTTCATTGTGAGATTTACTTTGATTTCAATTATGAGTTGGAGTATCTGTTTCATTGTGAGTATGACTTTGAGTTCGATTATGAGTTTGAGTTTCGGTTTCATTGTGAGTTTGACTTCGAGTTTGCCTTTAGTTCGAGTTTCTGTTTCATTTTGAGGTTGACTATGAGTTTGAGTTTCTGCTTCATTGCGAGATTGACTTCTAGTTTGATTATGCGTTTGAGTTTCTGTTTCATTGTGGGTTTGACTTCGATTTCGATTATGAGTTTGAGTTTCGGTTTCATTGTCAGTTTGTCTTCGTGTTTGGCTTTGAGTTTGAGTTTTCGGTTTCATTGTGAATTTTACTATGATTTTGAGTTTCGGTTTCATTGTGAGTTTGACTTCGAGATTGATTGTGAGTTTGAGTTTCTGTTCCATTGTGAGATTGACTTTGGCTCTCTGTTCTTTAAGTATCCTTATCTAGGTAAGTAAGTTGCGTAATTTTACTTCAACTTACGTGATCAGGACACGCATCTCAAAAAACTCCCTTTTATTAATTCGAACCCCATATATTGTTACAACTATGTCGAATTAACGGAGAATAGCCCTTGGACTGCGCGCGCGAGTAATTGCAATATCGGTCAGTTGCCACAATATCACATCCTGTCTTCGGTTATCGAATTCCTGCGTCAAACAACAATACGCCATAGAATTTCTTGGGTATAGCTGCTGATACGCTGAGTGATATACACACAATACAGCATTTTCAAGTCGAATTGAGAAGGTTCCGAATCAAATTGAGAATTTTTGAAACCAAATTGATAATTTTCCGAACCTGATTGGCGAAAACCTTATAGCAGATGCCAGACTCAGCATGAGAATTGATAAGCTCGCTAGAGACTCGAGCAGATGAAAGACGTGATAAGTACCTATCCAAACATTCCTCGTCCCCGTACGATGCAGTTAGGCATTGATTCCATGCTTTTCAGATTTTTCATCGTCCAAATAACGGTCCTACAATTTATCGAGGAATCGCAAAAATCTATTGTATTTAACAAAAAAATAAAGGTTGTATCTCTCTCTAGATTTTTGCGATTCCTCTCCGAAAGATTTCGCCCTGAACGCTGACATTTTTCCATTTCTAGGACGTTGAGAATCGATTTCCACCTTCGAAGTTAATCTCACCGGGCCAAAAACATTGCTCATTCTATATCGAATGTCTGGCAGCCCGTTGAGCTGGGTTTTCCATGGGCGGGGTTTTCCCACGGAAAAAGCGGCCGAGTGTTAGAAACTCAATATAGTCAGCTGTCCCAGTCGACTTTTTCCCTCGTGTTTCAATATTTTCATTACCCTGAATATTTTCACCATTCAAAAGCGCATCTAGTTTCATAAAATAATCAAAACGAGAAGAATCAATTTCTTTAGGTTGGAAACGACGAAATTACCCTTTTTTTTTTTAAATTGACAAAACCACCACCCACCATTGCTTCTCATCCCTTCTCCGTTTTTTTCTTGCCCTTCCTAAGTTTTCTCGTTCTTCACCTTTTTTCCTGTCACTATCTTCTTCTCCTTTCGGTCGTCTTTTTCCACTACTTCTTCAATTGATTTTCTCCTCGCCGCCACGACTCCACTACTTTTTTCATCTCTCTCAACCATGCAGCATTTCTGTTTTCTGTTCTCAATCCCCTTCTTCTTTTTCCACTTTTTCAGTTTTATACTCCCTCGACCTCTCCCTTTCTTTCTTACCACCTTGTCGTCCTTAACAACCTCGGGCTACTAGCGCACTCTAACTAGTCGAAACACAATTCATCAACATTATTGATTTCGATTTTATTCATCCTCTTCCTATTATTTACATTAGCTGCAAATCGGCAAAACTTGCCCAGTAAATCCGGGCAGTTGATATTAGGATATCGGATTGCTCGACTGAAATCCGCTAAATGTTTATTGTTGCGATACTGACCTCAGCAGCAGTTCGAACCGTTACGCTTAAGCCCTCGGGCTTCCCCAGCCTGCGTTGTAGTCGTTGCGGTTTTAATTAAATGCAAACACCCTCGCATCCGCTAAACTAAACCGTTCACTCGAGGGTTGAAGGGTGAAGTTTACGTGGAAAGAACATCGGCGTGTGGTTACGTATTAAACGTAGCATTCGCGGCCCAGGAAGGGCTGGAAAAATTTAATAATTAACGTTTAATCCTTCGCACCCTAGAGAGCTGCTGTGGAGGAAGGTTCAAACTTTTCCCTAGCCTCCGCCGAGTTCAGTTTATATCTCAGTTTGAGGGTCTCGATGACAATGCAAGTAGGTAAGTGGTAGGTATAGTTTTTTACCGCGGTATCAAGACCTTGGCTAAGGGCCAATTTCCCCAACAATTAAAACCCAGTTACTTCCATATTTACGAAGTACCTATGGGCGTTTCTCGATCTTGATGGTAATGTCGTATCTTCACGAACCCATGGCATCGAAATTGTTTATTTTGGCTCACCTAGGTTTTCACTGTTGGTGAAACTCAAGACGGAACTGTCTTGAAGGTCAGGTATACCCGGCGACGGAAGAAAGCCGTAGAAAAGGTAATATTCACGCTGTTTCTTTAACGCGGTATGATACCAGGTCATGACATAAACGTTGTATTATAATTACCTACCTAGTACGAGAATTTGTTAGATGTTGAAGGGGCAAACGTGATTAACTAGCCGAAGCAGCAAACCACGATATCTTACCCTCAAGACAGTACCGCTCTGCTTGAACTGTCGATTATCTTACCAGACGTTTCCCGCTCCCAGAATGTTAATTCCCCATTGCTTTAATTTAATATCCAAATCAATAACTTTTAACTTCAATTATGGCATTAAAAAAAATGGAAATTGAAATAACGCTTTTTATAATTTTTATTTAATTTTAATAGGGGTTGAATATTGATATTCTAATCAACTTGAAAATAATTCAAATCTTTTTAAATTATAGGTCCAATTTAAATTATAGGTATATGACTTGTATGCTGTCCACTCGCTTTTTCTTTCATTTTCATTAGTAAGATAATATCGATGTTAAAAACGTGATGTTAGACACTGTTTTCTTATTAGAGAACTGTTTCGCACAGTCACCTATATAGGTGCCTGAGTGGGGAGACAGGTTTGGGAATAGCCGGGCGTGCTAAGGCTTTGAGTTATGCCTTGACTGGCATTAATTAAAATCCTCATTTAATTAAAATTCCTTCCTTGTCTAATAAGAGTAAGACGACGTGGCAGGAAAGGGAAGTGAAGACTCAAAGGGTGTCCCAAAAGCGTACGACAGCCTTGACAAGTAAGGATCACTAACGTGTTAATTAAAACTTGCTTTATTCGCTTTTTTACCCGCTTCCTACGATTATCTTGTACATCTTCAAGAGTATTACACTCAGCAGTTCATCATTCTGATGATTTATTCATTTAGACGTTGATAATTGATAAGAATTCTGGCGTTCGGGAAAAGGGAATTTGCTACCCACTCGAGGATTGATACACCTTTAAGAAATTTCGGCACAATACATCGATATATCTGAGCGGAAATATAGTTTGATTGATATTTTTTCAACAGCCCCACGAGCCTCGCCGACTATGGCATACTGGTAGTCGGTTATCGGGACTGAGGTCATAACTGACTACCAATCTGACCAACTGACTTGGCCCTCCTCAGGGCTCCATCGCGCTTACCTACTTTGTTCATTGTTTTAAATAGATCCTGATGATGAGAG
Organism: Nesidiocoris tenuis; assembly: GCA_036186465.1. Lineage (NCBI taxonomy): Eukaryota > Metazoa > Arthropoda > Insecta > Hemiptera > Miridae > Nesidiocoris > Nesidiocoris tenuis. The sequence goes on from AP028917.1 coordinate 8,827,962, forward strand.
TGAAACCTCTCGAAACGTTGAAGAATAAACTGATGAACTAACGTTGGTGAAATTCGTGGCCCAACCCCGATTATGCCATCAACTAAACAACCTTCACGGCCGACTGTACAAAAACAAAATGACTTCCAATTCGGGTCGGTCATCTGACTTGAAGACTATGGCATACTGATTGCATACTAGGTATTGCGATGTGGTTCAATTTATTGGCAGAGATGAAAAAATGTCGTTTTACGGTGAAGATTTCAATTCCTCGTTATTCCTCGTTATGGGAGTAGAAACGAGCAATAATTTCAATATCGCGTTGGCGGAATTGTTTATTTTATTTCTGCGTTCATCTGTTTATTATTTTTCAATGTTCAATCGTTGTAATTATAAATAAAGCCGCAAGATAAAATACACCTAGAAAATTTTTCTTTTAAAGTTGTTCGTTGTTCAAAAATGGCAACCGGAGCTGAGAAACTTGCTGTAATAGCGAAGGAATTGCAGTGCAAAGGAAGCACCGCAGAAAACTAAGGCCACCAATCACAATTAATCTGAGAGAGTGAAAAATTACCACCGAGCTCAACGTCTGCGCGGCACGATAATAAATAATAGGGACTTCTGCTGCTTCTGCTTCTTTTTCAAATGATACATCATCACTGTGATAATATCATGCTCCATCGAGCAGTTCTCTCTTTCTCCGCCTGATACTGATTCAATTAATGAAACAATTCTGCACGCTCTGATTCCATTTACAAAGGTATAAAATAATGAGGTACAACTTTTCTACTATTTATACAAATGTTTTTATCATGGCTATGGGCTCTCGTTCTCGGGTATGTCAATCGGGGACCTGGATGCTATATGTAACTTTTTCTTATCATTTACTCGAACCGTATTTCTTCATTCAGGCGATAGGTACCAAAGAATTAAGTTGAGTATTTTTTGTATTCAGGTGTAAAATCGAATGTTACCAATTGCATGTTATAAACCATAATGTGCGGCCATCAAAGCCGAGAAATTTGCATTCAATTAGGCGGATGCGCTAGTAAATATGCAGAACTCGTGCAATCTTCGCCTTTTACAGCTGTTGTATACGAGAAGTTGTAATATTTACGGCACCGTAAACCGAGGGCGTGGTCGGTGAAGATGAAGTTACCATTGAAGTCAAATAGTTTGTTTCTGTGGACCTTCCTGATTAGTTCTATTTTTTGAACGCTCTGGTATGCCAAACAATAAACTTCTCCCCGGCTCGAGCCATGATAGAGCCATTTTTAGGCTTGGACTCATTTTAGTTCGAGAATTTTTCGAGTTCTCGATTTATTTAGTTGCAAGATCGGTAACCAACGATCAATTTTTGAAACTCGTAGTAAAGTCGATCGGTCCTACTCACAGAAGGTATATTGGCACTTTTTTAGTTTTCATTTCATATTTTCCGGCCGCAAAAACAAACCGATTTTGCGGAATTCCGGTTCAAAACGGTGAAAGGTGAGTCCGATTTTTGATTTTCGGACAATTCCAATACTTACGTTTACTTCGTAAATATGGGAGTAAAAAAAAACCGTCAAAGCCGATCGAAAGTATACTTGGTGGTATAAACTTGGGTAAACGTTCGTGAAAGATTATGATCCTCAGGTCCATTGAACGTCTGCCGTCAGTTTCGCATCGAATTTTCAACCTTGGTGAGGGGGATCGAAATTTATTATGTTTGACAAATCCACATTTTGTTTGACAGACTTCAAAGACGATCAAAGCATATTTCGATCCTTCAGCCGACGAACCAGAGGCAGACGCCGACAGATCCCTTTCGACAGATCAGGGAACGTCTAAACTCCGCCTTATTCGGCCTGTCAACAATAATGAACAGATTGTCATCGTAGGACTCGCGATTCATTAGACACAGATGTCATTGCTTGGCTAGACTTCAACCTACGAATCAGCCATCAATTCTATGCATTATCTGCATAGAGCCGTCAATCTCACCATTAGAGGCCATACTGGGAAACCAACAATGGGACAATGGTTTACTAGTGTCTCGATTTCCACGGGAATCCACATCCACGGCTTTCCAAATGACGTAGGATCTTCGCACGTTGGTAGGGGAAAGTGACCTAATATGAGATACTTTTTTTCAGAAGGCGCTAATGACCACTTGAATGCAATAAAAAAAAATCAGTTTTTGGTTTAATTTGTCCATTAACATTCCCTTTTAAAAATATTTATTCAAATTTCAACCAATCGTTATTCAGATGCTTGAAAAAATCAATTTTTCGAAATCAGTCCAGCTTGTTCGATTGGGCAACAGGTTGCCTAATATGAGATACATGCTGTTCCTAAAATGAGACAGTCTCATATTAGGACTTCCTTTGTTAGGAATAATGAAAATCAAGATTTTGTTAGAGATTTCATTCATATAAAGGTACAAAATGAATTTCTGACTTACAATCAATACTATATAGGGTTAAGATCCGTACCAATATAATATCCTTGGAAAATGTTTCAAGTAATGGCCTTACAAAATTACAAAAAATACTGTCAGCTTTCAAAATTAGGTTAACAATCTTTGGCTGAGATTTATATGAAATCTTCAGAAATAAGGCAATCTTCAGTCTTCAAAAATTTAGTAACCATTAGGTTGACCATGAGGTTGAAGGGTTTACGTAATTTTTGGGTCTGAGACTGACCAGAGAAACCAGTGGTGCGTAGGTAACACACAATACTTCCATATTTTGAAACGTAAAATTGGGACACGATTTGATCATATTTTGACTGCTTTTAAGGGTGTTTAGGCCAAAAATATCGAAAAATTCACTATTAAAATTTTAAAATTCGCTCAAAATGAAAAACCGCCACATTTTTGGAATGTAAAAAATATCCACATATTCTGCACGGTAAAAGAAAGATTTTAAGACCAAGAACGCTCAAATCGGTTCATTTTGGTGGCCGGAAAAAAATAAAATAGAAAACACTAAAAACGCAAATATATCGGAAGTACTGTGCGTTATCCAAATTTCGATTAAACAGGGTGTTAGGTCTTGCCGATACAAACATTTCAGTTCAAGAAATTTGAAAAAAGGTTGAGAATTGAGGGAGTTATGGTCATTTTTGTAAATGACCACAGACGGACAGACGGACTAACGGACTAACGGACACACGGACTAACGGACTAACGGACACACGGACACACGGACACACAGACACTTGTTCAGGAAGTGATTCTGAGTAAATGTGTATAAGAAAAAGTTTTTTCTGAAGCTCCGTTCCGATTCTCGATTTTAGGACGATCACAATACTTCCATTTACTCTGTAAATATGGAAGTAAAAATGCACACAATGTAAAAAACAAGAAAGTTTCAAATCAAAAATGTTCCCTCAAAAAAAAAAAAAAGAAAAAACAATACGAAAAAAGTTTTGCAAAATAAAATGAAAAATATCTGCAGGTAAAGTGATTGCTTATTTGCTCCAGGTTTTCCTCTTTGTTGGAGCCATCTGAGACGACGAGGTTTTGATTTAAAATAAGAAATTCGCTTATTTATCCCTAATATGAGATATCTCATATTGGGGCACTTGTAGTGTCTTATAATAGGCAGTTTGCCCTTGATCATTGATATTTTATATAGACTCTAGAAAAGCAAGATAAGAAAAAAACTAAAATGAGGGATGGAAACTACATTAAATTTCCAACATTTTCCACTAGTTTAGTTTTAAGAAAATACGTATCTTGTCGGTGTCAAATCGATGCAAAAACTGATTCAAAAAATTTCACTTCACACGCTGGCCACCTTATCGCAAACTGAGGCCCCCACAGAGATGGAGTTGGGTGATTCAGCCATTCCTCCACTCAAGGACATCCTTAGGTATAAGTTTATGGAAAAATCGCTCGAGAATAGCACCATGCAGAGGCTGTAGAGCGCTGTCTCATATTAGGCATGTATCTCGGATTAGGTCACTTTCCCCTAGTATCCATCTGAGAGAAGATTGATGGACATTAGGGACGCTCAATTCATTTTTGGACACATTTTTGCTAAATGGATTTTTGGACTCTAAAATCAACCCAAACGATATTTTTCACTTAAACACCCTCAAAAGCATTCAAACATTTTGAAATGCTGAAATTGTGACACAATTTGATCATATTCAATAAGATCAAACTGTATCAAAATTTCACGTTTCAAAACATGGAATTATTGTGTGTTATCTACGCCCCACTGGTTTAAATTCCTCAAACTGGAATGTTCGTCTTGTCAAGACCTAACACCCAGTTTAATTGGAATTTAATTAACTCACAGTACTTCCGATATATTTGCATTTTTAGTGTTTTCTATTTTATTTTTTTTCCTACTATTTGAGCGTTCTTGGTATGAAACCCTTAAAAATTACCTTGCAGGATAGGTGGATATTTTTTATAATATAAAATTGGAATATTATTCCAATAACTGGACTTAGATAGATTTTCGGTGAGCATTTTAGCGATATTTTTTATCTAAATAGCCTAGAAAGTAGTCAAAATATAATCTAGTTGTCTAAAAAATTTAGGTATCAAAATGTAGAAGTATTGTGTTTTATTCAAGTTCCACTGGTTTTTGTAAGTAACGGAAGACATGGCAGTGAATAATGTTCATTCGTTGCATGATCTTCTCACAGATCAAGTGAATCGCAGGTCGATATCGTTTTATAGACCTACAAAACACCTGTGTTTCCCTCATGAGAATTGCAATTATAAACCAACGACTATTTCGCCTTGCTGCATACTTAGCGGAAAACTAAGTATTTCCAAATCGTTACAGGCGTTTCCCCGTAGGAGCTCAATATTCAAAACACATCAGCACTTGCTGAAAGTAAATGTACCAGAACAAAATGCCAGAGCGATGAATGTAAATGGGAGTTTCGGGACTGTAGTCCCTGGTATAGCCAGTGTCCACTTCCTATGGACCTCACCTCCGGTTCGGCTGAAGATTTATGGCTTGAGGAAATGTGCGGGATGATACTGATCCCGAATGGCTTGCAGGGGGATGGCCTTCTGCTTCCAGGGGGATGGGTCGATTTGGCTAACCCGAAGGAAATTACAAAGGGCGATTCCCCTGGGTAACTGTTGAACAGTGGTGTAAATCAAGAAGGGCCCGAATTTGGGTTTCGGGGAGGTTCCAACAATGCTTTAAAAAAAAAGAGGACGATTTGAGACAGAGAACCTCGCCAAAAAATTGGAGGAAACAGGCTCAGGAAATCTGTTGCAGATAATTTGAAATGACTACAAAACCATCATAACGTTCTGAAACGTCTCGAAAATCTCATAGAATTATCTCAAAAGACAAAATCTGTTGCAGGTGCTGGGTAGGAGGGATGTCGGCGGGCTGGTGGGTGTGGCCGGTTATCGTGTCTTTACTGGCGCTCACGTCGGTGGCACCCCAGCGGCCCAGCGGCTGGGGGAAGCGGCACGACCTCTACATCGCCGGCTTCTTTCCCTACGCACGATCCGTTCCAGAGTCGGCCATCGGGCGCGGGGTCATGCCGGCCGTCAAGCTTGCCCTCGACCATATCAACGACTCCCCCACCGTCCTCAGGAACTACCGGCTTCACATGTGGTGGAACGACACTCAGGTATGCAAACATTTTTTCCTTCAAATTTCAGATTTAGGTATTCCTGTTCTTTTTTGGTTCATTTTTCTATAGAAATGAACCTTTGTAATCGGTCAGGAAAAAAAAAATTTTAACACCCCCTGAAAATTTGTTGGTTGACGTTTCAAGGGGTGTAAAATCCGAATCTGCAATAAAAATTTTTTGTCCGTCCGCCGTCCGCCGTACGCCGTCCGCCGTACGCCGTCCGCCGTACGCCGTCCGCCGTCCGGGGTTTTTCAGGGGGAAGGAGTTATCGAAAAATTTTGAAATTTTTACCAAAAATCAAGTTCCGTATCTAGTTGGTCCTAACGTCTCGGCAGAACCCTACCTTAATTTTAAGGCCAGTAAAACAGCTGTTGAAGTGGGAAAAAATTCGTGTTTTTCTGGAAATTTAAAACATAGGCATGTGACGCATCATTTTCTATAGATTTTTCTATGCTGAATCGAATGAGACCATCGCCACGCCGGTAGCTTCAACCGTTTAGGAGTTATTGCAGTTTTAGTGAGGCATTTTTGAGTTTTTGAAAATTTCTACAATTCTTAATAACTCGAAAACGACTAGAGCCACAAAAATCGTTTTCCACTCGTTGGAATGCCCACAAAAACTTCTGTCCTCCCGATATCTTCAATTTAAAGAATCTAGTCGCATTACACAAATCAGCAAAATAACAATCGGATAAATTTGAGAATTTGGCCTCGGCTCTTAGATACGGTTGATTGATCTACTTACGACCACTAGCCTATTACAACAACAAGGTGACGCACTCACACTACGACCAGTTGCGCTTGGCAACATAAGAACGAGACAGGCTTTAACAAAGGTTCTGAGGCATTCTCAGAGGCATTCTGAGGCAACGTTTTTCTAAATCCCCATCTAAAATATCTACCAATTTAAACTGAAATTCTAGAATAATAACAACTATATTCCGTGTTTAAGGAGAACCTATATATCGTAAGATTTGTCTTTGCAATCGAAAAATGAACCCCTGTGCAAAATTTGCAGAGTTCTTCGGATATACCGAAAACTGATGTGCACATGCCACTGATCTACTTAGCAGCGTTTTTGTTCTTCGGCTCGAGAGTGTATCCACAGGTATGCGGCAAGAATTGAAAACTATGTCAACCCCTCGTTCCACCTGGTAGGTATAAAATAGAATACGCCTTTTCACCAATATCTGATAGGTAAATGGGGAGGAAAAGCTGCCCGATACGCCAAGGCTTCTGACACTTGTTGACGAAGTCTGCCCTCCTTGAATGCCTACGGTTCATCATAGCGTCAGGTTTTTTCCCCAACGCTCGACAGGCCAGAAGGGCAAGGGCGAGAATTGACTTGGAAGTAGAAGGCCAAAGGATGTGGAAGGGCTGATACTTAACCTTCCCAACAGCTTTAGGTCACGCTTTACTCGCTCCACTGTCTAGGTCACAGATCCTTTCCGTCAAACTTGGCCTACCTTGATCGCGCTCCATTTATCAAGTGTTCATGTCTACCGCTGAGCTTCCGGCGAGGGAAATTCCCCCGAAAACGAGAAATTCGACGAACAAAGTAAACCAGTGGTGCGTAGATAACACACAATACTTCCATATTTTGAAACGTACATATTTGAACAAAATTGATCATATTTTGACTGTTTTTAAGGGTGTTTAGGTCGAAAATATCAAAAAATTCAGTATTAAAATTTTAAAATTCGCCCAAAATAAAAAAACGCCACATTTTCGGAATGTAAAAAATATCCACATATTCTGCAAGGTAAAACAAAGATTTTAAGACCAAGAACGCTCAAATCGGTTCATTTGTGCGGCCGGAAAAAAATAAAATAGAAAACACTAAAAATGCAAATATCTCGGAAGTACTGTGCGTTATTCAAATTCCGATTAAACAGGGTGTTAGGTCTTGCCGAGACGAACATTTCAGTTCAAGAAATTTGAAAAAAGGTTGAGGAATGAGGGAGTTATGGCCATTTTTGTAAATGACCACAGACGGACAGACGGACAGACGGACAGACGGACAGACGGACACACGGACACACGGACACACAGACACTTGTTCAGGAAGTGATTCTGAGTAAATGTGTATAAGAAAAAGTTTTTTCTGAAGCTCCGTTCCGATTCTCGATTTTAGGACGATCACAATACTTCCATTTACTCTGTAAATATGGAAGTAAAAATCCCTCGCCTCATTCGCCCCAGTTTAAAACCGGTGGTGCGTCGATAACACACAATGCTTCAATATTTTGACAAGTAAATTTTTGAACCAAAGCAATTTGATTGTGGCTAATGTGGTGGCTACAATGATAAAAAATGCTCTATGCAAATTTTAAAACCCCTCTAAAATCAAACACGCGGAATATAAAAAATATCACACGACAGACCGACACGACGGACAGACCAGCGTCAGACCACAGACCCTATTCTCTGAATGGCTGATGCTATGGATATGCTCTCTTTTGCGCACCTGCATCAATGTTTGCTGTTATTCATCTATGGAACCTTATTTCCGAGAACAGTATTGTTATCAATGAATTTGCACGTAAAAATTAACAAAGAATCGGTCTGTCCAGACGGTCTGTGGTCTGTACGTCGAGTCGGTCTGTCGTGTGATACGGGCTTTACTCTAATAGATTTTGTGCTGCTGGACCGATTTAAACCACTCCCGAAATTATAGCTAAAAATATTTAGCTATAATCTTCCGATTTTTGACGTTTTGAGAGGTAGAATAAATTGAGGTCAAATCCTAACAAATAAAGAACGTTTGATACCTTGCACCTTTTTTCTTTGACAAACCCATGGATCAAACCATGGACTGTATTGAAAATTGGTAGGATTGGAAAATTCAATCACTGCCGCAATGCCTTCAGGCTTTAATTAAATCGTTATAATGTTATATTATAATATTGTCCAATTGGATTCTAGAGGCCTGTTCCCGTCAAATTGCCCAAGCCACTCCTCTTACTGGTCCTATTACGCAGGTAGATACCGTTTAATTCCGTCCCGGTGGTTTACCCACCCCCGCCTTCTTGATCAGCTTGGCCTGGTCGTCATAAGGCCATTAACCAGGTCATCGGCACCGCTAACAACTGCCATAGTTTGGGTTAGGAACAGTTTGGGGCCATAGGATTGTAGATTGTTAATTTGGAGATTGTCCGCCAGAGAGCAGGAGTTAATTAGACACGAACCATGGAGCAATAAACTGCCTAATTTTCCGCGATCTCGAACGTAAACTGGATTCTGAATGAAAACTAACATCACCCGAAAAACAACCTCTGAGTGTACCTGATGACCTGCTGCTCCCAAAAGGGAGGGTTTTCCCAGAATCAAATTTCAACCTTTACAACATTCACGGTGACATGACATTTTTTATGGTGTGCGCCATTTTCTATGTGCAGGCTTTGAAGTGTGAAGTGGCAAATTTTTCAATTGTCAAACTTTGAAGATCTTTTGGGAGCCGGGCGGGTGAACCGATTTCTCGTCATATGCGCCGTTCTTGAGGTATACAAAAAAAACTTGACGAAGATTCAATAGAAGTTGAAAAAAAAACTTTTCATATGCACCCATAAATAGGTTATTTAAAATAGCCCTTGAAAATTTGGTTTCAGGAAAAATGTAAGGCAATGAATATTCCGACTGTCGTATATAGATAAATGTTCAAATGTTGAGAAAATATTCAAATGCCTAAGTAGGCGAATATCTATCTTTTCGATTGATTTCTGTATTTTGACGAAGGCCAAAGATTTTTTGGCAAGGAGAGGCATTTATTCTACACTCAAAAGTTGCGAGCAATTTAAAGTTCCAGGTTCCAAAATTGAACGATATCATTTTTATTCGACTGAAATATTTTTATCGCTCAAAACCCGAACTGCAGTAGAAGAACCCCATGTTCTAACTGGTTCACCGCGGGTACGGTAAAACCTCCTATTTTCTGCTTCTTCTCATACGCGATCTGACGTACGTTAGGCATAATAAATTAAAAAGTCTGCTTTATATTCATGGAACATTCTTCCGGCCTCCGTGATACACGGTTATTACATTTTTTGTCGTCCGGTGGGAGTTGCGCATCTCTTCTCAGTCAAGCCATTGTAACTTCTTTCGTACATTACGCCATCCTGCAAACCCGGTCAAACTGTCGTTTTACTAGAAATTCGATGGTCGCTTACTTTTTGCCTCAAATGCAGGCAAAATATAGTTTAATTGTGTCGAAAATTTACGAATAAAACTATGGAAGTTTTGCGTGTCATTTACGCACCACTGGTTATTTCGTTCCATAGTTCGTTTGTTCATTATTTCATTTGTTCGTCCGTTCGATTGTTCGTCAGTTTGTATGTCCTTCTATTCGTCAGTTCCTCTGTTTACTGATCCATTAGTTTTTTTTTTTTCGTCTATTCGAAAAGATTTTCGAGCCATATGTCCAGGAACATTTATATAGTGAAGACCGGTCGGTGAATGGAACTCAATTTCAATTTCGGACTACACAGGGACGCACAGTCTTGAATAGACTAGCCTAGACATGAATAGGCTGCGAACTGTCCTATGCAAAGGTCATTATGCGAGTTTGTTGAACATATTAGACATAACGTGGCTCTCGACTCGACCGCATTCAACTCAAAGCCGCCCGGCAAAGGACCGCCTTGATTAAGGCGAGCTAATGCCGCGTACGGTCCGTTTGATATCTGCTGACAGTCGTATTGACAGAGCAAACCTATTCCAACACGCAATACATTGGCAGACCAAAGGGGTACAAGGAATTTCCAAAGAGAGGCAGGTAATCCGAGAGGTAAAGTCCATGATGGATATACATCAGGGTCAGAAACCGGACGTGAACAGGATTGAGAAAGCCTTTCATGCCCAGACGGACTTGCCTCATCTCCTGGTATATGTGTACGCTAGGTAACGATTCTCATTCTGATTAGACCGTCTGCTATGGCAAGCCCTTCCTATTCGCCATACTGATACCGCTCCAAACAGCTTTACCTGTGAGCTTATTCTCGAAGTTGGGTCGCTGATGGTGATGGCAGACCCGTAGTGATGAACCCGAATCGATGGGTTTAACGGCATTGTAGATCGCCGTCTCAAAAAGTTCTTGAACAGCTACTACCGTGGATTTCCCTCATTAAGTGAGTCTGTGAGCCTTGAGAATCCCCTTAAAATTCGCTGTCTCAAAAAAGTCTATGAATTTTCTGACGTTTTTCATAAGTCATTGCATTATTTTGCTGTTCTTACTTCCATATATCCGAAGTGAATGGAAAATGGAAGTATTTTAATTGTCCTAAAATCGAAAATCGCATCGGAGCTTCAGAAAAAATTTCAGTTGTACCTACACTTTTACTCAGAATCACTTATCAGTGAACAAGACTTGTTGAACAGAATCACCGTGTCTAGGGTCTGTGGCCGTTTACAAACCAGTGTTGCACAGATAATACACAATGCTTCCATATTTAATCACCCTGTTTAACCGAAAGTTGAATTACTCTTTTTTTTGCCACAAAACTGAATCGATTTGAGAGATCTTGGTCTTAAAATCTTTGTTTAACTTTGCGGAACATGTGGATATTTTCATATTCTGATAACTAGGCATGTTTTGATTTTAGATAAGTTTCAAAATTCGCATAGTGAGTGTCTCGAATTTTTTGAGCCAAAAAGCCTCCTAAAAGTAGCCAGAATATAATTTAGAAGCCGATACCTGCGAATTTCGGTTTAGTTACCATCAACAATACTGAACAATTATCCAAATTGCCGTCAACCTTCGTCCATTCACGTCATGTAGGTGCTATTCAAACTTGCGTGGCTCTATTTTCTCGACATCTTTTCAGAGCAAAGGCTAAGGCCTCCAAAAAGAAAATCAATGACTCGAACTAACAGAAACCAGCGGTGGGTTCTTGAAGCTGTAAAAATTGCGAAGCCCAACCATCGAAATGGGAACAGATAAAAAGCCGCCATTAGATCTAATGGGGCGATTAAAGATCCGAATCACCCCTGGGCGATTCAAAGGCCGTTAATTGTATTGGCAGAAAAAGTCAGCCCGATGGCTTTCGAAGGGTTCGAACCCTCGAAAAACGAGGTGGTTTTCTTTGGGGGGTTTTCGCCAGGGGAACCAACCGCTTGGCCGAGAATTAGTTTTCCAGTTAAATTGCTAACTTTACACATGTTTACAGGAAATATCTACCGCATTTTAGGTCCGCCGCTTAAAACAACTAATTTCAAGCATTTTGAGGTGCTGGATCAGAGGCCATTGCCTCTGCACAAAAATCCCGGATATTTTTGTGTTTATCATCACCGCAATATTGTTCGCCAATTACACCTTCCACCAGCCAAAAATTGCGGACGCATTCCCACTCGACGTCTGCGCTCCGGACGCGGCTGACGATTTCGATTAGCATAATGCGAAATACACAGCCTTATTTCCCCGAGATGGGAAAACTGATGAAAACGAGACTCCCGAGTCTCAATAACGGAAGAACGATGCGACAAATGGAAGGAAAATTACCGGCGCGGGTTATGAATTAGTCATTAGTTTCGGAACCGTCTCGTCGTTAGACAAATTAGCTTCAACATTAGCGCGCAGACGACGGGAGGCAGACAATGAAGTGAAACGGGAATACAAGAAATATACATCGACCGGAAGGAAAGAGCTGGGAGTTTTCCTTTTTTCTCGCTGGAGATATAATTCAAAACTATCGCAATCAAAACCTACAGGTTTTGTATACGAGGTCCTCAGAAACGTAAATCCCTTTTTGTCGTGCGTAATGTGACGACTGCCCCTGCTACTCTTCCAATCATATGGAAAAAATATGGGATCCTCTAGAGTTTAGGAGCTTACGTATACAAATGTTTATCAAGTACCCATGCAGAATTTGCCGCAAACGAATAATATAGGAAATCAAATTTGAAATTTCAAGTGAAATTCGTTAGCTACTCTTCAAAACGTCTAAATTAAAGTGATGTAGGTCGATCAAATCGACGGTGAAGAATTGAAACCGCGTATCTCCATTTTGTTAAGACCGCCTCTGTTCCTATGACACCCTATGTAACCACATGGAATTTCCATGACATCTCTAATGTGCACGTGCAGGTACGAAATTGGAGATACGGGGTTTTAATTCTTCACCGACGTAATATTATACGCAATCCCAGTTACTACTCGTGACATGCACAACATTATATGAGACAGGCGTCCCTCCATTTTGATTCATTGTATCCGAGAAGAAGCTACTAAGCAAATGTTTCACTTATTCAAGCCTCGCCCTTTTCGCTTTGAAATTTCCCCTCCTTTTTTTCACTCGTCACATTTTTTTTCTCGCCTATCAACTCCACTGAAACGCGGAGGATAACCATAAAATATTCAGTATGGCCCGAAGTAACATTAGCGCTCATGGTTGAAGGTTTTTCGAGAATTCTCTCATAGCAACATCCGGCCACTCTCATCAGCATATAAATCCTCAGCCGAGGATTTCCAAGTGAATAAATAACGCGTTATCTAAATATCTTTGTATGAGAATCATTTCGGAAAAGTTGAATCCGCTTGGCGGGTAAGCGGAGCCGCTTGAAATGGAATGTGAAAAATTACCCGACTTCTTAATCGGACGTTACGTTAAAAGTAAATGAGAAACTCTCCCATTGAATGGCTTAAGAGTATAGCGGTGAAAAACGACGTGAAAATGGAAAAGCAAATAATACTCGAGCGGAAAATTTCATTCCTAGTCGACCAATAATTCGTTTTCTTACGAAACAAATATAACAACATTCACTGTGCAAGGTATCGATTCTTTAACTTATTTGCAACAAAAGTTGACCTATAAGTACCTATAACATTTCTTTAATTCCCTTCCAAATGACTTCTATTCCCTTCTTGACTTTTATGATTCCTACGTCATTTCCATTTTAATACCATGGCTCGAATTTGTTTGGCGTAGGTAATCATTAGCCCGGGACTGCCCAGAATCGGCCTGATCGAACAGACCCAATATAAACTGTCGCCGACAAGAGATACTATAAACAAACATCACATATCATCGCATAAACATCTATATCGGTTTCATAAAATGAAGAATAGATACGTTAATGCGTTGACCCGTCATTCGGTTTTCATTATTGAGTATAGGTTCAACTCCCAAAATAACTGAACTCCAATTGCTACTTACGTAAACTGCGATTTGTACTATAGATGCGATCGTTAGATTGTTTGCTTATTCTTTGGCTACGAACCGTCCACCATTTCCTTCCATTAATAAATTAGCCATTCGCACGAATACCATGAAAGGGGGGGGGGGGGTAGTTCACTATTGATCATCCCTTAGTGATCGATCAGATTCAGCCGGCCCTTAGCGTTCATCGGTAAATAGGTCGGCAAATAAATGTTCCATCGATGAATACTCAGAGAGGTCGACAATAGAACCTAAACCCGAGATAGCATGACTGTTCTCCCTCTCCAACCCTTGGATTAATATTTCGCCAACCTTCGAGACGTTTACCCGGAAAGTCAAATATGTCCGATGGAGGCATTGATTTGGATAATTCAGATTGCCATTGCCTTTAGAGGCAGGGAATTCGGCTGGAAATCAATCGGTGGCATTGATTAATGGTTTCTTCTTTAGCTTGGTTCATTACAGATTCTGTTGATTGTGAGTGCAATTGTAAGCGTTGGAGAAGTGTGGACTGTGTTTCCAAGTATTAGTGTAAATATAAAATGTAAGTATAAGTGAGAGGAAGTCGGTAAGTACAAGTAAATACTTTTGGCTAATTTTCACCAACTTTTTAGTGGAGCAGGAAGAGCTAGAACCCGTTTTTTGGTTCTAAAAGTTGGTGAACATCATATTATGATGGGACAGTCGGCTTTGAACCCCAAATTTGATTATATTTTGACTACTTTCGAGGCTGTTGAGGTCAAACCTATCAAGAAACTCGCTATGCAAATGTCAAAACTCACTTATATACCTACATCAAATTATCGGAACGTAAAAAATAATCTACGTATTCTGCAAGGTAACGCTCGAATCGGTTCATTTTTGTGGGAAAAAATATATTAGAACACTGGAAGTGCTAATAAATCGAAAGTGCTGCGATTAATTCAAATTCCGGTGAAACGGGGTTAATTTTGAAAACGCACAAAACATGTTTTAACCGCAGAAATCTGCCGCTTTCAAACCAGCAAGGAATTTAGAGCTCAATTCCGCGGCATTGTCCCTCAAATCGCCTTCCCTTATTTCTTCCTCACAATGTGAGGCTCACATTCACTACAAAGATGCCGTGTATACGACCTTTATTGGAAAACTTCAACAATAGAACGAGCTTATAACCTTATCCGTACGGCCATTCTCTCTTATTGTGGCAAACTTTTTAACAATCAAGTCTTTCTGTTGTGGACATGGGAGATATTTAGTTTTTGAAATACACCAACATGCATTTGGCTATAGACGAAGACGACGTTATAGATTGTATTTTTGTTCCAATCGAATCGTTTATTAACGAGCGGACTAATTATGAGAAATTGAATCCCATAATTTAAATAAATTTGAAAAGGATTTTGACGATTCTGAAACTCGGCATTTAATCTTAGTACTGGGCTTTATATTAGTCATTATAGTAGTTTCTGATTCAGAAATTCTGAATTATCTTGACACTCACATTACTTCGCACTGTTAGTGTTTTCTATTTTATCTTTTTCCGGCTACAAAAATGAACAGCCAATTGGCCTTAAAATCTTTACCTACCTTGCAGAATATGCAGATCTTTTTTATATTCCGATAACTTGCGTATTTTGATTTTAGGCGGCAAATCCATATCTACAGGTTTGCGCTCAGTGCGCATGCGCAGAACCGGTTTAAGCTGCATTGGAACGCGCTCAGCAAAGTAGACTTGAAAATTCCAACCCCCTCCCTTAGTTCATTCCAGCAAGTTGACGAGGACAGTAAGCATTTTTCAGTAACACACAGGGACAACGCTCACGTCATATCGAGCTCAACGGGCTGGAAAAAATGAAGGAATTCGCAAGAATTGACGCCCTTTTTTTGGGTCATAAAACAATTGTCGTAAATCGAGACGGCAAACGACTTCTGCCGGGTATCGTATTCATTCCCATAGGTGAAATACCAATTTTTCGAAACGGCGCACTATAATTCACGTATATGCTTTTGGGAAAAACGTTGACGGAAAAGCCAGCTCCGCTTTTCACCTGTTCAACTTTTTCGCATTCCGTTTGGTCGTGAACAATTTTGGGGGAAAACTCCGATGCACAGAGGAAGGAAAGGGGCACTCGCAATTTATTCTTCCTCTCCATTCCCCTCGTATATATCGTAGCAGACGAAGGGCAGTCCCGGTTCGGCACTCGTCGTAACTCGCTTACGGCCAACAAATTGATGCTTTCAAACTCGAAAAGAGGTCCCCCCCGTTCGGTTCTGTTCTCTGTGCCTCGGAGAGCTTAACTTTTTTCCAACCCCTGCCGGTAGAGCGGGGGTTTCACCCCGCGGCAAAGTGGGGTTTCCTATCGTGTTCGCATATTTCCATGCCAGCATTTCCATTTCGTCAATGTTTTCCGCTAGCGACAGAAAGAAACGCATTTATCTTCTCGAGTTTCTTTGGCCCTTTCGTCGGGGAAGTCTTTTCACGAATTGTTTCTTCCCTTTTAAGAGAGTAACTATTTTCTTCCACCCGATTATTCAAAGTCGATTCGAGTGATGTCAAATATGAAATTGTTTTTCGGAAATTCGACTGCTCGATTGGACAGAGAGTTTTCTGTTCAGTGATGTTCTCTCGATGTCTTTTTTTTGGGGTTCGAGGAGTTCTTTTTATCGAGTCAAATTGAATAGACTCTGAAGAACGGCTCGAAGTAACGCATCGATTGGGAAACATGTTGTCTTCAGTTTTCCGGGTTTCATGACTCCGACGAAGTTGTGACGCCAGCGGCTTAAAGCTTCCGGCCGGGAAACGATTCTCGGTACCTACTTCCGACTGGCAAATATTTACTTTGCCGTGATTAAGACAAAACGCGTTGACGAACGTAGCCATGAGGGGGGGGGGGGAGAAATTTACATAGCACACAATGTTTACACGACGTTCAATTCATTCGGTCGTCGGTAGTTGGTGGTTAAAGCCTCAGAAACCGAGCAATTAAGAGTGGAAACTCGGCTGGTGGGAGTTGAATTGAAGTGGCAGGGGACTATCCGACCATCGGATTGGGCGGCAGCTGCGGGAGCCGTAGGTGCGTTCGGCGATGCCATTCTGCGCAGGGGTGTACGGTAGGTGGTCTACGAGTAAACCGGAATTAACATATTAGAGTAAGACCTCGCGGTGGAAAAGGAGCCCCAAGAGGCAAACGGGACGTCGGAGACGGGTTCGGCTGAGTATTGTGAATACATTTGCCTCGGTAATGAAAGAGAACGCGGTTAAAAGGAGTAGTCGGCTGGCATTAGCAAGTGAGGCGAGTTTGTTTCTATTGCAGGTCTCGAGGTTGATTCGCTTTTGAAGAGAAAGCCGTCTAACGGGCTAAGCAGCTGTCGTGGATAAATAATAGAACCGATGAATAGAGTGCGCTAGATTGGTTACAACGAATTTCACTTCACAAAAGCCTCGCGAATTCATTGCCTAATGCATTAAGTCTGTAGTTGATATTTCGCTCTCAGTTTTGAAAATATCAACCGGGGAAATTAACGATGATGTCGGCCAGAAGTCAGCCTACATCAGTTAAGTATGATGAGCCCTGAACAAAGAGCGCCATTTGCACCAGCTTTATGCCAGTGAAGTTGGGCCCGGCTATATCAATTCGATAAGCTTCAAGTAGGAAGGTTCTGTTGTTGAACTTTATAACATGTACATAAACAGCCCTAACCAGCCCATTCAATGTTGTATGAATTTTATGCTTAACTTCGAATGGACTGCACCTACTTTCAACAAAATATAACGGACTCTTACCTTGTTGCCTGGATCTTTAAATACACAGAGTACTCACAATAATAATTATATTATTGTACAATTATTGTATGTACTAAAATGTATGTATATCGGTTTTTACTCTTCGATTCAGAAGTATGCTGATGAAAAAGTAGTCGGATAAAAAAATTTATGAGGATAAAATCAAATTTTCGAGTACATTTTCAGATTTCAGTATCAGCAGACACAATTTGATATTAAACGAGCATCTGCCCCGCTGTGTTGAACGATACCGGCTTGTTATTAGCTGCCGCTTCCTCCATAAACGAGTTATGCGACCCGTATAGAAAGCTTCCAAACCCGGCCAAGTGCTTGAAAGCCCCCAATATCGTAAATAGCCTGGCAACATCTGGGACCTTGGCTAGCAATGTAGCTCGGTAACCGGTCCCCGTCTTTCATACGCAAAAGAGAAACCACCGACTTTGCAGAAATGAAATGACCGTCCATATAATAACGAGATTCCAGAAAAAACGGCTTTTTCACTCCCATATTCCCTCGGGATTCATCCACTTTATCAGTATGGGAGCTGGCATATTGATAGCACCTCTGTAAATCAGCATACGGTAGAGAGGAAAGCCGTTCAAATGATTTAGTGAGCAATCGAAAAGTTCAATCGGAATTCGCTATTAACATTCAATTTTTTGGACAGTTTTTCCTACAACTTTGTGAATTCTGAAGTTATATTTTTCACCTCCCATGTCAGGAAGTGGCAGTGTATCACTCCTGTAATCTCGGGTATGAAAACGATAGGCCGTTCTCGGACAGACCGATATCACTGCGGTTGAAGGGCTGGACGGGCCTGGACTTCCATCAATCAACGGCTCCGTTCATCCCACGGCCGAAGGAAAAGCCTCCGAATTTCGACGAGGGTCGCCGGGGCGAAATCAGCGTGAAATAGGCACCGCGGGGACCTTCGGTTTGTAGCCGCAGGGGCTTTACACCGACTTTACCTGACAACATGTGTCGCTGCGTTATTAATCGTCCCAAAATGGACCTCTTTGGCCGTAAGGCATTGGAATGGCGATTGCCGGTGATCGACACGAAACTTTTGGATTCATGCGAATGGAATATTTCATCGTGGCTTTGAGAGTGGCTCAGTTCTGATGGGATTGTTCGAACAATTGTTTTGAGACAAGGCTCCCTTTCCACTCCAGGTACCTTAGAACTAATGGTTCCTATAGGTAGTGGTTTCTAGGGGCCAAAACATTCTGACGATTGCTGGGTAAATTTTCTTTTTCTGGTAATCATTTCAAATCGTCTGCAAGTTTCTAAGACTTCATAATTTATTCTGGGGGATAAACTCGATAGATTGCAGTTCTGGAACTTGAACGTTTTTGAACGTTCATGGAAAGCCTTGAAAGTCCTAGTTGCTCTTAAAAGTGAAAGTTCTTGAATATTCTGGACATGCCTAGAATATCTTTGGAAGTTCCTGAAAGGTCTCGAGTAATCTTGTGGGTTTCTGTATGTTCTTGAAAGTTCTTGAGTGCTGCTGAATACTCTTGAGAGCTCTTGAAAGTTCTTAAATTTTCCTGAAAGTCCTTGCAAGCTTTTGACTAATGCTCGACTGGCGCCTTCACATTGAAATTTCTCGAACACACCAAAGTTGAAAATTTCGTTAATTTCGTTAATCCGATTCCGGTTCAGGTCTCTGCTCAAGAATAACGCCATTCGAATCAATAGGCTCAATTCAATCCCAGTAGCAATCACTGGTAACAAGTTACCTTTAATGAATTAGGAATACATTAATTTGGCCGGTTACCCTGTCAAACGACGCATCTGATTGCCCTTCATGCTGAAAGTCCACTTTGAGAAACCTGTCAGAAAGGAAGACTTTGATTTACTGGATAGGATAGGTACCCCGAAAAATGTTTTTTCAACTCTACGTTAAAACCGAACTGGAATGCAATCAACGATAGCGCAACAAATCTTCGAAAACGTCAAAAACTGATTGGCACACCATCTGATCAACTGGCCCAATCTCCGGTTGCGTAGCGGGCCGAAGAGCTAAAAAAGAATTGGAAAAAGTTAACTTTTGACAGGAGAAATATATTCGACGAATACATTTCGTTCGTTCGGGAAAATAAATAAATTGATCATCGTTGATTTCCATACGTTTGCGCAGGTGTGAAACTCGGTATTACTAAGAATGCCATTGACATTAGACAATTTACGGATACATACCAATATTATGTTTCCTTAACCTGATATTAAACCAGTGGTATGTAGATAACACACAATTCTTCCATATTTTAATACGTAGTTTTTCGACACGATTTGATTAAATTTTGCACTCTTTTCCATTTTAAATATTTATGCACTCAGATACGAAGACAATGCTCGATTTTTTCTTGCATTTTTTAGATAGTTTCCGCGGTTTTCGAAACCATTCATTATCACATTATAGAAACCAGCTCGAAAAATGAGATTCAGAATATTTCCATCATGTTTCACACCAAGTAAAAATAGAAAACAGCAAAACGAAACAAAAACAGCGTGTTTTGAACCTAAACAGGCGAGATGGCGTGATCGCAGGTAAAACAAGTCATCGCTCTTCTCCCCTTCCGTTTTGTCAGTTTTAACTCGGTTTCTTATCACTTCTCACACGTTCAAATGGATTTACTCCCTAGCTGATTGGGTGTGAAATGTTTCAGCATTTTCTCACGAAAGACAATGATGATTGATGGTGTAAATGGTTTACTAGCCTCAGGTCCGGTTTATCAATTTTTCAAAGCTAGATTTATCCAAGGAAGCTGATTCTAAGAAATGTTTGGTATGAAGGTCAATGAGAATACCTATGTCCTAGGTGAAATGTAGTACAATCGTCTTTGGTAACTCTAGGTTTAAACGAATTGATAAACCGGCCCTCGATGGGCGGTTTTAATTTTTCTTGTAACTTTGTTTCAGGTATTTGAAATTTCTTTTTAATTGTTACAGGTGAGTACATCCCATGACTTCAAACAGATTTATGAAATTCCGACCTATTGGCAGACTGTAAGTAACAATGTGAATCACATCGGTCTTTACGAAAGACTGTCTAATGAAATTATACATTAAGATGTATTCAATCATTTATCTGCTTTCATTGAGTAATTCAAACTAATTTTGCAGTTTGGCTCTGATACGTAAGAACCTTTGGAAATGAGAACCTATGGGGGAAATTGGACGAGAAAAGGGTTATAACCGAGAGCAAATATGAGCCCGTAAGACTTAGTCGGCTTAATGAGACCCGACAGACCGTACTTACAGTCAATAAGGATAGGTTGGGGCTGAGGGGCTTAACCCAAATACGTATACATGCAGAGACCGTTGGCGGGTTTTAACGTCACTTCAAGGTTCGACCCTACGGTCAAGGTGATACGTTACGTTGGGTCGTATTACCATGCATTATGCCGGTGAACGAAATGGCCAGGGGTACCCTACATTTTGACAGTGGAGACATATCGGCCGACAGTTTGTGACGGACCGGGTCAATTAGGAATTCATTAAATGGCAAAATACTGCCACAGTGGTGTCACAAAACTTGGAGGAAATTGGGATTCGGGTGTTGAAAATCTGGACCTTAGAATGCTGTTGACACGCGGCGAAAATATAGATAAAATAAAATATTCTTGTTCTTCACAGCTACCGTATAAATGGCTGTTACAATGGTTTATAATACGCCAAAATTGTTCGAGCAGGTGGACCACGGTGGGCTCGTTAAATAAACCGTTTGATACAAGCAATATTTTTACCGAGAAGGCCTCTCCTCATCTGCTGTAGGTTCATAAAAAAGTCGATGCCGGCCCATTTCCCTCTCTCGACGCACTTTATCCTCTGTCTACGCCTCCATCTCTTGTCCACGGATGGAGAGTTTGGTTAATCTACAAAAAAAAAAAAGAAAAGCGGAAGAGGTTGCACTGGAAAAAGTAACTTCTTTTCGTCGGGCGCCGGGTTTCACTTTTTAATAAAACTCTTCTCGCAGTTTTAAAGTTATTGCTTTGATCCTCTAGTTCACAAAAGTTGGCGACCCTAAATCCAAAATGAAAACACTGTTTTCCCCCGGCATCCGCTTATGAATACATTACCACACCGTAAAAGATGAACGGAATGTATGGGGCTCTCTGGCGGCCTTTTTACTCTGCGCGTACGCTATCCGCAACATCCATCACTTTCACCAATACAGGATTCGCTAGCATAGGATGATTGATGCTCGATGGCGATGTGTTAGTAAGTATGCGCAGCCGTCGGCCAGGCCTACCAATGCCTGAGATTCGGTTTTCCAGGCTTATCGGAGGTCCTTTCATTGGTGGGCTTGCATAAAGGAGAAAAGATGATGAAGAGCGTGCGGAGAATATCTGAAAGAGAGTCGAATAATGGGACTTTTCCATACCACCTTAACACAAAGAACTTCTGCTGCAAGGATTTACTGAAATAAATCTTGTAGGTTCCTCTTTTCTCATTGTTTTAAACAGGTACTGTTCAGTTTTAACAAAATTTAAATTTGACTCTAACCAATGTACAACTCCTACTAGTGACACGAATACGTCCAATTTGGGAGCTATTCCCGTGTGCACGGTATTACACCGAGTGCACAATATTTTCGAACTTTTAAAACCCGTAAAAAACAATAAGAAACTACTGAAATACAATAGAATTGAAATATGCACTGTGAATCCCATAAGCCAGCCGTCATGCCCTCAGTTTATTTTGGAAGCAATGTTAGCAATCAATTTATGATGGTTGTAGGTTTTTCTCTAAGCAAACGATGCAAACGAAGAAATTCGAATAAGCTAAATTCTAGTAGTTAAGCCAATTTTTACCGCCTTAAGCATATTTTTTTCTTCCTTTCCCCCCACAATTTGTGCTGGGAGGAATTTCAAATTTTATGGAATTCTAATACAGCACGCCAACCCAGAAATGTTTTTAGCACGACTCCCTCTTACTCCACCCTTATTTTCTTTTTGCGAAAACTCGAAGGAAATCCTCGTTGAATCCATCCTCAAAGTGAAAAACCGGAAAGTACCGTTTAATCAAATCTACCGACAGCTAAACTTTTCATCCTCATACTGTTATGGAAGTCTATGATCTAATTGGTTCCCGAGAGAAATTCAATCGGTCGGACGGATATTATTCAATATAACCTGTTTTGGCAGACTCGCTTTTCAGAATATAAATTGACTAAAACCCGATTCTCGTTTGATCACTACCTTTGGGAAATTAGTGATGGTAATATTCTTTGAGAGCTAAAGAAAACAGGATTCTACATCTCAATCCTCAGATTCGCTCAATAATTACCCCAATTACTTACCTACTATTGATACAACCCTTCCATTCATTATACGTCCTCGGAATTCGGGGATATTACATCGCCCTCAATTTATCCATACCCGAAGTACGTTTTCACTTTCCTTTTGCAAATAAGCTTCGGCCAAACATTTTTTTCGTTCACAATTTGCGTTATTTTTTATTTTTTAAGGTTGGTTACTGAACACAGCGCCCATTAAACGATCTCCATTATATGCAATACTCTCTCTACGTCTAGCAAAGGCTGATATAATCAAGGGTTAGCTATGCTAAGCTAGGAATAAAAGACTACGTACAAAGACCGTGTAATTAATGCAAATTGATCCACCCGGCGAAAGAACAAAGATGGCACAAAAGAGAAAGAAGATGGGAAACGGCTGAGGCTCCAGGCTCCATTTTAATTCTGTGTCTGCGGGTAGTTTAGTTTAGAATAAGTTGTTTTCAAGTCACGCTCGCCTACTATGAATGGACTTTAGTGCGATTTCACATTTTGACGGTAGACTAAGCAGGCAATGAAAATGTAGAGTACGAGTAAGACGTTACTTCCATATTTACAGAGTAAATGGAAGTATTGTAATCGTCCTAAAGTCGAGGATCGGAGCGGAGCTTCAGAAAAAACTTTTTTCTTACATACATTTACTCAAAATCACTTCCCGAACATTCGTCCGTCTGTCCGTGTGTCTCTCTGTGGTCATTTACAAAAATGGCCATAGATCCCTCAATTCTCAACCTTTTTCCAAATTTCTTGAATTGAAACGATTGTCTCGGCAAAGCCTAGTGCCTTGTTTAATCGGAATTTGGATAACTCACAGTACTTCCGATATATTTGCATTTTTAGTGTTTTATTTTTTATTTTTTCCGGCCAAAAAAAAAGAACCGATTTGAGCGTTCTTGGTTTTAAAATCTTAGTTTTACCTTGCAGAATACGTGGATATTGTTTATATTCCGATAACATGGCGTATTTTTATTTTAGGGAAATTTTAAATTTTGCATCGCGAGTTTTTTGATATTCTTGACCCGAACACCCTCAAAAGCAGTCAAAATATGATCAAATTGTGTCACGCTGTCACGTTTCACAGCAGAATTCACAGCAGTTACACCAGGTAAAAGCATTTTCCTCGGTTTTATGCGTACTAGCGAGGACTGGAGAGTACTGGGTACTCACACTTGTGCTTGAGCCTTGTATTTGGTACCTACCTGTATTAATACTATGTAACCTACCTAATTAGATACTTGTACTTGATACCATTGGTACACTGGTACTCAGTCTTGATACTATCACTAAGTACCTGTACTTGATACTCGCACTTGGTACTCTTATTTGATACTTGTAATTGACATTTTTACTTGATGCTCGTACTCGATACTTGTACATCACACCTGAAGTTTGCACTAGTATTGGATGTCTATGGTGGATGATCGCCCCTTAAGAATTTTGCAGTCGTAGGAGCAGGGATAGGGTCACCAGTAAAACGCAGTCTCCTGTGCCCACACTTCGACTTGAACGCAGCGCTTTTATTTGCCCTTGAAAGCCAGTATAAGTAGTTATATTTATTGCTGCAATTTTCATAAGAGCTTTATCCAAAAATCATTTGAAATAAAAAGACATAAGAGGACGACTGGTGAGTGCTACCGCGAAGAAGAGTTTTACTGACTCCACCACCTGATAGGAATCCCAACTTTTTTCCTGTTTCGTTGAACTTTAGCCCAATTATCCTCGTATTTTATTTAAACTGGCTTTCAAGAGCTCTGCAGGTTGGTAAGTTAAAAACAAAGTACAAAACTCCGATTGCCTCTGCGTGGAATAGTTGACCGGATAACAAGCCCGTTTCGAGTGTGGAACCTCGTTAGAACCTCCATGCAATCTCAAGCGGAAGATTATCCAACCAAGGGATTATAACGGGGAAATTTCAGTCTGAGAGTAGTTGAAATTCTAATGTGTCCCATACCTAGTTGTTTGATATGTACGTTTTTAAATTACCTACCATCTAACATCATGCGCATCATGATGCAAGTTACGATCGAGTATTTGATTCGCGCGAATAAGATTTGTTTTCTATGCTTCGGGTACCTACCGACGTGATTTCCACGGCGTACTTCAAAATGGGTAACCGTGGTTCGGGAAGGCAGTTGCGGCGGATTCGTTAAAATTTTCAATCCGTCCAACTCCTTTCCGTGTCACCGTTGCTCTTATTCGTCGGACTCAAACCGAACTCAATTGGATCCACCAGCATCACGAGAAGGCTCTGAGCAGATTTCCATCTCATCATTATTCCTTATGTTAGTTTGGATGATTGTTCAAGCGTTAATATGATTTTTTGAAATTCAAGTTGGAGTTGAGCTGAGAAAATATCCTGTTCTTACTGGTTATTGCATTGATTCTGGTATCTAAATACTTCGCCTTGTAGCTCAAAACAATTAAAAATTAGATAAAACCAGTGGTTTGTAGATAGCAGACAATACTTCCATTTTTAGGTACCTACGTACATTCTGATACAGTATGTTATCTACGCACCACTGGTTTTCTTAAGCTTCGATCTGATTTCAGATTTCAGGTCTCAGGACGGCGACAATACTTCCATTTCCTTCGTAAATGTGGGAGTAAAAACTGTCGGAGCTAATTGGCGTTTCTCTTTATTTCGGCTGATAAATTTGGAACATATTTCAGGGAAACATTCGTCCAGCGCTCTGCTTGTGATATCACGAGAGAGCTGTTAGTCGGGGTCTCTTGTGCAGAATGCGATCCGCGGTTTCAGCCCTGGGTTAATTCTCCCAGGGTGCGTTGCCTCTCGGAGGACCAACGTTAATTCACCTGTAATTCATGAAGGTCCGCCCTTCTGGTCGCAGACCCAGCAGCTTTAGGTTCTCCAGGCTCATTAGTCGACACCCAAACAGCGACACCAAATAGACGGGGAGGATAATACAAGACCCGAAAGCGTCGGGTTTCACAAGCTCGAGAGGTGTTTCGGCATTGTGTGCGAAAAAGGATTATTACGGCCAACCTGCGCAAGGCTTAATTAGGTGACGAGAACCTCGACCGTTGCATAAACGCATAGAGTATAGTTCCATATTTAATTAGCACGACGGAACTAGGAAGGTGGGACCCTTGAACACCTGTGTAATCACAGCTGACTAAAATTACAAAAGACTGCAGAGAGATCAGAGTGAGGATTACATTTATGCGTAGCTGAAAAGTTCGGAATTTTTCAGCGTACGTTGAAGGCCATATTGTCTTGGAAGTTGCCATGCGATAGCCCCCGATTTCTTTTGGTTCATTTTTCTATAGAAATGAACCTTTGTAATCGGTCGGGAAAAAAAAATTTTTAACACCCCCTGAAAATTTGTTGGTTTACGTTTCAAGGGGTGTAGAATCCGAATCTGCAATAAAAATTTTTTGTCCGTCCGCCGTCCGCCGTCCGCCGTCCACCGTCCGCCGTCCGCCGTACGCCGTCCGCCGTCCGGGGTTTTTCAGGGGGAAGGAGTTATCGAAAAATTTTGAAATTTTTACCAAAAATCAAGTTCCGTATCTAGTTGGTCCTAACATCTCGACAGAACCCTACCTTAATTTTAAGGCCAGTAAAACAGCTGTTGAATTGGGAAAAAATTCGTGTTTTTCTGGAAATTTGAAACATAGGCATGTGACGCATCATTTTCTATAGATTTTTCTATGCTGAATCGAATGAGACCATCGCCACGCCGGTAGCTCCAACCGTTCAGGATTTATTGCAGTTTTAGTGAGACATTTTTGAGTTTTTCAAAATTTCTACAATTCCCCCCAATTAATAACTCGAAAACTACTCGAGCCACAAAATTCGTTTTCCACTCGATGGAATCCCCACAAAAACTTCTGTCCTCCCAATATCTTCAATTTAAAGAATTTGGTCGAATTACACAAATCAGCTAAACAAAAATTGGAAAAAGTTGGGAACTCGGCATCGGTTCTTAGATACAGTTGATTGATCTACTTACGACCACTAGCCTATGACACCAACAAAGTGACGCACTCACACTAGGCCAGTTGCGATTGGCAACGTGAGAGCGAGTCAAGCTTCAACAATGGTTCTGAGGCATTCTTGACGCATTTTTAATTTAATTATTATAAATTTTATTTAATTATAAAATAATATAATATATTATAAATAATAATAATAAATAAATTTATTTAATTATTCAGATAATTTAATAATTATTATTATTCTGTTAGTTACGTAGGTAAATAAGAATAGATTAAATGATGATTTCAACAAAAATTAACGACGCGCTGCGTTGAAAAGATAGATAGGTAGGTCAAGCAAGGAGGACCAAGCAAAGAGGTTGATTATTTTTTGCCGGGTTGAAAAAACGTTTTTTCAAATCCCCATCTAGAACACCAATTTATACTGAAATTCTAGAATAATAACAACTAAATTCCGTGTTTGAGGAGAACCTATATATCGTAAGATTTGTCTTTGCAATCGAAAAATGAACCCCTGTGCAAAATTTGCAGAGTTCTTCGGCTACACCAAAAACTGATGTGCACATGCCACTGATCTACTTAGCAGCGTTTTTCAAGGACCCCCGCCTGGTATTTTGGCTATAGAAGGTAGCATGAAAAGCTCGTGCATTGCATACCCCTACGCTGCACCGACCCGATTTTTTCGGAACCAGTTCAGCAAGAACTCATCATTCAAGAAGAAATTCAGCATCTTCAGAAGAGAAGTCAACGGTAGTTTCACCCACGCGCCAAAATTCTATGATAAACCTAACCAATCGTCGTGGGTGTGGCGACTATTGGAGATGATGGTATTGCAATTGCCATTTCCCTCTCACCATAGCTGATGAGTTTTGCTGAACATGCACAGTAGGTACCCGTCGGATCGAATCTTGAATCCAGAGAAACTCACATTTACCGACCTTCATTTCATCAGCAGAGCGGCTCCCTTGATCTTATAATACTATTCATGTATTCGACCGGAATTCGCTCAACTGCAAATGATATCGTATAAATGAAGCCGTTCCGAGAATTTCTACCGAATAACGGCCCTTTCATCGTCACGATTAGCCACCGATATTACCCTCTTCAGAATAATCTCATGTTGAATGTCCACGGAGAGAAGAAATTGAGAGAATGCGTTTCGTATTCAAATCATTCCCTCGATCCGCGGTTTTAATTTGAAACCCGGTGCAACCATTTTATTGATTTTACGTCGAAAATCAGATTCACCAATGGTCTCTAATTGAAATAGCATGGCCGTAATTGACTTTACGCCTGACACCATTCCTCCCATATATCTCGTCCGGTTGAACGGACGTTTCCCCTCGCATGTTTCGCTTGACTTGCATTCGTTTATCTGCCCGGATGGGCCAAAATATTAAATTCAGTACTCTGGTTCCAATTTACGTTTTAACGAATACAGAGACAGTCTGCTCAGCCGTGGGTTTTCGCGTGGGTGTATTCATTCATTGATGGGCGAACACCTAAATTTACAGTCTTACTGGAGATAATTGAAGCTGTCTGGGCAACCAAGGCCGTCTCAACTGATCTCGGATCGGCGAATGATTTGGTATGATTACAATTCTGCTCACCATATCGTTCGTTCTTGCTGTTGTTTCCACCTATCACAGACCTTCAATAGAAACGGATTGTCGTGAAATTTGGAGAGAAATTGGCCCAACTCTGGAAGTTATCTGCGGAAATAGTCTATCATTTCTTGATCTGTTAATTCTTTGCTGGCGTTTCCCTCAATTTGTTACACTGCTCTGCTAAAAATTCCAAATCCGTGTGAAGGAGTTCACCAAAATCGGTCGTTTCCAGAGTTTGTGTTGCTCAGGGGCAGAAATCATCTTTCATCTGCCTACGTCATTGTTGCGGCAGACAAGCTTTTGAACAATCGCTAATTGATTACCAACTGTGTACGAAGCTGTCCTTCACCATCAGGAGCATTACTAGGAACTAAATATGCCACTATACTGTTGTTTACTGAACTGTAATTGATAGAGGATAAATTATACTGTTCCTCGAATTTCTGCCTAAAGCCACCCCTTTCATAGTTACGATTCACTACTGATATTACTCTCTTCGGAATAATCCGGTATCGCCACTGGAATGAGGGAAGGAATTGAATGAACGTGTTTTGTATTCAAACCATTTGTTGCCCTCATTCCACTACACCGCCTGTCCCCGGCTTTGGTGCTGCCATATTATTGATTCCATATCGGGTTCACAACAGCTGCTAATTGAACCGGCTTGGCAGTAATTGCCTATATGCGTGACACGATTTTGCTCAGGTATATGCACATAGGTATCACCCCAGTGGAACGGCCAGTTTCCCTTTGTTTTAAATCTATCCCTTAGAAATCTAAAAGGCCCCCAACTGTCCTCGATTAAAGGCACCCATTTCTTTTTCACTCGGAACTATCCCGAAAAGATAAATCATTTTATCAAGAACTGTCGGCCATAGTGCGACCTGCTGCACTGGAGGGGAAATTAATTAATCTGAGCAGAACAGCGACAGATACACGATACGACTTCGTGTTCGGTGGACTGAAAGAGATAGCGGATGAGAAGGAACAGCCGGAGGTTTTATCTAGGAGCCGCGCATGCGCATCAACGCATCTGGAGGCCATCCAAACTCTGGAGTTAGAGATTTAGGTTGTTAACGGGTACGTGGACGCCGGGAAAATCATTCCGTCCTGGTCATGCTACATTCGGTTCAATGAAAGCCAACATTTGACACGAAGTTTAAAAACTGCGATTTTTTCCCCGATTCAGCTGAATAATTTTTTCAAGTATGTACCAAAGAGGAGGTGCAGGTTCCGTTTAGATTTCGCTGCTTATTGCGAAGAACAACGATTTTCCATTCGTATGAATAGATTTACGATTTCGTACCATCGCAATTTTCATAGTGAAAGCGGACATCAAAAATTTCCCACCCGAATTCGGCAGAGAAAGCGTCGGAGAGAAGCAATGTCGTACGGGATGGGCCTATCCAAACTGTGGACTGACGGCTGAATCCTCTTTGCTGAGGCCAGCAGAAGTGGACCGGGCAAATATTGACGGAGCACGGTCAGGTATACAGAGACATCGAATCTTCTGAACCCCTTTGGAAAAGCTCCTGCAACCTTTTCCTCCTAGTCGGAACCTAGGCAATCACAGGGTGGTCTTAGGTTTGTTTTTCCTAGCTTGTTATTTTTTATATTGCAACTGAATCGAAATGGTTAAATTGCTTCAATCTTTGTTTTCCGAAAACTTTGAAGTAATTACGCGGATTTTCCATTTTATTCATTCCGTATATTCGGGAGGCAACCCCAAGATCATCAAGACTGGTCGAGACCTTCTGAAAACATTTTTTTTTTCTTTGGAACTTCGCGAAAACGGATACCGAATCGTTCAATCCTGCTCTCCCTTGACGCATAGTATGGTGCCACCAAAATCATAATCCGCGATC
The DNA here is from genome assembly GCA_036186465.1 of Nesidiocoris tenuis. Lineage (NCBI taxonomy): Eukaryota > Metazoa > Arthropoda > Insecta > Hemiptera > Miridae > Nesidiocoris > Nesidiocoris tenuis. The sequence continues at coordinate 8,858,183 of AP028917.1, forward strand.
CATGACTCAACCAAACTTAGTTGTTGTTTTTATTTTCACCTGATGGCGATCGAGATAAATTAAATTCCGAATAGCTAGTTGGATTTGGCGATGCGCAAAATCACCGTACAGTCCGATGAACAACATATCAACTGGGAGGTGTTCAAAGCAGCGAAACTCGTTAGAAAGTCCCAGGTGACCAATCATTCAGCGACCGCTCGTTTGGAAGGGAAACCGATGGACTGATGGACACGACTGGATGGAATCTGATGAAACGCCTCCCGCTCGTTATCGCTGTTAACTTGACCGTCCGAGGGATTTTGGCTTTTCTGCCTGTCCCAATTCGGTTTTCTGACACCGTCGACCGTGAAATGCCGGACGGTCGTTACCAGCACTAGGACCTGGCGTGCAATCTTGGTTGTCGGAGTGTCAGGACTGGGAACGAGTTTGAATACAGTCTGCCACTACTTGGAAACGATCTTTTGGATGAAAATTCGAATATATCGAGGAAATTTTAAGGCATTCTTTTTCCGCTATGGGTATGAAAAACTGTTCCAGAGAGAGGATCTTTCAGGCATAATACCACTAATAGCATGCCTTGCCTTGCCAGATTTTTGTTCAGCAATGTATCGATACCTTTTCGTGTGGTACAAAGCTGAGCAGTGCGGCAAAAAATAGCATTTGCGTCTGAATGAATGCGTTCACGCAAGTTAGGCGTCTACAAATTGCTTCATTCACAGCGTAAATTGATCGCCCCTGATTGAATTGTCCGATGCAACCTGAAAACATAAATCAGCTTGGCTCAACATCTTTCAGTCTTTCTTGTCCTGCAACCTGACTGGCTAGGTGTAAGGGAACGCGTTAGTACGTATACGACTCCTGAGCATATTCACCAACATCTTCCGCTCGACGATCTAGCATGCTGCTGAGGATCGGCATAACTTACGTTCAGGACCTTGGGAAAGAAGATCCTCGAGAAGGATCAGCTGGCGCAGCCAACGAGGCATATCCTGGATCTTTTTGAAAGAACTCCTTCAAAATCACATAATTTTCTTGCTTGGCCAGATTCTAGTCTGAAGGATCTTTATGGAAGGACCTTTGTGAAGAAAAAGAACAAGATGGATGAGGAGGAGGAGGAGGATGAAGAACCTCCCTTGGAAAACGCCTCAAATCTCTGCGAAGACAGTGCCCTAAAATGAACATTATCCCTGTTCATTATTTTGGAAGCTTAAGCATATAATATGTGATTGCTCTGATAAAATCTAGGTCGCCTACATCGCCTCTGCATTAGGTATGTCTACGCTTGGGTAACAAGTTATTGTTACGGTTTAATAACTAGGGTTGAGAAAATAGCTCGGACTGTTTTCATCAGGCGAATAAAAAAAAAAAAAAAAAAACGTTCGACGCTTAAGAAGCGCCGGCAAGATCAAGAGGATGAAGGCGTTCACTATTTCCTTTTCATCTCTTCGCTCACTCACTCGTAACGGCTTGTTGGGATCGACCCAGACAGGAAAGGGATATATCGGTTTAAGTGATGGGTGGTGCCCCCTTTCATTTCGGAAAGTGACATCTCCAACGACGAGAATGTTTATCTGTTATGTTTTCGAGCGAAGACACAGTCTCGACTCCAGAAAGAGGCAAATGAAAAGGCGCCCTCTCAGCTGAGTTCATTTGAGTCAAGTCTGAGGAAACCCGGAAATTTATGGCCTCCCATCAATCCCTGGGTGGGGCTTTTATCGGTTCCCAAGTCTCGGCCCATTTCACGGTTCAGTGGCGCATTGTAAGCAAAACTCAAGATATGAGCTAGTGTGCTTTATCGGCAGATTTTCATCTTGGTATTCTTAATGTATGTCGTTCTAATTTATTTGATAAGTGCGTGAAAAATTATTTCTACTTTCATTTCGCTGCTATCAGACAATAGAGAAAATCCGGCGGAAAATCGTGGATCCTATTTTAAACAGAAAGAATGGAATACCACCTTTGCTTCGGGCTTAGAGAGGAAAAGGGTAGGTAATCCTCCTATCGAATGCCAGACGATGCTTTATGCATCCGTGAAATTTGGCCAGGGAGCAAGCAAGCTCTACTGATCCGAGATCATCATGGGACATCACAAGGGATTTCTTCACTATCGTTTCACACATCTTACCGGACACTTACCTGGGTACCTCAGAAATGGAAAGACTCCAAGCTCCTAAAACAATTATAGTTCACTAGAAATTCCGGATCTGCTTTATAGTACTGCCTGCCTCTGCTTCTGCTCGCTACTTACCCGAAGATTCCTCTTAGGCCACCGAAGTTCCATCTTGACAATCATCTCTCTCCTTAAGGTCGTCAGAAAATCGTCTCAAAGATGTACATGGCGCTATGTACATAGCAATAACGAGTCTTACATCTTTCAACTCGGCTGGAGGTTTCTCGGAGTTATCTCGCACGGCGCTTTCATCGCTTCACGTGTAACGAGCCGGGGCAGTCAGGAACTCTCCCTCGGGATCTGAGGCTCGATAAAGGCCCCAAGACAGGATCCTGCAGATACCAACACTCGCCGAGATACTGGCGTAACTACGTGCACCACTGCAACCGACCTCAGACCTACTCGGCTTTAATGGCCAACCCGGCAACTCAACTTCGTTCAACCCCATTCGCTTTTCCATCTGCGCATTCGGCCCGAACATTTCTCAGGTTTACCTTCAGGTTCTTTACAACATCTGGCTTCGCCAGGTTCGGAACGAGTAACGTCGAAATGGTTCCCAACGACCTATAACAGCCACCCATTAACCGTTTGAATGGCAAGGCTTTAAAAAGAGATTAATACAGGACGAAGATCCAATTCGCACGACTAAGAACCGAATATCCGTTCAAAAGTCACCCCAATGAACGATAAGCGCTTGGAGCCTTGAAATTTCCGTCTTAGCTTGCAGAATACTTAGGTCGATTTTATTCAATCCGGTAGCTTTACAGGAAGTACCTACTCCCGATTTAAGAACAACATCAACGACGATTCAACAAAATTTGTAAATAATTTATAAAAATACTTTTCATTAAAAAAGAACTGTTCCAGTTCTAGAAATGAATGGATTCAAAATTGGATTATTTCTGAGCCGAACAGTAGTCGGGTGGATGCGATATTATTTCTCTCCAGATAACAGTTGACAGGCGCTGCTGAGAATCATCAGCGTTTGACGAGGCAGATAAATTTGAGAAAATCGAAGCTCAAACCAGCGATCCTGCGGCTTTTAGCGTTGGTTAGGAACTCGAAATGTGATACGCGGGTCGGAAATTAGTTTGTGCGGTTAGGCCGCACCGGCGACTGGGGAGGGGTGCCTGTCTGCGAGAGTATCGAGAGAGACCGGCCACTCGTCTTGACAGAAATGTGTCCGCAATAATGAGAAAGTTATGCACAGTAGATAGATACAAAGTTATAATGAAGTTGTTCATTTTATGTCTTAGTAGGTTGAACATCACAAATTGAAACTATTGCTTCCTTCATCCCTTAAGGCCCATTTAGACGGGCAATTTTTCACGGCAATTATTGCTCAAACTGAATTGCCGGCTGCAAAAAAAAAATTGCCGAGCAATTTTTTCCCTGCGTCCGGCAACTTTCTCCCTACTTCCAGCAACTTTTTCCCTACTGGAAGTTGCTCATTATTGCCGACAATAATTGCCCCGAGTGGAGCAATATTTTCGGGAATTGACGTGAAGCCAGCAATTATTTTCAGGCAATTTTTGAAACCCATCGCCCGTGGGTTTTAATTGCTTGTTTTCGGCAATTTTTTCGTAACAGACAGAATTGGATGGAAAACATCTGTATTTTTATATTGTATTTATTTATTGTTGTAGGTAAGTTAAGTTCGGATGAACGGAAATTTCGTTTTTAAAAAACGTTGTTTATTAATTCCAGAAAATTCACAAAGAATTATTACGTACGAAAGCTAGACCGACTCTGATGAGCTCTACGAGAGAAAGACTGCTGCTCGCAGGCAGCGGATCGCTAATATAGACTTTCTTAGCCTACTCAGCAGAAAGGGCTCAAGGCCTCTAAATAAACAGATATTGTTCACATAACTCGTCCCCCCTGAGATTAAAATTATGGCTGACAAATTTTGTAAATGAAAATGTAACAACACTAATAATGATGACATTACAATATGATGTTACACTATGACAAAAATAGTAATGACAAGACAAAGGTTCAAGACTAATTTACAATGTTAAGGGAGACGTAAAGTATTACATAAAATCATAAGTTTGTGAGTATTTAAACAAATACTTCACTTAGCTCCTGGCAGGAGGATTGACCAAAAGAGTTGCCCTATATTTCCTATAATGGAAGATTATGTAGACAATAGTGGATATTAACAATAGGTACAATACAATCGTCCAAACACTAGGTGTGATAATTTGAACTATAGCGTTAGTGGAAGGTGAAGTTGTATAAGCGGGTACCGACAGTTGGTTAATCGATTTCAGTTTTATTGAAGCCAATGGTTTTTGGTTGAAATTTAATTGTTTGTTAGTTTGATAAGTCACAACAGGGCTAAAGGAGGTGTTAGTTGGAGGTGCCATCAAAGTTTGGTTTTGGTATTGGACAATATTGGAATCCGGTTCAAGCAGATAAATTCCCTGGAGGTTTCGGAATTCAATATTTCCGAGGGAGGAGATTTTTAATTGGCCTTCTGTAGGAAAGATGATAATATATCTCTTTGCGGAGGCTAAGTATTCAACGTGATTTCCACTAATTTCCAATTTTATTAAATCGCAACGATTATTGCTACCGTTCGAAAGGATGTCTCGCTCACAGTTGTACTCATTTGCTAGTTCTAAATTGTTGGGACACAACAGGTAATGTGGGCCGGATTCGCATTCGCTGTTAAGGAAAGTAATGTCGTTAGTTGCTAGCGATCTGAGGGCATAGCGTACAGTCGGTAGAACAGTCGTATAAGAATTTGATTGGAATGAAGGTACAGGTTGCAAAAGTATGAGTTCGAAATTGTCGGGTTTTAAGATGGGGATATCCAAGAAATAGACTATTTCATTTTCACCTATATAGCATCGAATTTTGATGTGACTTTGTAGTTCCCACAAGTAGTCGCCATGGAATTTAGGTATCTTGTCGCCATAAAAAGTTGCTAATTCCTGAAGTGCATTTAGTAGCGTTTGCGGTTTAATTATGCTTGGGTGCATTTTTCCTAATTTGCAAAATGTGACAGAGTTGTCGATATCCTGAGCAATGTCCGTAAGTAACTGCAAGGCTAATTGATTGTGCTCTAAGGCATTTTCCACTTGTTGAACGTGAGTCTGGAATGAACTGGTGATTTTTAGATTTTCTATTTCTCGAGCTAATACATCGTGGTTGTAATTTATCGACTCTAACGTGGAGTTTATTTGGTGAAATAGAGAGTAATTTATTGAATAGTGATGCTCTACTTGTTTTGAAAGGTTTTCTTGTTTGGTTTGAATTCGTTTTAGGATGGCATCATACTTTTCGCCGTCGGTGGAATCAAGGTTTCCAGTGACAAATTTGATTGCTGACCCAAGTCCGTTAATTAAGCCTCGGCGTTTACGTTTGGGCAGAGTTGACTGTTCGATTTTTTGTTCGACGAGGGCAAACATGTGTTCTATTAGTTGGGCTCTAACATGCACTATTTTCTGTACCTCCGGGTCGTCATTGATTATGAGTCGCACGTCTTCGTAATGTTTCCGAATGGCCGTTAATTGATTAAGTAATTCGTCTGTCTGGTAATAGTGGGTAATTGTATGGTAGAAGTCCGTTTTCTTAGCTGGTCCTAGTTTTATAGGTATCAGCCCTAGGTTCGTAGTTACGTTTACTATTTTCAGTCCGTAAGTCCATTGTAGTAAAGTGTCGAGGATGGCGAAAATAACCCTGGAACAGATGGGGGTTGAATTTATAGTAATTCGTTCGCGAGTATTTCTTCACACATTAATTTTCTAACCTCGGGAATTTGAGAGTGTTTGATTTGTATTTCTTCTGAGGAACCTAGTGATTTCGCGTATTGGCATACGAATACTCCACAGTCGTCGTTGTTTTGTTGAAGTGGTATGTCAGTGCGTTGTGTGAATTTCCAGTTAGTAGTGTCTAGTGGTGTACCTTTTTTGTGATTATGTTCTTCTGTCAAATAATTTTTGATGTCTTCAAGTATGTCAGTACCGTCCTTTCCTAATGAGTCTAAGTACTCAATCTTTTGCAGTTTGATATAGATCGTTATTAGTCTCCAATGGGCGGCTTTGAAGATTGGGATGAAAATTATGTCCTTTTCGAAGAGGTCAGTTTTCCTAGTGTAGTTTTTGACTCTTGTATATCCTCCAGCTTTTAGGGAAACATACAAGAAGGTGTTGAAGGAAAAGGTGGTCGGAAGTTTGTGGTTTTGCCTGCTTCTTTGATCTATAAGTTCCATGTAAAAGTTAATGATTTTATCGTTTAGCCAATTGGATTCTCTGAGAGTAAGAAGGTCTTCTCTAGTGATGTTAAGGCCGAATTTTTTTGTAAGTACTTCGGAACGATCCAAAGTATCGTCCCAGGCGTTGATTATTGATTCCGAGAATTTTTTGGGTCGACGAATATTTGACAAATGAATCTTTTCTTTGGTGTTGTGATGTCGAGGTATTATCTGAGCGGTTTTCAATTCGTGATCAATGGTTTTTATAATTTCTTTATTATACTTGGGTTTAGTTTTGGACTGTTTCTGGACTGTTTTTACGTAAACTTCCGGCGGTATTGCAGGCAGGTCTTCGCGGTCTTTATTCTTTTCCTCTACGACTTTTTCCTTTGCAATGTGAAGTTTTTCTTTAATTTGGGAGTAAAGAATTTTCATTTTTTCTTTGTGGAGAGCTAAATAGTTGTTTGCAAGTATTGTGTCAACGTCTAAATCAAGAAGTGTGTCGTCGTTGATGTGTCCGTAAAGAAGTTCGAATGGAGTTAATTTGGAAGCGGTGTGAATTGAGTTATTATAGGCCAAAATTGCGTGAGATATTTTCTTTTTGATGCTATCCTTTTTGAATTCTTCTCTCTCTTTCAGTACTCTAATGTGTTCAATCAATGTGGAGTGGAATCTTTCGATCAAACCTTGTGAATCGGGGTGTTGTGAGGAGGTGTAGTGAATGTTGATTTTGTGGAGGGCTGCAAATTCTCTCAATAAGGAATTTTGAAATTCTGGGCCATTATCTGTTACTAAATTTTTCGGGATGCCATGATGATTAAAGAAATTCATAAGGGCTTCCACTATTTCTATTGCGTAGGCTGAGTTTACTGGATAGGCTTGGGCATATCGGGAAAATGAGTCAATAATTGTTAAAACTTTGGATCCGTCAAGGGTGATAGTGTCGATGTGGATAGTTTCGAGAGGGCGTGACGCTGTAGGTGTCACATTATACTTGACTTTGAATGGTTTTCGATCGTATTTGCATTTGAGGCAAATTTCACAATTATTGATGCAACGTTGGATTGTTTCTTTCATGTTTGGCCAGTAGTGAGTTCGCCTAACATGTTCAAAGGTTTCCGCGATGCCTCTGTGGTTGGTGGTTCCTTCGTGATATTTTTTAATTAGGTTTTTTCTCTCGGTTGTATCAAATACCTCTTCTAGTTTTTTCGTATATTTAGTCATTGAGATTTCCGAAAAAGCGAAATGTTGGGTCATTATTTTGGTGAATTCTTCGTAAATGTCGGTAGTGAAAAATAATCCATATTTAATTTTTGGTACAATGAATTCCTTGACAAATTTTACTACTTCTTGCTCTAATTTCGAGGCACAAAATTGGACGGTGATCCTGGTTTTATTGCCAAATATTTTTTCGATTTTTACAGGTTTTTCGGCAGGCATTTTGACGGTTTCAATAATAATTTGGTTGTTGCAATTGTTAATTGGTTCGTCTCGAATTGGAATGGCTACTATGGCATGGCCTATTACATTCGAATGGACAGTACCCTCTACAGTGGACATTTTTTCATTTGAATCTAGTTCTTCGTCGGGATCGAGGTTGACAATTACAGAGCTATTTTCGTCTGACTCTAATTGATCGGTAATTTTTTCAAGGGTGTTAGGAGTGCAAGTGGCAAAGAAGTCGTCCAAGGCATCGTCTAATCCTTTTTCGAGGGGATCATGAACGTCGTCTTTGTTATTTAGTAGTTCCGAAATTTGAGGGAGAGGGTATTTGTCTTGAATGGTTTTTTCGTTCAATTTCCTATAGTCAATCACAATTCGAAATTTGGGTTTTCCACTAGCGTCAGTTAGGTCTAACGTTTCGGCAGTGACTGGTTGAATTTGAGCAAATTTTCCGACAGTGTTGGCTGGGTTTAGAATTCTGACATATGTTTCGTGGTCTTTAACTTGGATTAAGCACTCCGGAATTTCGAGTTTACCGATTCTGGTGTACGGCAAAATCGCTTTACCGTTTTCGATATTTTTAACCCTAATTTTTATTTGTTGAATGCAACGAGCATCGATCAGGTTCACATCGGCGAATTGAGAGCTCAAGTAATGGAGAGGGATGTCTACTCTTGGGGTTCTGAGAAGGTGGTTATCGAGGTCGATTGATGCTTTTAAGATTTTCAAATTGTCTAATCCGAGTAGCAGGTCAAATTTATTGTGAAATTCGAAGATATTAAATTTTAAGTTCAAGGATCTCGCTTTGAAAAGTTCACCGCAGGGTACAAGAGTGGTAAAATTTCCTCTGGATGATCCATGAGCAGTTTTGACAATAAAAGGTTCTTTACGAATTTTGTTTTGGAAGAAATTTTCGGCTATGGTTGGATTACAATAACTTTTGGTGCTACCTGTGTCAATAAGAATTTTGAGGTTGGATTTCGGAATTAGGACGTAGGGTAACTCGCTGATGGTTCTTTTTTCAAGATTCATCAGTTCGAATCTGGGAATTCCTGGGGAAGGCCGGTATCGCCTAAAAAATGCTCCTGATCGGGTGCATAATTTTGGTCGTATTCGATTTGGTCTTCCGTTTCATTGTCCCCGGGATTTTCTAATTCGTTTCCAGTTTCCTGTCCGGCTTCTATATTATGGAAATTCGGATTCGAGGTACGCCACGACATAGGAACTGCCTGTGTACTAGCAGGCCTAGGCGGTTGAATGGGCTTTTGGACCGAGAAGGAAGGTTTCGGATGATTTTGGAAAGAAGACGGTCCCTGGTTTTGAGGTTGTCTCGAAAATTGGTTTGTCTGATTCTTTTGCGGGTTCGGGGTCGGATTCGGTTTCCAATTGGGGTTTGGCCTAAAGTCATTATTTGGTTTAAAGTTGGAATACTGTGGGTTTTTGAAATTTTGGAGTTGAAGTGGAGGTTTTTTAAGAGGCTGTGGAGCCGTTCTAGGGTTGCTCTGGAGTTGAAATTCGTTCGTTAAAATTGACAAGGCGACACCCAAGTTAGGGGGATCCCTTGTTCTTATTGAGTTGCCCATAGGCTCTCTTAGACCTAATAGAAAGATCCTCAATCCTACTTTCTGGTATTCTGTTATTAGTATCTCCGCTTTCTCTCTGTTGTGATTTTTGAGATAGGCCGACAATGTATTGAGAATTTTAACTACCCTAGTATGGAATGTGAATGGCGATTCCGATTCTAATTGCCTTTGTTTGGTTAGTTCAATCAGTAAAGTGACGTCGTCACGTCGGTCTGTATAAGTTTCTAGTAGGGCGTCCCTAATTTGTTCATAAGTGGTTAGATTTTGAGAAGAGATGTCGTATCTAGCCGGTGGGAGGATTTTTGATTTAATGCCCGAGATTAGTTTGAAATTTTGATAATTTTCCGGATCGTCAGGGATGAAGAAAATTTGGTATAGTTTCTGAGTAATTTCTAGGAATTCGTGAAGGGCTTCGGGGGTGCCGTCAAATTGGGGAATAGATTCCAAATCCCCGCGCGTTAGCGTTGGTCTTTGGTTTCCAATTGGTCCTTCCTGATGGTGGACTACTTCTCTTACAAGCAAATCCCTAACCATTGCATGGAGTTGTTGAATTTGGTTTTGTTGGCTTTCGATTATCTCCCTATTGGTCATGTCTTCTTGGGCTTGTACGTTAGCATTAGCCATTTCTAGAGAGGGGTAGTTTTCAAGTTCAGAATGAAGATTTTCTGGAATGGATTCTAAATTCGTAAACCTCCCTAGATGGGTGTGAACGTACTTTTTCAAAGATTTGGGAATTTTGAAGCCTTTAAATTTATCGGGTACCTAGTGAATTTAAAATTTGTTAGTCAGAATTTTATACAACAAAAATGCAAGATTTAAGAGATAAAATTGCTGAAAACAAAAATGTTAATCAAATTAATCGGATAAGAAATATAATATCAATAAGCTGAAAAGGAAAAGTTGAAGCTGAAATGAGTCGGTCTTAAGACTACGGTTTTACAAGAGTAAATTAGAAGATAAGGGAAGTATCGAACGACGTTCTCGACGTTCTCTGCTGAGGTCCGGTCGGACGGTGAAGGAGATAAGAAGATTCCGCTGTGTGATCAAAGAAAGCTCGGCTGCGAATGCGGATGGAGCGACAGAGAAGGTGATATGCTCTCACGGTATTCTCTGGTCGACTCGAAAATAATAATTATTCTCGATTGAGAAAATTAAATGTTGGTTTCTCAGGGAACAGGTGGTCCTTCTGAGACTCGAGGAACTTCGGGTTGTTCTCTCCGAGGAAGATCGTCAAATTTGCCACGGGTTGGGCCAAATTTGAATTGAAGCGAAATTGAAGAATTTCGAAGAAGAAAAATTGTTCGTACTCACAGGGGGTAATTCATTACCGCGGTACTGTGAGGAGTCTCCGGTCAGCTTCTTGAAGTCGTACGGTCTGGGAGTAGGTTTACACGATACCGATCGCGAATGGTCGATTACTTTCTATATTCGCGGTACGTGCTCACGGGACTGCGCCAGTTAAGTTCGGATGAACGGAAATTTCGTTTTTAAAAAACGTTGTTTATTAATTCCAGAAAATTCACAAAGAATTATTACGTACGAAAGCTAGACCGACTCTGATGAGCTCTACGAGAGAAAGACTGCTGCTCGCAGGCAGCGGATCGCTAATATAGACTTTCTTAGCCTACTCAGCAGAAAGGGCTCAAGGCCTCTAAATAAACAGATATTGTTCACATAACTGGTATTTACTATTATTGTATGCTGCCTCCAAGAAGCCCTCAGCAATGCCTAAATTCTTCCTGATCAGCGGAGGAGCCCATTGCGCTAAATCCAATACCGTTGGTCGTACGATGCTGAAATTCGGTATGCTGCCTCCAAGAAGCTCCTCAGCATGACTGGCAAGGCCAAAATACTTTCTGATCAGCTGAGGAGCCCATGGCGCTGATTTCAAAACCGTTGGTTGTACGATGCTGAAATTTGGTACACAGCCTCAGAAGAGTCCCTCAGCAAGATTGGCTGGACCAAAATACGTTCTGATCAGCTGAGGAGCCCATTGCGCTAAATCCAATACCGTTGGTCGTACGATGCTGAAATTCGGTATGCTGCCTCCAAGAAGCCCCTCAGCATGACTGGCAAGGCCAAAATTCTTCCTGATCAGCTGAGGAGCCCATTGCGCTAAATCCAATACCGTTGGTCGTATGATACTGAAATTCGGTATGCTGCCTCCAAGACTGCCCTCAGCATGACTGGCAAGACCTGAGTTCTTCCTGATCAGCTGAGGATTTTGGCCCTACCAATCTTGCTGAGGAGCTATTCCGAGGGTCCATATCAAATTTCTGCATCATACGACCACTGGAAATTACCGCCACTGGCTCCTCAGCTGATCAGGACGTATTTTGGCCCAGCCAATCTTGCTGAGGGGCTCCTCTGAGACCGTGTACCAAATTTCAGCATCTTACGACCAACGGTATTGAAATTAGCGTAATGGGCTCCTCAGCTGATCAGGAGGAAATTTGGTCTTGCCAATCTTGCTGAATGGCTCCTCTTATTCTGCATATCAAATTTCAGCATCCTACGACCAACGGTAAGGAAATTGGTGTCATTGGGCCCACTGCTGATCAGACATTCCTCGTGATTTTCCTCGTGATTAATTTTCAAAATCTCGTGATAGGGCTCCTCTGTGGCTGCATACCAATTTTCAGTATTGTATGACGAGCGGTATGGGAAATGGCGAAATGTCCTCTGCTGACAATTCGCCCACTCACACACACACCCACACCCACACACACGTCATATTTATTACCTGATTATATTATTTTATTTATTTTATTATTATATAACAACATCACGAGCTCACAAGAAAACACTAATTGCCCGTTCACCGTGTAAACGCAAAAATGGAGCAACAATTATTGCCTGAAGTTGCTCCATTTTTTTCAAGCAATAAATTGCTGGCAATTAATTGCTTTTTCTCAAACAAGAGAACAGGGAAAAATTGCCGAATTGATCGGAGTTGCCGGCAATTTTAATTGCCGAGAATTGCTCAAGTTTCGGCAATTTAGTTGCCCGTCTAAATGGGGCTTTAAAATGCAATGAGTCAAGGTCATTCCCATAAACATGACATCAGCCGAAGAAAAAGTCGTTTCATTCGACTGGCTCGAGGTTTTTGAAACTGCATTTTTCCTTCCGATTTTAGCTCACGTTGTTTTTCATTTGCAAACAAAAGATTGTTCCTTCTGGTTGCTCAAAATCTATTTTATACGAGGTTTACAATTTATTAAGCAGTTTTCCCACCCAGAAGCCACGAAATGGAACACGCAAGTTGAATGAAAACACGGTCTCAAAAACTGACCGAAAATATTGGAAAATTAATTCTTCGAGAGTTTTTAATTTTCATAGTAAATTAAAAATTCTCAGTGTTTGAGAATAGTATCTATTATGGTGGTAAACGATTACTCAATGGTTATAATAGTGGCCCCTCGAACGAATGTTAGCTGAAGCGGAATAACGATTCGATTAGGCACCATCAACAATGACGCTCCTTCATCCCTGCCCGTCAGTTTGACCCGACTTTACCGAGGGTCATCGCAGGGTCACTTCGGGTCGCGGTCATCGGTCGCTGGAGGCAGTGGACCGCGTCACGGCGGGAGAGACTTTCCCTTATTGATCAACGGGGAGACGCTCTACTCTCCGCTTGGAAGGCCGACAGGAGCCCGTCATTACAAAGTTAACGTAGACTAGACCCGGTTGACAGGGTTCCCCTCCCCTCCCTCCCATTCATTAACCATCGATTGGGCGGACTGCATTGTGGAAATAACAAAATAGGAATAAAATATCAAATCAGGAATAGTGGAATAGGAATTAGGAATAGTGGAACGAGGTTAGAGTTAGGATGACGGACGACTTGATCTGGATTAGTACGTTATCTGCTGGAGCGCTTTCGGCCGTACGGGCCTATTTCTGGAACGATAACGCACCATTAAGTGGTAACATTTTGAGGATCCTTTTGGGGAGCACCGTCTTTTCCTTCACTGTCCTGATGAGAGGATCCTCAAACAGTCAACGATCCAGAAGAGTGAAATGAATTGCTCCTGGAGATGACACTAAGGACGAAAGCGCTCGAAATTCCTATTCTCTCACCCTCGTCCCAGACAGAAGAATAAAGAAACGGGAGGCTCACCGAATTCTGGAAATAGCGTGTCCTTTTATGAGATGAACTCCGTCAACCATCAAAATAAAATCGCAGGAAAATGAATTGAATTGGTAATTGTATATTTCCGCACGAGTTAAGGGAGGGGGGATTTTTCGTACGAAGGATGTGAGAATATTATGCTAAATCGTCCAATAAGCTTTTCCCAGGGACCAGTGAACCGATCTTCGAATTTGAAAAGCCAATTATCCTCCGATAAGTCCCGCCTACCTAGTTGTTAATACCGAAAATTTCCGATAATCACTAAGATAGCCCCAGTCAGTTTTCCCATACGTTTTGCAGTCTTGACCCTCCAATTTTACATGGATTATTGATTTCCCGGGGCAAATGGCCCAACTGTGCGGTTCAGGGAGTAAGCGTAACGGAAAAAGGAAGGGTCGCTCGTTAAATTAAAACCGAGTTCAGCCGCGGCAATAACACGAGCATTTTTTGCTTTCCCTTTCCCCTGCTGAAAATCTGAAATAAAGGGAATTCGAAATATTTATAAAAAAAATGTAACATCGACTCGGACCGGGATGGGTCGTTATCGGAACATGTGCAGACTTTATTAGAAGAAGGAAATATTGTTAGACAGTCAATTTATACACATACAATACTCGTATTGGAAGGTAAAAAATGATAAAAAAAAGGTCCATAATAGAGTGTACCGAATACCATCACAATGAAGAAAAACATTCTTGTAAAATGTATGAATATTTTTCGCAGATGAATTACAAACGCAACATTCAAGTTGTAAAAACATGTCTATTACATTCGGTTTATGAGGGGAAAACTTGATTAGGTAAAGAATGAACAAGCGATTCGAATTAAGCCGTACTCTCCCGCCGCCTACTTGTAGGAAAATTCAGGGTTGAAAGATTTGAAACAAAATAAAGCCAACCTAGTGGGGAAAAGATTAGGGGAAAAGGGAGGGCTGATAAAAAGTTCGTAATTAGAAAAGTTTTAATAAAATGTTGGAGAGAGGCTGGGCTCGACACAGAGCAGGTGGGCTTTTGATTTATTGTTGTTGAACAGTCCTTTTTTACAATGTCGTATAATGAAACCGAATTGAAACTCGGGTCTCATAAATGAAGGGACGAATAAGAACGAAATTATAGAGTTCGAAGGACTTGGGTGATTTTTCAAAAATTGGCAGGGATTGCCTCATATTTTGGAATTAACCACACAACAACGGATACGATAGGAAGGCAAACACTATGAAGACGATGAATAAGAGAATGGAGCAAGATAGTAAGAGAAAGAAGAAGAGAATAAGAAAAAGATGATGAGGAGAAGTGGAAAAAGAAGAAATGGGAAACAAGAAGAAGTATGCTGAAGTATTTTTTAGCGTTTGACAGAAAATAGGCACCCGCTTCACACAATTATGCCGAATTGGCATGATATTCGATTCGATATTAGGCGATGAACAGTTACCCAAAACTCGCCCACAGTTACCAAACAAACCCTTCGTCTTCGATCTGCCGAAATTGAAACTTTACCGAAGTCAATAAGTCGTAAATTCTCCCGCAGCCCCCCTCTCTCTAATATCACATCCCTGGTGGTTACTTATCCAGCTCAAGAAATACTCGATTCTCCCCTCGGCAGACCTCACGTGGTGCCTTGGCATCTTCAGCTTACCCTTGGAACTCGCTCGAGAGAAGAATGAGATTTGATGAGATCATTTACAATTCGGAGTCTGACGGAGTTGGGCCCAGCTGTCGCCTGCTGACACTCTCCGCCGTTTTCCAAGTTGCCCCTCTCCTCTTCGGTTTCCCTCTTGCCGCTATCGAAGGGAATAGAGAGAGAAAATCTCAAAGAAAAGGACTTTTCCTTCTTACCGTCACGAGCCTCTGTCTGATTGTGCTTTCCAAGCCTCCGCCATTCGACTCGCCATTCGGCATACTGATGGTGAATTTAGACTTCCCTCTGATGCCTTGCTAATATTCTTCTTCGTCCTTCTTTTCGGCAGCTGGTGCCCCGAAGAGCCTCGACCATATGCCGACTTTTGATCCAATTAGTCTAAATAGGAACCATCCTTTTCCCGCACTGCAAATATACAACAGCGCTCATAATTCGGTGGTCGCAAGGGCCGCTCTATACTATAAAATCAATTTGAATACCGAGAGATCGTCGTGTAGAAATTTAGGATCAAACCAGAGGTGCGTAGATAACGCAATGTACTTCCATGTTTTGATACTTAAATTTTTGACCCAATTTATTATATTTTGATTACTTTAGAGTTTTTTCAGATCAAAATTGTGAAGAAACTCACTATGCAAATTTTAAAACTCGCTTACCATAAAATTACATCAAGTTATCGGAATATAAACTTATACAAGTATTTTGCAAGGTAAAGCAAAGATTTTGAGACCAAGAACGCTCAAATCGGTTCATTTTTGTGGCCAGGAAATAATAAAATAAAAACAGTAAAATTACTAATACCTATATTGAAAGGAGCTGTGGCCATTTTGTAAACGACCTCACACGGACACCGGCCCTTGGTCAGGAAGCAATTCTAAGTAAAAGTGCATGAGCAAACGTTTTTTTTTTAAGCTCCGTTCCGATTCTCGATTTTAGGGCGATTCCAATCTTTGCGATTCACTTTGCAAATATGGGAGTAAACATTGCCCGCTTAAAGAACAAGGACTCAGTTCTCAAGAATGTTTATACTATGGTTTTCCAGATGTGAGGAAAAACACCATAAAAAGAATTGTTTTCCATTTGTTAGTGCATGAATGTTGATCCTAATTGATTGTGCTTTTGCGTGTTTGGGGGCATGGAAGTATGGTAAAAATATTGAAAGACTGAGCAACTTTCAAAAAACCGCCAAACCCCCCCCCTCCCCAATTACCCAGATAAGAAAAATATTCATGCTATGTTAACCCAGCATGTCAAGACCGAGAACGCTGGGTAGGTTAATTTTTGTTACCAGTAAAAAATGAAATAAAAAACACTGAACAAGTCAATGTTTCAAAATTACTGAGAGTAGAAATCGAAACGGCTTAACACGATGATGGGTCCTGTCTGAAATCATCCATAACTCAGAATTAATTTCTTAATTTTAAATATTCTCGGTCATTCGCTCCAGCGCGAAGACTCGGTGGGAGAAAGGAAATTCTCCAAGTGAGGCAGAGCTGTTAGCAGCAGATGGCCGGTCACGCTCACCTGAACTGCGACTGAACTCAGCAGCAACCCGTTCCAAGTCCTGCTGCTGAGTTCAGTCCACACGCTCAGTGTCGAGTAATTAGCTGTGCCCCCTGGGCCGTGGCGGAGAGAAACTTTTCGCTCCGGAGTGGAGGCGTTTCGACGAAAATCGCTCTCTCGTGGAAAGACATGACAATTCTGGTAACATTTCACTGTGCACCACCCATTTTCAACCGAAAATGTGACTCTGCGTGGTATTACGGCAGACTTCGCATTAGTGCTATCTCCCAGCCACTGTACGGATTGAGAGTCGCGAATGCAGGACAGTCCACTTTTCACGTTTTGACCAGAATAACAACATCTGAAAATCTATTTCGCCTCCTCACTGAATCCTTTATAATACGCGGCTTCTTATTTCATGAATATTATGAACTCTATCGATGCAGTGTCCTCGTATAGGGAATCCTATGGGGATAATGCCTACTTTTTGTGCTGGTATTGATCATAAACCCCTTATACGATCCTGCATGGAGACAGGGTTCGATATTTTATTGAAAGCCCATCCACCAGCGCTTCCGCCAGGGAAACGTGGATCCGTTCGAGTGAAGTCATTTTCCTCACATCCAATATAAACGTATATAGCGTCGGCTGCTCTGCTCCAACAGGCAGATAACAGCCTGCGGCCCTGGCGGGGGCTCATCTGAAAATGGATGGTTCACGACGAGACTTGGCAGTACTTTCTGTATTTTTATCGTGGCGGATTGTCGGTCTCGGTTAAAATCGCACGTTTACCATTATGGTGGTAGTTATGAAAACTAATAAATTATGATAATGACCAGAATTTTGGTCTGGGTAGCATCATATTCTTATACTTATACGAGTTGACTTGTAGTAAAACTATTTGTCGCGTTTTGGATAAATGATTGTCCTGCTCTCCAGTAGAAAATTGCAGTGAAAGCTGAAATGTTGCTAGAATCATTTTTGGTACCAAAATATTTTAAACTGTGGGATCCCTCAAAAATTCGAAATTTTGCCTGACAACCGAAAAAATATTGCCAGCAAAAACTAACTTCAAAAAGACGCATAAAAACGAAGAAGCGGTAGGTAGGTACTGTTATTATTATTATTACTACTCGTATTTGGTAATGCAGCATTTAGATGGACAGTAGGTATGAGCGCCTATGCAATATTTGTGGGCATCGGATGAAAAATCAATGCAGGGTTTAAACACCTGGTTTCCTATAGATCGTATAATATGTTAAAACAAGGCCTGGTAGCTGGAATGCAGACTGCGGGAAGGGTTATTTATTTTAATCGGTAAAACAGAGCTTGTCGAAAATGCGGTAGGGATAAATCAAGGGTTAAAATCCCGAGTGGCCCTTAACCGCTAGCACCGTCATTTATAAATCGTTAGTTGGGGCAACGGAGCTGCGGTGGGGATGTCATTTAACGGATCGGCCAAGCCAGCGGGTATGTTTATCCAAATTGCAAAACGTAGATGAATTAAAATCATCCATTAAAATCTTATTTGAAAATAATTTTGTTCATTTACAATGAGAAGTTGGATAAACTGGGACGAAAACTCCGTCCTAGCAGAGAATTGAACCCGGCATCTCCAGGTTACTTGTCCGACTACTCCAGGTTACTAGGACTATGAACCATTAATGTCGACAATTATAAAAAAATACAGTAGCCTCCAATTTGTAATGCGGTAAGTATTGAAGCCCAAAGTTTTGTTATTGAAATTCCCTAATCGGTTTCATTAGTTGAAAAAAAAAAAAAAAAAAAATAACCTCCCTAAAGCCGGATGAAATATTATTGTGCGTTTGTATTTTATTATACTATGTTGAATGGGAATTGTGTATAACTTTTCCATGCTCCAAATAATAAGGCGGTCGTCCCTTTGAAACTTTTCCTCCATTATCCGCCGTATAATTACCGTAGAAAATGGAAATTAATTATTCCCTAATTAAAACAGATAAACAAAATCCCTGAAAGGGGTGGGCGGAAGGGAAATCCAGCTCGTTTATCAAGTGATATCCGTTCGGAAGCGTATTCGGAGTTTTTATTGAACCTGCACAGAGCCGTTTACAGACGCCTAATGATCGTTTTAGTCATAATACGAGGGTCGTCTCAAAAGTAAGGTTCCCTATGCTATAAAAAATTCAAAAAAATTTTTTATAGCATAGGGAACCTTACTTTTGAGACGACCCTCGTACATAATTTTATTGTGAATCATCATGGGGGTGATGCTGGACTAAGTTAGCGAATGATATTTAACCCTAATCGAATGAATGCTCGCTTTGTTCCAGGTGAGCAGAATATGGATAATATCCATCATATTATGGATAATATGATATTATGGATAATATGATATTATGGATAATATCCATCATATTATGATGGGTCCCCAGATTTGTCTTGAAGACAGCTAACACACATCAATTTTAAAATCGACATTGAAGAATAAAAATCAAAACGCTCGACCTTTCACATCATTCCGATCACTGGAATATGCGTTTTGGCAAGACCCAATCATCCTGTCCTACCGGAATTTCGATATTGCATTTTTATTTTTTCGAATTCCAAAATATCGATACACCTTGGGTTATATACGCACCACTGGTTTCCGTGTCGGTAGGTACTTCCATCTTAAGATTTTAGTTTAGTCAAAGACATTCCCTACTCTTTCTCCCCTTCCGACGGGAGTAGCCATCGATCCATTTTCGACGATGACATCCGATCCGACGTTGAGTTCCTCATTTCCGAGCAATCACTTTGATGTCGTGTTCTGTTACCGAACGCCAACAGTAGGCGTGAGTCTGTTTTCAATAGTTTGCGGTTACTGGTTGGCAGAAGTTGCTAGTTACCTACTCTATAATTGAAGTAGTTGGCCTCATTCAGATTGATTTTACCTCCCTTATGTACAAAGTAAATGGCAGCATGTATCGTGGATTCAGAGAAATGCATGGTATCACTTTTACTGAATCTTAGGTATAATATAATTATTATAAATATATTTATATTATATAAATATTATATATTATTATATTATATTTATATTATAAAAGAATAAGGATAGGTATATAATAATATTATATAATAATAATAATATATATTATATTATAATAATATTATAAAGGAATATTATTCTTTTTAGCATTTTTGGTTCAAGCATTTGATCCAAATACCTTGGGCTCCAATAGTTTCATCTTGCTTTACTTTTTTAGAATGCGTAATCTCATGAACTGCTTTCAAGGAGGCCATTCATGACCCGGGCTGGGAGAGCCAATTAAATTTGGGTTCTACGTTGACGTCACCTCAACCAGTCACATCAATGCAATCTTTCGCCCCTCCATTAGCGATTGGATGCTCCTTCGGAAAAGTTGGCGAAAAAGTTCGCCGAGATATTTACCGACGTAACGTGATTAGGTACCTCCTGAAGTTGGACATTATTATTCTACTTGTGCTCGAACGTGTTTACATTCCTTTCCAATTAGAAATTCGCCGTAGTCGTCGTTCTAATTTGAATAACAAACAGAAGACCCAACGAGCGGAGGTAAAAGGACGCGAGTTGGGCCAAGTAATTACCCGCTTTCTGAGTCCGATTCGATTCTCCACCCATAACTTGACTCTTTGACGGGAGAGAAAGTCGTCGTCCGAGGCTTTTTGAAGCAACCGAAAAGGCGGACTTCACGTAATTGCGCAGGTAGAAAGCAACAACCGCGAACGTAGTCGGTACGTTTACTCAAGGCCCTTGTATCAATTTACTTTAGCCATTGATGGTGAACGATCGACCCTTGAATTTTCTGTCGCCAGCAAATCAGGGATAGGGTCACGCGGTGAAACACAGTCTCCTTCG
Source organism: Nesidiocoris tenuis (assembly GCA_036186465.1). Taxonomy (NCBI): domain Eukaryota; kingdom Metazoa; phylum Arthropoda; class Insecta; order Hemiptera; family Miridae; genus Nesidiocoris; species Nesidiocoris tenuis. Next base: position 8,878,718 of record AP028917.1, read on the forward strand.
CCGAGCTTTCTATGAATATAATATATTTATCGAAAGCTCGGCGAAGGAGACTGTGTTTTACTACGAGACCATATCCCTGATTTGCTGAAGATTGGTTATCCAGGTCATCTTCAAAATTAGCGTAGTTATTACGTAGGTATCTGTACAGAGGGTCCCGAACTTGGCATAGAAAAAAAAAATTGAGGTGAAACTAGACCAAAATTAGAACAAAGCCCCTCCAAGCGCATTTTTCTATCTATTCCTAGAAAGGGGGTTTTCAAGAAAACCACGCTTTGATCATAAAAACCACCATTTCTCCGGTCCAAAAAAAACTTTTTTTAACTTCTGAGGGCACTTCTGGATTCGGCGTTAAATTTCCTTCACTCCCGGTGTCACTAAAGTTTATCGGGACAGGATGGTACTGAACCTTCTGGTGATTATTATAATCCGACTGCTCGAATAATCGAGATTAACTGGATCCCGTTTGCGCAGATATTCGAATGCGCGCTATTCGGAATATGGTCGGATCTCCGTTCGTCATGTAGCCCATTTCCCGTCTAAACTGCTGACTGCGGGCCGGATTACCCGGTAGCCATGATTAACGTTCGGCATTAGCCTTCGAGCTATGCGACTCTAATCCAGGCCGTAACGTTCCTCGCAGCCTACGTTCAGGGGACATTTTGATCGCTGCCATTTCCGCAGCGCTAGTTGCGCTATAATTTCTCGCTTCAACGCCAGCGCTCTTGAACATCAGTGTTTTTTCCAGTTTTCCTTTACTAGCCGTTTGAATGGAACTTTCGAAGAATATACTTAAAAGGAATTGATGGTGTTTTTGTTGAATTGGAGGAACACGTTGCTTGGATTTGACAAATTGCCAGTTGTTTCAAAACTACGATAGTATCATGTTCGATGGAAATTTCCAGGTGGAATTTTTCGCATGCGTCCTTGAATTAATCAAAAATAAAATGCATAAGCCGGGGTAAAGTACGGGCAAATTTTCGTTTCGAGAAGAGGGTCACCGCGCTGACATAACTCGCTGGCTCCACTGTTCCGAAGGCCACTCTCTCCTTCGATGGAAGGGCCATCGTAAATTTTGCGGTCGGAGTCGGATTTACGAGCAGCGATTGGGAGGCCTTAGGATTCACTCCGACGCAAATAAACCTATAAACTCAAAACAGTTCCGTCGTCGGAGAGAACCGCCGATTTTCCGTTTCCGGATCCTTCGAAGGAACGTGAAAAATAAAACTTTTATCAGCGCCATAGTAAGGAGCCAACTTAGATTCGTTGGGCGGTCAGAGGGGATATCGATAACGAGGTTTGTTATAGAAGATTTGACGTCGATCCCCGATCTTTGTCTCTAGTTTGCTCCTATCCGATCCCCCATGTTTTGTCGAATCGTCTAATGCCCTTGTTTTCCTTCCATCGTCACGATTTCGAGCCTCGGGGGATTCGAGATATATGAAAGTGTAGTGTTTACCTCTGGAAAAGAAAAGAATGGCCCTCGAACGCCCTCCGTCGGACCGAGTGGTAAACAACATGACAAACAGGAAGATAAACAGGTTATCACATGGACGAACTACCGAAACCGATAATTGCATTTTCCCTGTTCATACCTACTCTCTGCAAGGCATGGTTTAACAGCGTCAGAGTTTGACGTTGATTATAGCACGCAAACTATGATATTGAAAAGTTGGAGACGTGTCCTTCAGGACTAAAAGTACCTTGAAGCCACCTTCGGGCTCACCCCAAAAATTCTTCTTCCTAAACAACTACTGGCAAAAACCAGTGGTGCGTAGATAACGAACAATACTTCTATATTTTTTATAAGAAAATTTTTGAAAAAGAGCAAAATGATTTTGACTTATCAGGTGGCTACAATGATAAAAAGTGTCAACCAGTGGTGCGTAGATAACACACAATACTTCCATATTTTGAAACGTAAAATTGTAACACAATTTGATCATATTTTGGCTGCTTTTAAGGGTGTTTATGTCAAAAATATCAAAAAATTCACTATTCAAATTTTAAAATTCGCCCAACATAAAAAAACGCCAGATTTTCGGTACATAAAAAATATCCACATATTCTGCAAGGTAAAACAAAGATTTTGAGACCAAGAACGCTCAAATCGGTTCATTTTTGTGGCCGGAAAAAATAAAATAGAAAACACTAAAAATGCAAATATATCGGAAGTACTGTGCGTTATCCGAATTTCGATTGAACAGGGTGTTAGGTCTTGCCGAGACGAACATTTCAGTTCAAGAAATTTGAAAAAAGGTTGAGAATTGAAGGAGTTATGGTCATTTTTGTAAATGACCACAGACGGACTAACGGACTAACGGACTAACGGACACACGGACACACAGACACTTGTTCAGGAAGTGATTCTGAGTAAATGTGTATAAGAAAAAGTTTTTTCTGAAGCTCCGTTCCGATTCTCGATTTTAGGACGATCACAATACTTCCATTTACTCTGTAAATATGGAAGTAAAAAGCACATTGATCCAAATTTTTAAACCCACCTAAAATTTAAATACGATCATGTATCCGAATATAGGTATAAAACAATATCCACGAATTTTGCAAGGGGATCCAAAGATGTTAAGACCAAGAACGCTCAAATTGATACATTTTGGTGGCCAGAAAAAGTAAAATAGTAAACACTAAAACTGCTAATGTATCGGAAGTACTTCAGGAGTAATTCAGTTTTCGGTTAAACGGGGTATCAGGGTGATAGGGCAATCCGAGATGAACATTCCAGTTCAAGAAGTTTGGAAGAAGGTTGAGAATTGGGGGAGCTACTTACTCAGGAAGTGATTCTGTGTTAAAAAGTACATGTACGAGTAAAAGTTTCTTCTGAAAATCCGTTGAAAAAGTTCCAAAATCTATTTTCCGAGAAATGTCTCGTTACAATCTTCATATCGAATCGCCCATCGTGCATCGAAGAGCAATCATTCAAATAAGGCGAAACCATCGGCCAAACCGACTTGCCATTTCTCCCCCATGATATTCGGTTATCAGAACGTACATAACTACGGACACGGCAGAAAAACTGCCGCCCAACACCCGGCTAGTCCATAAGTCACAACGGGGCGAAAGAGAGGGCAAGAAATTGTATCCAACGACCGAAAGCACTTGGAGCGATGAAAATGTCATCATTTGGCCCTCCCCGAACCGACAGAGATAAACTTGGGCCGTTTCTCATGTCCCAACAACCGTCGGTCGCTGCTGAGCTCAGCCGAACGATTTTCCGTACTGTTGGCTTTTTCTGGACTGGGGGAAAGGAGAAAACGCTTCATGAAACTTACTATGCAATCTTCACGGAAATCTACCGTATGAGCGAGATGGGAAAATTATTTGGCGATTAAATATCAAGTGAGACCAGCAGTAAAGTCAATTTCCTCAATTTGAGTTTCTATTCAGCCTGCCAGCCTGTGTACTGCCGTCCTTAGTTAAAACGTCCTATCTCATTTTTTTCGCTTTTTGAGTTAAGGACGTGGTTGTATAGATTTTGACATGACGCGTCTGATGGGCCAGGTTAGAAAGTCCTATCTTCATTGGAAAGGACTGAAAAATGGCTTTGTCCTATCTCACTTTTGTCAATTTCCGCCTCCATCCAAGAACAGAAAGTCCTAACTTGGTAGTCCTAGGCTAAAAAGTCCTGAGTAGCAGAAAGTTAGGACACTTTGACCTTGTATAACTGAAAAAATTCAGTAACTTGTGCTAGAATAAATCGTCCTAAGTCAAATAAAGGAGGTCTCAAATAAAGGAGTTAGGACTTTCTGGCCTAGTGAGTAGCAAAGCTGTGTCTGTCATGGATGTGGGCAAGATATTCATCTTCGAATACTGAGTTCCAAAAACTACTACTACTAGGTTAAAAAGTCCTATCCTAGGTATAAAAACCAATGTCGAACGTGGCCTAAGGCACACGACAAGAAAACGAACAACAACAACAAAGTCTTATCTTCGACTTCTTGGACTTCAATTGATAATTTCTACCTGCTGGTTTAATATTGAGGTTTGTTGACAACTGACAAAGTTGGGGGGTGATGTCAAGGAGCTATCGTGAAAATTCCAAATAGCTAGGGTTAAAAACGTGGACGGTGCAAACAATCTCACTTAACCGCGTTTTTCTCAAAACGCTAAAAACTGAGATAGGACGTTTTAACTTAGTACGGCAGTGTATACGTCCGGAACCGCAGAAAACTATTCGGTCGTTTTCGGCCTCAAAATGAAGTTTTTTTTCTTTCGAGCACTACGGTTCAGACTCAGTACAATCTGGCATGATGCCACTGATGTGTTAGACTTGATCACCCTGCACTTTCCAAGCTTCGTTTTTACTTCCAGATTCACGAAGCAAAATTTGCTTCCATTTAATGGAAGTATTGTAATCTTCCTAAAATCTAATATCGGATCGGAGTTTCAGAAGAAATGTTCACTTTTACTCAGAATCACTTCTTGAACAGGTGTCATTGACAAAAATGGCCATAGCTCCCTCAATTCTCCACCTTTTTCCAAATTTGACGTATTTTGATTTTAGGCGAGTTTTAAAATTTCCTGACGTTTTTTATCCAAACAGCCTCCAAAGTCGTCAAAATATAATCAAATCGGGTCAAAAAGTTTCGTATCAAAATATGGAAGTATAGTGTGTTATGTACGCACCGCTGGCTTTCGGTTGAAATTGCAGGAATGTCAATCGGATGATAAGGCTAGTAGCTTGAAATTATGATCAACCTGGCAACCGAGAATGCATTGATCTGCGCAATAACCTTTGGAAGCCAATCAGCATTCCCATGGTTTACCATGCTCACAAAGCTTCAATTCCTCGAAGGTTTCATGAGATCGTCGTCCGTTTGAAAATATCGAATACCGAGCGGGTATCAAGGAACCTCGACATTTGGGGTATTCTTGCCAAGGCGAGAGGTCGACCTCCTTCTTTAAAGTATAGTCACTCAGCTGAGCTTGGGTGTCCTTAAAATCGGGAGACTAAACGGGCTGGTTAAGAGCTCGATCGAGAGCAGCATAAATTGAGACTACCCCGGACGGCTTCGGTTGGAGTGGCTTTCGAGATTCCTGCGCCGTAGAGTTGAGTGACGTTCAGCTTGCGGTAATAGCTGGACCTGCGGTGGGAAATGCAAACCTGTCCCGGCAGAAGGTCATGAGGCCAAAGGCCATGGCTGCAGCCAATAATTAATGGCGATGTTATCCGTCGTCGGAAATCGATCTCGGCTTAACTCGACTCCCATCCCTGTAGGGGTCTCCTTGTGCTTACAAGTATCGGCTTGTTAGTACGGGGGATAATACCAACTGTATAGAGCACTTTCCTAATAACTCCACCACTATAGAAAATCTGGCATTTCCAAGTTGCTCGTCAACTATCTTCGTATACAAGCCCAGGCGATTCAAAGCATTCATAACGCACACCGATTACATAATAATTATATCAGATGGTTGTGGATAATTTACCAAGGACGGATCACCCCGATTAGGTCGATTTCTTCAGTCACTAAGTATTTAAAGCCTCGGCCAGTTAACCTGGAAGTCATCATCATATTTGGTTGTTTCTAATGCAGGCCGCGCTGTGGGCTTTCCAACAAAGATTTCCACTATCCCATGATTTGGTTTCGATTCCAGACTTTAATCACTGATGAATAATTGCAGCGGTCAACCATCCATCAGCAGGAACAGATAAGCCGTATTATTGGAACCTCTACTTTTCCTGTCTAGATGCGAATTGATTATCGGTGCCGCATACACGTCTCAAATCCCCCATGGGAATCATTGTAAATCCCTAGTTTTCAAATCTCTTAAAGCCACGAAAATCCTAAATGTGGTCAAAACCGGAAGGGTTTTAGTAGCTGCATTCTACTCGTTCAATTTTCCGCTGGAGGGAGCAAATTTCCAATTACAGCCAACCGATCGGTTCAGACGGCCTTTAGGAAGAGGTCTGCAGGGATTGCTGCGTGTACCAGTCCCAAAGTAAACGCTATTAACTTCTCTGCTCACCACAATCGGGCGGACTCTTTATAATACACCGCCAGCAGCAGCTTCGGGTTCTGTGGAAAATTATATCAGTTCATAGGCCTTTTGTGAATTTGGTAGGTATTATTCTATATTTATTCGGCACAATTCCATGCGCTTCTATTTCCCAAATTTTCTCTGCCAACTACGAGACTTGGACGACGTTCCAGCTGAGAAGGGCAATAGGAAAAATAGACGTTTTTGTAATTTTCATCTTCAATCGTTCCAAAACCGTCATCTCTCCGGCCTTTTTCCGTTACGGGGCATTCCATAACGGAGTCACCACATTGGGACCACGGTCGATACGTAACTCTTCTTTCCTTCACCCCATTGCCACCCCTTGACGCCCTCTCGCACCGCTGACACCTCAAAGTCATACGGGCTACAAAGTCGATGACGTCACCTGGCCCCATTCTAGTCAGCCTAGGAGGCCCATTCATGGAAATTCATTCATGAATAGTTCATGGAGTGCCTGAGCAACACGACTTGCGAGGTAGAAAGTCGAGGATTTTTCTAGGAGCGTATTATGAATAGCAGGTAATGATAGGGGATAGTTTTTCAATAACCTTAAGTTCATATCATGTTCCGGTTCAATAAGGGCTCTATTTTCCATTCTGCTGGTGCGAATTCATATTCACGGGCTAATGATCGCGAAAAAACGTCCATCAGAGAAAATGCTGATTAACGCGCTTTCAGAATTTTTGAATTTAAAATTTTAAAACAAAATTTCAGGATTTCCATCCATTGTAGTACAAAAATAATGCCTCGAATAAGTATACGAGCTGAAAAATCCAGTTACCCGTCAGAAGAATTTTTTCTGGACGAAAAAGTATACAACAACGTTCAAAAGTGTAGCTTTCGAAGCGTAGGGTATGTATCTCGAAGTGAACGGGGACAGTTCAGTGACAATCCAGGGACAGAGAAAACCGAAGGGCATGATTTATGATGATTGGTACGAACGTGACTTGAATTCAAATTCGGACAGTAAATCTTCGGAGCCTCCGGCTTTGCCACGTTCGGCTCGAATGCAGCTTTACTGAAGATCGCAGTTTCAGATAAGGAATGTGTACGGGACCACGGAAAATATCAAGTCTCGGCGATTTGAATCCTTTCGCATCGTTCGGATTCTTTCACGTAGGTAGATATCATTGTGGGCCATATCGTCGAAGTCTTAAAAATCATACGAAAGATCGCCCATGTACCTATTGCAACAATGTCCAGAAATACGAGGGAAATACCTATTTGTACAGCATTCAAACCGAATTTATAAAGTTGTAAAAATTTTAAGGGGCAGAATTATAGGTACCGGCTTGAGTCTATCGTTTAACGGCTTGAACAAAGCGTTTTGAGCTTTGGCTAATAGCGAAACTTAACCTTTACTAACGCTTGACGATAACTCATGCTCACATGTGCCTTCGAAGCGCCCGTTTCTCCTTCGGTTTATAAAGTGGTGGCAACTAAGACGTTCTCAAGTTACCCCGAAGCAGAAGATGCCCCATTAAAACGGATGAAGCGTATGGCGAAGTTCTAAAACGCATTAAACCCTCCAAATGGTCCAGGCCATTATTCTCCTCCATTAGCTTTTGAAATGTTTAGAGCATACTATACGGCGCAACTACTACAGGCCGCAGGTTAACGAGTTTCAGAAGGTTAGTGAAGTATTGCCTGATGGTGACTTTGATGATCGAGCCTTCAATTACTCGGGATCTGTACCGTCTTCGTTCCAAACGACAATCAAAATTGCACACGATTCGATGGGAAAAACGAAGTTCAAAACTTCGTACTCTTCCCAAATCGCTAGAGGCCTCGTAAAGTTTTTTTTTTGTGAAAAATCTGAAAAACACTTGTTTGTCGTTGAACCAGGCTGGGTTTTTCTCGGTGCGGATTGATGCAGTATGAATTTGTCTGCTTACAATAGCCAGTCAACAGGTGTCTGCTTTATGTATGAGAATCCAGAAAATATTCTCGAAGTTGACTTTGATCTCGAAGTTGACGTTGATCTCGAAGTTGAGTTTGAACTCGAAGTTGACTTTTATCTCGAAGTTGACTTTGATATCGAAGTTGACATTGAACTCGAGGTTGACTTTTATCTCGAAGTTGAGTTTGAACTCGAAGTTGACTTTTATCTCGAAGTTGACTTTGAACTCGAACTTTACTTTGATCGCGAAGTTTACCTTGATCTCGAAGTTGACGTTGATCTCGAAGTTGACTTTGAAATTGAAGTCGACTTTGAACTCGAAGCCTTCTCTAGAAGCCTTCTCTATCGAACAAAAAACGAAAAACTTTGACAAAAGCACCGGTTCCCAACATTACACTAAAACTATGACGACCCCTGCGACGGGCGAACGTTTATTAAAATTCGACCGGCATGCCGCTAGGCATAGCCGTGTACATGGCCCGAGGCCAAATTGCAAACGACGAGCTGGACTGCACGCCGCTCTGATTACCTTCGGGAAGGTACTTGAACTCCCTGCGAATGATGCTCCTGAAGATGGCCGAACGGCCGAAGGTACCCGCGCAATTATATCTTTCGAGAGTACGTCGTGTCTCAACTCTCACCCTCAGTCCTCATCCAACATACGGAAAACGACACAATCGCTAAACAAAATAATATTTTTGACTAGTTTTTAACTTACGTAAGTAATAAGTAGGGACTAAAAATGGTAAACCTTGAACGGAATGTGCATCGATTGAGGGAAGCAAGCCACATGAATAATAAATAAAGCCCTGTGTAAGAATTTGCAGCGGTTTTTGTTATACGCTTTCGCCTTCGAGTCGTGGATGGGTGTTGCTCTTTCAAGAGCGGAATCATTGATTCCAAGTTTCATGTTCTCTAGACACAAGACAATCTCAAAGCCCCCGGGAGTGTTTCGGCTTTACTTTCTACATTTCGTTAGATTGCCATCCAAGTCCTGGGGCTTAACCCTGACAGGAATACCGCCAGGCATTACGATGGAAGGATGTCTGGGGAGTTCACCTGGAACTTCGACCTTGTCTGTTGGAGAAGTTTGAATTACCTACAATGAGACTTGGTAATTATTTCGTGAAAATAGCTCCCACCTTCTGTGCATAGCTCAGTTTCTGGTCGCTCTCGGCATGAATTTGGCAGTGCCGAGTCAGCCGGGGAGATTAACGACTGACTCAAAGGGCATATAGTAGTGAGGAAAACTAGAGCTCGAATTGTGAGCTGGAGCTCTAAGAGAACCGTTCAACTATGCCAGTGAAATTCTTGGCGTTAACTCGTGGGAATATCCTTGTGTGGCATCACCTTGACGATCTGGTAGCGTATAATGTATTAAATGCAGAACAGCTGAAAATTGGGCTGGGCACTTCCAAAATTTTGATCGAAAAGTTAGAAATTAGTGAAATTGATTATTCTTCTAGGTTTTTTCTCGTGTGAAACTCGACTCTCGAAGACAATGCATCGCGTGTAAAAATCACATGCACCAATCTAGGTATGATAAGAAATCACAAATATTTGATCCTCTTTGCCATTTTATTTTATCCCTTAGGATCACTCTCCGAATTTGGGGGCTCGAATCCCCATCAAGCCCTAGAATTATTGTAAAAATTTCAGGTTCTCTTCAGTATTTCCTTTCCTAAAAGCTCCTCTGTTCTGTCAGGCCCTTCAGAGATAGTGAATCTTGACGTAGGGCAAAATTTATATTTTACAGTTCAAATCCCTTCGAAATCTTTATGATCCAGCGTGTTGGATGCTTTGAATAATTATTCAATGATTATAATCATTCAATATACCTAATGATTTCTGATGTTCGCCAGAAAAACGAATAGTTTACGTCTTCGGAACAGTTCAGCCACAAAGGAAGCGAGAACCCACCGGGAAGTGACACTCGGGTCTCAACCTGTTTACCAATTTGCCGGAAGACTTACTTCAGCAGCTCCTCAGCCGAGCTCAACTTGTTTACCGGCAAGCGTCGCTTTGATTAATTGAATTCTCGCCAAACCCCCAACTCACCAAAGGGCTACAAGGCATTGCTTTCACTAGAGTTTTCAAACGCCGACGGACGAGGCAAGCGTTTTGTTGTCCCCCAGCGCGAAAAAACTTTTACGTACACACTTTTACTCACAATCACTTCCTGAACAAGTGTCCGTGTGTCCGTCTGTGGTCATTTACAAAAGTGGCCATAGCCCTCGATTCTTTGCCTTTGCCTAATTTCTGGAACTGGGATGTTTGTCTCAGCAAGTCTTATCTCCCTATTCAACCAGTAGCTGGGGGTTTTAAATGTTCATAGTTTTTTTTTTTTTTTTTTTTTTGACATTGTGTGTTATCTACGCACCATTGGTTTTTGTGTTTAGTAGGTACACTGCCCATACAAACCCAAGAGCTAGTGCAGGGGGAGCGATTTGAGGCTAACAATGTTCGGTAAATACACCTCTGCTTAGTTTTTCAAAATGCCTGACGTCGCTTATCCCATAAATTCCATTCTCCATCCGCGCAAAAAAAAATTAGGCCATAGGAAGGTATGAACAGGAACCTAATATGAGTACGTCCCATCTACTCTAGATTCATAATATGGTAGAAAAAGGTACCTATCTACTTTCCTGGAGTATAACGTCATTCCCAACTCCGCTGGATCACCGCACCTTACTGGCTCCCAACATATTGGTGGACATGAATGTTGTCCTTCGTGGGGCTTTAGATTGACTGCATGTCCATTAGCCGAAAGCGAACAACGCGCCTGTTCTGATACTAACTAACTACAGCTCGGACCGTGTACAGAATCTCAATACAAGTCATGGACGTTGTTAGGACGTCGGATCACATCGTCCGCCCATCGGGGCCATCGTGAATGGAACGCAGAAAACATTTAAATTGTTGCTCGGAGAAAAATAATGACTATTTATACCTTGGAGAAAAGTAGGCATAAAATTAAACATTGGGTTTGTTCCAGGAGCGTGAGTGTGGTCATGAGGTAGGTAAACAAGTTTGCAAGGCGATTCCACAGACACGGGCTTGGTACGGCCTGGGAACAATGCTATTGATGTGACATGCAGGCGAGTTGAAAACATAGAATAGACCTCCAGTTGAAACTAAATATGAACCAGTGTTTATTTTGCAAAAAAATATGCATAAAGCAGTTGCTAATAATCGTGATTATTGAATAATCACATTAAATTTGTATCACATTGATGTGTGTGTCACATTGAATGTAACAAATTTTGGTAATGATATTGCTGCTAAAATAAGTTATTGACAATTAATTGTTGGAATTTTGTTTAAGTTTTACTTTGTTGGTATTGGTGGTTGGTTGTTAAATTAGATTTTTGACCTTATGATAATTCATTTTCGCCAAAATTTATTGTTGTTAAAGGTAATTTTTCAATCATGATAAATATTGTGGGTTGATCATAATGAGCAAATAACGTTGGAATTAATTTTTTTTAAATCAATACTAGCAACGCCAACAGATGAAAATACCCCTCCCACCCCTATCAACCTTTTATGTTTTTGTTTTTATCATTTCCAATTTGCTGCCTGGGAATAAAAAGTTATCACCAATTGAACGTAATAATGATTACTGTTTGAAATTGAAAGTATAAAAAATTGTATCCATTTTTCGCCGCCATCTTTGGGCACTCTGATTAAATCTTTAGCGTCTTTTCAAAAAGTTGACTATACTGTCTATAAATATATAATACTAAATCAATAAATTCTATGTGGAGGATTGAAGGTTTTTTGCTGACCCCGTATTTTCGTACTGTGGGTAAACCAAAAAACCTTACATATAAAATTTTTAATGCATACACCTTCAAACATGTTAGTAGGGTGAGTCTCCGAGTATTGGTTCCCTAGAGTTGGTGTTTCATCACATCTTATGGCGACCTATTTATTATCAAAAGTTTCATTTCTCTCTATTTCTTCAGGGTAAGGTCGTTCATCGCGACATTCATGAAGTTTCAGGCGTTGAATATGACTATAGTCCTACATATTAGGCCCACGAAGTTCCAATGATAACCTCGGCTCTGAACCAGTGAATTTCAAAGGTAGACCGCGACCGTGAAAAAATTTAATTCCATGAAAACGTTTCTGGGAACGCTGGCGTAATTATGGATACCAAATCAGGACATGCGAAAAGCGTAAGATCAAGGAAGGCCACTTCTGAAGCTGGCGAGACGAATTTCTATTATCGTAAACTGATCATAGCCAGCAGGCCGACCATAAGTTACGAGAATGCCAGGGAAAAATTCAACGACACTCGCAAACATACTGATCCGTCCACTAGCTCGATATTCTCGAAAATTCCCCACAGTTTTTGGGACGTTTTAAAGTGAGTTGCATAATAAAATCAATAAAGTGAAAATAAGCAGTGAACGGAAGTTATCTGTACCTAAGTTCAATGCAAATCAACAAAAATAATGTAAATAAATAAAAATAATGTACACAATTTATCAAAAACTCAGCCAATGTTAGGCTTTGCCATAAAAATGAGTTAGTATTTAAGTAGGTAAAAACCAAACGAGAGTAGCGTAGGTAAAAATAGCGATAGATATTGCTCATTTTCCAAAACCCAATTTTGGAGGGAGGACTTGCGAAACGAAGATTCACAAATGAGGTCAGCCATCAATCTGCTTACCGATATAAAGAACCGAATTTTGGCATTGCTGTCCCCGGCCAACTTGCACATGAAAAACAGCGTTGAGCAAATTTTCGACGAAACGACGATGAGATCCGAAGCGGAAAATGGCAATCTGGACTTGAAAGTTTACGTGACTCGAATTCTCCGTATTCTGGAAAATATCTGTACGCCGAAACGAGAATCCGAGATTAGAGAATTGCTGTACGCCAACGATGCTGTGGCTGGTCTGAAGAGTATCATCGATATTATTGGCGAAATGAAGGTAGATTATAAGCTATGAAGGGATATTTATATTGCAGAAAGAAAGACTACCTGATTCTGGTCATGCCACGGCGGCATCGATAGTTCCCAAGACAGTTTTACAAATTTTAAATCCATTCCAAATTTTAGTGTTTTTGGAAATATTTAAAAGTAAGTGCATAATGGCTGAATAACTCAAGTTTTCTTCAAATAGGTATTCTTGAGTAGAATTTTTTTCCTAATAGATGGATATGGGCAAATATTCGGTCCAGCCTGCTATCCTACCTGCTACCGACTCAACCATTTACTCCAATGATCGCAAAATGACAAATTACCTGATTAATCTGGCCGTTCTTCCACAAACGAAGTCTTGGCTCAAAAAATATTACACTCCTTCCCTCACCACGAAGGAGATTCTGATCAACGCGTTTTTAGATCTGGTAGTCGACACAGGATCCGATACCTACGCTGAAACTTTGATGATGCACGTCAAAGAGCTGGAGTCATTGAAAAGTTTCTGTTTTCAAGTGAGCTCTTATAAATTAATCGCATTTTCTTATAAATAGTTGTACTAGTTTATCACAAGTCCACTGCCGAGCCGAAAGAGACCAACCCCATCTCATGCCACATGCGATCTTTTGTAACAGTAGGTTGGTACCTAATATTGATATTTGGAAGGTTCTGATGCTATTACTTTGGTGAGATTCCAACAAAAATTTCCAAGAAAATCGAGGAAAAATAATTCAGGAGTATCTGGGTTAATCGGTTTTGCCCCTTACCAATATTACCCGCCTACTTACTTTACTTTCTTCCAGCTTACCGTTTCAACAGCTGGTGTGTTAACATTGTTTACCCATCTGCCAAACATACTCTGCACGTCGAAAGTAAGACAACAATATTACTCCACCATCACAAATCTAGTGGAAGGAATCAAATCCGATAGCGAACTTGGCCGACTTTTGCCCGAACTGATCCGTCAAGTGAGAAATGAAACCACCAGGTAAACTGGACAAAAATGTCAAATTTCTTGAAATTTCATCCCAACTGGGCAATTCGGCTGATATTTATGGCCTGGAAAGAATAAGAAAATTAAAAATACTGCTTGCAATTTTGCGCATCTCTCTAACTCAACTCACAAACCCAGCCCACGAAATCAACTCGCAAACTCAACTGGCAAATCCCACTCACAACTCAACTCAAAAACACCACTCACAAATTCAACTCAAACACATCGCTAGCACAACTTAAACTCAATTCTCAACGTCTACTCTCGAACTCAACGCTCAAAATTGACGCACAGACTCAACTTAAACACAACTTAAACTCAGCTTTAAGTCAAATTTTAAAGTCAAGTTCAACCTGTCAAACTCAACCCACAAAAAACCCACGAACTCAACTCGAACTTAACTCTCAAACTCAACTCACATAGTCAACTCACCCAAACACAAATTTAACTCAATCTCTAAGTCAACTTTCAAACTCAATTTACAAGCTCAATTCACAAACTTACCTCACATACTCAAGCTGATTTTGTGAGTATGTTGTCGTTTCAAACCAAACTCACAAGCCCCCACAAGCTCAATCCCAAAACTCGACTCTAAAATTCAACTCTCAATTTCATCTCAGGTACTCGACCCTTAACTCAACTCTCGAACTCAGTTCTTCAACTACACTTACTAAATCAACTCACAAACTCAACTTGCACTCTCAACCCTCAAACTCAACTTAATTTCAGCGCAGAGTCATCTCTCAAACTCAACTCACAAACTCAACCCAGAAATTCGAATCTCGAACTCAACTCTCAATTTCATCTCACAAACTCAACCCATAAGCTCAACTCACAAACTTGGGTTGATTGTACGGCTTGAGTTTGTTGGTCAAGTTTGTTGCAGTTACAAACTAAGCTCAAACCCAAATTCACACTCAAGTTACAAATTCGATTCACAAACTCAACTCTCAATTTCAACTTACAATATCAACTAACTAACTCAACTTACAAACCTATCTCAAACTCAACTTACAAACTCGAGTTGAGTTTATGGGTCCAGTTTCAAGATGGTGAGTTGAGTTTGTGAATTGAGTTTAGGGGTTGAGTTTTTGAGTCGAGCTTGTGAGTTGAGTTTGCGAGTTGTGTTTGTGGGTTGAGTTAGTGAGTTGAGGTTGACAGTTGGCATTGGGAGTTGAGTTTAAGTTGGGTTTGGGATGAGTTAGGGTTGAGTCCATTGAGCTTCATTCCCTCAATTTGAGTTTCTAATTCGAATTATGGGGTTCCACAACTTCTTCCCAAATGATTTGATTCATACTCTTCTGCACGTCGAGCAGTTGATGGGAAACCTGTTAGGTTCAATAGAGGATCCCTTACTCTTTTGGCCTTTCACTTGCTGCTTTCACTTCACCCCTTGTCTATATAAGGTGGTTGTGGTGGTCGTGGTGTTCAGTGTTGGTTTTGTACTGACGGTGGCTTGACCGCCGAAACCGGTTTACAAACTCGTAAACTTTCGTGGAACTGACAACTTCCATTCTCTCAATTTGAGTTCCTAATTCGGACTCACGGAGTACCACCCTACGAGTATAATCGTAATCTCAAATTAAATGCTTGTGACGTATAAGTAACGTAAGTTAAATGCGTGTGATGAATAATCGTATTCATATTCTTATGATTATTATTACGCCCAGCTTTGGTCATAATATGGTGGGAGGGGTCGCTGTGACGTCAACTGCTTTCCCCTCCTCCGCGTTCAAGAGCGGGTAGAGGGTTTAAAGATCGGTGACGTCACGCTAGGGTAGGAGGTTGTAGGTATGACATCTACGACAAGAGCAGATAATGTTGAACCGCCAAAGTCTTACTACTGAAGAAAAACAATAATCTCCATCTCCTTTCCGAACGTTTTGATCAGGAAGTTGAGGGAGCATAAGGACAACAGCTTGACCGAAACGCTCATGAGAGACGTAAGTCACCAGGTTAGTCGGTTTCTCCAATGGTAGCTAACAATTAATTCGTCGACTATAATAGGGAGGGAAACCAATTCACTGATTCCTCACGTTTCGCAGCTGAACCGCCTGCCAGACCCCACGTACAAAGTGAGGAGATCCGTGAAAGGCCGTATCTACTGTTTTTTGAAGGAGTCACTTTTATCCGAAGGCTCCAACCCGGTTCCTCATGAGCTGAAATTCATTTCATCGGAGTTGACCGAACTGTCAGTTCGCCTGATCGAATTGGTCAGAACTAATGTCGATCAATGCGTTGCATTCTACGATAAAATATTGGCCGATTTCGAAGAAGAGAAGAACTCTGACGGAAAACCGAAAAAACCCGAGCCCATCAACGTTCGGAAGTACCTGAAAATAGGGAAATTGAAGAAATAAAAATCTGGAAAACTTGGTCGACGATTACCTAGGTGGCAGGTGTCTGGTAACGCTGTACTGGTTTTTTACAATTTTGGAACCATAAAAAGTTGCTTGTTCTGGCACTAGTCGGACGGCTGGTTATAAGGTTTGTTCAAGACAAAAAATACTTCCATCATGCTGATTCGTACAATCTTGGACCAAATTTATGATTTATTTTGTCTTACTGGGACACTAAATATTGAAAACTGATTAGCATGGTAGTCTTCAACTATCATTACTACCTGATGGTACTGTGCAAATTTTACTCCCACTAGTCAACCCATTGGTTTGCTGAATTCCATTGTATAAAATGTTATAAATGAATCCACCATCATATTATCCAATATAGAGTAGGTATACCCACCATTGAGGTGCTCCACCCTAACGTAAACGTTATGTAGATGCGGAGTTTCTCAAAGCCTTTAATAACCGGGCGAGCAGTTCTGCGTAAATAAGAATTAAGAGCGAGCAGTATCAGCGAATTTATTTCTCGCAAAATAACTTTCCGCAAATCCTCACGAGATGGGATCGGAGGGAGAGTGGTTATATTTAATATGCCATTTATAATCATTCCCGCTCCCGAGCTCTCTGCGCATTTAATTAATTCAGTTATTAAAACTAAGCTACAGCCTTCGAGTTTCTTCCACCTACGAAACTATCTTCATGCTGGTATTGAATTGCTGTATTTTCGATATTTATGAAGTTGATGTTCGATTTAATTGAGTTTGCGTAATATGTACCGTTTTACTTGATCGTTTTTATGAACAGATTGGTACATATTCCTATTTATATTTTGCAATCGTGCATTAATTATAAAGGTGCTTCTATAATCAATGAACCGATTTTTTGGGAGTTGATCTTAAATTCTAGATATTTTTGGACTTAATACCAATATTGGCTACAATTAGGCTTCTTCGTCGTATAGTTTCTGGAATATAATAGTTCCATAGCCTGCTGATAGCATCACCGCGTTCTGATTTTCGCTCGAGTTGCGATTCTCAACTTCTCGGCCCGGAAATAGTGGGCCGAGCTTCGTGAAATACGGTCTCAACTGCTACTCCCAAATTCACGGCCCCTCTTTTCGGTTTTAATTAAAAACAATACAAAACAAAGGAGGACTAGGGACCCGTGATATACGGCCGGTGGACAATTTCACAATGCCAAGCCGGCCGAGGGCTTGAACCACGGGGGAAGGAGTTTTTGGTACGAATCCAAAAAGGGGTGGCCTCTCGGTGTCGGTGAGGAGTTTATGATAGGAGGATAATGTTGTCAAACTCAGAACCAACCTTTTTCCTACTGCGGAGGTCGTTGCCAGGCGAGGGCATAAATTTTTTGGGCAGAAAAACGTTGGCAGGACTGGCCACATTCGATATACACGATACCTGGAACCAACCCGTTTTCGCAAGTGGCCACTACACCAAATTTCACGTTAGTTAATCAAGTTCTCAAAGGTGTGCATGAAAAATTCAAACTATAGCCCTAGTTTTAGCGGGATGAAACAAAAATGAAGTTTTTTTGTTGTTGTTTTTGCTGGTTTTTCATTAAGTCTGGCTTGACTTCTAAACATTATGGAGTTGAATGTTGGTATTCTAATTAATAACAAAATCAGACGATTTTAGCAACTATCCAATACCGACTATCTAATATATTCGGAATGCAAATACCTATTTGTTTTTTTTCCTGCAAATAGATACTTATTTACTCCTCAAAATAGGTTCCTAGGTATTTTTTCTAGCACCTATTTTCTTAGGTACCTACCTAAATATTTTTTTAAAGTAAAATTTTCCAAACAAAAATTAAACAAATTGTAAAACCTAATCCTAAAATCCAATGAAAACCTATTTCGCTTCCTCTATTAGCTAAAGGAAGTAAGGAAGGTCCGATGAAAATTACGCTCACCCTTATTTACTCCAAAACATTATTTTGCAGTGTTAACACTTTCAATTTTTTGCAATTTATCAACAGGATTATTATTAAGTCCATATCTCTTATTGTACAAGTAATTCTTTCATTTTTTTGCCAACAAAAAATCGTCTTTGATTTTGGCATTGCTTTACAAAGCGATTTCCATAAATGGAAAAGCGTGGATGTAGTTGTTTCAGGTACCTATCCCAAAGTGACATACACAATTTTTGGTGGGTTTAATAACTCGCGTTATCTCCTTTTAACAGAATTCTTGTCCAATCCCGTTTCGCTCCCACGGGTCAACTATCTTCTCGGGAGTTTCCCGTTTTTATCTCGTTTTCCTCACTTGGAGGATCAGGTACCAACTAGATGCTGCAAAAAAAGCATTTCGTAGCAAAAAAGCTATATTAAGCCGCTCCAACACTTCGTAAGGGTTCGGAGGTGAAACACGTGTGGCATGCGTTCTATCTACAGCGCACATACCACACCAGCATTCGCCATTTCGCACCAACTGCTCACCATTTCACCACTCGTTGAAGAAGAGGCGCCATAAAGAACGTGAGAGGCCGAAGTGTTTTTTATGTTTTCGAGCGAGAGAAGCGGATGATGGAACGTTCACTATATGGGAGTGTTACAAAATAAATTAATCGTAGTTTTTTGTTTGCGGGCGCAGGTTTGGTTATTGAGGGTAGGATATTTCCGGAGCAAAATCCCACGTTCGGTCGGCAAACACGGCTGAAAATGTTTTAGGTATAAAGGTTTCTGTTGGAAAACGCAAATATGCGCTCTTTAGTATTGCAGAGGCGCTGGAGTCTGATTTGGTTAACTTAGAGAGAGATACAACCTTTATTTTTTAAACAAAAAAAAATGGCGATCTGCCCGAAAATAATCTTTATTTTTTAAAATGAAAACGTCAATTCTATCTCAATGGCAACATTCAATAAAAATCAAACACAACACTCAAGCGCGACCAGGATTGATCAGATAAATCTTTGCCTTAGCTATACGTCAAGTGACCTAAAATCGTGATCAGTGGCGAATTCTCAGGTAGAAACAGGGCAAGCAGTACCAAGGAAATTCGTAACTAAAGAACCATAGACATGAGTTATGGCATGCTAGTTTTTGAGTAACGATTGGCAAGGTACTGCTCGTCACTGATCGTGATGTTCTTGTTTCTGGTTCCCGTCGTACGGAAAGCGAGCAAATACTCCACAATATCATCGTAACAGAAGCGATCATATCAAAAATCTAATGTCTTATCAAGTTTTTGCACGGTCGAAACCACAAATTTAGAACTGAGGGAGGATTGAATCTTTCCGCCATTCCGTTCCTGCCGAGATGACGTAACACACTCTGGACCCCGTAAATGTGAATTTATTAGGGTCAGCCGCCCTACCTTGTTTTTAGTGCCTGCGCCTCACTGGGAATATCTTCAACGTTCCGGCCATCCATAAACTTCGCTCTATGGATAGAGGATTCTTCTTGCGGTTGTAACGGCAGACGATGGTGCATAAAACCGCCACAGCTGGACAGGGTGGAATATTAACCAGATATCCCCCCGGTTGTGCAGTTCTGTATTCTTCGATGGGCCGTAGAACTTCCTTTGGAAGAAAACAGTAGCAGTAGCACATTTTGGTAGACCATTGCGGTTTCAGAGTTTGAGCCATACAGCAGAAGACGAGCAGACTGAACTATTAATAGTTTTTGCCATTTAGCCCCGAGGTTTAATTGATAATATCAATCATATTATGATTATTTTTACTTGGATATTTACGAAGTAAATGGTATGAAAACAAAAGTAAGACAAAAGCAATCGTTTATTCCATTGTTGAAGTACGAGTGTAGACCGGTTTTGGTGATTAAACCATCTTTAGTACTTAACAATGTCTTTGCTGCCGTCGTTTTTGAGTTTTTATTCAAATTATGGGATTCTACAGTTTCTCCGCGAGTGATTTAGCAAATTTAGTGTATAAGCAAACGGAACTATTGGAATCGGCCTAAAATTACAAAAATGGTCATAGCTCCCTCAATTTTCAACCTTTCTTCGAATTCCTTGAACTGGAAAGTTCATCCCGGCAAGACTTATTACCCCGTTTAACCAGAATTCGAATTATTCTCTGTAATTCCGAAATATTAGCACTTTTAGTGTTTTCTATTTTATTTTTCCTGGCCACAAAAATGAAATTGGCCGATTTGAGCGTTCTTGGTCTTAAAGTCTTCGTTTTACCTTGCAGAACACGTGGATATATTTATTCCGATAACTCGACGTAATTTGATTTTAGGCGATTTTTTATAGGCATAGTGAGTTTTTTATCCGAACAGCTTTGAAAGTAGGTACCCAGTCAAAATATAATCAAATTTTGTCAAAAATTTGTGTATCAAAATATGGAAGTATTGAGTGTTATCTTTGCACCACTGGTTATTTATTCAATTTGATTTATCAATTTATTCCTCGATTTATTTAATTCGAGATTATTTTATTCGTTTGATTTCTCCAATTTACCTACTAGTTATTTGATTTATCACCATTGTCCTACAGTGCTCGAGCGTCAATAATTATTATTCGTATTATCAGATCTGGTTTGTTTAATTTTTGACTGATCTCTGACGACTTCTCTCAATTTCTGTTTCAGGTGAGAATGCTGAATCATTTTCTAGAGACTTTCGTTTAAAGGGATGAACTATGGAAAACACAAACGCAACATCGAATTGACAATCCAGGTGAAATCAGTCACAATTACGTCTTGCAAATTTTGATGCTCAAAAATAGGAAAAGAAATCTCGGCTAATTTTTTTCCCTCTAACTGAAATGAGTAGAATTATGTTGTCGATTAATTCCAATAGTCGAATCGAACCGTCCATTTTTGAAAGCCAGTAAAAGAGCAGACCGAATATCCTCTGGGGAGTAGTTAGCAAGTCCCTTCATCCCTTCGACTGTATACCCTTAGGTCCCTGACTCAATGCCCCAGCTATCCCTGTCCAAGCTGCCTCCTCCCTTTTGGTAGAAATACTCGGTAAGGGCCCAGACCGAGTAATGGCTTTCAAGTCTACCAATAACAAGCTGGTTGAAGACCTGCTCCAAAAAAACCTTTAGGTAGTTCTTCTTTTTCGGTGGACTGAAGATTCGAGTTGATTCCTGTATTTGGACGAAAAATAGTTCTTAACAGAAATGGGACTATCTTGAAAAATTTTGACCCTGTCCTGCTGATGCACCGGCTTAGCTAAAAAAATATAAATCATCAACCAAGAAGCTAAATCAAAATAGTTTGTAATTGTTCAACAAAAATGAGTTAATATTACCACCGGATGAGAAATTTTGCTCTCTGGGCCCCGGTTACGAATTATTATACTAGATGTAGGTAGTAAAAAGTAGCACCTGAGTGAGGGAAACCTTCGGTGAGTGACGATTTCGACAGCACATCCGCAATACTTTCATACATTTCCGAACCGCCTCGAAAAATATTACATATCTGCCAATACCCTGTCTGCATGCCTGACTACTTTCATCTGGCTGTCAGAGATATTGGTCGTTCGGAATAAACAATAACTCTACCGTTAACCTTGGCGTATAAGAAGCTCCGAAACCTTTTCTTCATCATGCTACCGATTGCTATGGAAATGGGGAGCCGTCAGTGCTGCTCAGCGAGTGCCAATTCACCTTCTGACTGCCTGACTCTGGCAGATGTTCCATCCCCGGCAACCATCAACTTTTCATATTCGAAGAAAAAACCTCGGGCTAAATCATCGTTTTGCCTCCTGTCTGAATATATCAGTGGGAAAACGTCTCGGATGGTC
Source organism: Nesidiocoris tenuis (assembly GCA_036186465.1). Lineage (NCBI taxonomy): Eukaryota > Metazoa > Arthropoda > Insecta > Hemiptera > Miridae > Nesidiocoris > Nesidiocoris tenuis. The sequence continues at coordinate 8,900,644 of AP028917.1, forward strand.
GGGTATAACACCGTATTCTATACATGTTTGAGATATGCCTCGAAAATAACACCGCAGGTACCTAAATGCACCTGTCGTAGGTACGTTAAATGAAAGGTACAGCCAATCCTTCAGGATCGCCATCTAGAGTGAAAAATATGGACACTTTGTCAATTAATTCTATAGTGAAACTCAGTGTTCGATGCATCGCGCAGATGACATTCCAAAAGTTCAAAATTCTATTGGGCTCGTTTGTTCAAAATGTCCACTTTCTTTCCTTTTCTGAATTTATTAAACTGAATAAACAATCATCGGTTAGTCGCTGACAAACGTTGCCCAACTTAGCACAGCTATCATGGTAGTAATTAAAATGTCTTTCGTAGTTTAATATTCTTGTTTCGGGTGGTTTTCAAAGAAAATATCCTCTTTGAAAAGCTAACTTTTACCTCGGTATAGCTTTTACCACGGGTTCAGGCTCTATTTATTCGAAAGCATCATCCTAAACATCTTGGAGGATTTGTCGGTCGAGTTTTTAAAGTAATCAAAAAAGCTTCACTCTGCCCGAATAATCGTCGGATTACGACAGTCAAGATGTTTGAGTTGGAAATCTCTTCAGGTCCCTGCCTTTTATTGTACGATCTGCCTCTTTCCAGAATGTAGCAATCCCCAAAGTCCGTCCGAAAATTTGCATTTCCAACCCGATAGAGACCTCTGCTTCCGTAATCATCCACCCAAGAAATTTCGCTGTCGAGAAATTTAAATCTCCTTCGCATTTGCATCCATTATGCAGAAATGAGAGGAAACGTTTATTTTTCGAGGCGGAATATTTTTGGAGAAAGAGTCGTCTGAAACAGCGAGAATATAATTTCTCTAATTTGCAGGATATTCTGCATTAACGTTTTTTAAAATAGTGCGAAATATATTTTGAAAAATTATTTTCAAAGTGCGGAAAACTAGACTGGCAAAGATACTCAAACCACATTTGAAATCGCTCTAGGCTCTATGGCAATGCCCTTGCTGTTCCCAGTTGAGACATTAAGGGACTTCAAAGGGCCTGAAAACCGAACTTTACGCCCACGCTCATTCCCAAAGCACCAACACTTTAAATGAGGATTCAACTGCCTACACATGTATATACTATGGCTACATACTATGTACCTATATTCTACGTGTCATAAAATACGCTCAACGTAAGCACAGAGAGATACCAAGTTGTAAACGCTCGCATTTCGAGGTTTTCTCATTACACTCGTGCCGTAAAGGGATCTTTTCGTTTATGGCACCAGGTACATAGGTCCCACTTGGTCTATAGAGAAACGAAGAGTGAACGGGAAAGGTATGACTAGGGTGGGGGTCGATACAAACACGAAACAAACATTTCTGAATGAATATGTTTAGGTTGAGCCCATTTTTCGGGGGCAGGCGTTTGTAATCTATGCTTACAGTACCTGCCTAAATATACCGCCCGACGTAAAAACGATGGTTGTCTCCCACCAATACCTGAAACGACAAGGATATCGAAGCTAGCGCAGGCTCTTTTTTGTACTGAATGGATCAGTACCATCAGTGCAATCAATCCGGTCCATACTGTCGAAAAAAAATGGTAGCATTGATTGTTCTCTACACAAAACCGATTTTTTCTCAACTTTCGTTTCCCTGAAAAGGCCGTGAGTCACATCTAACAATTTTTCTCATTCAGAAGAGATTGAGTTTGCAAAGGGAAAATGTTGAGACTGAAAAAGATGGACGCGTTAATTCAAGTCTCGGGTTTAGTCATTTGTTTAATAGCCTCAGGTTCTTCGAAGGAAGAAAAAAACTTTGAAATATATAACTTGTTGGATGATATCTCTTAATTAAGAGGAGCGTGTTAGGAAGGTTGCAAGTTAGGAAAGGCTGAGGAATAGTCATTAGTGGTAGCCGTGGAATGAGGTCCGTGTAAAAAACGTTAAACGAGCAGAAAAACGATTTAGGCGACATTATCTATAGGGGGCTCTCTAGCAATTTGGGCTTCTCTCGGTTTTTCCCACAAGCTTTGCTCGGACGTGGAGGGAAATTTTAAAGTGATTACGGACAGGGTTTAGTTCCGAGTTAACTGACGATGATCGTTAAACTGCCGGTTAAACTGGCCCCTGATACGTGCGTTGTAATCAGTCCACCCGTGATCCAACATTGGTCTGGGTGTCGTAAGATACATCAACCTACAGAGCCCAACCCAAATGAAAGAAATTTATATCATCTAAGCATAGGAAATCATCGTTGTTATTACTTCCATATTTACAGAGTAAATGGAAGTATTGGAATCGTCCTAAAATCGAGAATCGGAACAGAGCTTCAAAAAAAACTTTTTCTTATAGGTACACATTTACTCGGAATTACTTCCTGAACAAGTGTCTGTGTCTGTGTGTCCGTTTATGGTCATTTACAAAAATGGCCATAGCTCCCTCAATTCTCAACCTTTTTTTCAAATTTCTTGAACTGAAATGACTGTCTCAGCAAGACCTGACACCCAGCTTAATCGAAATTCGGATAACTCTCAGTACTTCCGATATATTTGCATTTTTAGTGTTTTCTATTTCATTTTTTCCGGCCACAAAAATGAATCGATTCGTGCGTTCTTGGTCTTAAAATCTTTGTTTTACCTTGCAGAATACGTGGATATTTTTTATATTCCGATAATGTGGCGTACTTTTATTTTGGGCGAATTTTAAAATTTGATAATGAATTTTTTTATATTCTTAACCTAAACACCCTTAAAAGCAGTCAAAGTATGATCAAATTGTGTCAAAATTTCTCGTTTCAAAATATGGAAGTATTGTGTGTTATCTACGCACCACTGGTTTTTCCTCAGTTTTTAGCCTCTATTGTTTAATTTTAGACATACCGTAAGAAATCCGGGATGAAAAAATTTTCAAGCCTCGGTTATTAAAAAAACATATGCCCTAACTTTTCGGTAAGGTGGTACTTTACTAGGTAACTACTCATTTTTACTTTTCAGTTTATTTACCGCTTCTCTAATGAACTAAACGCGGAGGGTAGCCTATTAAGAACTGAGCGGCTGATTATTGGATGCTCGATGGCTCTTGAACGTAACAAAGACGAGTGTTCATCTCAGGGATTGTGATGGGATCAGAAAGCAAGATGATCCTGGAAGGATACGGGCAAAGACGAGCTGCCGAGGAATTCGGGCCCTGGAGGACTTGACAATTCAAGGGCGAGCTTGGGGTTGTAATTAGGGCTGACAAGGAGAACAAGAAACAAGAAGCTCCTCGAATATCCGCGAGGAGAAAGTCGACAGGGCGACGAGTGGTCGACAGACTCAGCCGCTAGTCACTTCTGGCAAATTTCATTGTAAATTCACATTTTCTCGATACAGATGAAATATTATTCTAGCCTTCTCTCATTCTAAACAACAGATACAATATTAATCTAACCAGGTAATCATTCTAAACAACAATACTCAATTTGGACGAAAATGGAGCAGGGAGCTGCAGGGGCAATTTTCTCTCAAATTGCTTGAAAGATTTAATTGACTGATTAAATTCGAATTTCGGGAAAACGGCTTTCAGCCCAAAAACATTTTCCGATTTTCGTTTCCTTTTAGCAGTGCCAGCTTACCGAAATTTTTGTGGTTCTGTAACGTGACACATTCGATCCCACTTGTTCTACGCTCGCTAAAAACTTCCCCGATCAATACTTTGGCCACCGTCGTGAGAGTGGCGAAGTTGGTAGCAATGCTCGGCTCATTTCCAGCAGTTCCATCAGACAACGAACAATTGAACGCACTTCTCAGACACCTCATCTTCCGCTTCGTCTGGATCCTTCGATTTCACCATCCCGTCTTCAGCAGTGTAATTGCGACCGGAGGCCGCACCGCAGACCCTCCCTTTACAGTCGACCTTAGCCATTTCAGGTCTCAGAAATTAATTATAGTCGAGAACTGATTACGATACGGCTGACAACACCCCTTCTCGACGCTTGCAGCAATTACACGTTTATTTGAGGTTTCTTGTTCCGCTTGTTCTGTCGTTGAAGTTCGGTCAAGTCGACTACTATAATATATTTTGCTTCTTGTTACGAGAGAGTTTTGGACATGATCGAGCCAGAGGACAATGATCGCGTCTGTTGTGGGAAACAGGTGTACCACTGCAACCAACTGAAACTTCCCCGGTTTGCCTTATGGAAGACAAGACAAACCCAACGGCAGATTACAACACGATTGCCTAACACGACTCATAGGACTCGAAAATTCCATGAAAAAGGCCATGAAAGTGTTCGATAAGTCTTATCGAGTGTATCTCCTGGACATGAGACAGCAGTCATGAGTTATGCTCCGTTTTCGGCCTTGCTTCCATTTCTAGTGCGGTACTCCGGTTGATGACAGCTCGTATTTCACCGAAACGCCTGTTGTTACAAACAGTTGTCAAAGACAAGAAAATATATTTTCTCCCAGTTTCACAAAAACGAAGAAATTTGTCTCGAAGACGGGATAATTAAATTTCTCTTCCATCCGCGTGATATAATGCTGAAGTTTATTTTGTCGAGTTTCAATTGCACCGGAGGCAGTTTGTTGAAGATTTTCTCGATTTTCACCGCCCGGAGAGAAAAATGCGTTTTTCATTTCGGCGCTGTGTAACAACGGCCGAAGGCTACAATACATAAAATAGAAACTAGCGGACAAGTTTATTCAAACCGGTGGATGCGGCCTCTCGAAATAAAACGTTTTCCCGGCTAAAATAAAAGAGAAGACCGCGGAAAGGAAACCTCATCAAAACCGCAACTTTCCGCCGACTGATATTTTCCCGGCATTTTCCGCGAAGACTTCGGCGCTGTTTTTCACCGGCAATGAATTATGACCGCGGAACGTTCATCCTCTGCTGAGAAGGAAACATTTTTTCCCTCGTAAGCTCGAGAGAGCGTAGGCCACTGATGCCAGCTCCTACGTTTCTACTTGTTACTTTTTTTCACCACTCGCTCGTTTTTTAAACCCAAGTTTCATCCCTGGCTCTCGTAGGTTGTGCGTTCATTTAAAATTTCCACCCGGGCGCACGGTCGAACACGCTCTCTTGAACATCTTTGTGAAGCACTCTTCGTTTTCTTCGACTTCTTTTTTCTCAATTAGTTGAAATTGCTTTTCTGACGAGCTGCATAAGACTTGGTACGGAGTCTTTGCACCTTCACGAGAGGTGGTGCGACTCACTTTTCCAGGAACGAGGGTTTTCGTCTCTTTTCCTAAGAGGTTTTGTGAAAACGTCCTGAAAAAAGATGGAGAGTATTGTCTAAGTAGCATCTTGAACTGAAATGACTGTCTCGGCAAGACCTAACATCCTGTGCAATCAAAATTTGGATAACTCACAGTACTTCCGATATATTTGCATTTTTAGTGTTTTTTATTACCTATATTTTTTCCGGCCACAAAAATGAATCGATTTGAGCGTTCTTGGACTTCTAGTCCTAAACGTAATGCACTCTGCTCTAGGGCGGGGAGCGATTTCACTTCACCGGTGAAAATCGCCCTTTACCGACATTTCACTGTTATCCCTATCACCTGTTCCGGTAAAAACCCCGTGACTAATTTTTCTGCCTGTGGTTGAAGGAGTTTCACCTAGGGACGTTACGATACTTCCGATATATCGGAGTATCGATACTTTTCTTCCGATACCACCGATATTTGTATCGATATTTTACATACGATATTATCGTGGTATCGATACTTTCTCACGATAATATCGAAAGTATCGATATTTTGTGACCGATCCCACCGATATTCTCTGCTAAATTCGAAAAATTAACAATTTTGTATCCACCGTAAAACCAGCCGGATCCGACCGGTTTGCGGCACATGGTGATGCAGAAGAAGAGAATAAGAAGAAGTGGGAAAGTTCGTAGAGCTCTAATTGCCCTTAGCTCAAGACTTTGGGTCGGAATTTCGAGGGGGAAAATCCCATGGTGAAAGGAAAACTCCCCCACGTACTGGCTGCACTGAGCCCGTGGTGCGGCTGCCCTGAGTGTTGATATTTATTAGTGATCTCTGAGCCCCGTTGCTTTCTTTTTTACGAAACCATTTCGATCGTTCTATTCAGCTGCTTGTTCCGCGCTCAGCTATTTTCAAAAGGACGTAAGTAATCGAGTTACGAGTGCCTAGGGATTTTTTTCTGTGTTGAAAAATCTTGATTTTTTCGCAAGAATAACGCCAAAGATCGTTTATATATAATTAATGTAATAATATGTTAATACTTCATTTCCCTTGTAATACCTAACGATTTTTTTCCCCAAGTGTAAAATTATCGATAATATCGGCAGTATCGATATTTTTGATCCGATATTATCGCAATATCGATACTTTTCTGCCGATAATATAGGGTATCGATACTCTACGAAAAATATCGTATCGGAACGAGTATCGATACTTTGGTGGTATCGTAACGTCCCTAGTTTCACCGCGGGAATTTCTTAATTTTGCTTATTAAAAAAATTTTAAATACAAGTGCATTGCTGATTTTCAGCCTCACTCGCAGCGTATAAGTGAGGCCGCCAAAAATTTAATAAACCATTGTAATCGGTAACCGAATATCGGCTAGGGGATGACCCGACCGAAAAAGGAGCCATCTGAAAGAACGAGAACGTGAGGCGCTCGGTGGGAGGTTCGGCCGGGCGGCTGAATGGTTTAGTTCCATACGCTGCCGCCGCAGGCGCTCCTGTCGAGGAAGTCCCGCCTGGAGATCAATCGGCGGCTCGTAACGCCGGTATGTGTATCCGTTTCCAAGTGATACGCTGACTGGAAGCTTCTCAGGAAATATCAGGCATACCTATCTCAACTTTTCTCAATTTCAAGGCTGGCAGTTTTAAGAATATTGGATTAATACGGACATTAATGCAACCTGTACTGATTGAGTGAGACGCATTCGACAACGGTGTCCAACACTAAGCGGAAATGCCCGTGTTGAATTATTTGAGTTATCTCAAGATGAAAATGATTAAATTATTTAATAATGAGTCATGTAGCGAGGCCTGCTATTGAGCTGAAGCTCGCAACAGGTTCCTATTAGCGATTACTCGCTGAAATTGTTAAATTAATGTGCTGATCAAAACTGAAATTCATATACTATTAGGTACTTTGTACAATAAAGTTTTCCATATTTTCAAAAAAATTGTCTTACCATCTTTTAAATAATCCAAGCGCTTCCGCTCTTACGCAGCCAATTCTGATTCGATTTTATTTATTAGGTATTTATTTATTACTTCACAACGAGCAAATGCTCAATATACAATGGAAAAGGAAATCAGACATTCGAAATATCATAAGTAACAAGGACAATTCCTCACTTGAACATCCAACATTGGAGTCAAGCCTTCACCTTTTCTGTAACTTATGTATAAGCTAAAATCAATGGATCAATTTTTGAAGTCGGATTTTTTTTTTGTCAAAATTTTTTTAATTACTATACGTCGAACAGAACACCCCTGGAGTCCCTCGGAGAGGGAAGGTCCAGTCTGCGTGTAATGAACCTTCCCTAAGTTTACAGACCTGGGGGGTTGGGATAATTTCCTTTCGTACGCCCTCCGTTGTTGTACTTCAGTCTCGCCGCCCTGCGGATCTCATTGGGACCCCGCTGTCTCTGCGATGATAAATATTTCCCGCCCGCGATCCATCATAGCCGGCGCTTCCATTCTATGCGACGAGAAAGTCCGGCCCGCAGTTCTAGGTTTGCTCCGCTAGGCTAGAGCGTTTCCCGCGGTCATTACCATTCATGGGCCTCCATTCCTGTCGGCGGTGCCGGTCGCATTCGTCGGGCCGCATCACAATGAGATAGCTCCTAGGCCAGGAACTTCATACCGCTGTCCGAAACTGCGCTCATTTGCTCGCTTCTGTAGTTCGTTAGAGGGCCGGCAAGGAAAACATAGTCCCGACGCTTCTACCTATTTTGCTGCCGAACTAGAACACTATGCAGTAGGTACCTAGCGAGTTTTAGTGAGCTTTTTTAAATTCAATTTTTCATTTCAGTGGTGCGTAACAAAAATAAATACGTTCCATATTTTGAAACGTAAATATTTTTGGCACAATTTGGCACTTCTGTGCATCAAAAATGTCAAACAAAACTCGCTAGGTACCTGTCTAAATCTTAAAATCCTCCTAAAATCAAAATACCCCCAGCTACCGGGATATGGAAAATATCCACGTATTCTGCCAGGTAAAACAGAGATTTCAAGGCCAAGAACGCCTTAAAATGAAATCTGTTCATTTTTCTACCAGAAAAAACTACAACTAGAAGTTCCAATATCTTGGAAGTACTGTAAAAAATTCAAATTCTGATTAAACAGGATGGTAGGTTTAACTGAGACGAACACTTCAGTTCAAGAAATTTGAAAAAAAAGTTTCAGAATTGAGAGAGGTATAGCAATTTTTACTTCCGTATTTACAGAGTAACTCACAGTTCTTCCGATATATTTGCATTTTAGTATTACTAAGGATTGTTTTTACTTGATTGAAAAATAGTCCATGGTTACAAACTGATTTATTTCACTTTAAACATTTTTCATCAATTTTTGGTTTTTCTTTCAAAAATATGTTCAAACTTTTCTGTTTTGCATTGTTCAAAAATACGTTTCTTACAATTATTTATACCTCAAACTTACAGGAAGAAATACCTACTTTCGAAAATTCGGACCTAACCGTTGGTGATTGCTTGAAATTTCTAATAAAAAACTATGGAAAACGTATAGAATTTGCCACGTCTCCTTACGGGATATAAAGTACATTTAAGTATTCGGAAATAAGTGATTTTTAGCAACTCCTCTATCTATTTCTCGAATAGCAGAATCCAATAGCGAGAATGCCTTTCTCGATCAGAAAAAGGCTTTGATCTTTTTTCGACGTATGGGCTGATATACAGATGCTTTCCGGCTGATGGGAAAAATCGGGGCGGTAGAAAACTCTGAAATAAGACCCCTGGGGAAGTTCAGCTGGCTATGCCCAGAAAAAGGAAAACTGACGTCCTACAGATGCGAAGAATAGTCGCAGGGCTAAGCTGAGCGAGTGAATTATCTACATTGGGGGCCAACACGGCCGTGCCGTTCCAACTTGTGAATCAGACTATCGCTTTTCCTCTCTCACCTTTTTTCCCACCGAATCGGGAAAATCCTTTCTAACTTCAAAGCCGAGAAACTTTTTTGTTCGCTCTGTAGATTCGTTTTCCTAGAATCTTTCCCGTTAGCTATGCAAAACTTCTAACAAGGTGAAAATAACGAAACGGAGGCGGACCTGGGAGAAAAGGGGAGCACAACCGCAATTTGTCGTGGAAACCGGTAAAAATTTCACCAGTGAATTTTTTTTTTTAAACCAAAATATGAAAGTATTGTGTGTTTTCTGCTTACCACTGGCTTGCAAAATCTATAATAATAAAAGCAAGTGTTTGTTTGTTTGACTGAGCTCTCCAGCCAAATCTATCGCACGCAGGGACCTGGAATTTTTTACACGGAAGCACAAATGGGACCTCGAACCCCGATTTTCGATTTTTGAAAAAAAAAAATTTCAATTTAAAAAAAGTGAAAAAAGTGAATTTTAAAAAAGTGAGTTTTTAAGTTTTAAAAAAGTGAAAAAAGTGAGTTTTAAACGTGAAAAAAGTGACAACACGGGTACCCGGGCGGGAGAGAGAGATTCCTGCGCTATTCACTTATCTGCATTTTCTAATTTTTTTGCACGGGCAACGCCGGGCGGGTACAGCTAGTAAATTATATTACTTGGTTCCTCATTCTTAATATAGTACCGTCATTTATCAACAGCAATCGACTTGACCATATAGGTGGAACAATTACGGAGCTCATCTTTATAGCTACACTTCGCCCAAATGGCGTGTTGCTGTTATCTTCGTACGTATTCCGAAGCAGAAAATGATGAGAACGGGTCAAGCTGAAGGCTTTGAAATAATCAACTCGAAAGAGCCGCGTTTCAATTGTCTCATTGAAGGTAATTCCATTACGTAGATCTACGTGACTGTTATTACAGAATGTCGGAGTGTTAGTAACGATAATGGACTTCGAACGTGTCCGTCCGCGAGATGGACGAGAAAATAAGGAATTATATGTGGCTCTCTTACGCTGCGAGTTATTAATGAAGAACAGGATTCAGAGGGGCCGAGATGAGAATTCAGTTCACGTACCTTCGGATAAACTCGTTCATTAGAGGGGAAAAGAAAAAGAAGGTGAGTAAAGTGAAAAGAAAAGCCGAAGGATGGTTTAAGGTGAACTGAGGAGGGCAAGTATTGATTTCATCTTTTAACTGACTCCGACGCTGGAATCAAAAATGAATCTTAGGGATTTGATGAGCAGTTTCCTTCCTAATGGGAGAGGTTTTTTCTCAATTTTTTTTGCCTTCTATTCAAGAGAATTGCACAGTTTGGTTCGTAACATTCTGGACGTGAGCCGAGATAATTTTTATGCAGACCGATATTGCCGCTGTAATGGCACAAAATCCATAAACACATCCTTTGCTGATGTTCGCCGAAAATAGGATCACGTCAAGCTATACCGGAATGCGAAAATGCTAACCCTTTTCACATGCTGACGACGAGATTTTGAGACCTACAACGTTCGGATCCGGCCATTTTTACGGCGAGGAAAAGTAAAAACGTTCCAAAATCGCCTCTCTCTAATGAGCAATGTGCATGATTTTGAAATTTCAAGTTTTGCAGGCAATCGCAGTCCTTTATGAGAACATGTTCTGAACAAAACAGACGGAAATAACGCGGACAGATTTTCCGATGTAAAAACTCGACAAAATTGGATACACGATATCCTTCGAGGAGATAACAACGAGCATGCATCCAAGCATTAAAGGCCTTAAGCACTTGAGCGTTCGTTTTCCTCATGTTACAACTACAGGAGCAGTTACGCTATCGAAGGATTGAATTACACCCATCCTACGCAGATACGCCATCTATCGATTACAGTACTTTTAATGGTCCGATAGAATAAAAGAGCTATGGGAGTACATTGACATGGCAATCACCAGTGCCTTTTTTTCTCCTTGACTCTTTTTCAAAATAGTATGATATGTAACCCTTGCAAATTATCTTAAATCATTTTCTTCTTGATGTAGTAGGTTGGTCGGTACATTGCTTTCCAACATGTCGATTTCCAGAGAAAAATCCTCGTTTTCGGCCCCAAACTATAGTCTTCAGTTAGGGAAGAAAAAGTTATACCGTTGAAAAACTAAGTTTCCGGGAATAGAGGTTTAGAAAAAACTTAGGCACCTACTCAATACACTTTTAGCCAGAATCACTTCAAAACTACAAAAATGGCCAAGGCTCCCTCAATCCCTAACCATTTTTCAAATTTCTTTAATTGGGATGTTAGTCTCAGTAAGACCTATAACCCTCTTTAACCGGAATACGAATAACTCACAGTACTTCCGACGCATTAGCACTTTGTTTGTATTTCCTTCTTCTTCAAACTTGTGTCTATTTGTACCGTCTTTCATAAATTACAGATCTGTGTAGAATTTTTCTGGTGTTGGATGTATACTTTCAAAATTTTTAATAATGGCAATTCGTCTTATGGTCCTAGAGCAAAATTTGCTGATATTTAATATCATGGCACGAATCCGACGTTTTTAATGGAGAGCCATTTTCTGTTTGATTATCAACAATCAAATTCTTACCTACTGCCTCTTGTACAAGGAACCTTAATCCCCAAGGTTAGCTCATAGTAGAATGAAACCGACTGATTCTTACAAGAAGTTGAGGAAAAATGTATTTCCTGATCCAAAGGTCCAAACGCTACAGTGGAGCGATTTCTCCGGTTGTGGGATCTTTCGATGGGGAATCGTTGATTTCAGCTCGCGCTTCTTCCTTATTCTCAAACATGGGCTCCATAATCTCTTCCCGTTTCCTAAAGTCGGCTACTTCTTTCACATCTTCAGTCAGCAGATTCTCCCTGATCAGATGTTTCCTCACCTCGTCGATCATCTCTCTTTCGAATTTCCCCGGATTCGCTTCCATGTACCTGTATACTCCCAAATCGACGCTTTTCACAATGAACCGATGGCCGAAAATGGTCACTTTGGCTCCCAGCCTGAAATCCTGGGGCGTCAAATACTCCGGATTGTCTCGGTTTGTGCCGATCTTGGGTACGAGAGTGAACCTCAGGAACGGGCCGCCAATGAAACCCGTGTTCTTACCTTTGTGTTCGTTGACGGCCACATAGCCATCGCTGAGACGATATTGTATCACGAATTCACGAAGTGCGTCATCCGGATGAATCACGTCGAGCACGGCGGTGTACCGTAGTATTTTACTCATATTGTGCAAATACCTTATCAAATCGACCTTGGGAGGCTGAGGATTGAATGTGTAATGCGACTGGATGCTGTCCTCATGGGTTCCGTAGCCGGTGTACGAAGGAATCGGTCTGACGGCTTGGGATCCGCTGTGGCATTCGCGGTTTGTAACATCAATCGGCTTCGGCTGCTCGAGCTGCAGCGCGTTAGCGTAGAAATCTCTAGTCGCCCTGTCGCAATCGATTATCAAAAATCGCCTGCCAAACACGAAAATCGTATTGCCGATGACGAGGTCGTCAGGCGTGTAAAATTCGCCCAGATCGTCTTCGGTCTTCTCCAGATAAATCGAAGGGAAGTCGTTGCCCGTGTGTTTCCAGTTTTTGGGAATCCTCACCTTCGACAGCAAATTTTGATAGTGAACTTTGTTATGGTCCCTCGTTACCTTGGATATTTCCATCGTATCGTCGGCTAGATAATATAGCATGCAATACTCGTCAAACGACGTCGGGTCGGTATCCCTGTCGTCCCATACCGCCTTGAAACGCAACACTTTCTTATCGTACACGAGGAACTTGTACAACCTGTCCTGACACAACGGCGTTCTGTATTTCCTAATCCGATTCTCGGCTATTCGTCTATCGGTGTACGGATCTTTGGGTATAGGCTCATCCTGGTTCACTTCCATACCCTGACTTGCGAGGTATTCCTTGGTCCATTTGTCGCAGCTGCAAATATGGTAAACGACGCCGTAGGCTAGAAGGTCCACGCCATTATTGAGGTCCTTCCAATGGTAGTAGTCGCCCACGCTATTTTTTGGGAGCCGACAGCGTCGGACAATTTTCCCCTGCGGGAGTCCCGCGTTTGGCGTCGCTGGTTCTGAAATCTGCATCGTGTCATCTTCGAGGAAGTACACAACGTTGACCTGCCTGACACGATAATGCTCGTCTGGCGAATTGGGGACGCTCTGCTTGAAAAATCCTTTGAACGCAAGACACTGCTTGTCTAAAAGGACGAAGTTCGGTTTGAACAGGGGCGATTTATCTTTTTTCACCCTTCCGTACGTCAAAGATGGGTTGTAAGAAACGTTAGCTACGTCGGCACTGCTGTACAGGATGCCCTCTATATCCAACGGTTCGCCGCCGACGGATCTCGTCGGCTCTCTGACAATGGCGTAACCGTTCTTGTACACGAAATTGTGCGGGACGTTGTGCTTCTGGCGGGTTATATCGTGAAAGGTATAACCAGGCAGGAAAGGAAGGCCCTCCATTGCTAGAGTGGAGCTAGTCGGAAAAATCACGCACACTTCGAATTGATTTATGAATCCTCACTCTCGAAACTTGTAACTAAGTTTGTTTGGTTGTGCCGCCCACACACTCTAGGGTAGTGCTGGTATTCAAGGTGTTTCTCCAAACGAAAAAAAAAACAATGGAGCAAACAACAATACGCATAAATTGATTTGTGCCAGTTGAGTGCAAGATTGGAAACGATACTTCCTCTTAAGCGGAAGGGCTATTTCTGATTTGCTGCTCACTTCAGGAGAGTGAGGGAGGCCCACAGCACTCAAATTTTTGACAATTTGGATCCTTTATTGGCATAAAGAAGTCGGTAGCAGAGACGAGACTAAATAAACTTGATTTAAATAGGCATAATTGCAGTTTTATAACACCTTCAAGTCCTTAGTTTCAAATATTCACCTTTTGCAATCCTTAATTTCTGTGTCATCTTTTAGAGAGTTTGTTTGGAGTGCCAGATTTTTTCTTATTACGTATTTTATATTCTCTTACGTCTGGGGGTAACTCGCATTTTTAGACAGAAATTTCATCGTCAAAACGGTTTTGCGGGCTTAGTGAAGGAAAACAGCATCAGTCTCACTAGCTGACATCTGATCCTGTTGAAAGGAAGTAGGGATTTATACCTTTCACAGTTTGAAACAACAATCCCCCTGGCGACAGAAGCTGACACCAACTGAGGTGTTTGTGTCTGGTTTGTGTTGGTAAGCCGAGATTTGCACCGAGCGGTCGCTTCCCGCCGCACGCGGGAACAACAAACGGACTCGACAAAAGCTGTCCACCCTCTGTAATTTAAATTGATGGGGTGGAATTTAGGAGAGCACGTGTGCGGGTTAATTAATCATTTTTATTCACACCATAATCAGGATTACGTAAGTCATTATCTTGATATCTAGGTCACAGGTAGGTTGTTTTGCATAGCTAAGTAATGGAAGACATAATTAGTATAATTAATACTGACATCCTTCTTTTTTTTTTTTTTTTATTTTTATAAATTCAGTTTTTGTGGCGGTCGAATTGGTCTTCCGCAGCGGGAGCTTTGTCCTTGAAAATTCGTAGGAGCGGGTGCGGGATGCGTCAAGTCCGGGGTTTTAGTTACTGAGGTTTCATCACCAATTAATGCTGAAGGCCTCAGTTCAGGCTCACTTTCCACAGCAGCGGGCGAAGCCTTTGGAGTCGTATCAGGGAGTCCGGAAAGTTGGTCCGGCGTCGAGTCCAGGTTCTGGTTTGGAGTGGTTTCCGGCATAGTCTTCTCCGGGCGTTCATGGTGTGACCTGAGGAACCAGGAGTTCCTTCGAAAACGGGACCCATCCGGAGTCTGGATGATGTACGAGTTTGAATTCGGAGCCCGTTCGATAACTTCTGCTGGTATCCAATCACGCTGGGATCTTCTCCATAACACATTGTCGCCTGTTTGGAAGATTTGAGGCGTGGTTTTTCCTCGGTCAGCGAACTTCTTTTCATCTTCCTTTAACCTTTTCAGAACGCGCTGAACTTCTTCTGGGTCGATGATCCGAGGCTTGAGATTTTGTTCCAATGTAGGCAAAAGACTTTTAGTTCGTCGTCCCATGAGACGTTGAGCCGGAGAACCGATATTCTTTCGAGGAGTGTTCCTGTGGACAAGTAGAGCGAGGTAAACGTCCGAATGTTCCTTGTGACACTTCTTCAGAAGAATTTTTGCTTCTTGGCAGTATCGTTCTGCTAAGCCATTCGACCTCGCAAATTCTGGGCTTGAAACACGATGATGTATGTTCCATGATTCCACGAATTGCTTGAATTGTTGGCTAGAATACTGTGGTCCACCATCCGAGTTAATTTGGTCAGGTATACCAAACATGGAAAACCATCTTTTTAGATGCCTTATAACTGAAGCGCTCGTGCATGATGGAACCTCCACAAAATCGAAGAATCCAGAGTATTCGTCGGCGATGACGAGGAATTCTTTTTGATTGAATGAGAAGATATCCGAAGCGACGATTTGCCAGGGCCGAGAAGGTACTTCACTGGAGGTGATCCGTTCCATCGGTTTATTTTTTTGTACCGTCTGACAGATCGGGCAACTCTTGACGTAGTTCAAAATTTCTGCTGACATTTTCGGCCAAAAAACTGTCTCTTTTGCCAATCGTAGGCATCCTTCGACACCTTTGTGGCCACGATGAAGTTCTAGTAGAACAGCAGGAACTATCTTCTGTGGAATTACCAGTAGGTTGCCTCGAACGATTAATCCGTTGTAAAGTCCTAACTCTTCTTTGAAGCTGAAGAATTGTTGCAATTTTTCAGGCAAATCTTTTTTCGAGTCTGGCCACCCGTTCATGATGAAGTTTTTAATCTGGATCATTGTCGAATCTTCGTTGAGGGCTTGTTCGATCTCGTCCAGTTTTGTTCTGGAGAACGGAATGGTGACATGAATCGTGATATCTGGTGGATCATCTTTTTCTTCTTTATTTTTACAATCTCTGCTTAGAGCATCCGCAACGTATAATTCTGACCCTTTTTTGTATTGTATGCTCGGGCTGTACGGCATTATTTCGAACATGATGCGTTCCAATCTTGCCGGAGCACTATGCAGCGGTTTCTTGAAAATGGCTTCAAGAGGTTTGTGATCCGTTTCGATGACCAGGGAGCGGTTACCCCATATATAAGAGTGAAATTTTTTACACCCCACAAGAATAGCTGTAGCTTCTTTTTCCAATTGGCTGTAGTTGAGCTGCGATTTTGTCAACGCTTTCGAGCTGTAGGCTACCGGTTGATTGTTCTGAAGTAACACTGCTCCGACTGAATGTTTGCTGGCATCGACTGAAAGCGTAACTCCTTCCTTAGGGTTATAATGTCGTAGGACTGGAGCTTCTCTGATTAAGGTCTTCAATTTTTCAAATGCTGCGTCCTGTGCTGGTCCCCATTCCCATTCGGCGTCTTTGAGAAGTAGTTGGCGCAAAGGAGCTGTAGTGTCAGAATAATTTTTTATGAATTTGCAAAGGTAAGTTATCATACCGAGAAATCTTTGAAGTTCCTTTTCATTTTTTGGAACTTGCAAGCGGTTGATGGCATTTATTTTTTCTGGATCAGCCTCTATACCCTTGTCTGAAATGACGTGGCCCAAGAATTTAATGCGTGGTACGTTGAAAACGCATTTTTCTTTATTTAATTTTAGGCCTGCTCCTTTGATACGGTCGAGTACGATTTTCGTTCTTCGGTTGAGCTCTTCTTCGTTTTGCGCGTGGATGAGGACGTCGTCGATGGCGATTTCTATCCCGTCGATCTGTTGCAGGAGTGAGCACATTATTTGCTGGAAGATCTCGGGTGCTGAACTCAGTCCAAACGGGAGTCGTAAACACCTGAATCTTCCCCAGGGTGTGGCGAACGTTAAATATTTTGACGTCCGATCGGTAACCCGGATCTGCCAAAATCCTTTGGTGCAGTCCAATTTTGAGAAGCGAGTAGAACCATGTATCCTGGCTGCTACTTCGTCGAGTGTCTGTAATGGAAAATGACGGCGTTTTATATTTTTGTTCACGTCGGTCAAATCGATGCACACTCGTGGAGAATTATTTTTCCAAACTACCACCATTGGCGAAACTGCTGGGCTCGGTTCAGTCGTCGGCGTTATTATCCCATTTTTTACCATTTTGTCTAGTTCGAGCTTGACTTTATCCCGAATCGAAAATGGAATTTTCCTGGGAGGGAATATTTTAAATTCCGGATTTTCAACAATATCGATGTCGTACACGAATTTTTTTATGCAACCTATTCCTTGAAATAGGTTTGAATCGGAGTGAACGGAGGCGATTCTTTTTATTAGTCCCAATCGTTCACAGGATTCTTTTCCGAGGATACATTTATGACCGGGTGCGACGACCAAAAATTTGAGGGACATTTCCAGACCTTTTTTTGTTTTTATTTTTGTTTTTGTTTCTCCGAGGACTGGCGTCGAATCATTGCTGAACGATATTAGCGACTTCACTTTTGATTTTTGCATGTGA
Organism: Nesidiocoris tenuis; assembly: GCA_036186465.1. Taxonomy (NCBI): domain Eukaryota; kingdom Metazoa; phylum Arthropoda; class Insecta; order Hemiptera; family Miridae; genus Nesidiocoris; species Nesidiocoris tenuis. Next base: position 8,918,166 of record AP028917.1, read on the forward strand.
AGTTCACAATTTTTTATTTCATCCGAGGTGATTATATCGCATTGTGCCCCAGAGTCTAATTTGAAATTGACTTTGTGGTTTCCTGGAAAATATACACTCTCGTTCCAATCTCGGAGGTCGTCAGTTTTTGTGATGCTGCCAACGTATAAGTCATAAGCCGGGTCTGACTCGAAGGAACAGTCATGATTAACATTGCAGGTATTTACCTTTTTTGACGATAGGCAACATTGCGCAAAATGATTTAATTTATTGCATTTTGAACAAGTCTTTTGAAACGCCGGGCACGATCTTTTTGTATGTTCTGTACCACAACGCCTGCAATGGAATGTCCTGTCAGTACCTTGTCTTTTGACAAATTTTTTCTTGCTTAGACGATTCGTCGAATTTTTCCGTCCGATAGCATCAACCTCCGCAGTATCGTTTGGTTTCATCCCCATCAAATGTTTTCTGGCCAGTTCGGCTGCTTTGCACAAGCTAACTGCTTTGTCATACAACAAGTCGTCTTCTGATAATAAAGATTTTCTCACATCGTCGTCTAAAATGCCGATAACGATTTTATCGCATATGAATTCATCCCTAAGAGCACCAAAAGCGCATCGGTTAGCTTGATTTATGGCCTCTGTCAGGAATTCGTCAAATGACTGATGTGGTTTTTGCATCATACGGTTGAAGACCAATCGTTCGTATGTTTTATTAATTTTCGGCGTGAAATAATTATTGAACCTTTGTTTGATGACTTTCAGATCGGTTTTTTCACTTTCAGTTAGCTTGAACGAGTCGTAGATTGCAATAGCTTCCTGGCCTATCACAGTCATGAAAATTGCTACTTGTGCAGTCGGCTTCCTTTTCGCTAGATTAATGGTTTCAGCATACCAGTTGAACGCTTGTATCCACAATCTCCACGACTGGGCCAAATTTTCATGATTATCAGCAACTTTCAGAGGCGACGGCGGCCGTAGGTTAATCGTTGACTCGTCTTGGTTACTCATTACTGGCGGGTCCGTCATCGCGATCGTTGACAAGAATAAACACAACCGACTCTATCACGGGCGATATGTGTCCAATAAACGATCAAATTTCGCGAACACGACAGGTTTCGGCACCATGTAATTTAAATTGATGGGGTGGAATTTAGGAGAGCACGTGTGCGGGTTAATTAATCATTTTTATTCACACCATAATCAGGATTACGTAAGTCATTATCTTGATATCTAGGTCACAGGTAGGTTGTTTTGCATAGCTAAGTAATGGAAGACATAATTAGTATAATTAATACTGACACCCTCGGACGGAAAAGGGGGAGTTTTTCGAAAAACCTTGTTACCTACTTTGCTCAACGAGGTCTCTCCTGACAGTGGGAAATATAGGTATCCGTTTATAAAAGAGAGATTTATGACTGCCCTGCTCCGATGAACAGCTAACTGAAATAATAAGAGCAGCGGGAACCGCTGGAATGAAAAGGAACTGCGAAAACACGAGCTTCGAACTGAAAAACAGTTTCTCGTTGACGGAAAATTCCAGTTTTTTCTTCGGAAACCGTCGTAGGTGGCTGATAAATGGTCATGAGGAGTCAAGAAAAATATTCAACAACTCGATGATTTTCAGGTCCGTCTACCTCTTGAAAGGCTTCTTCCAAATAAGCAATTACTGCAATAACTGCATGGAACGTTGATTTCTTGCATCCCTTGGAACTCAATGGGAACTTCTCGAGAGATCTCAGCACTTCATAGATGGAGCCCTACTTCAGATGCCTTCCTGCACTGGATTTTGTCGACAGAATCATCTGATGATATTCCAGAACGCTAGTCCGTGAGCAGCCTAGTCTTGAATATTGGTATGGATGTCACGTGTGGTTAGAAATTGCAGATGCAGCTACACCCAGGAAGATGAAACATGGTCTACAACTCAAATCGTGAGGCAATAAGTCGCCGTGAATCACAGATCATTAACTCGTACCGACCCTCCCCCCCCTTCAGGCAAGGCTCGCCTCGGACAATTCCAGTTATCGGGTGAAATGCCTGGAACTGTGGTTTTATTTCATTTGAATTGATTTTGGCCCGATTTTAATCCCTGGTTCGATCTAGAAATCCATCACAATCTGGAACGAATAATGAACAATGTAGCAAGAGAACTCAAATGACGCTTTGCTTGTGCAACCCTGTGCAAAGGGAATCCAGTCGCAACTCCAGCGACTATTAGGTACCACTCGGACCTAGCATTAGGAGCTGCACTAAACCCGTATCCACAATTCCAGTAATAATCGAGAACCAGTTTATTCAAGCTCTTCCCCAAAGGTTCCTCTCCACCCTTCTGAATCGCCATTCCTATAGCTTGGCCTTTCCGGAGTCTCGTCGGAAGGATATCAATTCCAAAGCCCCCGCCATAGCTCGAACTCTGAAAATTAGAACGGTCCATCTCCATTTACAGGTGAAACGTATTTGCGGCCGACGGAACGACTCAAGCACCGCAGTTAATTTTCATTTCTCCGCCCGGGACTTTGAATGAAGTTTCCTCGTAGGCGGAATATTTGCGAAAATTAATGCGCAAACCTTCGGCGCCATGAATTATTCATATCATCCGTAGAGAGTTGGACAAAAGTCGGTTCGACGAATCATTGCAGTTTTCCTCTGACGCTTGAAAAATTTAACGTGGAAACGAGCACGTTACATTGTATTGTGGGTGGGTTGGTAGGTATATTGCAGGTTGGCGCACGTATTGTTTTGCGCAAATGCAGTTGGAATTTCGTATAATGCTTTGAAGCTGTTCAAACTCAACTTTGAGATCAAAGTCAACTTCGAGATCAAACTCAACTTCAAGATCAAAGTCAACTTCAAGATCAAAGTCAACTTCAAGATCAAAGTCAACTTCGAGTTCAAACTCAACTTCGAGTTCAAAGTCAACTTCGAGTTAAAACTCAACTTCGAGATCAAAGTCAACTTCGAGATCAAACTCAACTTCGGGATCAAAGTCAACTTCGAGATCAAAATCAACTTCGAGATCAAAGTCAACTTCAAGTTCAAAGTCAACTTCGAGTTCAAACTCAACTTCGAGATCAAAGACAACTTCGAGATCAAAGACAACTTCGAGTTCAAACTCAACTTTGAGATCAAAGTCAACTTCGAGATCAAACTCAACTTCGAGATCAAAGTCAACTTCGAGATCAAAGTAAGCTTCGAGTTCAAACTCAACTTCAAGATCGAAGTCAACTTCGAGATCAAAATCAACTTCAAGATCAAAGTCAACTTCGAGATCAAAATCAACTTCAAGTTCAAAGTCAACTTCGAGTTCAAAGTCAACTTCGAGTTCAAACTCAACTTCGAGTTCAAACTCAACCTCTGATACTGATGAAATGTGGCAAACTGATAATATACCTACATATTATCACATGTGATAATAATTTTCTATTCAGAGTTTGTGTTTTAAAAAATTTTTAAATAAATGGGTCGTTTAATTACTTTAAAAAAATTTATTCCGAATTATTGTGTATTTTCAGTTATCTTTTCTCAACGATTAAAAATTACGCCGATTTTCGGATGATTCTCGAAAGTTCTGATGGGAAATTTTAGGAAGGTTAATATTCTTAAAATCTTATTATTGATTCAGAGGCAAAATCAGGCCGAACATACCATACATATTCGATTTTTTCAGATATATGTATGGGTACCTATAACTTTATGCTCACCAACATTTGCTCTCTACCAAAAGTGGATCTGCAAATTAACTCTCGGCCTCGGGGTCAAGAGTAAGGCCACTTCGGTTTGGTCACAGGCCCGTTAGGCGGTGCTGATGTCTATCACTAGAATTTCTGAGGCAAGGATGGTCTTGGGCGAGGGAAGGAAAGCAATCAGAAAGCGAACTTAACAATCTTCAGTCACGTGATACAAGGAAGGCTCTCACCATGTGTTAGAATCACTCGAGACATGCTAACCGCCTCTTTTCCACGTGAAAGGAATAGTAGGTGCCTAGAGAAAAACGCCTTCGGGCCTGAAAATTCCATAACCTGACCTAAGAGTTCCAGTTCTATTCTTATTTCATCGCCGGCCGTTACGATAGAAATTGCCGTCGGCGGGTTTCTTTATGGCTTCTCACGTTGGGAAAGGTTATTTTCTCCTACGACTATATCGCTCTATCCTCCAGTCATACCTTGGCCTGAATTCTTCCTTTTTCCACTTCGATTGCCCCACATTTTCCGCAGATATTTACCTATCCTTAATGGATTTGAGTGCCCGAATATAGTAGGTAAGTCATTTTTAATGCGATATTCGGATAAAAAAAACAAATTTTTCCTAAAGATTTTTCAGAAAAATAAATTGAAGACGTTTGAGTAAAATGTCGTAAAAATGTTGGACTCGTCGATAGAACATTACTTTCTTATTCGATAGGTAACTTTTGTCATTCACAATCTTGTCTATAAGTGCGCTAGTATGTAGTTATGTATTTTGACATTTGGATAATCTAGAACACATCCATATTTAATATGGATGTACACGTATAACTCGGTGTTCTCACGCGCGAAACGTCTAAATCAAAATTCACCCCGTTTTCATTTTTGCTATTTTTACGCCCCGTGGAAGAAGAATGGCCTTCATCTCGAAAGCGAAAGTGTATCAAAAGCTCAAGGGGTGAATGGAGAAAAGGTAGAATATTTCTTTTCAAGTGCCTCCGTATTCTCAAGGTTTCACGAGCCTTTCCTGGCTATATCTCGACAATGGGATTTTTCAGTTCCTCCCCCGTACCCGCGCGCAGTTTCCACCTTTTCCGGTTGTAAAAAATAAAAGGACACTAACTCATCGTTTAATGGGTCTCGCATAATTTAAGGGAAGCCATGGGCGCATTCCTTTCCTCGGGATCCCGAGGTATATCCTTTTCATATCCTTTGTCGTCGTAATAGCTTCACAAAAAAAGCTATGACAAAATACTCGGGGCAGCGGAAAGGAGCTGTAATCAGGAAATTTCGACGCCGAATAAAAAGCTAGTTTTGAATTATTCTTTTTACACACACACTGAATTCGTGCTTTCATTTTCCTATGTAGGTAATAATATGTGTGGGTAGGTAAGTAGGTACCTACGTTATGAACATTTTTGTCTGGTTGGCCCGCGGACTATCAAAGTTCCACTGATACCTACAAAATTAAAACAGGAGCCGGCATAATATCCCCCGCAACGGTTCAAACTTCGTAGGTACCACGGGATTTTCGGTTGCTCGGCGGTGCGGTGACTATCGATTAACCATAAATCATACGAAAGGTAAGGGGGTGGGGCGAATTCTGCCGACAAAACATCGCCTTGCCTCAGCAGCTCCTACAGTCGGACTATCTGAGCCCATTTATCGGAGGAAGCTAACGCTTGGCACAAAGCTCACATCAAGCCCCCCGCACGTATCTGATCAAAGTTAATTAAACTTAGTTTCCATCCAATGTGTGGACGGTTGAGGCGCTTTGGCTTCCTTCTGAGCAAAACCCTCCAAGATGGATGAGTTCCTTGGGGGCGCAGTTCGAAATTGAGCGTAGTTTCGGAGATGAGCCGCTTTTCGAAGAGCGGATATTGCCATCGATACTTGGAACTTGGATTTTCGTATATAATCAATAGCTTGTCAGAACAAAATGGGCTGAAAATGTAGGTACTAATGAACTGCAGGTGCCTAGTTGAAATTTTTATCCTGACGTAAGTAAAAATGCCGAACAAAGTTTCTGTTGGATCCGAAATAGTTTTTCCTACTATTTGAACTTCTACTGAAATGGGAGAATATAAATTCCTGATAGCTCGACAACTAATCGTTTTTAGGGTTTGGCCTTCGGGGATCAAAATCATAGTCCATGTGATACCACTTGGTTTGGTTTTAAAACCCTCAATGTGGTTGGGAAATTCTCAATTTGACTTGGAAATTCTATAATTATCCGCCAGTAAAATGTAGTAATTACCTAAAATTCGCGTCGATGTTGATACCTAATGCTTTTCCCATTTCGCCGACAGTGTTCTATGATGAATATCGGTGGAAAATTATTTCTCCTCTCTCAGTCAACCGTCTTGTTTCCGTATTTGGTCGGATTAATCCTACCCCGATGGAAACAATGAAGGTTTAGGTTATTCTGAAAACAGGAGAATGGAGGAGCGAATCAGCTTTTCTCGACTCGCGTAAGCCGATGTTATTGTTGTGGTGTACGCATTCTCCGTTCGTCAAGGGGATTATGATTGGGGGAATGAGGTTTATTATTTTCTTGAATCCACCCTTTCAACCGAAATCCAAACCGCCGTAACATCAAGAATAGCATGTTATACTAGTTGGCCCTCTACATGGGTTCAATAAAGGGCCAGTCTTGTTATTCGCTCTGGCCGGCATATTGAGTTGAAAATAGCCACTCGATTTGATTAGGTACCGACCATACTGACCTCTGTACATAAGTAGGGGAAAGTGACCTAATATGAGATACATGCCTAATATGAGACACCGCTCTACAGCCTCTGTATGGTACTACTCTCCAGCGATTTTTCCATAAACTTATACCTAGGGATGTCCTTGAGTGGAGGAATGGCTGAATCACCCATCTCCATCACTGTGGGGGCCTCAGTTTGCGATAAGGTGGCCAGCGTGTGAAGTGAAATTTTTTTAATCACTTTTTGCATCGATTTGACACCGACAAGATACTTATTTTCTTACAACTAAACTAGTGGAAAATGTTGGAAATTTAATGTAGTTTCCATCCCTCATTTTAGTTTTCTTCTTATCTTCCTTTTCTAGAGTCTATATAAAAGATCAATGATCAAGGGCAAACTGCCTATTATGAGACACTACAAGTGCCCCAATATGAGATATCTCATATTAGGAATAAATAAGCGAATTTCTTATTTTAAATCAAAACCTCGTCGTTTTAGTATGTAAAGCTTCTGCAATATGAAATTTATCAATTTATCTCGCCCTTGATTAATTTAACATGAGTGTTATTGGAAATGGGAACTCGTCTCGGATGGTTCCAACAAAGAGGAAAACCTGGAGTAAATAAGCAATCACTTTACCTGCAGATATTTTTCATTTTATTTTGCAAAACTTTTGTCGCATTGTTTGATTCGAAACTTTCTTTTTTTTACATTGTGTGCATTTTTCTCTGGTCAGTCTCAGTCCCAAAAATTACGTAAGGATATCAACCTAATGGTTACCAAATTTTTGAAGACGAAAGATTACCTTGTTTCTGAAGATTTTATATAAATCTCAACCAAAGATTGCTAACCTAATTTTGAAAGCTGACAGTATTTTTTCTAATTTTGTAAGGCCATTACTTGAAACATTTTCCAAGGATATTATATTGGTAGGGATCTTAACCCTATATAGTATTGATTGTAAGTCAGAGATTCATTTTGTACCTTTATATGAATGAAATCTCTAACAAAATTTTGATTTTCATTATTCCTAACAAAGGAAGTCCTAATATGAGACTGTCTCATTTTAGGAACAGCATGTATCTCATATTAGGCAACCTGTTGCCCAATCGAACAAGCTGGACTGATTTCGAAAAATTGATTTTTTCGAGCATCTGAATAACGATTGGTTGAAATTTCAATAAATATCTTTAAAAGGGAAAGTTAATGAACAAATAAAACCAAAAGCTGATTTTTTAAATTGCATTCAAGTGGTCATTAGCGCCTTCTGAAAAAAAGTATCTCATATTAGGTCACTTTCCCCTACCACGCAGGATTTTGCGTAAACAACTCTTGCTAATCTCTCAATTGCTATTTACGCCCATCCAGCAACTCTTTCAAGGACAAATGAAGGGGACAAAGACGTAGGTAAACAAACTGTCGGCCACCGCTTCGTTCCTCGTCGCTCATAATTAGGCGGAGAAAAAATACAATACAATTAAGCCTCATATTATGTGGCTTAAAGTTTCAGGTCAATAAATCAATCAAACAAACGACAACTTGATGAAGTGACCTAATTGTAACATATTATGTTACGATTGACGCCTATTATGAATTTTCCATAAATGGATGTATGTACCTATTTCGTTTTATTCTGAGTTTTCTTTCTTGTACAGGCCTATTCTAAAACTGAAACTGAAAGCAATACGTCTTTGGAAGACAATATGGATTTGCCATGGCAAATCTAATGACAACATATGACAATATGTGTAATGAGTCGATAGCGACTGCCTTGCTTCAATTTTACAGAATAGGCCTCCAGTGTGCTTGTTTATTCTCAGTTCAGTATACCTATTTAACTAGCAATATTACCTGGTATGTTACAGTGCAATGCGGCGGTGGGGGTGAAAGCTTTTTTCGACATGATGCACGAAAGCCCCCAGAAAGTGATGTTGTTCGGAGCTGCATGCACCCAAGTGACAGACCCGATAGCCAAAGCTTCAAAACGGTGGCACCTAACCCAGGTAAGTAAATTTTTGTACACAATTATTTTTTGTAAGGGGTACTGACAATTAATTCTATGGGTGGCTCCATTTTTTTTTTTTTTTTTTTTTTTTTTTGGTTACCTATCTTATTATTATTTATCCTTACAAGGATAAATATATGTATAAGAGGATAAGATATACTATGGCTGCCGTTTTTCGTCTATCAAATTGAGATCAATATGTACTGTGACGTCACGTGCAAGCCACCCATTATGATTTCGATGTTCGGATGATTGGCAATGGAACAACCTATCCTAAACACCTATTCTCAAAGGTACGGCTGAGTGGGCGAACGGTAGAGTATTTGATGTCTATCGATGGCGAAACCGGCCCTCGATATATTCGCCTTTCAATCAACCGACCCCTCGCCAAAAGCCTTTCAACCCTAACTCAGGTATCCTGATAAATGGCTGTGAGAATTCCCTCCTTGTTGTCGCTATCGCCGAGCATTTGCTCCTCGACTTTTTCGCCATTTTATCGTGAAAGATCACCTGAGAGCGCCTGAATTACATCTTCCTGCAGAGAGTGTGCTGATGTCTACCAGCGACCCCCAGAGATCTACGAGGTGAATGTGTACTCTGGGATCTTCTTTTTTGAAATTCATATTTTTTCATACCTCTTCGTAGCTAACCTAGTTTCGTTAGTGAGCACAAACTTAATCTCGGTGAAGAGAACTTCGCAAACGAATTCCTAGTCCAGTATAGTGCAATTGAGGCTGTCCGCAACAAAAAAAAAACCGGTTACACGGCGCGCCGCTGGACTTTTGCACGTCCACTTATGCCAAGTAGGTACCTACCTATCGTCTGCTGTCTTGGATTTTCTTCGTCATTTGTGCAAATATTGATTTGCACGACTCGGTTTGTCTTCACCGTTGCTACTTTCTTCAGTACTGCGATGGCCACAAGTCGGCTGAGCGAAACTTTTCAAGGAATAGGGGCTTCGAAGAGAGGTAAAGTCCTCGGATGGAACTTTCCCAAGCGCTTGGGCTCTGGGTTGCCACCCGTTGATTCCCATTCGACTTGAAAAGTTGGTTGTTCCTGAGCCGAGATAGTGAACTCTGGATGAGGGAGAAAGAGAATTGTGTGAAGTGCTGCTGGAAGCGACGGGGAGGACTGTGGGAATGTGAGGGGCGAAGGGCTAATTTCCAGATAAGTCAAACAATCTGCAACCCTGGAGGGAATACCTCAAGTTTTTCTGCAAAGCTTCCTCCACTGAAAATCCGATTTATGCTCCTGTGAATCGGTTTTGTCGGCTAATTTCATCTCAATCTCAAGTGACTTTCCGGATGTCTGTCCATCGCTCCAAATAATCGTCATCCGGTTGAGTATTCAATAAGGGGGTAGTTTGTGGTTGAGTATCCAAAAAATGGAAAATTGTGGAATTACTTGGCTTGTTTCTTTTAATTCCCATACAGAAAAAATCGTGAGGCATTGTCGAGGCTAGTTTCCGAAATGCAGGCAGGCAAAAATACCCTGGTGGAACGTCGATTATCCGATGACAACTTGGGCGTGTTGATCGATAAATCCTAACTCCGTTCACCTATGGAAACAAGTTGGACCTAATTTTCAGACTTTCCTTCCATCAGGTTAATGCCAGAGCAGGATCGTTGATTATACGAAGGATTGCTAATTGAAAATTCCCAGAATCGTAATAGAAATTCCGGCTCGGAGGAACGGGCAGAACATGGCGGAATATCAAACTAGATAAATTTCCATCATCTCTCTGATTTGCAGTTAAGACCCATTAGAAGCTCTTGAACTTCGCCTGAACTTGAATTGTAAGTTCAGCGAGGACGTAAAGTTCATCAGGCAATTTGAATGCATCGCGGGCTCGAGAAGTTGTTAGCTTTCCTGAGTGGTAAGTTTGTCCATTTTTAACCCGCAACTTCGCCAGTCATCATCCATAAGAAAGGACTCTGTTTATCATAATGTTCTCAAATAGTTTTCTAGCTGCGCTCTCTTGGCCGGCTCCTCGTTTTCCTTCTGTGAAGGAGTGTTTCATATTTAAATCTCCCGCTCCTAAAGTTGACAAAGGGCTTAGGTCACGACGAAGTTGACAGAACAGTGATACAACCATCTTGTAGCTCGATTTTTCGTTTAGAGCTTCTCTTGCTTCTAGGATTGCGCTAAGTTTTCCCCCTTGGGGTATAGCCGCGGTTGGTCAATTTTTCAAGAGCTGTCTAATTTTCAGAGGAATGATTTGTGCGCTAAGCTAACTTTTGGGTTTTTACTTCCATATCAACGAATTATAATGGAAGTATAGTAATCGTCAAAAAGTCGAAAATCGAATCGGAGCTTCAGACAAAACATTTACTTGTACACTTTTACTGAGAATCACTTCCTGAACAAGTACCTGTGTGTCCGTCTGTGGTCATTTACGAAAATGGTCATAGTTCCCTCAGTCCTTAACCTTTTTCAAAATTTTTGTTCGTCTATTTTTTTCAGGCCACCAGAATGAAAGAATGGTCCGATTTGAGAGTTCTTGAGTCTGAATTTGAAAATATGAAATTTCTATTTGACCCTCAAGAATCCCGTAATGTTTTCATCATCTGAATCATCCAGCATAGAAAGATGGCTTCATTGTTAGATTCGTGTATGAAGTAGGTCAGAGGTAAAACAAGCCTTGCAAACTGAGCCTTTCGTGGCTACACGGGGAAAAGATAGAACGCAGTCCCAGCGACTGTATTGATATATCGTCCCAGGTGAAACTTTCTCCCGAATTCCCGAGTTTTCCCTCGGGAAGGAAATCGGCCGAAGTGAAGGATTTTCGACTGGAGGTCACGCACCGGGAGATACGGTAACTTCTCAGTCAACCCCTGCCAGGAATGGCAACCCTTGCAGGCATGGCAACCCTCGTAGGCAGCGACCCACAGTCAGGACCTTCGATACAGTCGGAATAATGGATGGCGGCTAAGGGCTAAGTAATGTAATCTCCACGGGCGTGCGAGGCGATCCTCCGCTGCTGGCTCTAGCCATCCTTCTATATCCCCTATCCTCCCATCTCTTCGGGACGTTATCGAATTTACCTATCACTTCGGAAACGTAACCTCTAAGAAAAAGACTCAACCCTCCTCATTTCACACCTCAGCAAACGGTAAAGTCGAACGGCCTCTAGCATCACCTAATTATTATCGCTGGGCAGTACCTTATTATGTCTGGAACTTGCTTGAGTTTATGAAAAATTTTATATCATACCCAATTCAACATTTTGGCTAGCGTTTCTTCAAATTTCAGAAGTTGGACAACGTTTTTTGATTCATATAAATATTCACCTTGTGCCAAATACACAACCAAATAAATGAGAATCCATCAGATTGAATCTTGATTTGCAGTTGTTTGATTTTCCTCTTTTTCTTCCGTAGGTACCAAATCATTTAATATACCTTGATCGTTATAATATACCCAACGAACCAACAACGTTATGATTCTTTTCTGAACCCTCGGAGTTCTGAAAAAAGGAATTTTCCTTTGTTGTAGAAACACGTATTGTGCGTGATTTAGGTCCGAAAATTGCCAATTAGTTGTCAAGATCTTTATGAATTCTGTCTGTATGGAATACACCAGAATAATTGGATATACCTATCTTAAAAATACTGTATCCATAAGTAGCACCCAATTATTCCCAATAATTTTACTGTATGTCAAACAGTTTTCTCTTTCCCTTCCTCCCCCTTTCGATTTAGAATCAATCGTCCTTCCATTCTGTCAGTAGAAACAATACAGGTAATTCAACAGTAAGGGCATTGTGATTGGTTTTATTTATTATTGTAGAGGATAGAGGGATGATGTTGATTTTAGAGATGATCACTAGACCCGGGGAGTTGTAGGTATGTTTTTGCCATTTTCATCAAGCTTGAGTGCAACGTGGAAAACATAACTACCTACCTTGAAGCCCATTTGGAACCAATTCCCTCTCGGGTCAATTATTCGATGTTTATGAAAGCGGAACGTGCAAAATGGCTGGACAGTTTGAAAACGAGGTTTAGCTTTGTTTACGTTCGATCTGAAATTTCCAGCATAGAATTCGAGCGAATCCGGGTTAATGGTTTTGTTATCGAGCCTTTGCGTTGGACGGTTTGTTGTCGGAGTCAACCTGAGTTAAGTAGATTTGTTTGAGCACTGATACAATATTGAGCATGGCGTACGAAGCTGACAAAACTACATAACAGTAACCGTGGGCCAGGAGGCAGCTCAACAATGATTCTCAATGTGGCTCATATTGATAAGTATTGATAGGTCAACCCTCGAATCCTATACAAAAATTTATTCTTTCAGAGAGGCCATTTGACGATCTGCAGTACTTAGGCAGTGTCAACTCTCCAGCAGGTACTGCCTGCGTAAAAAATCTGATGGGAGATCGAATGAAAAACTGAGAGGTGACGCAAACGAGCCAAAAAGAGAGGGGCATTCATTTTTGCCGAAGCTCGTTAACGACGGAGCGGGTAGGCTTGCGACGTCACTAAACCGCCCAGGGCAATCATATTAAGTAAAAGGATCAGGGGTGTTCGGGGAAAGACGACGGAGAAAAGACTGATGTAATGCAATTACGCTCGTCTCGACTTTAATATAATCCCGGGTCAGGGGTCTAGCCTGGGGGGTAAGTGGACTGGGTTCGGAACGGCTGAAGATTGAAGGAAAGTCATCTTGGAACGGAAGCATCTGATACTAGTAATCGATTTGGAGCCCCATGGCCACTGCACAAAAGCTATGCCCTCGGCGAAAAATGCGATTGGACCAGTGAAAAGATTCCGGCGAGAAGAAGTCGACGAGGAGAAACGCGGAGTTTTGACAGAATTTGAACTGGGATTAGAGACAAAAATATCGTGGATTTACCCCAAAATGTTAGCCATAAAAAAATGGGAGTAGGTATGTACGGTTTGTTATCCACGCACCACTGGTTTGATGAGGAGGAGCGTGAGGGTAAACAAGCTAAAGACTATCAGTTCTCCTTTCCAGCTCCATCATTTTAGTTTTAGGGAGAAATAGCCATTCTTTCTTAGACGCCGAGTCTGCCCTCTCTTCGCACTCCATTCCTCGCCATTACCTCCGATTCGAATTACAACAAAGAAACGATAGGAAAGGGGCCCGGTAGAAGAAACGCCCAGGTGCAGCAAATGGAGCATAAAAGCTAGAAGTTTTACACTGAATGGGTTTCATATCTTACTTTGGAGAAATGTCTTAGATGAGCGCAAAAGGGGAAAAACGAGGAATTGAGTCAAAAGGGAAGAAACTGTTTAACTTCTCCCTTCAAGGAGAAGAAAGGAGAGAAAAAGTAGCTACTTCCAGTCCAGGGTGGAAGGACTTCTTTTCCGATAAACTTCGGAAATCATCTTGGAGTCGTGCCCGAAAAGGCGAAGTCTTTTTATTATAACTCAGTGTGAGCGAATTCTCGAGAGAATAAGTGACGGCTCAAGAGCAAGAGGGGCTGACGTGTACTGGAGAAAATAGGGAAGGCTTTCTAAAAGATGGACGGCATTCCTATTGTAAAAGGCGGCCTCTTGAAAGATGCACGCCCCTAACTCATTCTAGATAAATTTATATTTATCCTTAGGTGGATATATTATATACCTACTAGGGAGCTGTTGGAGAGAATCATCATTGGAGTCTTAAGTGAAACGTTGCCTACTTACCTTCCACGCCAATATTGGCTGATGATTTGGATTTGAAATGGCAAGTGTTTTAACATGTCTAACTGCAGATTCTTGCAACCTTCGTGCTGTTAAACTAACTTCATGCAGCATCCATGTAACCGATGTTTGCCGCTTCCTATCAGCCTCCTTGAAGTATAGTTTCTACAGCTGCTCTAAATCAACTTATTGCAGTGGTATCCTTTTGGGAGGTATTTTGCACCTTTTTGGTTACCACCTTGCAGTAAAGTTTCTGCTGCTTTCATCTATTTCCTGCAGCATACCTGTGGTAATCTCTTGCAGCTTTCTCACAACCTCCATCCAGTCGGATTTCTGCAGCTTCCATTGGCATTACAATTATTACCGCATCCTTGCTATCGATTTCGTGCAATCGCCTTGCAGTAAAGTTTCTGCATGCCTAAAGTTTCTGCCTAAAAATTCCTGAATGCTTCACGCACCAACAATGTATTTTCCCTGCTCATCCAACACCTTAAATTGATGGTCTTTGGTACGGGCCTTTTTGAGAAATTTCACTCCCATCGCGGAAATCGTCTAGAACGCCGCTCATTCTCATTCGTCAATTGATGTTCGATTATTCCCCGCCGACATTTCACTCGAATTTTCCCTGCCCCCGCAGATGGCATAAATTCCTGATGACATATTGTGACGTTGTTGACCTCTAAACAGGTTTACATCCGAACGTGGACCTCACGTCTGTATAATTCCCCGCGGGAATACGACGGCAAAATCGAATTATTTCCCAATCCGACGACGTCGGCCTCTGGAGCTGCCAGTGCGAAAACCCCGGCATCGATTATTTAATTCCTGAAGGGATTGGCGGTCAACGGTATCGACGGGCTTAAATCACGGCATTTTCTATCCTTCCTGGATTTTCTCCACTATCATAAATCCTTCAACCGAGAACCTTTTTTACCTCGCGCTGAATATGGGCTTTTTTATTTTCCAGGTCAACCGTAGATTTGCGATCCTCCCAGGAATTCGTGCAGATAGGAGTAAATTGGCGTGAAATTTATCACTCCCATCGTCGATATCAAAATTGAGCTTTTTTTAGGTTGAGCCATGTGTCATTCTTGGTAATTTTCATGGATTCTGAAAAGTTCTGAAGATGGGTCATCTATTTCGTTTACAAGAATGTTCGATTTCATGGTGAATTGCACTCAATCGATAATTAGGTACAGGCTACCCATTGAAAATTGCTAAAAAATCTACAGTAAAACTTTTATCATTTTCAACCTTCTGGTCCTGCAACAAAAAATTGTACAAACAGAAAATTTCTTTTCCAAAATTTGTTTCCAGCACTTACCTAATGCTGGAAGTACCTGTTACTAGTATGAAACTCTTGGGCCTCAATTGGCCATCGGAACGTGAATGATTGATTGATCTTAGCACAAATCATTAACATTGATTCTGAATAATCAATTAATCGAATTGTTAATCAACACGATGGGATTCGATCATGAATAACCCAACGTTAGCGGCTTGTGGTTGTCCCTAGCAAATGGCAGGTCCTTCATCAAATAGTCAAGTGAAAGTTAGAGGTTAGGTTTTTGTAAATTGTTAGACCTAGACATTTTTCGGTCCTTTTAGGTCTACTTGAAGATTTTCCCAGCCTTTAGGGGTGATTTGGCGATTTTTAATTCAATATCTTTTATCTCGCTATCGTGCATGCAAAATTTTCCATCCATTTCAGTTGTGAGGACGAACGCCAAGATGTTTAAAGGTGCCCATACACTATCCGATTGCTGGTCGTGAGGCCAAGACAATTCATTGCTTCAAATCGGTCTAGATGACTCAATAAACAACTCAACAAAATTTCATTGGCGTTCAAAACCACGTTCCCGTGTTCATCCCGACGACTATATCCTGATATCGGATAGTGAATGGGCACCTTAAGCTCAGTGAGTGAAACATTTTGATTAGTGCTTCCCTGTCTAACGTACCGTGCTTTAATTCGTATAGTAAAGCTTGGTTTTTCAAGTTGAGAAAGAAAATGGAAAAGGGTTAATTTCGAAAGCAAAAGAAGCGGTAGAAGTTCTTTCAAGTTTTGACAGTTCCAGACCCTGAATGTCTCATGTCCCCCTGCCACCATAGCACCACTGGAGCACTTTCAAGACTTGCAGGTCTGTTAATCACGGGTGGCAATTAAACTTTTATCTACGAGAGAAACTTCGGCCAATGCTGAATGTAACGAAACGCGTTTTAAGAGCCCCCAGTCATTTTCCCTTGGAATTAAATAAACTTGCGCTTTTACGAGCCTTAAAATTGACCTTAATAGCAACAAAGGAGTTATTTTCTCAAGGATTCTCAAGTTTTTGGGATGGAAGATTTCTGAGATTGCGGAGGCGTATCGAACTTATTATAAGGAAATTCTATTGCGAGAATTCCCGTTTTCAACGAAACCTCGCGCTACTCAGGATTAGAAGCTTTTTTAGACCCTACCAGCCCCTGATCGTGGCCTACAGACTGAAAATAGCCGCCCCCGGTTTTATCTGAACGATTGTCATTTGCAATTTCGTAAGGTTAAATAAAAACCAGTGGTGCGTAGATAACACAATACTTCCATATTTTATTTTTTACCTAATTTAATTAATTTAAGTATTTTTCAAAAAACACTGCGAATTTTAATTTAATTTTGTTTGAAATACACGCAGGCACTTTTAATGATGAGCATTAAAATTTGGTATCGGTTTTCGATGTTTTTCGAGATTTTTATCGATCGTGTTGTTTCCATACGTTCATTGGGTTTGATTCATCGTATTTTGCCCTCTTTTTTGCGAGTAGTGGAGGAGGGTCAACCCTCAGAAGGGACCAAGAGGACCCCGAACGTTTGAAGGCCAAAACGATTAACCATCATTGCTAAAAGCGTCGACTGACCCTAGTTGAACCGTCTTCCTCTTCCACAACAACAAAAGACACCGCAAATTAATTGTAGAAACTGTCGCCCCTTTTGTTTTCCTGAGACTCCCCCTTTTCGCGTCCCAAGGGAAACATTTGCCGTGCACAGGTCCTGCCGCCATTTTCTCTGGAAGCGAAGGACCGTTTTAAAGG
Organism: Nesidiocoris tenuis; assembly: GCA_036186465.1. Taxonomy (NCBI): domain Eukaryota; kingdom Metazoa; phylum Arthropoda; class Insecta; order Hemiptera; family Miridae; genus Nesidiocoris; species Nesidiocoris tenuis. The sequence goes on from AP028917.1 coordinate 8,935,260, forward strand.
CGAAGACTTTATTCGCAAGTATAAAAGCGCCTCCGCCAGTGTACACGAAAATTCCACTTTGTTCGGCCTCGTCGTCGGGGGTCTTTAACAACAAAAGCCATTCATCAACCAATGAAGAGATCCCATTATTCAAACCATTACTTCCATTGTTACTCCTCCTCGAAAGGAGAAACTTCCCACGTTCCGAATACTCAGGCATCTTATGAAAGAAGTATTACATCTCGATCGACTTTTCAATTCTTTTTCGCCCTGCCGCCCATTTCCCACGCAACTTTTTCATATCTAGCCGGGTTTTCCCACCAATTAATTTTCCTAATTGCGACTGACAGGGAAAAATGGCCGAACCGGTGGTCCTCAATCGAAGATTATTTTCCACTTCAGTGACAGTTGATAGACGCTTTTTTCCAATAGTTGCCCCTTGCCCGGCATTTATATTTCTGCCGATGATAGGCGGAGACGATACCTTTATCGACATTAACGCGATACTGATGTTTTGCCTTCGACCTTTGATATTATAATATCGTATTTTGTTATCGACATTACCGATTTATCGATGATCAAGTCAATGTCAATAAATCCGAACAAATGAGTCATATAATAAAAAAAAATCGGCAACATAGAATGAGGCCTGAATACAGATAGATCGATGATTTTTCAGAAATATTGAAAACTATATTTTCTGTCGGTACCTTATTCCTGGTGGCTGGCCTGATATCTGAGCATAGGCCACATAACATTTTTATGCAAAGTAGTAATCAATCGTTACGAAATTAGTATTAAAAAATCGTCTAATAATGATAATCTATGCAATGAATCTCTCTTTTTTCTCTCATTGGCTCCCAGAAGAATTTTTGAAATTTAAGTCGTCTTCGCATCTTGTTTGATCCATTTCAGCATTAGCCTCACCAATACCTCGGTCTGAAACGGATCTCTACCCAATAGATATTGACATTTCAATATGGAAATGGTAGGTAATCAATCCCTCAGTTGAACTCGGATATCCGATAATTTTGTTTACCCTGTTTGCCTCGCATAGTGTCCCCTTTCAACGGCTTCTTGTCCCTTTTTCTTCCATATTTCCCTCTTTCCTGCCATTATAAGACGAGAGCAGAAAGGATTTTTAACAAGGGCAAAATGGCCGGGTATACACTTCCCTGCGGACGGTTTATTTGTTGTTTATTCCTTCCCCGAGGCAAATAGAAAAAGGAAGATAATCTTTCAGAAGAAAAGATACCAAGGCTTCCTTAGTCTTAGGGGATAATGCGGCGAAGAGGACCTGTTTTGAAAGAAGCCCCTCTATTTTTTTTTCTATACCACCCCGGCAACGTTATTGATGATTTAGGTGCTGAAATAGAGGAGTTAGCAATCTACCAAAAATGAAGGATAAATTGATTAATTACGTGAGAACAAACATTGAAAAATAATAAATGAAAATTGCGAAAACTCGAAACAACCAGGAAAAAATGAGTTCCGGGCGTAAAGCTATCCGAATCAGTTGAAATCAGTCAAAACCAAATCAGGTTGAATAAAAAAATATGTGGAGTCCGCCTAAAGATTTATCAGATGGCAGTTCTTTTCGCTAATGAGTAGAAAACTGACCAAAAAACGTACACCTCACATAACGCTTGGTTCTACCTACTCGTACCTACGAAATTGTAGATGGATGATCGACCCGTGAAGTAATTACTGTTGTCAGCAGATCAGGGGTAGCAGATCACATATACCACATTTCAACATACACCACACACACATACACACACTCACACACACACATTTACACCAGCACCCACAAAATTCCTAGTCACAAAAATGTACATAAAAAACAGCACCATTTGAGCTGACTGATGTTGATGTTTTGAAACTGTAATGATGTCCAATCTAGAAAGCCATCTAGTCACAAGAAGAAAGTGACTGTGCGATATGAGCTGAAAGCAGATAGCCTGTTTATCTGCAGGTTGATCTCTGTTGTTGTACAGTCAAACTATTTAGCTAAATTTTTATTTAAAACAAAGACTATTTTTATTATTGACTAATCGATAAAAGCCGGATACATTTTTTTTTCAATGTTTTAAGTGTTTTTCTTCATCTGCAATAGTTATAGGGTAAGTAGAGGCCTTGGGCACAACCTAAAAAAGTTTGTTACTTGTTAGTTGTTTTGAAATTTAAATATTTTAAATCAAAAATGTTTGTTTTCTAGTTTAATGAATGTCTACAAGAAAAAGGACGGTGGTCATCATTGTTTGACCACGTAAATACCGTCTCTAAGTATGTTTCAAAATTGTTGTTTCTTGTTGGTTAGATATTTGTTATTTTTGTTTTGTTATATCCTTACCTTTGTTGTTTTGCATTGCTTTTATAGGCCCTGATGAAGGTGTTATAATACATCGAAAGCTCGGCGAAAGAGGCAGTTTTTCTTACGGTGACCCTACCCCTGATCTGCTGACAACAGGGCCTACGAAATGTTGAGATGAATAAAAATATTGATCACATTCCTATGATGCCCTTAGGTGGTAGGTATGATTGGATGTAAAAACATTGCCATATAACTCAGTGGGTCCCAAAATGGCCAGGAAATTGGATGCGGAACGAAAAAACTGGAATGTGTTTTGCGATAGTCCAATCTTCATTCACCACTTGGTGTTCGTCGCAGCGGTGGCGAATCTTCGAGGCCTAAACATCGCGTGACTGGATCCTATCAGTCGGCAGGAACCGTTTCCGACTCGTCCGAACACGTAACCCCCCTTTCGGTTACAAGGTCACCCGCTGCTAAATTGGTAACTTCATTTATATGACCCCCGGCTATGAAACAGCGAGTGATCGCTCTCGGTACTTACACGTTATAGGGACATATCCGATCATGTCAGTCTCGAAATGGCTGGTATTTTTCGTTGTTCATCGATGCTGATAATTTTGATTTTGGAAAATTTTCGATATTTTAGTACCGATATATCTATCAATAGCCGTAAACACCTTGACATCGATAATTTTTTGAAACGACAAAAACCGGTTAGTAGGTATGTTTTGCTAGAACTGAAAGGAGAAAACCAAAATGAGCAGAAAGCGGTTATTGTTCATCACTTGCTACTTTCTGCCAAATTTCATACCGAAAAACGCCCTAAACTATCGATAGTTCATAATATCGTAGTTTATCAATATCGATGATGTAGTATTGATGTATCGTTGCGAGAATATCAATAGTCCTGAATATTGATGTACCCAATGGTACAAGACTATCGATAATCCATAGATCCCTAATGCTGATAGTCGCAGTCGTAAATAGGGACAATATTTTCTGTACGTTTTGACATCCCTGAACACCATAAAAATATTATTGAGTTTTAAAGTGACGCATCGTCGGAATGAAAGTAAAACCAAGATTTCTATCGGTCGAATTGGCACAAAGCAGACCTCTCTTTTATTACTAGCAAAAGCTCAAAATAAACGGCGCGATGAATAAATAAACCTGGGCACCGAAAAAGGCAGTTTCGACAACTATTCGGATTTTTGTACTCAAGTGAAAATCCTGTGAGCTAGGCAGAAAGAAAATGCCCATCAGCCATTCATAGGGGTCTTTGAGTGGGAAAATTCCCTATTGCGAAAGGCGAGGGTCCAGATGAAACGTTTTCCCCTCTCTATAATAATAGAATATTCCGATTCGACGTCGAAAAACTCGCCTGACTGTTAGCCAAGGTCTTTTCGGCCGTAGTTTGACGACTCGATCGCCTGGGTGTTGGCTGCCCTGTCCCACCAAAAAGGTAGGTACCAACCTGCAGGACAGTAGTGTAGGATATCCCGAAGGAAAGCCTTCGGAAGATGCCGAGGTCGGGTGGCTAAAAATGCTATTACCGACCCTTCTCACGTAGTGCGAAGAAAGGAAGCATTTGTTTATCTCAAAGGGCCCATTGTACACTGCCCACGGAGCTCTAGATGGAAAAAACGCTCTTTAAAAGCACCCGACCAACTTCCTGTACAAAAGAGAAAAACGATCCGACCCCCTCCGACCTATCGACATTATGGTCCTCTAAGAAAACCGGCCGAAACCCCCAGCAAGTTATTACTATACCCATTCAATATACTTTCATTGTTGTTTTTGTATCATGTCCAAACAGTTTTTTCCCTCAGACACAATTACCCGAAGGTTTTTTCGATCATCGGTAGGTAGCCATCTTAAACTAGGTAGGTAGGTACCTAACTTTCTGCCTGTGAAGCTGAACTTATCATCGTGGCTATTTTCGTGGGTAAAACATTCTAACCCAACATTATTTTATGAGTACAGCCAACCCTTGCTCAGGGCCACTTTCACCAAAAAAGTTTAGAATTAGTTTAAAGTAACAGATTAACATTTTTCTCCAATGACATGACTTACATGATTTTGAGATCCCTCATTTCTTTCTGTTCTCTGTTGCAGCTATCATACGCTGACACCCATCCGATGTTCACGTCAGACCATTTCCCGAATTTCTACCGCGTGGTTCCCAGCGAAAACGCGTTCAACGCGCCGAGGCTCGAACTGATGCGCCAATTCAACTGGACCCGGGTTGGCACCATTTACCAAAACGAGCCACGATATTCATTGGTGAGTCTTCAATATTAGCATTTATAGAGTTAGAATGTTGGTAGTTTTTTTTCGCGCAATGTGACTTTGTCGTGCGGAATGCCGCGTCCTCCATGGACTTCCTATAAAAGAACGACAGGAAAGTTCCTCATTCTCGGCCAGACAGGAAAAGATCAAAGGTCGGAATGCTCTTCTTCCAGCTCACCAGTCAAGAAAGGGAAGATGAAAATCTCCTCACGGTCGACTGGCGAAAGCACAACAAGAAACAAAATTGAGGAAAGAGGGAAAACGTAACTCGCGGGGAAATAAAGGGGGGAACTGGGAATTTTGATAGGGGGATAAAAATCGGCAGAACTTCGCTCAGCTGTTGTGCGAGTCTCTCGAAAAGACGAAGAACGGCGGCTCAAAGATCCGATAGAAAGGAAGTGTGACAACTGATTGATCAATGGGAACCCGAAGAGAGCTGATAACACGGCCGACGACGAAAATTGATGTTCCTCTTTGCAGGCATGGGGAGTAAATACTTTTTTGCTAAAGCGAATACATATAGGGAACCGTGCGGAATCGCATTTCCCCTGAAAAATGGTAACACATCTTGTGAGCATGGCTGGTGGGAATTTTCGGCAATATCGTGAATTTTGCTCGAGATCTTAGTCGCCCAATTCAAAAATGAAAACATGGGTATATAGTTCCATTACATCGACATGAAAATATCGCTATAATTTTATCGATACATTGACTCGAAAATATCGATGTGCTGTATCGATCCATTGCCACAAAATATCGATTTATTGAGTCGATACATTTACATGAAAATGTCGATGTAGGTATTGTTTCAATACATTGACAGAAAAGTAATGCTGTACTTTGAATCGGTGGTTTTCACAAATATATCGATACTTTGACCTAAAAATATTGAAATATCTGTTTGGCGTACTTTTCTATAGGTACATCGACAAGAAACAATCGATATATTTTATCGGTACTTCGTTTTTAAAATGCCGATATGCTTATCGGAAACAGAAACATCGATAAATTGTGTCAATAACACAATAACTCTTCGAAAAATATAAGTATTGATTATTTTAGCTTCAAGTACATCGAGTGCATTGAACCTTGATTTTGGATTAATTTGACTTTTCGTTGAATTCGAATTGGCTTTTCGTCCATTACGATTGTTATTTACGTGAGCGAAGAAATGCAAGAGAGTAGAAATAATTTCGAAAACACCAGTTTTTGACGGTCGGTATACCTATCTACGCTCCACGATATGTTTTATGGTAGGTACCTACCAAATAAAATCAAAATTCTCCCGAGAACGGATACTCTTTGTGGTTTTTGATTTCTTCAGCTGGGATCGTCCTTCCTGCCTCTCCTTTGTCCAATTGCAGAAGCGCCTCCATCTCGTCTGAAGACAGTTGAAAATCGAAAACTTCCATGTTGCTTTTCATCCTCTGCTTGTTGGTCGATTTCGGGATGACGACTATCCCACGTTGCAGCTGAAGCCTGAGCATGATTTGCGCAGGATTTTTACCGTATTTCTCAGCAAGCTGGTTGATGAGGGGGTCGTTTATCGGGCTGGTATCGCTCAATTTGTTGTGACCGGCGATGGGCCGATACGCGGTGACTACGATTCCTTTGGACTTGCAGAATTCGACGTGTTCCTTTATCGCCAAGTACGGGTGGCATTCGACTTGATTCACCACCGGTTTGATTTCTGCCACGTCCCAAATCCTCTGGATTTGGCTCCTATTGAAATTCGACAGGCCGATGGATTTGGCCAGGCCAAGTTTGACGCATTGCTCCATCGCCTTCCAGGTTTTGGTGAAATCCGAATCGCTCAGAATGAATCGTCCTTCGGAATCTTTGGGTTCCAAATCCCACCCGTCTTTCAAGGCGACCGGCCAGTGCACGAGGTACAAATCGACGTAATCGACGCCCAAATCGGACAGACTCCGTTTTATGGCAGGTAGCACCGAATTTTCATTGTGGAAAGTATTCCAAAGTTTACTCACCAAAAATACGTCTTCTCTCCTGACGACGCCCTCGTCGATTTTCCGATTCAACGCTTGGCCGATTTCCTTTTCATTTCTGTAGTAATGGGCCGTATCGATGTGTCGGTATCCGAGGTCCAATGCGTCCAAAACGGCTTGTTTCACTTCGTTCTCGTACCCGCCTGATGTTCCAAGTCCCAAAACCGGCATTTTGGCCCCATTGTTGAGTTCTACTGTTTCCGAAACCATTGCACCGGTGTTCGGCTTACGGTTGTGAACAGTTATGAAGGGCTGAGATAACTGATAGGAGCTCAATTAGCCAACAGTTTTACCTAGTGTGAGATGGAAATAATAGATAAGCAGTTAAATAGATAGCCCCACCATTAAGAGCCCTCTAACCATCAAGTGGCTTGAGAAGATATCACAATTCTTTTCCAAGATGTGAATTTCATAATATGAAAATAATTATTTTCTTGATCTAGTTGTAGCATTTGAAAGCCCGCACCTGGAATAATGTTATGGAGTAGATAACTGAAAATCGAGAAAATTCGAGTTAGCCACTTTTAGCACTGAGCCCACTATTTGAATTACCTAGCGCTATCCAAATTCAAATAAAAATGGAAAATTTCAAAAACTAAAAAAAAAGTTATATTTTGAAATCTTCATCTTTTAAATTTGAGCAATATTCACAAAATGCAAAATAACTTTTTATTTATTACACCTTTGATTTTTATACCGATTGACATTGGAATTGATTTCGGCATGAGTAATTCATGAGAATATTGATGTTAACTTTATGCCTAGGTTAACATTAATTCATAAGAATATTAATGTTAAATTTATAATAAATTAACATTAGCTCGGTTGTAGGTTTTGCCGTTTTTTGTCAATTTTAACGTTTGACATAAATTCTAACATAGGGATGGGACATTGAGAAAAGAACATCGATATTGATGCCAATGTTTGTAAGTGGCGTCGATACGTTCTCCAATATCGAGTAAAATCGATAATATCGGTGTTAATCGATAATATTAATCGATAATAATCGATTGATGAAATATTAATCGATTGATGAAGTCAATAATATCGATGTTAATTGATAATATTAATCGATATCAATAGATAATATTAATCGATATTAATTGATAATATTAATCTATATTAATCGATAATATCGATGTTTTTATAACGTTGTCGCTTCTCTTTTGCTTTAGTTCTGCTTTAGTTGTTGGTGTACGTTGATATTTTTTGTGTTGGTGCGTAAATAGGTACCCTCAATGTACTTCCAAGTAAGTGGTGGCGATTTCACAAAAAGACGGAGGCCAAGTCTGCCGAATGTGTAGGGATAGGACATCGACCCCGATATCGTCGAAATATCGATGTTTCGCTTCGATATTACGATATTTCTCTGTCGATGCCTTACATTCGATATTTTATTGAAGGAAAAAGGAAAACTTCAGCAGTTGAAGGAATTCTGATATTTATTTAGATTTAGTGATATTGATTTTCTTACGTTAGATAACAAACTAGATGGAATTTTTTCCAGTGAACCGAATTGATGTTATCGGAGCCGCAGCATCGATATTCCGATAATATCGAATGTATGGCATCGATAAACACCGTAATATCGAAGCAGAACATCGTTATTTCGATAATATCGATGTCGATGTCCCATCCCTATTCCACCATCAGTTTTGACGTTCGTTATTTTGGCAGTTCCCTCTAATTAACGAAAATTTCCATTTAGCGGCTTTTCCCTATTTTTCTCTAGATTCGGTTGTACCTGAGTGAAAAAAATGTTTTGACATTTTATTTTGTAATTTCTGCATTGCCCATATTCTATAGGCATCTAGATTTATCTTTATAAAGATAAATTTCAAATAGATCGATATGGAAATTTTGTCTAGATCGATTTTCAGTTATTTTTCTTCTATTCAACGTGTTCCAGCAGAGAAACTAGCGCTTGTTCCAGCCGACTGTTCCAACGCATCAAACGGCGCTCCTTTAATTAAAGAAAAATACGGGCCCGCCTACGTTTGTTTTGGAGCGCCGGCGGAAAACAAATGCCCGTGTTTGCTCAGTTCTCCAAGGGCTCGTCTTTGTTTGAAGCGGCATCTCTTACCGTCGCGGATTTCCCTCTTCGGATCCCCTTTGGGCGGATAAGCCTCATACGCCTTCGCATAAAGTAAATACGTCACGTAGCCGGGCGGCGAACGCGGGGCGTTAATTTTACGATTTTTATACGGCCGACTTTGCCCCGGGGCGGGCGTTAATTTTACAGAGCGTTTATCGCCCTCGTCTTGTCACGTACTTGTTTTACGTTTATTTCAAGTACGATTTACCCGCGATTATTAGGTACGTATTTACGATTTTGAATGTTTACGAAGTAAATGGCAGTATCGTCATCGTTCTAAAATTGAAAATCGGAACGGTGCTTCAGAAAAAAAACTTTTGTTTACAGGTAACTGAGCTTTTACTCAGAATCACTTCCGGGACAAGCGCCTGCGTAACTGAATACGGTAATTTACAGCCAGTTGCGCGTGGATAACACATAATAGGCAGGTACTCGGTATTTTTTGCGTCATTTTTGGCACAATTTGATTATACTTTGACTACTTTGGATGCTGTTTGGATAAAAAACTCAGTATGTAAGTATTAAAACTCGCCTAGAATCAAAATAAACAACTTATTACAATATGAAAAATATCTACGTATTCTTCAAGGTAAAACGAAGATTTTTAGACCAAGAATGCTCAAATCGGGTAATTTTTGTGGCCAGAATAGAAAACACTAGAAGTGAATATGTATCGGAAGGCCTTGATTCGATTTTAGGACAATTTAAATGGGTACTTCAATTCTGTTCGTAAATATGGAATTAAAAATGGCCATAGCTCACTCAATTCTCAATCTTTTTTTCAAATTTCTTCAACTGGAAAGTTCGTCTCGGCAAGACCTACGAGACTCGTATAACCCTGTTTAACAGGCATTTGAATAACTCGCAGAACTTCCGATATGCTTTTAGCGTTTTCTATTTTTTCGGCCACAGAATGAACCGATTTGAGCGTTCCTGGTCTTAGGCTGGCTTTATCAATTGTCGGTTATCCAATAACTAATAGCTAATCCCTTGGCTACAAATTTCTCGGAGACACAGCCTATGCGCATCCACCCAAAAATCACCATGAAATTAGTGGCCTGGTGATTAGCTATGAGTTATTGGATAACCGACAATTGATAAAGCGGCCCTTAAAATATTTATTTCACCTTGCACGACATGTGGATATTTTTTAAATTCCGATAACTTGGCGTATTTTGATTTTAGACGAGTTTCAATATTTGCTTAGTGTTTTAAATAGCATTTTTTGATATTTTTGACCCAAACAGTTTCAAAAGTAGTCAAAATTTAATCAAATTAAGTCAAATATTTACTTATCAAAATATGAAAGTATTGTGGGTTATTCGCTGGTTACCTATCTTCCGGTGTGTTATCTGCTGGTTTTCTTTTCCCTTTCATTGGCAAATGTCAGGAAATGTGCGGCACATTATGTGCCGTTGTTGGCCAGGGGGGCCATGAGCTGGACTCGTGTTCTCGTGGCAATAATTATTAATATTTATATTGACTCAGTTACACAGCCGGAGTCTATCTCTCGTGTATATACGATTCTCTCTCATGCATTCCATAATCAGGGCCGTCCAGAGCCAAGCCGGGCCCCGGGGATAAAGACTCGACCGGGCCCCCCCCCCCGGTCAATAAAAGCATTTTTTTCTAATTTGCATATTAGTACGTAAAAGGCCCACGGGCGGGCCCGGGCCCCCTTGGGCCCCGGGCCCCGGGGATTTTGCCCCCCCTGCCCCCCCCTCTGGACGGCCCTGTCCATAATCGCTGCCATGTCGCTTCGACTTGGATGACAAGTTAGTTTACTTAACTTCCCTCCCGTATATCCTCCATTTACCTCTTCACGAAGTCATCTCGACGTAATAAGAGCATCTCCGACTCGTCATGTGAACTTCCAACCCCTCGGCTTCCGGGACCAACTTTACCGCACCCCCCCCCCCCCATTCCGTACACAGGCCCCAATTCACCTCAGCTCAGCAGGCATTGCTCACCGAGCGAAAGTTGGCAGCACTGTCTGCGAGTCGTATGTTCTCCGAGGCAGTAACGAACCAGAAAATACAGATAACATGTTAAAACTCGCTACACGTAAAACTGGCTCGTAAAACGCCCAAGTTTTCGGGTAATATATACGCCCCGACGCTGACTTAGACGTAGGGGCCAAAACGGCACAAAGAGGTACAGCTGAAGTTGTTGTGAAGTGGCCAAAGTTGAAGCCTCCATTAAGAGGAACGGACTGCTGAATTCAGCAGCGGTTTTATAGTCCCCGAAGCTTCAGTCCACAACAGGTTGCTATGATGAAAGTATTTTATTCCATTGTGATTTCAAAACTTTTGATCAACTGTTCTGCCTACAATGGGTAATCTCGTTTCTACAATTGCCACATCCTGTCTATAAAGCAGCAGAACCCCCTACCATGAGGATTAGCCCCCCTACACTCGATATGGATGTGTTTTCAAAAATATCACTATTCGACTCTTTTCTCTCTGTGTCGGAGCTGACCGTCGATAATACCATGGTAAGTAAAATTTAAAATATCGATGCCACAATATCGAGTGATATTTCCGTATCGTTGATATCGATGCTGTCGATTTTTGCCGAGCAACATCGATGCCAAAGAAATAACGGGCAGAAATCATCGAAAATATTCTATGAATGTATTTGGGGATTAGCATCGATACTGCGTAGTTTTTGTTCTTGTGTAGCAGTGTCAACAGTCGACATGTAAATTATCCAAGAACCAATTCAATTAGTCAACAATAACAATAAAAATTCATTCTTTGATGTTCTTTCAAGCTGAATACTTTCTGTACAAGTTAAATCTTTTACATCTTGCAATTATATTTATACTGCCGTCCTAAGAAGGAACGTCCTATCTCCATTTCGAGCTTTTTGAGTTAAAAACTGTTTCCTATTTTTAGTTCATTCTCTCGAATTTAGTTTGCTGGTATCAATCTCAAACACGATAATCGATATCTTTGTCAAGATAGATCGATATACCGATGTCACCTTTGTCTAACTTGATCGTTGATATATCGATGTTACCGATGTTCAACTCGATCAACGATGTATCAACGTTCGGGGTTATCAATATCGAACTTGGTAATCGATACAATGATTTTATCATTGTCCAAATTGATCATCGACGTTAATAATACTGAATAACTTGTTATACTATGTATCGATACTATCGATTTCAATCTTGATCGTCAATATCGATGTTACCTATATCAAACATCATCATCGATGTCGGAAATATCTAACTCGATCATCGATAGATCGATGTTACAGATTTCGACATTTATAATCGATTATCGATGTTACAGATGTCGAACTCGACCACCGATGTATCGAACTGCATCGTCGACATGCCAGTGATACCAAAAGCAAATTATTGCTACTAAAATAAAATTATCGAGAGCAAAACATCGATATTGAATCATCGAGTGAAAGGCATGGATATTCCCCTGAAATTGGCACCGATTTTATCTGAGCGATATCGATGCCTACCGATGAAATTTCAGATGGAAGCATCGGTCGTAAACATCGATACTTTTACATAATATGTATGAGCATATTATTATGAGCTTGATCGTTTGCTTTTGGCATTACTGGCATGTCGACGATGCAGTTCGATGCATCGGTGGTCAATTTCGACATCTGTAGCATCGATAATCGATTGTAAATGTCGAAATCTGTAACATCGATTTATCGATGATCGAGTTCGATATTTCCAACATTGATATGTATCGATGATGAAGTTTGATATCGGTAACGTCGATATAGACGATCAAGATTGAAATCGATACATCGGACAATAGTTCGGTAGAACAGTAGTTAGGTGGATCAAAAATCTACAATCACTTTCTACTCACCAAATTGGTATATTGAATAGCCCGATTAAAACATTTGAAAACTCATTATTTTCTCAGTTTCAACAAACGAGAGCTCACCGTCATCGGAATATTCAAAAGGTGAGACTCGTTGTGGAAGTTCCGGAGAGAGAATCTATGCTAATACGGCCGTTTCCCTTGGGACTGGCAAAAGTTGGTTGCAAACTACGTGTTCGAGAAGATTGAAGATTTCATCGAGTAGGGGAAATAGGGGAAGTCGTGCATGGGGAATTCCCCGTTCCGGTAATAGCTTTAGCTACCTACCTCGCCTCTGATAGTGAGTTATGCCTACAAATCGAATTACCATCAATTCTACGATTAGAAAACGGTCGAGCTAAATGCATCTTATAGCCTACGGAGGTAATACAAGTATGTACAAGGCGCCGCAGGTACGAATTTATTGGGACAAGTTAAAACCTCTAATTACTTTCATAGTTTCAGAGTAAATGGAAGCATTGGAATCGTCCTAAAATTGAGAATCGGAACGGAGCTTCAGAAAAAACTTTTTCTTATTCACATTTACTCAGCATCACTTCCCGAACAAGTGTCTGTGTGTCCGACTGTCCGTCTGTGGTCATTTACAAAAATGACCATAGCTCCCTCAATTCTCAACCTTTTTTCAAATTTCTTGAACTGAAATGTTTGTCTCGGCAAGACCTAACACTCTGTTTAATCGGAATTTGAATAACTCACAGTACTTCCGATATATTTGCATTTTTTCCGATATTTTTGCATTTTTTTGTGTTTTCTATTTTATTTTTTCCGGCCACAAAAATGAACTGATTTGAGCGTTCTTGGTCTTAAAATCTTTGTTTTACCTTACAGAATATGTGGATATTTTTCATATTCCTACAGCTTGGCGTATTATTATTTTAATCGAGTTTTGAAATTTGCAAGTGAGTTTTTTGATTTTTTTGACCTGAACACCCCCAAAAGCAGACAAAATCATATTATGATCAAATTGTGTCACAATTTTACGTTTCAATATATGGAAGTATTGTGTGTTATCTACGCACCACTGGTTTTATATTCCGATAACTTGACGTATTTTGATTTTAGGCGAGTTTTAAAATTTGCATACTTAGTGAATTTCTTAATATTTTTGATCCAAACAGCATCCATTGTAGTCACAATACCATCAAATTGAGTCGAAAATTCACGTATCAAAATATGGAAGCATTGTAGCACAGAATTTACGCACCACTAGTTTTCTCAATTGTACTACATTGTATGTAGATAACCTACCCAAATTTACTCCTCTCCTCTCTTTCCCTTTTCGAATCTCCCAGATCTGGTAAATTGCCATCTACCTGACAACACTGGGTTCTAATAATTCGCTCCGCTTTCTCTCTTTTTTCCGAAATTGTCGGCTTCGTTTTCGAATTCAACTACCCTCATGCCTATCGTCTGCAATCTTTGAACCGGAAATTTGGCCGCCATCAGTTCGCGAAAAAGATGGCGTCGATGGCAATCGTTGATATGTGGCTGCGGCCGCGGAGCTCCGAGAAAGTTGAAAGATGTGTGTTCTTCGGCTCGGAAAAAAGAGATAGCGCCCCCGGTGTAATACGAGGAGTTGGAAAAGGACGGAGCGTCGGGATTGCCTGTTAGTGAGACGGAGATGGAATAAGTATAAAAGCTGTATAAGCGAGGGGGAATATCTTTCATGTCGTAGTTCACGTGTCGCGTATTCAACGCACATTTCCCCGCTGCTTCAGAAAACTCCGATCCGAAAGCGGCTCTGCAGCGTTTCCGCCATTTTTCCCCGCTTGTTATGGTGATCGGAGGCACCAATCTCGCCATTTCCGTGTTAGTGATGCGACTTCATCATGTTCCAGAGAACCCAACATCGATGACGAATGAACACATCGGCCGAAAACGTAATAAGTTGGTTCAAAGTCCCTCTATTCTAGGTACCGCCAGTTGGTAAAATTTCGGCATTGTTCGACTGTTGATATCTACCTTCAGATCGATGACCCAGACGCGCAACATCGCCTCCTTTTTTCCCCGTTTCTGGCCGATGATTGATGCAAACTGACATTCCCCACTGTCTACCATACACCAAAAGTACGGGAACCGAGCCAAAATTACGGCGTCAACATCTCGCTCTCGTCGATGTACGACTTTTTTGTCAACCTGTACTCCGCCGAGGGAAAAAACCTTTCTCCCCATTCTGTGCCAACCATTACCTTGCTAGAGAATGGGGCAAAAAGTGCCCCAGGTATTACGCCCTAATCCGATCGGCTTATCTCAATGGGAGGGCATATATCAATGAAGAAAAAAATAAAAAAGAAGTCACCGCTCGTGGAGAATGAAATAGAAAAGGGTTTTCTCTGCGACAATCTCTCCTATTCGTTTCTCGTCCCTCTCGACCGAACAATTGATTGAGCGTTTCTCTTCGCTCGCTTTTCCCCGGATTTCTTTTCCCTCTATTTAACGATTTATTCATTTCTTTTTTTCTTCGATCTCGAACAATTTTATTCCAGCGTTTGACTGTCGGCAGACTGTCGGTGTATTGTTTTTGCCCTCCCGACTCGAGCCGGCAATTTCGTTCCTGAATTTTCATTCCGTTCGGAATTTCAACTGTTGTACGTACCAACGTGGATGGGTGACAATAAAGCGGAAATTGAAGGATCGCCGTCGACCGCTGCCATCAATCAATTCGCTGACGGCGACGCGCTAATTGCTATTGCGTTGGGAAATTTTCCGTCGCAGATAAAAATAAATAGATTCTTTTTCTATACACTCGAATTGAGGCGTTGATAGCCAGAGTGGACCATTCCACAAACTGTCCAAAAATGAGTTATACAGTGCAATGGGTCTGTGGTTGCTCTATCTATCGAATTATTATTAAAATTTGACTCGTTCTCGAATGTGCTAAGAGAGAGCGCAACTTTTCAAATGGTCCGTCTGCAAATTGGCCACCGATTTTGATGGCCAGAGTGGACTTTGTGGCTTGTAGAAATGTCCCTATGGTTCATGAGTCATCTGTTCACCCAAGAATGCTTGTATTTTGGTTCATTTTTCTAAAGAAATGAACCTTTGTAATCGGTCAGGAAAAAAAAATTTTTAACACCCCCTGAAAATTTGTTGGTTTACGTTTCAAGGGGTGTAGAATCCGAATCTGCAATAAAAATTTTTTGTCCGTCCGCCGTACGCCGTACGCCGTACGCCGTACGCCGTACGCCGTACGCCGTACGCCGTACGCCGTACGCCGTACGCCGTCCGCCGTCCGGGGTTTTTAAGGGGGAAGGAGTTATCGAAAAATTTTGAAATTTTTACCAAAAATCAAGTTCCGTATCTAGTTGGTCCTAACGTCTCGGCAGAACCCTACCTTAATTTTAAGGCCAGTAAAACAGCTGTTGAAGTGGTAAAAAATTCGTCTTTTTAAGGAAATTTGCAACATAGGCATGTGAGGTATCATTTTCTATAGATTTTTCTATGCTGAATCGAATGAGACCATCGCCACGCCAGTAGCTTCAACCGTTTAGGAGTTATTGCAGTTTTAGTGAAGCAGTTTTGAGTTTTTTTAAATTTCCCCAATTCTTAATTACTCGAAAACTACTCGAGCCACAAAATTCGTTTTCCACTCGTTGGAATCCCCACAAAAACTTCTGTCCTCCCGATATCTTCAATTTAAAGAATTCGGTCGCATTACACAAATCAGCAAAACAAAAATTGGAAAAACTTGAGAATTTGGCCTCGGCTCTTAGATACGGTTGATTGATCTACTTACGACTACTAGCCTATTACACCAACAAGGTGACGCACTCACACTTCGACCAGTTGCGCTTGGCAACATGAGAGCGAGTCAGGCAGTCAGTCAGTCTGAGGCATGAGGCATTTTTAATTTCATTATTCAGAGAATTTAATACTTATTATTATTCAGTTAATTATGAAGGTGATCAAGAATAGATTAAATGGTAAATTTAACGGAATTGAACGATCATCTGCGTTGAAAAAATGGATAGGTAAGTAAGTATTTATCAAGCGAAGAGGATGATTATTTTTTGCCTGGTTGAAAAAACGTTTTTCTAAATAACCCATCTAAAATACAAATTGATACTGAAATTATAGAATAATAACAGCTAAATTCTGTGTTTAAGGAGTACCGATATATCGTAAGGTTTGTCTTTGCAATCGAAAAATGAACCCCTGTGCAAAATTTGCAGAGTTCTTCGGACATAGCAAAAACTAATCTGCACATGCCACTGATCTACTTAGCAGCGTTTTTTTCTTCAAAACACCATAACAAGGCCCTTAATCAATTTCAAGAAATTTGTCGAAATTTTCAAATGCGATTTTCTCAGTTCAACACCTGTGTGGAATGGTCCACTCTGGCTATCAACGCCTCAATTGACTGCCTGGAATTGTTATCGGAAAAATTACCCAGTTAGTTTGTATAAAAATATTTATTATCCCAGTTAGGTACGTTTTATAAAAGTTTCACAAAAACCACTTGGTACCCTGGTGCACCAATTTGAACTCGGATTCTCCTGACGTCTTTGTGCTAGAACGTGAGGTAAAGCCCGTTGGCTATTCACCAGTGTGAAAGTGGGATGCTGGGAACGGGTTTTTTCTGCCATAGTGGCTTACCTCAATAATTGAGCAAAAAATCAAATCTAAAATTATTTTAGATCAAGTTTTTGAACAGTTTTTTGCGATTTGTGTTTTTGCGCACTGTATGGATGAGCTCACTAATCTCGTTCACCATTTATTAGTGTAATCTAGTTAGATATAACTTTAGTTATCAGAAATGTTCACTAATATTGCCCCTTTGAAATTTCGTTCGATTGATGACTTCTGATTCAAATTTAGAAACCTGATCATCATCTTGAACCTCATCCTTATCCTGATCCTTATTTTGACCTCTGTCCTGATTTTTATCCTACTCTTGATCCTAATTCTAATTCTCATCCTACTACTATTCTTATTTCTTGTCATATTCCTGATTCTCATCCTAATCCTGCTTTTCATCCTCTTCCTGAACCTCATCCCGATCTTACTCCTGATCAACAACCTCATCGTGGCCCTCGATTCCTGATTTTCACGCTACTTCTCATCATCATCTTGAACCTCATCCTTATCCTGATTTTCATCTGACTCCTGATTTTAATCCTGATTCTCATCCTACTCCTGAGCCTTATCCTTATCCTAATCCTGATTCTCATCCTACTCCTGAGCCTTATCCTTATCCTCATTGTGATTCTTATCCTATTCCCGATCCTCATTCTGACCTTCGATCGTGATCCTCATTTTTCTCCAAATAATCATCCTGAACCTCATCCTAATGGCCAAATTCTTCAACTTTCAAATTCTTCCACCAACTCCCACGTAAACACGCTTCAGCGTTTTGCAGAATATCGGGACTGCCTTTATTAAAAGCCGTAAAAAGAACAAAATGGTAAATGGGCCGTTCAGCCCACAAAGTTCAGTGGAATAGCCTCTTGGACGTCTGCCATTTCGCTCAAGTCTTTCTCGTCCTAGGATGTCTCCCTTTTCAGTTACTTTTTCGTGCGTTGTCGTGACTGAAAAAAGGTCGGGCTTCAACCTTATCAGGTGTTCCAGAATGGGGTGGTATACTTTCAGACCGTATGGCTGTGACTTGAATAAGAATGAGCCTTCGTACCTATGGGAGATCAAATCGGAGGAAAGCGAGCCAAGTTTGCGCTCATGCTACCAACTGAAATCCTTCCAACTACCTATTACTGACTTGGAAAACAGTGGATTGATATTTATTTCATTTATGGAGTGGGTTTATCAATTCAGTTTATTCTTCGAATAACCATTAGGTATTCTACAAAACATTTATTCCATGGATACGTCGACTGGGAAAGTAATGGTCTTCATTCCCGAAAAACTACTTATTCAGAGAATAATGGATATTGATGAACCCACCCTTATGACAATGACCCTTTTTGTTTTGTAGGGAACCGGAATGACGGTGGAAACTCACGACTTTAGGCGACGCTTGGGCGTCAATTTAAACATAGCCTTAAATCTAAATTTTTGGTTTCCTGAAATTTGTCTTGAAATACTAAAGCGTTATCGACGTTTCACGGCTCGTTCTCTTCAAAAAGTGTAATCCTCTTCATTCCTGTAACCTAAGAAAACCCAAAATCCACAATCTTCTTCCAGCTATTGTATTCGTTATTGCTGTTCGCTCAATCGAAGTTTCCTCCCTGGGTGGGGTCAAGACCAACAGGGACTCTTGCGATATCGACATTACGACTCTAGGATATCCATTTTTAGGAAGCAAAACCGCTAGTATGTAACTTTAATTTTACAGTTGTAGATTGGAAACAACAGTAGAACAACATCGCCATTGAGATCTTAAAGTTCTCGAAAATATTATCTATTAATTGGACAATTTACTGCCTCCTTGAATAAAACTGCACAATCAGGATAAACTTTTTTAATAATTGTTTTTACATCCATATTTGCAAAGTATATGGAACATCCTATAATTTTCCTAAAACTCAAATTGCTTTAGTTCGAAAATTTAGGTAGGTATCAAAATATGGAAGTATTTTGTGTATGGAAGTATACGCACCACTGGTTGACTGGGATTTAGCTTACTATTTTTCCAATAGCTGTTGGCTTTATTTGTCGGGATACTACACTATACCGCCGCGTGGCTGTATTCGAATTTTTTTCATCTCGGAATAGGCTGAATCGAGTCATTTATGAATTAAATCCGAACGTGACGTCCGATCCGTGAATGTAAAGCCATAATCCAGGTTCAGCATTCCAAGGATTCCATCCACTCACATCATTCTCTATATCGGAATCCACCGCTTCGTTCGCATACGAGCGCTACATACAATATGCATGGGTTTATATGTCCGTAGTGAAACTCGAACGCTCAGCAGAGCTGGTCGAGCCTTGGATTAAAGAGAGATGCACCGGTAGTTCAGGTCTCTTGAGCGGTAAACCTTGTATTGCCGATGGTACGTGGTGGTAGGCCTGGGTTATCTACCACTAACCATAAGAGCTTCCCTTCGATCCTGCGGTTTACCAGGCCAGGCCTCCCGTCCTTGGGGTGAGGCGTCACATGCTGATCCTCGTCGGGGATGAGGTAGCCCTCAACGACGGATTAACAATGTCCGAATAACGGGCATGCTCGCTAAAAACACTGTTTCCGCTTGTTCCAAGTTCCTACCAGAAAACATAGGTAATCTCCTAAAATCAATATACGTCAAGTTTCCGGAGCGTAAAAAATATCCCAGGTCAAGAAATTTGAAAAAAGGTTAAGAATTGAGGAAGATATGACAATTTTTGTGAATGACCGCAGACGGATGCAGAGACACTTGTGCAGGAAGTGGTTTTGATGTGCAGTCTGATATTTTCAGTAAATCCCACTCATTTTAGTTCAGTTAGTATTTTAGTTCATACTCAAGACATTAAAAATCGCTCGATCGCATACAACCGGTATGATGTGCACATGTGCAAAATATGCTCGGTGGTAATTGAAACTTTTCTATTGTCGACCGAAACTAACGTGGGTTGTTGTTGCTGTGGCGGCTGACATGTGGTTGAAACTCTACCAACTCGGTGGAACTTTTAATTAAATCTTTCCGTGCAAACAGCGAAATTCGTTCGCCAGTTTTACCGTCCGCACCAGTCGAGAGTAACTTGCGGGCGGAAAATTGGCTCCCTGAACCGTCAGTTACTGGGTACCTACGTGATGTGACAGGATCAACTGGCCCGATGTTTTCCATCAAAGCGATCGGTCTCCTGCGTTTTCTGCGAAAGAAAATCGCCGGTGAAAATGTCAGGGGGGTAATAAATTGTGCGCTGAAATTCTGGGTGCACGAAGACGATCTCATATCCTTGATCGATATCCCATCCAGAAGTGTCCCTATCTCGGTAAGTGGGCTGCTTGCTATTAAAGTTCCCATCCGATGTTTTACAGTTCTTGATGTGAAGACATTTTCAAAAAAGTTGGAAATTATTGAAGGATTGACGATTTTTAAGGGCCGCTTTAGCATTGGTCGATTATTCGAAAATAATTGACCGATCTCTTGTGAACTGTATTCTTGGAAACACAGCCTATCCAGCCGAAAATCACCTTGGAATCGACGGCCTGTGATTTTAGGATAATCGACTATTTAGCGGCTCGGAGGTTCAGATTCTGAAGTTGGTCGATTTTTCTCAAAATTGTGTTTTTGGAGGAATTCAGCGATTTGATCCACTTACATCTACCAGTTTTCCATCTGCTCGACCGTTTCCAAGAAAATGGGTAAAGGTAAAGAACCCTTTCGTAGAGAATTTCCTACGAATCCTCTCTCTAATCACGATTGTCTCGACAAGCCGCTTTGAGTGTTCCTCGAAGGTCTCGTTCCTGAGAAGATAATAACGCGAAGAACTACACGTTGGAACTGATTCGATGGAATTTTCTTGCGAGGAGTCGTTAAGATGAACATTTTTTGCGCTCCCCTCTTATCCGCTAACGAGAGGGCGGATTTTCCCTGCGCATCGCAATCCGTCCGTTCGATTCTAAAACTCCTGAAAGGAGTACAAAAAACAGGAACACGGCAGAGAAGAAAAGAGAAATCGTACGAATGGAAGTCGCTTTGATCTCGACGAGGGATGGAAGAAGTCGACGCTGCGAAACGAGGCTTGGAAAATTCCGCAATCCCGAAATCAATTTTTACCCGTCCCCTTGGCGGGGGTTTCATCCACTTTATACTTTTCCCCGTCCTCGCCCTGAGATAACAACAACGTAAAGGTTCCGAGTGTAGTTTATAAAACATGATGAATGCGAGACGTCGAAGAAAAAGGCGAGGCGTTTGAAAAGGTGAGAAAGTTTGTCGTTATTCAATTTCACGCTCGAAGACAAAGGGTGAGCATAACAATACACAATTATATTATATCTGTGAAATCAAACCTGGTGAGCCAAAATCGAGAAGTTCGATCGAAAATTTCACGTTTACACACGTTTCACAGGCGCAGCTCGGACGACATTATCTAGACAAGTTCCCGCAAATACGATTTTAAATTGGTTCATAAACGGCGGCGAAAAGTGAAAAATTCGAATCCTTACCAAAATTATATTCCAGTCTTATTTTTGTGACAGACAAACTCGACTCACAAACTCAACATTCAGGCTCAACTCTCAAAGTAGACTCTTATCTCAACATACACACTCAACACACAAACTCATCTCTCAAAGTCATCTCACATACTCTACTCGCATAGTCTACTCTCAAACTCAACTCCCGAACCCAACTCTTGAATTCAACTCTCAAACTCAACTCTCGAATTCAACATTCAAACTCGACCTACAAACTAAACTCTCCAACTCAACATACATACTCAACCCACAAGTCAACTCCGAATCTCAACTTACACACTCAACACAAACTCAACTATCAAAGTCAATTCACAAACTCGTCTCTAAAACTCAACTATCACACACAACTCTCAAACTCAAGTTACAAACTCCACCCATTGAGTCAACTCTCACCTCAACTTACACACTCAACACACGAACTCAACCCACAAACTCAACTCTCAAACGCAACTCTCGTACTCAACTCTCAAACTGAATTTGCAAAGTCAACTCTCAAACTCAACATTCGAACCCAACTTTTGAATTCAACTTTCAAACTCAACTTTCTAATTAAACTCTCCAACTCAACTCAACTCAACTCAATTTACTAACTCAATACACCAGTTCACCAATAAAACTCAATTCTCAAACTCAACTCTCAAACTCTGAGTTGTGATTATGGTTTATAAGTTTTTGGTTCGTGTTTGTGAGTTGCGTTTGTAAGTTGAGTTTGAGAGTTGAGTGTGAGAGTTAAGTTTGAGATTTGGGTTTGTGGGTTGAGTTAGTGAGTTTGTAAGTTGAGTTTGACTCGAGTTTGAATAGGTTACCGCTAAAGTTCGAAACAGAATCATACAATTCCCATGCTCTGGAAATTCACAGTGATAATCTTCATAATTCTCCTTCTTCATGATTCGGAAAATTCCATCCCTCCCGCTTCAACGATCGATAGGATGTCAGATAAAAGAATCGTTCTTCCGGAAAATTCTATTGAAAATAGAAGCTCCATGAAAGCGCTTCCGAATTGCTGAACTCCCAAGAAACTGGTATTCGATTACTTAATGACTGATTCCATCCTCGGAATTTTGTCTTTTCGTTCGTTCTAAGATTTAACAAGATTTCAGTCGAATCAGGATTTTAAAGTTTTCTTAATCTGACTAGGTACCATTGTTGAATTCATTTTGGTATTATAGAAGATGCAACAAAAGTAGGAAGGTGCCTACTTGCTAGTTGAAAGGCAACACCAGCCGCAATTTAGACGGCCCTAGTTTATTCTCTCAATCTGAGGCTTTTGTTGGACTACCTACGGAGGAAAGCTTAATCCTATACGTCCCGGGTTTCCTTTTTCCGTTCTGCGGCAACGCTACGCCTCGTACTCCAGCTTAGAGAGTAACGCCCAAACGCGCTTTTCATGCTAAAGAGAAAGTTTTAATTGGCCATTCCTTCCGAAAGGGGCGTCGAATTTATAGGCCCGACCATTTCGCGTTCTCTGTTCACCTTCTGACAAAGGGCGGGATTTAATTATTCTCTAATTAAGAAGTTTCGATCCAGAACAGAGATTAAAAGGTTCGGTTCGAAACGGTGCAAACGATTGGTCGTAATCGAATCATTCTCAGCCGTTCGATTACTTGGCAAAAAGGCAGCGATTGATTGAATTGCAATCTCGGATTTGCCCCGCTGCAAGTCTGCGGTGAAAAAACTAGTTTCCGAAAGTTTCGTATTCGATGAAATTGTAGAACTTGTTTTCATTACGCAAACGTTACCAACGACTAATGAAACGGGTAGGTACCTAATTCACTTTTCAACACTTTTAAGCAAATTTACCTACTTCTTGAACTACCTTGGGTCTGCGATTGGGCCACGAAGACTCTCCCTCGATTTTCAACTTTTTTTTTCAATTTGTTTTCATTTGAATGCCCCATTATCTTGATTATTTTTCCAATCTTAACATTCCCACCAGTAACTACTTTAATTTAATCTGTAAATATGGTAGTAAAAAGAACCATAATATTACTTTGCCTGATCGGATGATTCCGGAGGAAAAAAAATACATCCAATATCGACCAGTAACTATAGAGATGTATTATAGAGCTCTGGCCGTTTATTGTCAAATATTACGACTTGGCCGTTCTTGGCTATATTACATTCCCCGCAGCCATTTTACGCTGGCTGTAACGGCGATTCAAACTGGATCTCTCGGTTAATGGTGTCATCTTTTTGATCAAAGTGCAGCTATAGGTAGGAATGTGCCTCTCATTTCATTTTACCGATGATTTCAAAATGAAAACCTACCTAATAAATAACTGATGTCAGCAGATCAGGGGTAGGGTCATACGAAGAAAACTGCCTCTTTCGCCGAGCTTTCGATGTATTTTAACATCTTCATCAGGGCCTATAAAACAATGCAGAGCAACCAAAGTAAGGAAATAACAAAAACAAATAACATCTAACAATCATGAAACACCACTTTAAAACATACTTAGAGACTGAATTACGTGGTCAAGCCCTGAAGACCACCGTCTTTGGTAATGCAGACCATCATTTTTTAACTAAAAACAAACATTTTTTGTGCAATTAACAATACAATTTCAAACAACTGCTACATGCAACATGTTATGTTGGGCATACTATTTCATATTTGAAAGTCAGAATGGCTAGGCACAATCGTGATTGCCGTAATGAGCATGATGAAGGGACAATGCTTTCACAGCACGCTAATGAAACCGGACACGTCTTCGATTTTGAGAGAGTCAGCATTGAAGATCGGGAGCTGAAGAGAGGCAGACGGGAGTTCAAGGAGAAGCTCCATATCATGCTGACGGAAAATACCTGCAATAAGAAGACGGATGTCAACGGAATTAGCTCGGTGTACGCGGGTGTCCTGGCCGATATAAAAGCGGCTCGTACCTGTAATCTAGTCAGAAATGGTCCACACACACCCGAGAACATAGAACACGAAACATAAAAACACATAACATTTACACGCAACACTTAAACATAACATTTACACGCAACATTTACACATAACATTTACACGCAACATTTACACTTAAACCACATGTCAACACACACACACACACACACACACATTTATACGAGCACCCACAACTACACCATGCACAAAATTGTACCATTGGAACTCACTGGTTGAATGTTTTAAGAAACGGGAATCATGTCCATCCTGGAATGCCTTCTAGTCATGAAAAGTAACTGGCTGGGTGATAGTAGCTGATACTCTAGTTATCTCCATGTTCCTCTCTGTGTTTGTTGATTTATGAGCTCAAATTAAATTATTATATTTTTTGATTGTTGATTTTATTTAAAAAGGACTAATTTTATACATAGTTGTTGACTAGCCGGAAAATTTTGATGTTGATTTACTACTACAATATTACAATAGGGTAAGTAGAGGCCTGAGCACAACCTAAAAAGTGTGTTACTTGTTAGTTGTTTGAAATTGTATTGTTAATTGCACAAAAAATGTTTGTTTTTAGTTAAAAAATGATGGTCTGCATTACCAAAGACGGTGGTCTTCAGGGCTTGACCACGTAATTCAGTCTCTAAGTATGTTTTAAAGTGGTGTTTCATGATTGTTAGATGTTATTTGTTTTTGTTATTTCCTTACTTTGGTTGCTCTGCATTGTTTTATAGGCCCTGATGAAGATGTTAAAATACATCGAAAGCTCGGCGAAAGAGGCAGTTTTCTTCGTATGACCCTACCCCTGATCTGCTGACATCAGTTAACATTCTCACGGGTCGATCATTCATCCACAATACCTAATAAATTGTGACCCTAGGTACCTGTAATAGAATATCAGTTCGCATGAACCACTGCACCAGAATCGGCCCATGCGAAACTCCGACTCAATATCGGTTACGTGTTCCGTTGTATATTGAATGGATATTGAACGCTATTTCCATAGGAATTGGTTATTGGATAACTGCCTAACTTCTTTCCGATAACAGAATAGCAGCTTGTTTGTTACAAGGATTCAAGAAGCGGAGGCTGTTCCTCCCATTCCGATGGAACAATGTAAATTAATGCTAACCCGTAAACGAAGTTAACTTACAAGTGGAAAGTCCCAGAAGCGGATGCTGCGAATTGTAAGCGCAAGCACCAAACAGTGAGCATTGATTCATTATTGTTAAGCCAGTGATTACCTCCGTTGACCATATCCACTGAATATTACTTAAATTAACCCAAAGTTGACCTTTTTCCATCCCAAAACCAGAGTTACCCTGAGTCAAATCTGGCGCAAAAATTATCGTATCATCCTTCTTCTTGCTCGCTTTCCTAGAAATCTGTACGCGTAAATCCTCACATGGGGCTCTACTGTTGGAATTAACTTTCGTATAATGCTCGGCTTAAACAAGCTTTCTTTCCGCCGTATCTGACGAAAAAGCCCGGAGAAAATTCGTTCATCCGTTCGCCCTAATTGAATAAAGCTCGCCTCAACTGGGCCGTGGAAATTTTGGTGGGTCGGGACTGCATTTACTGGGCCAAGGAGTGAAAATCTTTTATTTCGACTAAGGATTTATTCATCGAGAATTAAAATGGCTTAAGCGCCTTGTGGGAAGAGGTTCGGTATCTCTTTTACGCTGGCTGGCCTCGTCGTATTCTTCTGAAGCGTTTATAATGAGCGCTCCGAGGGTCGAAAGATTTGAAGAATTTCACGCAAACTTTTTCCATCTTTGGATTTCGTGAATTCCGAATATACCTACTGGATCATGAAAGCCGACGGAATGATTATGGAGATTCTCTTCAACCATTGATGGTGAAAATCCTGATGTTACCGGAGTTTACCTTGTTGAAATTCCGAAAATTTTTGAAAATTTTGTTTTTTATTCGGTTGGGCTCGAAATGTTCTGACGCGATTTCTCCTTTTTCGCGTTTTCGCCGATTTGAGGAGGTTCTGCTGAACCGATTTTGAATTTTTTGAGCTCGTTGGATTCCTTGAAGGTTTTTACACATTTCTCACTACCTATAAATCAAAATTGATTGGGGTTTAGTGATCGAAAACTGGTTTAAAGACTAATTTTCATTTTCAATTTGATTTCAGATAGCACATGTGGCGTTTTTTTAGGTTTTGAGCGACTTCTAGCGAATTTTTTGAAAAACTAAGTAGTTCAGCGCACGGAGCTTTTTCATAAAAATATGTATCGAACTCATTTATGCCAAAATGTTGGATAGCACATGTTGGAAATTAAGCGGCGATACACTGCTATACAGTAGATGCATCAATACGCAGCTACTGAGACAGGTTCTGTTTGGAAGTTATGACCTCTCTCAGGACTCAAGAACTTTCAGGTCTCCAATTGTTGCCTCCTGTTGAATCCTTTAATGACAATTGAAGTATTTCTGCAAAAATCCCAAAATAAAATCGTACGCGTTATTGTTTCCAAAGTCCGAGTGTTTTAGCCGAAAGGGACAAATGTCATAAATTATTACTCGGACCTTCGGGAATAGGGGAAAAAAGCCTTCGAGTAGCCGGCGTCTTTTCATTTCCTGAACGGCCCGCACGGCCGAAGTCGAACTCCGAGGGTTGGAACAGGCAGGAAATTAAAGTGTTTTAGGAGACCGGCCCCACCCTCTACACCATGTTATTCATACCTTCAATCCTATCCCCTCCAGAATTTTTTTAACTCAGGAAATTGGCACAAAAAGAAACCGGTGTTCCGAGATAATACCCTTATAAAAATAATGAAATGAGTTGAAAACTTACTCCGGCCCAAGTTTGACAGGAAAATGAGAAGAAACTCGACTTTCATGGACTGTTCTTTTCTCCCGAGAGGAAAGTCATTTTACTTTTGCGCACAACGGCTAGATAAATTTTTTCATTGCAGGGGGAAAAATCGATCGATTTTCTATTGTTTCAGGCGCACAATCGCCTGGTGGCCGACTTGGACCAGCACAAGTTCGAAGTTGAAGAGACGCAAAGTTTCACCAACGAAGTGGCGACAGCGATCAGCAAGCTGAAAGAGAAGGACATCCGAATCGTCCTGGGCAATTTCAATGAGACCTGGGCCCGCCATATTTTCTGCGAAGCTCAAAGGTAATTGAATTTTAGGTTTAAAATTGGCCAGACTACATTTGTTATGTTGAAATCCTCATATTGACAGGTATGGCAATAGCAGATTCGTTATTCATGTCAGATCCGATATTTTTGAAAAACTTTTCGATAATATCAAAACCCCATCATTCGATCCCCCCCCCCCCCCGAACAACTTTAATCGAATATACGTTTTTTTTAAGAGATACCAAATTCGAATCAGTTGCAGACTTTGCTTCGCGTAGAACTTCAGGATGGAAGACATTGAGTTGGTTTTATGCTCACTTCTATAGAAAAGTGCTCCCTCCAGGTCGAAAGGCCTCGCTAAAAAAAGCAATCTTCACTCTATAGGCTAATACGGGTTCGGAAATGGTGATTTTATACCGAACTTCGGCCATAATCTGGAGAAGTAAAAGGAAAATACTGAGACACTAACGCAGCAATCTTTTTGGCAGCGGTGGGGCTAAAATACGCGCAAGATTTCATACAGGAGTCCATTATGTTACGGTCTTTTCAAGTGATTTTCCAAGCCATTTGAACTTCGGTAGGTACCAGGTAAATCGTATGGCAGTTGCACGGCCCTTTCCTTTACGGATCATTTCTCACCGATTTCAAAGTGATGCAGTCAAATCCGAAAATTGGTATACTGGGTCGACGAACGATGAGTTCAAGGTACGAGTCAGACAGATGAAACGTCAAAATGTAAGAAAGCCAAAATTACCGACAATCCAAATATCCGTAATACTAAAGCAGATAGAAATCTGAAAAAAAATTGATGTTCAAGCGATTCAGCGACAATTTGACTAAGGATGGACTAGCAAACACTCAAGATGATTAAAAAAACATCCAAGAAGCACATCTTCAAAATTTGATATGAGTAATTGGAATTTTTGAATTCTGGATCGTTGAAATAACAGAATGTCGGGATGACGAAAAATTAAAACTATTTCTGCACGGTCAAGTCAAACCTTTTGAATAACAGCGAGTTAAATATTTGAGTCGAAGTGACCCACCATAACAAGATCCCAGTATAACAGTATAATATAATACACAGAACAGTAAGAACAGTACTGTAAGAGTACTGTAAGAACAGTATAACCAGTATAACAGTATCCCAGTATATAGTGACCCAGTATAACAAGAGCCAAAAATATCCAAAATTACAATTTGCCGAAGTGGCGTGACAACCAAATGGCAGAAAGTCAAAAATTCCAAGAGTTGAAGTGACGCATTGGCAATAGGTAAATAATAGTGAAAAAATGTTGAAAAATCATCATTCATGTATGTCGAAGTGACGCAACGTCCAAATGACAGATGGTCAAAAACGCTGAAGGTTGAGGTGATACATCGTCAATAAAAGAACGACAAATTTTCGACAAATCGTATGTATCTTTAGTTAAAAACGTGAATGTGGGTTTCTCAGATTAGAATTACGGAATCGTGTTTCTGGCGGATCCTAAGTTGGAAATTGTATTTTGGTAATAGTTTTTAAATATTTTGGAATTCGGGTCAATATTTCTAGTTTGTCTGACGCTTGGCATAATTCGAACGGTATTCTAGAATCTTGAAACTGAAGAAATGAAAGTAGTGATATGCACAGCCTAGGTATTAGCGCAGAAATTGGCGCCCTAAGTTGGGAGGGGGCGTGGAATTACTGCCATAAGAGGTTCGAGGTTCACCTGATCTTTCACGCAACATTAGCTGCGTTCTACGGCCTGTAAGAGGGAGGGCCCTGGAAATTATTGAACGGGTAACTTTTAACGAACTCCGTCTCGGGCCTTAAAAGATTTCCCAATCGGGAATTTATGTAGCCCGAAGCTGAAAATCGCAACTCGCATTCATCACTGGCTAAAGTTGAAAAGCAAACCGAAAACATTGGGAGTAATGCAATGAAAATTCAAGTCGCTCCGTTAACTTTTACAGGCTTTGGTTATAATACCTAACGTAGCAATATAAATTTCCGTATTAATTTGATTTCCGTCGGTTTTCGGTGCGAAAACTCCGAGAGTCGAAATTGCTCGGGGAGGGCAATTTATTATTCATAAGATATAATGAGGAGCAGGGAGATTACCTCGGGTATCACTTTGTGGAATGGAGGAATAAATTATTATAACAAGCCAAAGATTAATTCTTACTGTTTTCACGGTATCTGGAAAATAGGATTGGTTTCGCAATAATCGGCGGTTTAAGCTGCTTTTGAAACGAATCGCTCGAGGGTGCTCGCTGGAAAAACCGAAGCCACAGCTACTGTAAATTATAATTTTCATTTTCCACCTATAAATAGATGGGGTTTTCATTCGTTTGAAAAATTTGACCGCTGTAAGGCCCAAAGGCGGGTGGGGCTTTTGTGATTTTTTCACTGCTATTTTGCATAGCTTTTACGTACCTATTCGCCTTTTTTTATGAATTTCGTTCATTGTGGTTTTTGGTGGTATGCCCATCGGTAAATATGGGAGAAACAAACAACACAGAACGTTACAACCCCCGAATAATCCATCATGAGCGACATCCTTCGATGCGGATGTGAACTCCAAGTTCACCCTACTTGTGTATAGGAGGGAAATGTTATAGCTGTCAGACCTCGGGGCACGAAGGTCGACGAAAGTGATAAAGTTTGTGTTTAACTGCCGAGAGGAGACGATAGCCTCTGGCCTGACTCGACTGCTGACGATGACGACCGTTCAGGTCGTTTTAGAGGCTGTCCCAGCAACTCGCCTCAGCATCTCCTCCGAGCTTCCCTTAACATTAACTACAACGACTTTCCTCGCCATGATGTTCTTGTTGTTGTTGTTGTAAACGGCTTCTAGAGCAAACTAAATGACTACTGAAATTCCGCTGTGCCGTTGTTACTTTCCTTTATCGAAACTATCCCATCGAATTATTTCACGTACATCACACCTATTGACAACAAACAGAAGAAGAATTTCGGCAGTACAACCCCATACCTATTTCCAAATTGCTTCCCTCCTCATCCTCTTCCTCACCCCTTCCTCATCACTCCTCCTCCTCCTCCTCTTCCCCTCTTCCTCCTCACCCTCCCGTTCTTGTTCGATTCTCATTATAAACGAGCCAGCGAGCTGGAGTTATTTTGATTTAAAATTTGCATAGTATTCACTCTTTTCATCATTGTAGCCACCAAATTAGTCAAAATTAAATAGCTTTGGATCAAAAATGTATGTATCAAAATATTAAGTATTGCGTGTCATCTACTCACCACTGGTTTTTCTCTTCTACCTGTCACAATTCCCTCGAATTTCTTTTCAATTCCCCTGTGACAGGTGGTGGGAGCAAAAAATCACATCTGCATCGTAAGGGTTATGTCTTTTTATTATCCCCTGGTGATTCGGTGAAAGAAAGCTCAAAACTGCATCACCAGCCAATCTTGATTCCTCGGTAAATATTTCTCAATCAGTTCCAGCATTTCTCCTCGCCTACGTCCATTTAGAGGAACGAGAAAGTTTTGAATGAAAGGAACTCTAATTAATAAATCGCGTGTTCTACCGCTAATGATAATGAAAGGGACCACCAAACCGGTTCGGTGCGTTGTAAAGGAAATTTCTTTTTATCTGATTGGCAACACTGGAGGTTTAAGGAAAGTAGGCGATTAGGCTATTTCGATAATGAATGCCCTCATGGGCGGAGACCGAAAGACCACTCAACCCTAACGTTAGTATGAAGCCTGGGCTCAGATGCCATTAGCCCTTTTGATTGTAGGTAATTTATCGCTGCGGAGGCGACATTCAAACCTACGTAAGCGGCCCGTCAATCAAAATCATACAAAGTAAAAGGAGAACAGTTTTACCCTTCTTTAATTCATTTGGATTCGGCATTCTCAGATTTTGCTACCCTTTTGACTCGGAAAAGCTCCCAGCAGGTCACACGAGGTGTGAATAACATCCGAGAATGGCAAAGGGCAAAACAGGCTCCCCGAGGTGCGAGACCACTGAGCTCAGCAGCAACCGATGCGAGAGATTTATGAAGACAATAAATATGGCGGCCCAAGATGGCGGCTCTATTGTTCGCCGGCAGCTCCGAAGGAATTTGTTTGGTAATTCCGAGAAGAGACCTTGTCCTCGTGTTAGCTACAACAAAAGCCCCTGTGAAAACCGGCTTCTCCCCTTATCAGGGTTCTGTTATCAGTCCGAACTATACATTCCTCCGGGAAATCTATAATGGCTCTGCGTTTCGGTGATTTACATGAGATGAGATTCTGTTCGCACGTTCGGGCCGCCATTTAGCGATAATTTATCGTCGAACTTTACTAGTTTTACTATGCGATTCCAGCTTCGCCCGTTCCGGAGCGCGAGACAAGCATAAATGAGTCTAGATGATATACGAAGACACATAATCCCCGTCAGAAAAACACCTCGGAAAACGAAGAATATTTGAAATCGCACTGCTCCGAAGGTACCACTATTTTTACATCCA
Source organism: Nesidiocoris tenuis (assembly GCA_036186465.1). NCBI lineage: Eukaryota > Metazoa > Arthropoda > Insecta > Hemiptera > Miridae > Nesidiocoris > Nesidiocoris tenuis. The sequence goes on from AP028917.1 coordinate 8,967,339, forward strand.
TATTTACGAAGCAAATAGCGGTACCTGTTGTAAGCTTCCTTAAATCGTAAATGAGAACGTAGCTTCAGAAAAAACGTTTATTTATGCACATTTGCTCAGAATCACTTCATAAACAAGTGTCCGTCTGAGAACATTTCGATACCTTAAAGCACAAAGGGCATACTTATGTCCAAAAATGGCATAATGAGAAAAATGCAAAATAAGTTTTTCATCAATTTACCAAATTAAAGATTTCTCCCATAGTTGTCAATTCCATAAAAAATCCCCCCACCCTTTGTCCCCCTTTGTGCCTTAAGGTATCGATTTACGAAAATGGCCATCGCTCGAAAATTTACGTTTCAAAATATGGAAGTATTGTGTGATATCTACGCACCACTGGTTTCTATTGCACATTTTCACTTGCTCAGTTGCTGGGTAAGCCAATTGCCATTCCCGGGGTAAATGGCAGAAGATACTACTTTTTATTCCAGTTCAAATCAGCAATGAAATTACAATTTTTGGCCTCTTCGGTTTTCAAGCCATTGCGAAAATTACTGGTTACTAGGATTTATCCGAAAAGAGATTATTTCGGCCGAATGAATCCCTCTGCTTTAGAAGGCTCAATTGGCGGAAAAAAGCCCTTCAACGGTGATGGGTTAATGTTCAATTTTCCCAGCCTCTATTTTCGAAACGAAGGGCATATTTATCCTCTTTTCGCTGCGGGGAGTCGTGATTAGAATCTGATAAGAGGCCTGCACAAAAGGTTTAAGCGGATAATTCATCTGGTCCCGTTTTCCACTCGGAAATTATCGAATTATTGAACAATTCCGTTTTAGTAGGTATACTGAGCAGTTTCAATATAATATTTTTCCGTTCAGATGGATGTTGAAATTCGACCCGGCGCCGACCCGAGTTCACCTGACTTTCCCCGAGTTGAGTTTCCAATAATTTCGAACAGAGCGCCCCCTGAAAACTGAAAGGGAAGAGTTGGAGATCTCGTCGGGCTGAAATTAGCTTTCAGCCTGAACTCGAAGGGATGGAGGCTTTTTCTCGAAGTACCTTACGGAGGGAGGGAGGGGGGGTCTTCGATAGCAGCGCGCCCTTTCGGAAAGCGAAATTGGCTATCGACCTCCGAACCTTCAACCGTAAACATGAAAGTCTTTCGAATTGATCGTCTCCGACTCGAAGGAGGGGAATAAATTCTGGTTTTGGAGAACACTTGCCAACTTGTTAGCGAAGGAGTTTTGCGGCCGGGTAGGGCAAACCTCCTCTGCCACCTGCTAAGGAAGAAGCCCGCTAAGTGGCTAAAAGCCCCACCTTCAAGTCGAGGTCCGAAGTTCAATCACGAATTCTTCGCCCTTTTGGTCGACTTTGGTATTCCACATTCGCCTTAGGGCGTGAGGATTTTGATGAGTCGACCCAGACGAATCGAGTGGCTTTCGCTTCCTGCGGACGCTCAAAAGCGCTGGAAAAGAAAGCTGTTTCCACCGCTCGAGTCTCATGGACAGTATCCACAGGGCTGATCTATTATGTATACGGGCCGACGACTCCATCGAGGTGGTCGTGGATTCGTTTTTCTATATGAAAAATCCCTGCCAAGCCCATCAAGATGGAAATTCTGAGAGCTGCGAGAAAAGACAGAAGTGATTTCGACTTGATACGGCATCGAAATCTTGAAAAGCCCTTGATGGATTCGCGTAAAATTGCAGCCGCACCAAAAATGGCTCGAAATCCCGTTACAGCACGATTTGATTCAAGGAGCCTGACCGTTTTTTCGTAGCTTGTCCATTTTTCAAAGCTGAGTATGATTTTCATGATTTTTTGCCGAAATTTAAAATTTTAATACAAATCTTTCCTCTCTTGTACTGAACAGTTTCGTAACCGTGTTCCAGGGTTGGAATGACCGGAAGGAAATACCAATGGCTGATCATGGGAACGTACGGTCCGTCGTGGTGGCTCGAACCTGCTCCATGTCCCAGCCACACTTTGGCCCAGGCTCTGGACGGCGTCATACTTACGGATCTGCTTCCTTTGGCCACAAGCGGCGAAATCACCATCTCTGGAATCGTGAGTTGCTTGGGATTAAGGCCGATAATATGATATAAACAATCGAAAGAGAAAACATGAGAGGTTGTCTCGAAGATGGGAAAGAGTTGAAAAGTCACGCGATACAAAAAAACGTCCAAATCGGACAAAAAAACTGTGAAGAAGAATTGTTTTTTAATATTCCGTTCATTTACAAACTCGAGTGAAACGTGAAATGAAACCCAATGGTCTCCAAGGTCTGGGCATTGCTTTTCGCATTATAAACGAAATTGTCCCGGGCGCGCCCTGCCGCCCTCACCAAGAAAGTCGGAGACTAGTCACAAGACGCTCTCGACACCCTAAGCTCTTGTCTCACAGCACCTGTTCGGCGTTTTTGTCCGATTTGTGTTTAAACTTTAAAACAGACGCCAAAAATCGACTAGTGCTCTACTTTCCGGTTGGCGGTGGGGCGCGTACCAAAAATTCGTTGGGGGCCAACGGAATTTCAGAAATTGTTCTAGCGAGCCAGATTACGATGAATGAAGAGTTTCCCTCCAAAACTGCATTCATCCACTTTCGAGTTTTGTCAATATCGATTTCATTTTTTCGATTTTCGATTGCTTATAGGTAGGTACCAAAGCTGCTATGAATCGAAATCGAAAATCGGAAAACGAAATCGATATCGACAAAACTCGAAAGTGGATGAAAGCAGTTTTGGAGGATAACTCTCCAAATAATCGTTGGTTTCTTTCTTCCAAAAATGATCAAGGAGTCAGCTCGCATTATGCTTGAGTGTATCGAAGCAAACTACATTGGCGATTTCAAAGCAAGAATCACGTTCGCGCTCTCTGATTTTCCCCCATAGACTGCTGGATTATTACAGTTTGAAATTGGAGCATGAACGTCATATCTAACATCATTAGGCCTACTCTGTTCTGCAGTCGGGTGCAAATATTCGGCTGATTACTCGAAAAGCCTCCTCGCCATCTATCAGCGGACTGAAGGAAGCAGGCATCACTCGGCTTGACTGTTATGGAGCGTAAATGACGTATGGAGTCATTACGGGCCGCAGCGAGTGCGCTAATAACCAATTAAACGCCGCCCATGGCGACCCCGACTGCATCTCTTGGCCGGCCTAATTAAATCACTTCGAATGGGTTCGATCCGGTGTCGTAGGTCTCGGCCGGATTACATTGCCAGTCTGCTGCTGATGCCAGCAGGCGCAGACCGCCAATACTTGCCAACAAGGGCTGACACAAGCTGCCTCGGCGTAACTCCGCCATCCGATTCCAGTTCTCGCCCTTTTCCAATCTCACTGACACGTTTAGCCGTCGAGTTTCGAGCTTTGCTGGCGTTTTAACGTATAATCCGCCCAAGGGAGCGACGCTATTTCAAACCGTCTCGACAGCTTTTAACAATGCGACTGTTCAATCGAACTTGGATCACCGCTGTGAATCTCATATCGCGGCGGGAAATATAACGCGAGACGCAGCAAACTGATCGCCGGCCCTAACTCCGCTAAACTGGGAAGTCCCTATTGTTCTAGGAATCTAGTTTGTTCGAGTCGCATTCTGATATTGTACTGTCTGCGGATCGGAGTCGGAGATTTCCTCAGGTAGCTCAGATAAACTTCATCTTCACCTGTCGGTTGGGAAATTACAAAATTGTCTGCATCGACTATGATTACTGGGGCCGTTTCACCTGTAGTCCATATTATATTCATTATAGCACGAGTCTGACGTCAACATAATATGTTGTAATGTATTTTTTCGAACCCAGAAATGTCTGAAACGTAAATAACGCAAAAATTGTAATTTTGAAAACTTCATGTCCATTATAATAAAATTCCTCATATTCCCGATAATATTTTTCAGACATTTCTGGGTTCGAAAAAATACATTACTTGCACACAATTCATTAGAGTGTAGACTCAGAGTAGTGTCTTACATCCTCTGGGAAAAATTTTCCCGACATTTTTTTTTCGGGAAAAATTTTCCCGAAAAAATTGACGACATTAATGTCGTCAAAAACACGAAAAGATCAATCACCAAGGAAAACGGTTCCAATGTTTTTTTTTTCAAACTTCTGGAGTTTACGTTTTTGTGTGATACCATCAATGAATTTAACCGCGTTTTAACATGATTTTTCCAAAACGGTTCTTCTGCTAACTAGCTTTTGATTTCTATATGGAAATTATGTAGAATTCTTTGAAATAAAATAATTTATGGTAAAAAGTTGCATTTCCACCCAATTAGAGAGTATACCACCCTTAAATGAACATTCTCCCTCCACGTTAAATAATTATAATATAATTCTGTTGAAAAATAGTAGACTAATTATTAGTCTAGAAGATCTCAATAAGAAATGCACACCTACAAAAGGGTTCAAGGGCGGATATCGAACTTTCTGTGATACATTTTTGAAGAAAAAAAATCGAGTCTCCATTTCCCTCAGTCAAAGAGGGATGTTTCCCTGTTAGAATTTCTTGTTTCAAGGGATGGTTTTTACACCATTCAAGGGAGAGCGCTCTGACGAAAAGTTCATCTCAACAATGTAAACGACTTAGATTGGCAGACTGACAGGCACGTTGAATTCTGAATGATGGGTTACCATCAGAGATGAAAATATTTACACTTCCGTCCGTTGGCTTGTAAGGAATATTTTCTACGGAGGAGGTCACATCGTATGACGGACGTTGTCTGTCTGCAGATGCCATAGCTGGCGCAGGCCTCAGGCTCATGGCTCGAAACAAAGGTTCCCTTCCTTCCATTCTTCGCCAACTGCTGCCAACATAACAAACCGCCGGAGCACCAGCCATTATCCATTACCATCCGCCCCGTTCCACCCAAAAACTCTTCAGCCGTGGTAGAAGTTAAAATGAACAACTTTCGAGTTCCGCGTTTTCCCTTGGATCCCAAGATGGCCGACTAGACAAGAGAAGTTGAACGGGAAGTGAAGCGGTGCAAAACTTTGAGGGTGGGTATCGCGAAGAAAGCCGTTATTGCAGTTAGCCTTTCCTTCTACAAGTCTTGGGCGTTGAAAAAGAATTCAAAAATTCAAAAATATCTATAAAAAAATTCAAAAAACCCCAACTCGAAATACCTACTCGATCAAATTCGAATCCCTGTATTCTTATAACAGTAGTAACATTCCGTCGACATCACTTCTATTGTATCGAAATTCGAATGAAATTCTCGCTTTCCATCGTTTCCACGTCGAAGAGAGGTGAAGCGGCGGTTGATTAAATCTCGACTCATCACTCTGTAAAACTTCGGGCCGAAAACTGAAGAGTTCGAGAAAAGGGCAATCGGACGGAAGTCGAACTGTTCAGCCAAGTTGATCAGTCAGAAAGTAGACTCCATCAGGATCTGTATTGCCAAGATACGGTTCCCCACTTTGTCCCAACTCATCTTCCATCGCGGCGAAAAATGAGACTTGCCGAAAGAGAGGAAAAAACTCTTGATTTCCCCACCCGGCCTTCATTTTCTGCTCCGGTATTGGCCTTTTTCTAAGTCTTCGAGCCCCGGCTGTAGTTTTTATCCCCTTCGACATCCCAAGTGTGCCGTATTTTCTGACTTTTGCAAAATAGTCCCCGGTTTAATACATCGCTGAACTCTTCGATAAATTTCGAGCGGAATGAAAAACCGCTTAAGGATTGGCGAAAAAGGTCTTCCACAAAAATCCTTGAGGTGATCATCACGAAGCCGTATCACTGCCCTCAAAATTGACCCTGGGGACCAAAATTTCGAAGAAAAAAAACGCCAAATTTCATGTTTTTTAGTCGATAACTAATGATTTGCGAAAAAAAACCCGAAGTCAAATCCATCATTTTTCTGGAATTTTTCCTAGGCCTTGGATTTTTCATGTGAAATCTGTTTTTTGCGTCTTTCTCAGTCCTGGAGTGGCTTAGAAAATTGTCAATTTTTTGTGTAATGTACCTACCCAAAACCTACTCAAAATCTTTTTTTTCGGATTTTAAAATTTATTTTAATGAGTCAAAAAAATATTTTTTTAAATGTCAAAAATTAGTCTTTAAACCAGATTTAAACCACTAAAATCCAACCAATTTTGACTTACAGAGAGTGAAAACGGTGTAAAAACCTTCAAGAAATCCAACAAGCTCAAAAAATTCAAAATCGGTTCAGTAGAACTCTCTCAAATTGATAAAAACGTGAAAAAGGAGAAATCACTACAAGAACCAAACTGACTTGAATACAAAATTTCCAAAACTTCCCGGGAAAACCCCCTATTTTGTGGTGAATCAAGCGAGGAACCCTGAAAAAATACTCAAAAAACTCTAAAACTACGGCAAAACTTTCAAAAATTGAGTTTTTGCGATTTTTTTTCAAAATAGACCATACAGTATGGCCCATACTAATGCCGATTTGGACCCCGCCCCCGTCCGAAAAATCGAATGATCTATGTCGACATTCATCATCAAATCGCTGGAAACATCGGTGTTTTTCCGGAACAATATTGGTGCTATACAAATTTGAGACCGGCTCGATTAAAACGGCCGATATTGGCGGAGTTGGCCACAATGGGATTTCCTCACAATAAACGTCAAACCCGTGTCGTGTTTGGTATCGGCAAATATTCGGGGACGGATCGGAAAAAGCAGTCGCGTATTGAGGAAGGAAAGCAATCGAATGCCCCGTGGGATCAGATGAGATGCGAAAGCTATTCGGGCGACGAAAAAGTCTGATTGGTACATTCTTGATCAAGGGTTATCCAGGCGGGTTAATCGGATTACCCATTTATTGGTGGCGTGTCTTCGCCTGTAATCAATGCCATACGCTCCATTGTGCGGTCCTATTGGATTCTTTCAGATCCTTCAACATGAATTCTTGGTCGAGTCTACAATGAAACAGATGTCGATCTGTTGCTCCAGCGATGGACGGAAATTCGATTTAGGTGGTGAAAACACTTCATAAACTAAGAGGAAGAAGAAGGAGGAGCTGAGTGGTGAGGAGAGGGAGAAGGAGGAGCATCACTTTCGTTGTTTGATTATCAACTTTTACATCTGTCATAAAAAGGTCATAATATGGATAATATCTGTCATAAAAGGTCATAATATGGATAATAATAAGGATAATATTATTATCCTTACCTATACATTATTTCAACCAATACCGTTTCCACAGACAGATTGAGAACCATCCCTACGGCAGTCCTCCTGGGTAGGGACTATAGATAGCAAATAACGATGGGAATCGGTGAGGGAGTTTGTCTAAATTAGCAAACAATTTACAATATTGTTCGGTTGCCTCCTGTCTCGTGAAATGTTTCGGCTTTTTTCCTCGAGATAGGAATTTATTGGGCCTTCATCAGCTGAATAAGTTTTGAGTCACCTGAGCCCCCAGTCTGGCAACTAGGCAGAGTCTGCCCTTCAGTGTTGGCTTTCCTCTTCGGCGTAAAGTGATAAATCGTTAGAAACGTCGAACGCAGCCCTTCCGCGTTTTCTTCATACTACTTCCCTTTGCTCATTTACTTACTCGTGGAGGACTTCCCTTACCCTCGGATCGGCTGATTAATGATTTTCCGAATCTCCGTCTTAAGATCGTAATTACCGACAGCGATGAAACATGGTATACTTAAGCTCGATACTCCTCTTCTTGGGGGGTTTTAGCGTAAATTAAACTGCCACCACCGTCGTGTTATCGGGAGATAATCGAATGAAAAGTTGATGTTGAAGAAGGTTGGACTTATTGATGGCAAAAGTTGGTTCTGTACAGGTGAATAGGTGAAAATCCAATTTGTCTAATATGCACCCATAAAGGGCTAAACGATCGTATTTTTCCAAAAATTCAGTTAAAGGGCCTAGAAATGTTTTTACTTATGAAAATTAATTTTTCACTCGTTTTTATTTACCTACCTGGGTGATTTGGATGTTTTCGAAAAGCCCAAAAAGTGTTGCAAAATTTAGCACAAATGGGAAAAATAAGTTTAAAAACGAGTCCAAAAATGTTGATGCTTAACACGTGCTTAAACTCGGCTGATTTGGAAATTTAGAAAATCTGCAAAAACCTTATTAGCCAAAATCTTCAAAAATGCCCGAAAAATTCACCGATGCCGAAAATGTGGAAATTGGTTGCGTAGGACCCGCTCAAATCATCAAAATACTAATATGAGCAAAAATTGCAACCAGCATTTTGAGGCTCCAAGGCAAAAAAAATTCATAATTCCTTGAAAACACGCATTTCTATGGCGAATGGAGTGTGAAAACCTAGAAAAATACTCGAAGGATTCCAACACCACTTTATCCGTTACTAGGTACCATTTGATTGACTGGTTTATCAATTTATTTAAAGCTAGATTTACCCAAGGAAGAATTAACTGTTTTCCGAGAAAATTTCAGTATGACAGCCAATGAAATTAATATTTTCATATTATTTCATATTATGTCCTAGGTAAAGTGCAGTGCGAGCCTCATTGGATAAATCTAGCTTTAAATGGATTGATAAACCGGTCCTTAATGTTTCTAATCACATTTAAATTATTAGATGCCCTTAAGCGGAATTATATTTTAATAGGATAGCTAGCGGTAAAGTTGTTCGACCTCATCTGCAAGAGTTAGTTGAAGTGCCCGCCCTGGAAAACAACTCAAGCACTTACCCAACTTGATCCCAAGTGCCATCCCGAGTGAGGCCCTACGGACTTAATAATTAAGACCAAGTAGGACAGCCCTTGACAAAAACCCAACTTCGATAACCCTTGGGATGTCATGCAATTCTGAACGCGACGATTTGTTGCATTTCTATGGATTAATGACGTAGCCCTTTCCTCAACTTAGTACCCTATATGTCCTAAAACTCATTTAACTCTGCTCGTTAGTTCTACTGGAAAATATCAGGTGTGTAATTATCACTATTTTACTTCTCTCCGTTGTTAGCTAATCATCAAATATTTGGTGATATTTACACCTATTTTGCCGTTTTTTTAATCAATATTTCTTAACGGAGTAAAATTATTCGGTTTTTTGTTCAATTTTTTTTTTTCTACAAGAAACGGCGGAACTGACTTAGCTCTTGTTTTCCGGCCCATCCGATGTTCGACTGGTGTTGAAGAGCTATAACCTTTAGTTGCCAGTAACTCAATACCTAACGGTATTTTGTAAACACCGATTTATCAAAGCAAAATTATAACTCGTTAAAAAAAAGATCAATTTTAAAAAAATACCAATTTTCTTTTAAAATAAAACTGTTCATGGTAGTGGTAGCTCTAGTGATGTACCGTTTGGTGATATTTCCAAAACCTACCTATGACCCAAATAAAGGAAAGTTGTGTTGTTTGCACGCACGACATTTCAAATTCCTGGCTCATCGGCTCGTAGACCCAGATGGACGTATCGATTTGAAATCAGAGCCCGCTGGTCAAATGCATCTTTGATACGGGCGGCGCCAGTACGTGCGTACATTACAGCGACCACGTGGCCCTGGGGAAACGTGCTTATTAATGGAAGGACATATCACGTGCTGGGGGGGCTAATCTAATTGCCCGCTGATTTAATAACTTTCGGCCCCAGATGAAAATAAGGCACAGATGGCAATGCGGGGCCTACATTACGTACGCCCAATTACGTGGACATAAACGGTTCAGAAAATGTCAACGTGAACACGCCTACTTGAAAAACATCAGTACATTGCCTAGAAAAAAATATGTAAACAAATACGGATCCGATCAATACTGATAATCAAACTCGATATGAAACTGAACATGAAACTCGAACTGACGTTCAAACTCAAACTGAAACTCAAACTAAAGTTCAAACTCGAACTGGAAGTCGAAGTCAAACTCAAACTGAAGTTCAAACTCGAACTGAAACTCGACGTCAAACTCAAACTGACTGAATGTCTAATAAAAGCAGTTACTGTGATTTTTGCAAGGTGTTGGAAAATATTTTCGGACATTCAACTCTTATGAGCCCGGAGTGGCCACTGTCGCCAGTATGTCCACTTTATAATACCTGGTCGTCCATTATTCGTGCAACAACAGCCGGGTGAAATGCGTTTGAAACTTTCAAAAACTTAGCTATATACAAAAGTGGTTTTCCCGGAGAGCAGGTCTCAGTTTGCGAGATTGCCGTGCTGTAAATGGGGGGGGGGAGGCGTCTAAAAAGAAAAACAAGACCGAGGGGGAGGGGGGTTGGTTGAGTGCGCCAACTGAGTCGGTCGTTCAAAGTGGTCGGCGAAGTTTTTGCCCGGTAAACTTTTGAAGGGAAAGAGAAAAACTGTCGAAGGTTGTTGTATTTTTTAGCCTTATAGCTGTCACGAGGTTACGCCGTGTTTTTCCCAGGTTGGATGAAAAGAAAATAGAAAACGGGAGTCTAGCGGTTGCGAACTGTCATCCGTCGAATGGCGATAAGGAATAAAATAGAAAATAAAGTTGAAAAGGTAAAAAGTATATCTGTACAATTTTTTTCCCATCTTTGTTACCAAGGTTGTCGAAGCTTGATCAATCGGAGTTGAAATTGTCAGTGCAGTTACAGGACTGCCTGTAAAATGGCAAGGAAATGGAAAACGTTTCCCTTCGGGTGCTACTCCAGCATCTCATGTTTTCGATGCTACGAAAAATCGTGGCGAGGCAATGACCCTTGAAATATGACCCAAAAAGTCGGGGGGTTTTGATAATTTCCTGAATATCATTGAATACTATCGACACCTGATCGTCTAATGGCCAATTTCCTATCTCTTTCTGAAGCAGATTGGGCCTGTGGTCGGTCAGTATCAATATTTTAACATTGTGTTAACCTATGCTCATCGGGGGTTGCCGATTCGAAGAAAATGAGCCTTGAATCATGAAAATCCGTTCAGTATTGAAAGTTGTTCAAGTCAAAATTCGTTTTCCTACCCTGAAACCCTTTCTTACGCCGAATCTCGCCGATATAGAAATCGACGCGGAATTGATAGAATGAAATGTTGCGGATAGATTGTAGGGGCTAGAGACAGTATATTTATTGGAGGGTATCATGTGATATAGGTATCGGTTATCAGCACGTGGACCTGCCAATGGCAGATGTTCCCTTATTGGCTCCCATCGGCCTCCTACCTTATTGGCTCTTATTGGACAAAGGGAAGTAACCCCTCGCCACACCAAAACGAGACTTAAACCTCCAGTGCTGTGGCTTTTCTCGATTTTCCCCCACTCGGGGGAAAATGAAATCGTTCGTGTACGCCGTGTTTCTCGTAAAAAGCGAGTGGCAGTATCAAAATATTGTTCGAGACAGTATGGCTATCCAGGGTGTCCTACCTTAGGGGTAATCTCTTTTTATCTCCCTCATTTTACGCGAGAAAATAGGGAAAATAATGTTCCCACGGACTGATAGGGATGAATATTCTGATGTTCAACCCTTTACATTTCAAAATTTTTGAAGACGGTAAAGGCGCTGACTTCGAAACGGGATGTTCAAATCAGAAATTATTTTCCTCAATTCCAAATTTAAACCGGCGATGCCCACAATGCTTCCATGTTTTGAAACGTAAAAAACCACAAAAATGGACCGATTTGAGCGTTCTTGGTCTTAAAATCTTAGTTTTATCTTGCAGAATATGAGGATGTTTTTTATGTTCCTACAACTTGACGTATTATTTTAGGCGAGTTTTAAAATTTGCATAGTGAGTTTTTTGATATTTTTGACCTGAACACCCTCAAAATCTGTCAAAATATGATCAAATTGTGTCACCATTTTACGTTTCAGAATATGGAAGTATTGTGTGTTATTTACCACTGGTTTTTTTGAAAACCTTGATTTGGGTAAAGTTAACTCGGGTAACATCCTACTTTTCGAAGTGGGTTAAAAAGATTATAGGTACGGAAGTTTGTTTTCCGCTCGGTCTCACACGGTTTTCTCCTTCGTGTTTCAGACGGCGGACGAATATAAGGAAGAGTACGACTCGCGGCGCGGCAACGAGTACTCGCGATTCCACGGCTACACGTACGACGGGGTCTGGGCAGTCGCCCTGGCCATCCAACACGTCACGCATCGGGTGCGCCATTTTCGGAAAGACCAGACCGTCGTCGACTTCCAGTACAGGGATCCTCTTTGGGAACAACTGTTCGTCGAAGCCCTGAAAAACACGAGCTTCGAAGGCGTCACTGTAAGTTGATTTTCGAGGAGAATGTAGACATTTTTTTAATATAGTCTGCTGCAAAAATGTGTTAGACTCGGAAAAAAATATCCTGTCACTGTTTCCGGAAAAATACAATCTGATAATAGACCTACACAGAGTTAGGGTTGAGTGTTTTTTTTTTTTTTTTTTTTTTTTTGTCGTTTCATTTGCAGGACAGAATCAGTTCCGACCATCTGATCGGATCTTTTCACAGGCGCGCCTGAGGGACGGAATCGGGCTCAGTTGGGCTTGTTTTAATTGGGCTGGCCGGGATAAATCACGAAACAAAGCTTCTCGCTCCTCCAGTTTCAAATGAGTCGCCCAACATCGTTACAAGCCCCAGCTCGAATACGACAACAACGGTTTTCATTGATAAGCCGGGGGTTTTTCTAGCTCTCGTTGCAAAAACGATGGATCCGCAGAGCTGGACGTTTTCTGTCAGCGTGGTTGGGTCGAAAATTTCCCAAAAAGATATTACGGTTCAAGCTAACCTCTATCCTTATTTTGTGAAGAGCCGAGAATCGCCGATTCCCATAAACTCAATTCGCCAATCAAAGAAGCGCCTATTCGATGTTTTAACCTGCTCGTATCTTCGAAATGTACGTAAATTACCATTATAAAGACGATGGAGCAATTAAATTCAAATTTTCTCATACGCTATTACCATAAGTCAAAACGGCGAGTGAATTTCCAAGGAGCGGATGTGAAATATGAAAACGAGACGGGGCGGAAGGTCGGAATTATTTTCGTTACCCCCGCAATTTTCGCATCACTTTGGTGTGGGAAGAATGGGAAAAGAGGGGAAAACATCTCGACACGGTTCACTTCCTCTTCTTCACAAGCCATCGGGTTTCTTTTTTCGCGTTTTCCCCTTTCTATGAGGAAATGTACCGGCCGGGAATAAAAAATTAGGTACATCCACTACCCTGTTCGCACGAATAAGTCCCCCAACCCCCAGGCTCGCCTTAATGGCCTCGTAGCTTGTTATGCAAATAATAGTAAAGTTTGGAGTGGACCACGTGGTGTAGGATGGAGTATTGGGTCGGCTGTATTCATTGGCTCCACGGTCCAGCATCCCTAGTCTTCGGGGTTGCTCTTGCTTTCATTTATATGGTAATCACCTCCAAGGGTTTCGAGGTAGCGAGGAAAGGCCGTGGAAATCTGTTAGGATGCCAAGGTGCCTCTTAAGATAGCCTTCGCAAAGGGCTCCTCCAAGACTCTCATCCGCCTGATTGAAACGGAAAGATGCTGCTGGGAGAAATGTCTTGGAGTTACTCGAGAGGAGTGCTCGACATTCAGTCTGTATACCTGGCCCTTGTAAGGTAATAACACGAGGGGGAGAGAGGCTGGCGTTGTTTTCCGGACTATCCCTGAGGGAGGATCGTACAACGTCCCTGAACCCTTGCTCCAAACGGATAACCTGTTATGGACGGATTATAGGTTTGAGAAAAAATTATTGAGCCCGGAGAACCTAGGCAAAATTAAAGCTTTCAGCTTCAAACTGTTTCAAATAGTGCAGAGATTGTCCCTAGCAAGGTGCCCACTCACTATCCGATTGCTGGTCGAGGGGCCAAGACAATTCTTTGCTTTCATTGGTCGAAATGGCTCAATAAACACTCAACTAAATTCCATTGGTGTGAAAAACCACGTTCTCATAGTCATCCCTACGACAGCATACTGTAATCGGATAGTAAGTGGGGTGATGCAGGTGCGCCAAAGTGAACATATCCATAGGATCAACCAATCAGAGAAAAGGGTCTGTGCGTCTGTCCGTGGGATGGGGAGGAGATCGGTCTGACGTGTGATACGAGCTTCAGTCAGATAGACTGCGATTTGGATGAAAACCAGTGGTACGTAGATAACACACAACACTTCCATATTTTGATGCGTACATTTTTTAACCTAAGCAATTTAATTTCGACTAATTTATCAACATACCGGAGAATTTTGGATTTTTGCATAGATTTCTCAATCCAAACTTCCTTTCAATCTTCAGGAAATTCTTTAGAAATGGAACGCCCAGTATGGCCGCTTCTGACCCTATGGGGCCACCTTGTCTACATTTCTGCACAGAACAACCGTCCACTGATTATCATCTACCGATATGAACAGATTCAATGATTTACCCTCGACCATCCAGCTCAAATCAGGCGGGTACTGCCAATAAATCCATACAGTGTTGACGTATTGGCGAAGTTACTCACCCCATCACTACCGCCCGGGTGTACTTGGGTAAATATTGATTCGTACCACCTACTAACGGCTTCGAGTGTAGGACGAATGAAGGCCAACCTTTGAGAGGAAGGTTACAGGGGGTGAAAGAGGTTGCAATGTTTTCCAGACCACTAGGTAAACGGTTTTCATTAGCATCGGAATGAGTTTGAGGGTGAAATTGGGCGGCCCTTTTGTTTGAATAGGCTATCTCGCGAACCGCCACGGCCCTTAACCCAGCGGGGAGCGTTCCCTTCGTCAAAGTAATCAGCCGGATGTGCTTGGCAAAGAACATTCCACACGATAATGGGGCAGATGGTCGACGTAGACTCTTTAAAGGATCGACTACCGTAGGAAATAAAATGCTTCTGCGAGATTTGCTGCGCCGGGGAAATTAACGCCGCTTGCGCTCCGAATGTATTCCCGAGACTGTCGACAATCTTTGAACGAATTTTCAAATCATAAAGCAAAAACGGCAAATTGATCTAGTCGTTCTAGAAAAGTGTCGCACAATCTTATTATTACTGTAAAGTCGGACGATCATCCAATAGCGAAAAATCATAAGCCAAACGTCCGCACCGTTATATGTTGTTCGGCGGATTAAAAATAGAGAAAACCGCCTTTATTTACTTCAGTTGAGAAGTTTCCCTCGAGTAGTGTTAGCTTACAGGTCATCAATCATTTTATTGTGTACAGCACAAAGACTCCTTCAACCTCGAGGAAAGGGACCATTTCTTGTCGGAGGAAGGAGGAGATTCGAGTTGGATGGAGAGAAATAGTATAAGCGGAGAGGGACCGAGAAAACGGCAGACAGAAAAGAGAGAGAAATCCATCCATCAACAACAAAGTTATTTCTTGCCGAGAACCAACGACTCGTTCCATAATTAGAGAAACGGAGGTTGGAAGGAAAGGAGTGGACGGTACGGAAGCGCGAACTTTTCGACCGAGCCGAGTCACACTGAATATTTTTGCAGGCTTGAGCGCCAAAAATCGTGGCATTGAATTTTGAAGTCTTCGTTACGGAGCATTTTTTGTCTCTTCGGTACGTCAATTCTAACTATTATCTGTTACAACCCCAGGTCCTCACTTCAACTCAGGATCCTCAGGATTCCGTCCTTAGGATTCAACTTTACTCTCCTAGATGTAGACTCTGATACCGCAGGCTTATCTGTCTTCCAAAGCAAACAGCACCAACCTTCAGTCTCCCCTTCGATTTGTTTGGGGAGCTTGTCTGAAGGAAAGTTCCGAAAAGGAATGAAAACAAGCGAGAAAATGATGCAGACAAGAAGTTGAAGAAGAAGAAGCAGAAGCAGAACTCCCTCAAATCGCCAAAACGCGAAAAAGGAGAAATCGCGTCAAGAAATTTCAAGCCAAACCGATTGAAAAACAAAATTTTCAAAAATTTCCGGAAAAACCCCTATCATGTGGTAAGTTAAGCGAGAAACACGGGAGAAATACTCAAAAAATTCTAAGCCCACGGCATCACCTTCAAAAGTGAGTTTTTGTGTTTTTTCAAGAATATACCCTGTAGGGTACCTATTAATTACCTATAGGTAATTATGCCGAATTGGCCCCTTTAACCTTTTCCGATCGGATTGACCGGACAATATGCACCAAGTTGGAGCCAACCACAACTTTTAGGACCAGTTTCATCAAAATCGGAACAGTGGTTCGATTTTGACGCGGTTGGTCTTAAAAGTTGTGGTTTGGTCTAACTTGGCGCATATTGTCTGGGGAATCGGATCAAAAAATGTTAAGGGGTCCAAAACCCAAAAAAACTGTTTTTGAAATTATGACTTTTTTACGTTTGAACATTTTTGGAAACCTTAGAGTGAATTTAGCGGATTCTCTTATCCGAGGTGTTCAACTAGAATAAATTTGCTAAATTTTGGGTTTTTTTAAAATCGGACAACTCCTTCCATGCGTTTTGCTGTAGACGGCGTACGGCGGACGGACAAAAAAGTTTTATTGTATATTCGCATTATTGGAAATAATGTACCAACAAAATCCCCCCTCCCTCCCCTTCTACAATAAACTCGACATTTCTTACGTGTCAGTTGAACTTGACGAACAACCTGAACCGTTGCGGTCACCAGTGGGAAACGGGCCCTGTGGAAAACCCTTTCCTTTTTGCTCGGCCGTTTTGCGGTTTCAACGTCCTCCATCATCGGAGACATTTTAGAATGGTTCACCTGGGCGAACTTCAGGCTCCCGAACTTTCTGTAACTGCTCTACTTTTGACAAAACGGCTCTTTCCAGGGTCCCTAATGCTACGGTTTAAGGGTAACTTCCAAAGTTGGCAAAAAGGCAGATCTTATCCGCAGGAGCCGCGAGAAATTAAGAAAACTCGATTAGTTTCTTCCTTACCTAAATAGGTGTCTGCTGTGTAATACGATAGCCGCGTTACCTACCTTCCGCTACTTGAAATTACTTATCTAATTCAGCGAATTCAAGTTCGTACTGACTTCATTAGTCCAATTTCAAGCGGTCTCGTTATGCATATCAGGTAGTCCTTTGCAAAATGAATGAGATCTTTTTACAAGATTCAAGACAAGTGAAACCAAAGTTCTGGCGATTCCAACGCAGAATCTACGAAACCAAAAACAGGCTTCAGCTTGTATTTGAATTTTCGGAATTAAGTTGGCAGTTCATCGGCAAGAATCGGAATTACTCCATGTACGATATTGCTGTCGGGCTTTTCCCATTTTCACTTTATAAACTCCATAATTCTCTGACTCATATTATCCGACCTTTCTCGCGATGTTACCTAGCATTTGGAGAGGCGCTCACAAACAAAGTTTTTTGTTTGATCAAAATTCCAGACAGCGTAAATTAGGAGGCCCTTTTTTTCATAAACACGTAGGTACGCCTATACAGTAGCCTGTCTCTGACATCTTTTCACATTATTCCGCCTCTCGACAATTCGTCAACATACTTTCACCTTTTACTTTAAATTGGATCCTCTTTTTTCTGTTCCAGGGGCCGGTCCGTTTCTACGACAACGAACGTAAAGCTAGCATCCTGCTTAAACAATTCCAGAGTAAGTGATATTACCTGCCTCTTCAACTCGGCTCCTTCGCTCGATTAATAAAGTCGAAAGCCGTGGCTGATGCAGCGACTGCTTGCCTCAGCTCGGTTTCATCTTTTACCGTCGGTTTTGTCAACATCTCTATGCTGTATTCCAAGACGCCATTAATTAAACTAGGCGCTCTCCGGTCTGTCTCTACGGATTTTTTTCCCTCCTTTCTGCTCGCTTTGAGATGAAATACTCGCGGAAAAAGCTTGGAAGCGGATTTTCATTTTTTCTTCCTCTGCCTTTGCTCTTCTTTATCTTTTTTTTTGCCACGGCTTCTACCTCCAAGGACGCTATCGTGTTGCCCAACCCGAGGTATTTTAGAGTTTCTCCCGCGATCCCTTGGAACAGGGCCCTAGTTTTCATTACAGTCCAAAGCCTTGCTCGAGCTGAAGCCCTCGGGCTCTTATACTCCTCAGGTCCTTTCATCTAGAGGAGGCCTTCAAATTTTAAGGTGAAAGAACAAATCTCAGCAGGTTGACGTGCTGAAAAACTTGGAAAAAACAATGTATTTTCCCGAATTTATTTAGAAAACTATCATTTTAAACGTTTTGCAACTCGTTTCATATCAATACTGGAAGAAATATCTATACTGTGACAGGCAGTATCATACAGCGATCGATATCGTAGATTTTGTAAGGACTAATCGAAGACTAGCATCTCATAATGGAGAGATAGAAAATCCCTTCGCATATCCATTTCTGGAAGCCGATTCTAATTCTCTCAGCACCCGACCTAAATTCATTATCAATTTTTACGACCAAACATTGTTGATACCCTATTTTTACAATAGACGGAACGGAGGTCAAGGTCGGAGAGTACAACGCCGTGAACCACGACCTGGACCTGGACCGGGGCCAAGTGATCCGATGGGCCGGCCGTGGTCCGCCGAAAGATCGCACGCTGCAGATTTTCGAACACTCGCACGTGAACGTGGCCATCTACAGTTCGCTAGCCGTTGTCGCCTCGCTGGGCATCATCTTGGCCTCGATATTCCTCGGCATCAACATCAAATTCAGGAATCAGAGGTCTGGTGTTCTTATCGAAAGCAAAGACTCGGAGCAAAGTTCAGGAGTAAAGTTTCGTTGATTGTTCAGTGGAAAAGAAGTTGACCTAGCATAGAGCCCTGAGCTGCGCCGGCACTTGGGAAATTTCAGTGAAAATTCTGGAACTCATCAAGTTTGTTTTCTGTACAGAGGCATTTAAATTCATCTATTTCCATTTCCAGATACATCAAGATGTCAAGTCCGTATCTCAACAACCTGATCATCATCGGCAGCATATTGACGTACAGCAGCGTCATCTTTCTGGGGCTGGACTCCCGGTTGACCAGCGTCCAGGCGTTTCCCTATATTTGCACAGCCCGAGCTTGGCTGCTTATGGCTGGCTTTTCCCTCGCTTTCGGCGCCATGTTTTCGAAAACGTGGCGCGTCCACTCCATCTTCACTGATGTCAAGCTCAATAAAAAAGTAAGCCTTTGCCGCTCGAATATTTACCTGTGTTTTTTGTCATTTTTCGCCGGGTTTCCCCCAATTAGTCCTCAACAATGACCGAGGCCACTGTCTCCTACCTGAAATTCGCGTCGCCGTGAATAAAATCCTTAGTTTCGGCCAGAATGGCAAAATTCTCGTATCACTTTTTACCCGGGATGACGGACAGGATATCACGTAACCCGTGAGCGGTTCTGAGTAAACGAACCGTGAGGTTCTACGAATGTGGAAGGAGAAATCCGAATTTCAAATGACCGTATCCGCCTCACGTGACGTTAGGGAAGTTTTCCGAGTAAAAAATTTGCCGAAAAAGAAACGCGCCCCTGCAATGAATTGCCCCCAAAACTTCACCACCTTGAAATTGTCGAACCGTTTGACCTGACTTTGATAATTTCGGATCATCATCGATTTTATAAAAATTAATGCTCGCAGCAATCTAGGTCTAAGGAAAATACAAGATTGTTTAACTGACTATAATGATAAAAATTAAGAAAACAATGAATAATAATAAGTATAAATATGTAATAGGTCATAATAAAAATAATAAATGAAATTAGGTAACTAATAAATTAGACACCCCGATAATTACCTATTATGAAGTGCCGATTGCTGTAGATACAATATACACATCCTTCAAGACTCAAACGTTTTGTAGGTTTAGCATTTTCATCTCTAGTCGTTTCAAAATCCCGCGACTGTTCACCTAATTTTTCACCTATTTCCAAAAGCGGTATTATCAAGTTCTGGTTCTCTCATGCTAACTGTCCAAACTTATATTTTTCCAATTTCCTTCCGTCCCCAGTAGGCTTAAGAATTTCTTCATTTCATTGCTCTCCTGAATGGGATTTGAATTAACCAAGTATTGCATTTTCCATTTAAAACCACTGGATAACACACAATACTTCCATATTTTTATACGTAAATTTTTGAACCACAGCTATTTGATCTTGACTAATTTGGTGGCTATAATAATCAAAAAACTAAAAAAAATGCCCTATGCAAATTTTAAATTTTAACAGCCCTCAAAAATTGAAATACGTCCAGTTACCGGAATATAAAAAATATCCACGTATTTTGCAAGGTAGAACAAAGTATTAATTTAAAATATCCCAGCACATTTATGTTAGAGTTGTGGTAAACGTAGTCACTTATCAAGTGATCGTGTGCGTGTATCTGGATGTCCGGGTACGAATGAACAGCGTACGTGTACACCTGATCTCCGTTGCTATGCCGCATTGCCCTTCCGCAGTTTTATCCGATACCTTCGCTTTTTTCCTCTCACAGCTCTGCAGAGGATTGGAAAAGAGAAGGAGTAAAAGGTGAAAAAACCACGAAACATACAACCCCGGTGGATCACGTATCGAAATTTATATAAATCGAGTTTTATCAGAAATCGATATAAATCGAGTTTCCCATACGACCTCGTCCTTTTTTCACGTGGAAAGAGAACGGATTTTTACTATGCGGCAAAACTCCCTGTCTGTTGAGTATTTTACGTGGTAAAAAAGGGGGGGCCAATATTGGATTGCAATGGTATCCGAGGGAGAGATATGCGACAAAATAGGGGGTATCCGAACAAAGCAGGTCTTTTACTTGCCCCTCCTCGGGGTGACTCGCTTTTTATTTTCCATTATTTTCCTTTTATTTTACCAAACTTCGAAAACAAAATCATCTATTCATCGTTTTCTCTTTCCAAGCAATTTTCTCAGCCCTGCTATAGGTACCTATTCACGAATGATCGATTGGAATAATTTTTATCTATTCAAACTGGATATGTCAATTATTTGAGCTTATAAACGGAGCAGACAATCGCGCAGACGTCGGCGAAGAAGGGTTAAAAAAATCCTATTTTAGTGACAGATATTTGTAGTCAGACGAATCAATTCTAAACTCTCTATTGTCTCCGGGAGGGAGCAATGACCTTCTCAAACCCACGCGTTTGCTCAGCGCCAGGAAAAAGATATTTAAAAATAGTGTGTCAAAGTTGGAATGAGTTCTCATAAAACCAACATAGTGAATATTAAACGAGTTGGAAATTTAGTGGGAAATCGGGGAATAAACCAACAACATCGGGGTGAATATCCATTAAGACAAGAATTTATCGGTTTAGATGAAAACAAAATAATGAAAAGTTTTACTCGTGAAATCGAATTTGGGAAAATGAAAAGCGCAACATAAACAGAGTAGGTATACAATACTTTCTGTCGGTCCTTGACAGACGGTGAAATGAGGCGTTTTTACATCGGAATTGGATCCCTAGAAGGAGCAATCCACCCGACACCTTTTCAACATGCAAATTGAATACATTGGAAAAGGCGTGTCGAAGAAAATTGAGGAAAAATCCCTCGGTCGACAGATAAGATCTGACCTTTTTCCGATGAGAAAAATACGATTGTCTGAGGTGGGATTTCTTTTCCATTTCTCGTCCTGAAAAAACGTTCAAGAGCAAACCGACTTGTGAGTTCAAAGGGAAGGCAGAATTAAAACGTGCCGCCCAGTGTTTGGTGAAATTCATTTACGCTTTAGTCAACCGACGAGGTTCGATCGAATTCAATGTACATAAAATTCGTTCCCAGTTGGACATCTTAACTAGTTAAGTCTCGAGTATTTCTTGATCGGGCTCACGGAGAGTCGAGCGACTGGCTCTAGGCTGCCGGGAGCTCCGGGTTCGATTCCCACAGGCGACATGGAAACAAATGATCCATTGCCTTGTAATTCAAGTCATACCCGGCAACGAAGGTGCCGAGAAAATATCTCCATTGAAATCCCATAAATAAGTCAGTATTTCAACCTTCAGTACTTTAAACACAAATCAAACTGAAATGCTCGAATAGTAATAACTGAATTCCACGTTTCTGGATTATATATCATAAGGTTTGTCATTTTAATCGAAAAATGAACCGTAGAGCGAAATTTGCAAAGTTCTTCGGATACGCAGGAAAATAATCTGCACATGTCACTGATCTACTTAGCAGGGTTTTTATATTTTGTTTCGCAGGTGATAAAAGACTACCAATTGTACATGGTGGTCGGTGTCCTCTTAGCGATAGACTTGGGCATCATGACGACCTGGCAAGTGGCCGACCCGTTTTTTCGGTCGACCAAACTCATGGAGCCCTACGTAAGTTGAAAAATTATTCGTAAAATAGTCAATATCGGTTCGTATTATGTGAGCGCATTTACTTCGACCGACCATCTTCCCTTTTCCCCGTCGTTTCATGCAAAAAGCAAAGCAAAAACTCTTTAATATCCAAGTCCGACATCGGCAACGTGGCGTCGGCTGATTACATCGAACATGCGACAGTAGCGAGAACTCGACCGGAGTCGGGGATGGGTTCCAATTTGTCCCAGCCCTGAATTATCGGGTTAACACGTAGTCTGTGGTACCCGCTGATTAAATCGGCCGGCTAATGTTGGCAGCCCGACAGCACTGACTGGCCCGCTAATTAAATCCTAAAACAACCGTCGCGGTCGGGTCGGTTGGAGGTTTTTTCGGCTGAAATGTGTAACGAATCTCCTATGCTGCGTAAATCAATTGAATGCGTTTGCATTCCGATGCCGATAATCTCGGTATCGTCCAATAACGTTGGCAACGGCCGTTTTAGATACATATTCAGCTTACCTCATCCAATCCCAAGGTTTTATACAAAAGTTGATTGGAAATATTATAAAATCGACGTATGTACCTAGTGTTGATTAAATTTCGCCGGACCCGAAAAATGAGAAATTCTTTTTTGTCTGTTTGAACAGCCACATCCTCACAGTGAGGATATCATCATCTACCCGGAAAACGAATATTGCCGGAGTCACTATATGAACATATTCGTCGGGATCATTTACGCTTATAAAGGTCTCCTAATGGTAAGGCATATTTTTACAATGTCATAAACCGACAAATTTTGAATTTCGAATTAGAAGCCTTTGGGCAGCTACATTATATTAAATTAATCAGTGATACTCTACGCTATTGCCAAAACGATTTTTTCCAGGATGTCCCTGATTTGGCGTAAGCTATCGTGTATTTAAACGAATCATTTTTTCCTAAACTTCAGATTTTCGGCGCCTTTTTGGCATGGGAGACCAGACACGTGAGCATACCAGCGTTGAACGATTCGAAATACGTTGGTATGAGTGTTTACAACGTTGTGCTTATGTGCATCATGGGCGCTGCCGTTTCTTTCGTCCTGTCGGACGAGCAAAATGCGGCGTTCGTCCTTATCTCGGTGTTCACGATATTCTGCGCCACGATCACACTCTGCCTCGTGTTTGTGCCTAAGGTAAGTTTCAGGTAAAATTTGGATGGCCGAAATTCCCATCAGCAAGATTCGGGCGAGAAACTATTGGCGTTATTTGAGCGATTTCGATTGGATTTTCGACGGCTCGGTAATCCAAAACGCGATAAATCGGATTGGTCCTATCAAAAAATTATGGTAAAAAAAATTATCGGCATTGAGCCGCGGTATGTGGGACCGGCGTCGTGGATTTAAAGCGGGACCAAGTCGAAATGAGTCTTGATCGAGTTGTATTGCTGCCGAATGAACTATCGGAGAACTCAAGATTAGTGACTCCTTGGTAGGATCATAGTTGGACGCTATCATAATCATACGTCATGTCATACGTCATGAATACGACTTTCTATCACGAGCATTAAATTTGAGATTAAGGCCCGTATTCACATCACTTCCTAAGCTTTAGGGGCCGTCCTAAGGAGGGCTCCTATACGAAAAACCGTTTCATGAAGCTTCCTAAAGGGGCTTAGGAGCGCCGAAACTTGAGGGAGCCTTTTCCTGAGGGCCCCTTTTCGTTAGGTAGCAATCGGGCTGCCTTTGGGCCCGAAAGGGGGCCTTACTCGGTTTTTCACTTCACCAGACGGCAGCCATCTTGCATTCCCAGTGTAAACAAACCGCGAATTTATCTTCCGATCGCTCATCCATTTCGTTCCATTCAGTTTAATTATTTATTTTTCTTCGTCGCGGATGATTTCATCGAATTTGTGCGAGGAAATCAAGATAAAAACATTTCCAATGGTCTGAGAGCGCCTCTGGACAAAAGACAGCAATCGTGTACCTTCGTTTCGTTACGTGTATTTTTTCGGAGCTCTTCGGACGATTCTGGTAAGTGCTCATAATAATATTATGGGAATATTATTCATTCAAATAATGGGTAGTTATTCCTCATTAGGAGTTTAGAATTCTAAAAAAAGTAGGTAAGGAGTAGATACATAGATCAGGCGCATCAGCGGTTTAGCTAACCCAGAAGTAGGCAATACCTACGAATTTCATGTTCTTCTGCTGATTCCAAGTAATATATTAAGTACTCAGTATTCAAAACCCTAATCTAATGCCTTCGGTTGTAGTACTGACTGTTGTAGAGTCAGATTACAGTTGGCTGTTTTTCACGAAATCGGCACCTCCATGCTAGTTAGGTAATGGTTTTCTCTGACTCCCATTTTTCAAATTTCGCTCGTTTTATTTCAGGTGAATACTAGCGATGATGATTGATGGGTCCGTCGGCAGCGCACGAATGATTTGAAATCTCTGGACGCACAAGTTCCTGAGCTGAAGCGAAGAGGTTCTCAGAGGGTACCCCTGGTTAAGCTACAGTGAAGCACCCCACACCCATAAAAATGTACATTTACCATCAGAAATAAGCCTCTTGTATTGTTTTGTATCTTGTATCGATCCAGGGGTACGGTACCTACGCTTAAAGCCGAATTTATTGCGTGGCATAATGCGAGTTATTGTAAAATAAATTAATTTATCCAGTATTCGTCTTGATAGTACCTTGCCTAATTCCATTATTGGGAAATTCCGGTGTTCTTTCATCAAGTCAATGATTAACCTGTGCAATCACTCAGACAAACAAGAGCAGCAAAAGATAATTTATGTTCATACCTAGGTACTTGATGGATTTCTTACTAGAAAATTTCTAGTCATCATCTAGTCATCAATCTATTCTCAATCAATCAATTCTAGTCATCAATCATTTAATGATGAAAAAGCTCCAAAATAGCCGCAACTATGCAAAGTCCTGCAAACTGTTCCATTTTGACCAGGATTATTGTGGAAAAAAAGATTTATGATCAGACGTTTATTTTTCACTCATGAGTACAGTAAGTAAGTAGGTACTTAATTAGGTATGTAAATAATTACAGGTGTTCACAATGCTTTTCAACGTAAAACCGCAAAACAGTGGTCATTGCATTCTGCCAGTTCAGTAGGTACACGATTCTTTGGAGATGAATATTTCGGGCTTCCGCGTTCAGATGTATGAAATACTTCGCATTCTTTTCGATTGGCAGTAATTTTTGATTAGGTACCCTGTAACGAGAACTACACCAGAATTTCTCCAAGATCACTGAAATTAGGACGAAAAACACAAGTTCCATTATAGATGATCAAGAAGTGGTCGAAAAATAACTTGTTTGTTTACATTCCAAAATTAAATGCCCAAAAAAACTTTTGTTGTTGTATAACTTACCTCTTTTACTGACATGGTAGACATAAATGTTGTCAAAAATAGTAAAATCGCATGCGATTGCTGTGTGAACGCGGCTTGAAGTGCGGATTTTTATAAGCTCCGTGGCGTCACTTTTGAAATTTCGAAAGGGGGCCTCCCACTGTAAGGCCCCCTTTCCGAGAAGCTAGGAGAGTTCATGAATAACGTTTTTCAAAGGAGGCGTCCTATATGTTAAGGGGGCCTCCAAGTAGGAGGCGTCCTAAGAAGCCAGATAGGAAGTGATGTGAATACGGGCCTAAGAGTACGATTGTATTCATAAAATCTTAAGCAATGATTACAATTAGCATTAACAATCATAATCACAAATGCGAAAATTTTTACAGTCATAATCACAATATAGATGCACTGTATTTATGGATTCTTAATTCTTATGTGATTATAATTACAATTGCAGATATTTCTTATTATTCAAACCTCAACTCAAACACAATTTACAATCTCATCTCACTTATTCAACCCAAAAATTCATACTCAACTCATGGACACAACAATCAAACTCATCTCTCAAACCCAACTCACCAAATCAAATCTCACATTCAACTTACCAACTCGACCCTTAATCTCAACGCATAATCTCAACTTACAAACTCAACTCTCAGAGTCAACTTACAAATGAAACTCACAAACTCACCTCGCAAACTCAACTATCACACTCAACCCATTGAGTCAACTCTCGAATTCAACTTTCAAACTCAACTTACTAACTATACTCTCTAACTCAACATACAAACTCAACCCATAAAGTCAACTCTCAATCTCAACTTATACAATCAACACACAAACTCAACTATCAAAGTCACCTCACAAACTCAAATCTTAAACTCAACTATCACACTCAAGTTACAAACTCAACCCATTGAGACAACTCTCAAAATCAACTCACACAGTCAACACACGAACTCAACTCCCAAACTCACTCTCAAAGTCATCTCACAAACTCAACCCACAAGCTCAACTCTCAAACTCAACTCTCGAATTCAACTTTCCAACTCAACTCACCAAGTCAAATCTCACATTCAACCTACCAACTCGACTCATAATTTCAACTTACAAACTCAACTCCCAAACTCAACTTACAAACGAAACTCAACTCACCAACTCAACTTACAAACTCAAATCTCACACTCAACCTATCAACTCTCAATCTCAATCCATAGATTCAATTGAAAAATTTAACTTTCGAACTCAACTCGCAAATTCAACTTTCAAACTCAACTTACTAACTATACTGTCTAACTCAACTTACAAACTCAACCCATAAAGTCAACACACAAACTCAACTCCCAAACTCACTCTCAAAGTCATCTCACAAACTCAACCCACAAGCTCAGTAAGTTGAGTCTGAAAGTTGAATTTGAGAATTTTCGAGTCGAGTTTGAGGGTTGAGCTTGTCAGTTGAGCTTGAGAGTTGAGTTTGTGAATCGAGTTTGAAGATTCTGTTTGAGAGGTGAGTTTGTGAGTTGGGTATGAAAGCTGAGTTTGTAAGTTGAGTTTGTGGGTGAACTTTGTCAGTCAAGTTTGAGAATTGACTTTGAAAGTCGAGTTTGAGAGTTGAGTTTGTGTGTTGAGTGTTCAAGTTCAAATTTAGACTCTGGTGACTTTGACTGTGACTGCCGTGACTTTGAGAATTGACTCAATGGGTTGAGTTTGTAACTTGAGTTTGGGAGTTGATTGTGATAGTTGAGTTTGTAGGTTGAGTTTGTGCATTGGGTTAGTGGGTTGAGTTCGTGAGATAAGTTCGTGAGTTGAGTTTTTGCGTTGAATTAATGAGTCGAATGGTATGTAGCCGTACACGAAGAGTGTTTTCAGTTTTCCAAGTGTTCTGTTGGGTGTTGAAGAAAATAGCGCACCATTGACACCAATCTGTCGAAATTTGTATCAAATAAATCCAACGTAATGCGATGATTTCATACATATACCTACTTATTGTGATTGCGGCACTAAGGGCATTCGCAGTCGTGCTGATGGTTGTAAGCCTATTCATGGCTTAATCTCAAATTAATTGCATGTTTTTATGATAACGCCCAACTCTGGTTGCCTAAGTATTCGTTATTGTGACGTCGCGCAGCCTAATCGCCTCAATTCTATGACGTCAGCGAAATATTAATTTGCGATTTTTCATGCAAACTGATGTTTTGCTGGTGAATGGAATTTTCGGAGATTGGTGAATCCGATATGTAGTTGGAAATATGGGATTCCGCTTTTTTTTTCTTGCCGCTCAATATAATAAGCTCAGAACTCATTTCCGATAAAATCGGTGGTGAACAGCCAGGAGCCATGTTCGTCCGATACGGGCATACGCTGTTTACGTGTGTTAAACCGTCTTTTACTACTGGTAGTCGATGTATTTCACCAAAGAAGGAGGTAAATACTTTATTAGTTGACGTCTTTACCAGAATGATTGGCTAGCCATTGTAGGTAGTCTGATAGAAAGGTACCTAAACATTAGCTGAATGCTATTGTAAATTATGCTGCATGCTATCACATTCCACATACATGGACACTCTCTACTTATGGCTCTGCTACAAATTTTTGTTGTTGAGTTTCTTTCCGTTTTCGCCGTCATACTCTTAACGAGAGGACCGCAGATTCTTCACTCTCCTACCATTTTCGTAGCTTCTCAGCCCACTGCTCTTTTCCCGGGATTTTGATTATTTTGTTGCTAATTTCCAGGGTGATAATTAAACCACCACACCGCAAAATGATCGATTATGCTTGAGAAAACCAACCAGTTCATCTTTCCATATCTCATCGCAATTATCACCCGTTTTCATCGCGAGCATAAAAATACAAGTTTTTCTTTAGCATAAAATGTTCGAACACGGGACTTCTCCTTTCTTGAGGACGCATCATTGATGACACATGTGATGCGTTTGCATTGGACATCGTAGTGATTTAGATGCCTATTTACTGGGTATAGAATGAAATTGAGCTTGAATAATGCAACCTATGCCCTTGTATTTTGTTTTTTCTGAACAAGCAACTCGCATATTTTTGTAAAAAAAAAAACGGTCCGATTGAGTGACAAATCTTTACTACTTGGTCCCCACCCGCTGAATGCAATTTGAAACGGTCCAGCAATAACATCATTGGTGGGACCTACTCAATGGCTCTATAGCGGACCGAATTGCTGAGAACAAACTTACTCTGATAATCGAGCTCAGTTTCATTCGTAGATTTTATACTTTAGCTGGCTGTACAAAAAGGCTATTTAGCGGCTGTTCCTCATTTAGAAACATTAGTTCTTCATAGAGAATCTCTTACCCGTCTGTACTAATCCAGAATTTGTTAATCCGAAGGTTTTTCTATTGAAGCGCTCTTCTCGGCTTGGGAGCAGGTCCCAGCGCCGCTCTTGTCTCTTCCAGTCTCAATTAGGGCGGGAAATAGGGAAATCTAGGAGATTTTCCACGAGATTCCTTCATCAAGTCGGTTACAAATTGGGTCCTTGCATTGCCAGTCTGCAGGTTTAAACAAATTTTTCTCCTCTTCTTTTATGTTGCTCTTTTGATTTTGTGTTTTTCATCTCTGGGGTGAATCGCACTGTTAATTTTCACTGGTTTTGAATCTAAATTTTTCAATTATTTATTTCTATTTTTTACTTCCATGCTTACAAATTAAATGGAAGTATTTTAATCGTCCTAAGATCAAAAATAGTAGTGGAGCTTCAGAAAAAAGATAACTTATACATTTTTACGTGCGTGACCGTCAATTGTCATTTGCACAAGTCGCCATAGCTTCCTCAATTCTTAACTTTTTTCAAATTTCATGGACTGGAATGTCCTAAAATTTCAATCAACTTCTATCGTACCTTGATGGGTCTGATGCTGCTCCTTTAAACATATTGGCAGTACCTGTGTGGTTTTCAGGGACAATTCCCCACGCTCCATTGTGCCACGTGGCATCAACAATAGTGAAGGGGGAACGGTAAAAATATGTTAAAAAGTTGACGCTCATTTTATGGTTCACCTCGACTCGCTGTTTGTACCGCTTTGACGATATGATGAAGGATTCCACTATTCGGCATTACATCATCTCAGGATGGTCAGAGTTCGAATGATTTTCAATTTATCTGTTCAGCCATGGGCCAGAACTAAGGACGAAATCAAGTCATGCAATGTAAAAATTATTATCCTGATCGAATTGGACGTTTAGTCTTACTTGCCACATTTCACAAGCACTTTTGGTCTGAATTACCTCCTAAAAGCCACGTTGCATATAATTTGATTCAAATTGCTAGTATCGAAACGCATTTTTGCATGTACCTAACCTATTGCAATCTAATTGGCTAATTTACAAACAAAAAGTCGCACGGAAGAAATGCGTTATTTTTCACACAATCACACCCTCAATTTTTGTACGTTAAACGCCATAGCAAAGAAGAAAATCAGACCTATGATGCAATTCGTATAACAAGAATTGAATTCTTTGATTGATAACCACTCATGAATATTCTTAAATCCGCGAACATGTATTAAAATTAGAATTTTATCCATTTTCACCGGGTACCAATCTTATTAAATTTCTAGCTCACTGCTCTCCAGCTCTCTGGATCAGGTCGGATTGATAGGGCTTGGTATGTTGGACCAGCAGTTTGCTTGCAAAGTACACCGGTACCCTTGGAAATGACATAAAAAAGAAGCAAGAAAAATGAACCAAAATTCTACTTTACAGCCAAAATAGTATTCCTGATCAGTGCGGAACCTAATTTTAATATCACTAACATTTCAACAATTTCCTTAAAAAAGGAGACATTTAATATACTTCGGCGAACGTCTGGAATTCGTTCGACGCTGGCCATTTGTTGATGATTGTAGAGGAGGGTATAATATTTTAACTTTATAAATCTTAGAGTAGGTTCAGAGGGGGTTGAAGCTAGAATATTGCCAGGCAGACCAGCCAAAACTGATTCGAGACTCCTCTGCCTGACGCTATCCTGGCCGAGACGCTTTCTGGACTCGCCCTCGCAGGTGTTTCTCCAGCATAAGTAAATTTAGGCTCTTGGTGGGAACAGCCGGCTAAAAATTACCCGCGAGAATAAAAATTCCGGATATCGCTAGGAGAAAA
Organism: Nesidiocoris tenuis; assembly: GCA_036186465.1. Taxonomy (NCBI): domain Eukaryota; kingdom Metazoa; phylum Arthropoda; class Insecta; order Hemiptera; family Miridae; genus Nesidiocoris; species Nesidiocoris tenuis. Next base: position 8,997,809 of record AP028917.1, read on the forward strand.
TCGGCTCATTCTGTTTTGCAGTTGGTAGAGCTTAGGCGAAACCCTCAGGGCGTGATTGACAAGAGAATTAGAGCGACGCTAAGACCCACCTCTAAGACGAGAAGGGACTCATCCGAGCTGGAGGAAAAAGTCAAAGAAGCCAAGGACTCGAACCAGAGGTGGCGGAAAATGTTGCTCGAGCGGGAAAACGAGTTGCAGAACCTGCTGAAAATCATGGGCCAGGAAGACAAGGTCTTGCCGACGCTGCCGCCGCCGCAGGAAGTCTCGCTGCTGAAAAAAGAACGTTAGTAATACCGAGACGAAGACGAGTCTCGAATTTGAATTAAGAAATATCGAGCCCTGTAGTCGAGTCGATGAAATTTCGAAATGGAAATGGTGCGGTTAATAAAAGTCTGGATCTGGAAAACTGCTGTTCTCAGGCGCACGGAGGCTGCCAAGTTGTCCCTTGACTTGGTATCTCGCCACCATTGTAGTGATACTACACCTGTGGCACCTGTAATCTCTGATCTGTGGTATTCATACTACTTCCCACAAATCTTTCCCTACTACTGATTTGGGAGCACCATCCCGGGTGACACCCAACAAGTCACAACTGGAGACTGCGTTGCCCGCATTGATTTGTACTCATTATCCATATTGCCCGTTGAGGACTTGGCTCAGTTCTCTCACGTCTGGCAATTTAATCGTTGAGGCGTATTGGAGGTGCAGTCTTCAGTTGTTCGATGGACTCTGGAGCAATTGCCCTGGGTCTTTGTTTGCTCAGGCTTTCAGGAAATCAGGCGTTCTCAGGTTGGATTAATCAATCTGTTCTACCCTAGGATCTCCTTGCTTTTGAAAACATCTACAACCCACTCACGAGGGCTTCCTTCTTGGAAGTTTCTTGACATCTTTTGCATTTCTGAACCAAATATCGGAATCCAAACTCATTGTACTTGAGCAGACCTCCTGGGTCATGGTCACCCAGCTGCTCTGTGAAAGCTCCATTCTCCATTGTCAGGAAGTACTTCCCAACAACTGTACAGGCATTCTGGATTCTTGATTCTTTCATCACTCTCAAGTGGCGCCTCTCATCAATATGCTGAGGGTGCCAATGATTTGTAAAGCTTATGCATCCTAATTCTTTCTCTTTTGGCCTGTTGTTCATCATCAGAATCTCGTTGTTACAAATTGGATTCTTTCAGCGTAGAGCATCAATCAAATGAAGTGGTCTTTCTTTGCAGTTTTCTCTTGGTAATCCTTTCATCAGCTGATTGTTGAAATGGAGCTCATGTTATTGGATTCTTCAGAACTTGCTTTGCATGAAGTCCCTGTTGAGAAGTAATGCAATGTACGAGGTAATAAGTAGCTAATTCCGTCTCAAACTTGGCTGCAAGCCTGGGGGTAGGTCTCTGTGGCAAGGACCTTTCAACAAACGAAAAAACCACACAATGTCCTTCCCAATTTCAAATTTCATCGACTGGGCTATCGAGTTTGAAGAAAATCGCACGAGCATGGAATGCACTTTCAGCGTTGAAGATTGCTGTTGAACAAGGATTATAGGCTCAGCTGAGAAACCCGAATCGATATTGGCATCCTAAATTGTCAACTTAGATACCTCCTCCGTCATCTTCGATGCAGCTGCTAGCGACATGAACGCTCTCATGATACCTATGTTCATATTGTGAACTTCAGACGAATAATCAAGTTGTGGCCACATGATGTAGTGGGTCTGAAACTGGTAAATTCTGATGTGCGCATGCAGCATGCTACTTTCATTGCCTTTTAGCTGATTTTATAAGGTTCAATGTCAATACCCTGGTACGAGGTGAGAAACTTTGGAACCCCAGATTCTGCTTCTTCTGAATGCCGAAGGATTTCTGAATATTGTCGGTAAGAGTTTTAATGGGAAAATCGCGTTACAGCTCCTTCGGCCACGGAAACCACCGAATTGAGTTCTGTCTGCTCAAACACGTCATCGCACGAAGATCGGTTAGGCGTCAGCATAGGTGCCAGTTCTGTGACGTCTTCTACGGCGCCGGCGACAGCTGTGTCCCCAGCGCCAACGGTTGGCCAGCCTTTGACACAGTCGGCCAACCAGATCGGCAATCAGCTGGTCAGCCCTCCAACTACGGATTTTTCCAATCCAGTAGATACTTCCAGTTTACAAAGGTATTTTGGTCGAAGTGTACACTGAAAAATATGCTCGGTCCACTACGAATTTTTTGTAATCTTCATTTGGACGTTCCAGAAAAAAGACCACATTCAGTAACGCTAATATGACGTCGTCGACAAAACTGACGTCAAATAGCACGGCGCCAACGTCGACCGTTCCAGCAGCTGCACTCGAAGAAATGACTGTCGGGACGAGTCTGTCCGTCATCAGCGAAGCGCGGCAGGCAATCAAGCAACAGCAGCAATCGCCATCCTCGCAATCATCAAGCAAGGTGAGTAGCTTCCATTGCAACTTCAGTTAAAGGATGGGATGCAATTGCAATTGAATTTTGACTAATCCTTTTCAGGCTGTGTCGTGGGAGGCCGAATGTCCGCGAGGAAGTAGCAACTCGTTACGACGACGTTCTAGCGGTGTACGGACGTCTCATACGCCACCTCCTCAACGCCGAACCTCGATGCCTGGCAGGCGGACACCAACGTTCGTCCATCAGGATGAACTCTGGCTCACGCAAACGAGGCACTGCCGAACAAGATGTAGCAACCCAGCGACCAATGAAGGTGACGAAAAATATAACAATTTTGCAAGTTTATATCCCATTTTAATTTATTCTTTTGCATTCCATCCCAATCAATTCCATTCCATCTTATGTTTGGTTTCATTTTATTGGATCTTCAATTACGAAAAATCATTGTCTTTCTCATTGAGGCTTTACACCACCTCTTCCTCAGCCAGGATTATTGATTCCTTTTTCACAGGAAAGCGGCATCGACCGCAATCGTGTATTGTCGGTAAAACTATGTTTGTTCGCGACGTCAGGTTAAGCGTATATTCGACCCGAACGACTCACACGATCCATGTGTGTCAAACCAAAAAGACCAACCACATTTTGGGTAATTAAAGTTGATGGATATTGCCCCAAAGCTGACCCAAATTTTAACAGAGCAGGGTTTTGGTGACCCTGCAAACTGCCAAGACAATGTTGAGTTTTCGTGTGTTTACCTTGTATGTTTGCTGATCTCGTCTCTAAAAAGCCATACGGGCATTGAGATAGATCTATGTTCCGATAACTGTTGAACTGTTAACCAGTTCATTTTGAGCCATAAAGTACATTTCTTCCTCTTGCTGTGTGTTTGCTGCTCACCATGAGCCGCCAAGTATTTCTGATTTCCCACAGGATCTTCCAGTGGAAAACCTACGCCTGTCCCTAAACTCCTGGGTCACTTACAAACTGTAACCCCTGAACATGCTCTGCCTCTGGCGGTCGACCTCTGCAGTGCAGAACAGGCCCCAGTTTGTTACCTTACAGTCGTTCTCCCTCCACTCCTGTACCCCAAAAGGGCTCAACAAAGCTTGAAGTGTGTTGTTTCATTTGCTGATCAACCGCTCGCATCTTTTCACCGAATTTGTGAGCCAAGGAGACTTGAGGCTCTTGATTTTTCTTATTAGACATTTTTTTTAATTCAAGATCTAATATTTGCAGTTCCTGACGATGAGGAGGTCTCCGTCATTCAGCGATCAGTATCTGAACGACGGGATAAATGCTGCCACGGTGGATCCAGCGGGACTTTACCTGCAACTGTCGGTGCATCTGTTGGGGTGATCAGAGGTGGCATTGGCGGTGGCATCGGAAGCATCAGTGGTACGTCGTCGCTGAAGAAGAAACCGTCGCCATCTCTATACCAGAGTACACCCAACGTCCTGGGGACGGCGATTTCCGAGGGCGAACTCCTCGATCTGTCTATTCTGCCGATTTTCCAAAAACTCCTCACTGAGCGCAAGGGTGCAGCTATCGCTTCGTGTCCCAACATTGCGATCAAATGCGATATTGTAGAGTACCTTTGAAATTTCATCATCGTCAAATCATCTTCCATCTTTGTTGATTCGCCAATCGTGCGACATTGGACGCTATTGTGTTTCACTCGTATTTGTTCCCTTCGACTGCCGTTGTACATTGAATTTTTGTGATATGTGTGAACCTGTACCTACGATGAATTCCTCGATGTTAATTTTCCCTCCATTGCAGGTTTTGATTGTCTCGGATGTAGGTACTGTAATTGGGAAGGAAATCGAATCGGTTCCTCACGGTTGATTTTAGTGGCATACGGACGTATCGTTTATTGGGTTTGAATGTTTGGAATCAAGACGGTATCAAGAGTGCCTGAGAAATCAAATCATAAGAAGTGGGTATCATACGAAAGTCGTGTATGGGATACAGATTGAAGAGATGAACGATTCCATTTTATTCCAGTTCGTTGATTTACTCGCTATTTATCTATTCATAAGCATTGGTTAAAAATCAATCTGCAATATTACATCAATGATTCGGCCTAGTCTGAAAATAATCCCTACATATCTTCCACTCAAAACGGTATTACTGAGCGAGTTCGTCTAATAAAAATTACTGAAATCGACAAAAAATTCCTGATTTAATGAGCCTAGTAAATTATTTAGTGCATAATTTCCCGCATGTGAGTAAGTTATTGTACACAGGAGAAGAGTGTGAAATTATTAATGATGAGGAACGACTGTTTGTTGATTTGGCCATCGAACATTATTATTAACAGGTATGAAATCGAGTTTGAGCTCCTATCCCGGGGGGGGGGGTCAACCCCCGGTAAATCGCTGGCCTCAAATCCGGGCGATATTTGACTCGGTCCTGCCAGTCAGAAGTGAAGGCTGGCTGTTCAACGACTCGGTCCCTCAAATCACGAACCAATATTTTCTTTATTGAGAGCTATAATCACATATTGAACCCGCCATTTCAACTTTGTGGCTTCGCTATCATATTACTTTAAATTTCAAAGGCAAACTACTAGCAAGGAGTTCAAATATTGTTCATCCATCGTCTGTTTTGAAAATGGCCAGAACCTAGAAACACAAATTTGGGCAATTCTTGACAAAATTTCGAATTTGTCGTTTATGACAAACCAATGAATGTATTGTACAGTAATTTTGGTTTACTCAATCCCATGATAGATTAACGTCATCAACAAGTACCTAAAATTGGGTTATTCTCCTTTAGAAAGACAATCATGTCTGGAGCCATTCATATTCATTTTAATTATTACACCAATCAACAGCCAGTATTAAAAAGTAAGAAATGTATCAAATACCCAATAACAGGAGTGACGTACCTTTTTTCCTCCTTTTTACGAAAGGTCGCTTTTCTCAGAGACTTGGACAATTGAAAATGTTTTTTGAGAATTTTTTCTTCTGAATTTTGTTTTTAAGAACGTAGAAAATCATTGACCCTATATCAATTTTAACTGAAGAGAAACGATTTTCGAATATCGAAGGCCCTATACAAAAATTATGCTTTTATTCAAGAAAAAAACCGACCTCGAAGCGAACCTCTGGTTTTTCTGAATATTTGTTCCAATTTGGCAGTTCATAAGAAGAGCGAACGATTGTGAAGTAGCCTAATGTAATTTGCTCAAAATGTCAATTATAAAAAAATATTGGAATTTGGAGATATATTCCTTCTGTAGGTGAATCGCAGAGGTGAAGGGCTATTATGACAGACAGCGAGCTGAAATGATTAAGCAGTTTTCAACAAAGGCTAGAAAAAATTGATAATTCTTGTACCGAAATTCAGTTGCTGCCAAGTGTAAATTTATAATTGCAGGAGGATTTCTAAAGGATATTTGACACGTCTAAACGTTAAAACCCCTGAATTTAAGTGGTTAATTAGCGACTAAGCGGTACTTATGAATAGTAATTCTTATGAGAGCATTATAATGTACGTACTTCCTCTTCTTATACCCGATCGAAGTGCGGGAGAAATTGACGTGTGAACCCGAATCCACAAAAGGAGAAAAATTCGTCGATCCTAAAAATCGTCTTGTTTGCCCCATTTTCCGTTCTCATTGGGAAAGTTTGTGCAAATTGAATTTTTCTAAAGTGATATTAGCAAAGCATACATCAGTCTTGAATGACCTACTCATTCTGACCTACCTTCCATGTATCATGGGGCGTATTCCTAATCGGAAAAACCTACGAGGGAAATTTTTTAAAAAGCTATGGACTCCCAGGAGTAACGGCAGAAGAACGAAAATAAGCAATACTTTGTAAAGGGTGCGTTGAAATTTTTAAAAATAATTATTAGATCGTCTTGATTCTGATAATTGCAATTCGGACTGCACAAACTTAGTCCCTCGTTTTCTTTCTTTTTTCGACATTTCCCAACTTTCTAACGATGTGATAGGATTTTCGAACCTGACAAAAGATGGAAAATCGGCCGACAGTCATCGTCAACGTAATTTCATTTTCCATTACGGCCGAGTCCGCTTTCGTTTCTAGCGCGTATTTAGGAGAATAAAATATTTTGTATGATGTTCATAGTGTAAATAGCTACCATTTATATGTTTTTTGTCATGAAACTTTTCTCCCATGTAAATAAACGTCACCGTCCCCCCCGTCGCAATCATAGTGTAATATAGTATTGTTTTATTACGATGTTAAAATATTTTAAAACTTAGGGAGAATAAAGAGAACAAATTAATACTCGTTTTCAAATTGTTATGGCGAAATGTTGATGTTTTAATGATGATTATTGAAAATGTTTATTTCGAATGTTGACCCCTCGGTTTTATGAGCAATAAACGGCCCCTAAGGTGTAAACGATAAGGAAATTACCCAAAAACGTTCAACTCTTTCAAATAACTAACTCGAAAAATTGATTCTTGTTGTGTTTTATCGCTCATTTAGTTCCAGTGGCCCTCTACTCGGTTGAGTTAAATTCTATTAGGGTAGATAGTTGCCTATATTCTTGAGGTACCTACCTACCTACTACCATTCGTTATTGTGATACCGTCAAAATGTAAATGCAATGTCAGAATGCAATCCCGTTTTATCTAAGTTGAAATCAGTCCAAAAACTTATACAAAGTGAAGAGGAAGAAGCAGAAATGCCGGCGGTTATGCTCTTGTTCTCGTTATCATTAGGAGCTTTGTACATAAAAATCGTTCAGTTTCTCGATGTACATACGATTTTTTAGCTACGAAATGATCGTTTTGTGTTTCAAACAATGTTCCTGCCTAATGTTCAACTAAACCTTCGGCCAGCTGATGAATATTTCGCAATAATCGTCTCATTTTGAAAAGAATTTTCCATGGCGGCTAGGATTGCTGAACGAACGCCCACCCCCTTTAACCTACAAAAAAAAACACAGTCTCCGCAGGTGTTGCTATTTGCCCAATAACCGAGTTGTCCGGGCCATGCTCTGCTACCATCGGTCGACTTTGGTTCGGTTATATCGTATCAATAACGTATATTTTTTTGGCAGGAAATACCAAAGAAATTTATTCCTTTTCAGAGGGCCGATTGGGAAATTTTCATCAATGGCTTTGTCGTAACATGTTTTGTTAATCCGTTCGATGGAACCGTTGAATTTTGTTTCAATAGCTGTCATATAGAGATGAATGTGTAGATATCCCATCCGAAACTGTACAGGTACCATGCTGAATCAAAATTACAAAGCTCTCGCTCCAGATACGAGTGCTACTCGATGAATCGGATACTAAAGGATGCTAACTTATTTACAGACTTTGCAATACGACTAAGTAATATCGAAAGTTTGTAATTTTGTACGTCATTCTGTTGAGACTAATTTTGTTTTGGACCCGAAGTGTATGGCGAGAAACGAAAAATATCTTTAGCTATTTTAGAAGAGCAGAAATATAACATTAGCCTAAAATAAGATATCAACGACCAACCTGCAGAACTGGCAATCACGTTCGAAATTTCTGTGAGTTTAATTTTTGGGCGGATATGCGACGATTACTTCGTTAGTTGAGAGGTTACCTGCTGGGTACTTACTTCACAAGTTATATTGCAGCTTTTTCCTTCATTCGCCGAATTCGGTTAGTTGCCCACTTTTTCAAAACAAAGATTTGGTTCGTATGTTAACAGTACCAGGAAGCCCAGGCTTTAAAATCATCGGCAGTTCTCATTCTTCCTGTTCGTCAATATTTAGGAATCGCAGGGCTGCAATCGGCACGAGGTGCCAATATCATTCTTCTCAACTAGCTAATCGACGCATTGCCGTCAATGGAATTGCTTAGCCCTTTTCCGACAAATATTCTTTTATGTTTAGCCCTCAACTTCCTGAATAATATGCATTTGGTTTACCATAGGAAACCATAACTGTCGAATGGTCTGGTTAAGGACGGCCGAGTAAGTTTCAAGCGAACCGGCATTTTGTTTTCTCGAATAAATATCGTGTCGAACTCTTTCGCGAATATGTGAATTCTCGAAAAGAATAAAAACGAACAAAAAATCAAGTCGCCTCTCGTTCTTTACCTAAACATCTGTGAGGAATTATGTAATCATTATTCGCACACAGACACACTCAATTCCTCCAGTACCACGTTTGCAGGAGCGGAAGATCCTTTCAATTGCTGGCGAATGTCAAGGTTCTTTTTTTGGTCCTCTCCTATTCTGCATGATTCTCCGCAGTTGCTTTCGGTTCATTCTAAGACGGTTTAACGAGGAAAAAATCCCCTTATCGTTTTTGAAACATTTCTTCCAATGGTTGCTGCCAAGGTGAAAGCACCCGAGAAAATACTGAAAGTGTGAGAGGAATCGTGCCTCTATCGCACACCTCTATCAAACTGTTTTATGCTATGAATAGGCAACAACAGCTTCAATGTTTGGCTAATGTTTTATGGAGTAAGAGAGAACCAAGAATAGAGCATTGACATACGCCAGTAGGTAAAAGGAAACTTTTCTCGGATCTATTTTCGGACGTACCTACTCTCGATTGATATACCTACTTAGATTTCACAAATAGCCATATTTCGGTAAATGATTCAACCAATGCTGAATAGGGAGAGGACTTGGCCTTTCAACAAATACAACAGAAACAACAAAATTTAATATCAACGCTGGATTTTACGCTGCTTGCGCTGCTTCAAGCCTGGCGATTTCTTTCAGAGCGTTTTCACTGCTGTTCTTCCTGGTCTCCTCTTCATTGTGGAACAGGGGATCGTCCGAAACGATTTGGTCCTCCTGTTCTCCAGCTGAGATGCGCTTCAATGAGAATTTCCATTTTTTGTTGCTCTTGTCCGTCGCAACTGTTTGGCTCGACATCTTGTCTTTATTCTTCTTGAACGGGTTGATCGCTCTCTTTTCCACGCTGTGCTTTTTCTCCCCTTCCTTCTTGTCCTTGGGTTTGACCCGTTGGGCGCAGAATCGATAGCCGGTGGCCCACCGTTTGAAAACGAGAGCCAAGCAGAATTTCTTGACTTGCGTCTTTTTCAACATGTTGGTCAGCGCATTCCTTTTAGCGGGTGTCTCTTCTGGTTTTTTGGCTTCTTTTTTGTCGACTTTGAATTCGAATCCTTGGACGCAGACTTTGCCGATCATCGAGGCGATGCCGTATTCCTCGCCTGCAGGATCCTCGTCGTAGCCGAAGCAGTTAGCAACGTTGCCGACTGAAAAAAGCTGTTAATTTTTAGCTGGAAATCTTTTCTTCGTCAATCCTTGAACGCTGGAAAAATTTCTTCGCAGCAATAGGTAAACATAAATTATTCGTACACTTTTCAATCTCACATACCAACCTGGAAAGTCGTGATGGAAAAGAACGTTTTTATGAACGTCAAATTTCACCGTGAAGTTCGTCTGTTTGTTTTCCCGAGCAACACCCATCTTGGCGCAGGCTGCGAACATTGTTTTGATGAAGTGCGGAGAATTATACATTCCAACACCATAACCCAGTCTAGAACGAAATTCCTCCTCATGTTACAACATGGAACAGTTCTCTTACTTACCTTTGAACTGTTTGATTTTGAATGGTAAAGTGAGAACAGCACAGCTCGCACATTCACCATCTTTGCAGTCGAGAGGATCGATCGTGAATAAATCCTCTTTCAGATACTTTTTCGCCCTCCTCATTAACCTTTTCCCGCCGAATTTGTAAAAAACGCTTTTCAAAAAGTTCATCCCTTTCTTCAACATGCTCCAGCCGACTTTGCCGACCGCTTTGATGAATTTGAATGCCGTGCCCAGGACGCTTCTACTTGCCACATCCTGGTCGGCCTCCTCTTCGCTAGAGTCGTATTCTTCGTAACTTTCTTGGTCCTCTGCCAAAGCTCTGACCGCTGTTTCGTCTGTGATTTCAAAAAGCGTCTATTATGCGTTTTATTCTGGAAATGCCCACGAATGAAATGAGGCCAGCAACAAGGTTACCACATCATTCCTCCTCTAGAGGGTTGCAAATTAGGTACCCTGCACATCCATGTCCGTACTCCATGCTCTGATCACACGAGCGTTCTTCTGACATCCAAAAGTTATACCTAGCCAATCGCACCAGCCCCTAAACCAAAATCAATGATGACGTTATCTTTCCCCAGAAAAGGTATTCACAGTCCCAGTACTCACCGTCAGCATCTTCTTCGGAGACCGGGCCGTCGTGATACTGATCTTCAGGCTTGAGCAGGTAGGTCGTATCTGGGAAGAATTTAGCGAAGATGTCGTCCTCTGACATGTCGCCGGTGAACGAGTTGTCTCGTTTTTGGACCCGCTGGAGCAGTCCTGGGACCAGTACCGAATCGAAGGCTCCACCTTCTGCGAGGCCGGCCAATGCGAGCGCAGCTGCCAGCACTGCCATGCTCAAAAGCACAATTTGTCTCATTTCTGCCTGCTACCGCTCTGTAGGGGAGAAATCTTCGCAAAACCTTCGTTAGCATTTGAGCGGATTTTAATGGCTTTTAGCCAATGTTTCTTGTTCATGGAATCCTCAATATTTGCGTATGGTAATACCGATTTACATAGAGTAATAATACCTATTTTGCTTAATATTCTTTGAAAATTATCCGCTAAGCAATAGTTCCATTTTTTGTTAAAATTGTTAACTACAAATTCACTTAATCCTCCCTTTCGACTAATATGAGTATCAACTAGCCATAAATATGCTCGTACTTCCATAAATATTGATCTGTTTCCAACTATTTCCATTTATAGTTTATTCCGACCAAAATTTAAATTACCCAGCTATTGTGAGACACGAATCTAGATACCACACAGTACATCAAACGGAACGCCTTCAATGGTTTTTTTCTCATACCTATTCAGTTTTTCTGGCCTCAAAAATGTATTGATTTTGGTGTTTGAAGGCATAAAATATAGGTTTTGCTATGATGGTGGCTTGGCTTTGATGATCCATGATTTTTCTGCTTAGTTTTTCATTCCACTGGCTATCGGAAGTTGTATGGAGTCCTAAAACGTTTGCCTCAGCAGCCTAAAAAGCTATTCAGATATTACCCTTAAATCATTGATATCTTAATGTTTAAATAACGCGTATCTAATAACTTGGGATGTCAACGTGACAGAATGTGGAAGCACTATGCTTACCTGATTGCTGTCGGCGGTATGGCAGAATGTCTCTCCAGATCGGACATGATGTCGGACTATTGCCTATTGTATTTTCAGCTGCGCTCATTTTTGTCAATAAAATCACCCCCTCTCGTACTTTGTGTACCCGCTTAACGAATTCCAATTAGTGGCCCAAGAGGAGAGAAAAGTACACACAAAATAAATTAGCGTTCGGTTCGATTTTTCATGCATGAAATCAGTCGAATATCGTCTGGTCAGAATGTAATGGAAACAGTAAATGATTGATGGGCAATTGGAAAATTTGTGGGAATCGGATAACTTTGATGCTTTCCCTTGCTGGTATCCTTGTAAAGAATTTTTCCCGCTAGCCAATACACAAACCTATCAAATTTTGATTTCCCTTTTTTTTAGCCCAATCTATCAAATTTTGGTTTATTCATTAAAATTGCGCTAGAAGAAAATTCTCTCTACCCCCATTTTCTTCTACCCCAACATTTGATAGTTACACTTCAAGGTGAGTAGAATAGAAAATTTAGAATAGCTAGATCCGACATTATATATACCTAGACCAATCAGAAGAGTTTGAGAACTAGGTTCTGCACCGTCCACTAGTTCTTTTCTGATTAACCTTCTTTATCAATAGGGGGTGACCTAAAAAATTACAATAAATGTTTTAATCAAATACTTTTTCTATTTTTTGAGGTTGAAGTTCAACATGGCTCCTAGACTCCTTTTATATAATTGTATGAAACCAGGGAGGGAAAAGAAGAAATAATTTTAAAGGCATCGTAGTTTAATGAATGAAGTCGACCAATAAAATAATGGTGCTGGTATGAACATTTGAGAAAATACACGTTCCACACAAATAGAACGTCAATTAAGGGATATTGTACCTACTCGTACAAATCTGGTAAACGATAGGTTCCAAAAAAATCGAATCTAGAAATACACCTATTGGAACTCCTAGTTGGCATAATTAGCAGGAGTGAATTATCGTGACTTAAGTAGGTACGCTACGTAAGCATAGTCGAAATAGCAGTCGCAAAATTAGTGTTAAAATTCGTCGTTCAGCGTAACATCAAAATAATACGTAACGCTTTCCCACCGAGATTAGAAAAATTAGGTTTACAATTATTCCTAATCGACTCTATCATGAATCTAAAGGAAACACTAGAACAGCAGACTAGCTACTGAAGATTTTTACAATTATTTGACCATCGAATCAAAAATAACCGATAATTTTTAGCGCGGTGCATCACGCGCACATAATCACAGAGGCCGAGGAATCGTAAAAATTTCTTCTATATAACTGAGAAAAAAATTTAGTATTTACATGTGAAAAGAAAGGACGGTTACATCCTGTTGGTATCGTTGGACATCCTTTGTTCTATTTAGTAAGTAAATAATACAGTTGGTTTTGGATAAAAATAATTTTTCTTCTTTGAGTATTAATAATGCGGACAGGTATGGATAAGGACAGGTAGGTAGTCGGTTATGCCAGCTCAGCCATAACTGACCAGCGTTTGACTGATGAGTACGTCGAATCGCACTGGTGAGAGGCATTTCCTCCTCTGCTCAATAGCTAAGTTGCAAAGTGGGATTGAGCTTTGGGATTTTGTCAGAAACTAATTTGACCTGCAGAAATACTCGTACAAACGCGTAGGTTTCAAAATGAGCAGTACAAAAAGACAAAAAAAAAAGAAACCAACAGAAAATAGTGTGACGTCACAGGTCTAGGAGGCATTGAGCAAACATTGTGCTGCCAAGGGGCAAATAGGGCGAACAAGAGTGAGTCAAGATAGCACAGACTGACAAGGAAGCGTAGTAGTTTGTTCGAATGAGTTGATCAAAAATTCGGCTAAAGTTTTTTTTTATTCTTGATAATCTAAGGTAATGAAAACTGATGACTCGTCTCCTGCCAACTCGTCTCCTGGCTATCTTGACAAGCTGTTGTTCGTCCGATACTTAACCAGCTCTTCATTCAACTATATGGCAGCTGGTTCATCAGCGAAATGTAGATTTGGGACATCTGCCTTCTGCTCAATTCCTGACATTTATGAGTGTTAGTTATGAAGAAAAACAATTTCGGTTGAACAGAAAAACAATCTCAGTTAAATATAGGGTGCCCAACTAATTGAAAGTCAAGAAAGTCAACCCTAGTAGGTAATTCGGATTTTATGGATATTGGTGCAACTCGAGTAGCTCAATACTCAATTACCCGAATGGGTGCTCAACCCATACCTTAAGATCTTATTCTCAAGAACGAGACACAACTTGAATTATGTGACGCTTTCTCATTGGTGCACGACGATTGAGGGCCAGCGACTTGCTGTGACCAACTCATGACAATTGCGTTTTACCACTTTCAGTCGTAAGGGCCATAATCGGAAATATTGAAGGGTAAGATCCTTCCTAATAGGCATCTCTCTGTCCTGGATACTATAAAAAAATGCTCTCAAATACGTTTGAAAGCGCTAAAACAAACTAACCATAAAGCATCACAGCAACTCGCTAGCCCTCGTCCGTCAAAAAATTATTGACTCAAGTGTGAAATAAGTGCAATGAGTATGAAACACATTAAATTTTATTCACCATTTAATTGCGATCGTTTCGGAATCGGACGCAAAAATCGGAAATCAATGATACATAATACGGAGAAAAGAAATCTCAAACCTGGCTACGATTAGAACACAGTCGTAGAACAAATTGGAATGTAATATAACGCGAATATTTGGTAGAAAAAAAGAACAACGGCTTTTTTAGAGCTCGGCCAAAAGAAAAACGAAGAAGCATTTTTATGTACAGCCAGTCTTGGTTGTTTTTGTCGATGACGAACGGGGTTTAGGATGCTTTTTGATCGATGTCGTCACATATGTCGATTTTGACGACCTCGACGCCATTGTAAAGTTTCGCTTCGACAGCTAGCGGTTCATTGGTGGATTCGTCGTCACCGTCAGGAACCTCTTGACTTTCGCCTTCGTCGTCTCCTTGGACCGATTCTTCTCCGTGAACGGACGCTTCTTCCATGGCTTCGGCAGAGTTTTCGTCTTCGACCGACGGTTCGTCGTCACCTGCCGCCTCCCCTTCCTCGTCCTCATCGTCGGAAGAAGTGGAGGACTCACCTGACGACGCCGAACTATCGTCCGAATCATCATCAGAGCCAGTCGACGAATCAGCTTCTTCGTTATCCTCGTCGCTGTCGGCATCCCCCTCTTCATCGTCCACAGATTTTTCGATTTTGTTTTTGCAACTCTTGTTATGATTCGTCAATTCTTTGTACGAGTCGAAGCACGATTTGCATTCGGCGCAAACGAACGCTTCGCCGGGATGTTTTTCAGCTTTGTGAGCTTTCAAATCGTCAGCTGAAGAGCACATTTCGCCGCATTGTCCGCATTTGATGCAATCCGAGTTCTCGTGTGTCCGCTTATGGTTAGCCAGGCCCACTTCACTGGCGAACACCAGAGAGCAGATGTCGCAACTCAGGAACGGCGCCTTCGTAGATGTAGATTTCTTACTCTTTTTCGGCGACAGGACGGATTCATTTTCATCGGAGGAGACGACGTCTTTCTTCACATCGGTGGCCAAGTTGTGCTCCTGCTGGAGGTGCTGGATGAATAAGGGAAACTTGGCGAAGGATTCGCTGCATATGAGGCAAAGGTGATCAGTGTTGGTGGCGCGGGTCTCGTGGCCGACGTGGACCAACGCGTGGTTGTATAATTTGCTGTGACTGTTATGGTACTTGCCGCAAACTCGGCACAAATGGCTGACCCCGTCGGTTTCGAAATTCCGAGGATGGTGAACGGCCAAATGAACGCTGAGACTCGTGTAGTTGGAGCAAAGTTTGAGACAAACTCCGCAGAATCGAGCAGCTTCAGTTTTGTGGTAGCGGATCGCGTGTTGCCACAAGTATCGCTTCGCCGGCCAGACCTTGCTACATAGCGGGCATGGACTCGGCGTAAAATCCTGTTCGAATACGAGGCGGGACTCTTTGCGTTTCCTCGGCGGAGCCTCAATTTCAATCTGGGCAAAGGAATCGTCCTCTTCGAAGCTGCTTTGCTGAGAGGCTTGAAGTTGGCTACGGCGAGCTGACGTCCTCTTATGGTCTTTGGCCCAGTGCTCTTCCAGTTCTGTCTTCGAGTCGAAAGTCTCTGAGCATAGTTCGCACTCCAAATTCATGGCTCTCTTCCTCTTCGCCGGTTGCACGCTTTCTTCCTTATCCGAGTCCTGGGCAGCTCCTATTATGTCTCGGATACTCTTTGCGTCTAGAGAATCAACTTTCTCCAGATTGCCTTTGGCACCGATTATGTCAATAATACTGCTGGCATCCAGATCGTCAACTCCGCCAGTGACATCGCCCTCCTCGTCGTAATCCTCAACATCATCCGGCTCTTCTTCACTGCTGACTGGATGGTTTTCGCAGTGGCTGTCAAGCTCCTCTTTGGTCGGGAATATCTTGCGACACAGCTTGCAAGGATTGAACTCCGGTCCGTGGTTCCTGATGTGGTCCATCAATTTCGACCTGCTCGAACACGGTCTCGCACAGACGGGACAGACGTGCGGGCGGCTGAGGATGAGGCTGTGCAATTCAACGATGTGGCTCCTCAAATCAGCAAAGTCGTTGCAGGGTTTCAAGCACAAGGCACACAAATGCTTCGATTCTTTGGCGTGCTGCGCTTTGAGGTGCATCTTCAGTTTCACCTTGTTGGTAACTATCTCAGCGCAGAATTTACAAATGTGCAACTGAGTGCTGCTCCTGTGATCCTTCTGGTGGCGGTCCAAATCCGCCTTGCTTCGCAAAATCTTATCGCACCCGGTCACTGCGCATTTCAGATCCGGGTGATCAGGGTGTTCAGCCACAATATGGTTGTACAGTTCTGTTCTTGTGTCCATTTTCACTTCGCACACTTCGCATTTGAAGGTGACGTGGTTGCGCATGTGCTTGTTGAGCTGGCTGTGCAAGATGAATGTCTTCTGACATTTGTCGCACTCATACACTCCGTTGACCGGCGGAGGTAAATTTACTGCAGCTGGACGCGGTCCGCTGCAATGTTTCAGGTGTTTCCGAACGAGAGCTTCTTTCCGGAACACTTTCGAACATTTAGGGCAAGTGTGAATACCGTCTTCAGTGGATTGCGATTTATCACCGCCACCGTCACTCCTGTGGTGTTTGTTGATATGGGCAGCCAGGTGGACCCGAGATGCTGACGTCCTCTGGCACATGGGGCATGTGATATCCGGGTGGCCTTTGTGAATCTTGTTCACGTGTTTCCACAAGTGGGAAGTCCTTCCGTAGTACTTGGTGCACAGGTCGCAAGGCATGACATTGTGAACATCGAAACGGTGCTTCCCCAGAACGTCAATATTTTCATATTCGGTCTTCGACTCCGGACCTACGCACAGATCGCAGGTTAAAACAGTCGTCTGGTTCTGCAGGAAATGCCTTTGATCACTCTCTTTAGTATTATTAAGCAAATCGTGCAGTTCTGGTGGTGTATCAAACGAAAAATGAATCTTGCGATGCCTCGACATTTTGGACACCTTTGAGTAGGGCCGACCGCATACATCACAGCAGTAGTCGCCTCCAACCAGGGGCCAATGCCTCTCCCTCACGTGGGTAACCAGGCTCTGCAAATCGCAAAAGACTTTAAGGCAGACGCCGCAGATGAACGGCAGATTTTCAGCATGAACGCCCATCATATGCTTCCAATACTCAACACGCGTCTTCCACATTTTGCCGCAGATTTCGCAGGTGTTGGGGTACTCGCCTTGGGCTGCATGGTGCGTGGCCTCGTGCTCATTTTTGACGGAGCTCATCGGGAACACTTTGCCGCAAGATTTGACCGAGCAAGTGACAGAAGGATCCCCATCATGGCTGCTGGCCATGTGCTTCCACCGCTCGGACCTGGAAAGGTGGGACAGTCCGCAAAGCTCGCAAGCGAAGAAGAAATGGTAGTTGTTCGACGTCGAGTTGTTTGCCCCATCTTTGTGAGTGCTCCTCTTGTGTTTGCTCAATTTGGCTTCAGTTTCGAACACTTTGAAGCAGATGTCGCAACTGGACAGGAAACCGAGTCCGAGCCCAGATCCATTCCCTTCGGTGTTCATCATCGGCTGCGGCTGACCCTCGTTGTACAAATCGCTGTTGAGCACCACGATCGTCTCCGGATCCACCAGGTTGCCATCCTGGTCGACGATTCGATGTATACGCGCATGCGTTACTAGCTTCTTCCGAGAGTCATGCTGCCTGGCGCAAACCTGGCAACTGTAGCGTCTCTGTTCGGTTTTCTCGCGCGGATGGCAAGAGTCCACGTGTTGGGTCAGGCTGTCTGTGTCCAGGCACACTTTCAGGCAGATGCCGCAAGCCTTGGACGCTTCTTCCCTATGAGAATAGAGCATATGCAGCCAAAGGCTGGCGCGATCGTTGAATTCGCGATAGCAGATCTCGCAGCAGAAAACCGTCTCAGCATCCATCATGTTGTCGGACGGGTAGGCGTCCCTGCCGTTGTCGTCGAGCCGTCTCCTCAAAGACTCAAAATCGATCGGATCGCGGTAGTTGTGTTCATTGACTAAATGGTCACTCAGCACTGGAGGAGAATCGTATTTTTGGTGGCAAATGAAGCAAGAATAGTAAATCACCTGTTCGTTGGGTCGGTTGCTCGGCTGAGGCTGCTGCTGTTGAGGTGGATTCTGCTGCTGGGGACTTTGCTGCATCGGTGGTTGCTCCTGTTGGTGCATCTGCTGCATCTGTTGGTGCATCTGTTGTTGAATCTGTTGTTGCAGCTGCTGCTGCATCAGTAGAAGAGGCGGAACTGCCGGTTGGGCCTGAGACGGTCTTGCTTCAGCAGCTGGTGGTGTCTCAGGTTTTACGTCAATGTCCATTTCCAAATTTCCCTCCGAGTTCGAACTGTCACGATTGGACAATGGGATTTTGATTGGGCTGTACGGATTAGTTGTAGGTTTAACATCTTCGGCGTTGGTACTCAAATCCATTGGTACATCATCTTGTCTTTGGTAAGGGTTGGGATTCACATCCTGAAATTTGAAGATAACATAGATAAATAATTTTAGAGCAATAAATAGGAGCACATTTTGAAATGCATTTCTTTCTAAAATAGATAAAACTACATATCGATAACAAACCTGGCTGTTCGACGGAGCTTCGTCCTTGTGTTTTGTCTTTTTGTGGTCATCCAAATTCGAGATTGACGAGAACGTGCGGAGGCACACGTTGCATGTGACAAGAGGGTCGCCCTTATGAGCAGCACTGACATGTCCCCACAAATGTTTGGCCATGGAGTAGGATTTCTTGCACAAATCGCATCTGTACAATCTGGAATATCAAGATAGTAAATGATTCCAGGGATTCGTCCTCTTGATCCGTTTGGAAGATGTCATAGGGAGCTGGTACTCACTTTATAGGAATAGCGTTTGGCGGGCGGCTCGGTGCATGGTTTTGGTTCGGTTGTGGAGGTCCCGTTTCACCGATATGGACGCGAGAGTGAAGTGCAAGGTGGCCTTTGCTGGAGAACACTTTCTCGCATACGAAGCACGAAAACGGTTCTCTGTTATCCGATTCCCGCATTTTGTCTTGGTGGAATCTGAAAATATTGAACTGCATCAGCCAAAGGGCAACATACTTAAAGCCGACGACGCTTTCACAAGAGATCATGTAACTTCATCGAATATAACGATACAGAAAATTTTGATGGTCTTATCCTGCCTTTGCTGAAAATTGGTTTCAGATTACACATAGTACAAGCTCTATCAGACTCCTCAAAACGAAATGGGGAGGGAAAAAACTGAAAACCAGGATACCAAAGAATTAGGCTCACTTGGCGTGTATGTTGAGGGAATTTCTCGAGCTGAAGACACGGCCGCATATCTTGCAGGGATGGGGTCCTTCATCTTCTTCTAGTGCAGGTACAGGAGCAGGATACCTGGTAATGCTCACTTCTCCCTGATGGTGAAAATTCGATTTAATCAATATTCTTGAATTAGAGGCATGATGAAGACATTAGATTCAATTCTACAGTAGACAAACAGCAGTGATAGTCTCTTGAATCAATAAATGAATACAAAAAATTACCAAACAAGCTTCAAGGAAGTCGGCTGGATTCGGTTGGTCTGCTAAATCTTCTTGGTAACTCGGAGGCACATCGATCTGAAATTTATGCACACTTAATTGAAAATTTTACATTTTGAAGAAAATGACAATTTTTGGGTATTTTTGACATAGCTTACGTTTTCTGTGTCTGGTACATATGACTTGAATATAGAAAAATGGTGACGCAACAGCAGGTTCCAAAAATTGATCAAATAAATAGGTACCTAATAATTTAACCATCAATAAAAATGAATACATTTAAAATATTTGTTACGATACCTATATATCAATGTAGGGTTGATACAATTAATGAGGTATTAAACCAATACTATGATTTAATATAGGTACTGAAACAATCCTGTCATCAAATTTTTCGACAAAGAAACACAATATATTGATGGTTTTGGTAGGAAGTGCTTATCGAAATTTGATCGGTATTTAATAAAAACTTGTATTAATCGGCGAACTGGTACCTAACTACCAATCAAAATAAGTAGATCAGTGGCATGTGCACATTAGTTTTCTGTGTATCCGAAGAGCTCTGCAAATTTTGCACAGGGGTTCATTTTTCGATTGCAAAGACAAACCTAGGGATATATAGGTACTCCTTAAACACGGTATTTAGTTGTTATTATTCAAGAATTTAAGCATAAATTTGCATTTTAGATGGGATTTAGAAAAATTTTTTCAACCCGGCGAAAAAAAGCTACACTGCTCACTTTACTATCCCGATAGGTATCTGTCTACCAATCTTTTCAACGCAGCTCATAGTTCAATTTTGTTAAATTCACCATTCAATCTATTCTTATTCCCCTACATAATTAACAGAATAATAACAATTAAATTCTCTGAATAATGAAATTAAAAATGCCTCAGAACCATTGTTAAAGCTTGTCTCGCTCTCATGTTGCCAAGCGCAACTGGTCTAGTGTGAGTGCGTCACCTTGTTGTTGTAATAGGCTAGTGGTCGTAAGTAGATCAATCAACCGTATCTAAGAGCCGAGGCCAAATTCTCAAATTTTTCCGATTTTTATTTTGCTGATTTGTGTAATGCGACTAGATTCTTTAAATTGAAGATATCGGGAGGACAGAAGTTTTTGTGGGCATTCCAACGAGTGGAAAACGATTTTTGTGGCTCTAGTCGTTTTCGAGTTATTAAGAATTGTTAAAATTTTTAAAAACTCAAAAATGTCTCACAAAAACTGCAATAACTCCTAAACGGTTGAAGCTATCGGCGTGGCGATGGTCTCATTCGATTCGGCATAGAAAAATCTATAGAAAATGATGCCTCACATGCCTATGTTGCTTTTTTCCTGAAAAGCACGAATTTTTTCCCACTTCAACAGCTGTTTTACTGGCCTTAAAATTAAGGTAGGGTTCTGTCGAGACGTTAGGACCAACTAGATACGGAACTTGATTTTTGGTAAAAATTTCAAAATTTTTCGATTACTCCTTCCCCCTGAAAAACCCCGGACGGCGTACGGCGGACGGCGTACGGCGGACGGCGTACGGCGGACGGCGGACGGCGGACGGACAAAAAATTTTTATAGCAGATTCGGATTCTACACCCCTTGAAACATAAACCAACAAATTTTCAGGGGGTGTTAAAAAAAATTTTTTCCCGACCGATTACAAAGGTTCATTTCTTAAGAAAAATGAACCAAAATTCGATATTTATTACCTATGTATTTAATTTCGTATGACTGGATCTACACAACTAGCCATCTACTGAACTTGGGTGCAGAACAAACCTTCTCTTTTTTAACTTCCTTCTTCGGTTGAACAACTTTGTGTTCGATTGTAATCTCGGGAAGATCCGGTATACGGTTATCCCGTATTTGGTACTGGAAAAATCGAGAGAAATACAAACGTTAGATAACTGGTGAGAAATTATGGTGGAAAATCATTTTGAACCAAATTCCACTCAAAAGTGGGCAAACCTATAGAGGTATTGATGATCATCAATTCAATTTATTGAATTTCTACTTGCAAAAAGTGTAAAAGAGATGATGATAAAATCCCAAAGGGATTCCTGATTCGCTACTCCCGAAAATTCCCTGCAGGTACGGTAATTTCAATGCGTCTGGCAATACTGGCAAAGAACTGATTTCTACTCGCCAGTAACAAAAATCGCAATAGGTACCGATAGCTCGGTATTATCGATGCTCACCATCTGCAACTACATTGGTATCGATGTTGCTCGGAAAACATCGATAGTTTCTTTCGATACCCCATCGTTGATGAGCGGGTGGGGTTCCCCCTGGGTTGGCGTACTCTTCCCCTCCTGTCACTACAGCCTCCCCCACGCCAACCACCCGTCGCTCTCAAGTCCCAACGCCAGCGCCGCCTCCACCGAGAACATCCGACTCACCTTGAAACGTTTCGCCTGGCGGATGGCCTTCTCCAGCTTGGCTCTGGCGTCGTAGCAGCCGCGACGGAAATCATAGAAATTCTCCAAATTGTAGACGCACCTGAAGCACAGGCCTTTCGGGAAAGGGTCATCTTTCGACACCTGGAAACGGATTTGTAACCATATGGAATGGAGTGACAAAAATATTTAGGTGCGGGTCCAATAAAATGAGTAGGTCTTATTTACAAGTAACCCATCTATAAAAAGCTGCAAGTATCAGAATTGGAGATGAATCCATTTTCTAATTAATGTATAACTTTAGTATGGACGTCAAAACAAGACATAAAATGGCCGATTAGATAGGGGCACATAATTTAAGATGATTAAGACATTCAAGAAAGTTGGAAAAAAATTTGAGAATTTAGGAAAATGCATAATTACTATTCAGGGCTGGTATGAAAAAATCATACCTAATAATTTTTTGTTAGAATTAGAATAATAAATATTCTATTATTACTACTAATAATAATTATTAGTACTACTAATTATTACTACTAATAATATTAATTTATTAATAGAATAAATTAATTATTATATTATTTAATATTAATTATTATTATTAATTATTACTACTAATAATAATAATAATTATTATTAATAATAATAATTAGAATTATTCAAATTACTACCAATGCGCAGGGTCTTGAGTATCCCTAAATTATCGTAGAAATACGATAATAAACGTACACGGACGCCGACTGCAGCTGCCGCGAGCCAAATGGCGGGGAAAAGCGCAATCTCCGAAAATCCCTTTTGAGGGGAAAGAATATTTGCACCCATTATTACCACATGGCCTACTGAGGGGGCAAAAAAATATTTACTTTTACGGAATTCTAATTCAGTCTTAAGATTAACGGATAAGCAGCCTATTTCGTTTTTTTCATGGGTAGGTGAATAATCTAATCTACCAAAAATCTGGGACCTACTGTGTTTATAATCCAACAACCATAATTAATTCGTGGCAATTTCATTATTTTGCATGTACGTATCACTTTCTAACAATTTAAAACTACCCACCCAAACTTGCATCTTCAAAAAAAGTCAAAACGCAAATTCGCCTGATTAGACACCTGGCTTAGTTGCAGTTGGTAGGAAAACTTATCATGGAACCTTATCGATTTTGGATAGGTAGGTACTAGATTTAAATTCTGGAGAAATCGGACATAAGAAAAAACTGATTCGAATTATGTTTAGTGGGCAAATGCAGTATACCAAAGGTGTGAAGTTGTGAAAAAGTGTTGAAATTACAGCTTAGCCAACTTATACGGGATAAAACGTCAAAAATCGTCTTTTATTATCTTTTCGCGTATTTGTATCAGGTAGGTCATCTAGCTTGTCGACCTAAGTATCTACCAACCTAGGAACTGCAGTAATAATGACTTCACGAGTAATTAATTATTTTTACCTAAAATTTCGACCTTTCCCCATTTTCCCTTCAAACATGTACTTAGATCAATATTTTTCTGTTTTCCTTATTATTCCATTGTTTAAAATTACCTGTGCAAATTGTTATTTGACTTTTCCGACTTAAATTTTTAGCTCAAGCTCCGAAAATGTAAAATCTAAACCTACATTGCCAAAATATAATCTACGGTAGGTAGGTAGGCAATATAGGTGCCTGGATACATTCACAAAAACGCCTTGGATACCTGCTCAAAATTGCTGAAGAAACTTAGCAAAAATCGTTTTTTTTTTATTAAAAAAAAATAAATAAAATAAAAACTAATTTTTGACTAACCATCGAAAACCGAAACATGAATTAATAGTTAAATGGGAAAATTTATGGGAAGGTGTGCCGAAACGGACTTTGGGCGAGCATTTTTTGACCTACTTTGAAATTGGACATGGATAGGGTCACCTTCGGTGGCGTGGCGGCTCCGGGGTGGGGACGGAAGGTCAGACCAGCCCCCGGGGGCAAGGCGTACCTGCCAATAGGAGGAAAACGACGGTGTACGTTCGTTAGTCGTGAGAGGGAAAAATGGCGTACTTTGGCAAAAATCGAAAAAAATAACTCACCTCGAAATCCAGGCAGGAGGTAATTTTGCCGATGAGATTCCTCGCTCGGCCGATGTCGCTGAAAATGTCCAATTTGTTGTCGTCGTAGGACGCGCACAATCTGCACAGTTGACGATAGTCGACCTGGCTCGTCATTTTCGGATTTGCCACCGGGCGATACACGTGGGGTTAAGCAATATTCACCGGGGCGATGAGGATTATCTGTTAGTAAACAAAGGCCGGGTGATAAGAGACCGTCGGTAAATGGCGACGGCGAATTACCCTGTAGACATGGGAGCGGTCGTCACTGGGGCCGACGCTCGGGGGACGTCCGGCTCGACTGAGGAACGGCGGAGTTCGCCATCTTGGAAATCGGCGGCGGGCGACTCCCGGCACACGGCGGGCTACCTGGTGTCTGAGCGTCGGGTCTGTCGGTTCTAGTTCTAGTCACCTGGCAGGGTCGGACCAAGGTCCCCTATCATTTCACAATGTCCGACACAACTGTAGGAGCGTTGATTTGTAGTCGAGCGGGGCCCGGAAAACGAAGCCGGAGTTCGGCGGATTTTTCACTGGCGGACGAGAGAGAAAATCGCGTACTCGGACTCGGACTCGCGTACCCTGCTGGAGGACGTACCCTTTACGACTATTGAAAGGCTCCCCTCGGACGGGACCGGGGAAGGTTAGCCAGCTGTTCTCCTCTCGGTCTGCCCTCTCCGTCTGTCCCGCTCCAGGGGGGGCTCTTCGATCGTCGGAGCTCCGCCCACGGCCGTCGTTCGTCCGCCTGTCGACTGCGGCTGTCCGCCTGTCTCTCTCTACTGGACGGCGCGGCCGGGACGGGTGGACGCTCGAGTGGCTAAGCTGACGTCCGCGGAGAATACGGCCGTTCCCAGGGCAGGATGTTCGTGAGCGACAAATGGCGCAGATGGCGGCACGGCGGCGAGGGCCCGCAGGCTTTGACACACGTCTCGGCCTCGCACTCGTCCAAGGACACACTCCGAAGAACCGAATGAATTTCGACAAGGAAAGGAAAAAAATCTCGGCCAAATTTTAAATTTTCCGGGAATTTTTTTTTTCGAAATTTTCCAACGAGGCGAAAAATCGAGCGTGTGCTCTCCTGAAGGGGCCGTGGCGCCGAAAGCGCTCCAGCTCCGATATAATTAGAGTCCTTCAACTAAAAACTAGGACAAATTTTGTTTATTCCGCTGAAATTTCGAAGCGACGACAAATAGTTCAATGTCAAACAAATCGAGGGCAAGAGAAAGGCGACGATAAATCGAACTCCAGTGAATAACGTCAAAAGGAAATTTCCTCTTGACGTTATTCACTGGAGTCCGAGCGCTTTCGACGGTACGGGCCTCTTCGGAGGCAATGTATGAGGCGATTTTTCTTTGAAAGAGTGAAGAAAGGCAGACGGCACTTGACCTTCTGGCAATTTGAGTGCCGCTGGTGGCCTGCTTAGAAGTCCAGTCACCCTGAGATGCGGTCGTCAATTTGATGAATAAACTCAATTTAAAAGAAAAGTTCAAATTTAAAAAATTGATCGAGTGGGCGGTTGAGGGATTTAAAAAATTTTAATGCTGAAAGGCGTGATCATTTTTGCACTCGTTCAAAGGTTAGGTGAAATTGAGAATTCCTACGCCAAATCAATTTATAGTTAGTTAGAAATTTTATGAATTTTCACTGAAACCAAAAATGTGTATCTACCTACGGGATCGCAGTCGAAATATTGCTTTCGGGGGGGGGGGGGGACTTCTTCATGTCCAAAAACACGTTTTTCACTTTTTCCCCTCTAAATGCTCGATAAATTTCAAATTGAGGAAAGCAAAGCAGTGATATGCCTTCTTATTTTAATAAACCTACCTACTTTACAAATACTCGCTTCAAGGATCCAATATTTCCTATTTTAGAAAAATGTAGACTAATTTCAGACAATTTAGAAGAGTTTAGTAAAAAATCAAGAATTTCTGGATAGGAGTCACACGCATAAATCTCCAAAAAACCGAACCAACTTGATAATAATTTGATAATAAAGATTAGGTTTCACGCAGGCTTCAAATCGAACTAAATTTGCTAGCTAAAAACTTCAATGCCTCCAACAAAAGTCAAAAACACGCTTCTATTTTTAGGTATTTTTTATTCATTTCATTCTTTTTCATTTCCTTTCCCCCAAACGCTTTTGCCGCCTATGGCCTCTTCCAGGAAAATCAAGAAGGGATTTCATCATTTTTGTTCAATTATGAATAAAGACCACTATGTTTTCATAAGTATTTACCTAGGTATGTATAACATCTCCAAGTCGATTGAGAATTTCCTCGAGCCAAGTTGAGAATTTCCCAAATCGATTTGAGAGGTTTCAAAATTTTTTAAATGAAGAATTTTACCACTGAATTTACTACAAATTTTCAACTTGGAACATTTATTTTTTGAAATTTTTCAAATTGATGGTGGTTGATTGGTTTTCATACATTTTTTCTTCGGAAATTAAATTAAGTCCTATTATTGAATTAAAAATAATAGTAAAAATATTGATTGAATTATTTCCGCCCCCTTGATTTATTCTCATTTTCGTCGAACTTATAATTATCACTTCCATATTTACAGACCATATGGATGTATTGGAATCGTCCTAAAATCGAAAATCGGATCGGAGGTTCAGGAAAAAATTTTACATTTACACATTTACTCAGAATCACTTCCCGAACAAATGTCCGTGTGTCCCTCAGGTGCCATTTACAAAAATTGCCATAGCTCCCTCAATGAGGAACATGCATGAAAAACGACATCCATTTTTTCCGCCAGAATGATGCTGTTTAGGATTCGAAAATGATGTAGTGATGGTCTACAACGAAAAAACAACATTTTTCCGGGTGAAAAACGCTAATGAAACCTGCCCTTTTGAATGTGGCGGTTAACCGTATGACGTCACTGTGCGGACGCGACTGCACGTAGTTTCTTAACGTAACGGCAAAAAATCCGTTATCTCCGTCTTATCACAGCATACACACATGAACTCGGATGAGGTTGCACTGGTGTTCACGGGAAGATGACATCACTGTGTAACCTTCCGGCTGGCCATTTTCCCGCTCGACTTCAAATCTGCGATTTTCACTAAGCCTCCCTCCTCTTTTAATTACCTCTTTTCCGAACCGTCATCCACCATAACACCATTTTCGAAGCCTAACAATGAATATTATGGCGAAAAAACAGTTTATTTTTTTTCATGCATGTTCCTCATTCTCAACCTTTTAACAAATTTCTTGAACTGGAATGTTTGTCTCAACAAGACCTAACACCCTGTTTAATCGGAATTTGAATAACTCGCTGTACTTCCGATATATTTGCATATTTTTATTTTATTTTTTCCCGGCCACAAAAATGAACCGATTTTAGCGTTCTTGGTCTTAATTTTTTTTTGTTTACCTTGCAGAATATGTGGATATTTTTCATATTCCGATAATTAGGCTTATTTTCGTTTCGGGCGAATTTTGAAATTCGCATAGCGAGTTTTTTTTATATTTTTGACCTAAACACCCTCAAAAGCAGTCAAAATACGGTCAATTTTACGTTTCAAAATATGGAAGTAATGTGTGTTATCTACGCACCATTGGTTTCGACACAGGTTGATCCCAATGACAACAAGTGTCTATTTTCTATCTCGTTCGTTCTCCCTATCCCTACCCCACGAGGAAGATCGTCCATCTGCCTGGTCTTTCTTCCAATGCGTCCGGTCTGTCTTGCAACAGCTGCTTCCCTTCCCCTCCTTTGTACCCCATCGGTAGTTCAAGCAGTTCTTCCCTTGCCACCTTGGAGACACTCCTTTCTCGGGGTTTCCCACTTGGGGTATTTACAGCGATCCGAATTTGGGTTTGGGCTCTCCGATGCAAATGAACTAATTATGGACAAATTTTGGACAATGCGAAAATTTCATGAATTTTGACAATTTAACAAATACTCTCGAACTGGAATGTTTGTCCTGTTTAATCGGAATCAGAATAACTCACAGTACTTCTGATACATTAGCACTTTTGTGTTTTCTATTTTATACTTTCCTGGCCACGAAAATGAACCAATTTTGGCGTTCTTGGCCTTGAAATTTTTATTTTACCTAGCAGAGTAGGTACTAATATCCAATATTTTTATGTTGCAATATTTTTATTATTTAAAATATTATTTTTCATGTTGCTGGAGGTATTTTCATTTCAGGCTTTTTTTACAATTCGGCTGCGATTCTGATAGTATTGTAGCCTCCAAATGAGACAAAATCGAAGTAGTTTGGTTTATAAAATTTATGTATCAAAATATGGACGGATTGTGCGTTACTGCTTGCTGTTTTACGTTAAAACTGTTTTAAACGTGTATTTTTCTCCAAAATGAAGCACCAACGAAATTTTTCCTTTCCGAAATTTTCCAACCCTTCTAAATTTTTCAAATCAAACGGAATTTCTAACCCCCCCCCCTTCCCATCATGATCAAAAACGGGTTTCGACGTAGGTCTTTTCAAAACTGATGTTGGTTTCTCTAGAATTGTTAATTTTCAACGGCACGCCATCCCTCATTTCGAGGGTCAAAATCTCCGGAATGTTTTTTTTTTTGACGAATTTTTCAATTTTTCAAATTCTTAACGACCGTTCTCTGGAAAACGAGGTCGGTACCGTTAACCGGACGGTCGACCTAACGGTCAGCGGAAGCTTTCCACGTTCCTCCTGCCACCCCGGCACTCTGACCGACCTACCCTTCACTCTAGAGGGTAAGGAAAGTGGAAAAAAAATAACGAATCCTTCTCTCTTCTTCGGACCTAAGGCTGAGACTTCCTCCGGTCTCGAGGGACAGGCGGAATCTCGAGCCTGAGTCAGCCAGTCCTCGGCTACGGCGGAGAGGCCTCCGATCCCCGGGTACCTCCTCCTGACGAGGGTTCCTCATCTCGGCACGGATCGATAGCCCATCCCAGGCCATCACGGACGTCCCATCGTCGGCCCCCTCCTCGTCAGCTACCTCGGGTTCTCCGTCCTTCGCCGACGCCCCGGCCGCCCAGATGTTCCCTCTCGCTTCCACTCCCGGCCGAGCACAAAGGCCTCGCCTACGTCATGCTCTGCGGATATGGCCTGTGGCTTGTGGAACCTACGGCCGAAGATCCGCGGAACTCGGCTGAACTCACGTATTCTCGGGACCTACGTCTCCTCAACGTAACGTCTCAGTCACATTTGCCAACATCCTTACAATAATCGACAATAATTTTTAAATAAATGATTATGTAATAATAAAATGTAATTAGCTACTACCTATAGAATTTTTCGAATTGGAATTTTATTTTCGATTTTCTGGTTTTTACACGAAAGATTGGGCTGAGGGTTTTCAAAAATATGCAACATGCGGAGTTTTAGTTAAGAAAAAAACCATTCCGGTCCATCTAAGCCAATAACCAGTTGTGCGTGGGTGACACGCAATGCTTACATATTTTGATACATAATTTGATCATATTTTGACTGCTTTTAAGACCAAGAACGCTCAAATCGGTTCATTTTGTGGCCGGAAAAAAGTAAAATAGAAAACGCTAAATATGCCGGAAGTACTGTGAGTAATTCAAATTCCTATTAAACAGGGTGTGAGGACAAACATTTCAGTTCAAGAAATCTGAAAAAAGGTTAAGAATTGAGGGAGTTATGGTCATTTATGTCAATGACCACAGACGGACACAGACATTTTCGGGAAGTGATTCTCAGTAAATGTGTACAAGAAAAATTTTTTACACACCTATCAAACTGAAACAAACTCGCTCAACTTACAAACTCAACTCACAATTTCAAAATTCGAACTCAACTTACATACTCAAGGTGCAAACTCGCCTCCTAAACTCAACTTACAAACTCAACTCACTTCACCAGCTCAACTGGTCGTATTTTGAACTAAAATTTGCGAAGCGTGTTTTTTGACATGTTTGGTTTTTTATGATCCACCCACCACTGGTTTTTGGGAGTTTTCTTCTGCTCCCTGGACTAATATGAACAATAAAGAATCAGAAATACGAGCAAAGTTAGGAATCCGTTGGTTCAAGGTTGAAGTTCTTGACTCGACGAAAATTTTTTTATTCAATTTTTTATGAAGTCGAAAATTAAGTGAAAAATTGGAATTGCTCATCAAAAACTTATTTTGCATTTCTTTCAAAATATTTTGATGGTATTTACCATTTTTGGACACATATTTTCTTCGTGTTTTAATGTACCTACCTACCCCAATGGCTTTTTTCGTCTTCAATTCATTCAAACGTAGCCCATATCGATCCGCCTGCCTGAAAACGGAGAAAAGGAAAGTTGTGGTGTGCTCACACCTGGTTTTCCCCCAAGTTTTCGTTAGAGCCCTGGGACGCTTCTGACACCAAACGGGGCTCAAGTCAGAGCGCGGTTGACCTCGTCGGCTGTCCCATACGGCGGACGCCTGACGCCATATCGAACAGCGCAGCGTTCCGTGCCGAGTGGGCCGAGCGGCAAGCGATACCAAATCGGCCGCCCACGTCAGCTCGCCGACGATCGTCCTGGCGGCGGACGGATCGACGGTGGGTGGCGGCGGGTGCCCAGTCAGGCTTGCATAGTGTAAAAGTTTCCCCCGGGACCGGGAATTTTGTGGGGACATTTCCAACTTGGTTGAAATTAGGTTGTTGGAATTAGAGGGAAATGGGAATTCCTCATTAGTCGACTAGTCGTCTGAGGAGGTTTTCGTAGGAAATTGGATCAAACCCACGAACTGGGTTGCATTTTGGAGGTCATTAAAATTATACAGTTTCTAACTATTTACCCAGGTACTTGATGAGAAGCAAAAAGAATTCTACGTAAGTAAAGTGGATAGGTACTTTTTCGTTATGTACCATTGATGACTGTAACATGATTGAGAACCGGGCATTTCTCTTGATCAGTTTTAACCTTATACAGTGAAAAATGAGAAAAAACTATGGAAATTGAAATAATCGGTTTTTGGAATTTCCGACGAAAATAAAGAAAAAAGAAATTAGTGAGAGGACGAACAATATAATTATTACTACAATATAATAATATATTTTAATAATAATCGTGATTACGAATTGTAAAGTTGAGAGGTCGTTGATCCTTTTTCGCAAACGCGTCTTCCTTCGTTAGCCTCATTTCTGCTTCCCTCATCCACCAGCTGTCGAATTGGAACAGCAGGGGAACAACTGGGGAAGCCGTCGCCATTTCTCCGTTTCTCGTTGGGGAACTTTCCGTCCTCTCTCCTCTGTCCGTTCAACAAAAGTGGGGATTTGATGTTGTTTTGATTGATAAAGCGGCACCGTGTGCGTCCGATTGTTGTTTTGATGTCAAATTGAGGAAAGTGCGAATTTCGGCGAGCGGGGGGCCCCGCATAGTCAGCCAGGATGCCCGACTCAGGTATCATGACCGGCTACAGGCGAGTGAATTACTACGAACTCTGTCGTCTCTGCACGTCCAACGACGGCGTCAAATTGCCGATTTTCAAAGACGAAGGCCGAGCCAGGCAATTGCCGTCGAAAATTCAAGTTTGCCTGCGCCTACAGGTTCGTGAGAATCGTAAATAATTGAGAAATAACATACGAAAAAACGCATTTGCACCATTCAAGATTCTTGGTGGAAAATCCATCATGCTATGGAAGATCCAAGAATCCATCCATGTATTCAAGTATCTTGGTGTATGATGGTCACCATTCGAGATCTTTTTGGGGAAATAGGTATATCTTGCAACATTTAAGAATATTGATAGGAAGTATGAACCAATGGTGCGTAGGTAACACACAACACTTCCATAAATTATAACGTAAATTTTTGACTCAATTTGATTGTATTTCGACTACTTTTTAGGCTGTTTAGGTCAAAAATATTTTTAAAAACTCGCTTTGCAAATTTTGAAACTCATCAAACATCCGTTTGAGCTTAGCATAACATCTGAAATGTGCCTTATTCCAGGTAAGCGAATCCGACTCACTGCCCAAGTATATCTGTTCGGTCTGTTTGGACAAACTGGAATGCTGTTTCGAGTTTCGAACGAATTGCGCCAGCGCCGAGGTGATGCTGCAAAGTTACGCCAACGCTCTCAAAAACAACGTCGACTTCCAAAGAGAAGGCATGGTTAGTAGACGAATTGCTGAATCCTTGTGTCCAAGTTTGGTGTAAATAATCAGAGTACGCTAGAGTATGCTATCGATATTTACCGATGTCGGACGCCCAGGTGTACATCAAAGAAGAAATCAAAGTCGTCGAGGAGGAGGACCACGAGGTTAGGGGAGACGGAAATGAAGAAGAACTTGCGCGTTCTGAGGCCCCAATCCCCTTACAGGCGAGCGAAGAGGAACCCCATAACCCCGAACACCTGTCAATGCCGTTGGACAGTTTCGCCAGCCTGGTCGAAGCCGCTACGATACAAATAATACCTGACATACATGACCCGGTATGGCGCATGATATTTCCTCTCGAATTCCATTGTGAAACTTATAAAACCTGGTGAACCATGGTGCTCAATTGAATGGTTGGATCGCCCACAGAATCTGGCAACACTGGGTTCCAGGGAATCGCTCTTGAATCTCCAGCGTTGCCGGCATTTAAGGAAATTTGACAATGACATAATTCGTCAACGATTCGTCTCCAGTGTAAAATTGTGGACAATTGTTTCTTTATGCTTCCCAGGAGGTGATGGCGCAAGAGAATGACCACGACGTGATCGACGGCAGTCATCACACGATAACGTTACCCGCTGGCATGTCTCATCATGACGTCGTACTGTTGCAATGCGATCCCAAAAAGGACGGCCAGGCTGAGACTACGCCGTCGATGATCGGGAATATGAAGGGCGATGATGTGGAGGACGAACGGTGAGAGATAGCCAGCGGAAATTATTTAATTCGTGTTTTTATTGTTCAATTAATGTTCACGGCGATTTTTCACCATCTTGAACGTTTTTCGCCCAGATGATGTCCATGATGATATTTAGCCAAATCAGATAGCATTCGGCCTTGCTCGGCCTCGAGTGCGCTGAAGATAAGTAACCCGAGAGCGAATCATTCTGAGACGTCATCAGAAAATGTCTCGATGGAGAAAATTCGAAAATCGCCTCCGAGGCGTACAAACAAATTTTGGTTTATTATTTTTAATTTTAAGGTTATTTATACCATCGAAATTTCTCTTACAGGACTACCATTCATATGGAAGAGTTTCTAAAACTCAAGTGCGGAGATATTAACAAAAACCACAACAGCGGCGTCGAAGAAACGTATAACGTGATATTCGCCCACGAACCAAAAGACGTCGGTCCGTCCGTTACCACGTCCGAAGATTCAAAGTCTTTCCAGTGCCCCATATGTTGCAAGACGTTCAAGCGGAAAGAACACGTTTATCAACATAAGAAACTACACACAGGTAAGGCCCAAGTGACTTGTAAACCCTCCATTGTAGTACACCATGCATAATTCAAGACGAAAACCATTTTCGGCTACAATCGTCATCATCCGGATATTTTCCACTCCAATCCTCATCGCTTCTCTCAACACTAATCCTCTATCTTCCTCGTTCATCTTCATCGCTCGTGCCCCAACTCCGATTTCTAACTGGCGCTCCAGTTTCCATTTTACGCTCTTTTTGCTCCATTTTTCTCGCTCCTTCCCCAAAATGGCTCCTCTGCTCCAAACCCACTATTTTCTGCGCTCATTTCCCCGATTGCCATGTGTTTCTGCTGCTCCGCTTTCGGTATCCATTTCTGGACTAATCTCCATCTTTTGCACTCATCTCCATCTCTCCTGTTCCAAATACCATTTCCTTCCCTGTTTTCCATACTTTTCACCTCCTGCTCCGATCAGCACCAACTTCGTTTCTCCCGCTTCACCTCAAATCGCCGATTCCTTCGCTCCAGATCCGCTGCCTCGCTCGCCCTTGCCCCTTATCAGCTTTGGACCGATAGAATCTGTCTACTTTCAGGCGAAAGGCCTTTTAAATGTCAACACTGCGTCCGAACGTTCAGCCGCAAGGAGCACCTGGTGCGTCACGCGCATTCCCACACCGGCCAGAAGCTCTTCAGCTGCGACGTCTGCGGCAAAAGCTTCAGCCGGAAGGACAACGTCAGCAAACATCGCAAAACGCACGACGCCCCCGCCGCGCAAAACAATAGGACGCCTTGCATCTGCGAATTTTGCGGCATCCATTTCGCCATAAGGCCGTACTATCTTATGCACAAGAACAAACATAAAGACGGCTCATGCGCTCACGCTAACAAGAAACAACTCATGGAAGAGGAGGAAGGGGCAATAGCCTACGAAGAAGCGCTAGCCAAAGTCGACAGATCCACTGACGACTTCCAACAGGTAACTTCAAGTACTTCCTCGCCTCTGTTGGAAAAGGCGTTGAAGCAGCACGAGTCCTAATTTTTCGTAATGTGTTAATTCATTAGCAGGAGAAAATCTGGATTATTAGGTAACACCGTAGGAGTAGCCTGTCCCAGAAAATGAGGCCGAATGTCCGCCGCGTTTTAAAAGTGGCCGATTGCCCCAGTTATTACCTTTTTTTTGCCCAGTTATATACCTGGAAGCTAAACTGTTTTTTATCATCTGAATTTCCACCTGTTTCTATAAATTGATCTCCCCATTGGTGCTTACCAAATTTTCGTATTCAGAGTTCTATCGATGAATATCGGGACCTCTTTCTCGTAGGGAATCCTCGCATTCAAAAAGGCCGTTATGATTTTATATTACGAACTTTTTTCTTAAGATGAAGTCTAAAGCGCAGAAATTTTTTAATAGTAAGTCATTCCTTCACTTCGAATGAAAGTTTCAACGGCCACTCTGATAGAGTTAGTTTTAAGTTCCAACCTTCCCAAAGAGATTACCCCTTATTTATTTTATTGTTACTGCTACTGTTGTTCGCAATATTTTCATCGGTCTTGGTGAAAAACAGTGCTGATTTCTTTGGAATCTTTCGATCGGCAAGAGAGTTGGGGAATCTTAATGGCCCATTCCAACGGAAAGTATCCTCATTTTTGTAATTATTTTTGCAAAAACTAGCAAATGAGCTAAAAAATCGACCCCCTTTATCCCTGAATGTGGGGATCGTATTTTACGACCAACGGTTGGATGGCCACCTTGGATGCCTCTGGAATGCTCTGGTTCAAGTGTGCAAACGCCGATGAAAAAAAGCTGGGCATTTATTAACATTTATTTTAGGTAGCGATTCTAAGTCACTTCTTGTTGAGGCTATGTCAAGTTTTAACCAAACTTCCCAACTATTGTTCTTCCCTGCTGGTTTCCCCATAGTTACATACCTAGAAATGCTGTTAACGAATACACCATACAATAAGGCTATTCATGATCATAATGTAGAACCTAGAACTTCCCGAGCGTAACTATAATTCGAACGTAACTATGCGAACCGCATCAGTGCTCTCTGGTGGTTGCTCCGTCTTCTGAGACAAGAGCCCCATGCCCAGACCGATTCCATTGCTCTCCTTGAGGGCGGCAGGGCACGCCCGGCACAAGTTCGGTTATAAGCAAAACGC
Organism: Nesidiocoris tenuis; assembly: GCA_036186465.1. Classification (NCBI taxonomy): domain Eukaryota; kingdom Metazoa; phylum Arthropoda; class Insecta; order Hemiptera; family Miridae; genus Nesidiocoris; species Nesidiocoris tenuis. Next base: position 9,033,317 of record AP028917.1, read on the forward strand.
CAATGCCTGGAAACGGCGGTCAAGATTACTCAGGCGGTTGCTGTGGACAGTTTGGCCCCTCAACGCTCTTTCCCCTTAGTTGTTGCCCGGTGTTTGTTTTTATTGTTACAGCTTGGGGCATCAAAAAAATGCTCGTATCAATTAATCTTTCTACACTGAGAAAATTGGTCAACTGTCTCCCCCGCTTTTTAGCAAAACCCTGGCCTATAGTCTAAAAGCAGACTCTAGAGCTCTAATTCGCCAAATTGTCATTTTCGACCGATCCCTGTTAACACGGCCAAGCCAGACTATGAGTAGCCCTATTGTCTGTGTAAATAAGATGTAAATAATTGTTGTACATATTTGACGTTCCGCCGATTGGGGAATCTTGGTTTTTTAGCGTAGAGTGATATAGAAATAGTTCCCTACTGCGATTCCTCGTGAAGATTGAAATTGATTATTTTTGTACACTGATCAATGTCCTCCATCGCTTGTCCAAATCGCTTTCTCTTATTGTGTGTGTCCCCAAGCTTTAGATGTTCGTAGGCGGCCACTCCCGACATGGTAAAACATGTTAGCGCCACAGAAAACAAAGAAATTAAATTTTTCCCGGTTTCAACGTGAAATTGACGTTTTTTCGGTACGCATGCGTGGTACAAATGTAATTTGGTACCTACATCATAATTTTTTTTACAATGAGCATACAAGCAGTTTGAAATACTAGATGAGGTCAAGAGCTTTGTAAAAAGGTGCAATATGTGACGTCATTAGGTTGTTGTTGTTGTACGAGAATTTAGCGTGGTTCTGATCTCTCGGGGCTACTGGATCCCCTCCAGGAAAAGACAGCTGGCCACCTGCGGCATTCAAAATTGTCGGATGGTACAAGCGTTGTGAACTTATTCTTGATGTCGGCACTGCAGCTATACTATAGCGACCCATATTACGGAAGATGATCCCTCATGTACAATCTTGCCGTCTGCCCTTAGAAAACATGGTTGTCACCATGGATTGACATTTTTTCCACCACAAAGACAATAATACCTGCCAGCAGGATTCATCAATTTTTTCTATGCTCTACAAAAGTTGAATAGGTAGATCCTGATTTTCCAAAATGCTTCCACCTCATGACCATTGTAATTTTTGTACCTTCGTAGGCTTGTAGCCCTGTCAAATTTGACAAAAAATTTCCAGGAGTCGCATTAGGAGAGAATGCTAACCTTTCAGCAAGTTCTCAATGTCTTAATAGACTCAAAAATAAAAATAGCCTAAAAAATCGGTTTTTTCGAATTATTTTTTCAGAGTTGTTGGATTGGTCAAGTTTTTTTTTTTTTGAAGTCGGATCATTGATCGGAAGTCGATTGGACCTGAAAGGTCAAAATCGGTTCAGTATGTCAATAGAAAATCGAGGAAAAACTTGAAAATGATAGAAACCGCAGCCAAGCAGGAAAATTCTTGTCTCAAGCTTTTTTATTTTTTTTTCTAATTTGGCTGGGCTACTGCGCACTTTACTCGGAAATTGGGATATTACTGGTAAGGAAAACGCCTATTTAACCGCCTATTACAAACTTGACCTTAGTTTTACTCAGCTACCAAGAGGGAATCTAGTCATTCCTCAATTCTAGTCAATATCTGTTAACTCTAAGCTTATCTTATCAACCTAAGAGGTTATGTTATGTTCTCCATGCGGACAAGGTAGAGTGTCTGACCATGCAGTTTCGCCTTGCCTAACCAAAAACCAATATTAGGTATCCATAGTCAGTCAAAATTGCCTACTGATTCTGACCACTGGAGCTCTACGGTGGAAGATATTCAAAATTCGATTTCCAAATTCAGCGTCGGAAATGTCGAGAATCTCAATATATTTTTAGATGTCGTTTAGAGTGTTGGATTTCTGAATTTTCAACAACTGCGTTGCCCGATAGGACCCTAGACTGTAGCGAGATATGAGGGCGTGTTTAAACTAGTAAAATGTTACATTGGCTAAGTGTTCGATCTCAGTAAATCTTATTCACCTGAATGTATATTTTTGTGTGCCAAAATAAAACTCGAATTAGAAAAGTTTTGGAATCTTCTCCAAAATCCTAGAACAGGGGGCCGGAACATCTCGAATTCGGTGTGATTTCATTGAACAGGAACTTGGATCGTACTGCCATCCTAAGAAAGAACGTCCTATCTCCATTTTTGAGCTTATTGTGTTAAATGTTTTCTATAGATTTTCATGATACCTATGGATTGGGCTAGGTATTCTAGGGTTAGAAAGACCTAACTCCTTCGGAAGTGCCTGAAAATCGATGCGGGATTATCAAAACTATCAAAATGGACTATCAAAATACGAAACTATCAAAATGGAGATTGGACATTCTTCCTTACGACGGCAGAATAGGACTTACCATTTGTCGCTCGAATGGCAACTCCAGCTATCTCAGCGTGTGATAGGAGATGGCTGGTTTTACCACTTGAGCGAATCATTATGGTTTCTCGTTCATTTTATTGCCCGCGAGGTGAAACCAACTTCTTTTACTCATTTCCCTTCATACCATTGTTTCCTGGTGGTCATTCCACGCGTAGAAATGGCAGATTTGAGTTTTTCTTTCCGATCTCTTAAGATATTTACTGATTGATACCAAAGGCCTCTCATTACTTCATCTCCAACAGAGATACAGAAAGTTGTAATCTTAACCTGCCAAAATGTTCAATATTCCTCGATGCCTATTGAGTCGGAGGATGCCAATAGAACACACGGGAGTACTTAGCACTTTTTTTTTTAATGTCAAACATTACAAGAAGTCTTCCGTTGGAGAGCCTAGTCTACATTTATTTAAGACAGTTTTTGTTGTTGTCCATTCCGAGTGATATGTGGTGGGCGGTCGCGGAGACCCGGACGACAAAACGTGAGATCGGTCGAATTTCGGATCGGCCGAAAGACGAGAATCCGTTTCTTCGAAAAATTTGTTCATTTCTCCAGGAACTGTCCGGGGTTTGCACTCTTCCGAAGGCCCGTCCTCGGTCAGCTGTACGACAGCGGTCAGTGTTCGTTTATCGTGGCGAAAACCGTTCGCACCACCACCACTTTGGCTTTAGTCCTCTGGAAAGGACGAGGATCCCTGTGCTTTGCTTTTTGTGATCTCTACGACGTTTACAATCTAAACCACACACGACATATTGTGAATTTCTTTATAATCGACTGTATAATATATAATAAATCGAGACGATTTTTTTTCACAAACTTAACTACAATTATACCTATCAGATTGTTTATTATTAAAAAAAGGGTTTTTAAAAATGTCCTCTCTAGGTTAATAGGAAATTGTGTCTGTAGCCGACGAGTTGGGCTATAAAACGGATCTGGGTATTGACATAGGGTGGCTAATCTTGCTTAAACTAATTCGAAGGGAATACTGACTGCCTCTAAACAATACTGGGTCGCTAAAATCTATTTTTCGGTTTTTGTAATGGCCGGTTTATTGACGAAATTTATCAATCCGATATCCAAGGAAGCTTTAGATAAACATTTCCAATGAGATTTTTACATTCAAATTTGATATAAATACTACCGTGGAGAATTTTGTCTAAAGCTTCCTTGACTATCGCATTGATAAATTTTGTCAATAAACCGGGCCTAAGTCAAACTGAAGGTCGGTGCAAACACTTCCGTTCGCGGTATAGCATGGAAATTAGGGAGGCGAGCATTGTACTGTGCCAGGATTTTCGATTTTGGGTATTTAGTCGTCGTCGCCGCCTTCCTCGTCCTCTTCCTCCTCGTCGTCGACGGGTTCGGCTTTCTTCTCCTCCTTCTTCGGCGGTCTCCCACGTCCTCGTCCGGTTCCGGTTCCCGGGGACGAGGAAGGCTTAGCCTGTAAAAATTACAGAAAAGAAAAATTAAGTCAATACCCGTTTTTGAGAATTACTTAAGTAGGTACCCTTTTTCGAGGTATAAGCTCTTGAAAAGTTACAACAGAAAAATTATCATTTCTGAGGAGCGAGGCTGACGTGGCCCTAGGATTGTGGTGGAACCATGAAGCTGGAGCTTCCCGAACTTATCACGAAAGAGTTGAATGATCACCCATCTGCCTCGTCTTTGCCCTCCCTCTGCGGCAGGCATATAATGTTCAGTACTGATAAATTTCACTTATTCGAGCGTCTCTTTTTCTACATATTTACTTTCGTTAAAAAAAAACTCACCTTGGCTTTGCCTTTTCCCTTTTTGCCGGATCCTTTTGGTCGGCCCCTTCCTCGTTTCGCGGGGGTCTCGCCGTCCTCTTTCTTTTCCTTCTTTTCGGGCGCTGGGCGCCCTCGTTTTTTCGCTTCCTTTGGGGCGCTCTCCTTCGAGAATAAAAGGAAATTTTTCAATATAATTATCCGTTGTGTAAATATTACATATTTCAATCGGTTTTTGTTGTTTTCAAGTCAGGATTAATCATTGACAGCATTCTAGCAGATCTAGATCTCTCCCGAACTGATCGAAAGATTTTGACGTTTTTTGCCTCACCATACTGATTGTTCAACGAGCCATAATTTTATAGTAACAATAACAAAGTAATATAATTTAATATCGATAAGTTGAAGATATGGCGCCTATTATAGGCCATATTATACCTATTATACCTATAATACCTATAATAGGTAGTAGGTATCTGAGTCATTCGCGGTTGATATTTTTTCACTTCGCCATACCTAATAGTCTAGCAAAAGTCGAATGACTAAAACGTCATTTTCGGTATCAGGGGTGTTTGATATTCGGTTCAGAGGGGGGGGGGGGCACGAACTAGGATATCTCGATTAGGCACCTACTTCTTGAATTTTAAAAATATAAAAATTTTATTTTCCCTATTTAATCCGCGTTACCCATTGAATACTATTTAATTGCCTCCGTCATAATTATTTCTAGTTAAAGGTGAGATTTGGTAATTTCTTGTGGGTAAATACTGCCCCTCAAGTTCTAAGGGATTTTTTTTTATCCACCAAGTTTTGAGTTGCTTCATTACGGCGACGTAAATAGCGATCGTTGGGAAAGGGTGTTTTGAGTTCCGCTGAAAGTTGGGGCAGGAGACCAATCCCGAGAGACACCCCCTCATCAACGCCTCTCGAAAGATCCCCCATCCGCCGTATTGGTGATATCGAAATAATCGATTCAAGTCATACTATCGATTCGTCCGATAGGTCAACAATCTTTGCGCAGTCCTTTCGATTACTTTATATCGATGCGTTTATTACGTTATCCTAATTGGGTACTATCGATTTATCGAAGGGCATATCAATTTGAATTATCGATTAGAACAGTCACAATCGATGTTAAGTCTACCTTTGCCCTTGTAACGGGAGTAGTGGAACGAAAAAATAAAAGGGTTCCAAATGCTGAGGTTATCGAAGGGAAAGGGCGACAGAAATAAGGGGATATTATTCTGTTGTTGTTCGTCCGTTACGTGCAGGGCCTGCGTCAATGGGAAACTTCTCCCGCCAACTTTACGCGCCAGTTTTGCGAACATTTTTCTATGTATTGTAATAATAAGATCCTATGTTAAAAGTTTTGATGATTTTGGAAAAAATCGTTCGATTTAGTTCCATTATGAGGATAGTGAATCAAATGAAAACAGATAGGTACCAAGTAAATAAATCCTATTATGCTTGGAAAGAAATATTAAAAAATTGTCTGAAATGAGTTGTTAGGGAAAAATTGCGTTCCAATTTCAATTAATCGACTTGATTAAAAAAAAAATTTTGAAAACATTTTTGACAATTTTTTTACAAAAAATTTGAAATTTTCAGGTTAAAAAAAATCCAAGTATTAGAATATTGATTTTTGATGGATGGTCGTGAATATTACTCAATTTTACCAACCTCGGTGTTTTTCGAAGGCCTGCCGCCCCTCTTCTTCTCAACAGTTGTCGAGCCGTCGTCGGACATCCTAGGCTGGAAAAATGATTGTTTCAACTTGAAAATAACAATTTGAAAATTTTCCCTGTAATCGCTACAAATTTTTAATTTCCAAGGAATTTACGCGAATTATTTCAAGAGGGTCGAAATTCGTACAGGGTGAATTCCCCAAGGCTCCGTCAGCCCTACGGCCATTTATACCGGAGACTACGACCGATTTTCAAGCCACCCACAGCACAGCCCAAGTTTGGAAATGGAATTTTGTGAGTCGCGAAAATTTTCCAATTCCGATCGGGGCGCGTTTGGCGGAATACCAATAAATTCGTCCGCCCGCTCTGGCAGTTGAAAAAAGCCCGCCCGCCCGCCTCTTTTCAAAATAATTCCCAATAACGCCCACCCAAAATTAATTTCGAGTTACGACGAAGAAAAGCCAATGTTGGAAACGGCGGAGGGCGGAGAAAACGCGGCGAGCTCAAACTATATTTCCGTCGGTAATTTTTGAAAATTTTTGGCGAAATTTTAAAATTATTTTCGGCCCTGTAGAAAATAAATAACCGAGCCTGAATATTGGTCGAGTCGGGTGGCCCCTGTTAGTGGCGTCCCCCAAGCCTACAGACGCCATAGCTGGCCAATCTTTATTCTCTCCTGGGCTTACAGGCGGCCGATTTTTACGGGAAAAATCGTCAAAAAATCGTAAATATTATGTTCTCGAATGGAAAAATTCAAGGGAACCCGGAAAAATTTGTAATACTCACAATTAATTGAAGATGTTAACGACGAGATGCCGGAGTGGGTGACCGTTCAGTGAGAAGGTTGATCGCTCGAATGAGCCGTGAGGGGGACGGCCAGCGGGAGATGGGCAAGATTCGACGGTGGTAGTGGAAGCCCGTTCCCACTTACGACAGTAACATTTTCATTTCGGGGGCCGTAAACCGAGCGAAACTTCGTCCAGGGACCGAGGGGAATTATTTCGCGAAAATTCGGGCTCGATTTCGGCAGAAGGCGATGCAACCATCGTCGCAATTCGTGAAAATATCGCGTTTATTCGACGTTTTATGGATAAATTAAAATATAACGCCGTTACGGCACGAGGTGTCGGTCTGGAGGGCCAAACGCCTCGGGACAGGGTGGATGTGTTTCCCATATAAACAACAGCGGTCACTGTCTGTCACTTCTCGATTCGCAGCTTCAGCTCTATAAAAATTGGCAGAAGGTGTCAGATAGGTAATTGAATTCAAAAAGTCAAAATTTGTTTTCTTACAGAATCTGTAATTCATAATCTGTCAATTCTTACAGAATTGACTATCTGATAGTCAATTTGTTTGAAACATTGAAGACCGTTGAACAAATGAGCATTTTTATCATTTTTGAGAAACGAGGCCGTCGTGGCTCTTCAGTTGTGTGGAACCAGGAAGCCGGAGCTCCATCCCCCCTCCCCTTCCCACTGCCCTTATCGGGTCAGGTGTCCGCCGGATGTGGGACTGGGAAGTAGGAATATTTTCGAGCTAGCTCTAACTGCAAGAATCGTCATTAGCCTTTGCGGCGAAGGCACAAAGCCAAAGTGCTTGCAACCTAAGGAACCGGTCCAAATGCCGGATGAGAAGTTTGGAAAGCTCCAGTTTCCTGGTCCCACCGCAAATCTAAGGCTCTTTCTCTCCCCAAACATACTCGAGCATTCCTCATCGCAGGGTAGACGTTTGCGTCGTAAGGCCAGAAGAACCCTAACGGTACCTAATGAACAGTTTTTAATATTTTCCGAATCCTCCCCGTTCAAGGGTTTTTTAAAAATCCAGATTCCCGAACGGCGCATAATATAAATTGCCTCTGGCTCTTGACTCATGTCTTTAAAACAAAGACCTACAGAAAATTTTACAGAATCAAAGTTCATAAAATTATGAAAAAATTGCGGTTTTTTTACTTAATTTTGAAAAGCTGAGAAGGAATAGTCCATGTGACCATGTTTAATGAAATATCACGGCTGTCTATTTCGAAAATTCAAGTTCGGTTTTCTGTGATGTTTTTCGAAAACCACTGTTTGACTGAAAATTTGAATATTGCCAAATTCAAAGGTTATTCATTTTTATTTAAGATTGTTTACGATGATTTTTATCCTCCCAGGAACGCTTTTTAAAATGACGAAAATCGTAGGTAGTCGATTATTAATTAATTTCTTTTTTTAATCTAAACTTTTTATCCACTAAACGTTTTCTAAATTTAATAATAATTGAATAACGAAGAGCAGTCCCGCGTGAATGTGTCTTCTATTAACCCGTTCGGAATGCCCATTTTGATGGTGAATGACTTATGAATCTCTGGGACTAAAATCTTGATAGGTTGACAGTCTTCCCTTTTGTCATTTTGAGCCAAAAAAACCGAGAATTTTCGTCCATTTCCTGTAGGACAAAAATGCCTTGTGATTGGTGCTCGTGGCAGGCAGTTAAGCAGCCCCGCACCTCTATCCGTCTCTCTCGCATTCCCGTACACATCGTATGGCCCTCTCCGTCTTGCTCGTTACCATTTGCACTCCTTCCCTGTCGGCCCTCTCTGTCGTGTACGCGGGATCCCAGTCGGTAGCCGGCCGGCGGGAGGCGCATGCGCTGTTGAAGCCGATGGCGCGATTTGGAGGGTTTCCCTCGCCTGTCCGCCACCGTCGCTGATCTTCGTAAAATTTTAGATTCTCGTAATAGTCGATTTAATCGAAAAGTCGGTGTGCAATCGATCCTAATCGGCGCTCCTAATCGGGCTGGAGTATGTTTCTAAATTAGCTAAAATATAAAAAAAAATTATAGGAAAATAAATTTTTTTAAATATATTCAAGTCTCTGTTATGGCAAAATTTTATTATATTTCTATTTTCCTGGGTACTTTTAAGAAGTGAATAATATGGCTTGATTGGTGTAGTGGGGTCTTGGGTGAGTGTTTTCAAAATTTATCAAAATTAGTACGTAAAAGGTCCTGGTTTTGCCGAACTTTTTTTTATAATTTCAAGAAGAGAATATTATTTTTAATTTCAATTGGTGTTTTTTTTTTTTAATTTATCAAAATACTTGGTAGGTTTGCAAAAGAAAAACACACTACATTCCGGTTTGCAAAAGAAACACTTCTTATGCCATTTCGATTTATGAAAAAAATCGAATTATATCGACGATGAAACTGCAATACTGCCCAATTCAAAGCATCGTGTTTTTTGGGGGCGTCTGGGTTGCCTACTTCTCAAAACTTGGATTGGTGGCAACTTTTCAAATCACGCGTCCATAGATTACATGGCAAACGAATTGGGCAGTATTGATTCTACAACGTCGATATTTTTTGATTTTTATTCACTTTTATTTAATTTTTTTATTCATAAATATTTTACTCTCCTCTATTCCTAGAAAAAAAATTAGTATTTATTTTTTTCTTGTAAATTTGGGTCTGAAAAAAATGTCACTTCATGAACATTGTGGAATTATGTAATTTTTTAATTCCATTTTAATCGCCATTCTTCAATCGGGTTTTTGACGTTTTCTTTGAAAATCTTGTTCTCGTATCCAGTCTGTACGTACGCAAGTTTCTACATACCTTACCTATTATTTTAGTTTATTAGATTTTAGAATGTTGAATCAAAGGAAAACCGTGGAACCCTCTAGATGCTTGTTTTTTGAAATTGACCAATAAAATGAACAAATTGGAATATCGGCAATCTGATGTACCTACCCGAGCGCGGACATGGGATGCGTTTGGCCGTATGTGTGAACGGAGTGCGTATTCAAGATTCAGAAAACTCAAAAGAGATCAGTTGGAAGTCCGAGTGATCCCGTGTGATGCAGCGGTTGTGCAATTATTTATCGGTGCAACATAAGTGAAAAATAGTTGATAGGTAGTATTATGTACAAGTACATAAGTTTACTTTTTAAGTTTACATAAGTTTACTAAGTAAGTTTACTTTTAGAATTTTAGGGCCGATCCTGAATATTCGGACCGATTTTGCATCTGTGAGGATCAGAAAATAAGAAATTATTTTTTAAGTTTTCAACACGGAAAGCCGCTCAAAACGGAATCACGCTGAATCGTGAAAATGGTAAAAACGCTGCAAATCTGAAATTATTATTCACATGGCTTGCTTTCTAGTTTTTTTTAATTATTTTACTAAAACAGAAACGCCTTGAACGACAAAATTTCGTAGAACGAAACAAAAAGCAAAAGTAGAACGACGAAATCGATCGTTGAAGTTTGACAATTAATTTTTCTCAATCTGACAAAAATTGGTCGAACTCCTGTTTCAAAGCCTGTGCATCAAAACGGCGCTCTTTATCGAAAAAACGTCACTCTATCAAAGTTGCAGAGAATCAAATTTGATTAAGTCCCTTCCCCCTCTCCTCCTTCAAATGACAGAATTACAATAATGTCGATAATGACTGTATGATAATTATATCATTATCATATCATAATTATAATTATCGGCTCAGTGCTCTTCGCCATCAGGACTTTTCATGTCAGAGCGTTGCCTGAGCGAGCTCTTTGGCGGTAAACGGGCCAGCCCTTGTACAATCGATTCTCCACTATCGATCGTTGCAATCGAACCTTATCAATCGATTACGAATTAACTGACGGGGCAAACTAGGCCGAGCTCCGTTGACTAGTCTCGGTACCCCCAGGCCGCCCCATAATACTTCCCACCTCCCCATAATACTACCTACAGTCACTGATGTTTACTACCACTACGGTCACATTGAAGACGAGACACCTCGAAAACAAAGAACCTGTACGAAGGCCCCATCTACCCCCACTCGGGGCTGTATTTTTTTTTCAACCTTTTCTGTTCCATTGTAGCGTTTCTCGGCTGAATAAAATATCTTCGTGATTTCCCCGACGGGTATGTTGACCTGGTAGAGTGACCCTTTCAGCTCAAAACGTTATGCACTGCTACCACCTTGAGAAATTTTGGAATTTAATTACGCATTAAATTAATGTTGTTTCAAATTAATAAGTTCAAAGGTGTTTTTCGAGAAACGTATGATCCAATTTTTCTCTTTTTAGGGGTCGAACTATTTTTTTCAAGTTTATAGGAATTAAAATTCTAAAAAAATTATTAATTTTATTTTTTCGAAATTTTTTTAAAATTTTATTTGTTGAAAAATCTAGCGATTTATCTACGTGACTCCCCTTAGCCACGTGAAAGACCCCCCCGCGCAACCACCGACTCGAAAATCACTCCTTTGCCTCACATCCTTCGGCAGCTGTGCCCGTGTTACGTCCTCGTCCTCAACTCGACCGCCTGTTAGCTTCGATCAATATTTGTAGCGACAGTGTTGCTGAAACGAACCTAATTTCGGAAAATTGTTTTCAACGATCGATGTCGGTGAAATTAATTTTTCTCTTGGAAATAAATTTGGGAGAAATTAAAAAAAAAATTGCGGAGTCTCAATAGGGAATTTCTGAGCCCTGAAAACCGTAGGAAATTCGACGTTGCGAAGCATTATTTTTTTAATTTGCTTCGCACCTGTTGAAACAAAGTGGCGAAAGAGTCCTCCCCATTTTTTAGACTAATTAAATTGATTCCCCTATAGAATACGAGTTTATTTTATTTAGGGGACTAATAACATATTATGTGGAAGGTACCTAATAAAATTTATTTCAATGAATTATTTTATAATTTACACCCAGACCAGTTTTTACGATAATGATTTTTCAAATTGAATTTTTCCGGTGTTATTATCGCACTAAATCCTTTTTTTTATATTAAATATTAACTACCTATTTAATACATTATCTAATTATGATCAATCTGTACGGGGAGTCGATTTTTGAACGAAAATTTATCTTTTATTGACGTTTGTCGCTCTTTGATGCCGCAGAGTAGGTGCGGGTGAGAATGAAATTCCGTCTCTTTCTCTTCAATTATATTTTCCCTAGCACTTTCGCCTTGACAGGCCTCTTCAGGGAAGGTCACTTGCTTGTTTGTGGGATTATTAAAATCGTTCTTCTCCACCCAAAGGTGTCGTCATAACTATGTTCAATAAAAAAACTAAAGCTTCAAAACTCAACAATTCAATGAAGAATCAAACCAAGCACAAAGGGGGGAAAAATTTAATAATTTTTTAAAATTTTTAGATTATTAATTTTGTTGCAAAAATTCATTGCCAGCATAATAAAACGATATTATCGTCGTTTTTACTTCAATATATTTACAGTGTAGGTGAATGAAAGGATTGGTATTGCGATGATTCAAAAAATTAGATCAGAAGGTCCAAATCAATTGGCTGATGAGACGCAGAATCGCTTTTGGTTCATTTTTCTTAAGAAATGAACCTTTGTAATCGGTCAGGAAAAAAAAATTTTTAACACCCCCTGAAAATTTGTTGGTTTACGTTTCAAGGGGTGTAGAATCCATATCTGCAATAAAAATTTTTTGTCCGTCCGCCGTACGCCGTCCGCCGTACGCCGTCCGCCGTACGCCGTCCGCCGTACGCCGTCCGCCGTACGCCGTCCGCCGTACGCCGTACGCCGTCCGCCGTCCGGGGTTTTTCAGGGGGAAGGAGTTATCGAAAAATTTTGAAATTTTTACCAAAAATCAAGTTCCGTATCTAGTTGGTCCTAACGTCTCGACAGAACCCTACCTTAATTTTAAGGCCAGGAAAACAGCTGTTGAAGTGGTAAAAAATTCGTGCTTTTCTGGAAATTTGTAACATAGGCATGTGACGCATCATTTTCTATAGATTTTTCTATGCCGAATCGAATGAGACCATCGCCACGGCGGTAGCTCTAACCGTTTAGGAGTTATTGCAGTTTTAGTGAGACATTTTTGAGTTTTTTAAAATCTCTACAATTCTGAATAACTCGAAAACGACTAGAGCCACAAAAATCGTTTTCCACTCGTTGGAATCCCGACAAAAACTTCTGTCCTCCCGATATATTCAATTTAAAGAATTTGGTCGCATTACACAAATCAGCAAAACAAAAATCGAAAAAATTTGAGAATTTGGCCTCGGCTCTTAGATACGGTTGATTGATCTACTTACGACCACTAGCCTATTACACCAACAAGGTGACGCACTCACACTACGACCAGTTGCGCTTGGCAACATGAAAGCGAGTCAGGCTTTAACAATGGCTCTGAGGCATTTTTGATTTCATTCATTATTCAGAGAATTTAATAATTATTATTATTCAGTTAATAATGAAGGTGATTAAGAATAGATTAAATGGTGAATTTAACGGTATTAAACGATGTGCTGCGTTGAAAAGATAGATAGGTAAGTAATTATCAAGCAAAGAGGATGATTATTTTTTGCCGGGTTGAAAAAACGTTTCTCTAAATCCCCCTCTAAAATACAAATTTATACTGAAATTATAGAATAATAACAACTAAATTCTGAGTTTAAGGAGTACCGATATATCGTGAAGTTTGTCTTAGCAATCGAAAAATGAACCCCTGTGCAAAATTTGCAGAGTTCTTCGGACATAGCGAAAACTAATCTGCGTATGCCACTGATCTACTTAGCAGCGTTTTTTTTTAATTTCGTCAACGAGCAGAAAAATTCGCTTGCTCACACTACTTCGGTTTTTCTTTATTATATTACCATTTGGGTTTTTATTTTCTCCGACCACAAAAATTTCGCCCAAAACACATCGTTTAAATTTCAATCATTCGACAATTCAGTGGTTAAACGGTGATTTATTTTCAGGATTGACCACGGGCTGATGTCACCAAAGCCAAAAAATTCGCCCCCGGGTGGGCTCGAACCACCAACCTTTCGGTTAACAGCCGAACGCGCTAGCCAATTGCGCCACGGAGGCAGATAGTAGAGACGGAACTAAGATCATTATACAAGTGCTAGTGATTCCAAGAATTTATTGTAGACACAAAAGTACCTAGATGTAACTTCCACAAAAGTACCTAGATTCCAAAAACGAACTGAAAAAACCCGCAAATTCGCCCCTTCAAAATCCACTAGCTTTCTTTAAGCTCGAATTTTCAATAAATTATATCACTGAAATTATCTACTGAAAGCGAATATATATATTTTTGTTGGATCTTCTATTATCTTCAAGGTTGATCCGGGATTTTCGCACCACCGAGGGATTTTTTCTCCAGATAGGGATTACCCCCTACAGTACCACCCCTGAAAGTGATAACGTGCGTTTGTTTTGTCGATAAGGCTGAGGCCCAATATTCAAAATTTTCCAACATGCTGTTCAAAATTTGTACGTGAATTGGCGACTCAGATTAACGATGAGCGCTCTAGCGGCCGAGCGGCGGAACTAGTATTGGTTGGACAACCCCGGCTCCAGTCCCTTGGAAAGCATAGCCATTGACCAGTTTTTTGATGAATTTTCTTTTATAACTCCAGAATGTTCTAGCTCGAGTGATTCTGTACTTTTCCGTATGGATATTGGTACTGTTAACGCGAAAGAAAAATGAAATAGGCCCACTGACTTATACTAAAACATAAGTCGAGAGGAAAAAAGTCCTCAATGTTTGCGCCCCTATGGTCAGATACAGCAAGTAAGCACCAATGCTTCGTGTTTATTTTGGTGACGAAAATTTTCAATTATTTATTGTCATTAGACTAATCATACATGAGTATAAAACCAGTGGTGCGCAGATAACACACAATACTTCCATATTTTGATACGTAGGTACCTACATTTTTGACACAATTGAATTATGTTTTGACTGCTTTTGAGGCAAATAAAAGCATCTATCTATTGATCAAAATGTTAATCGCAGGTTTCCTACGAAATTTTTCTTCCATATTTACGTAGTAAATGGAAGTATTGGAATCGTTCACTTACACACATTTACTCGGAATCACTTCCCGAACAAGTGTCTGTCTGCCCGTCTGTGGTCATTTACTTGTAAATGGTTGTAACCAGTGGTGCGTAGATAACACACAATACTTCCATATTTTGAAACGTACATATTTGAAACAATTTGATTATATTTTGACTGTTTTAAGGGTGTTTAGGCCGAGAATATCAAAAAATTCACTATGCAAATTTTAAAATTCGCCAAAAAAAAAAATTTGCTACATTTTTGGAATATAAAAAATATCCACATATTCTGCAAGGTAAAACAAAGATTTTGAGACCAAGAACGGTCAAATCGGTCCATTTTTGTGGCCGGAAAAAAATAAAATAGAAAACACTAAAAATGCAAATATGTCGGAAGTACTGTGAGTAATTCAAATTCCGATTAAACAGGGTGTTAGGCCTTGCCGAGGCAAACATTTCAGTTCAAGAAATTTGAAAAATTGTTGAGAATTGAGGGAGCTATGGCCATATTAGTAAAAGGATGAGAGACTGTCCAACCAATAGCCGCCATTGTAGAGGCGACCGCAGCGCACTCATCGGTAATCTGAGTCGCCAATCGTTGAATTCTACAGCAATATGACTAACGAAGAAGACAAGAAACCAAAAACTGATATTCTGCAACTATTCGAGAGGAAAAAAGTCCTCAATGTTTGCGCCCCTATGGTCAGATACAGCAAGTAAGCACCAATGCTTCGTGTTTAACTTACTAGACGATTCAATTTTCAAGTACCTAATCAGTGCGTTAGCTCTTTTATTTACAATGTAAATGATCGAAAAAGACTGAAAAAAATTTTGATCGCGTTGGTACCAAACCTCAAGTTATACTAGTTATTATACCTACAGTCATAATGGTCGTCCTATTTTGGTAATTACAGATTGGAATTTCGAACTCTCATACGGAAGTACAATTGCGATCTGTGCTACACGCCGATGATCATGGCCGATTCGTTTGTACAATCAGCCAAGGCTAGGGGCAACGAATTCACTACCAGCAAAGGTTTTATGGCAAAATTCTATTTCCAGTTTTAATATAAATTTCTAATTTGAGGCAAAATATTCGAAAATTGGGCTGAATTATAAGGACAAAATAAGCACGATTATGTGCGTTGATGGTAAAATTGATTTCTTGGCATATCAATATTTGAATAAATTTGTTTTGGAAGGATCTGAGTGACATTTTTGCACATTCTTATGTTTTTTCTCCAATTTATGGGTCTTCATTGGCCCTTATAGCCTCCGAAGTCATTCCTTACACAGTGTCATCCATCTTGAGGGGGTACCTACCCTTAATAATAGCATTTTTGGTCATATTACTGTTTGCAGGTGATACTCCGCTGATCGTCCAATTCGCTGCGAACACAGTTCAAGATTTCGTCGATGCGGCTGAATTGGTGTCCCCGTGAGTATTTCATGGAGAAATGAATTGATTGAAATTCTATTCTTCAATCCTTGCGGCATTCCTGGAGCTGTTGTTAACCTATTAACCGAATGTGCCCCAGGCTTCCCCTGCCGCCCTTATGGAGTAACTCGAGCTTTTCTGGACGTGTAAAAAATTAGCAAGGCCATGTATACCTAAATTATCGATCTTCATTTTTGGTACCTATTGGTCACTATTTGAATAAAAACTCAAATAAATGGGATTCCACAATACCTCCGCGAGTAATTTAGCCACTATTTATGGAATACCACGCCTGTTTGATAATACCCACATTTCACCCAGGTTCTCTGACGGGGTCGACCTAAATTGCGGCTGTCCTCAAAGATGGGCCATGCAGGACGGCTACGGTGCTCACCTACTCACGCAGCCTCAAATCGTCAAGGACATCGTCAGTCAAACTCGTAACCGAATACCTTCCCCGTTCACAGTGTCTGTCAAAATTCGAATTTTCGACGACGTCAAGTGAGTAGACCCAGTAAAGAGTCTTCAAGCAAGTTGCGTGCGTCTATGACAAACCGGGTAATTCGTCAGTGTATGTGCCATTCGAAAATAAAAATACGAAATTCCGATTTCAAATTGTAATTTTCAGAAAAAGCGTCCAACTGTGCCAGGAGCTCGAAGCGGCCGGTGTATCGTTTTTGACTGTTCACGGTCGAACGGTGAAACAACGCAACGATGACGTCAACCTCTCAGCTATCAAGGACATTGTGGATTCAGTGCGAGTTCCTGTAATCGGGAATGGAGGGATCAAGAATCTCGACGATGCACAGCGGATGGCAGACGTTACAAATTGCAAAGGTTAGTCGCGTATTACGATAAATCGTCTTCAGAGTTGGATTTTATAAATTGACCCCTACAATTCGGGTAGATTCGGATGGATGTGAATGGCAGAAAATCCGAATGTCACCTAAATTCTGTCCTCGACCAAATTTCGCCCAGGTGTTATGGCGGCGCAAGGAATGCTCAACAATCCCGCCCTCTTCGCCGGAGCGAAATTCACCCCGATCTCATGCGTACAAGATTGGATCGACCTGACTCTCCACTCGGACGTGACGTTTCAATGTTTTCACCACCATCTGGTGTTCATGATGGAGAAAATCCTCACCAAAGAACAGCGGAAGGTGTTCAACAATTTGCACGACGAACGCGAAGTGGCGGACTTCCTAAACGCTGAATTGGACGTCGCTATTCCGGAAAATGGCGACTTCGCTCCCAAGTTGGACGTGAAATATGAGGAAGGGAAGTATTTTCGAGGCAGGACGAAGGAGGATGTTGATTCGGGGGATATTCTAAGCGACTCGTGGCTGTTTTCCTAGTTTTACTCGCAGCCTGAAAGGCAATTTTAATGAAATTGTAAATAATTTATGATAATTAAAGCTGTACAAATATTCGATAATGGCATTGAATTCGCATAGGTTTTCTCAGACTTGGTAGTTCGGCTGATTGGCGCCCAGTATGGGCCCCTGAAATGGGGCAATTCTCAAAAATATACCTGCAATGTTACTTTATTGTAAAATAATTCACTAAACTGTGATATAATAGGCGACAATCATTATTACTACAGAAGATGTCTGGCTGAACTAGCATAAGATATCACAGAAGCGACACTTGTTTTTACAAAAACGAATACGGTATTCAATGTACACGATTCCATCGGAGTAGCACTTTCATAGAGCAGCCATGATCCGATTCGACCGTGCAAACCGTGTTATTTCTTATTAGGTAGTACTCTAAAATGAGTAAATCATGCAATTACCAGTGAACTTGGTAAAGTTGAGATGCTGAAACACGCTCGAAAAACACCTGATAAACCAGTGGTGCGCATATAACACACAATACTTCCATATGTTAAGAAAATCTATGTTTGGATAAATGGAGCACGGGTTTTCCAGACAGATAACACGGTTAGCACCGGCCACCACCTCGTATAGATACTTTTTCCGATCATGAATACTCCTATTGCTAAGTAGGCAACAACACTTTGGGTATCAGGTTAATCTAAAAATTAAATATTTATATTAGGTAATAATATTATGTAAAATATCGTATGATAGGAAAATACGTAGAAAATTGCGAGCGGTCATAACTCGGATAACAAACGAGGAAGACCGCCGAGTATTCAGAAAATTCAAACTTATCGGGTAAGTAGTTTTTTATTGCTTCTAACAAAAAACGACACATACCTACCGACGATTGCAAAATAATTTATTCCCTCGGGTTGGTCTACACTACCTACAACCGAATAACCCAAGTGCGGTTCAGATCTTGGGTACTATGATATATATGAGATTGATCGCTAATAATCTCAGCCTAATTACGGCAAATAACCTGGCGCTATAATATATTTTAATACTGTAACACGGTCAGCCTATTACCTATATCAGATTATCGCTAATATTACCCTAAAATGAAAGTTGTCAAATGGGCAACGAAACGCTCTCCATTCGGAGGAAAACTGTCCATACTCAATTTTTGAATTTAATAGAGTGTTTTTTACCTATGCTCTTTTGCTTTTTGACGAAAAAAAGTACCCGATGTTGAAGAATGCAAGTACCTCCTGAATTAGTACAGCGAAATTCGAACAGATTTCCTCCAAATCGTGAACAATATTTGGTGTCAGAGGGATGAAGAACGCGTTTTCTAACCACACCGATAATTCTATTCCTAGGAAACGGAAGAATCAAGCGTTATCACAGGAGATTCTAAAACCTGTCACGAGTGAAGACATAAAAAGTAAAAATATACTCAAATGGAGAAAATACTTTCAAAGAACAACTTAAAATGGAGCGTAGGCCAATTCCAGTGCAGTAATGATGAAGGATTGATGTTTAGGAGTGTTGAATCACGATTTTCGGAGTCTATCTGTATCTCTAATCAGCCGTATTTTGCGCTTTTCAAAGGAAGTTGGACTTCCAATTGAATTTTGAAATGCGATAAAACGTCTCAAACTCATCAGGAAGTAAACTTTCCGTGATTTTTGAGTTGAGATTTGAGCGAATTTTCAATATTCAATAGCATCCATCCTGGCTGGGTTTATAATAGCGGGGCCCACTTCTAACTTATTTTACACTAAACTTCGTCCGAACGGACTTCACTCATCGATTGGTCCGTCGCGCTGTCAAAATCGACTTTAAAGAATACACTGATACAATATACGATCACTTTCAGACAGATACAAGTCCATGAAATCGTCCTTTGTAAAAAAAATTGTCATCTATGTCTCAGGCGAGAAGGTAGAAAAATCGGTAGAAATATACAAAACTCGAATGCAGAACCAACTGGGAGCTTAGAACAATACATTGACGGCATCAGCGATCAATAAACGTCCGGATGTCGAGGGTTGGAATAGGAAAATGTACTGTACCCGTTGTAGGGGACCTGGAAGAATTAGAATTATCAAAATATGCAGAAACATCATCTTCAAAAGCCGCCACCGACGCTCAAATTCGATAATTGATGTCCATCGAAACTATTAAATCGACTGGAGACTTGACACGGCAACGATTCAACAGCAAAAACAAGTGAGGAGGAGACATTAGATAGTGGGCGGATAGGGGTGAGCGGGGAAGTGAAGGCCGGGAGGTGGTGGTGACCAGGTAGTGGTGAGTGGGGAAGGGATAGTGAGCAAGCAAGTGGTGAGCAGGTGATAGTGTTCAAGTTGTGAGTGAGGTAGCGGTAAGCAGGTGATTGTAAGTGTTTGAATGGTGAGCGGGTGATGGCGAGTGGGCAAGTGGTGAGCAGGGATTGTGGGGGGGCGAGTGGTGGTAAGTGGAAAATGGTATTGAGGTGGTATCGAGTGGCATATTGGTAAACAGCGTTGAATAAATGAGTAGGAAGGTAAATAGAGAATGATATAAAATACGCATCCAATTTGTTCCAATGGTTGCTAAGGAATATAGGAAATCGGGTTTTTAATTACACATCCTATGTGGGGCTTTATTACACAAAGATTTTCGAAACAAGCAGATAACTCCCAGTTAGTCCTCCATCATGCAATATCGATACAATTTATCACTCATCAGCATCACCGCACCTGCCCTGCACTCAAAATAATTTCACCGTAAAACTCCTTCTGTTGTATAAACTATCGATAGTTCGACCAGTCGTTTTCTTTGCATGATATGAAATTGAGCATTTATTTGGCATGCGTTATCAAGATATTTTGAATTTTCGGCATCAACATTCTTCTAGAATCAAGAAGTTCAAAAAAGATGGTTCAAAACTACCGATAGTTCTGCACGACGATACCGTACTAGCGACAAGCGGAGATAATTTTCCAAGCTATCGCACAAAGCCATCAACCGAATTCATCAGTCTCATCAACATAGGTAACTGAGAGGAACAATGGCTAGAAATGAGACCAAGAATTTGTTAAGTATCCAGCACCTGTATAACACACATTGCTATAAACCGAGTCGACCATTTCACGGCCTAGGCCCAAAACTGACGTTTTTCTGACCGCCGCATAAGTAATGTACCTCAATTTGAAAGGAGTGAGAATGCGATTTTACAAATTTTAAGAATAATTTCATTCAAAACCCAAGTATTTGATCAACTAGCTGAGAACTTGAGTGACGTCCCGTAAAATGTTTGAATGATACGGATATTAGTAAAAAATTAATGGGACACCGGAATGGTCGAATATTATCGGGAATCGTACGCACAATAAGCCAGTCTAACGGATAAGTACATTTTACAAGGGGACCGATAATTTGCTAAGCGTAGACCGTGAATACGAAAGAATTTCAATTTTTGATTTTCAACGTAACCGTGTTGAAGACGGCAGGTCTACACAGAGCAAACGTTTACTTCTAGGTACCTATTTTTGCTACCGTATTGGGTACCTATAAATATTTTTTCTACGAATCAAAGAGCATCAATTTCCGAGGATCCTCCAAAGCATTCCACAGGTATTGTTTGCTAACGAAAACAGATTTTGCCTACCCACAGAGCAAGAAGAAAAATGATCGATCCCTGAAGAACATCAATTAAATAATCGATTCACGAGGTCAATCAAGCTAAAGGATCGAATTCTGAAAAATCGATTGGTTAATCGATTCCTAAAGAAAATCAATCTATTTGTCAATTGGCAAAATTCTTAGGCGATGATAGATGAATGAGAATTATCATTGACTGATCTGAGAGTTTCAGCAGGCGTACGAATTGATTTTCAAAACATTTCGGAAAAAGTTAGGTTGTCGATCAGCAGGGAGGCCGGATTTTGATGGTCTACCGGAGAAGTTAGCAAAACCTGGGAACATCTAAGGTGAACAAGCGCCAATTCCAAAGGGGTGAGTTAATAGTTATTCCCCTTGGAGTGAACAGGATGGCCCTTAGTTCTGGAAAACCCCGGAATAGTGATCTTATACCCGTCTCGTTTGAGTTTCCGCTTCGCTCTCCAACAGTTCCGTCTCCCAATCTTCTTCTTCGCCGGGTGCAAAATTGTAGAACGGCATCAGGTGATGTCTCAGCCGGTCGATGCGACGTTTCCTCTTTATCAGCAGGATAACCTGTAATTTTGAAATTGTTACGACTCCCATTCGACCTTGGCAGGTTCAAAATGAAAAGAGACGAAAATGCGCGTATATTTCCATCCCTCTCCTTGGGATTAGCACTAACCGCAATTGTCAGGATGCCGATGACCAGCAATGAGCAGAACGGGACGATCAGGTAGCTCAAATTCTGCCGATCGTCATGCTCCATTTCGGGTTCGTCGACGTAAGGCAGCGCAGTCGACGAGTGGTTCACGCTTGTAGCGTTCGTTTCCGTGATGTTCAACATTTTCAAGTTCTTCCTGAAAGAAGAGAAACCATAATCTGTGAGGCGATTGGTACAGAGTCTGTACCTACTACGGACCTAATGACGTTTTTCAGCGATTTGCATTGTATTGCGGGTCTGTTAAGGGTGCGGCCCTTTTTCTTACTCTTGAGATATGAATGGCCTGGGGACGAACGAGCCGGAGGTACCAGGTTCGAGTCTTGTTGTAGACAGCAATCCTAACCTTCCATTTTCCATCCAATTTATGCATTAGGTGTCAACACTCCCGACTTATATTGGCGACTCAGATTAACGATGAGCGCTCTAGCGGCCGAGCGGCAGAACTAGTATTGGTTGGACAACCCCGGCTCCAGTCCCTTGGAAAGCATAGCCATTGACCAGTTTTTTGATGAATTTTCTTTGATAACTCCTGAATGTTCTAGCTCGAGTGATTCTGTACTTTTCAGTATGGATATTGGTATTGTTAACGTGAAAGAAAAATGAAATAGGCCCACTGACTTATACTAAAACATTGTTATAATAAGTCTAAGTAGGATATCTGGGTCTCAGATCATGTCATCACGCTGGTTTTGTTTATTTTGGTGACAAAAATTTCCAATTTTCTCGCATGTTGCCATTCATTAGACTAATCATACATGAGTATAAAACCAGTGATGCGTAGATAACACACAATACTCCCATATTTTGATACGTAGGTACCTACATTTCTGACGCAATTGAATTATGTTTTGACTGCTTTTGAGGCAAATAAAAGCATCTATCTATTGATAAAAATGTTAATCGCAGGTTTCCTATGAAATTTTTACTTCCATATTTACGGAGGAAATGGAAGTATTGGAATCGTCCTAAAATCGAAAATCGGAACGAAGCTTCATAAAAAACTATCACTTATACACATTTACTCAGAATCACTTCCCGAACAAGTGTCTGTGTGCCCGTCTGTGGTCATTTACAACCAGTGGTGCTTAACACACAATGCTTCCATATTTTGAAACGTACATATTTGACAAAATTCGATCATATTTTGACTGTTTTCAAGGGTGTTTAGGTCAAAAATATCAAAAAGTTCACTATTAAATTTTAAAATTCGCAACAAAAAAAATCGCTCCATTTTTGGAATATAAAAAATATCCACATATTCTGCAAGGTAAAACGAAGATTTTGAGACCAAGAACGGTCAAATCGGTCCATTTTTGTGGCCGGAAAAAAATAAAATAGAAAACACTAAAAATGCAAATATGTCGGAAGTACTGTGAGTTATTCAAATTCCGATTAAACAGGGTGTTAGGTCTTGCCGAGACAAACATTTCAGTTCAAGAAATTTGAAAAAAGGTTGAGAATTGAGGGAGTTATGGCCATAGAAGATGGTAAGAGTTGACTTGCGAGCGGTGCGTAGCGGTCACTGCCGGCATTTTCGTCCCACGGTTTGTTTACAATAAGGTACCAGTGTTGCCAAGGTGTGGCCGTCAAAACCCCCTGCGGCAACGTCAAAAAACCCCAAATCCCCCCAAATATGAAAAAATCCCCGAAAGCCCCAAAAGTTAAGGATGAATAATTCATTTTTAAGCATTAAAAATATAGGTACTATTTCTCATAAAACATACCTAACTCCATAATATACAACTAAAATTTTAAATATTACCTAAAACTATAAACTATTTATTACTAACTCTTTCTGAATACTTATCAGTAAAGTCAGTAAATTAACATACTAAAACACCAATAAAAATTAGGTTTGTACCTACCCACAAGTTGGTAGACGTACATCCCAAACCCAAATGGCTTTTATTTGAGTACCTATCTCTCAATTCAGTTAGCTGTGCAGTGGCAGCCTTAGCTGTAATTTATCTGCAGCACTTACCTGGTATTTCTTCATTTTTATACTTTTTTCTAGTCCCTCTGACTTCCACAAAAACCCTCAAATTTGGGGGGAAACCCCCACAACTTGGCAACACTGTAAGGTACCTACCTAGGCAAGTTTCACTTCAAGGTCAATCGATGCCGAGTTGAATCGAGAAAAATCAACAACAATACCGTTTCAATCCACCATAGCTTCTGAACGGATCAATCGATAATTTTCCGGCAGCCACCAATCGATTCAAAATTTAATTGAGAATACATGAGATTATGTGAAAAAATGCGGATAACCCAACAGTTTTCGAGCCAAAAATAGTTTTTGTTGGACAAGCCAGGGGCCCCCATAAGGAACACACAGGAGACAACAAGATCTGTAGGACGAAAATGTGCCATCGGCCGCTAGGCGCGCCACCGTCGAGAATTACCATCTTCTATATTAGTAAATGGATGAGAGACTGTCCAACCAATAGCCGCCATTGAAAGGCGACCGCAGCGCACTCATCGGTAATCTGAGTCGCCAATAGATAATAAATGTCAAACGCTTGATGGCATAAGCTTACCAACTACAACTCCATTACAAGCTCATAAATTCAAAATCAGAAAATTCCGCCGGCTCCATGCCGAAATTTGGATGCGACGACAGGACAGTTAAATAAGTAATACTCATGATATTTTCAGCTATTATATACTTACTAGTTTACTCTTACAATTCAGCAAGCATGTTTCCGAATGGTCGTCAACAAAGTAAAATTGCGACGGCTGTCGAAACACCACATCGTCGGAAGCGAAGGAGCTGCAGGTTGAACATGGCAGAGCTACAGCAGAAAACAGCTAATTTCACTAAATTTTATGAGTCTTCGAGTGAAATTTTAAAATTACTAGTCGATTTCGGAGGTAAAGTCAAAAAACTCTTGGCTTTCACGTCAAAAATCAAATCGCTTCTGTACAGCTGCCAAAACACAGAAGGGGCCTGGACAGTAGCGCGTAATCACAATGTGGGCAGAACGTCAACTACTGTTGTCAGATAAGCAATTGACATTAGTATTTTATGTCTCTAACTTGAGCATGAAAGCTACATGCGTTTAAAGCATGATGAAACGTCGTCGGGACGCAAAATAACAAAACGAAAGGCGTTGTAAGTGGTGAGAAAAAAAATCATTCTGACCGGGAATCGAGCCCAGTTTCAAGTCGGATGCCTCAACCATGGAAGGTTCTTCCATGCCTCAACCACTAAACCACCACAGGATGGTTTGTGGCCGGGAAGATAAGATACCTCAGAGAAAAGACCTGGGTCCGCCTCAGTGGAATCTCAGTGGCCAGATTTTGCAACTTGCTTGAAATTTAAACTCCAACTTGATTCAAGTATGTAGGTAAGTTAGAGTTTCAGTTTGTGCTTGAGTTTAAACTTAACTTTGAGTTCCGATTTCAGCTTTAGGTCAAGTTTCACATTCAATTTCAGTTTTACTTTGAGTTTGAGTTGAAAATAAGTTTAAGTAAAAGTTCTTGTTTGAAGTTCAGCTTGAAACGAAAATTTGAAAGCGGTATCCATTCTTAATTTGAAGGATCAAGGCCGAGCTTAGTGAAGTTAGCAACGGTTCAGCAACGGTCTTCTGCGTGTTTCTTTTCTAACTAATTGGTCTCTAGGGACGTCTTGGAACACATTTCTGGCTGTACAAGAATTGTGCCACCAGTCACATTGTACGCCTTAGGATTAAACACCTTGGTGTATCCAATACCTTCTCGGATAAGTAGGTAGGCTATAAAATATCTTGCTTGATTAGAGTTTGACTGATGAGTATGTCGAATTGGACTGATGAGGGATGTTTTTCTGTCTTGGAGATGCGAGCGCAGCGAGCATCCAGTTCACCTGATCTGTATAAGGAATGTGTGAAGGAACAGTTAGCAACGAGCTGTATGGACTGTATGACTGGTGGCACAATTTTAAAATTGCCATAAATGTGTTCCTAGACGTCCCTAGAGTCCGAAAATTTAGAAAAGAAACACGCAGTTGACCGTTGCTGAACCGTTGCTAACTTCACTCTGGTTCAAGGCCGTTGGCCTCCGTAATTTACGGTGGCATCAGGAACCAGGAAACTCCCCATCCGGCTTTTGGACCGGTTCCTTGGGTTGAAGACACCCAGGAATATATTAAAGATAGGAATAGATTCCGCTCCGTAGAGTAGCGTTGGTCGAAAGACCAAAATTCGTACTCTACAGTTACTGTAAAGTAAGTACTTTACAAGAGGCTATTAATTGCACTAGAGTATTAATACTCTTGCTGTGGCAGGATGGCAAGGACGAGGTAGTCATCTACCGGATGTGGGATCGGGAGTTGGGTGTCTTCTCGAGCTAGCTCTAGGGGGATGGGTGATCATTAACCCCTGTCCTTGTGGGTAAGGCACTAAGCCCATGTGCATATGTATGCAACCCAAGGAACCGGTCCAAAATCTGGAGCAGCGGTATGGGGAGTCTCCTGGTTCCTGATCCCACCGTAAATAACTTCCTCTATCCTCGAAATTAGGAAAATAATCATTTCTTTTTCTCAAATGCAGAAGTACAAACAATGCTATCCTAGTTAATAAAGCCGGAAAAAGTGGGTGCCCAATCAGGATCTGTCGAGAGCTGAGGGGAGAGCGCACAAGTGCAACGACGCTGACAGTTGGCGCCCAATAAAAGTGAAGCGGATCAAACATGTTTGCATGCGAGGGATGTCTGTTTGATTTCCCGCGGGGGTGGGGTCGGTCACTTCAAGGGCTGTCGGGTGCCGAAGAAGAACAAATAGCGTTTTGCTGGCTCGCGCTAACCTTTGCGCAAAATAGTTTTTCTGTTCGTTCGCCAAAACGTTTTTTCTTCCATATTTACAGAGTAAATGGAAGTATTGGAATCGTCCTAAAATCGAGAATCGGAACAGAGCTCGAGAAAAACTTTTTCTTATACACATTTACTCAGAATCACTTCCTGAACAAGTGTCTGTGTGTCCGTCTGTGGTCATCAAAAATGGCCAAAACTCCCTCATTTCTCAACTGTCTTCTTGAACTGAAATGTTTGTATCGGCAAGACCTAACACCCTGTTTAATCGGAATTTGAATAACTCACAGTACTTTCGATATATTTGCATTTTTAGTGTTTTCTTTTTTATTTTTTCCGGCCACAAAAATGAACCGATTTGGTCGTTCTTGGTCTTACACAATCTTGCACAATATGTGGATATTTTTTATATTTTGAAAATGTGGAGTTTTTTATTTTGGGCGAATTTTAAAATTTGAAGAGTGAGTTTTTTGATATTTTTGCCCTAAACACTTTCAAAAGCAGTCAAAATATGATCAAATCGTGTCACAATTTTACGTTTCAAAATATGGAAGTATTGTGTAAGTGGAATATGGAAGTGCGAATTTTACATTCACCTTCGAGGAGAAAATGTCGTCAACTAATTTCCTATCAAAAAATCCAATGGAAAATTTTCTGAAAATTGTTGACCTTGCTTCAGTGCCATTGGAATTCATGACTATCGACTCAGAAACTCAAAATGAGTGCCTACAACGCTTCTTTCAGACTTGGATCGACTTCGGTCAATTTTTGGGGGGGTATGGGGTCCCGATCAGCCTTTTCCTTCGCAATATTTTGCTGTCCCCATCAGCACCCCTGGCCGGTATGGTCTTCCATCAAGTATACCAACTACACCTTGCAGGGGAGGGGGTGGGCCAGTGAGAGGGGAAATGGTCATTCCCCTCCTTCCCTGTCGCACACCTGCGCGTCAGGTGTCGGAAGCGGGGACGGCCACACACTCGCTACTTTGCGATGCTCAAGTGAACACAACCGGCCGACACCCCCTCCCCCTCCCCTCCCCCGACATTCGGAAAAATGTAAGTGGTCCGAAAATATCGGAATTTCCATGCCAAATTCACCGAAATATAGATATTCATCACCAAGATACGTTTTCACGCACCATGCACTTACTTTCTTGTGGAATTGAAATCACCAGCGGATGTTGACCGTTTTCTTCCGTTGGAGTTCTCGAATTTTACAACACGGTTAAAATGCACCATTTGCTTGTATGATTGTAAAATAGGTAATAGTTCATTGTGCACCAATCGGACCTTGGACTACTTTGTGCACCCCATTGCTCGAGGCCGTCATTACAATAAATGGGGTTAGTTTCGTAAATGGGGCTATGCGGCCCCGCCAAAACTGGCAGGTGACACACGGTACTTCCGTATTTCGTGAATCATTCGCCACGCTCAATATTTTGTCCCAAAGCAGCGAGTCAAATCGAATCTACTCACAAACTTTTCAAGAAAGCCAATAACTTATTTAGAGACCATGTTTTTGATGAGGCATTTAGATGTTTAGTAGTTTCTTACGAATGTACCACAACTGTGAATGATACACTTTTATGGTCTTCAGGTTAAATTCATAGCGATTTTCTCAATTAAACCTACTGTGAGAACAAATGTTTCATCCAAGCCAAATTCCTCCCACAGGCAATTTATTGGCCTAGAGAACGTGTCCTGTATTTGAGATTTAAAAAAAAAACAGTGAAACGAAACCGGAAATGGTACGAAATCCCGCCAACCGCATTTTCTAACTTTCTAAGAATTCTTTTTTTTTTTAATCAAAGCACATTTTGTTCCATAAAATCCCAAATTTCTCCGCTTTGGAGCCACTTTTTTGGACAAGTTTTTGGAATACGTGTGGATTCAGCGATAAATTGGCAATACGCTCAGTGCACATTCATAGTCACTAACCAGCTACCAATGAGCGCAGCCGCATTTTCACAACATCAAATATTGATTGATTTTCTGAAAACTTTATGCTTAAACTGCAGTTCGAAAAAACTTGATGAAAGATGTCAAATAGGTACGAGGGAAACTTTGGTATGAAGCGATTTCATTGAAAACTTCAAAATTTGAATTTTTACCTTTAATGAACATTTAATATAAACCAATGAAAAAATCAAACCGCTGGTTTGTACGTGCTATAGCAGATGGTGGTAGCAGCGGTGCGTAGATTACACACAATACTTCCATACATTTTTGGCACAATGCGATTGTATTTTGACTACTTCGGAGGCTGTTTGGATCAAAAACGTCAAAGACTATGCAAATTTTAAAACTCGCCTAAAATCAAAATACGTCGAATTATCGTAATGTAAAAAATATCCACATATTCTGCAAGGTAAAACAAATATTCCAAGGCTAGAGCATTAAATTCTGAAGGATTAAAATATAATAGGTATTTAAATATTCAAATTTTGAAGGTCTGGTAATATAGTGCATTGTAATAATTGAGTGTGGTGATAAGGGAGAGAGTAGTAGGGGAGTAGTAGAGTTATACTCTCAAATTTAATGTCTTTATTAATCCGAGCGCTTTCGCCCCGCTGGGCCTCTCCAGGGATTGGCATTCTTCATCATATGAAGAATTATGTGAAAAACAATCTCCCACTAAAGGGCGATTCGTCTGTGGGTTACACCCTGAGGGGGGTTGGTCAGTTTTTCGGATTTTCCTGTGAATTAATACTGTAATACACGTATTTTACTGCGGGTTTTAAGAGAAATTAAGTTTTTCTATTTTACTTCAAGAACAAGAAAACCCGAATTTTTTCCATTTTTTAATTTTGTATTAAATGTAGGTAACGTTTCAAACGTGGAAGCTATAAAATACTAAAAAATCTTAATAATTCATTTAATTAAATTTTTCTTCAAAAAATTCAAACTCTTGAAATTAAAGTATGCAGGTACTATTTAATTTGAATTTTCAGAATATCGTAAGTAGGCATCACGTTTTGGAATTTTTCAGGGCTGAATTCTATCAAATAAATAAAACGGTTCAAATGCGAAAAACGAAAACATGAAAATAATAAAAATTTGCCGATTGCGACGGATTTCGAAATCCCGAGATGTGAGTTTGATGTCTCCGCTGTTACATCGCGATAAGCGGACTATCTCCGTCCTCCTCTCGCACGCTGGGTCCGGCCGCCGGTCAAGCGGCGGCGGTCGATATTGTGACGTCGCTCGGCCCCCAGCCGCCCCCGGTTTGACCATCATCCGCGGCCATTCCTCGTTTCCCCCGCAGATGGGATCAATATCAGCCAAAGACCTGCTGAGCTCAGCGAGTGGGAGTGGACCAGCAGCCATCGCTGGCCGTCCTGCATTGTTAATGGGGGACGGCCGCCCGGCCCCCGCCCCGCCGACTGGGCAAACGTCGCCCCTTCAATCTGACTGTGCCGCCCGGCTCATCTTCCCCGCGCGCCTCCTTATCTCGCCATTTTGGCGAGCGATTGCGCAGTAAACTGTTTCGAAAAAATTATTCCGATACAAAACTGAAAATGCGTTGGAAAAACGTAAAACTCTCTCAATGCGTAGGTACTTGAATTTTTCCTACATTTTTGGAATAATGGAAACGAGAGACCATGGTTCATCTACTTGGACAAGAAATTTAGAAAACTACTTCGTAAAATATTGAGCCATATGCATAACGATACCAGAGAGCAAGAAGGGCGAATCTGCTTCTTTATTAGATAGCAGATTCGCCCTTCTTGCTCTCTGGTATCGATAACATTCGGACTCATATTTGTTAGTTTATCAAAGTACACTCTTCAGAGAATGTTTGAATCGGTTAATTTGTAGGTACGTTTTATGGTAATTTCGGGTCATTGAGGATATTCCAGGGTATGCCTTAGTATTTTTGGGAAGCATTTTATACTGAAATGATTATTTTTATTATTTGTACCGTTCAAATGAATTTTTATCCGAAATACGAAAGAGCTGCGCTCGCAATAATTTCCATTTGCCCGATAATTTGCACCATGTTGCGCAGTATTTTAAACTAATCGGTCATCCGCCTAAATGGCAAGGTTCGATTAAGATTGTCACTTTGGCTTCGAACGGCCATCGCATGTCAACGCAGGCACGACATCCCTCGCACGGGATTTCCTGCACCATTGGTGTCCAGCGAGCATACTCAAACTGAAACTCAAATTCAAAATGATACTCAAATTTAATGTTGGTACTCAAACTCAAACTGACACCGAAACTCAAACCAATAGTTAAATACTCAAACTGGAACTAAAATTCAAACTGACACTCAAATTCAAAATGATACTCAAATTTAATGTTGGTACTCAAACTCGAACTGACAAAGAAACTCAAACTAATAGCTAAATACTCAAACTGAAACTCGAATTCAAACTGATACTCAAATTTAAACTGATACTCAATCTAATGTTGGTACTAAAACTCAAACAAACACAGAAACTTAAACTAATAGGTAAATACTCAAACTGAAACTCAAATTCAAGCTGATACTCAAATTTAAACTGATACTCAATCTAATGTTGGTACTCAAACTCAAACTAATAGGTATATAGGGTGAAGGCACCAGTATCAGACACTTTAAGCGGAAATTCTCAAGTTTCTTTACACCGCGAGGCATGATTTCATCAGACATTTATCAGGGGGGCATAATTAGGTGCACCAACTTCTTGGCAACCCACCAAGACTCAGAAACCGACGAATTTATGGTTTTTTATAGATTTTAATCGGTTTTTTCAAAACCATGTTTTTGCGCCAGTGTCAGACACGGAATATTTTGGATGGCGCCAGTATCAGACGCCCTCCAGATCCAAAAACAGACACTTCAATAAAACTCCAATACACATATTTTATTGCCCAAGTACGTACATTTCTATTTGGCATTTGCTTTTTTTCGAAGAAAGTAGAGAGCAAACCAGTGGGGAGTAGATAACGCACAATACTTCCATGTTTTGAAACGTAAAAGTGTGACACAATTTGATAATAATTTGACTGCTTTTGAGGGTGTTTAGGTCAAAAATATTAAAAACTCACTAGGTATTCAAATTTCAAAACTCGCCTAAAATAAAAATGCACCAAGTTATCGAATTATAAAAAATATCTACATATTCTGCAAGGAAAAAAAAGATTTTAAGACAAAGAACGCTCAAATTAGTTCCTTTTTGTGGCCGGAAAAAAATAAAATAGAAAACACTGAGAATGCAATAATATTTGCATATTATATAATATATTATGTATATTATATCGGTATTACACTTGATCGGGAATTGATTCTGAGTAATGGCTAGTAATAGGAGCTATAGCTAGATACTTCATATTACAGTAAATAAATCCCAAACAATGAGACCTTAAAATAACGGGCCAAGAGGATTCACGAATTCAGCTCTGATTTAGTAAAAAATCATTGAATTAATCCAAAGACGAGTATCAGACATCATTCAGTACCAGTATCAGACACCCCTGTCTGATACTAGGTTCTGTGATTGGGATGTCTATGACCAGTATCAGACACCCCCTGTCTGATTCTAAAACTGGCCCCAATTGAAAACCAGTATCAGACACCCTTGGAAATCAGTTTAATTTTGTTATTCCGAGCAAAACGTCGCTATCTACCAATGTAGGACACTGTCATGAATGATAAAACCGAAAATGGTAAACGGGATGAGAAAAATAGGGTAAATATGGCATGAGAAAGTTGTCCACCTCTTTAGCCATTCTGTCTAGTAACCTTGCCTGTTGAGAGCCTGATGTGGAAGCGTCCAGCAAGAACCGCCACCAAGCTGGCTATAACCTTCTATGAGCTCGTAATTTCACTAGAACCCGCTAAATAGATCTGTGTGCATCCAGTGACACTTGAAAAAGGGTTGAAACCCGTCAAGAACTCTTATTATCTAGCTTTCAAGTTGGAAGTGTCTGATACTGGACCAGTGTCTGAAACTGGTGCCTTCACCCTACTCAAACTGAAGCTAATAGGTACTCAACCTGAAACTCGAATCCAAACTGATACTCAAATTTAACCTGATAGGTACTCATTCTAATGGGTAAATACTCAAACTCACACTGATACTCAAAATCAAACTGAAACTCATACTGAAAACTGATAGTCACACTCAAACTAAAACCCAAACCCAAACTCAAACTGAGGCTGAAACTCAAATTCAAACTGATAGCTCAAACTGAGACTGAAACAGAAACTCAAACAGAAACACCAAAACTAGAGCTCAATTTCAAAATGAATCTCAAACTCTAACTCAAACTGATACCTACACTCAAAATGAAACTCATACTCAAACTGGAGCTAAAACTCAAACTCATTCGCATACTGATACTCAATCTCAAACGTATACCTAAGACCTACACTTAAGTCGAAATTAAAACTCAAACTAAAACTGATGCTCAAACTGAAACTAAATCTTAAACTCTAACTGGTATTGGTACTCAAACTCAAACAGAGCTTGAGCATCAGTTTCAGTAGGAGTTACTGAACTTTAAGTACCTTTCTTCGATCTTTGAGTTTGAGTTTTAGTTTAAGTTTGAGTGTACGCATCAGTATGATATTCCGTTTGAGGTTTCAGTTTCTGTACCAGTTTGAGCTTGATTTTTCGGTTCGGTTTTTCGTCTGTCCGTCTGTGGTAATTTACAAAAATGTCCATAACTCCCTCAATTCTCAACCTTTTTTCAAATTTCTTGAACTGAAATGTTTGTCTCGGCAAGACTTAACACCCTGTTTAATCGGAATTTGAATAACTCTCAGTACTTCCGATATATTTGCATTTTTAGTGTTTTCTGTTTTATTTTTTCCGGCCACAAAAATGGACCGATTTGAGCGTTCTTGGTCTTAAAATCTTCGTTTTAACTTGCAGAATATGTGGATATTTTTAATATTCCGAAAATGTGGCGAATTTTCATTTTGGTCATATTTTGAAATTTTTCGATCTTTTTGAACCTAAACACCGAAATATGATCAAATTGTGTCAAAAATGTACTTATCAAAATATGGAAGTATTGTGTGTTACCTACGCACCACTGGTTCAGTTCCACTTTGATCTTGAGTTTGGGTTGTCAGTTTGAGTTTCTGTATCAGTTTAAGTTTCACTTTCAGTCCGAGGTACCAGGGTAGTACCAGCATATTTCTCAGAAGTTGAAAGCGGGCTTTTCACGTTTCCCGAAAAATGTTTACAAAGGGGTGAAAAATCTCACTGCATGCAAGGATGGTACATGGCGCATGATTGGGGGCGGACATGACAGGTAGTTTGTGGGTGGGATGGGGGCGGTGACCCTTCCATTAGTCACAAGCTGAGTGAGATCATTGAAAAAGAGTTGCAAGTTCCCCATCCGCCCGAGGAGGGGGGGGGGTCAATCAATACTTCGGACAATAGAGGACCAAGTGGAGCTGTATCGACCTGTATCCCTAGCCTTGCCAGCACCTGTACCTGCCACTCCAGTCAAAAGAGGTTTCTTCTCTTTCTATGGGCAATTTTTCCCACTTCCCTTTATTGATGGCGAACTGTAAGCCCTTCTAAGAACAGGAGGGTCGTAGATTTGCATACGAAATACAGGTCGATGCGGAGAAGTTGTAATTTGCGAATTTTCTAGAGATATAATCGAGCCTGGAAAATGACATCAAGGTTTTCGAATAAAAATGGCCAAATTTGCGACAATTCAAGTGCAAAAGCAGTTTTCGAGATAAGGCTTGTGAAATAATGGTAATGTTTTGCTAAAATCTGCACTTTTGAGTTTGGCTTGTTCTACGAATTAGAGCTGATATTTCACCAACGATGAAAACCTAGGTCAAGCGAATTATTCAGCTCTAATGTCATGGTCGCATATCATTTTTCTCACCAGAAATACCCGATTTGCTGTGCTTCGAAAGGTGCGAAACATTCCAAATTTGGGCGAAGCGATAATTTTTTCAATTAAATTTCATCCCGCAGATTGATGGCCATGGTTTGTTCGACGAAAATGGACCCTCGCGACGAGGACGGCGACTTCGACGACCAACTGACGTCGCTGAACTGGCTGCACAATCTGAGCATCATGCCGCCGGCTTTGCCGACGCCGCCCACGTCGCCGAAACCGCAGCCGCCCAAAAAATCTCCGAGCCTCCGCCTAACGCTGAGTGAGTGTCGGTAGATTATTTCGAATAAATTCCGATCAAGTTTATGGTGAGTCGGTCAAAGTAAAATCGTACCCACTATAAATACCACAAAGCTTGGTTAGTAAGTTTCAAAGTAATTATAAAGTACTTACCTAGTAGGTAATACCTACAAAAAAAAAAAATAAAAAAATTGAACTTTTATTTTCAAAAAAATATAGTAAAATATTGCGAATAAGTGAATACTATTTAATAGTATTTACTTATTCGCAATATTTTACTAAATTTTTATTATTGAGTTTTTTAATTTTTGATTATTAATTAGATTCCAGTTTACATGTAGCTACTAGCTTAGTGTTTACTAGCTACTACAAAAATTCCAATTTTTAATATGATAGCATCTAATTCAATTGAAAAACTCATTCGTTTTGCTAATGAGAGCATTAAGTTCAACCTAGTAAAAAATCAAATTTTCGATCGAACTTTTGCCGGTGGTATTCTTTTAATGATTGATACAAGCTAATTATGATTATGGGGAAAAATAATACATTTTTGGGATGCCAGGTTACCAATTTTTAGTGACCATGATCAAGAGAGTGGTACAAATTGAATAATATTCAATATTTTTCATTTCAATTCTTTCGTACTTGCAGATCCGACAATGGCCGAAGAATATCGAACCTGCGGCGACAAGAAGCCTCCGTTCT
This sequence comes from Nesidiocoris tenuis, assembly GCA_036186465.1. Lineage (NCBI taxonomy): Eukaryota > Metazoa > Arthropoda > Insecta > Hemiptera > Miridae > Nesidiocoris > Nesidiocoris tenuis. Next base: position 9,068,650 of record AP028917.1, read on the forward strand.
CGTACGCTACGCTCATCTGCATGGCGATGAAGGCCAACCAGAATAAAATGTCACTCTCCTCAATTTATACGTGGATCAAGGAAAATTTCATATACTACCGGCACGCCGATCCGAGCTGGCAGGCGAGTCACCCCATTTACCAACATTTCGTGGGAGGGGCTGGCGAACCGAAGTTTTGTATAAAATACAACACATACCTAATATGTATATTTTGTAGGTATTGTATAGAGGAAAGTGCCCAAAAGTGGACCCCCATTTTGTTTTTTAATAATAAAAAGTATAGAACGACGAAAACCACATTTTTAAATGCATGTAACGATTGCACGGTAATGTTTTGTATCATTTCAATTTCAATTTATAAAAATATACTAAGAAATAGTAATAAAAAAATAGGGGGATGGGTCCACTTTTGGGTGCTTTCCTCTATTATTTTACATAATTGTACATTATACAATACATGTATACAATATATACATAATATGTAGCCCTAGTATCCATACCTATTATAGGTATTCAGAAAATAAAATGTACTGTAATTCATGCGCTGTAATTAACTCTGTCTGGGCCAATTTTTACTACCTAATAACTTTGTTTGGGCTGTAGGGCATTTTCCTAAAATATTGCCGGATTTGTTCGTAGCACATAATAATACACGTACGTAATAATATCATGTAATTGGCGGGCGAACAAATCTGGCAATATTTTAGGAAAATGCCCTTCAGCCCAAACAAAGTTATTAGGTAGTAAAAATTGTCCCAAACAGAGTTAATTACAGCGCATGAATTACAGTACATTTTTTATTTTCTGTACGCCTACAATAGGTATGGACAAAATATCAACTGTGAAGGTGCAACACTGCCCAATCCATTTGCCATGCGATCTATGGATGCGTGATATGCCAAGTTGCCTCCAATTCAAATTTTGAGAAAGAGGCAACCCCGACGCCCCCAAAAAGCACGATACTTTGACTTGGGCAGTGTTGCACCTTCACAGTCGATATCCTAAAATAGGTAGGTATGGATACTATGGATAAAAAACCTAATTATAATTAGGTTTTTTATCCATAGTAATTTCTTTCTTCCCAACCGGTTGCCTAATACCCATCAGAAGGGGGTTGATGGAAATTTTGAGGTAAAAATTATGTTGTCGGGGTCGAATGGACACGCACCCTTGGACCTTCTCGGGAGGGTAGTTATGTCTGTACACGGGGTATATAACTGTTGTCCACCAAGTAACCATAACGGGGTGGTCCGATGCGTTTAGAGGTACACGGAACGGACACTGCACATTGTGCACCGTCCCGTGAGAGTTCGCTGCCGCACACCGGTGGTGACGGTACGTGGTCATTGGTAACATGGTACATGTATCTCACGCGGCGCGCCCTCTCGCCGTGGTAAAACCTTGGAAAAATGAGACCAAATGAAATGTACTCGTTCCAGCCCAAGCCTCTCAAACTCAAAATTGATCGCCCTAACTTTTTGCAAACATCATGGTTACCGATTTTAACAAAGATACAGACCCAAAAAGATAATATTTTGAATCATATTATTATTTTTTTAAAGTCAAATATCAGGGTTAGGGTCTTCAGAGAAACTGTCTTTTTCGCCGAGCTTTCGAAAATTTATTGTTCCGTCTTTTGGGCGAGTGATAATTATCACAAGACATGAGATAACTACTAGTAATTTATTTTTTCGATTTGCCATTCTTGCAGAACTCAATAAGGCACAATTTGAGTTTGAACAAATGTTTCGTCAAAGTGCCTCGAAGTAAAGACGAGCCGGGCAAAGGCGGATTTTGGAAATTGGACATGGAGCTCCTTGAAGAAGGTCAACGAAACAGGAAGAGACACGGTAAGTGTACGAGCCGACAGAAATTCATATTATGAGGTAAAATCTAAATATTTGATTTTCAGCTTCGAAGAAATTAATTTTGAAATTCAATTCCTTGTCCCGGCGCTTCCCGACGTCTTAATTACGTGACGTCATTTTTTCAAATCGCCCTTGCATTTCTCGCAGGCTGCAGCGGCCTGACCAACCGGCGATCGAATCGTTCGAAAAGAGCAAAAGCGGTTGCCGAAGGCGCGCCCGCACTCCAAACTGTGACCATAAACATCCAAGCGCAGGAAATCCAAATCCAAGATCACTTGATCGACGGCGAGCTGGCATTCGTCGAGTTGACTAGCGATCAGCAGCTGATGTCCGATCAGCAGTTGACGGCGGAGCAGCAGCTGGCGGTCGAGCAGCAGTTATCAGCAGACCAGCAGATATCAGCAGACCAGCAGTTGGCAGATCAGCAACTGGCAGATCAGCAGTTGGCAGATCAGCAACTGGCGCCAGACCTGGTGACGCAATCTGCCATCTGCTGCCAGCCGGTCAGCCCAGCAATGTCGTCGCCGCTGTCGCCTGAAAATCCGACCGAGCCGTCTCTGCTGATGCAGCTCAGCCAACCAGCGACGATCCTCCAAGGGCCGAACGTCATCGTCGAATCAGTCCTGCCCGAGATGGTCGCCACGTCGACCGAAGACGACGATGAACTAACGACGATGATACTCGGCGAAGTCGGATGGGATCATCTCGATTTTCTCCAGTCTCTGCTCGACACTTTGTAAATTATCTGTTGTTTCACTCTTGGATAGGCAGTTGTGCTCGAAAGTTGCCTTCGGTGATTGACATGGCCAATATCCGAAACTTAGGCTCTTCCTCCTCCAACTGGATGACACATTGTAAGTGAGCATTCGTATCACTTCTAGGCTGGAGACGTGGAATAGCTGTACTTTTGATGATACGCGAAGTTGCCCTTGACGATGGATAGGCAAGGAAATCATCATGCGATGTGTGTTTTTGCTGAATGCCTCTACCTGGGGTCTGAAAATATTGGTACATGCCCCTACCAAGCGATCAACTGCGATTTTGAAAGAAGTTAGCGGTTCAAAATCTTGTGGGTCAAAAATCTCAAGTTCCTCAAGCGGGTCAAGCCACTAAGGAGCAGGGCCAAGGCAGGAACCTCCAGTGTTGCCAAATGCCTCTACAAATCAACGTCACAAGCTTTTGGAAGGGTCATAGACTGAAAATGGTAACTGGGTAGGTACTTGAATTCTTTAGTGGGTCAATATCTCAAGTTTCCAAGTTGGTCAAACAATTAGAAAGTTGTTGCAGGAACCTCCAGCGTTGCCAAATGCTTTGACGATTTTGAAGAGTTTAGAGAAAACAAGTTTGCGGGTCTACATCTCAAGTTTCTGAGAGGCTCAAACTAACGAGTTCTCAAATTTTCCAGTTTTAGAAATGCGTCATAAAGTGCAGGCAGGAATTCAATTTTCGCCACTTTCTTCAGAAATATTCCTCTTGAAAAGCGTGTCAATTTGGTGGGTCGATGTCTTCAAGTGGGTCAACTAAGAGTAGGTAGGGACTACTAAGGTAGTAGGCTTTAAGCGGAAATAATCAGGCTATGATGTGGGTCAACGTCTCAAGTGGGTCAAATCGGGAAAGAAAACTGGGCTAGACCGGTGTCGTAAATTTTGAAAATAAAAATTGTACTCGCTAATCGCGCGATTTTTACCTCGTTGAGCTAGCACCCAGCGATATTTTAGCGAACCCACGAAGTACAGTATTTTTAGATATTTTCTATCCATCTATTACCCTTCCACGACTCGTCGTCTGTAGCGTTTTTCGAAATTGATTCTCTCTAGCATCTAGCCAAGTCAAATTGTAACTCCGAATAGAAGTAAGGGGTTACGTTGTTCTCATTGTACAACTGCTGTAATATATTTTATCTAAGATTATGTTGGTGATGTATTACTAGTCATTGGAAAAAAGAGGAAAAATGGTTGTAAAAAAATATTTGATTTGATTATATCGTCGGTTAGGTACCTGCATGTTTTTAAGTGAAATTAGAGTTGCGATTGTTTTCAAAATTCCTGTTGTTTTAGAAATGCTGCGGCATGACGTTGTCGCAATAATTTTTTCATGCAGTGTATTATTCGTCAGGGTTTTCTGCGTATCTTTTAAATGGCCGATTCAGAAAATGTCTTAGGACAGAAAAATTCAAGATAATTAAATTTCATTCAAGAATATGTAGGTAAAATGTTACTTTATTTAATTTAAGTATGATCTCGAGGAAATACCTCTTTTAACGGACTAAATTGGTAAACCAAAAAGAAATCGTCCTTGAAAAAATATCACAATTGATAAACTACGGTTTTTTGTAAAATAGCAAGTAGGTATTTTTCGATCGGCGTTTCAAGATTTTCTGGAGTAGATGTAGTAAGTTTGACTTGTATATTATTGTCGTTATTTATTGAAACTCTCCTCTCTAGATGTAAAATTGACTTTTTCGCTGTCTTTGCTCATGAACAAATCCGTCCACAAAGTGATTTAGAGCAATATCATGCCGTCCGATAATTGATTTATGTCTGCAATGTCGTTATTTTGTGATGTATCGAGCCAAAGGTTGTGAAAGATTGTTGTAAGAATGTATACTACTCGAAGGAGCACCAGAATCCGTCCGAAAATTGTATTGTGCCTTTTTCACGTTGTGGTCTCTTAAAGCGATAAATTGGTAATGTTAATAAGGAAGGGACAATTTATAGCTAAACAGGGGGTTAACTGGGAGCTGAAAGCGAATTTTGGAGAAAAACTACTGGAGTCTTCTCTCGAGGGTTTTCCATGTTTTTTTGGGCGCTTTCAGCGATGATGGGGCGTTTTGAGTTCTCCTATGCATTTCATGGATTTTCCAACCCACGACCATCAACCAGTTTACTCCAATTTTCACCAGAAAATGCCTTAAACAAGGCCAATGTAAATAAATGTAGCAAAAAACATTAAATCCCTTAAATTTTTTTCAACTGACTTCAAATTTGCTATCAGCGAACACCCAGGACTCATGTAACGACTAATTTTATTCCAGGTCGTTGATTATTTATTAGTTAATACTGTGACGTCTGCCAACTTAATTTTCATATAGAAATTATTTTCGATTGATTTCCCATTGATCTCATGTAAGCATAACTAGCACAACCTTGCAACACTCGGTTGATATGTGGCACGATAATTTGTACGTTTCGAATTTCCTAGAACAACTAGCGAGTAATATTTATTCGGAAGTGTAAATTCTTTAGAATAACGTACGAGCGTGTTGTAGAATTTGAAAAGTGCCCAATACTCGGTAAATTACTTATCTATCGAAACTGTAGAAAGAGGGCTCATCGTTGGGCTTGTTATGCGATACAGGGTTGTTAAAAAACATGCAGCAAGTTTCAAAATCCATTGAGCGGTCCGGAGTCAAAATTCCGTAGAAACACCAACCAAATGGCGATTCCAAAAAATCAAGTTTTTTTTGGCATTTTTTTGCCTTTTATGAGAAAAATGTACCAATTACGCGCCCAAATCACTACCCACCTCTGTAATGACACACGGGACTCCTTCAGTTATGTAAATTTCCAATGTAGAATGCCTGTAAATAAGTTAAACAACTAAAATCCTCAAAATATCGTCATTTTGGTTTGTAATTCGCTCAATGACTTGAAACTTCCTGTAAGCCGTACTTCCGTAATTTCCCATTTAAAAGACCCAAAGAATTAATTTTCAATTTTTCAAGCGCTTTCGCCCAGTTGTGCCTCTTCCGGAATTTTCAAAATTCTCTACCTGTGACTGAATGTAACTTAATTCTGCTGACAAATCATCCTAATACCACTATAGGTACTTTTAAGTTTTTATTTTTCAAGCATAAATCGTTGTTGATGAGTGAAAGCTCATGGAGAATAAGGTCGCCGTCCCCTGAAAAGGCCCGATTGGGCGAAAGCGCTAGTAAAATTGAAAATCGTGAGAGTGCGATACGACTAACGACTCCTAAATAATAAAAAAATTGTTCAACCCCTGTTACGATGAGCCCGTCAATAGAAATTTCGTCAAATTCACCATTATGGTAGAAAATAGACGTACCTTTTGTACCTAATTCTCGAATGATTATTCCTATCTTGAGGGCAATTGGGTTCGAATAAATGACTCTAATTTTCATTAAACTTTCCAAGCAGCAAATTGAGTTTTTCTTCGTCGGAATGTGTTTTTCAGTTTTCCGATATTATCGCTCATTTCGGGTTTCCTATTTCGGATTTTGGTTCATTTTTCTTAAGAAATGAACCTTTGTAATCGGTCGGGAAAAAAAATTTTTTAACACCCCCTGAAAATTTGTTGGTTTACGTTTCAAGGGGTGTAGAATCCGAATCTGCAATAAAAATTTTTTGTCCGTCCGCCGTCCGCCGTACGCCGTCCGCCGTACGCCGTCCGCCGTACGCCGTCCGCCGTCCGCCGTCCGGGGTTTTTCAGGGGGAAGGAGTTATCGAAAAATTTTGAAATTTTTACCAAAAATCAAGTTCCGTATCTAGTTGGTCCTAACGTCTCGACAGAACCCTACCTTAATTTTAAGGACAGTAAAACAGCTGTTGAAGTGGTAAACAATTCGTCTTTTTAAGGAAATTTGCAACATAGGCATGTGAGGTATCATTTTCTATAGATTTTTCTATGCTGAATCGAATGAGATCATCGCCACGCCGGTAGCTTCAACCGTTTAGGAGTTATTGCAGTTTTAGTGAGACATTTTTGAGTTTTTTAAAATTTCTGCAATTCTTAATAACTCGAAAACTACTCGAGCCACAAAATTCGTTTTCCACTCGTTGGAATCCCCACAAAAACTTCTGTCCTCCCGATATCTTCAATTTAAAGAATTTGGTCGCATTACACAAATCAGCAAAACAAAAATCGGGAAAATTTGAGAATTTGGCCTCGGCTCTTAGATACGGTTGATTGATCTACTTACGACCACTAGCCTATTACACCAACAAGGTGACGCACTCACACTACGACCAGTTGCGCTTGGCAACGTGAGAGGGAGTCAGGCTTTAACAATGGTTCTGAGGCATCTTGAGGCATTTTTTTAATTTCATTATTCAGAGAATTTAATGATTTTTATTATTCTGTTAATTATGAAGGTGATTAAGAATAGATTAAATGGTGAATTTAACGGAATTAAACGATCTGCTCCGTTGAAAATATAGATATTTAAGTATTTACCAAGAGAAGAGGATGATTATTTTTTGCCGGGTTGAAAAAACGTTTTTCTAAATCCCCATCTAAAATACAAATTTATACTAAAATTATAGAATTTCTATAGTTTAATTTAATAATAATAATAAATAATAGAATTTAAATAGAAACAACTAAATTCTGTGTTTAAGGAGTACCGATGTCATGTCTTTGCAATCGAAAAATGAACCCCTGTGCAAAATTTGCAGAGTTCTTCGGACATATCGAAAACTAATCTGCACGTGCCACTGATCTACTTAGCAGCGTTTTTTTAACAATACCCGACAATTTTGCAGCATAAAATCGCGAAAAAGGCGAAAAAATACTCGTATCATCTTACTAATTTATTGGACTTGATAAAAACATATAACCTTGAAAGGAAACGAACAAATCAAGTTCCCATCGTTCAAATAGCAATAAATACATCATGGAACCAAATCCCTAAAGAAATAGGGAAAACTGGCATTTCGGATGAAAATCAATGGGCTGTGAGTATTACGATAATTCACGCTGGAAAAATCTCTGAAAATGGCAAATAACAATTTTAAAATCAACTTAAATTTAAAAAAGGCGCTAAACTGGTCGGTACTCGAAGGCATTTCGAACATGCCTTCTAACTCTTAAATACCATTTTGTCATTAAGATAAAGTTAAATCAATTTTTATTGCGCTTATCTTCTCTATGTACAACAAGGCGAGATTAGAGCAACCGGCCGAGGAGAAAATACAATTTTATCCGACAAAAAATCTGCAAGGAAATATTCGAATTTACAGGAATGATTTTGAATTTTGACCATTTTCGAAGGATTCACTCCAGAAAGCTAAGTCAAAAAATATGTTCGCATAACGTTGAATTTTCAAAACAGCTGAGTCACGACATAGATATATACCGAAAGTCGGAGCTTGAATGGAGGGAGTTGACAATAATTGTCAACTCAAGGAGACAATTATTGTCTTCTTTGAAATGGTAGATTTTTCTGCTCATTCGCTACAATTTTTGTTTTGCAAAATTTTTTGTGAGCCATGGGGAAAGTACTTTTTTTTGGAAGTTTTCTTTCGTGTTTTTGACCTTGTCTCAGTAAAGTGGCCATGGGTCTTTTGAATTTTGGAGTAATTGAAAAAATGAGGACGCCGTTGGAAAGGCCGTAAAATTTCCTATAAACTCACAGCTTTACACATTTCTAACGTTGTGTTACGTTGGTGAACAATTGGGCCGAACCCGAGAAATGCTTAGTTTTTAAAAACTCCCGTTTTTCAAAATGAGAAAAAATTGAAAAATCCCGCGTTCGTTACGAGGAAAACTTGCCCAAAATGTCAGCTTTTCAAGGGTACAATAATGTTTTATTCATCCCGCTTATCAGAGGAGAAATCGACGTAAAAAGACAGGAAAACGTAGTTTTTCGTTCAAATTTCAGGTTTCGGAACGAAAATTGTAGCGATTGAGCTGAAGACTCGAACTTCCAAGGAAAGCAATTTCAAGATTTGTACGCCAGATGCGCAAGGGAGGCGAAATCGATGAAAGGGAAAAATTTTATTCGCGTGAGATTTAATTCCGAAAAAAGAAGCGAACTCGGCGAAAATCGACAGAATTTTTTGTTAACATGGGAAAATAAAAGAGCGGAATCTCGCCACTTGAAAGTATATTATAATATAACCTATGTACACTAGAACACCTTATAACTGCACTCTACCTACCTAGATTGGTAATTTACAAAATAGGAATCCCATCTGAGGGAACGCAAGGATTAAATCTACCGAAGAAAAGGTCGAGTTCCGATTTTTGGAATCGATCATTTCCAAAAATAAATCGCACTTGGGGGAGGAAATCACTTCGTCTTACTAATCTAGCGCAGGCCGTTAGCAAGCGACAAATCTGCAGGCACACTAACATTTTCACGTATCTACTTGTTGGATTTTTGTGTTCTGTTCATCACTCGAATACAAACTTTTGCGAGACGGTGAACGATTTCACATGAGTTTGGGTTAGCGATAGTAAAATATTAGAGAGTCTCTCGCTACAAGATAAATATGCGACCTAGAACTAATAGACACATGTTCCAGAAGACTTTGTACAAAAATCCATAGAAAAAATAGCCATTTCTGAACCGCGGGGGGATTTTTGCGGAGGACCAAAGGGATTTTCGCGACACACAACCGTTCAGCTGAATTCGGACAAGGTAAATGCGATTGTACAACGTAATCATACATTTCTAAATCAACGATGGTTTTAATTAATACTCACATACGCAAGGATTTAATTGTTAAAAAAATAGCTCTCGACAATCAACGGTTAGTTGTGGCAGGAAAATGAATTTTTCCAAAATTGTAACCCGGATTTTCAATAGATTTCATGGTGGAATGAAGGAAAATTTCCGGATAGACGGTTCTTCGAGAAGATAAGTGCGCAAGGGGAATGATCGCTTTTTATTTACGGGGCACGAAGCCGTCGAGAAAAATTCCAAATTTGTAAACAGGGTGTCTGCTAAGCGATTGACCGCCCTCTCCATTTCCTCATCTGACCTGATAAAAATCAAAATAGATACGGAAGAGAAGCCATGATGCTTAATTTTTTGCGTCAAATTCTAGGAAAAATACTTTCGAGCCAACCACTCGAAAGAAAGCGCAATCAACACTGACTTCAGGTTTTTCAATTTAGAATCCCCTTTTCCGTCTGCAGGTTCTACGCGAAATGTCATGAAAAATCCCTACACGATTCAACAATTTCCATTGAGGCCAACATGAGAGCAAAATTACAATTTTTCAAACTCCAAGTGTGGCACATGTTTTAAGAGTATGTTTTAACGCTGAATTACGTGGTTATATCAATTGTCAAATTCCACTTAGCATTCACGAGATTTTTCACATTTTTCTATGAAAAAAGTTCACAAAATTTTTTTTTAATTTTGTAAATGCTAAGTTGAACCTGAAAACTGATATCACCACACGATTCAGCGTTAAAAAATACTGTTAAAACATGTGCCACACTTGGGTTTGAAAAATTGAATTTTTCCGCTCCTGGTTGCTTTGCGCGCATGAAAAATATCGAACCATGTATGGATTTTTCGTGAAATTTTGGTGCAAGTGGTCTGCCTAAAAGTATTTCTCCTGACTTTTTTTCAGCAAAAACGACACCTGATTTTAGTATTACAGATGTACGATTATTCGGTGCTGTAAATTTAGGGTGAAAAAATCAAATCGATCTAGGACGAACTGCGCAAAAAATCTATTGCCGGAGGAACCGAGAAGTTAACTTGAAAATTTCTTTCAAGAATCAGCGGAACAATTCACGATGGACATCAAATGCCAAGATTTTGTACCTGAAGATCGCGATCTCCGGGTGCATATACCGGCAATAAAAACTGACAATCCGGGAGGATGAAAATCGGTCGAAAGCATAGCGAGAAATAATCCTCGATGAGTTCGCTGCCTTGAAAATGAAAACAGGTAGTCTCGGAAAAGCGAAATCCATAATTTTCCTCGTTATTTGGGGCGAGCGACGGCTTTCAAACAGCGGTACCATGTATTAAGCGAGAAATCATACAAAACATTTTAACCTAAGAGTTACCCAGCTAAAATACGAAATAACTTTGTACACAAGCACAACGCCACTGGCGGCGGAATCGGAAAATAAAAGTTAACCAGAAATGTTTGGGAGTTGTGCGAGATTCCACCGCGCGGTTCGAGCGTTCACCTTCGACGACGACAATCGGGCGGAGGATTTGAAAGATTCAATGCGAACCGGCCACGAGATTGAGCGGCTTGTCCTGGTTCGACTGCGACGCCGACGACGAGGGGACGCGCTGCTGCAGTGCTGCCATCATAATCGTCGGCTGGATCTGGCGGCGCAGCGCTGCCAACATGTCGTCGCACTCTTCGCTGCCCGAATTGGCGCCGCTGCTGGCGCAATCGGCCGCTTCGGCTATGACGACGTCGCACGTCGGCAGATCAGCGGCTGAACGATCAGAAAAAACCGTCGAATCTGTTATTTGGGAAATATTTAAATTCAGTTCCACTCAATGATGGGTATTGATGTACGCTGTTCAATGCATGGATGACAAACCAGTTTTAGAGAAAATAGCTGTTGTGAAATAGTTGTTTTAAAAAATCAGGTCGGTTAAAAACGTTGGTAGGTTCAAGCTCATAAAATGAATCGAGCGAGTTATTTACCCTGGCAGACCTAGCTTGAAGTGAGAGATCATGCGCTAAATTAATTCGCGAACAACCGATGATGAAAATGAAATAGGTATTGATGGAATATTTAAAAACCATTGGATCCATGAATCCCGGGGATGTAGAGCGAGCAGGCAGACACTTGAGGCTCAGGAGCAGATGGAGGGGGCGGCGACATTGGCTCTCATGGATGATACGCATGCAGAGGTCGCTAAACGGGCCAATCAATGACCGCGAAAAGAGTTATCAGTATTTCGGTACATACAACTTACTTGATGTCTTGTTACGCGCATGGCTACCCTCCGACTTGGGGCGGCGGCGCCTCGTGTGGATGGTGTCTCTGCGCATGGTGGCAGGCCTGTTCACATTGTGCAGTTTGTAGTAGAGGCCGCAAGCGTTACACACCATTTCCCCGTTGGGATTGCGGCGCCAGATCGTCGTCGTCCTCGTGCCGCAGTTGGTACAAGAGACTTGGACACGTTTTGGAACCTGGAACATAATCGGATCTTTATAAGTTTGGTGTTCAGGATGAAAAAAATACCGGATGGACCCAGAGACAGCACCAAGCCAGGGCAAAATAGGAAAAAGTCGAACACGCAAGTTGAAATATCGTACCCTGTTGTTCCTGATGATATTATCGACGGATCCCCAAGCGCTGCTCGGCTCGTCGGAGTCGACGTCGTTGCCATCGGCGTCGCACACCTTGGCCGTGTAGTTTGCAGCTTCAAGCAAACGGGATATCGCTTCGGTGCCACGTTTGTAGTATCTCGGCTCGGACTGGGATCCCGATTGATTGGCGAACGTCGTGTCCGAAGCCCGCAACGGGCAGCTTTGCTTCCGGCGTCCGGCAGGAGTGCGTGTGTCTACCACAACTTCATGGCTCTGGAACACGCAAAAGAAAAATGACTGCCAGGAAACGGAGATCAGCCTCACAGCAAGATTCAAGACGAAGTGCAAAATAAACGAGAAACGTTTTGACGTTGTCTCGGAGGTTTTCGACGGCCACACCTTAGCAACACTGTGAACAAGCCAAACTCACCACTTTGTTGGAATTGTTGGTCCTGTTGATCAGAACTTCCGCGTGGGGAGGGGTCACTGGCGGCGGCCACCGGACCTCCTCGCGCATCAATATAACAGGGCGGCCCTGGTAGGTTTGAGGCGTAGTCATCAAAGACCTCAGCAAACTGTTAGCATCGGACCTGAAGGCGTTCGAAATTGATTCAGTCATTTTTTCCTTTGGAACTCACCCTAATTGCAAATTTCCCTATTTTTAGCAAGTTTCCGAGCGTTTTCCCCTCGAAGGGCTTCTAAATGGACATTTTTTGTGCATTTCAAAAAAATGGGCCTCGCGTGATCTATGAGCTTTTAAACCTGATAGTTCGGAAACTAGGGGTTACCAAACAAAAATCTATATTTTGGCATAAAAACGTCAAAATCAGTTCATTTATTTGGGAGTCAGCGAAAAAGCAGACGTCAACAGATTTCTCAATTCTAGAAAAAATTGCCCAAATGTGTGTTTTCCTCTTTCTATTCTCTCTCTGTTCCCCACCCAGGCTAACCATCCCGGTTATAACAAGAGTGATGAGGCCCGCGACGGCGAAAGCGCTCGGAGATATAACAAAACTCATCTGCTCAGTGGCGTTTGCCGCAGCAGAAATCCTTCCATCACCTATTTGAGATAGGTAATTACCATTTCTATGTTCCTCAAAAAGTAGGTAGATAACTTATTCGAATTTTGATTTTTTTTCAAGTCCACGATTAAATTATGAATTATAACGGTATCCATTCAGTAAGTAGTAAAAACTAAGTTTGGATAAGTCCCACCCCCCCATGCTACCATCACTTTTATTAACATTTTAATAATGGAACGTTCTCGATTTATTTTATTTATGAATCTAGAAATCGTCGTCTAGCTCCTGCGAGCCAGCAGAACAGTTCACACAGAAATGATAAGAGATAATTGCGATACGAGATAAGCCAAAGTGTCTACAAGATGTCGATAACAGAGCTTTGGAAAAAGAACGTTCGAGCGAAAATTACCAATGAAGGAGACCAAAATTCTCTAGGTAATTGTGTCAAAATGAGTAACATTGACTGGAGAAATAAGCATTGCGGTTCCAGATATAACGAAAAATTGTGCAACAAAAGCAATCGATAAGGTTCCAAATTCAGTACAAAAACTTCGTAAAGATAAGCAAAAATGCGAAAAATACAATTCAAATTGGATTCTTTCCTCTCTTTTTTGATGCCCTGAATTTGGAAATGAAAAGTGCGTGCTAAAGGCAGAAAAACTGTGATACTCTATTCTAAGTGAACGACGGTGAATGAGCCGGATGAAATTCTATTCTACGGAGTGGAAAAGCGTATTGACGCATGCGCAGGAGCCATTACCACAAAGAACATTCACAAGTTGATGTCGTTCGTTTTACTCACAGTAATACACAGGCAGACGGGGCTCTCGTCATCAGAACCGCAAGTAGCAGAGAGTGACCATACCGTATTATAGATAATATAGATAGAAAAGAAACGTGAGAAAGAGGTAGGGAGAAATGAAGTACGCAAGTTGGATGAATTCGATGAGTTTCTAAAATATATCACACGGGTATTAATGTAGGTATCGCTCCCGTAAATGAATAGGATTATTGTGCCGCTCCAGAAGGTGAAAATCGGATTGGAGGTTAGACGAAATTTTTGACCAGGATCATCTTCATAAGATTGTGTCGCAAACAGTTCGCCAGTAAAATGGACGCTCAAGTCCGAGCATTCAAGGTTTTGAATTCTAAATTCAACTCACCAACTCAACTTACAAATCCAACCCACTAGCTCAACTCACAGACTCGACTCACGAACTCAACACTCAGGCTCAACTTCTCAACTCAACCTATAACTTACTAATTCTTCTCTCAAAATCAACTTACAAACGCAACTCTACCCACAAACTCAACTCACCAACTCAACCCTCAAACTCGACTTACAAATTCTACTCTCAAACTCAACTCCAAATCCAACCAACTAACTCAACTCACAGACGCGACTTACAAACTCAACAATCAGACTCAACTTCTCAGCTCAACCTAAAATCTAACGACTTAAACTCCCAAAATCAACTCACCAACTCAACTAACAAACTCAAGTCTCAAAGTCACACTAGTGTCAAAGTCTCAAAGTAAAACACTACTCAAAAACTCAACCAACAAATTCCACTCTCAAACTCGGCTCACACATTCAACTCCTAAACTCAGCTCACGAACTCAAATCTCTAACTCAACTCACAAAAGCAACATTCAGACTCAAGTCTCAAACTCAACTAACTCTCAAAGTCAACTTTCAAATCCAACACTCAGACTCAAGTCTCAAAGTCAACTCTAAAACTCAACTCAGAAACTTAACTAACAAATTCAACTCTCAAACTCACCTTTCAAAGTCAACTCTTAACCTCAACTCACATACTCAACTTACCAACTCAACTTTCGAAATCAACTTGCAAACTCAACTCTCAAACTCAATTCACTATAACTCAACTCTCAAAATCAACCCACAAACCAAACTCGCATCGACTTACAAACTCAACACTCAGATCTATCGAAAATCAAAATTTTTCGGCTTTCATTTTCGATTTCCCCCCTGAAGACAATGCATAAACCCGAAGCAAATGTTATCACTGTAGTAGCCCCAGTCAATACTCCGATTTCTATGTATAAATTTTTTTTTTTTTTTGACTTTTGCTCGCAGGCTTCATTTTATGGAGTAAATAGCTAAGTACAAAAGAAAATCCCACTCAAGAACATCCTAATTTGAAGTCAGGTACTTGAAGGGGATTTGAAGTCAGGGATTTGAAGTCAGGGATTTGAAGTCAGGGATTTGAAGGAAGGTACTTGAAAATTAATATGTATCAATATATTAATTTAAAAGCGAAGGATGAATCGGCAACCTGCAATTCGTTAAGGTATAATTTCCTCACTATTTTCGAAATTGATGACGAGATTTTGCCTTTCGAGTTTTTTTCTTACTTTGTAGTAGGTTGTAAAACTGGTTTTATTGTTCCGATAAATTTCTTTAAATAAATTTTCAAACCGTAGTTTTCTTATTTGCAGCCTCCCAATTGGTGTACGCGATTACAGCCACTACATTGCCTACATTTCGTTGGGCTTAGTCTATGTTAACACCTCCCCCTAGATTTGGAATTTTCGCGATCCTCCAAGGTTCATCCTAACAGTACAACTTTGTTAGAAAAGTCCCTTCGTCATGTCAACCCGGATTGTAGTACAAAATTGTCACGTTAAAACGTACCCATTTTTTAAAATTCAATTGTAAAACTAATATTACAATAATCAATGGTATTTCAGAAAAATTTCATTTTAGCATAATAGGATAATTAATAGATGTTTTATGTTCCTTGAAAACCCTCGCATTTCTAACGTTTGAAAATTCGGAAAAGCAAACAAAGAAAAATCTTGGAAACATTTTAAATCAGCCAAACTCGATACCAAGAAGTCGATAAATACTGGCGGCGTGAAATTGTCGAGCGATTAGCCCCAGCTACGACGGAACCGTTGAGATGTCACCTATCTCAGGTTCATGTGATAACAACTGGCTGAGATAACGAAACCGCACACGAGAGAAGTCCGATAACGGTAATGACTCGACGTGGCTGTGTAATCGCTCGGACGAAATCGTTAAGCTAAGCTGAGAGAACGACAGCATCGGAGCGATTGTCCTTATTTCGGATTATCCGCAATAATTTCAAGCCAATAACCATCGATATTGAGAAAAAAGTTTTTTAGGTACCCACCTACCAAACCAGAATTTTTCAGATCTCATGAAATTGACTAACTCACCCAAAAGCTATAAACAGAGATGGCTACGAGCGACTGTTTCGGTCTGAAACCTGAAGATTGACCGCTGTTGACAGAATGATCCGATTTTTTTGGTAATGGTGGACGGATATGCCAAACAGGCAATCCAAAAGCAGGACAAGTTGCTTGTTAGGCTAACTCTGTTCAAAGAAGGAAAAGAGAGCCGAAAAATGCCGATTTTAGGATTTTTCAGGTTTATACGGGCCAATCAAAATTGAAGTTATTAATTAAACAAGTTTGAATGGTTCAAAAAAGTTGACACATGACAGATTTATATGACATGACATATAAATGGATTTCTCTGCTTCCAACTCCCGAACTATAAGGTGAAAATGTATGCACAAAGAAAATCTATTCCAAAAAGTGACGAAAATCGGAAGTATAGAGGAGAAATATAGCCCCGTGTGCCACCACCGTTGTTTAATAGAGGAAGACTAGACGATTATGATGAAAAATTGTGGTGTAGTGTCAGGGAGGGTGCCGTGGAGCTGCCCCGCTGTACGGCGATCAGCCCAGCCCTCAGACGCGTTGTGAAAAGTGGGAAGGGGGGACGTGAGGCTCTCAGCCAATTAGAGACGCAATCGCCATGGATGGCGACGGCTCAAGCGGCCGGATTCACCTCTCGAATATTTCTGCTTCGGGCCGGCCCATTGCGTAGTGGTTTGAGCCATTTGTCTGATACAACTTTTAGGGGCTCTGACGTAGGATACAGCCCTTAAAGGAAGAGTGATGTGGCATCTCTCTTGCTAGATGTGCGTTCTATCAATGGATTTTCCAGATTTCGGCAATACTTATTCTAACATTCTTCTGTTTTACGCCCTAAAATTTTCCTTTTTTTGTTCCCCTTAACCAGAGAGGAAAGCTGTATTTCTCTGCTATCACTTCCCAGGCGAGATAGCCACCACCGAAACCAATGGAAATTCAATCGGCGATTCAACAATCGGGATTAGGACAGTGGGAACGACGGTGTCGTTCTGAACCATCAGTTCGACGCTTTCGAGAGATCACCAGGACAAAAACTGACGACAAAAGTCAAAACGTCCAGTTCATTCGACTACAAAGGAATAAAACGGAACCGTCGTTCCTACAAGCCGAATCCCGACAATTGAATCACCGATAAAAACACTACGGCCGACTAAAAGAAATTGGAAACGTGAAGGAATACATCGTATTTTTCCCAATCAGAGCAATCGACCGTCTGGAATTCCGAATTCTTCGTACGAATCAGGCTAATGTGTTATGAAGGAGAAACTAAAAAACGGAAATGAAATTGGGTACGTACGCTCTCGTCTTGTTCAGTTCGACCACATGCCTTAGAAATTCTTGATGGCGTTTCGACGGCGAATCGGCTGGGACGTTCTGATTGTTTGAGGGAGTATAGCGACTGGATTGAGCCACTTCTTCCTTAATAACTAACCTCTCACAATCGGAATCATCGTCACCACCGTTGAGCGGGTCGCCGACGCCGATCCCCTCGTAGTCGTACGTCGTCACGTGTTCCGTCGAAACGACGCATTCCTCCTTGCCGACTTCCAAATTTTCGAAACCTTCCTCCTGGTATTCGACTTCTTCGTCGTCTTTTCGCCAACCCCTGATGTTGATATGGATACTCTTGAGGTGATCCTGTCAAAATGAGGGAATGTTTGGATGAATTGATGTCGAAAATTAAAAATGCGCAAGTCGCAGAGTCGTATTAATAGTTAAAAATCCATCGAACGAATAACTTACGTCTGCGTCATCGGGCAGATCGTCTGGTGATTCCATGAACTTTCTCAAAGCGCGTTCTGACTTTGCGGCGACTTCTCGGAAATTGATGAGAGCGTCCAACTTGTTGTTGCACACCTCGCATATGACCGCAGGCAGGCCATCGTCTTCTGAAAGCGACTGAAACGCGGAAAAAACAGTCACTGGAGTTCCAGGGCTATTTTGGATAGTTGCACCACATTATGCTGATCCCATGATCCAAGCTAGGTTAATAAAACCCCTCAACAACATAAGCCCCCCCCCTATCTATTTTGTAGAGTACAACAACACCAGGGAAAGCTAGAATGGGCGATTTGGCAAAATGTCAAAGCTGAACATGATCTTCTAGTGTAGAATATTTTACGGGTTCGATTTGCCGTAATATGGATATTATCCAAAAAGGAGATCATTGAATTGAAATGAAAACTATGACCCGCTATGCTCTTCTTTGACCAGGACGGTCATCATTCCTTCCAATCAGGAAAAAACCATGTCGAAATTAATAAATTTACAACGATTTTTTCAATGCATAAAACATACCTTGGACATTTACCTGAGTCCCAAGAATCCACAGAGAACAGAATGCTCAAATCAGGCTATGCTAAAAACTATGATAATTCTAAAATCATAGGTGCTGTACCAATTTTAATGGAAAGCGCATCAACGGAGCGTTACCGTAATTATTACTGATAAATTAGGAAAACCTATGGGCAGATGATTGAAGACTTTTGGGCTCAACGGATGACAATTCATCATGCACCATAAATTTTTAGAAATCAAAAAGTCTAATATGTTGGAGTGGAAATTCAGCTTCCAATAAAAATTATTACGATTTAATACACATTACATTTAGTTAGACCCCTCGAACAAAACTCCCTATATTAGTCTGCAATGCAATTCTGCATCCAAGTCAGATTTAAAAAAAATTCTCAAAGACTTCGATCCCAGTTCAAGTTCTTGATAGCCATCGGACTCCGACATTCAAACAATAAATTCCCATCTTCGGCTCGTGCATTGTATGTTAATGTTCTATGTAAATTTATAAACTGTCGGGTTATCCATTCGATCATTTGACCTGTCCTCTAGTCGATCATGCAGTCTACTTTCTTTAATGGGGAAAAACGATGGCGCATTGTCAGTAGAAGTTAAATTACCCCGGCAATTGCTGGAAACGATCCCCTTCTCTAGTTAATGATACAGTATTTTATGTCCAATACCTATTGATACTAATACCTACGAGGGGATAAAACGAAATGATACGATTTTATAGCAAAATTTCCAATCTATGTTCACTTATGGTAGCAGAGCGTGGTTTTGATACACGATCCTCTGATCCAAAAATGTCGTTTTTCCAAATTTGTCCGACAATTTTAGTAATATTACAAATGAGTGAACTGCACACTACCGAGGACAGGGTACCCTATTCTCCCAATTCTCTGAACAAATCCAATGTATTTTATCCCTGCTTAGCACGGCACTATAGGCCTGGCCAAGACGAACGTCAATCTACAGACAACGGTGACTCTCATTAACGGTTTTGAGAGTTATCAGGGCAAAATCTTTGTGTTCACTGACAGCTTGGAGAAATCGATTTGAAAGCACCTTCATTCGGTATGAATTCGGCACAACCAACCAGGACGAAAATATGTACGAATCACAGGAATTCAAATAATCCCTATTAGTATTTTTTCTGTGAAATTAATTAAACTAATTACAGATGACAGATGAGACTGAATATATTTCAGAGTAGAGGTGATAGGTCGAATTAAGTCGTACGTTCAATATTAATTATTATTTCAACTCATGCACTTTCAACATTCTCAGCCTCTTCAGAGGGCAAATGGTAGTGAGGATGAAGCTCTACCAGGGCACCCCACTATATTCAGTTAATCCGAAATCACCCTTTTCCTAGACGGCTATTTACCTAAGCTGAATTTCCTTCTTCAAGACTCGCCCAGAAAAAAGGGGGGGGGGGGGTTGTATAGAAAAATGAGAGCAAAAATTTGAAAAACAGCGTAAGAAGTGGAATTTTACTTACGTTAGTTTAAGTTTCATAGCGTCCCGGAAGTGTTTGGATTGAATTATGTTAGAAACGTGAAGATGAGACATCCGTGACTTTTTTATTTTTCCACCCAAATTTGGATTTTAGACTCGATCGCTAACTGTAATTTCCCGACCACTTTACGTTCTGTACCAAAGACAGGGGAGGAAAGTCAAAAGTTTGGTTTCCTGAATTTTGGATTGCCGCGGTCATGGGTCGATGAAGAAAAAAGGTTGTGACGCAATACGACATCACCGCCGAGGTGACGAAATGTTCCATGCTCATGGAGTAATCAACAAAAATCAATTCATGGGTTATAGCCGTGAAAACTCAAAAATCTCCGTCTTTTCAAAATAAGGACCTGAAATAGTATTTTAAATTTTTGGAGTAGAGTAGGTAAAACAGCATTGTACAGTGTCATTCACCTTCGACGCCCGGATCCAAGGTCACGAGCGGAGATGGCAAAAAGAGAAAACCGAAAGTCCCACGTCGGAAAAATGGGGAATTCCAGAAAAACGGAAAATTTTGAATGGGAGACGGGGATACAGAGAATGTTTTGCACCCAGCAAAAAAAACGGTTTGATAGCGGCGATAGCCGTGTTCAGTGCCGATAACGGCAAAAGGACGCGTAGGGGAGACGTTTGAGTGATTAGGAGAGGTGCCACTTCAAACAGCAATGGTGGACTCGAGGTTCGAGACCGAGTGAACTACAAATAGCGATAGGTGATCAACGTTTGAGTTGGAAATAAAAACAGGAAGTAGGGAAATGAAGAAATTGCAAAATTATGTAGAGGAAAAGGGTTTTGGGACGGTACAAAAACTGGAAATGCGTAGTATCTCGGATCGGATAGGCTAGGTCAACGGCATGTGGCGTTCAGTCGGGGGGGCCTTTGCACGGCGGTAGCCATTATCATTTCCAACAGGGGAGGAAGCTTTCTATTTCAGGACGAAGCTCGGCCCAACTCTCCGATCGAATCAGTCGATTTTCCATCGACGGAAAAGAATTTAGGCGATAAACTAACGCGAGAAATGCCCTCGCCGATGGCTTAACGACGAGCAAAACCCTTATCAAATCATCTTATCTGACTATCGAGGGAAAATAGGCCATGGCGTTGATAAAATATCTCTCTCGAGCTCCGAGCTGATATTAATGATTACAGCGTGTTATTATTATTGAAGCGCAAAACGGACGGAAATCCACTTACGAGTATGGGGAGACAGGACGCGATTTTCTTCTCCAAATGACGTCGGGCGCCCTCCTCGTCGAAAATGGACAGCTTAGCTCCGTCTCTCGATAAACAAAGGCGACAGAGCTCGTAGAACTTCTCCGGCACGGTACCCATGTTTTTTTGAATTTCAATCGCGCTTCTCGACTACCGAAACGTTGACAGGACGGCGGTCTTTCGGGGAAAACATCAAATTCGCGGACACGACAGGAAATTCGGACGGTAAATGATTAGCGTTTGTTTGTAGCACAAACGACGATCGGAACGCAACACGGCACCATACCATTCCCCCACTTCTACACGGGACACAAACACATTCCACCGCTGAGTAGGGCTGGGAGTGATTTCACTTCACCGGTGAAAATCACCTATTACCGACATTTCACTGCTACCCCAATCACCTATTACTGAAAAAACCCCGTTACTAATTTCACTGCAAAAAAATAAAGAAGGAATTTGCCCGCGGGAGATTTTTACTTCCATATTTACAGAGTAAATGGAAGTATTGTGATCGTCCTAAAATCGAGAATCGGAACGGAGCTTCAGAAAAAACTTTTTCTTATAGGTACACATTTACTCAGAATCACTTCCTGAACAAGTGTCTGTGTGTCCGTTAGTCCGTCTGTGGTCATTTACAAAAATGACCATAACTTCCTCAATTCTCAACCTTTTTTCAAATTTCTTGAACTGAAATGTTTGTCTCGGCAAGACCTAACACCCTGTTTAACTGGAATTTGGATAACGCGCAGTACTTCCGATATATTTGCATTTTTTGTGTTTTCTATTTTATTTTTTTTTGCCACAAAAATGAACCGATTTGAGCGTTCTTGGTGTTTAAATCCTTTTTTTTTACCTTGCAGAATATGTGGATATTTTTTACATTCCGAAAATGTGGCGTTTTTCATTTTGGGCGAATTTTAAAATTTTAATAGTGAATTTTTCGATATTTTTGGCCTAAAAACCCTTAAAGGCAGTCAAAATATAATCAAATTGTGTCACAATTTTACGTTTCAAAATATGGAAGTATTGTGTGTTAGCTACGCACCACTGGTTTTCAGGAGAAATAGAAAAAATTGAAAAACAGCTATAATTATCACTGATGAACGCACCACAAGAGACTTGAACGCAAGCATTAAAAAGCTCATTACAAGTTTTGAGAAGAAAACAATAGTGGAGTTAATTTATAAATACCTAATTCAATTTCACTAGAAACTGGGTGAAAAAAGGATACCCAACTTGAGATTAGATGAGTTTGAAAATTGTTCAAGCAAAAGGAATCAATTTATCCAAAAACGAGACGAGGAGGGAGTTACAAATAATACGAATCACAGGCGACTTACAAACGCGCCAGATCACGAATAACAGCCGATAACGACAGGCAACTAGGTGAGCACAACAAAAAGGAGGTGACTGGATCACGGGGGTGACTGGATCACGGGGGTGACTGGATCACGGGGGTGACTGGATCACGTCAGTAACATGGCTGCTACCGAGAACAGGGCACATGACGAATCACGGCATCTGCCAACTAGGTGAGCCAATCACCGATCACTGCAGAGTAACACCCCTGTGAAAATCACTGGGGGTGATTGAGTAATACCCCTATTACTCAATCACCCCCAGTGATTTTCATTCTCTGCAGGTGATCGAGAGAGTGATCCAGGGAGGTGGATCCGCTCTGATTTTAGGCAGGTTGTTGTTGTTGCTAATCTCCTTGTTGGCATTTACCCCTAAGGACGTAGTTTATGTTGAAATCTATTTTTTTTGCAGCGTAGTTGTTAGTTGAATCTGATGATTTTGCTAACGTTAAAATATTTATGAAATTAGTTTTTTGAAACTGTAACATGACCTTAGTGTTAAGGCTTTTTTTGCCAGAAAGTGAAGCGATTTGTGCGTTCTTGGTCTTAAAATCTTTGTTTTACCTAGATACGTGGGTGTCCTTTATGTGTGGGAATTTTTTATATTCTGATAACTTGACGTGTTTTGATTTTAGGCGAGTTTGGTTAGTGAGTTTCTTGACATTATCGATCCAAACAGCCTCCAAAATAGGCCAAAATTCAGTAAAGGTGTGTCTAAAATTTGCGTATTAAAATATGGAAGTATTGTGTGTTACCTATGCACCACTGGTTACCCCGTGAAACTAACGTAAGAATGATGTAGGTCCAAAGTTCGTTAAAAATCGTTGAGCCGCCCTGACAGTGATTATTGTCACCGGTGATTTCACCCTGTTACTGGTGAGTAACAGGAACTTGGTAACAGGTGATTGGGAAATCACCGTTTTTCCCAGCTCTACCGCTGAGCTGCTGTCGAACGGAGGACGAAAAGCTTGCCCACTGCTGCCAACCGATCACGAGATACGGCAATCGATTGTGAGATAATGAAATTCGATTAAAAACAGCAAACGGGGCGATCAAAATGAGTTCGAATATATTTTTTAGCTATATATTTTTCTCGAATTTTATTATTGTATACCTTTGTTATTTTATCCTTCGATGGTTGAACATCATTCGATTTCTTTCCGGTTCAAGCGCGATTCAGTGACCAGTGGCCACTTCCGGAAGTAGTAAAGGTTCCCACGGAAGAGGAAAGTCTCCGATGACCTTGAAATGCTTTCCCCGTCGTCATTCTTTTTTGTTTTTTCTTTTTTAATCGAAATTAACAGAATTTCGAAGGAAAATATGAATTGAACCAAATTTAGAAAACTAGAGGTAAAATTCGAAAAAGGCCCTTGGTAGAGGAAATTATAATTGAAGGAGCGTTAAATACTTTTTGGCCATTTTCTATGCATAGAAGGGGAAATCTGAATCAACCTAAATTTCGCATTTGACCGAAAATTTGAAAAATGTTACTAACTACTAGTTTTAGTTAGTAACTAGACTAGTTCCTTCATGTTGGAGTTTGGAATAGGTACCATCGGGTTAGGGGGGGGGACTCTACGTGGAAATAGTAAAGCCCGCTGCGTTCGCATCTCCAAAACAGTCATCTGATCAGTCCAATTCGACACACACATCAGACCTAAGCTGCTCAGGCATTCTGGTTCAACATGGTGGAACGTTGGACTTTTTCTAATTCTGATCACTGCCGTTGTACACCTGCCCAGAGTAAGGACACCATCTGAAGTTCGTTTTTCGCCCAACACTGGAAGTTAACCTCAGCGGACGGCTCGGTTTCCGTTTTCACGTCACTACAACAATTAGCGTAGTATACTACCACGTTCGTTTTGGAATTTTTCAACTTTAATTGGAGTTAATCAAGTTTTTTACTGAATAGTAAGTACTCCAAATTTATTGTTGAGTGAGTATTTGAATAATTTATTATCAAGCCCAGCGCTTCTTCCCTTTTTTTGTTCAATTCCAATAGTGTAAGTGGTGGTACTACCTGAAATACACTTCGCTAGACTCACCGTATGCTAGTCGATCCACCAAGTTGCTTTTATCTTGTACCGTTTGCGTCAAACGTTTTTATTCACCATAGGATACAATACGCGTTATGCTGGAGGCCATGGAGGAGTCGAAGTCGAACGAGCCGCTTCTTCGGTTACAAACTCCCAATATCCAGGATAATGTTGCCGGGTGGGGCCCGTGTGACATGCCTGAGCAATTCAGGGATATGCCGTACCAGCCGTTTTCCAAGGGAGACCGGCTTGGCAAGGTATGCTGTATTTTACAATTGGTTGACGTTTCACCCATTCCACTGGTTGCAGAGTTTTAACGCTTCATCAATTCCACGTATCCGAATTCCATAATACGGAAGTACTGTGCGTTATATTCGAACCATTGGGTTTCAGATATCTGACTGGACAGGTGCCACTTTCCAGGACAAGAAGTACACCAGTAAGTTTAGATTTGTGACTATCAATATTTTATAACATTAATCGTCACTTGAGTGGCAACACCAGCTATCATCTTCGATAAAGATCGGTCTTGCCACGAGAGCTACACTGCTTACTTCATTTGACCAGTTCTGACTCAAAATCCTTGATTTTCGCAATTATCCTCCTTCCCCAGGCAAGTACCAGTCTCAGTTTGGGGCTGGCAGCCAATATGCTTACTATCATGAGGAGGATGAGAGCAGTTTCCATCTGGTGGACACGACTAGGGTGCAGAAACCGCCGTACCAACGTGGACGTTTCAGGCAGAACCAGAGGAACCTTCGAGGCCGAGGAGGGAACCGTGCTGGGTAACCACGTTACCGTATCAACTGTCTTATGCTCAACATATAACAATTCCACCTTGCAGTGTGTTCCCCTATTTGTTGATTTTGTATCAGTTTGTTCACTCCATCAGTCCATCGTCAATAACACAAAAATAAAACTCAATCCATAATACGGTCAACGAATGATCCCCTCACCTGATTATGACACGGCGCACTACGCGGAAGCATTGTTATATTTGAGCATTCACCTCCCACCTGAAGATAAGTATTTTCCAATCATGAGTGTAGCAATTTCTTCAACAGAGATCGCAAGTCGAACACGAACGTCAAGAAATACGGCAAGCAGCCGATGCGCAACCAGAAGAACCAAGCGCCGATCAAGAATCGTGACGCTAGCGTTACTGTACGCCCTGACTGGGTCACCATTGAGGAAATGGACTTCCCGCGCCTCTCGAAGCTCTTGCTGCCCAACGTCAAAGAGGCTGAAGACATGTAAGTTGTAAACGCATTTGACTCTTATTACTTGAACTGGCTGTTGTGTTCTCCAGAATTTTTTCAAATATCTTCCATAGAAAATCTCGAAGGTTTCAAAGAGAAAGTTGGGAAAGCCAACCAGCTCATTTCATTTAAAGCCAGTGGTAGATAACATACTGTAGGGGGACCCGAATTTCTTTTAGATTCTTGTGATTCAATCCAAATTGGGTTATGGTCCAGTTTCCTGGAAACGAGTGTACCAACTCACCCTGCCGCTGGGATCAGTTGGCGTAGGCAATCGAATAACCTTTACAATTGATTATTCCTCTGCTATAGCATCTGTTGTGGATCGCTCGAGTTCTACGACAAGATTTACGATCGAGTAAACGTTAAGAATGAAAAGCCTCTTCAGCGCATCGATCGTATCTTCCACACGGTGACGACTACTGACGACCCTATCATCCGTAAGGTGAGCAATCCCAACCTCGTAACTGACTAAAATTAACCTAAATTGTCCTGAATATGTCCTGCTGATAGCAGTTTGGAACATGGAGCTCAAGATGAGTCAAGATTCTCCAAAATTTTGTTTCTGTACGATCTAGCTGTCAAAAACTGAAGGCAACGTGTACGCTACGGACGCTATCCTGGCTACGCTGATGTGCTGCACTCGCTCCAACTATTCGTGGGACATCGTGATCGAGAAGATTGGTGATAAACTCTTTTTCGACAAGCGTGACAACACCGAGTTCGGTAGGTGGTTTTTTAGAATGCGCCGATTAAAATGAAAACAGTCGCCCGTTCTCTGGACTACCGTTGTTTCACTGCCCGATCGTTTTCCCCTTTAGATCTTCTCACGGTGAACGAGACGTCCGTGGAGCCACCGATGGACGACTCTAACAGCTTGAACACGCCGAGGAACCTGGCTCTCGAGGCGACGTTCATCAATCACAACTTCTCCCAGCAAGTGCTCAAGACGGGCGAGGCGAGGCACAAATTCGACAATCCGAATCCTTTCATTTCGTCGCCGGAAGAGGGCGAAGAGGCCTCGGTGGCGTATCGCTACCGCAAATGGGACCTCGACAATGGAATCATCCTGGTGGCCAGGTGCGAACACGATGCCGTACTTCAGACGCCATCCGGCGACCTGCAATACCTGACTATCAAGGCGTTGAACGAATGGGATTCCAAGGTGAGTGTCTCCTGGCAAGTCCAGTTTGCTTTGCAGTGAGCCAGCATAAACTGCACCGGTTTTTCCCCAGAACCTAAACTGCATCTCATACGCAAATTCACACCAGCTCGGTCAACAATTCCAACAAAAACACAATAACCACTCCACAACAATTTTACAATTTTCAATTTGAGACTGAAACATTCCCCCTAGCTCTCCGGAGGAGTCGAATGGCGTCAAAAACTGGACATCCAAAGAGGGGCCGTCCTGGCCAACGAGCTGCGCAACAACGCGTGCAAACTGGCCAAATGGACCGTGCAGGCCATTCTGGCCGGATCGGATCACATCAAATTCGGCTACGTATCGCGAGCTCATGTGAGGGACTCGTCGAAACACGTCATCCTTGGTACTCAGCAGTACAGGCCTGCCGAGTTCGCCAATCAGATCAAGCTGAATATGGACAATGCATGGGGCATACTGAGATGCATTATCGACTTGTGCATGAAACAGGCTGATGGCAAATACCTCATCATGAAGGATCCCAACAAGGTGAGTCATTGACATTTTTGGTCCTACAGTAAATTGTTTGATTCATGCGATGGTCGGAATAATCATCATGACCTAACCGTTTTCCAGTCCATGAACCATTGGTTAATCTAAACATTTATCCTTACACTCACCCAACCATTCCCCTCTGTCCATCAGGCCCATAAGCCCATCCATCTATCCAACTAACCATCTATTCAAACATTTATCATCAGTTCATCCATCCAAACATCTATCCTTGTATTATAATGAAGATTGGCAAGCTTATATTTTACCGATTTCACTTTGCAGCCCCTCATTCGTCTCTACGACATTCCCGACAACACTTTCGAATCGGAGAACGAAGACGGCGAAGAGGAAGAAGCTGGAACTTATTTCGGATAAGGCATTTGTTCTGTTTTCTTATTCCGTACTCAATCGTATATAATCTGTTCTCTCTTTTGTAGAGTGCTTATATAAATAATCCAGGTGTGGACCATTGGTTTATCCATTTCCGTACACCCCCTACTGATTTTGAGCAAAATTGAACCAAAAACGGAAACGCTGGTTATCCCTCAGGGCCTACGCGAAATAACATTTCAAAATATTTAGGGATAAGGAGAAACACTTGAGAGATATATACATGAAATAAACGAGGGGATTTTTTGGCATTGGTTGACTGGTCTACATAGAAGAGAAGGAGATGAAGCCTTTACATGAAGTTGGAGACAATTATGTATTTACAGCGCATTCATTCAAATAAATGCGAGATGAAAACCAATGAAAGCAACAACTAAGCGCACCCGACAACAATTGAGCTCAGCCCCATCTGTAATGAGCGTAGGCCCGGTTCGCTTCGCACTGCTTGTGAAGCTCTTGTTTCCGCTTGATGACTTTCCCCTGGAAACACAACACATTCTTTGGTATCGTTAAAATTAAAGGAATTGATCGAGAGTGAGGTACAAGAAATGGCGTTGTACAATGCTTTTGATATGCCAAGCTCTCTCACCTAAGACGTTCTCAGCGAAATGCAGGTAGATTTTGGGAATATAGGGGTTGAAAAATAGCAAACGCCCAGTGATTTTCAACAGTACGAACTAATTAAATTACATAGGTTTAAGCGCTAATGTATACAAATATTCGATGAAATTTTTTAACTTACAGTGCCGGCGGCAGCGTTGATCAATTCGTGGGCGAGTTTGTTATAGAACCTGGCATCTTTAGGTGGAGATTTGGCTGCTTCTATCAGCCAATTCATCGATGTGAAAGATGCTTTCTCGGCCGTAATGTTTATCGGGACCTACGATCCGATTGGATTGATGTCAATAATGGATTGTAGACTAAAATTCTAAGGAAAATATGAGTTTTTCCGGGGAAAAAAGTTTTCAATGGAAAGAGGCAAAAACACAATTTTCTCATAACCGATTACGTAGAAAAAACAGCAGCCAACAAATGTCCAACAGTTTCAAGGTAGATCGTGACGAGCTTTCTGGTAGGCTGAGAGGAAGTTTAAGATAATTATTCGAACCATCCACTTTAAAATTCGAATAATGGAAAATCCACTCCATCACAGTCAAAAATATTTCACATCGCACCAGCTTTTTCATAGTTTTTCTAAATTCAGAAGAAATGTTCAAGTTTTTTGTATTTTCAGAAGAATTTTCGTAATAAAAATCATTTGAAAATCTTTTAATCTCATCCTTTCCATACCTGATACGTAGCGCCACCTTTCTTGACCGGCGTCAAAGTGAGGAGCGGCTTGCAATTTTCCACCGCCTTGTGAAATATTTTCATGGCGTTAATTTCGATTTCCGCTTTCTCTTCCTCAGTTTGGGCGGCGTTGTACTTTTGCACTTGGATTCTTTTGACGCTTTGCAGGGTCTGCAAATCAGTTGAATCATTATATCAGCTCGGAAGATGAGTTTTAGGTTATTTTAGTTGAATGAAATCGACGATACCTTGGCCATCAAGTCTCTCGCAAGTTGCTTTTCTCCTTTTCGCATAACATAGTTGGTGAATTTCCTGGAAATGCCTTTTTTTAGATTTCAGGGTTGGACTACATTGTTGTATTCTTCTTACCATAGTTAAGATCAAAATTGTATTGGTGACAGACTTACTCCAGCAGTGGATCATAAAGCGGAGATACCGTCGCTGCGGATGGAGCCGCCTTGAACGGGATGTGGCCGATTTTCGAAATTTCGCCAGTTTTCTGAAGCTCCTCCAACTCGGATTTGCGGAAATGCGGCTCCTTGAATTCAGGACCGAACATGGCCATCTGCCGGGCCGAGATGCTGACATTTTTCAAAAGTAAGCATGAGTAGGTAAGAATTATTATTTTTACTGCATACGAATAACACATATGTACTACGGTGCTGAAGTGCCAAAAGAACGGCAATACAATAGCACAATCTTGGAAAATGTACTCACACAGAAAGCAGTCTTCCGCGCAGCATTATGGTTGGTGTACGAAATCCCAAATTTTGATAATTATTCCATTACCGAGTCATAAGAACCTACTTACTTATTAAAAAAAGATTAGTTGATTATTCTTGAACTGAAATAAGTAGATATTCGTTTTAGGAAAAAGTACAGGATAGAAAGAGGGGAAATGAAAAAATTACAAGAAAAAGAGAATCAACAGAAACGAAACGTGATAAGATAACTCCTTCATTTATCAGTTTGTTTTTGCTCTTAGTTCACGGGTTCGGGTTGTCTTCGAACGAGCAGGGCGAAATTTAGAAGTCAAACAATTTTCAAAATTAATGCATTGAAAACATGTTTAGCCAGAATTCCCGCGTGTGAAATAACCGATGCACCACGAAAAACTTCATTTTCTAAGTAGATAATAAGTAGACCTTCAAAATGCAGAACCAACAAAGTGCTTTTCTAATCTGAAGTAAGCAACACAATTAGTGATACCGCATGAACATTTTTCCGCGTGCGCCGGATAGTTGAGTACAAAAGAGGGCAAAAAAGCTGGCAATTTTTAAAATTTTTCTTAACATAGAAAACGGTCATTGTTAGTTGACATAAAAGTTTTTTTATATTAAAAAAACGACGTTCGGGGGATTCATCACCTTTCCTCCAATGTGGTAGGTACCTACTTAATGAACGCTTTAAAAACATTACTTACCTAGTAGGTACATACCTACCTGAAATTAATTAAGTCATAAATTACTTATTCGATGTGAGGTAATCAATTTTTGAAGCTGAAAAAGTTCATGTTTTTAAGTATGTATCCATATCTCCGTAAAATACGATTTAATTTTAATTCACAGATTAACACAGTCCACAACTTGAGTACAAATGTGCGGCATCACGCTTGTCCTGACTGCGGATGAGCCACAAAATGTAAATACGCGATTTCGGTAAAAATAACGCGGTCAAACTTTATGGAAATACAAATCGAAATCTGGCCCTATATTCGCTTAATTTTTCCCAGGAATTGCCTGGTTGGCCGAAGGTGATCGAATTGTTGTCCAGAAGAGGACCCGATGTCCAATCATGTCACGAGCTGGACATTCCCGGAACAAAGTGGCACATCAGTGGCCGCGCGTCAACTTTATGGACCCAGGGCCATCGTCCCACAGAACAGCCCATAGTCGCTGAATCGGGCAGTTTCCTTCTGTGGAACGGAGACTCGTACAGTAATGTATGATTTCGATCCTAACCCTCATCTGTGACCAAAGGGGGGGGGGGCGGAAACGTCAAACTTCGATGTTTGAAAAATCGTCAAAATCGTCGCCATTCTATCCACTGTCATCCTCGGAGGGGGCCATCCCCCGCAGTTGCATTACTTCTTGGGGAAAACCAGTTAAGTTATTCTAAAAACCCTTTTTTTGCTTTTGTGCTCCAGGAGCCAACAGGCGAGACATCTGACTCGGAGATGATTCTGACACTATTCGAAGAGAGAGGATCTCCATTGAATGTCTTGCCTTCGATTCGTGGACCGTATTCTTTCGTTTACTACGATTCTAAAACTAGGTAGGTACTTGCAAATTTTCAGAGTATTTCCAGTATCATTAATGGAAATGCGGATACATTTTGCCATCGATTTGAAAAATTGTCACAGGTCCATTTGGTTCGGGAGGGATCCCATAGGGCGGTGTTCACTTTTGATGCACAAAACTGAAGTACGGCTCGTACTTGGCTCTGTGTTTCCGAAATGTCTCGAAGCCCAGGAAGTTTCCAGCTGTGGATTGTTCCACATGACGTTCACCGCTTCGACTTATGGTAGGGAGTTATTCCTGGAAAACGGTAAATTTTTGCGGTGGTTATGCTTTCCAGTCGTATAATTGATCTAAATGTTACAGAAACAACGATTTATCCATGGTCGGATACTAAAAGTGGGCCATTGCTTGATTTCGTGACCCGCTCCACCGATTCACTACGCCACAAGATTCTGGACAGAAATATCCGGCCGGACTGGTTAGAGAAAGAACCCGACGTGGAGGAAGTTTACAGTAATGAAAAAAGTGAGAGGTAGCTCTATTTTCATTGTATTGTGCTGGATCACTGGCCTGGTTGAGGCTAGAAACCACTAATCCTTCTCTTTCTCATTGCAGAAGCCCTAGCTCAATCATCGTCTGTTGAGATCCTCAAGGCGATCTATGAGAAAAAAAACATTAGCAATATGGTCGACGATTTGGCTGAGGTTCTTCGCGATTCAGTGCGCTTACGGGTGAAAACCAAGCCCACCTGTTGTAAACGCTGTGAGCCAGAACCTGGAAGTAAGTCACAGTAACCTGAAATTTGGCTAGAAGATTGAGTCTTTCAATAGGTCGCAGTCGGAACTATGCCGTCGAGTCATGCCCCTGGGCCAGCCGCCTATTGAATGCGTAGAAATAGCACACTGATGCAGCACCTGCAGCACGGTGCGTCCAAGGAGGCGTTCTATGCTGACAAAGCGTTTACAACACGCCAATACAGCCTCATCGTTCTGAGCAGTGCAATGAGGCGCAGGGTGCATAATATGCTACATGTGCACGCAAAATCGCACCTAAAGGATGCACGTTTCCAAAATCGCTTATATACCTCGACTATTTATAGTTGCTGATCTTCATCTATCCCTCAGTTGAGTGCCTCCATAGCAAAATAGCCGTACTTTTTTCCGGCGGTCTGGATTCGACCATCCTGGCACTTATGGCTCATCAAGTGCTCGAGCCCTTGGAAACCATAGACTTGCTCAACGTCGCTTTCAAAAAGCGCAACTCGAAAGCTTCCGATGCTCCGGATCGGCTCACTGGACACCTAGCGATAGAAGAGCTGCGTCAAATCGCTCCAGAGAGGAAATGGAATTTCGTTGAGGTAATTTCTGGCAACTCACCACCAACAGTTCACTACCAGGGCTTCTCTGTTCTCCAACCATGCGAGCAACCTTGGATCGACCATATTTGTAGCCATATCTTTTCAGATTACCATCGGGGAGAGTGAGGTGGACGAGCAGATCGGCCACATAGCCGATCTAATCCATCCTTTGGCCTCCGTTCTGGACGAGAGCCTCGGCTGCGCTCTGTGGTTTGCCAGCCGTGGATGTGGCCTTCTAGGCTCCGACGCCTACTGTTCCCCTGCTCGGGTAAGTTTTGTGTAATACTCATCGAATTCATCCATATCAGCTGGGGGGGGGGGATTCTTCAACTTCCTTGCTGCTGGAGACAGTCTCCTATCTCTGAGAGACTTCCCTGTGATAACGGACGTCAAGAGACTGAGGTAGATCAGTCTCCTGGCCAAGAGCCGTGAGAGACCCATGATGGCGGTGCCTGCTCAGAATTGGTGGAAATCACGGTCTCTTCAGTCTCTCATAGACAGTATCTTGAGCCTACAGAATAACCTCCCACGATCAGGTATCTAGCACGATATCAAGCTCATTAATCACTTGGAATAAGACTCAATATTTTTGTAGATTGTACTGGTCGGCATGGGGGCCGACGAACTGTTTGGTGGCTATTCGCGCCATGCAGCTCTCTTCCGGAGGGCAGCGCCATGGTTAGAGTTGAGCCGCTCCTTGCAAGAAGAACTGCAAAACATTGGGTTTAGAAACCTCGGGCGGGATAATAGGATAATCTCGGACCATGGCCGGATGATGAGGGCACCTTTCCTCGACGAGGCGTTCGTGACGCACGTCAGCCGGCTGCCCCCCTGGTTGAGGTGAGCTAATCGAATTTCGGAGTCCTTCCAACACTTCTGAACGAAAATTAGTCTGAGGACATGAAATCTTTCAGATGCTGCCCCGATTCCATACTGCCCAGAGGAGTTGGGGACAAGACCCTGCTGCGGATGGTAGCATTATCCCTGGGACTAAGAGGGACGGCTGTTCAACCCAAACGAGCGATGCAATTCGGCACCAGAATCGCCAATCCGAAACAGAAAGGCCATCAAGTTTCTGTCAAATTGAAAGACACCATTTAAGAAGCCACTAGAAAATGTTTCAGTATTTTTCTCGGGGAATTTTGAGATATCAACGGTTTCGATAGTCTCCATTCAATTTTTTACTCATTCCTGAATTGTGAATCAATCAAGGCACAAGGGGGTAAGCTGTACAGGCGTTTCATCGAATAAATTTTATTTTCGAAGACTCATAACATGTTTCAAAGACCAATTTTATCCATCACATTGGCAACAACCTTCTGATCGGTAACAGCGCCTCTTATCACATTCTTATCATTGAATCCCTTGCAAAGTCAATCGACAAATCACGAAACAACAAGAAGGCAGCCATTTTCAGTAGATGAATCGATGATTGATTAATAGCTAAAAGGCAATCGAATTGATTAAGTACTTAGATTAGAGAAGTCTCTTATAGGATTTGATCGAACAACAAGAGCACGTAGTAAGCACCGTAAGTCACTTGGCAATGATGAAATAGAGTAAGTTAAAAACCTACGACTAGGAAAACCGGGTCTATTCGTGGTAACCATTAGTTTGATTCATTCGAGTACTAATTTCAGTTATGCTAACAGCAAGCAAAATTTCTGGTGTAAACACGTCATCACTTTCCTTTCCTCGGATTTCAGGGTATTTTGGGTAGAACTGAGATTAATTGACGGCAGTGATCCAAGCGACTATAGCTCCCGAACTGATGAACCGATTTTGACATTATAAGTATCAAAGTAGAGCGTCTTCGACGGAGTATATTCGATTTTATAGCTGGGTATCCGAACTTTTCTCAGATAAGGGGAAGCGAGAGTAAAATGAAGCTGCTGGCGATGGCCATTATGCTGATTGTAATTCAGGTAGTCCTGAAAATGCCGCCTCGCGTGAAATAGAATGGCGTTTCCAAGCAGTCTCGTCTGAAGACAAAAAGTCTGAAAATGTTTGTCAAGACAAACAGAGGAATGGCAGTTTTGGCAAGTCGTGAACTTATTGAGCCAAGGTGCCGTGGGAGAGATAACATTCGAAGACCTCCGATCCAAATCTCCCATCGTCCAACTGTACTGAGCCTTCAATTATTGAAAGAACAAGGAGTACCTAATATACCAAGAGCCAATTCAACGCCAGACTAAACGCTGCTTCAGTACCAACGCGAGAAATCTGAAAAGGCGTGAAGCGAAGTGATATTAACTTGCACATGACCTACATGATATGATTTTTTTGAGATCTTGTTTCCAAAATTGTGCAATAGTTGGAGGAAATTTTTAAAAATTGAAATTAGCGGAGCAAATACTTCTTTTACTGCATTGGAGCCGAAAGACGTTTTTGTCAAACTATTGAGCAAAATGGCGCAACGGCTCGACAATGGGTCGCTATCTAAACGAGATCGATTTGACCGACCGGTGCAGCAGTTCGGCTCACGATTCTTCAGGTCAGGACTCGTCTCTTCGTTGGGCCACTTCTTTGTACAAGATCAACGCTTTCTCGTAGACGCCGAAGTAAACTATTCCACCGAGGAATATCCAGATGCATCGCGGAGTAAAGCCGGCAAAGAATCTGCAACAATATGCGAAACGACTCCATTGTTATATCGATGGAACCCGATGGTCGAAGAAGGAGTTTTATAATGAAATATTAGAATAAAGAAGAACACCACCGAACCGCGGATAGACCAACAAATTCCGGTCTTTAGTACTTACCCAAGAACTCCTCGGTCTCTGAATATTTTGGCAGCCATAAAGCGAACCGTGTCTTCTCGAACGGCCAGGAACGGGTCACATTTGTGCAGCATTATTCGCGTCTTGACAACGTCCAGCGGTGTCGTGATACCTCCGGCTATGGTCCCTGAGGAAATAACAATAATTCAGCTACGCCGTCTTGTTGAAATAACATACTTGGGCTTCAGATTGCCAGGACAACTTACCGGCTACAGCTCCGCAAATGGCGCCACCCAGAGGATTGTCCTGCTGATTGAAATGGGCCTTGAAGAACTCCCACAGGGGGTACTGAATGACCGAGAAGGGAGCATCCCTAAGGACAGTGGCCCAGAAGCCGCGGTACATCCCAAAGAATCCTTCAGCCCTAAGCGTATCCGTCAGTATTTTCAAGGATGTCTTATTGTCCATCAGTGCTTGTCTCCGCTGTTTGACTATCTCTGTCGGCACTCGAGTCACGCAAGATATCTGGAAGTAAGCGAAGCTGAATCAAAATGAGAGAGGACTAGAGCCGATCCAAAAGTCAACTCTAAATCCAGCAAACCCGAGCCTAAATCCAACGAAATCAGGATAGCACGTGGTAACCTGTCGGGATCCTCAAAATTTTTTCAATCCGAAGAGATTCGGCAGCAAGCCGAGCATGTGAATTTATAAAATACTCACTGTTTCGGCGAAAGCAGCCGCCGTCATGCGGACCATAAATTCGCCGTGAAGCGTCTGCACATGTGGTTCTACAACCGCCTTAAAAGTGTTGTAAGATCCGAAAAACAAAGCAGCTGGAAAATAGACATGCGTCATTTTTGGTATTTATCCGGAACCCCACAGAATGAAAAGCTCAATATTGCCTCTTCCTAGCAAAGCATAAATTTTATCTGTACATCAATGTAAGCATAGAGCAAGAAGATTTTCCCTATCAGATTGAGAATGTCGGAAAATGAGGTCTCTCACCTGCAGGTGCAGCTCCCAACGCTGTTGGGCCGACTCCTTTGTATATTCCCTTGACACCGCCTGATTTCCAGAAGCCATGTTCGCTCTGCAGCCGAGTTTTAACCGTATCCAGAGGGAAGAGACCTACGTCCACGGCAACTCCAGCGATTGCGCCGGACTGGAAATGTCACACATGAGATTTTTTAAGTAAAAATTAACAAAAATGAACCGCCGTTCCAGGCGTAGGCTTTTCTACCTATAACCGAAGCGTTGATGGACGTGCCTCAAGAAGTGAGTCAGAAATAGAGAAGTCTTTTTTTGGAGAGACATTCTTTGTCTAGACATTTAAGAAAATTTTCAAGAGATTCGGGGCATTTAGATAGGACATTTAGGGCAGTGAGGACATTTTCCAGTAAAGACATTTTTTTAAAGAACATTCAGGACGTTTTGTATTTAGACATTTTGAATCTTTTTTCAAGTAGGTAAGGACATTCAGAACATTCTTTTAGTCGGAACATTGAGGACGTCTCGTATAGTGAGGCAATTTGTCAATGTAGGCAATTTTTCAGGACGTTTTTTAGTTAGGGCCGTCTTGCCAAATCAGGACATTCTTTTTGACATGAATATTTTTTAGTACGCAAACACATTTTTTTGCTCAGTACATAGCTAATTTAATAAGGACATTCAGGATAGACAACACATTTTTCAGCCAGGACATTTTTTATAGACAGGACATTCAGAACCTTTTTTCAGTCAGGACATATTATGCAGGACTTTATTGGCCATGATATATTACAATCATGAGTCAGTTAATGCGGGGCTTGGAAGCTGGAGATCTCCCAGAGGCAGACGGATGCGAGATTAGGAAACAGGAACTCGAGCTTGTATCTGGGGAATAGATAGTAGATCCCACTGGAAAGGCTCCTATACTTCGCATGTCCATGTTTAGTACCTCAGAAATAAAGAATTTGGCTTATTTACCCAGAAAGAAGCCAAAATATCTCGCCGGTCGGTATCCGATAGCCAAGTGGTGACGATTTCCGTCGGTTCGTGTGACATCATCCTCTGCTTTTCGCGACCGTGAACGGAATACGCGAACTAGGAAGACAATCGCACATAACCGCCTACGTGACGGAATCGAAGATTAAATTATTCGCCATTTAATTATATCATAAGATAGAAAAAATACGAGCAAATTCATCGACGAAGAAAACTAGATAACAGGCAAAGAGGGACCCCAATGCGACACACATGCAGATATGAGTTATCGTTATCAGTCCAGTTCTGCCAATCTGCGCCTTTGTCCTTGACCTTCTTATCAAAATACAAGAAAACAGGAGACGTCTTACGTCATACGGTAAATGGAAACAAAGGTAAGGGGAATGAACCCCTTACGTTTCAGGACCAAATTCATAAGGTGTTCGAAAACTGCGCATTCGGGTTGCAAACCCGCAACGTTCCCTTCCTGCATTATTTTCATCCTCGCATTACTTTTTGATTTATTTGCGATTCAGCAATTTCCAGCGTTCGAAATAGTTCCGGGAGTTGAATTCTTTCTTCTTGGCTAGTTTTCTGAAGAACAATTTTACAATGTGCTGAAACTTCTCATCTTTTCGTAAGCACCGCTCGTTCTTCGTTCAACTATTAAATAGTTGCAAATTACAAATTTGTTGTAAATAGTTGTAAATTACAAATTTTGTAATCGGAGTCCACAGGCAACACTGTGAAATTACTCCTTAGAAAATATCCCGTCTCTCCTTTTCAAAATCCCTGACATTTTCCCTAATGGCGCCCTCGGAGTAGATATTTTTTCAGCGACTTTTCGGGTAAGAAATTGAGCACCGAAGCATGCAGTGAATGATGATGGGCAAACATTATTTTATCGTCGTAGCCAGAGATTACAACACCTTGAAAATGATTCACCGAAAATCGCTCGCGGTCTTCGTTCCATTACTGGCGGATTCCACAGCTCTAGACACTTCTTGCCCATTCAGGCATTTTTTGATTATAGTATTTTTTTGGAATATTTCCGAAACAACCTGCGTTTATTTCAGGTGATGATGGAAGAGCCTATTTTACTCTAAGGTGCGTTGCAGGAACCTGAAAATCCCTCAATAAGGTAAACCTGGGAAAAAATCGACATACTGATAGGAACCGACTGCTAGTTGTCGACGCGTCGGGGTCGATTCTGTCGCCGATACACGTTTTATTTTACTTCTCTCCGCCCATTAGCTCTTGTTCATGTCAAGGGATCTCTGTCTAGGGCTGGTTCTAAGTTTAATCAACCGCATTTTTATCTTTTTCCGTGCTGTTCTGTTGGCAAGGAAACAGCTGGCGTGTTGCGTACGAAAACTGACTCACAATCAGTCGGAACTGTTTTTTCTCCGCTCGAAGCCGAATATAGAGTTCTTTTTTCGCCAATGCGATGTCCTATCCTAGAAGGTGATTAGTGCCGAAATTCCCTTGCCCAAGTCGGGTTTGAACAGATTGCATACTGCCTCAGTGTTGCGATAATTAAAATCGGGTTATGACCCAGTTGACGTTCAGTTTACCGTTTACACGTGTATGAGTATGGGCAAAAACTTCCTCAAGAGCAGCCTTCAAAATGCTTCGTTCAACATAATCTTCCAAGTAAGTAGGTCTTACGAATCGGCATTTATTCATAACAATTGGTTACCAAACGCTGTATTTCCCACGATTTATTCCCTATCGCACCTAAAAAAACTGTATCACGTGTATCTCCGTTTGTGTCAGGTTGGTTTCCGCGTAGTCACATTCCTGTTGAACGCCTTCGTGCTAAGGAACATTTCTCAGGATGTCATCGGTGTTATGAACGTTCGTCTGCTTCTTCTGGAGTCGACAATTCTATTTTTGAGCAGAGAAGCCTTCAGACGGGCACTGCTGTCCCGCACGACCGAACACAATTGGCCTCAAGTGATCAACCTACTCTGGCTTACGTAAGTACGACCACCACCATCACTTCTCCCCCCTGCTAATTTTCCAATTCGACCACGTCAGGCATCGGCCGAATGGCCGTCCTTTCTCGTACGTGTGTCTAATGTCCTGTATACTGTTCGTTCTACCGACTAGGAAGTCGCTACTGTGGAATAGAAATCGCACTTACGCAGCCGCTCCCCATCCGTAAAAAACTCGCTTTCCTGTCCCCTACGTTTCACCTTCGCGATTTTTTTATCCGTCCTTATCTCGATGCGAGCAGTTTTCACTCGTACGGCCAAGTGTCTCCTTCGACTAATCATCGCCTAGTCAAACAATCTCGGTATGTCAGATAAGGGTTTCGAAATTTCAGATAGCTCCACTTCTAACTATGTACGAGGAGCAGGTGCATTTATTTTAAGCAGTACTCTCTACCTACTTACTCAGTTTATTTCAACACCGAAATTGAAATGAGTTCCCGCGTCACTAAAACAGTGAGTTCTGAGTGGATTGCACTTATTTTAAAAGTACCTGCATTTTTGGGTATGGGCTCTTAGAGAGTGTAGGAATTTCATGTTTTTCTCTTTCTATTCGGGTTCAGCGCCTTTTTTTGAACCCTTAGACCGCTGTGTTTAACCTGACGTCAGATTTGGTTGAGCCATGAGCGGAGGATAATGGTTTTTATGATTTAATAGCTCCTTTCCGCTTTCTGAGCGAGTTCGAGAGAGATGGAGCAAAGGAACGCATGGTGTCAGAGTTACGTATATTTATTCCCCCTCCGCCGCCGAATACCGAAATGATGAAACTCAAAGAGCCCGTAGTGATTAACAGGCATAATGAATTATTTATGCGTAAAATGAATGAATTGATGCATAAATTTATGCATCAATTTTTAAACCTTTGCTGCATGGCTTTGAATTTGATTTATTGGGTGCTAAAGGGAACTGTTTCGCCTTCAAATGCGTTAGGGCAAGACCCTGACTCGACAGTTCAACATGGAGGGAAAAACCATTGAAAGTCCCTACACCTCAAATTCTACTCGCGCACCTGGCAGAGAATTTTGCCCGTTATACTTTATTTTCCTCGTGTTTTCAGTCCTAATTTAATATTTACCAGGTTTATTGATGAAAAGAAGATGTTCAGCGTTGGCCTGATGAGTATGTCGAATTGGACAGATGAGGGATGTTTTTTTTTTTTTGTCTTTGTAGAAGCAAGCATTCAGAGTGCTTAATCTACCGAAGCTATATCAGGAGTTCCACCGTGTTAACCACTCGACCTCTGTGTAATAGGCCTTTTGAGTCGATCAAGCACTATGAATGCGACGGCCCACAAGTGTAGTTA
Organism: Nesidiocoris tenuis; assembly: GCA_036186465.1. Taxonomy (NCBI): domain Eukaryota; kingdom Metazoa; phylum Arthropoda; class Insecta; order Hemiptera; family Miridae; genus Nesidiocoris; species Nesidiocoris tenuis. The sequence goes on from AP028917.1 coordinate 9,109,369, forward strand.
AGATGACGCCTTCCATTCGAAGTACCTACACCAACTTTGCACTTCGCTCAATCCCTAATGGAGAAAAGTATTCCACCCTCACCAGTTTCCTTTATTGTCCTGTTTCTGAGCTATGATTATGGACAAACAGAAAACAAACCTACTAACTCAGGCAAAAGATTAAATTATGAAACGCTCCGAAATCCGATGTTAGTAAGGCATTTTGGCGCTAGCGAGAGTGCGAAAAACAAGTAGTCTGGTACAATGTATGGCATTCTCTTTGACAAATCGCTTCGCTAGCAATTGGCAACCTGGAAACGTGGGATGGACTCGGAATGAATTTGTGGTTGTGGTGGTCTTGCGCTTGCTGTTAACTCGTAGTTGAAGTTGTGCCGGGATTTCGATAATGTGCAGATTAGTGATGTACTGCCAGTGCCTAATTTGGATGTGTCCTATAGCTCGACCGTGTTCGTGGGTTGCAGAAGCTGAGAAACATGAAGCGGAGAGGAGACCTACCGTCGAACGGCGAGGGCGCAACCAAAATGGCCAGCCAGAACCCGCAGCAGCGCCGGGCCGATAGGGAAAGCCGTGAAAGCCTTCTGTTGTGGAAACGACCTGTGCAAACGCTGAACTATTTCTCTAAAGAGTTGACCATCAACTGCGTATCTACTGTCAGGCAGACGCTGCAATATCGAAAGACTTTATTATTGTTGTGTATTGGTATAGCGGTGTTGGTAGGGCTGGGACGAATCGAAGGACCTCATCAACCTTTATTGATGCTTTTGAAAAAACAAACTATCTGGAGTGCGTACTGGGTGATTCTCGGTGTTCTCTCGTCCATCGGCCTTGGCACAGGTCTGCATACATTCCTCCTATACCTGGGGCCGCACATCGCGGCTGTGACGATGGCTGCGTACGAGTGCGGTGGGTTGAACTTCCCTGAGCCGCCTTATCCGTCGGAGATCGTGTGTCCGGCTGAGGTCGATTCGAAATGGAAGACGACCATTTGGAACATAATGTGCAAAGTTAGTCTAGAGTCGATCATGTGGGGTGCCGGTACCGCCTTGGGTGAACTGCCGCCCTACTTCATGGCGAGGGCTGCCCGGTTGTCAGGTATCGATCCTGACGACGACGGCGAGGATCTCAAGGAGTTCGAAGAGCTCCAGAAAAAGAAGAAGAAGGACCCTTCATCGATGTCGTTCGCCGAAAGAGTCAAAGTTTTCATCGGCGAAGTCGTTCATAAGGTCGGCTTCTTCGGCATTCTGGTCTGCGCTTCGATACCCAACCCGCTCTTCGATTTGGCCGGCATCACTTGTGGACATTTCCTCATCCCGTTTTGGACTTTCTTCGGGGCGACTTTGATCGGCAAAGCCATAATCAAAATGTCCATCCAGTCGATATTCGTCATCGTCGCCTTCTCAGACGTTCTCATCTCAAAACTGATGGGACTCCTCGGCCTGATCCCGGTCTTCGGGGCGAGGATGCAGATCTACGCCCAAAATCTCGTCGAAATGCAGCGAGCCAAACTACGGCAGGGCGGCTCGACGGAAGGTCCTTCAGGAAACCCTCTGTCGTCCATATTTGAAGTATTCGTCCTGGTGATGGTCGGCTATTTCGTCGTGTCCATCATCAACAGTCTGGCGCAAAGCTACCACAAACGCATTTCGACCAAAATGGCCAAAACGAACGACAAGAAGAAACGGGACGATTGACAAAAGCTAAACGCTCAAAACCTCAGCGGTAAACGTAAAAAAGGCGTGAAGAAAAGACGTTTCAAATAAGGTTACGAGCCGGAACATTCCTCGCTTAAATCGTTAATAAAATGTTACCAGACGTTCGTCGGTTGCTGACATTCACTCTTCTTCTCATCGAAGATGCGACATAATTTTATATACTCAAATTCGGGGAGGTTAGAACGGCTTATACCAACAGGAGGGCGTTAGAACTCCCGAAAATAGCTCATCTGGTGTAAAACCATCCTGTACCTCTTTTGTCTTGAACTTAGGAGAGCCTAATCAAAATAAGTCTCTACATACTGTACCTATTTTTCTAGGCCCGTTCGTTTGTCTCAAGATTGGTGTGTACACATGTTGACAATCTATCAAGATGCGTTATCGTGATAGTATTATTATAATACTATAATTATAATAATCGGGTTAATTTTTTCTTCTGTTTGTTACCTCTAGCGAGTGAACGGTTCAGAACTGATTACAATTTCATTTCGAATGTATTTATGTAGCGCTGAATGAGACGAGAATGGTTAATCTTGGAAAGGCATTCCCTCCTATATGTAATTGGGGGGGGGGGGGGTTTGCCCTGAAAAAATATAAATATGCTGTTGCATCAAACAACTTGAAAATCAATCGTGGACATCATACGTGCGGAACCAACAATCCAGCTCTAGGCACCGGTTTAGAATGTTCTTTCATACTTCTTGATCGTTAGCGGGTAACGAAACCAGAAAAACTCGCGGTAAGCAGAAACTCTACTATAGACAGCTTTGTATTGTATGTCACATCTACGGAGAAGTGGATCCATGCTCTGCTACCATTCGAGATACAATAGTTTTCCTCATGAGATCAAATCATTTTCAAAGAGATTTGAAAACCTATCGATATAAATTCCAATTTTTGGAACACCGTCTGTTGTTGGTTTGGTTGCAGCCGTAAATTTGAAGAATACCAATTTTTCGTTCTAATTTGAATAGAGTCTGCACTTTAGTGTGAAGATGATTCTTTATTTTGTGATCATTACCAATTGCTTGCCAAGAATTCGATCATTCAAAAACCTGTTAACAGGGGTTTCTGATTTCTTTATGTAGGCATCATATTCTTGAAACGTTATACGGCCTGAATTTTTTCAAGTTATTGTTGATTTTTCGTTTTCCCAATATTCACTGGTTTGATTTCTAGCAGTGGCAGCGCCATTACTTTTTTTGGCGGTGAGAAACATATCATTAGTCGATTGCTGGCTATTAGAGTGGGGATGATCATGAACGTAGCTTGGGAATGCTGATGAAATGTGTAGCATCGCCACCTCGACCAATCACTGAAATGCATTTTCCCACCCCACCACCAGCAATCGGATAATAAACCCAACCGATCGAATAGTTCAACCTTTGCAGTAAAACCTCAAGAACTGCCCATGTAGTTACCATAATGTGACATTGTTGATGGAAATATTTCATAAACTTATGAAAATGTGAAAATCGAAACTTTTGTGTTTCTCATCGGTCAGAGTATGGGCAAACTCATGGTAAACCTTGAAATGTAGTGCCGGCGCTGCCACTACACTTTTTAAACATGTTATTACAATGATGTTATAACCGACCGCTCGACGAGTCATGCGCACCAGTTATTTGGAAAAATTCAATTTCATCTTCAAAAACGATCTGAGTGGCTTTAAAGCTGATTTCACGTCAACGACGATCGGGTCGTTCAAATGACAAAATATCACCGACACGTTTGGTATTTGTATGGGTGTAACGTGTGACTGTAAGAACTGTACGTTAGTGTGTAGCACCGAATATTTATCCTAAACGATTTTCTCAAATATACAAATCGCATGCTTGTCTCAAAGGCTGTTAGCAGGGTATTTTGCCGTGGACTGTTATCATTATATCGTAAGTAGATCTTTTAGAGCGAGGAGGATTTCTTATTTCTGTGTGGCATTCTCCGATATTATTATTCAAGCTACTCGTGAGAGGAATTGTTTTTCTCGTTGTTGCAATCGTTTTACGGTGCTGATGACTGTTAACTGAGAGATCTAAAAGTTGGTACTGGCTGCGAGTCCTCTGTGGAGACTTAGGATTTCCAAGTATGCGCTCATTGGCTTCTGATTGGCTGCAGAAACTAACCGTACTCTAACGTACGTCTAACGTACTTGAAAACCCTTTTCGGACGTTCACTCCACGCCAAATTTCTATCTGTCGACCAACTTCGGATTTTTTCATTAACAATTGTTATTGACGCAGGCACGGGGACAAATCCTGTGCATTTCTGTCACTGACTGCCATTAGGTCTCTATGCATGAGAAGGATGTGGTAGAGATGAATAATGTTATAATCATAGCGAACCTGGTAGGTGTTTTGGGTCCATAATCGGGTGTGTGACGGTATTTTCGTTCAATGGCTTTCGTGCCAATTTAGTTACGAATCAGACATGTTTTCCATGAAAATTTGTATGTTGTTTTGTAAATAAAAAATTATTCGTGCTCAATTTGATTCGAATTCGCCTCAACCCATGTTTTATCAGCTGCGTCTGTGAAAACCCAACTATTACCAGCCACCCTCCAATCGAGGGTTCTGGATGCGATTGGTTAGGGAATCCGCCAAAAACAAAAGCCCGACTTCGAGTCAACTTCGAGATCAAAGGCAACTTCGAGTTCAAACTCAACGTTGAGATCAAAGTCAACTTCGAGTTCAAAGTCAACTTCGAGATCAAAGTCAACTTTGAGATCAAAGTCAACTTCGAGTTCAAACTCATCTTCGAGTTCAAATTCAACTTTGATATCAATGTCAACTTCGAGTTCAAAGTCAACTTCGAGATCAAAGTCAACTTCGAGTTCAAAGTCAACTTTGATATCAATGTCAACTTCGAGATCAAAGTCAACTTCGAGTTCAAAGTCAACTTTGAGATCAAAGTCAACTTCGAGTTCAAACTCATCTTCGAGTTCAAATTCAACTTTGATATCAATGTCAACTTCGAGTTCAAAGTCAACTTCGAGTTCAAACTCAACTTTGAGATCAAAGTCAACTTCGAGTTCAAACTCAACTTTGAGATCAAAGTCAACTTCGAGTTCAAACTCATCTTTGTGTTCAAACTCATCTTCGAGTTCAAAGTCAACTTCGAGTTCAAACTCAACTTTGAGATCAAAGTCAACTTCGAGTTCAAATTCAACTTTGATATCAAATTCAACTTCGAGTTAAAAGTCAACTTCGAGATCAAATTCAACTTCGAGTTCAAACTCAACTTTGAGATCAAAGTCAACTTCGAGTTCAAAGTCAACTTCGAGTTCAAACTCAACTTTGAGATCAAAGTCAACTTCGAGTTCAAACTCAACTTTGAGATCAAAGTCAACTTCGAGTTCAAATTCAACTTCGAGTTCAAAGTCAACTTTGAGATCAAAGTCAACTTCGAGTTCAATCTCAACTTAAACATATAAACAAACAAAACATATAAAATGAAAAACTACGTTCTTTTACAGCAAATTACGCTATCCACATAATTACACATAATCCGTGATTCTGAAGCAATTTTTGATGCATTTTTCTTTATCTATGTGTAAGATGGCGCGGGCTTTGAATAGAAAGTACAAGTCTCCTACTTTTTACACTTATTCAACTCCTGTACCCAAGACCCGAGATTCAAATTAGTCTTAACTGACTGAGTTAAGAAAAGATAAAATGCTTTTTCTTTTTGACCTGGGGGTGCAGATGCGCCTGTGCTCCTGCCAGTAGCCGCCCCTGCCGTGGAGTTAACATTGATAGTTTTTACTGCACGTGTGTCCAGAGTGCCGATATGTACAAGCCTGTGCCTCCTGTTCGGCTGGGTCTGGCTCCACGTCTTGGAGACGCCGGAGCCTCACATCACCGTTCACTACAGACTCGGAGTATGGGCCATCTGCATAAGCTGCGTCATGAACGTATGCATCGAACCCTTCTACCTGGTAGCCCAAGCGTTCCTTTTTGTAAAATTAAGGGTAAGCTGATTTTGAAGTATACAAATAATCCAGATTCAATCGTGAAAGTAGGAAATTTTAACCAAGAATGTCCCAATAATTCAGGTGCTCATCGAAACTGTTAGCGTCTCGGTGCGGACTGTTGCGTTCACGTGCCTCGTGCTTTGGAAACCGTCAGCAGCAGTGGTCGCTTTCTCGGTGGCTCAGATTTTGTCGCAGATTTGCTACGCGTTTGCGTATTGCTCGTATTTCCATCGCTACATCGAGCAACGGAAGACGAATCCTCAGTCACCCGACGACTTTCCTTTCAAGAGCTTGAGGGATTTCCTTCCGAAACAGGTTGCGGGCCAAGTAAGCTTCCTCGAAATATTTTTTGGCTGTCATTCACATGCTTGCAGGTTCTAGCTTATCCTACCCTGCTAAAGCTGGCTAGATCACTGAAGATGCGGCGCGGAGTACGGTCGTTCTTACAAACTACCTTGTTCGCCTGCCAATTATTCACAGATGCCCAATTTTGATTCAGAGTTGGACCGACTGGAAGCTGTGTATCCTGACATGGAGCTTTCTAAAGCAGGGCATCCTGAAGCAAGTGCTGACCGAAGGAGAACGCTATGTCATGACGCTTTTCACGGTGCTCACGTTCTACGAACAGGGCGTCTACGATGTGGTGAACAATTTGGGCTCGTTGGCAGCCCGATTCCTTTTCCGTCCTATCGAAGAGAGCGCGTACTTCTATTTTTCACAGATCATCGCCAGGGACAAGGATATCGCTGAACAGAATCAGGTAAGAACTGAGAGAAAAGGGCGTCCTCGAGCTGCGCTGCAAAAACGCAATCCTTCTTCAACATTTGACTCTCTGAACATCAAGTGGAATGATTACTTCTGTTTTCAGTACCAGATGAGAGAAGCTGCACTCGTCTTGGAACAGCTGATCAGAACGGTGATCGGCCTCGGCGTCCTGGCCGTTTGCTTCGGTCAGGGCTACTCCCAGACTGTCCTGTTCCTGTACGGCGGGTCTTCCTTGGCTGACAGTATCGCCGTCCTTCTCTTGCAAGCTCATTGTTTCGCCGTGCTCTTACTCGCTGTGAACGGAACCACCGAGGCTTACGCTTTGGCTACGATGGATCCCTCCCAACTTGACCGGTAGGAAGCAAGTCTTTCAAGCAAGGGGGCAACTAGGTCTGTTAACAGATTTTCAGGAAAGCGGGGGTTAACTCTTTATTATGGATACTGACGGAATATTATTTCACGAGGCATTCGGTTTTCTTTTAGGTACAATCACATCATGGCCGTACTCTCGGTCGGGTTCCTCCTCATATCTTGGCTATTGGCTACACTGTTCGGCAGTGTTGGCTTCATCATTGCCAACTGCTGTAACATGGCTGCAAGAATCTACCACAGGTGAGTATTTCTAATCAAATCGTCTGTTTCCATGTACTGAATTGTGGCAGTTGCGATGATTTTCTGGCCTTTTCAGCATTCAGTTCATACAGAAGCGCTACGAGAGTACACGTCACAGACCGTTGAGCCGTATCATGCCTGGGAAGCTGTTTTTGACGAGCGCTTCTCTGTCGATGGTTGTTTCCTTGATTTCAGAGGTTAGCAGTGCTATTTTATGGTTAAACCAATACCTCCTGATCAATAATGCCTTTGGTATAACTTGAATTGATTAGGTTCTGTGAGATTATAGTGACTGACTAGTTCCGATCCGCTCTTTGAAGGGGCAGGGCACACTTGGGACAGCTTTGGTTATCAAGCAACGATCGGAACTGCGGTTCAATTTATTTTTTCACTGATACGAATTCCTGATATTCCAGTACGCCTACTACGAGACGAGCAAGTTGATGCATTTGGCGGTCGGCGGTGTTCTGCTTGCCGTCACTTTGGCAGCCTGGGCTTACGACGAAGCATCTCTAGTCACATCCGGTTACCGGCGGTTCAGACGAAGCTCGTCAATCAAAGTTGACTAAAAGACGTCGTAATATTTGCAATTTTATCGAACAAAACCGAATTTATTGGCATGATGTCATCTGTTGGGCTCCTTCATACACAAATGCTGTAAAAGTTGAGTACATACACAACTTCTTGACATTACCTCCTAATGGGTCAATACGATCCAATCTTCGGCTGAGGGAATGGGGTTATCAAAATATGGTGCTAGAACGCAGGAATTAATTCGTCAGGTTCAATGCTGACAGCACCTTGGCTAATCCGCTTTTCCTCCCAGTTTTTACCTCCACTTACGATGGTTTTATCAAATCGGCCATTCTGATGGTTAGTGATCATCCAAAATTGGAATACTCAGAGGACTAGCTAAAAACGGCCCGGCTTTGAGAGAAATCCGGGCCTTTTTTTAATTCGCTCATTTCATGTATTTTGGTGGGCAAGCAATACAATGGAGAATTTACGTCGATTCTTTTTATAAAAGTACCTACTCACTTTGAAACGTGGAGAATTAATATTAGAAATACAGGGATTTGGTCGCAAAATCAAAAATCGGCCATGGTGCGTCGTACTTTACAACCATTTTTTTGCTGTTACTCTCATTATGGGGCATTTCAGAACGGTGATTTTTTTAAAAGGCTATTTGAAAATTGACGCGTACTCTCCATCTTGCCCAACAGGCCAAAATTCATGGAATGAATCAATTTAAACATTCCCCACAAATGTTTAACTTGAACAAATTTACAGTGAAAGCATTGTTTAGCACGTTTTCTTACCTTGCATCATTCAACCTAAATACTACTCTGTTAATTTGTGACGATTGATATTAAACACCCTCAAGTTACAAATCCAGTAACTATTAGGACTGTTGTTTTTTGTTATTTATTTGATACCAAGATGGAAAGGAGAGAATTTTCAAGTTTGCGCCATTGTATGGATAACAGATTTTGGTTCCTGAAGTACGACTATCAATTTGCCGTTCTCTATTATCTAACACAGGAAAGTCAACCTCAAAATTCTCGCTTAAATTCAATCGGAGGTTGTGGCTACGTTGAAATAATTTAGTCCAACAGTCGATTATATTTTACAGCTTATGCATATTTTCATCGGCTTACCACAAGATATCCGTAAGGAATATTTATACAAATGTGATCCTGTGATAGCAAGTAATGTCCATTAGACTGTAGGAAATTATTAAAATGAAATCACAAATCCGTTCTCTTTTTCTTCAAGATCCTATCCTAGATATTACACAATTATACGGTAGAATAAAAATAACCAACAAACTTATGTGACGGATACAGCCACGAATTTTACCTGTTTCGTACCTATCTGTTCATGAAAACAGTAGTTGTTACGGAATCCTCTTTCTTGATTAGGCACTGCCTGCAAAAATGAAAAACGCTACAGTTGGCCTTCAACTCAGTTTGGTTATTCAAACAAACGTCTAGCAGTCACGTATAAAAGATAAAATGGGACAGGGATCCCTTGGATATAATAGAAGACAAATGATGATGATCGCATAATATTACCCTAACCACCAAGCCCCTGTTTAGATAAACCGTTTTTAATTGGAATAAAAAACTATAAAAAAGCCCGACGGATTTTTCGAACTTTTAGAAACCGAAAACAATTCATTACTTGGTCTCTCCTTGAAAGTTGATCAATGGATCTTCGCCGCCGCTTTCGATTTGTGAAGCCAGCCGAGCAATCGAATACCAGACGCCGGACAGCTCTTCATTCACATTGGGGCTGGCTGGAAATTAAAGTTTAGTTGCCATGCGATTGGTATGAGTTGAAAATATGATGACCTGACATTGTGGGCCTTCAAAAAGCTCGAAATAAGCTTATGTCCTCGAGGCAGGCCCTGGGGATGTAAGTATTGGAGGAAAAATTCAGTTTTCGATCATAGTTTAGTACCAGGTTCAGTTAAAGCGGAATATTGACTTCCTATGATTTTGGATTTTTTCCTGCAATTTTGAAAGTTGTCATCACGAACATTTATACAGAGATGGACAAATGATACTAGTTCATGCTCACCCATCAAGCAGAGGCCGTTATCATTCGTCGCTATGTATCCTGTCACATTTTCGTTTTTCATCCTGAAAAATACGTGAGAGACGCGGTCAGTGGATACCGACAGCTTTGAAAACGTTCGACTCACAAACTGAACTCTAAAACTCGACTCTCTCACCCAACCCTCAAACTCAAATTACCAACTCAACTCAACTTATAATTCTCACCCAACCCTCAACCTCCAGTAACTCAACTTACCAACCGAATTCACAAACTCAACTAACAAACCGAACCTACCAACTCAACTCTCTAACTCAACTAACAAATAATGTACCAAAAATAACCCACAAAATCAGGTAACTTACCAACTAAACCCCTCAAATTCAACTTACAAACCCAACCCTCCAAGTCAACTCACCAACTCAATTTACAAATTCAGCTCTCAACTCTCTAGCTCAACTTACAAACTCACCTCTCAAAGTCAAATCCCAAACTCAACTCTTAAAACCAACTCAATTCACAAACTTAACTCTCAAACTCAACTTACCAACTCAACCCTCATACTCAACTTGCAATATCAACTCACAAACCCAACTTGCAAACTCAACTTACAAACCCATCTCACAAACTCAAATTTCAAAGTCATCTCTAGTCGTTTATACGTTGAGTTTGTGGGCTGAGTTTGAGAGTTGAGTTTGCGGGTTGATTAGACAAGTTGAGATCGAGAGTTGAGTGACAGTTACAGTCTGGAGTTGAGTATGTTGGTGAGTTAAGTTTAGGGAGTGAGTGTCTAATCTGAGTTTGCGATTGAGGGTTGAGTTTCCGAGTTGCATTAAATGCACAATTTTTGTGTATTGAGATCGTTAGTTACGTTGGCGGGTTGAGTTTGTGAGTTGAGCAATGCACAAAATTTGTGTATTGAGATCGTTAGTTACGTTGGCGGGTTGAGTTGGTGAGTTGAGCAACTCAAACTCAACTCATAATTATCACCACGCTCAGCCCTGGTTTTGGCAGTGTAAGGTTTTGTAATGATCATGGCAAGTGTTTCTGCCAAAGACCGTGACTGAAACACGATTGCAAATATTGGAGTTGGAAGCAAGCAGATTCATCGGTAGATCGCAGATAATAGTAAACGTAATATAATATATTACGTTATATGGTTACGTTATTATAACCATTAATTAATACGAAAATGAAGTCAGGCTCTAGGTATTGTTATGAATCATAGAGCGTCAGATAGACACTCAGATTGGAAGTACACAATCTACTTACAACTCGTCAAATTCAGCTTTTAAATTCGCTTCCATGGCTGATGAGTCTTTCCTTAGTGAGTAAGATAAGGTACGTGGAAGTATTTGGGTACCTCAATGCCTGGAGAGTAACAATTCTTAAATTTAATACAAAAGTAAGTATTCACTTTCCGACTTGTCTCGGCTGCAGGAACGGCAACGGGTTGTTTGGTAACTTGTTTCGACTTGTTTACTCCTTAGTGATAATATTGATAATCGACCTGTTCGAAGGAGCAGTCCCGGACTACTCCAGGACTAGTTTTTGCTATTGCTACGGAGCCAAGCGAAAGCATTCTATATCATGATTGGATGAATTTGTATAATATACGAATTATATTATAACATTATTATTATAAGTTATATTATAACGTTTTTACTTCCATATTTACAGAGTAAATGGAAGTATTGTGATCGTCCTAAAATCGAGAATCGGAACGGAGCTTCAGAAAAAACTTTTTCTTATACACATTTACTCAGAATCACTTCCTGAACAAGTGTCTGTGTGTCCGTCTGTCCGTGTGTCCGTCTGTCCGTCTGTCCGTCTGTGGTCTTTTACAAAAATGGCCATAACTCCCTCATTTCTCAACTTTTTTTCAAATTTCTTGAACTGAAATGTTTGTCTCGGCAAGACCTAACACCCTGTTTAATCGGAATTTGGATAACGCACAGTACTTCCGAGATATTTGCATTTTTAGTGTTTTCTATTTTATTTTTTTCCGGCCGCAAAAATGAACCGATTTGAGCGTTCTTGGTCTCAAAATCTTCGTTTTACCTTGCAGAATATGTGGATATTTTTTACATTCCGAAAATGTGGCGTTTTTTCATTTTGGGCGAATTTTAAAATTTTAATACTGAATTTTTTGATATTTTTGACCTAAACACTTTCAAAAGCAGTCAAAATATGATCAAATTGTGTCACAATTTTACGTTTCAAAATATGGAAGTATTGTGTGTTATCTACGCACCACTGGTTTATCTGATCACATAGCTTGGGGTCTTCATGTTTGTGTTATGTTGATCTCGAGCACTGCAACAACAACAAGATTTTGACCTTCTGATAGTGTTATCAAACGGATTCTGCGTCTGCGCTACGGCCAACGCTGCAAAACAAGCCAAAAAATTATGTTTGTGGGTTGGCAGAGTTGACGTTGATCGCTTCGGTGATTTCTGGCTGCGTCAAATGAGCGAAGCATTGAAAATGTCAATCGAATCATTTGTTCATCTGCCTTAGATATTTTGCGCACTATAGTCAGGGCCCCAAGAGATGGAATTTCTAGTTTGAAGTTTTTTCTGCGGATTCTCGGATGTCGGCCATGGATTTCAAATTGTTATTCGCTACAGTCTTCGTATTCTTCCTCGCAGTGACCGAGAGGATTTTCCGACTTGTTTACGACCTGGTTCCCTATCCGTTCATCGACGAAGCTTTCCACGTTCCGCAGGCCGTCAAATATTGCAATGGAAGTTTTCACGAAGTGAGAGAGCATGGAAAAATCATTTTATTCGAGCCAGAGCTTCCATGTGTCAGAATTTTATGTTGTCAACTTCGTGTTTGACTACAATATTTTTATAGAACCGGGCGCAAAAATTTAATGTCAAAAGTTACTTAGTTGTGAGTTTGGTCTCGTAGAAAAATGGGTTATTTCTCTTGAATAGGCCAACCCACTGAGACCGGGGCGTGTTGGCGCACAGCTTCCATGTCAGGTGATGATGACTTTGAAGACAGGTACAAAAAGAGGAAGTACCAAGAAGAACCGAGCGAAGAACGGACTGCAGAATCTGTGAGAAATACTCTTCAGGGACACCTTTTAGAAAAACAGCCTCGCTGGAACAAAAAACTAGCTTATGCCAACACGCCCCACCAGTGGGGTCAGTTGGCACACTTGGAAGGGTCCCGCTCATCCATTCATTTTTATGTCAATGTTGGAAAAAGGTAGGTTAATTCAATGCGCAATTTTTGTTTCAGTGGGATCCAAAAATCACCACATTGCCGGGGCTGTACTTGTTTTCGATGATTACGCACCGCCTGTTCGGTCTTGCCAGTTGCAATCTGTACAGTCTTAGATACGGCAATGTCGCATTGGCTGGTGCCACATTTATCCTCATCTACCGTCTACTTCGACGTATGAAAGTCAACCAAAAGGTTTGTTATTCAGTCAACTCCTGGTCCCTGGTCTTGAAGCAACTTTGGGCTTAGATCAGCCTCGTCCCTCACAAGGGCAAATGCATTCCGCCTCTGTAGGCCACCCAGTTGTGTCAAAAGACCAGAATAACCCATCGGTCCGAAGAAGCGGATATTTGGGGCTAGGTAAAACAAATTACATGCAAGTTCACATTTTTACCGCTTGTTTCAGGGCTACAGTCGGAAAGTGGTGCTGTGGCATGCGATCAACCTGTCCATATTTCCGGTCTCGTATTTCTTCACCTTCCTCTACTACACAGACACGTTGTCCACGACTTTGGTCCTCCTCATGGTCGACATGCATCTCTCTTCGAGGAAAAACATCGCGAGTCTCGTCGGTACGTGATTGGGATTGTCAGATCATGATTTGAACATGAAACGTTTTGAAAGCTAAAGCTGGACTTTTTTCCAGGAATACTCGCCTGCGTCGTTCGACAAGTTAATATCGTCTGGGTCGGATATCTTCTTCTTCACAGTTTTTCAAAAAGCGTCAACGATTACCTGTCCGAGCCTTCATTGCGGAATACCATGAAGCAGCTGAGGAAAAAGGTGAACAAATCAAGGTCTCCCAGGTTATGTTGCAAGACTTGACACTAGAGATAAAAGTCGAATTTCCTCTATGTTACAGAACACACTGGTGGTTCTATGGTCGTCCAAGGTCCCGTCGGACCACCTGGTCAGGATGGCTCAGCGGATAATCGAAGACACGTATTCGTACATCGGCGTTTGCTGTTTGTTCGTCGCTTTCGTCGCCTACAATAAAGGCATCGTCGTCGGCGATCGTTCGGCTCACGAGCCGGTCATCCATCTGCCGCAATTGCTCTACTTCTCAGCGTTTTTCCTCTTCTTCTCGCTGCCGTACAACTTGCCGAAGATCGGGCCGTTTTTGAAATTCGTCTCGAAAAACCAAACGTTGGCCGTCTGTTGCTCTTTGAGCTTCGCCGCTGTGATTTACTACAATACGCACATCCACCCCTATTTATTGGCCGATAATCGCCACCTGACGTTCTATTTGTGGAATAAACTGCTCAGAAAGGACGTCGTCAAATTTCTAGTCGTACCGATTTACGTTTTCGGGTCGTACTGCCTGTACGACAATATCGAAGGCACCAATTACGAATTGGCCACCTGGATCGCCCTTAAAGTGGCTCTAGTCCCGCAGAGGCTGCTAGAATTTAGGTATTTCATCATACCCTACTATATTTGCCGTTTTCACGTTAAAAATAACAATTATCGCTTCCTGTTGGCCGAATCCGTGCTCAACGTGGCGATCAACGCGGCCGTTTTGGGCGTCTTTTCCCAAAAACAGTTCTACTGGGCGGATTTCGAACACCCCCAAAGAATTATATGGTAGTTTCGATGTATTTCGTGATGTGTGTGTATCCCGGTTGATGGAATTCCGATTTTTAAGACTGTTTTGATCACTGATGAACATTACGAACCAGTTATATTGTTTTGTCTTCCTCCTCTCGACTCCCTTTTGTTAAGCCAGGAAAAGTTTTCGTGTTTTGAATGTGAAGGAAATCGATTGTTTGTCAATAAAACATTCCCGTCTGACGAAGCTGTGCTCCGATTCGTCTTGGAATCCATTTTTCCCCTACGTGTGAAAATGTTATGGAAACGTCATGTTATGGATTCGGTCCAAAACGTCACTGACGAAAAAATGGAAGTAATTAGGGTTATGCCAACTATCCCAAGCGTTGGGGCCAGTTGCTACACTTGGAAGCTTCCAGGACGCTCGTTCAATAGGTTTAATTTTAAAAATTTAGGTTTTAATTTTAAAAATCAATAACTATACCAAAACGCCCCTGTCTCCCCTACTGTGTTTTATCCACGCACCATTGGTGTCGAACGGAATTTTCATGGCGTACTTTTGACGGGTTATTCTCATTTTCGGATACCTTTTCCTGATAAAAATCCGCCTACTAGGAGAAGAAAAATTTTTTTTGGTGTCAAATCTTGCTTAGAAAGCCTTGAGATGTCGCTATGACTAATAGAACAGATGTCAAAACACTTCGAAAATCGACGTTTGACAAGAGACGATCGGCCGAAGAAGACGGCCGGTGCCTGATGCCAAAAGGGACGCCCCTCAGATCCGCGCCAATCTATTTCGGTTTCAGTGGCGCGGCCGAACTCCAACGCTTTTCATGTGCATCGAGTGAAATTTTTGTTCCACTTCGGAGAAAAATCTGATCGGAAATAAGGAAATTTTGCATTAGTGCACTCCATGCGAGAACCATTGCTCTGGTAAGCAATTCGAAACAACTCACGATAAGCATTTTGGTTACAGGCAAAATTAAACCGACGTAATTCGGTGGTGAAAATATGTTTCCCTGAGGCAGCCGATTGCCTCAACCGTTAATTATTTGTTTATTATAATTATAGAATAATTATTATTCTAATCCGAGGTAAATGGTTTGCCAACACCAGTCGGGAAGGTAGAATGGATGATGGTAAAATGGCTCAAGGGTATAAAAATTGTTTCCTACAGACCATCATTGCATACACGTTGTGATGGTACTGTATAATACCCCAACCTCTTGACATCGGATGAGCACCAATGAGATAATTTGAGGGTTAAAGCTAACCAAAGTCATGATATCGGATCGCGTTAGTCGGCAGGAGAATGAATTAAAAATAAATCAAATTATAGGTAAATAAATTGAAAAAAATGGAAATACCGCACCACCCACTTACATGTGTTCCTGGTAAGCGATTTAAGGTTAGGATCCGACGCATTCGAATTCAAATGTCAATTTAAATGGACCGAACGATATTTCAAATTCCATCACGATCTATTCCACGGTTAACGACCGGAGGAATTCATCTAGTGATTGTTAAGGCCTTGAGTAAGTAAGATTCGCTATTACGAGGAATGTAATGTGACGGTCCAGTATGAGACACGAGACGAGTTGAAGAATCAACGAATTCACGAGCCGAAGAAACGGCGATAACCTCGCCGTTTGGGTAACAATTATATTGGTCTAACCTTGACACCAGTTGACTTACAGATTCCGAATACCGAAGTCGTCCCAATAGCCTTATTCGAATAATTTGTACGCATAAACGAGAAAAAAATCTGAAAAAAATTGTAAAAACGAAAATTTTGAATTTTAGCAATGATCCAGAAAGAGGATGGAATAAAATTTTAGATGATAAGTAGGTAGGTATCAAAAACTTAACAATCGTGTCATTATTTCCAGAGTTGTATATGAAATACAAAAAAATTGACATAAATAGGCACCTACTTGAAAATTGAGGGTAGGAAAATGTTAGGTATGTTAAGGTGCGTTTACACCCTTGATATTAAATATCAAATTTTGATACAAAACTAGCTTTTTACGATTGAACAATTAAAACAATTCCTCTGAGGTTTCAGAATGAAAAAAAAATTATTAAAAAAACAGTTTTTCAACTTATTTGATAAACTTTGAAAATTATATACCCAAATGAACGACATAATAGGTACATTATTCCTGGAAATAACATTACAAAAAATTTTTCAGGGTAAAAAAATCGATGTAAAGTAGTGAAGGCTCGAATTTCCACTAGAAAATTTGCCAAATTTTCAAGCAGGAAATCCTACGAATTTTCGAACTGCATGTTCGCTTGGTTTGAGATCAGAAGACACATGGAAGAATCAGTAAATTGCCCCCACCCCCTCCCACCGTCCGAGTCTCTTGGTTCGGTCTCATCTTGGCCTAAGTGGACCAATTTATTGAAGCCATCGCCAGTCTGTAATGGGAAACCTTATTCGACTGTCTGGCACAGCGGACGATTTTCCAAAAACGACGAATCCTCTCATCGCTTTCACAATGTTTGGAAAAAGCCACATTTCAAGCTCGAAATTTTCGGGAAAGAAAATAATGTACCTACTACAGAAATTAATGTACCAATTAAACTAAATAGTGTTCCTAACATGTTTTTGAAAAAAGTTTATTTGTTTCGGGACTTCGTCTATAGTAGGTAGATTGATTTCTATGTTGTTTCTATTCTGAGCGAACGCTGATAATGAAAGTATTAAATCGTTAGTCAATGTCTAGTGTTGGGTGTCCGGTGCCAAATGTAAAATTAGACCTTTGACTCAGAGCGTTTAATATTACAAAGGTGCTTGGGTTATTATAGTAAACGCAGGTTATTGTCTTCATAATTCAGTCATCGTAAAAAAAGTGCTTCAGGAAAACTATTTCCTGTTAAATAATAATTATTTAACAGGGAATAGTTTTCCTGAAGCACATAATTATTATGGATTATACTTCAATTATACATAAAGTGTAATAATTAGCAGTCATACGAATGCACTCAGAACCAAGGATAAATAATTTATCCTTGATTATAAGTTATTATTACCGTTAAAAGTAATAAGTCAGATATTGTTATAGTAGTTGTTATATTGCTATAGTTATATAAGTTAAATAAGTTATATAAGTATAGTTATATAAGTTATGTATGCTACAGTTAAATAATTATTACTGAAATTGAAGGCGGTTATTATTGAACGAATTTTCTGTCTGTCGGTTTGGGCGCGCCTAGCTACTGAAACCGCCATATCTCCTTCAATACTTCTGTCAGTCCGTGCGCACCTAGCTACTAGAACGACCACGTATCTCCCTCAATACGGGAGTCAGTCTGTCAGTACGGGCCCAGCCGCTAAAACCGCCATATCTCCTTCAATACATCAGTCTATCTGTCAGTCGGTGCGCGACTAGCTGCCTAACCGCCATTTATCTCCTTCAGTATTTCTTTCGGTCCGTGCGCACCTAGCTACTAGAACGCCCATGTATCTCCCTCCATACTTCTCTGTCTGTCGGTTCTCAAGGTACGTGCGCACCTTGCCACAAACCACCATATCTCCTTAAGTCTGTCTGTGCGCGCCTAGCTACTAAAACCGCCATATATCTCCTTCAATACTTCTGCCTGTCGATCCGGCCGTTCGCACCCAGTTCTTTCACCATGTTCTGGATCAATCTTGTTTAGACCATTTTAATTGATTAAATCAATTAAACCAAATTTTAGTTGCTCAAGGTCTCCAATTCCTTATCTTACCAAAAATGTTTTTTCATTCCAGTAACTTGGAGTAGCAGGTGCCTACTAATCCCCCCCACTCCACTCCCCTACACATGTTAGGGATGTTTTTCGAAATTTACAAAACAATTTACATCTTTCTTAAATTTTGACAGTCAACATTGGTCCAAATGTAATAAATTTAGCTCGAAATTCTACGTATCAGAATTATGATAATTAATACTGTGTGTTATCAGCCAACCGCTAGTTTCACTCTTACAATCACATAGATGAGTTAATATATCTCCTAATTGTCGATTGATTCAGAAAACTTTATCAGTTTATGACCAACAGCTAACACACTTTGTATTCACCGGGGCGTAAAAATCTGGCAAAAGTAGCCCAAATGCAAATTCAGGTCATTCATAACTATAATCGACGTAATTGTCGATAAGGTCTCGTATTGAACTTGAACATGAATCAATCGACACACATGGGGCCTGTTATTGTAAACACACAAGACTACGGGATGACTGATTCTAGGGGTGGGGGGATGGAAGTTGAGGCTGTTATTGTGTTCTGGCGACTAGTCGGTTGAGCGAAGCCGAACCTACGGGTTTGTTTAGTTTTTGTAGTTGGACCGATTTCGTATTGAAGCCACCGGTGTTCGAAAAGGATACGACCAGTAAGCGAGGAAAAATTAGTTTATCACACTAATAATAATGATCCATGTTTCTCAATCATTTTGGTTCTTTATTATTTCAACGCTGATGAGAAAAAAGTGGTTTTTAAAATTTTTCCTCACGTTGTTTTGCCTAAGGGGGCAAAACATTACACTAAGGCCCTTAGTTGGTTATTATAGAGAATCAAGGTTTTCCTCAAAATCGTCCATAAAATGTCTATAACTATAATTGGATACTTTTTAATTTTTTTTTTCGAAATTGTTGAGAAACGTGGGCTTTTTGATCAATTTGGCCGTTGAATTAAATACATCGAAAACTACCTTCGATAGAAGATTGAAATATAGATTCGTGAATTAAAATCTGTAATAATAATGATACTAACGTGGAATTGGATAATCAAGCGATGTATTCTGGTATAACTGCAGCACTGGAAACAGAAATTCCCAACAATGTCAACAGGTGTTAAATGCCCTTTGAACTCAGTAGGCATAAAAAATGCCGCACAGGCCAACCCATTCAAATGAGGTCTCCTAATATCCAAACTAGCTGATCATTCTACCGAGTGAAATTCGAGGAAAAAATTGGTAATTTGTGGCCGAGTGTGTGGGGAATTCAAAACTTCGAAAGTTGAATGTGATGAAAAGAATTCGGAAAAAGGATCGGTTCATTTTTGTGGCGAAAAAGTAAAAATAAAACTGAAAACAATAAATTGCCAATAAATCGGAAATAATGTAAGTAATCCGAATTCCGGTTAAAAGATTTGATGGGCCTTGTCGAGAAGAACATTCCAGCCCGAGAAATTTGAAAAAAAGTTAAGAAACCAAGGGAGATATGTCCATTTTTGTATATTTGTTCGCAAACGGACGCCTGCAATTCTCTCTGAACCTCCGATCCGATTTTACATTTTATTAAGATGTTAGCACGTACAAAGTGCTAATATCCCAATTAAATTTAACCCGCGGAGGACAATTTTAATTTAGCCCTAGGGCTCCGCGCGGTCAATGTCGGCCCAATCTCGGCACATCCTGATTAGCCCCGTTTACGAGGGCTAACGTGCGAGTCGCGTGGGATCCGATAAACCTTCGAACAAGTGCGATTACACGACACGTGCGTCACCGAGTTGGTAACACACAGTACTTCCAAGTTGTAAAAAGATAACTATCTGATTTTATCAAGGAAAATCATTATTGCACTTCCATGCACAGGGTAAAGTGGAAATAGTTTTTTCTAAAAATTGAGAAACGGTCCAGTGGTTCAGAAAAAATCACTTTTGCTGGAAATCGCTCTTTGAACAAAGGTCCATTTTTAAACGTATATATACAAAAATTTCCATATCGGATTTTATTGTTTTAGAATTGAGTTTTATTCATGATTTTGTGTCTCCATTGTGTCTCCTACCCATGTAATAATAATATAATAAATTATAATAGTAAATTCCTTTTTTAACATTTTTAATCGACTTCAAAAAAAGGTTATATCAAATGTTTAGCACTAAAATGCTCGTCTACCCATGACCCATCATGCTGTCCAGATGGAATTTTGATTATCTACTAATACTAGGTATTTCCAAAATATTGCCAATTTGAGCGTTTCCTATTCTATTTTATTTTTTCTGGCCACAAAAATTAACAGATTTGAGCGTTCTAGGTCTTAAAATCTTGGTTTTATTTTCCACAATACGTGAATCTTTTTCATTCCGGTAACTTGACGTATTAACAATTTTAGGGGGTATCAAAATTCGGAAAAACTTTTTTCAGCACTCTGAACCCTAGTGATTCCACGACGGTCAAAATTTAAAAAAATCTGATCAAAATTATCCGTGCTAGAAGTATGGAAGTATTCTGCGTTATCTGGTGACCATTGGTTTACCTTACAAACCACAACTCAATGGTAATGGTGAACGAGTTAATCGCGCCATGTCAATTTCAGCCCAGGGGGAGGGGGGGGGTCGATATTGAACCGCGCATTGAGTGTCTTCCTTTCGTTTTCCGCGCATGCGCAGTCCTCGCGCCCGATTCAACCCTTGCAGCTTCCAACGCGATTCAGTCACTTTGTAGCGATGGACCAATAGCCGGACGCCTTTGGCAGAAGTAGGTGGAAAATGTTCGTAACCACAAAACCTTTCAGACGTCCTGCATGAATTTAGGGCAAATTTCTCAATACAGGCGAGGATAGTATCATTTTTCAACCGTTAAACCTTTTTGATACCGAAGCTTGAAGTCATCGAACAACAGTCGAAACAGTACAAACTATCAACACTAAAAAAAGTATGGCACCCGACGGTCAAATTACGGTACCAATATCTATAACGGCATGAAGCAAAATATTGACTCGTAAAATAATTATCCGTCGTCTGACGTATTGTGAAATTAAGAAAAACACCCTTTCAATCTTCGCCTAATTTGGAACCCCGCCCTTAAGAAAGTTTGGCGACTGCCCAAATTGGAACTTTATTGGATTAAAAAACGGTGTCAGAACTACATACGCCAAGATAACACGCCTAGAGTGCGCACAGCTCGCCTTTCCTTACTCCTTTAAGCATGAGTCTAGCTTGATTGCTCGATGTACTTGAAGTTACTGTCGAAATGGTGTTCTATAGAACATAGAAGGTCATAGATGACTTTTACATGTAAGTCGTAAGGTTCAAGCTGGGTCAAAAGTCCCGTAATACGCATTTTATGGCTCCTATTATACCTAACGCTCAGTAGGTATAACCAATCAATAATGAAAGGAATCAAAGGAATTTGAAAAATGCCAATGAAAAATGTTGACCCTCTCCAACGTAACTTCTAATGATGGGGTTTCGAAGGCTCGAATGCAGACAAAAAGACCAATATAGTCAGCAGTACTTTGGATATATTTGCATTTTTAGTGTTTTCTATTTTATTTTTTTCCGGCCACAAAAATGAACCGATTTGAGCATTCTTGGTCTTAAAATCTTCGTTTTACCTTGCAGAATATGTGGATATTTTTTTTATTCAGAAAATGTGACGTATTTTTATTTTGGGCGAATTTTAAAATTTAAATAGTGAATTTTTGGATATTTTTGGATATGAAAAAATTGTTCCATAATTTGACGTTCCAAAATATGGAAGTAGGTATTGTGTGTTATCTACGCACCACTGGTTTCAATTCTTAAACACACTGAGGAAAAACAATAATTTTTAAAATCGAGCAATCCTCGATTCGACTTTGACCCAATTATCCCAATAATGTTAGAAAGCTGAATCACCGTGAGGTTACTGGAAATTTTACTGGCTTTCCAACGGTATCCTTGTTTTCGTAGTTACTTCAAAATGTAAAGAATTTATGGCCATTTTATTGAGACAATTCATGAAAAAGAGTTCTTCAAAGTGAAGACGTACTTTTTTGGGCTTATAAAACTTTGCATGGAATAAAAATTGTAGCTAACGTGCTAAAGAATTGACCCTTTTGAAGAAGACAATCTCAAGTGTAAATTATTATCTCTTGAAAGTACCATAGAAATACCATTCTAGAAAACTCAATTATTTTTATTATTTTTCTGAAAATTATTTTCGAAAGTTGGTGGAGGGGGATAAGAGGCAAAAATACGACAAAAAGGTCAATACGACCCCCCCTATAGATTTCAGGCGAATACCTTTAGATGGCTACAGGCGACTACGAGACTAGGGCAGGAGTGTTCGATCTGTGACAAGCACGTATTTCCCACCAGGACGTTGACCTAGTAGCCTTGGTCTTGTCTTGAAAAATTCATGCTCGATTCCACAGCCGAGATAAACCAAGATTGAAGGAAAGTAGACGATTTTACGCACTTGGATGTACAGCCGGTTGCGCTGTAAGAAGTAACGAACTATATTATAGGTAATTTCTCGCAGTAGAAAACATCTATTTTATTTTTTTCTACGTACCTACTACACTTCGCAAATTGACTCCTGAAAATTGGAGTACTACCACTACGACACGTGAATATTAAATTTGAACATTAGAATGCTCAAACAGGAGTTTTTGAAAAATATTTTGCTTCGAAAAATATTTGTATTGCAGATTTTATTTCTTTTCAGTCGATTTTATTTCTGCATGGGTCCCAATGTCGGTGTATTTGGAAAATGAGAATCATTCATGAAAGAATTTTACTATTTATTGATTATTGTAACTACCCATATGGAAGAAGCGATGAGTGTGTCAACTTGTGGTGCATCAAGCAGTGAAGAACTTTCAAAAATAACTCAAGCTGTAAAGCTAATGTTGGCACAACAGACTTCAACGCAGCCAAATGAAAGGATGCACGCTGTCAGTCGTGATTTTACAAGCGAAAATGCGCTCAAATAAATTGAAGGCAGCCTTGACATGGGAATATTTGTTATAGATATTATTAGGAGTAAATATTAATTGTTGGATAGGTACAAATTTGAATATTTCATCGGTGGAACCAACCATTTTTGAAAATCATTACTACCAAACAAAAATCTGAATTCAATGAAATATTCCGTACGACGCGTCGATAGGCCAAAAAACCGCAAAAAATGAGCATAAAATCGTTTTCAAAAATAACCTATTGCTCATCTTCATTGGTTTTTTACAGATTAGCACGCGGACAGGCACAGCTTCACAATGGCGGAGAAAGGGGGGATGCAGATGGAAGAAGTATCCCTCGGAAAGTGAGTATATCTGTGAAATTTTTCAGAGAAAATGCCGAGTGAATTTTCGAACTATACTTCATCCATCCTTAAACCGAAAATGAAAAATATTTCAACAGAAGAAACGGCGGTGGTAGCCCAACAAGCGTCGAAAGCGGAGGTGGAGGCGATGACTACGACCCGCACATACACAGACAGCTGGAACATCCAACGACGTAAGTCCAGAGTCTCAATTTAAGCCAAAAATTCAAATTTTAAAAAGGGCAGGTTTTTTAAACAGGTCTATTGCCAGATTTTTCAAAAATATGATAACTATTGTCGATTCTTCATATGCTGTAGTTTTTCTATTAAAAAATCGTCACTTTTTCAAAAAACATCATTTTTTATTTTTAAAAAATATTAATCAGTCAGTTTTCAAAAAGGTATGCAAGTCAAACTATCGAAAACTGTTTGATGGATGACACAATTTTAAATTTTCGATAGTTGACATTCAATGCCAACTTCCAGTTTGTCAAATGACAGTTCGTCGTTTTGCGAAAAATTTCGATTTGTCGATTTTCCAAGAAATGCCAATACCTTAATCATTTTTCCAAAAACGTCAACCAATATTTTTAAAAACTATGCCGGTGGGCAACTATGCCCGTTTTGCATACAAATTTTAATTTTATCAATTTCTTGCAAACGTTTATTAAAAGTTTAAGTAGGAAAAATTAAATTTTGCCGATTTTTCAAAGTGGTAAATTTCCTGTTTTTAAATCACGTCAAAATTTTATTTTTAGACGACTTTTCAGAGATTTCCAATAACAAAAAGGCAATTAGTTGATTTTAAAATGTCAAAATTGATAATTGGAAAAAATTTCACTTGATGATTTTACAGACAAGTTTTTGTTTCATCAATGGCATTTCGCCGCTTTTCGGAAAAAATCAATCGGTCCACATTACAAAAAAAAAAAATTTTTTGTTTCTCAAAAAAATGTTTTGTTTTTTAAAAAAATCGTGTGTTTTCCAACAGGATTCCTTTTTTATTTTACGCTCATCAGATTTCCCCCCGTTTTTTCAGGAATAACGAAACGCTGATACATTTGCTCAAGGGTAGCTTAGGTACAGGGATATTGGCAATGCCGCAAGCGTTTTTCAACGCCGGGCTATTCGTCGGCGCCATTTGCACAGTCATCATTGGATTCATCTGCACGTACTGCCTTCACATACTAGTGAGTTCAAAGAACAAGGAGCAAATTCAAAAAAATTTTGAAAAATTCAAAAAATTTTTGGCCGAAATTGAAAAATTGACATTTGAAGTGGCAGTATTTCCGTTTTGTTCATTCCAACAGGTCAGATCTCAATATATCCTCTGCAAAAGGTTAAAAGTTCCCGTCCTCACGTATCCGGACTCGATGAAAATCGCTCTCCAACAAGGGCCGCAATGTTTACGAAGATTTGCCAACGTCTCAGCGTAAGTTGTTAGAAAGCTATTCTTAAGATTGCTAGAAATGTTCACAGTAGAAACGGATATTTTTGAAAAATCATTGTTCAAGGGGTGCCACAAGGATAACTATCATGCCCACGTTGATTTCAGGCCTATCGTAGACATTTTCATGATCTCATATCAGCTCGGGATTTGCTGCGTGTACATTGTCTTCGTCGCCACCAATGTCAAACAGGTGAGCGGATACATGATTCTCAAAATATGTTCACATCGTCTATGTTTCCACAGTTGGCTATGTAGGTACCTATCCGACCTGTATTTAATGTTTCGCTCAACATTTCAAGGCTTTTAAAACACCTTTTTCGAGACTACCTCTCTTTGAATAACGAATTTCCTTCGACAGGTGGCCGATCATTACTGGACAGAATTGGACGTCAGGTTATGGAGCCTGATTCTACTGCTACCCCTGATAGCCATCAATATGATAAGAAACCTCAAACTGTTGGCCCCGTTTTCGCAGCTGGCCAACGTTATAACGTTTATCGGAATAGCCATCGTCATGTACTACGTATTCAGCGACATCCCATCGATGACGACGCGAGAGTACGCCGGCGAATTGAGGAATTTCTCGCTCTTCTTTGGAACGACGCTATTCGCCCTGGAGGCGGTGGGGGTGGTACGTACAAATAAATCAGATACATGATTTGACGAAATTATGGTTTTCTAAAATTTCGATTATTACTTGATAAAAACACAATATTTCTTGGTTTACAACGTTTTCGTGCTGATTCAACCTATCACAATCTCTCAATTCAATCTCATTTTATTAGCATTGAATTTTAAAACATTAGGTATTCCTGCTAACAGGCGTTTGTTTGACGCTTGGCAAGAAAAATTGCCAATCTATTGCCGTAAGGTCTTCGGAAGCCTTGGAAAACACTGTTGATTGGTTCGATAAGCTCATCAATCAACTCCGTTTCTTTCATTCCCTCGCTATCCTTTCGTTCTTTTCCTCCTCCGACTGGACGACGAGTGATTAGATTGAATGAAATGAGGTCTCTTCGATGAAATTGACCGTAGTAGATATGCCGATTCATGGCCAAAAGGACCATTTAAAAAGGCTTAACAATAGTTGAATTTAACCATTGTTGGCAACGTGGGCGATTTGACGTTCACCTCGAAGTTAACTTATTCTTGTGAACCGAGTTCAAGCAGACAGAGTTCATGTAAACCGAGTTCAAGTAAAACGACTTCAGGGAATCAAGATTGATTTAGCCGAGATCAAGATGACTGATAGAAATGACCAGTCGTTTGACAAATGTAACAACTCCAACTTTTAGAATACCTAACGCCAAAGCGAGGTTCTCAAGGGTTGCCTAGTGTCCTCGTCTTGGTCCATGGCTGGAGCGCTCACAGGGTGAGGTAGACTTCTTCCTCGCCCAACTCCTCGGTGGACACGGATAATTCAGGGCGTACCTTCACAAGATGGATAGGGCATGGAGTCCATGTGCCTGCACTGCAGAGACAAGCGAGATGACGCCTGCGACACCTTTTTTGTTTGCGAAAGGTGGACAGGATGGCGACGCGCAGTCGAGGACGAGCTGGGCCGACTTCAGCCGGAGACGCTCGTCCTGAAAATGATCGAATCGGATGGAAATTGGAAGCGCGTCGCCAGTTTTGCGGGTGGAGTTGAGCGAGAAGAGGATGGAGCTTGCGAGCCAAGGCCCACCATACCATGAGGGTACCAGCAGCAGCGAAGAAGAGTGAACTGCGGAAGAAGCTGAACCAGGTTGCTCCTGAACCTCCTAAATTGGACCTTGACGTGCAATATGGGAGGATTATGGAAATGGCAACCACTCGGAACGAGATGTCTCTGGAGGGCGAAGAGACAGGCCAGGAGGTCTGCTGATGGCAGAGAGCCGCTCTGGAGAGTCGACCCGAGGCAATATATGCAACAGCACCAGGTCGTCTCTCTATGCGGCACAGTCGGTGGGGCACTAAGAGCAGTGCTCCCACTCCTTCGTCCCATAAAAAAAAGGGTTGCCTAGTAGTCAGAGTGTCAGACTCGAGCCACAAAGCTACTTAAAGTTGCAGGTTCGAATTTCACTTGCGGCATGAATGTACCAATACCATTCCTGGTCCAGAAAAAGGGAATTTCGAGTTGGAGGACACAACCCACTGTGGGTGAACACAATTGAACAATCTTCGGTCCTTTTTTGTAACATCTGTGCATGCGTGTTGTAGATAATCGCCCTCGAGAACAACATGCAAACGCCGAAATCGTTCGGCGGCTATTGCGGCGTGCTCAACAAGGGCATGGTTGTTATCGTGATCCTGTACGTTTTCGTCGGATTTTTCGGCTACATCAAGTACGGCAGCGAATGCCTGGGCAGCATCACTCTTAATCTGCCTAAAGACGAAAAGTAAGAAACCGAACCAGTTTGAAGAATATTCACCTACAAATGGATATTCTCTGAGCGAGCTTTTCATTTTCAGACTTGCGCAATCTGTGAACGTGATATTCGCGTTGGCGATTTTCATCACTTACGCTCTCCAATGTTACGTGCCTGTCGAGATCATCTGGACGACTTACATGAAGAAGAAATACGAACATAGCGAGCACAAGCTGCTCTACGAATACGTCATGAGGATATGCGTCGTCATTGTCACGTGTGAGTTTTTTTTAAATTTGAAACTCAATCCTCCGAATTATGTCAATTAACACCTCTCTCCAGGAATTCCCGGACAATAAATCTCGAATATGCTTTTTGTTGCAGTCTTGCTGGCAGTGGCTATCCCCCGACTGGGCCTGTTCATATCGCT
This sequence comes from Nesidiocoris tenuis, assembly GCA_036186465.1. Taxonomy (NCBI): domain Eukaryota; kingdom Metazoa; phylum Arthropoda; class Insecta; order Hemiptera; family Miridae; genus Nesidiocoris; species Nesidiocoris tenuis. The sequence continues at coordinate 9,137,010 of AP028917.1, forward strand.
GTTCGGGGCCCTGTGCCTATCAGCTTTGGGAATCGCTTTTCCGGCCATAATCGAAATTTGCGTCCTCTGGCCCGACCAGCTTGGACCCCTGAACTACGTCCTGTGGAAGGACATCCTTCTCATACTCTTCGGCATTGTCGGCCTGGTCGTAGGGACGGGCACGGCGCTCATGGATATCATCGTTTCCTTCCAGTAATTCACCTCCAGAGCTAAAGCGATCGACTACCTATCGTCGACAGAGGAGTAACGTCACATATCATACCAGTGCCACAGTGGCGCTTCGATCGGAAAAAGCGTCTGTAAAAGAGCTCTTTTTGCTCATTCCATTTGCTCGACTGAAGAATTGCAAAACCTCCCACTTCCAGCCAGCTCTGCTCTGGGGATGCAGCGTTTTGAGACAAAACGTTACAATTTCCGGGTTATCATCATCCGATTGATGCAGCGTGCGGAGGTTCTGCAGGTATTTCGGAGCCTTTCGAAGGCTTAGGCTCCCAGCAATACTATGAGAATAGCTTCGCAGGAACTAATCGAAATTCTAGTACAAAACCGAAGCAATTGCAATGTACCTATTCGGAGAAACTTTGAAATCGGGAACATTGCGTCTGAAAAATTGAAAAGACAAACACAAAATTGGATTACTCTTGCGGAAAAGGTAGCTTCCCACCCCAGTAAATTCGGAAACTCTCCTCAAGGGCGGCAGGGCACGCCCGGGGCATCTTCGGTTATCAGGCAAAGCAACGGCAGTTTACATTATGTTCTACAACAGTGTTTGCGGCTCTCTTCGGCTCAGCATGCCGATGCATCTGGAAAATTGGGATTTTTGTAGAATGCTATCTCTGCGCATCGGAGGGGCATCGTTAGGCAATTTTGAGCCATTGTTGAAGATTTGTCGGTTCTTTTAGGAATATTTTTCCGATCCCAGCTGTAGTACAACGAATTAGATCTGACCATCCGAAAATACGCATTTGTCGCTGAAGAACAGCCTGTGTTTAGTTAATAGATAATCGCGTTCATCGAGCTCAAGGCTATTTTAAGGGGCTAATTTTTCGTGAAAGTCATCATGGATGAGACAAGCAGTTACCACTTAAATGACGTTTCGGGCATTTCAATGTACACGTTTTACGCCTAAAAAATGAGGGTACTAGATGGAAATATAAATCGTAAATTAGAATCAGGTTGACGCGCTTTTAACGGTTGTCATCTCAAGAAGGGAGTCTCACTTAGGAAGCCAAGATTTTCGTATGTAGTCGATATTTAGAACGATTTACGCTTTAACGGAGTGCAGGCTCTTTGTCCTGGAAGAATACTCGAAAAATGTGGGACTGGTTTATGGAACTCTGACTATTTCGTGTCGCAAAATCATAAACAGTCCATCAATTTTGACAACCGAGGCAGTCGAATTCTGAGGGGGCTCTTGAGGATCAAATCTGCCAGCTGCAATTTATTCTCAGGAAATGTAGGATCACTTCGATAAAACAACAATAATTGTTGTTTTATCGAAGTGATCCTACATTTCCTGAGAATTAGGTCAATTATTGAGGAGCAATAATACGGACAATTATCAGTAGTTCGACTCGACACAGACATCAGTCAAGAGCTGATCAAGTATAAAATTAAATTAAATTATCTAAAACAAAGCAAACCTCCGTAAATCATTGTGACAAGCACCCAAAAAACCATTGCGGCTGGTAGATCAAGTTACTTGGGAGTTAGCGCGTTTTCATTTCGATAGTTTATTTTTTAACGACAGTAGTAACATAGATGCGACTTTTTATCCTAATCTGTGCTATGCACGGAGATGCAGTACGTGGGAATCGCACGAATGGCTCAACCCCTGATTGCCAAGGCTGGACAGGCCCACCGCCGACCGAAAAGTTTTGATCATCGAATCTTCGGCCGTGACAGTTGCGGGTTGAGCCGTTCGTCCGGTGCAGCCTTTAAGAGCCACGGAAATTTGTGGATTTTTTGTAAATATCTTACATCTGTGTAAAAGTTGTTGACGAATAAAATATTTCTCTAGGTAACTGGGTTTTACTAACCTCTGATTTTGTCAGTTGATCGCTGAAACGGTATGAAACGAATAAGGAAAACACCGAATAAACTAGTTTTTTCAAACGCTTTTGATTTCTAAAGGTAAATTAACAATTTCAACAAATCGGACAAAAATAAATTATCGTAGGACTAGATTATTTAGACTAGTACTACAGTTCTGATGATATCAAGTCCTGATCAGCTCACGATATAGTTAAATATATCCACAGGGTCGGTCAGAAAGAACGGATAGATTTTGAAACTAAAACGGCTAATTCGGATATAGAATTTAGAAATTAAAACATATCTAATGACAATATTGAACCGTACTATATTTGTTAATTTACTAACACTATCGTCGGTTAACGTACGTTATAGATTTTATAATCTAAATAATCATAACGACCAGATTTCTTTCTAATATCACCCAGAAAATGATATGTAAGTCGGGACACTGCCCCTATGCGAGATCACGATTTATTAGTCTATGAAATTCCTTCGCAAATCGGAAATCGGGCGATACGTGTACAATTTATTTTGTCTAATTGACATGAAGATTTTCGACGAGAAATGATGCAACGACTGATTCATGCTAGCCCCCAGAAATGGTTAAAAATCAAAATTTCAGCAAAATTAGCACGACTAGTTTAGGGACTCCTCAATAAAGCAGCAAGGCGGTCAGGGCTGGTTAGCAGAGAAACAGCCACCATGACTTCTTGCACGACGAATACCTGCTACTCGAGCATGAATAACCAAAATATCGCATGATGACTAGACAGTAAAAAATAAACCAGGAATCTCAGGACTAATACGGGTTTGCCAATACATGGTGTCTTTGTGCGACAGAACGGGAAATTGTTGATTCTTGGAAGTACCCGATGATTCTAATAGACTGAGCTCTCCACACTGGCTTATAATGATAAGCCAGTCAAGATAAGAGTATTCCACAAAAAATTTGAACAACTAAAAAAAAATAAAAATCGTGAGAATTACGACATTGCTGTTGTGGTAGGCCTGATGAACGTTTCCATCAGTTGGCAAACTTGACCAGACGTGTGAACAGCATTGCGCACGATGTCGGCGCCCTTTTCGGCGATCATGAGCACGGCTGCGTTCGTGTTGCCGCTCGGCAAGGACGGCATGATCGACGCATCGATGACGTAGAGGTTCTGAATGCCGTGCACGCTGGAAGAGACAATAGATAACCGTTGATTAGAGTACCTACGACCTTGATGGACATATTCAAGAACATCAACATCTCTCAGATCTGTCCCAGGAGCGCAGATTCAAGGATTTCCCAGCATAATTGTAGCAGGTTCCTGTTGATAGCAGAGCTACTCCATATATCACAGGTCTAGATTCATAAAAATACAGATCTTCCATCGAATGTTTCAACCAAATTCTCATGTCACTAACCGTAAATCGTGTCCCACGACAGAATCCGTAGGGTCAGAGCCCATCCGACATGTGCCGACCGGATGATAGGCGGTGAGCGTCAGGTGACGCAGATAACACTCCCAGTACTGATCCGAGTTGAAGGCGAATTTTTCGCAGCCTGGCATTGGAGTCGGGTTCAGTTCCGCACCGAGCCCTCTCATCGCTGCAGTGTTGATCAACTTTTCTATCAGTCGTATGCCTGGATGAATCACAGGAACAAAATAACATTATAATATAACAAGCGTGGAGTTTGAGCATCTGACCCACTGTTCTCACCCTCCGTAATGTATTTCAAACGTCCTCTCACCTGAAGTCAGCGTCTTGATATCATCCGGATGTGCGAGGTATCTTGGATTGATGATTGGTGGATCTTCAGGGTTGGCACTTCTTAACCGCAGGCAGCCTCTGCTCTTCGGGTGCAGAAGCTTCGGAAGCATTGAAGCCACCTGGCGTCCGACGAGTGGAGCGAAGTAATGCGACCACAACTATCCAGGACAGCCACGATTAGTGAAGCGTACAAATATCGAAGCAAGGGTTTCTGTTCCCATATTTGCCAATAGTTGGAAGTGGTTATCTTGTCACCCACCTTATCACTGATCCCCATGGCTGGCCGTAGGACGGTGCCTGCATCCGTGGACAGACCTGCCGGCAGGAGCATCAGTTCGACGTCAGGACGGTCCCCGCCGCTCAGATGGAACAAACCCACAGCCTCGCAGCCAGGATGTGTCAACAGACCTGGAGCAAGGAGTTGTCATCAGGGTAATCAATATCCTGGCTAGGCACCAGTCCAATAACAATTTTCAGACTTGTGCATTGCCTTTAACAAGCAAAATCGACTTATCAAAATGTGCAGGAGCGAAAAATTCATTGACGAACCTTGACCTTTGGCGAAATAATCGTACGAAAGAATCGGCGTTGCTAAGATAGTATTTTCGTTGAACGGCAATGAAGTATTGAGCAATATCAGATCAAGGCCAGTGGTAACGTGGTCCTGTAGATTGCTGCCAACCGGAAGATCAGCTATAACGTCAATCTAAAAAGAATCAACGGGGAAATACGAAAAATTTAATAGAAAATGCAAGAATGGTAGGTCCTACAACCACACTCTCAACTTGGGCCATAACTCATCAACAGCAACAAAAGCCATCGCAACAACAACAAACAATTTTCCAAACCTTGTGCCTAGAAAGGTGGTGAGCGGGCCCGATACCGCTCAGCATCAGCAATTTGGGTGTTTCTACAGTTCCAGCAGACAGTACAACTGCGTGTTTAGCCCGCACCATCCCGACTCCACCAGACCGTCGAATCAGGACACCGTACGCCTCTACGCCATCTTTGATCAGCACCTGAACCAAATTTTGATGTTTCCTTGAGAACTGAGCCAATTTCTCCCAAAAAGGGTTATTCAAAGATCCAATCATTTAGAAGCTTTTGAATTTAATTGCTGGATGTTTGTAAAAATCTCGGTACTCACCTTTTCCACAAGGCTGTTAGGCAGGACGTGTAATTTGGGCGCATCATTAGCAATATGGTACATCGAGTAGTCGGTGCTCCAACGGACACCATTCTGGCTCGTGATCTGTGGCTCCATGACACCGGGGGATGACGTCATTTCGTTTAAATCCACCTCGGGGTAATGCAGCTCTTTGGCCGCCTCCAGGAACACCTTGGCAAGCCTTGTGCGGTATTTCATGTCCGAAACGTAAACTCCTCCGTTTGCGCCATGATAGTCAGCTAAAAATATGTGCATATTATATGTGTTTTCCATACATCAAAAAATGTAATCAATGGGGTTCTATAGTAAAATGTAAACATAATCTTAACAACCCCATTTTAGGCTTGTGCTTGTCAAATCAAAAACCTCTATATTAATATCTAAAACATTAACCGAAAAACTGGACTAATTCATATGATTTTTATTGCATATTTGAAAAACGCAATAACTTATAGGTTAGTTATGTCCTCAAACCCCCTATTGTAAGCAAATAACTATAGTTAACTCCTTACAAACCAAAGTATGGTACATAGTAAATATAATAGCAAGTTACTTTTTCCCTCAAAACGGCCGATTTGGTGTTCCGATTTTTTGAAATAATATAGAACCTCGTCTCTAGGCCAGCCCCAGTCGTCATAATCAGTAAAATGTCCTCTAAGGTAGATCATGTAGTTAAGCCGACTGGTTCCACCGAGCACTTTTCCTCTAGGCCATCGACTTTCCTACAAAATGAGGATTTGTAAAGTTTAGCTCGTATGCGAGGAGCGGAGTGGAATAAAGGATGAAAATCTGTAAATTGGTATATTAGGACGTTATTGAAGAACCCCAAATGGGGGATACTGTCAACTCGGGGAAAACCATGCGTGATTAGCGTTTATATTTTACGAATTCATCCCGGTGATAATTGCATTATTTTTAAAATTCATCAATTCTGAAAAAATAGGGTTTGAAAAATTTCCAAAAATTATTCAAGATCAATAATAATAAAAACGCTCAATGCTCATTTTCCAACACCCGGCTCTAGAGGGATTGCTCCTGGAAAATGCTGGATATTGTGGCTGTAAGAGGGATTACCCACCATTCCGTTTTGGACCTTATGAGCACCGGAATTAGGCTTGCATAAATAAGCCAGAAACCTCAAAACTTGAAAACATTCGAAAGTTATCTTTTATTCCAAATTTTGAAACAACTTAGGCATGTTTTTGCCCAGGTTAGGCCCCAAACGAGCCGAAAAGCATTGAACGTTTTCAAATCTAAATGTCAAAAATGGAAGAAAAAAAGGAGTGGGTTACAGACTCTGTTCGTGATGCCTAGACATGCAGTTTCCTGAGGTAGTGTTACGTACTGCCAGTCATATGGCGTCAGTTGGAGCATGGGTGACGTCACCGGAATGTCGTGCAATGTCGACGGACGACCGCCAGCCTCGACAACCAGGACCGAATGTTTCTTATCCTCGGCCAAACGACCGGCAACTAAAGCACCGGCGGAACCGGCACCCACTGAAAGGGAAATTGACGGAATAAGATAGTTACTCCTCATTTTCGATTGGGTATTAGCTCCTGATGTCAACGAGATCAAGTGAGATTGGCAGAAGTACTACCTCTCCGGCAGGACAAGAACCTAGCACCTACTGATCATTAGGCGGACGCCTTGACCCTTTGACAATTGAGAGCCTTGACAGTTTGGAGGTGCTCTAGTTCACACATTCCGGTTCAGGACAACCGCCCAGATGTCGAGACCAAGGCTCTATGTTGTCGAGGGATAAAGGAGGCAGCAGGAGGTACCAGGTTCGAGTCCAGCCGGGGAGTAAATTTCCGATGCCATTCATCCCTTGATATCTTCTTTCACTGGAGTGGGGGGGGGGCAGTTTTAAGAATGAAATTCATATCAAGGAACCCCCCTCGGCCGGCTCACCATTTCCGAAGCGATGAGGGCCGAGAGGGCGAAAGCGCTCGGGAAAACTACAATCAACACAACGTAGACTCTCTTCTCAGACGACACCCCTACCTACTGAATGGTCATTCAAGTGCAACTCACCAACAATGAAGTCGTACTCTTTCTGTACTGCGGAGTCGAACTCGCCGTAGAACACCCATTCAGCGGCGTCATCGCATTGCTTATGAATGAACAGGAAGAGGCTGAATATTCCTGCCGACGTGCAGTAAATGTAGAGTATCCAATAGTATTTCAAGACGAACATTTTCCAACATAGACGACCAGCGAGATGATGAAACTGGCGGCATTTATCGGTGGACACTGATTCAGTTATGTAACCGGTTGGAAATCGATACGAGCGAGTGCAGGCTTCACGGATAAGTCGGGCATTAGTCGGATTGAGATCATTCCATTAAAATCACATTACGAACTGATACGAACATTCAGAAAAACGACGAAAAACTAGAGGACCTCGCTGAGAAAACGGCAAAAGGAAAAAAGGAGACAATGACTGCGAAATTGATCGGTAAAACTCTGAGTCTATAGCACTCGATTAATTACGTTACAATCACAAGAGCCTCAATTCACTTACTAATCAAAAACTTTTCAAAATTAAAATTTAAAAAACCGACAGGAAAAATGTCAATTCAAATTCCAAGTTCGGAAGTTTTATCCATCTTGCCTTATCTTATCAAAAATGTTCTCTGATAAGAGCAAAGCTGAGACAGAAACGGGCCAATCATAACCCGACCGGGCGATAGAGCAGCCAATGAAAAGGCCTCTAGGTGGATGAACAGCTGATATTTCGACTTTCATACAAGCACGAAAGTTTGCAAACCAACGCCTTTGCAGATTTCAATCATCAATCTTGATGCGTTAAATTCATGGAGTAAACTCCACGGCAAAACGTTCGGCCAAACTCAAATCTCCCTTATCAGTGGATAAGAGCTGATAACCTTATCATTTGACATAACGCTCGAACGCGGATCGACGTGGAAGGCACAAGGCAATGACACATTGAAAAATATAAATTTAATTCCGTTCGAAGAAGATTCTGTGTAAATATTAATTCTGTACGAATATTGCTCCCATTGGAAAATAAACGTACTTGTATTTGAACCAACGAACAACTCACGATGCCGGTAAGTTTTCTTAATTTTACACGAAGATTATTTTTAATCGTAAATCAATTTGGCATTGATATTGTGCACCTGTAATTTGGTCATAACTACAGAATTTACGAGTGGCATAATTCAATTTCCTAATAAAGCAAGTAAAAAGGGGTTCAGAAATTTCAGAATGTGTTCGCGTGTTGAAGAAGTGAATCGACTGATTGATATCAACGGTGTAGGGAGGACTAGTATCAGCATAGCTTAATTTTTGATTTTAATCAACTTACAGATAATTTTTATTATAGTCACTAAATTATCACAAACCTAATTTTAAACTTGAACTAAAAGTAGAGCTACAACTGAAGCTGACCGAATGTGCAACTTAAACCCAGACCTAATTTTACACTCAAACTGAAATTGAAACTACAACTCTATGTCAAAGTCAATTTTAAATTCAAACCGAAAGTAAAAGTGATATTGAAACTGTAACTCAAACAACTAATTGGTGCTAAAACTAAAACTGAATTTCAAACTTAATTTTTAGCCAAGTAAAACGAACTGGAATTTCAAGCTCAACTTACGAGTTTAAAATCAAGTCTGAATTTCAGTTTTAGTTTAAGCTCGAGTTAGAGTTGAAATTTAAGTTCGAGTTAGAGTTTAAGATTTGGGAAAAATTCAAATTTTGGTATGTTCTGCGGGTTTAAGGGGTTTGGCTTGTGTAAATTCGGATTTCGAAAACATGAAAAATGGTTTTGAACATTTTGGGTTCGGATCAACCAAAAAACCTAGAAATTTCGGGATTTGGCCAAATTTCGTCGTGTTACCGGGGTCTGATCTTTGGGCAAAGTTTGAATTCGGATTCAGCACACCTGATCATGTTCTCCAGTCATGAAATTTCGTACCCAATTTTTTAGAATGTTCTTTTTACCAAAAACTATGCCAGCAGGCTCATTACAGTTAGTATTTTGGTATGCGATGAAAAATCGACGCCTGTACAAAATTTGCGGAGTTTTTTTTTTTCAAATGGTAATCGTCTGTCCACCCAGCCGAAAAAAGGAAAGGAAGGGACGAAAGGACAGAAGCAAATCGTCGAAGAGAATAATGAAACACTGAAATTCTACCGCCTGATGGTCCTCGGGTCCAATGCCATCTTCATCGCTGTGACGCTCATATTTTTCGATCTCTTCAGTTTTTTCAATGTGGTACGTGAGCTGAAATTTGGGTCGTTTGTCGTTTTTTGCGATTACCCTTTTAATTTGCCTTGTTGCAAGGTTTGTCGCTTTCGGCTGTTCGGGCCTCATCTGTTATTACTGACGTTCCTCGGTTTTCTTCTGTATTTTAGTATTTTTTCTTCTGTATTTAAACATTTTTTTCTATCCACCAATTGCAGGCTATGTTGGTTATGACGTTGGCTACGCATTTCGCCTGCCTGTATTTTATGGGTTATATGGCCAGGGCCACATTCAACGACAAGAACCAAGTGGTGGACGCTGGCGTCGACCTTAACATGGAAGGCGGCATTGCCGAGTAAGTGAGATACGTGGATATAACACGCAGTACTTCCGTTTGTACTTGGACGTGTACTATGGCATAAACGTATTGTTACAGACACGTTAAAGATATGGTAATCCTCACATCGGGGACTCAACTGCTGGCGCTACTATCAAACTACTTTTGGCTTCTCATGCTCCTGGTATGTATTCCGATTTCATCTATTGAGGAATCAAATTTTGATTATGTTATCCATCTTGATCGTCCTTAAACTATGGAAGTTCTGTCGATATTCTAGGCTCCTGGGCGAGGTATGTTCTTCCTTTGGAAGAATGTCTTAGCGCCGTACTTCTTCCAACCGGCAACGGAACCTGAAGTGGACGAAAAGAAGCAGAAGAAAATGGAAAGGAAAATGCGACGAGCTCAACACTGAACAATTTTCCAACCTGGAAAAGGTACGATGAATAGTTAGGGAAAGATCCGATTCAACTTACGGTCTGCGAGTATTAAGAAATAAACCACGACTGTAATCCAATGAAAATCGGTCCGGCCATTGCGAGTGAGTTGTTGTTTATTTGATACGGACTCGAATCTATTTTTCCAAGAATAAATTAAGGCAGTCTACAAACCTTGCATAGACCGGTTTACCAAGACATTTCAATGAATAATAAAAGGATTACGGGTCTTTTATTTGTGCGAAAATACTGATTTAGGACAAATCTATGGATTTGGACAGGGCAAACGGCATAAACTGTTGAATTTCTTTCGACCCTAATTCTTATCAATTCCACGCCAAAATGGTGAATAATAAGTTTTACAAGATTAAAATCGTCTCAGCCGTTGCTGCGATATCGGGAGAATAAATTTTGCTCATTTTCGACGTCTTGTGGTGGCCGCTTTTGGCACTAGACTGGTAAACAAGTCAACCCTGGAAAGGTCTCTAAAATCTCCTGAATGAACAAAATCCCCTGCATTTCTGCTAAGTATGTTCCTAACATTTTTTCTCCCAGGCCGTGTACGGTTATAGCGTTGTGTGTTACAAGTTTAGCTAAATGTAGAAAATGTTTCTATAAAGAAATTCCTATAAAAACATTTTCACCAAGCCCCATTGATACTTCTTGATCGAAACAATTTCATTTCATCTCTATGGACAATTCGAATGAGGGGTTTGAAAATGGACCAAATCCGGACCAGACCAAATTTTTAGGATCAACTACGGGTGCCCAGAGAACGTTTTTATCATCTTACATCACATTGGTCAAGTTCAAAATTTTTGGTGCATAAAAAACCGCGGTTTTTCTGTTCTTTCTTAGTTTTTTGCATATAATTCGAAAACGACGCATCCTAAGGAAAATTTTACTTTCATTATAATTTTAGTGCACCAATTTCTGCGCCGGATGACCACCTTGAACGTTAAAATCGGTCTAGTCGTTCAGTCACAATCGATCGTCAACGTTTGACAATTTCCCTCGAATCCTTCGGCTGAAAAATGAATTTCGCGTTTACTTTTCAAAGCTTGTACGTAAAAAACGGCGCTCGCAACCAAAAAAATCGAACCGAGAAAATGTAGTTCTCTCCAACTCTGATATTTTTCATTCAAACTTTAACGATCGATTGCGGCCGAACGACTGAACCGATTTTAACATTCAAGGTGGTCATTCCACGCAGAATTTTATGCTGTTCAATTTGGAATTTAGTAAATTTTTCTGTCAGATGCGTGCTTTACAAGTTATAAGCAAAAAACTGAAAAAGTGCAAAAAACACGGGCTCTAAATTTTGTGAATAATGTTTTACAAATATTTTTTTTCTCTGGTACATGACCCTGTAATATATCAACTACACACGCTTTTATACTAATCCTCTTGATGTGTTTCAACTGAAACTCGGCAACCTTAACGAGTTTCGGTCACGCTTTTATTGGCACAAGATGCTGAAGGTAATGTAAACATTTTGGACAACTTCGATGTAATTAACGGCAGTACTGACAACGAAATGTCGTTCCATATTTTAAAGCGCACGCAATTCACGAACAATGAAGCTAAGTAACGCGGGCTAAGTCAGAATTTCCTAATCCATCTCTGGGTTTGACTACTCGAAATTACCTCCTGCGTGTGCTCGATGGAATATACCTACTGGAGATTTAAAAGAAAAAATTCTACTGTTGGTCAATTTAAAAAAAAAAAAGTTGTACCATTTGATAAAAAACCGAAGGTAAGATATTATTAATGTAAGTTAGCCTGCGTTTTGGGACAGAAAACGTTATTAAGCAAAAAAGCACCTGTAAATACTTTTAACATTCTTCCTCCCTTTGAGTGCGTTGTTCAGAATGTATTTACGTTTGAGTACTTTCGAATTATTTATTTGTGTCAAGTTGGTATTTTGGATTAAAACTAAATCGAGCTACTGTTTTAAGTGGCTCAATGGGAATGAAAAAATGGCATTTTTATTCACCTCACTTCTATCTTAATTATTAGAATGCATTTCTTCTTAGGCCCGGTTTATTGACAAAATTTATCAATCTGATACCCTAGGAAGCTTCAGATAAAGTTCACCACGGTGGTATCTGTATCAAATTTGAAAGTTAAAATCTCGTTGGAAATTTTTATCTAAAGCTTCCTTGGATATCGGATGGATAAATTTTGTCAATAAACCGGGCCTTAGTGACATGTTTACATTATTTTTCCGGGAATCGCAGAAAATTGTTCAAATAATAGAAGTACGCATATCCCACGTATTATAGGAGCCGAAATACGTATATAAATTGACAAATTTCATTGGAATCACCCGGTCGAAAATTTGATCAGTTCTACCCTACCCGCCTTACAAGTTACTTCCTGTCTGCCAAATTCGCCGTTTTGCAGTTGCGAGCCACATCACTCGTGCGAATTGTCCATAACAATGGTTTCGGAGGGAACGTTATCTGATACGAAATTTAACGCCCGAAATTTTCTCCTCCATCAAGTTTTATCCTAAACCCCATACTTCGGCCGTAAAACCAAGGAAATTGTGAAAAAACGCGATTTTGGCCGCAACGGTGTCAACTGGACTGAAACGTTTAAAAGTAAACTGAAAGTGAGAGGGGGTGTTGTAAAAAATCTTTCCCGACCGATTATTTCTGGAAATAATGCGCCAAAATATTCCCATCTCGACCCGCTCATTCAGGTACCTACATAACTCTACACTCTACACATCATGGTAAACCTCCGTTTTTCCAGAACCTTCCATCGGCATAATATTATAGCCGATCGCATAACTGGTAATTTTCCACCGTTTTCCGGGCCGGAATATCCTCCAGTTTGGAAACAATGCGACGTTCGTGCTCTAAGTACGCCAATCCAGTCGGCCGTCTTGCAATAGCTGGACGGACTGGCGAATAGGGAAAATTGAGCAAGCACTGACAACCGAGTGTTTTACTTCGGCTGTAATTCGAGTCATCGCCCGTGTAAGGGGCTGGGATCAACCTAGCGTGGCTCCTCAACATCTTTAACGGTGTGTAGCCCTCGACATTGGGACTTGATGAAAAAAAAAAGACCCGCAAGTTGGTACATACGATTGCGCTAATTACCCGCGTCTCAATGCTTGAGCCAACATGAGAAAACCAAAGTAAAGTTAGCAACGGTTCAGCAACGGTCAACTGCGTGTTTCTTTTCTAAATTTTCGGGCTCTAGGGACGTCTAGAAACAAATTTATGGCAATTTTAAAATTGTGCCACCAGTCATACAGTCCGTACAGCTCGTTGCTAACTGTTCCTTCACACATTCCTTGTACAGATTAGGTGACCTGGACATGTTGCCAACTCGTCGACTTGCTTTCCCTCTGTCGAACACCAAAAAAACCTCTGAATTCAACTAAAAACCTCTGACTTTCAAAAAGTTGTGCTCTTAACTCCAACATTAGAAAATACGAATATAAAATGATCGAAGTCAACTTCGACATCAAAGTCAACTTCGAGTTCAGAGTCAACTTCGACATCAAACTCAACTTCGAGATCAAAGTCAACTTCGAGTTCAAAGTCAACTTCGAGATCAAAGTCAACTTCGAGTTCAAAGTCAACTTCAAGATCCAAGTCAACTTCGAGATCAAAGTCTACTTCGAGATCAAACTCAACTTCGAGTTCAAAGTCAACTTCGAGATCAAAGTCAACTTCGAGATCAAAGTCAACTTCGAGATCAAAGTCAACTTCGAGATCAAAGTCAACTTCGAGATCAAACTCATCTTCGAGATCAAAGTCAACTTCGACATCAAACTCAACATCGAGATCAAAGTCAACTTCGAGATCAAACTCAACTTCGAGATCAAAGTCAACTTCGAGTTCAAAGTCAACTTCAAGATCAAAGTCAACTTCGAGTTCAAAGTCTACTTCGAGATCAAACTCAACTTCGAGATCAAAGTCAACTTCGAGATCAAAGTCAACTTCGAGATCAAACTCAACTTCGAGATCAAAGTCAACTTCGAGTTCAAAGTCAACTTCGAGATCAAAGTCAACTTCAAGTTGAAAGTCAACTTCGAGATCAAAGTCAACTTCGAGTTCAAAGTCAACTTCGAGTTCAAAGTCAACTTCGAGTTCAAAGTCAACTTCGAGATCAAACTCAACTTCGAGATCAAAGTCAACTTCGAGATCGAACTCAACTTCGAGTTCAAAGTCAACTTCGAGATCAAACTCAACTTCGAGATCAAACTCATCTTCGAGATCAAAGTCAACTTCGACATCAAACTCAACTTCGAGATCAAACTCAACTTCGAGTTCAAAGTCAACTTCAAGTTCAAAGTCAACTTCGAGTTCAAAGTCAACTTCGAGATCAAAGTCAACTTCGAGTTCAAAGTCAACTTCGAGATCAAACTCAACTTCGAGTTCAAAGTCAACTTCGAGATCAAAGTCAACTTCGAGTTCAAACTCAACTTCGAGTTCAAAGTCAACTTCAAGTTCAAAGTCAACTTCGAGATCAAACTCAACTTCGAGTTCAAAGTCAACTTCGAGATCAAAGTCAACTTCGAGTTCAAACTCAACTTCGAGTTCAAAGTCAACTTCGAGATCAAACTCAACTTCGAGTTCAAAGTCAACTTCGAGATCAAACTCAACTTCGAGTTCAAAGTCAACTTCGAGATCGAACTCAACTTCGAGTTCAAAGTCAACTTCGAGATCAAAGTCAACTTCGAGATCAAAGTCAACTTCGAGATCAAAGTCAACTTCGAGTTCAAAGTCAACTTCGAGATCAAACTCAACTTCGAGTTCAAAGTCAACTTCAAGTTCAAAGTCAACTTCGAGATCAAACTCAACTTCGAGTTCAAAGTCAACTTCGAGTTCAAAGTCAACTTCGAGATCAAAGTCAACTTCGAGTTCAAAGTCAACTTCGAGATCAAACTCAACTTCGAGATCAAACTCATCTTCGAGATCAAAGTCAACTTCGACATCAAACTCAACTTCGAGTTCAAAGTCAACTTCAAGTTCAAAGTCAACTTCGAGATCAAACTCAACTTCGAGTTCAAAGTCAACTTCGAGTTCAAAGTCAACTTCGAGTTCAAAGTCAACTTCGAGATCAAACTCAACTTCGAGATCAAACTCAACTTCGAGATCAAAGTCAACTTCGAGATCAAAGTCAACTTCGAGATCAAACTCAACTTCGAGATCAAAGTCAACTTCGAGTTCAAAGTCAACTTCGAGATCAAAGTCAACTTCAAGTTGAAAGTCAACTTCGAGATCAAAGTCAACTTCGAGTTCAAAGTCAACTTCGAGTTCAAAGTCAACTTCGAGATCAAACTCAACTTCGAGATCAAAGTCAACTTCGAGATCGAACTCAACTTCGAGTTCAAAGTCAACTTCGAGATCAAACTCAACTTCGAGATCAAACTCATCTTTCGAGATCAAAGTCAACTTCGACATCAAACTCAACTTCGAGATCAAACTCAACTTCGAGTTCAAAGTCAACTTCAAGTTCAAAGTCAACTTCGAGTTCAAAGTCAACTTCGAGATCAAAGTCAACTTCGAGTTCAAAGTCAACTTCGAGATCAAACTCAACTTCGAGTTCAAAGTCAACTTCGAGATCAAAGTCAACTTCGAGTTCAAACTCAACTTCGAGTTCAAAGTCAACTTCAAGTTCAAAGTCAACTTCGAGATCAAACTCAACTTCGAGTTCAAAGTCAACTTCGAGATCAAAGTCAACTTCGAGTTCAAACTCAACTTCGAGTTCAAAGTCAACTTCGAGATCAAACTCAACTTCGAGTTCAAAGTCAACTTCGAGATCAAACTCAACTTCGAGTTCAAAGTCAACTTCGAGATCGAACTCAACTTCGAGTTCAAAGTCAACTTCGAGATCAAAGTCAACTTCGAGATCAAAGTCAACTTCGAGATCAAAGTCAACTTCGAGTTCAAAGTCAACTTCGAGATCAAACTCAACTTCGAGTTCAAAGTCAACTTCAAGTTCAAAGTCAACTTCGAGATCAAACTCAACTTCGAGTTCAAAGTCAACTTCGAGTTCAAAGTCAACTTCGAGATCAAAGTCAACTTCGAGTTCAAAGTCAACTTCGAGATCAAACTCAACTTCGAGATCAAACTCATCTTCGAGATCAAAGTCAACTTCGACATCAAACTCAACTTCGAGTTCAAAGTCAACTTCAAGTTCAAAGTCAACTTCGAGATCAAACTCAACTTCGAGTTCAAAGTCAACTTCGAGTTCAAAGTCAACTCCGAGTTCAAAGTCAACTTCGAGATCAAACTCAACTTCGAGTCAAAGTCAACTTCGAGATCAAACTCAACTTCGAGTTCAAAGTCAACTTCGAGATCAAAGTCAATCCCGAGTTCAAACTCAACTTCGAGTTCAAAGTCAACTTCAAGTTCAAAGTCAACTTCGAGATCAAACTCAACTTCGAGTTCAAAGTCAACTTCGAGATCAAAGTCAACTTCGAGTTCAAACTCCAACTTGAGTTCAAAGTCAACTTCGAGATCAAACTCAACTTCGAGTTCAAAGTCAACTTCGAGATCAAACTCAACTTCGAGTTCAAAGTCAACTTCGAGATCGAACTCAACTTCAAGTTCAAAGTCAACTTCGAGATCAAACTCAACTTCGAGATCAAAGTCAACTTCGAGATCAAACTCAACTTCGAGATCGAACTCAACTTCGAGTTCAAAGTCAACTTCGAGATCAAACTCAACTTCGAGATCAAACTCATCTTCGAGATCAAAGTCAACTTCGAGATCAAACTCAACTTCGAGATCAAACTCAACTTCGAGTTCAAAGTCAACTTCAAGTTCAAAGTCAACTTCGAGTTCAAAGTCAACTTCGAGATCAAAGTCAACTTCGAGTTCAAAGTCAACTTCGAGATCAAACTCAACTTCGAGTTCAAAGTCAACTTCGAGATCAAACTAAACTTCGAGTTCAAACACAACTTTGAGATCAAAGTCAACTTCGAGTTGAAGTCAACTTCGAGATCATATCAACTTCGAGTTCAAAGTCAACTTCGAGATCAAAGTCAACTTCGAGTTCAAACTCAACTTCGAGTTCAAAGTCAACTTCGAGATCAAACTCAACTTCGAGTTCAAAGTCAACTTCGAGATCAAACTCAACTTCGAGTTCAAAGTCAACTTCGAGATCGAACTCAACTTCGAGTTCAAAGTCAACTTCGAGATCAAAGTCAACTTCGAGATCAAAGTCAACTCTGAGATCAAAGTCAACTTCGAGTTCAAAGTCAACTTCGAGATCAAACTCAACTTCGAGTTCAAAGTCAACTTCAAGTTCAAAGTCAACTTCGAGATCAAACTCAACTTCGAGTTCAAAGTCAACTTCGAGTTCAAAGTCAACTTCGAGATCAAAGTCAACTTCGAGTTCAAAGTCAACTTCGAGATCAAACTCAACTTCGAGATCAAACTCAACTTCGAGATCAAAGTCAACTTCGACATCAAACTCAACTTCGAGTTCAAAGTCAACTTCAAGTTCAAAGTCAACTTCGAGATCAAACTCAACTTCGAGTTCAAAGTCAACTTCGAGTTCAAAGTCAACTCCGAGTTCAAAGTCAACTTCGAGATCAAAGTCAACTTCGAGTTCAAAGTCAACTTCGAGATCAAACTCAACTTCGAGTTCAAAGTCAACTTCGAGATCAAAGTCAACTTCGAGTTCAAACTCAACTTCGAGTTCAAAGTCAACTTCAAGTTCAAAGTCAACTTCGAGATCAAACTCAACTTCGAGTTCAAAGTCAACTTCGAGATCAAAGTCAACTTCGAGTTCAAACTCAACTTCGAGTTCAAAGTCAACTTCGAGATCAAACTCAACTTCGAGTTCAAAGTCAACTTCGAGATCAAACTCAACTTCGAGTTCAAAGTCAACTTCGAGATCGAACTCAACTTCGAGATCAAAGTCAACTTCGAGATCAAACTCAACTTCGAGATCAAAGTCAACTTCGAGTTCAAAGTCAACTTCGAGATCAAAGTCAACTTCAAGTTGAAAGTCAACTTCGAGATCAAAGTCAACTTCGAGTTCAAAGTCAACTTCGAGTTCAAAGTCAACTTCGAGATCAAACTCAACTTCGAGTTCAAAGTCAACTTCGAGATCGATGTCAACTTCAAGTTCAAAGTCAACTCTGAGATCAAACTCAACTTCGAGATTAACGTCATCTTCGAGTTCAAAGTCAACTTCGAGATCAAACTCAACTTCGAGATCAAACTCAACTTCGAGTTCAAAGTCAACTTCAAGTTCAAAGTCAACTTCGAGTTCAAAGTCAACTTCGAGATCAAAGTCAACTTCGAGTTCAAAGTCAACTTCGAGATCAAACTCAACTTCGAGTTCAAAGTCAACTTCGAGATCAAAGTCAACTTCGAGTTCAAACTCAACTTCGAGTTCAAAGTCAACTTCAAGTTCAAAGTCAACTTCGAGATCAAACTCAACTTCGAGTTCAAAGTCAACTTCGAGATCAAAGTCAACTTCGAGTTCAAACTCAACTTCGAGTTCAAAGTCAACTTCGAGATCAAACTCAACTTCGAGTTCAAAGTCAACTTCGAGATCAAACTCAACTTCGAGTTCAAAGTCAACTTCGAGATCGAACTCAACTTCGAGTTCAAAGTCAACTTCGAGATCAAAGTCAACTTCGAGATCAAAGTCAACTTCGAGATCAAAGTCAACTTCGAGTTCAAAGTCAACTTCGAGATCAAACTCAACTTCGAGTTCAAAGTCAACTTCAAGTTCAAAGTCAACTTCGAGATCAAACTCAACTTCGAGTTCAAAGTCAACTTCGAGTTCAAAGTCAACTTCGAGATCAAAGTCAACTTCGAGTTCAAAGTCAACTTCGAGATCAAACTCAACTTCGAGATCAAACTCATCTTCGAGATCAAAGTCAACTTCGACATCAAACTCAACTTCGAGTTCAAAGTCAACTTCAAGTTCAAAGTCAACTTCGAGATCAAACTCAACTTCGAGTTCAAAGTCAACTTCGAGTTCAAAGTCAACTCCGAGTTCAAAGTCAACTTCGAGATCAAACTCAACTTCGAGTCAAAGTCAACTTCGAGATCAAAGTCAACTTCGAGTTCAAACTCAACTTCGAGTTCAAAGTCAACTTCAAGTTCAAAGTCAACTTCGAGATCAAACTCAACTTCGAGTTCAAAGTCAACTTCGAGATCAAAGTCAACTTCGAGTTCAAACTCAACTTCGAGTTCAAAGTCAACTTCGAGATCAAACTCAACTTCGAGTTCAAAGTCAACTTCGAGATCAAACTCAACTTCGAGTTCAAAGTCAACTTCGAGATCGAACTCAACTTCGAGATCGAAGTCAACTTCGAGATCGAAGTCAACTTCGAGATCGAAGTCAACTTCGAGTTCAAAGTCAACTTCGAGATGGCACTGCTTGAAATCAATCTTTACATAACTGGTGCAAAAATTCGAGTTTTTTTTATGCAAACGATAAGGCTTTTGGCTTGAAACTAATATTTACATAAATGGTAGCAACGGTTAAAGATCTTCTATACCAAAACATGAATACTTTCGTGTTCGAGCAGCACTTTCTCTGTGGTTTTAAAGCAGCAAAAAAACTTTCTGGCCATTATAAAAAACCTCTGAAATCCTTCTGAATGTCTCATCAAAACCTCTAGAACAGAGGGATCCCTCAACTATCCTTTTTTCCCCTCGATTTAAACTGTCGGTTATGGTCTTTGGTTTGAAATAAAAAAGGAACAATAAACTAAACGTCCATGTAAATGGAAATAAACGGTTTTTTTGGCCTCCTGAAAAGTTTTTGAAAATACACTTACAGGTTTTTACACTATGACTGTCGATATATCATTTATCTCGTCGAATAATCGACTAAGCGCGGATTTCCCTCAACTTATCGTCCATCTCCATTATTACGTATGCATATTTTACCTTACGTAGTATTTGTAGGTACTTCTATACTAGAGTATTGAAATAATAGTAAACCTCATTAAAATGCTTATTTATGGTATTATATCTTTTCGTCATTCGGCGTGCAACAGTGATCAACTCGATTTTTGGCAAAAATGAGTTATTTGTATCCCTGGATTGGTTTTTCCGCGGGAAATCCGATGGTACCACTGGCTTGCGCGAATTTGGGGGGAAAAGCTGCCGGAAACCGTTTTGAGCAACGCTTAACTTTTCTTAGGCCCGAAAAAGTATTTGAAAGCTCTCACATTGGTTGGGTGCAGCTCCTCTTTTTGATTATCATTCAACTTTTTGTTTTTACCCAATTTCCTAAGCTGTAATTCGATTAATTTAATTTGCATGGATACCAGTATTTTGGATTTTTGGCAAAAATCGAGTTAATCAGTGTTGCATGCGGAACGAGGATTCATCTCTTCGGATAAAATCGACTAAGCGCGGGTTTCCCTCGACTTATCGTCCATCTGTAGATGTTCCCCACTTTCCCGTCGTGTTCGGACATGACCACCTCTAGGGAGAACAGAGTGGGAAGCCGATCGGGCGAACGCGCCCGTGTTGAGCACCTGACGAGTTCCAGCTGAACGCGAAAAACCGGCCAGTTGTCGAACCAGCCGAACGAGTTCAGTACCAACTTAACGTTTGCGTCTTCTCCAGGGCTTCGCTTGCGCAGATTTACTTCTCTTTGTTTACCAGAAGTAAGTCGAGGATAATTTAAAGTGATTATATCTATTTATCGTTCGCGAGGGATTTTTTAAATTTATCGTCCATTTTCTGTAATGTTCTTATCAATTCCTAAGGCCAAAATGATAAGAATAATAGAGAAAAAACTTGAAAATTTAAGTTATGATTAGATATCGACTCCTTATTCGTATTGAAATCCCCGAGCGCCTTCCCCGGCATCGGTCTGTTCCTCCAGCGGAATGCTGGATTATTGGGAAAATTAGCGGAGGTTGCGAATAGAGGAATAATTATGTATCTATATTATTGTAGATGCTCAGATATTTAGACGGACAACGCTCACCTATTCGTTCAAGAAGTGATTAGGGGTAATTGCTCTTTGAACTCTTGCCGGTAGAGAGTGAGATGCATTAGACGGCTTTGACTTCATGTTTCATTAACATTCTCCCAAGCGCTGTCGCCATTTTGGTCTCTTCAGGGGGATTCCAGTAGTTCGTCCTAGAGAAGTTCGGAGAGGAATAAACACTGTTGAAATCGTCATTCTCTATCAATTTCACAAGAAAACAAAAACAACTTAAATGTTTTAACGAGATTATCAAAATGCTGAAGATTCGCCGGGTAGCTAGAACCCCAAGGAGTGGATTGATTAAAACCAAATTCGAATAGCTCAGCAAAGAATGGGAGAAAGGATATGATCAAAATTTGATTTCTTGTGAAATTTAATTTCTTTGTGTTCATTTCAATTTTGTAAATTTTTTCTATAGAATTTTACATGTTACCTGCCTATTGCCCATTTCTGAAAGCCCTCTTACCATTCGTCATTTCAAGCAACAAAAACATCATCTTCGGTTCGTCCTAGAATCAATCCTAGCATCAATAACAATTCAGGAATTATTAAGAAAGAATTTCTATTTCAATTTTCAAAAAACTTTATGTAAAAAGGAATTTCGTCGCTGGTTAGAATTGGGGTTATTAACGTGGATACCCTGAATTAGTTGTAACGATTGTACAAAGAACGTGGACAGGAAAATTCCATTTTCCTGTGGCTAATAACTCGGCGTTAAAGCAAAACATAATGGAGAAAACTGAAAACCCTCATAACATGGAGACATTGTGGGCTATCAGAATTGCGGATATTCAGGCGTTTTTCCCTACTGGTCTCTTCTGAATTTCCTGAGTATAGGAAAATTCAAGAATCGGGACCAAAAGTCAAGGTTTCAGTGTTGTCACATCTTCACGTTTCAGTCACCTCAGAGTGCGAAAAACATGTTTTCAGCCTCTGGTCTCCGTTACAACATCTGTTAGGAAAAATGGCTTATTTCAATGATTTTTCAATTTGATTTGTTTTTACTCCTTGCTTTTGTTTCAAAATTACATAAATCAACTCGATTTCTTCGAATTGTAAAACCTACTTAGTTATCACTAGGGATCGGATCCGTATGTGTTCACATATTTTTTTCTAGGCAATGTACTGATGTTTTTCAAGGAGGCGTGTTCATATTGACATTTTCTGAACCGTTTAAGCCCACTTTCATTTCACATATTTTGACATATTCCACTATAAATCCACATTTTTCAAATATTTGGTCCACAAAAACACATATTTGCTAATTTTGGGTAGTTTTCCCGAGGTTCACAACTAGAATGAATTAAATTTAAAAAAAAAATTAGCAAATTTTGCTAAATTTTTTTTTTAAATTGGACAACTCTTTATATGCGTTTTGCTTCAGACGGCGTACGGCGTACGGGAAAAAATTATTGCAGATTTTTATCTAGACACTCTGAAAGGTAAAGGAAAAATTTTCAGGGGGCGATGAAAAAAAAACCCGACCGATTACATAGGTACATTATTTCTGGAAATAATTTAACAAAATCTTGTTGTTCATTTGGGCTTAAACATTTTTTTGAAAATATTTAAACCTTTTTACATATTTTCCACATATTTTTTGAAAATATTTTAACCTTTTTACATATTTTCCACATATTTTTTGCAAATATTTCAACCTTTTTCATATTTTCCACATATTTTATGAAAATTAATACATAATATGTATTATATATGTCACATATTTGGCATTTTTAAATACATAAAAATCCGATCCCTAGTTATCACTAATAAAATGGAGATCTCCAATCTACAAAATAAATATGATAGATTATTCGATAGATTAGATCGATACACTTAGATACACTACTAGATTATCTACTTAGATTAGATACACTACTAGCGACTCAAAAGTAGATGGTTACGCCCCTTTTCGACATTTTCCCCTGCATTAATCAAAGTTTGAAAATAATTTGTAGTTGTCCAAAATGAACTCGAGTCGATTGGGCTAGTTCCAGTCCAACTTATTGCGCAGATCAGTCAAAATGTCCTAGCAACCGAAATCGTTACTGCGGACGTGTATTTCCCTTTTAGCTCGTTTTCCTCAAACTCCTGTCCGATTTCGGTTCTGAAATATGACGATTTTTAAATGCCCACTTTGACTACCGAATCCGTTAGAGGCCATTTTCGTTCGGACATTAACGTTATCGAGAGGTAATGATCCGTTTAATTATTTTCGAACGCTATTTCCTCTCCGGCGGATTTCACGCCTATCCAGTAGCGTCTGGATAACGCACAGTATTTCCATGAGGTATATTTTTCGTGAATTTCATTTGGTCTTCGGGCACAATTTTGTGAATTATGTTGTTGACTGTTGAAAATGAGGTACAATTTTTCTTTTCAAGGGCCAGAATACGAAAACTCCGTTTGACAGGTTTACGCTTGAGATTACCTTACTTGAAAGGGTCGATTCTTTCGCTCATTTGCTACAAATTTTGTTCTACAAATATTCTTTTGATCCCAACAGAAAAGTGCACTTTTTTGCTTCAAAGGTTTTTCGCATTTTCAACTTAGCCTCAGTGAAATGGCCATAAGTGGATTTGTCTCGCTTATAATGGTCAAAATCGACGTTTGAATGCAGAAAAGCTAAATTCAAATTTTCAAAAATTTAGCAGGTCTCTACTTTTGCCCTATTCTTGAATCGATTAACTTGATGTTAGAGAACGCTGAAAATGCTTCAAGTTTTTAGGCAATTTAATGGCCTTTCGAACGATGTCCTCAGTTTTGAGATTATCCCAAAATTTTTGACCATTTTACTGTGACAAAGTCCAAAACACGAATCAAACTAAGTCGGCGAAAACCTTTCTATGGGGCTGACAAAAATATTTCTGCAACTGTTGCAACTGTTGCAAAAAGCTAGAGAATCGACTTCCTGAATTTCCCCTCCCTGAATCCTTCAGGGAAAAAATCTTATAATTGTTACCAACCTGATTAGGTACCTACCTACGCACTTTGTTTTAGTTTGCCCTTTAACGGAAAATGTCCCAAACACATCGTACGGTTGTCATTTTACATAACAGTGCGAACCGTTATTCAATCATTTGTCAGTCACGAATTCAAATTTTTCGACGCTTTCTCTCGATTTTATTACTTTATTGCCATCATTTACTTGGATGTATCGCCCGGCATCAGGCATTGTTTGGCTTTAGATAACGGGAATTCCTTTTATTATCTTTTTTCGAGTTTATTGACATTCTGACCCACTTTTGTATTGGCTGGTGCTGAATAACGCCAAGTACTTCCACGGCGGGGTTTGCAGCAAATTTCGGCCCAAAGTGACAAAACTTCTAAAAGAATCTAACCTAGGCCTGTTATCCACCGCCAGAATTGATCGTCGCTCTTTTTAGGGCCATATACGTTGACATGCTGATTTATTAATTCAGGCAGATCAATATCGACGGACCGGCGTATTAATATTTTTCTTCCACATGCAATCACAACTAGTGGCACCCGTTTTGAATATTTATGAACACGTTCTCAAGTCTGTTTCAAGTGATTTACTCGAAGTTGAATCATCGGCGTACATACCATTGACATGAATTTTCCGCGAAGTGCAAAAAAGAGTAAAACCAGACTGAAAATGGGGTAGAACACCGGCAATTGTACTCATTATGTACGATTTTTCCATTCTAGGCAAAAAACTATAAACTAATAAATGTTAAAGTAACGTCAAATTATGATAACTGATCAATGTTAAAGTAACGCCAAATTATGATATCAAAGGGGCTATTTGTTTATATGGGCCCGAGCACTCTTGTTGAACCTCGGATCCGATTTTCGGACTAATTCATTTACGTACTTGAATATTCTGAAAAAAGTGGCCCATTTTGGGATAACTCATTAGCAGGCCATGCACGATGAATTTTTTCGACAATCCAAGTTTAACCCATAAACTGAGTCATGTACCGCATCAATTTGGATTGATTTCAAAATGAATTTTCTAAGAAAAGCGTCGTTGGTGCAGTTTTCTCAGCCTCCAATGATAAACTTCAAATTTCGTTTCGGCCTGAAAATCTAGGACGATAACCCAAAACTTGGATCTGCACGTTTCACGGGAACCCGAAACAGGACAAGTCCGTTGGGGGTTACGTGATCTGGATATGAGTCCCAGTTCGGGCGCCACTTCAACTCTTGGAGGCCTTTGACAAAAAAATAAGAAAAAATTGTTGCCCGACCTGACGAGGGAAGACTCGGATCCTCTGGCCCAATTTCGTTCTCGCGTGAAACACGTTTGTCTTGCTCGTCGGTTTCGGTTGTCTGCCGCAAGCTCGCGCGCATGCGTGCGCCCGATTTACCTCATCTGCAGAAACTGGATGATGTAGGATTAATGTTCGAGCTGTCAGATGTTTACACACCTTTCAGAGATCAGATATGGGCGTCAAAGCCCGCTATTGCGAGCGTCACTTTACAAATTACATTACGCCTCTTCGATTGCATTATGGAAACCAGTTGACCGTTGATGACTGAAAGTATGTTTCCGGATTTCAATTTACGAAATTCTCCACGCTCGTAGGCCTATAAGAATCTTATCATCTGATGATAAGATGATCTGATGATAAATGATCTGATCATTTCTGGATCGAGGGCTATAAATTAGCAACGGCCATTCGAATAATGCCCGAATACGCTGATTACTCATTTGATTTCTAATGTTTGGGGATTCTGTCTGAACTGCCTATCCGATTTGGACCATCACTGCCGTTCGCTTCTGGAAATAAAAACAACATTTTCGTTTTCAAGGTAAACAACTTCTGCCTGTCCATCGACCTTGGCCAATAGTTTAATGAGAGGCTAATATTCCAGGTCATTGAAACCATTAATGGGTAGCAGAGAAATTATCAATATGTCGATCCATATATCGATCATGATTTCCATCGGATGTGGAATTTCGAAAAAACTCGGGTTTTTTATGCTGTATTTTATCCACGCCTACTTTTACCTCCATATTTACAGAGTTAAATAATGGAAGAATCGTTATCGCCATAAAACTGAAAATCGGATCGGAGGTTCAGGAAGGTAGGTTGGTACCCAAGGCTTCACGTGCTATTAGACATCCCTAATCGCTCTCTAGAACGTTGACTTTTGCTTTTTTATTCAAGTCTGAGGTTCAGATTCCGCTATAAACCAGATGGACGACCTTGGCAGTGTTTCTTTCTACCTACAAAATCCTCGCGATCTTTTGCGAGGCCAACTTGCCCGAGAAATCCTTTATTTTCCCCGAACTGACTGAAAATAACAGAAATCCGTAGTCGTTAGGGCTTATTTATATCTACGTTCTACCAACTGAATTTCCTGCTCAGATTAACACCGAAAATTCTCCACATGAAGGGATTATTCCTTACGCCTCGTAACACCTGGTTCATATCCGGCCCGGAGGACCAAACAATTTATAGTTGGTGCTAACGTTAATAGTGGACTTGCGTAATTCAAGATTGAATGTGTTGAAATGAGAGAGAAATGCACGATTTATTATTCACTAAAATCGAGAGAATTATAATACAAAGATGGCGATACGAATTCGAGTCATGTTTGATAGTGTTCATATTGGTATCACTGTTTCTCAGCATAATATGCTGCAATATATTATATTGAAATTATATTGATATTTTCTTTCGATATTCCATATTTCCATCCCTACGAAAAAGTTTTTTCAGCCAAGCT
This sequence comes from Nesidiocoris tenuis, assembly GCA_036186465.1. Taxonomy (NCBI): domain Eukaryota; kingdom Metazoa; phylum Arthropoda; class Insecta; order Hemiptera; family Miridae; genus Nesidiocoris; species Nesidiocoris tenuis. The sequence continues at coordinate 9,163,610 of AP028917.1, forward strand.
CAGTTTTTTCCGAGAAGAACATTTTCCGAGAAGAACATTTTCCGAGAAGAACATTTTCCGAGAAGAACATTTTCCGAGAAGAACATTTTCCGAGTTTTTGAAATCGGTCCGTTGGTTACCACGAAACGTTATATTTCATTTTAGGTGTGTATTATGTAATGATTCAGGATTCAGTATCATTCTTTTCTCTTTCTTGCATAGTTGTGGGACTCTTCAAGCTAATTAGAATATAACAACAATAAGCCATCAGATTAGTCCTGGGAGTGATCACCATATTCAATTAACGCCACCTAGGTATGACATCACATGGCGGGACAACGTTAACAACTAACATCACTGTGTACTCAATTCTGCAAAATTTTGCAACAGACTGGCAATTTTCAATGCCATTTATCGTGGAACATTGCTAAACCACAGGTGAGAATGTTCTGAGCTCTCACACGAAAAAGCGGCCAGAAGATTCAAATAGGTTTCCATAAAATAGCATTAGGGTTCCATAAGTTTCGATCGAGCTCATTTCCTTAGGAATCGGAATCACGCGAATGTCTAGGATTGGAAAATGTCTATGCGGCAATCATCAGTGCACGCCAACCTGTCAGAATGTTTCAGGGATCGCAGTTTTGCGTGTCGTAAAATGCATTTCCAGATAGTTGCACCGGCCAAGGTTGATATAAAATTGGGATTTCCAACATTTGAGCTATGTAGTACAAGGCTCAAGGCGCCTGAAGTGTCGGCGAAGGTTCAGAATCAAACCATGTCCAACAGTAATTTGTCCGAGACATGAACTCTTCGCACATTCGTGGACTTGGTCCAAAGTGCGAATCGATTTTGAGATCGTCCAAGGTCCTAGGGTCCCAGTGAGCTGTTAGTGGTACGAGAGAACGATCATGTGAGTAATTTCCTATCAATTTACAAAATAACTCGGTAATCAAACATTTTTGGACCTTCAGCTCCAATTTGATGAATTTCGTTTTCATCTTTATCTTTAACCCGCGCCCTTCTTTTTCGGTTGGTTCTTGGATGACGTGTTGCTCTTATGTGACGAGTATTAGGTAAATATTATTAAAAAATTCAGGAGTTTAAACTGGGTTTTTAAGGTTTCTGAACCCGAATAAATGCCTACTCAGCAAATCGAAATGTTCATCATGTTCTTCGGTAGACATGAAAACCCGTTCAAAATTCTTCGGATCGGTTGTCTCTTGGGCTGTAATTGATGTCGAGCTGTAATAGAGGATTCTAGTTCAAGAGATACGGGTTTCCAAACGAACCCTAGTTGAGAACTTGTCTTTCTCTCCATGTACCTGAGTACGTTGTACAAGTTTCACGTTCGTCTGGCCATTTTATCAATCAGGACATGGCAGTTGGATGATTTGTTGACTGAAAATACGGCAACTGGCCGTGTAAGCTTGTAAATAATTGAGTCTCATCCTTTAGAGATACAGGATTGCCAATGTCGTATAAATGACGTCGCATGAGGAAAAGTCGAGCCGAATATGCCCTGAAGAAAAGTTGAGCTGGTATTTTTTCCTGCAAAAGTTCATGTCAAGGACGGTAGGTATCGGGCCAACTGGATCTTGAATTAAATGATGTTCGGCGTTGCATCGATTTCAAAATTTTACCAGCGCCAGTGACACGTCCTGAGAGACATTTGAAGTTATGGTTATGTATTAAAGGATCAGGTTTCTAAATTCGCAGACTTACCTACTACATTCAGAAAACCGGTGTATTTCGATTTGATGGCCGTTATTCACAATCCGAGGGGGCCCATTTGACGTTTCGCGATACTTCTGCCCAGGCATGACCTCTGACGATCCTTATCTCTCAATATGGTCAGTCACCAGATCAGAGGAAACATAAAGTCAATATCGATACCTTGAAGCACAAAGGGGATATGTCCAAAAATGGCATAATGAGGAAAATGCAAAATAAGTTTCTGATCAATTTACAAAAAATAAAGATTCTCCCATAGTTTTCAATTCCACAAAAAAAATTCGCTAAATATAAAATGTTTGTCTGGCCAAGATCTACAACCTCGTTCAACCAGAACTTTGGTAGCACTTCCAAGATAAACTGACCTCACCAAATTAACTTAAAAACCCAACCAACCACTCAACTCTCATACTCAACCCACAAAGTCAACTTTCAAACTCGACTCCCAAACTCAACTTTCAAACTCAATTTACAAATTCAACTCTCAAACTCAACCCACAATGTCAACCTTCAAGCTCTATTCCCAAACTCAACTTACTAACTCAACTCTCAAACTCAATTTACAAATTCAACTCTCAAACTCACCTCACACTCATCAAGGGGTAGGTACAATGTTTTTTTTTGCATTTTGGCATCAATATTCAACTCGAAGAACAAGCCAATCTAAAAAATGCAAACTTTTTGAAAAATTGCCATTTTTCCACAAGCCATATCTCTGAAGCTATTTGAGCTAGAGAGCTGCGGTTGAGCTTAAATTTTCACAGATTTAGTCAACTTTAGCAATGTTGATCATATTTTTTTTTTTGAAAGTGTTTAAAACATGCGCGATTGAGTGAAAAAACCAAAGTTTTCGAATTTTTTCACCATTTTTGACGTTGCGCCTCCTGATTATGAGGTGGCAAATTAAAAAATTTGGTACCTAACTTCTCAAAACGATTAAATAACTGTTTTCAACGTGTGTTTTTTTCAATCGCTTCTTTTGAGCGATACGTTTGAACGTTTTCTGGACTTTTTATTTGTGTTAGGCGTTTTTGGCATTTTCATAACACTTGTTGCCTCCAAATCAACAAAATAAAATTGATGTGGTTCAAAATTTTCACGTATTAAAAGACGGAAGTATAGCGTGTGATCTGCGCACCACTGAGTATTCTGCACCTCCTTTCGATGCACTATGGAAGTAGGTAACTGATAATCGCATAATTATCGTCCCTCGCCTACCGTGAATGGGATGGAGTCTGTAATTTCGGCTGATCATGCTCATTACTGATAATGACATATAACACCTACCCGGGCCGGTTATGTCTATTATAGCGATCAAAATCACTGGCCAACTAATTTTGTGATTAGGTACTGCGTTAGTCATGAATAGGGATCGGATCCGTATTTGTTTACATATTCTTTTCTAGGCAATGCACTGATGTTTTTCAAGTAGACGTGCATTTCGTGTTTTTTTTCCAAGTAGATTGGCATTTTTTGAACCGTTTAAGTCCACTTTTATTTCACATATTTTAACATATCGATAGTAAAAGTGCAATTTTTGATAAAATAAGGATTTGAGCTCTATGGATAGTATTTGAGCCGTAGATCCATCAAGTGAAGCCGGATTCCTCCGTTTTCGTCTCATTTCTTCTCTGTGGCCATGTGCAATAACCTGTAAGTCAAAACCTTCCAGAGGTGTTGCAAAAACTAGCACGTTTTTTTGGTACCCTGACAAATTTCTGAATTTGGACTTACAAGGATTTACACTTTTACTATCGATATTCTACTATAAATCCATATTTAATCCATTAAAACATATTTTTCAATTTTGGGTACTTTTTCATAATTTTGAAAAATGTCATTCCTCATCCAAAAACTGATATCCTATGGTAAATCAAGCAAAAAACCCCGGAAAATACTCGAAAAATTCTAAACCCACGACATCACCTTCAAAATTGAGTTTTTTGTATATGGACCACACTCATGCCGATTTGAACCCCTTAACCTTCTCCGATCGGATTGCCCGGACAATATGCCTCAAGTTGGGTCAATCCACAACTTTTAGGACTAATTTCATCAAAATCGGATCGGCGGTTGGTCCTAAAAGTTTGCTCCAACTTGATGCTTACCTATTGTCTGGGTAATCCTCAGAGGGTCCAGAACACAAATCTGCAATTTTTGGATAATAACTGATCAATACAATTTTCAATCAACGAGGGGCAGTCAGATGGCAAGATTCAAACATTCTTGTTAACCTTCTACGTGCTGGTCGAAATGACCCAGTTTTACCCCCCAGTTTTACCAGTTATAGTAAATGACCCGAAGGGGCAAGAGAGAGGGCAGCCTTCGTGTAGCTGACAAAAAAAAAGAAGGGAGCCCAAAAAATGGCGGATCGTCGACAGTTTTATCATGAAAATACCTCCAAAAGTGATACAATTTGCGTCATTTCAACATGAAAAATCTTTCGAGTGAAACCCATCTTGAAAAATGCTGGATGTCATACCTACAAGTGAAAAAGTCGATTTTTAGGGAAAAAACACAGTTTTCGTGATTCAAACGCGATTTTCTCAACCTAGGGTTGGAGTAAACCGGAAAATCACTATACCGTTAGAAAGGTGAGTTTTTGGGCATGTTTTTTCCTGAGTGTCCTTTCTTACCAACAGCGGTTAATGTTGGCGAAGATCCGATGGATAAAAATGACGTTTCGCCTGTTCTCTCTTTAACCTCATTTTTTCAACATTGCTCCAACGAGAAAAAGTCGGATATGGCAATTTTCTTATGGCAAAATTCACGAGCTTTCCAACGGTGTCGTCGTTTTTGATTTTACTCAAAAATTGAAGGAACTACAGCCACTTTTAGCGAGTTGGGTCGAAAACACAAAAAACGTGGGTTCCTACGGAAAAAATGTCGGAATTTGTTGGAAATGACTTGTAGGAAAATTTCCCTCCATTTTTGACCGTCTTCTTCTCTTTCTCTTTTTATTGCCCTGGCACTTTAGCCACGTCGGGCAATGTGGTGGTTTTGACCGTCGAAAGTGTAAACATCCCATAGGTCGGTATCTATTTATTATAGGTAACCGTTTATTGGCTACCTGTTTGTATCGATGTTCGAAAGTTTCATTTCGAAGTTCATCGCAGTCGGGTGTGAGGATAAGATCCAGTTTGTGTTTGCACCATCGTCCAATATTGGATGGCGTCCTACCGATTTCAAGTTGTCAGTGCCAGTTGTTCAGGCCGCTCCCCTGTCCGGTTTTGAAGTCGGGTTTTTGTTCTTTGCAAATTTTTTAACCGAATTGAAAAAAAAACGAAGGTTACTCGAGTCGACTTGTATTTTTTCCGTGGCCTTTATTTTCAAATCTGAAGACGCATTTTCTGGTCGTGTTTTAGTAATTTTTTGCCAATTTGAAGGCCTCGCACAGAACCGATTTGGACCGTTTTGGTTTAGTTTGTAAATCGCAAACCGAACAGGCGCCTGATATGGTTTGATGTTATGCGTTTTTCAAGAAAATCAATTATTGTTTTATTTATCTTATTCTAATAATTATTATAATCGTACATTACTGGAAAGCTGAAAGGAATTATGCAGAGGAGAGATACAGCGCCCTAAACTTGGTGTAAAAAAATTGGGTGAAAAAAATGGACAGCATTTTTTCTATCTCAACTAGTTTCCATGATAAGATTTATAACTTTTTCCCCTAGAATCCCCACTTTTTTCCTGTTCCAAACAGCTTTTAATGACATTTTTGGATTCGGCGCAGATCAAACATCAAAAATCGAAAAAAACCAGTGGTGCCTGACACACAATACTTCCATGTTTTGATACCCACGTAACATTTTGGCTACGTTCGAGGGTGTTTAAGTAAAAAACTCACTATTCGAACGTCGAAACTCAAAAATCAAAATACCTGCGTCAAGTTATCGGAATATAGAAAATATTCTGCAATAGATACATAGTGGTGTAATAGATAATTATGCACAATAGATAAATAGTTACCGACGCATTACGCGTCCTTGCGAAAACACATCAATTCATCCGCGCGTAATTGATCGAGGTAAATTTTCCATTATTTCATCTCGCATTATAATGGATTGTTTACCATTGGAAAATTCCCATCGTACCTTGAGTCCTTTCGTGCGGACTCATTCCATCCGAGCGAGCGCGGTTGACTTTCAAGTTCAAGGATTGGGCCAGTCATCGGTCTCATCCGGTAACGCGTCAGTTGCAGCACTTGGCGTTTTCCGTCGCTCCGTGGCGATGAGTAGCTCATTATGATTACCGAACTACGTGCGATGTGAGGGTCATCAGCTTGACCGCTCGGCCGTTTAGTCGGACCAACATTGACTAGTCCTGGGTTACTATGCTGCCGTCCTAAGATAAAACGTCCTAAGTCACCTACAAAGGAAATGGACGTTTTATCTTAGGACGGCATTATGCAGGATAAATCTTAGGACGGCATGATGTATTATGGACTTAGGACTCAATCTTAGGACGGCATTATGCATTTTGGACTTAGGACTCAATCTTAGGACGGCATTATGCATTATGGACTTAGGACGGCATTGCGCAATCAATACACACACCCATATTAACCTGAAGAGAACGGCGTAGTTGAAAGACCCCATGATTCGACGAACTGAACACTCGAAATAATTATTAGAAAATTTATTAAATGCATGGGTAATAATCCCAGAATTATTATTTTGAATAAAGCACTCGAATATGAAGAAACTAAGCGGGTCGATTGCCTCGTCCTATAATTTTTGATAAATTAGTCAAAAAAATACATTTAAAAGATTATTAAATGATTCTTAAAAATAATAAAAACTTTAAAATTAATAATATATACCAAATTATGAAAAAATTATTAGGTACCTACCGTAAAATGTATTTTTGATGAGCAATTATAGAATGCTTTGAAATGTATATTTTATGAAAAATTATCAATAATACCAACATATAAAAATATGAAAAAATTATTAGGTGCCGTAAAATGTATTTTTGATGAAAAATTGTACTATTCCATAATTATTTTGAATAAAACACTGAAATATGAACAAAATGGCGAGGAAAATTTTGGAATGTCATTTCGTATGAGAAATTATAGAAATGATGATTGTATGATGATAAATTATACAATTGTTATTATAATTAGGTATATCATGCAGTAATTGTTGCGAATTGAACACTGAAGTATGAGAAAAACTAAGAAATTGAAGAATCTCATAATTACTGTGATATGAAGAAAACGCTTTAATTTTACAAAAGTGATAAATTTAGTTTCCCCCTGATGATTTCGAGAAAAAAACAATAAATTTTAGGAAATAACTACCCAAGATAAATAATTTTGACTGTTTAACACAAGTACCACAAACGAGTTTCCCTAAATGTTCTAATCAACTGTAATTTATATGATAATTTCATGATTTCTGCAAATTTTCACAATCAATGATGACGTCACTCGGCGTCGTGCAATTTATTAATCGAATTTGACGCCGTACGCGAGCAAAGGTCATTTCCCCTGATTGAATTATGAATTATAATTATCGGGGAGACTGTAATTAAATGAACAAGTTCTCAATTCACAACTCGGGTGGCCTTCGGAGGTGAGCGTTTTCGCATGATTGTAATTGGACGATACGACAACATTAGCCAATTTTGGTTAAGAACCCATTATTTTCACCTATACCCTATCATTTGATTTTGCGAAAGTTTAGCCCACTTGATACGCATTTATTCAATCACATTATTGAATTATATCAAAACGGAATGCACTCTTGTTGTTATTAATAAAGAAAGGAAGAAAATATCAATTATTTTATTATTTTCTATAATTTATAGTTATCGTATTCATAAAATAGTAAATGCGTACTTTTTATTTTTGATAATTTCAATTATATTATAGTGAAAAAGTAAAAAATTTAGATTAATTTAGAACGGAGATATATAACGGTAAAATCGATGGAGCGAAAAAACGTGGAATTTATCAATTGTTCCATAGGCGTAAATTTAACCGACTGATTGACTATAATGGCCGTTTTAACCTAAAAGTTTAATTTTTTTCGCCATCAAATTGAACCTATTTGAGCGTTTTTGATCTTAAAATCTTTGTTCTACCTTGCAGAATACGTGGATATTTTTTCTATTCAGATAACTCGACGTATTTTGATTTGAGGCGAGTTTTAAAATATGCATTGCGAGTTTTTTGATATTTTTTACCTAAACAGCCTCAAAAATAGTCAATAAAATCGAATTAAATAATTCGTGTTCAGTTTGTACGACTAGTTAGCCTACATTTCGGTCGATTTGTAGCCTTTCGTTCATGTAATTGATCCTTAAATTGGGTGGACGAATGTCAAAAAATACCGTCTAGGAGTCGCAACGTCATGGCGCTTTTCTAATCCCTAGTCGAACACACGTCATTCATCTTCGTCTCAGGAGTAAAATAGGTAACATTTCGAAAGACTTCAAAAGAAAATCTCATTAAAAATACGTGTCGGCATTTCGAAAACAAATTCGTGTCCCGCCCTGGGAGCATTAGTAGGGCTCAATTACAAATCTCATGTTGCGCAATTGATCGACAAATGAGATCGTGTAAAGGTCGTTACAATCTCACAAAGATCGGATTTGAATTGGACTTACCGAGGCACTTAAAGGCTACTAAAATAAAAATTTTATTTTATCATTTAATGATTAAAAAAAAAACAGTGGTGATAAATACAATACGTGTTTTGATACGTAAAATATTGACACAAATTTATTATATTTTGACTGCTTTTGAGGCTCTTTAAGTAAAAAATATCAAAAAGTCACTATTCAAATTTTAAAATTCGCCCACATTATCGGAATATAAAAAATATTCACATTTTCTGCAAGGTAGAAAAAAGATTTTAAGACCAAGAACGCTCAAATCGGTTCATTTTCGTGGCAAGGAAAAAATAAAATAGAAAAAACTAAAAATGCAAATATATTGGAAGTACTGTGAGTTATCCAAATTTCGATTAAACAGGGTGTTAGTTCTTGGCGAGACAAACATCCCTGTTCAAGAAGTTTGAAAAAATGTTGAAAATTGAGGGAGCTACGACCATTTTAATTTTTTATTCAATAACAAACCATTGTAGTCGCCAAAGAAAACAATTTTTCTAGAAATCAATAAAAAAGCCAAAATACTGGAAGTACTGTGAGTAATGTGAGGGATTTGTCCCGAAAAAATGCCAGTTCGATTAATGTCAGAAAAAAATCTGAACGAAGGGAGATTTTTTTGGGTTTTTGTTCGCACAGTTGCGGTTGCTTGTATTCGCAAAAAAATCAAAAATACCCTCGAATCGCAGGTTGGTGGTAACGTTATTTGGGATTCCGAGAAAAAAATTTTGTTATTCAATTTTGTTGAATTTTTTTTGTTATTCAACTTTTTGGACGTTGATACATCGTGACGTCAGCAGGTCCGACGGCTGACCCGGTCGTTTTCTCCAGGAGGCGGTGGCAGACTAACCAGCATGGCTATTAGCTGTTCATCGCGTACTGTCGGTTCTAGGTTGTCGGCTTGACCCTTCTCTCGGATATTTCTTAACTAAGAAGTGAAACCTACACACGGCCCAGTCCAGCTGATGGAAGTACCTTAGGCACTAACTGGGCCAGTCCAGATCGACTTAACAATTCACGACTGGACGAGCTGGAAATGGTCGCGTTAGACGTTTTTTTTGTGTGAATAAAATGGAAAATTTAATACGAGCTGATTTTTACACTCTGCAATCGTTTGCTCTATTTTGGCTTAAGTGTGGTCCATTTTTGTAAAAAAAATTTATTTTGAAGGTATCTGAATATGACTTGACTCAAAACTCAATTCATTTTCACAATACATTGTATTGTGTCTTATCTACGCATCATTGGTTGCAAACAGTGAAAATGAGTGTTGAGTCAAGCCCAAATAGGCCGCCTGTGTTGGCTAAAGCCGATATCATTTCTCAATAGAATTAGCCCAACCAGAGACCAAATGCAAATTCATTCAAATAACTTCAATTTTTCTTTCTGCTTGTTTTTATATTCAGACAGCACTGACTCAGGTAAATGAAAATGATGGAAAGTGGTTTGATCTCGAAGTCGGGTTTGATCTCGAAGTCGGGTTTGATCTCGACGTTGACTCTGATCTCGAAGTTGAATTTGATCTCGAAGTTGACTTTGATCTCGAAGATGACTTTGATCTCGAAGTTGAGTTTGAATTCAGAGGTTTTTTCGGTGTTCGACAGAACGAGCAAGGCGACTAGTTGGCAACACTGATCCTGAGTAAATGTGTATAAGAAAAAGGTTTTTTGAAGCTCCGTTCCGATTCTCGATTTTAGGACGTTTCCAATACTTCAATTTACTCTGTAAATATGGAAGTAAAAAACGGCAAAGGAGATTTCTTCCTGATAAAGAGATTTCTTCGGGTGATTCATTGACTTTTTTCGATACCGTTTCGATACCATATAATATTAAATATTCAGTAAATTTTACTGATATTAGTTAAATATCGATCCCACGGTATTCGATATGAATATCGGAAGTATCGATATCAGTAAATATCGGAAGTATCGAAACGTCACTACTTCTATAGGGTCTGTGGTCTGTACGTCGTGTCTGTCGTGTAATACGGGCTTGAGGATTCACAGGATGCACTAGATAAATGTGCAACGGCATGAGGAAATTGCGTTTCCACATTCGGCAGGTGAAAGAAACCCACAACCCCATTTCGATTTTCGTGTTGGCTTCGAAATGAAAAATAATATAGAAATCTCAAAGGTCGTGACCTCAGTCGCGGTCGGGAATCATAATCTGTTATACGCGGAATTCCACGTATTTCTTGTTATTGCCAGATCATTGCTAACTGTGAGGTTTTTTCGGTTGCCCGAGGAGATAGTCGGGATTCTGAATTTTTCAGCCATAAGTACGTAGGTAACCTTAAGTTTTTGAACGGGTAGGTACAGGGGAGAGGGTAATCAATTAAAACTCGCCTAAAATGGAAATACGTCAGGTCATCGGAATTTGAAAAATATCCATAAATTCTGCAAGGTAAAGATTTTTAGACCAAAAACGCTCGAATCGGTTCATTTTTACCGCCAGGAAAAGATAAAATAGAAAACACTAAAATTGCTAATAATGATAATAATAATATGATGTAATATTATATCGGAAGTAATATTCTGGTTAAACAGGTAGATAGACCTCAAAGATCCCAGTGTGACTGAAAAATTGACGGTCAGCTGTTCAGGAGACGCAAAAAATGAACAAAAATCGTCCAGACGAATTCGAGGGGAAATTTTTTATTTCAGATTCTCCACCCTTTGAAACGCGAACCGTAAAAATTCCGGGTGAAACAATTTTTTCATTTCCTGCGGCTGTTATGACTTTTTATTGAATTGGCAAAAATCTATAAGAATTCAGAGGCAAGAAAGAAGAATTAGGAAGTAACAAATTGTCGAAAAATCGTCTCGAAAATACCGTTGCGCGAAATGGAACTTTTTAAACCGTATCAGAGGCCCAGGCTAACCTTCGTTTGGTTTCTTGGGGAATTATTTCGCCTCGTTTGAGGAAAGACTCGGTTAACCGAGAACCGGTTTTAGAACGCGGCCCGATGTCTCCCGGAAGAATATATTGCGACAGATCTCTGGATGACCGCTCTTGGAATATTCGCATATTTGTTTGGAAATGTCGCCAGTTCGCCGAAATTTCGACTGATCATCGCTTTGAAGAAGGTGGTCTCGGTTTTTTTGGTTTGATGCGTTGGTTTTGAGTGTTCACCTTCATTTTGATGGGTTTGTTTGGGGTTTTTGAAGCGTTACGCACCGAGATGAGGTGGTTCTGACGGATTTTGGAAGTTTTTCGGTGTTTATCTCGAGAACGGTTGAAAATCAAAGAACGCAGACAACGGATTCTGAATCCTTAGACAATTTCCAACATGTTTCCTAAGTATTTAACTATCCCTAAGTCCACTCCTTCAATGTCAAAATCGAGGTTAAAGTTGACAAATACCGAATTTCAGAAAAAAACCTCGCGAAAATCATCGTGCAGGGTCAAACGGCTGGTTCGGAACCCCATCAACCTGCACCTTAAAATTTTTGGTTTGACCTAGGGATACGCTGAAAACCTAAGCCGACCCTGTCAGAAGTCCATGGTAACCAGGGGGGCGGTTAGAAGAAATCTTCTACCTCAACCGGTACATTTTTGAAATTTTGATCTTGTGGCCTTATAGGAAATATAATTTCGTGCAACTTTTGTATAGAACGATTTTTCGGTCCGACCCTTCCTTATGGCCGAAAATGTAAAATTTTCAAAGTAAAACAATTTTTAAGAACGGCCCCATGGAGTAACCTATCAAAATTTTCGCCTCGGCAACAATTGCCTACATCCCAAAATAGAAATCCCCACCTTCCAACTCGTTCGCATTAGTTCGAAGGTCTGTCAAGCATTATCATCTGGTTCAGCGCTTGGGATGCTGAACAGTGCGAGGAATGTCCACCAGGGCGATCCTTATCGAGAAGTTGTCTCATCGAGAGTGAACTTAGTCCGAGAACCTCCGAGGGCTTTGTAGGGGGTACCCACCTAGTTTTCACTTCGCGTGTCGACTGGACTTGACTAGCTGCGAAACAGAGTCAATAATTGCGAAAACAGTTTCAGGCCGCCCGGCATTGGGCGGGATTTCTAAAACTCGTAAATCACTATCTGAAAATGTTTTATCGCTTCCATATTTCTTTTTGGCTTGTATTAGGAACGTGAATATTGAAAATCGGATCGGGGGTTCAGGAAGAAACTCATCGGGGAACCAGTTTTGAACTTGAAAAATACGCTGTGCAACACTGGAGTCGACCGAGGATCGTTCGCCGGATAAAACCCATAAACGCGCTATTACGGCGCTATCATTTCAGCCAAATTAGTTTCACTCTAATCGCTCAATCAGAGCATGACGAATCATTTTGACATAATTGATGTGCGAAGTTCAATCTAGTAATTTTTCAGAGTGATTTCCAGCGGCTCCGAATTACGAGGAATTGCCGACGCATGCTCATTTATCACCTAATAGCCCGATACGCTGGTGGGTTTTGAATGAAATTAACCAAATGGGAAATCACCGGTGCGTACAAGACAGTTTGTGGATTCCGCTATGCCGCTGAGTGTTTTGTTAAATGGCCGAAAACCATAAACAACTTAGTTTTAGTGGCATAATACTAAATGAATGTTTACAGTTGTCTTTCATCTGCCACGGCCGCTTATCTTTCATCTGCTTTAGCTGCTTTTCATATGCAATAGCAGTCTGTTGATTTTCCTGGTTCGTATTGTGATACGAGGCAGGGATAATGAGCGTTTTTTGAATATTGGAGCACTTTATATTAAAAAATTCCCGAAACAAGTGAAATACAGGTTCCACACGGGCGAACGCACGTGAGAGAAGAAATTCGAGACGGGAGGAACGAGAACAAGATACAGTGGTGCCAACATCACAGGCTGATCACTAAATTCAACAGTCTTTCATTAAATGAAGCAAATTTTGGTGTAGTTTTTCATTGCTACGCTTCTGTTCAAATGAAAAAAAATTCAATGGTGTCTGAACGACGCCTGATTTTTGGCAAAACCTGATTTTAACTTTAAATTCTCCAAAATGTTGAGTTACAGATTGACCCTAGCTGGGATAATGGGCCAGCTGAAACAAACGACATCTTCGTCACATGAACTTGCCATCCTTGGCTAAGTCCGATGGACTAGATAATGATTTTTGCGATACTTTCCTCATATACCGGGTGAAAAATGAATCGGATAAATTCGCGCTTGACTGGTACCTCATATGACGATGACGGTTCAAGGACTCGGCGGAAATTTGATCGTTCCAGACGACAAAAAAAAAATCAAATGAGCGGTTTTAGAAATAAGTGCACACGCCTACGCGTCAGATGAAGTCAGATTGCGAAATCTGGAATGGCCACCTTCAGATCGATGTTGTTTTCCCTTGACTCGATGCAACTGGAGGAAAAGTTGAAACATCTCGCAAACCGTTGCTTCATCCCGGGTAAAATGTGGTAAAAAGCAGACCGAGCTTTTCGAGTCGAAACGTTCTGTTAAAAAAACGGCCGATAATTACAACGGGACACGACAGTCGATGTGCGTGTCTGTTGCATCACGGTCCTTCCAGTCTGAAGGTCCTCGGGTTCCGGTCTAATTGAAGATATCAGTCTGAAGACAGGATCGTCCGGCCTTGGCAATGACCTGAATTGGCCAGACTGACCAATGAGCGATTTGAATGATATTTGGTGTGTGCACGGCGCGACTCCCCTGATTTTCCTCTTTTAAGCAGTTTTTGAGGTGTTATTAACTCGATTTCTTGGTCAGTTTACGTCGAAAAACGAATTTTTCCGAATTATTAGCTATTGCAATTATTTGCTCCCACATGCCCTAGTGCAAAGCCCCAACCACTGAGTTTTGGGGTCTAGAATGCTTAAAACATGAAAATTCATCAAAAATCGGACCAAAATAAAAACCGATACTCCACATACCAACTGAGCGTCCTCATGCGCATTTCGTCGTCTGAGGCGCAGCATGGCACATCTAACATTTGGCAAATTTTCAGGAAAAAGGAAAAATCAATTATTTTCGAATGCATTAACATAGGTATCCAAGCGTATCTAAGGGATATTTCAGTGGGTTCCACGACGAATTTAGCGAATCTGAAACCGAGCAGTGATGTGGCACAGAGAGTAAACATGATTTTCTGTTTTACCTAAAAACTGCCAAATTGTTAGATGTGCCATGCTGCGCCTCAGACGACGATTTGCAGCAATGCGGCCTTACAGTTTTTTTTCAAATCTTCTAAGCACTCTAATTTTTGAGTGCCAACATTCCGAATAAGGAGATGAGCTAAGTTCTGAGGCAACGCTTTCAAACCTTTCAACTCAATTCCCCACTAAGTGCTCCATATTACGCTATCGAATTATACGTTTTGGGCTCCAAACCGATTTGGTTAAGTAGATGAGACAGTGAATCTACAGAAGATCTAAGGACCAAATTTGACTAAAACATTCCTCGAAAAGGGACTCACTCTAACCGAAATTCCCCGATTTGGATCTTTAAGATAATACGGTCAATACTTCGTTGGGGTAAATTTTTCGTTAAATATAAATCTGCTTGATTAGCAAAATTGAAAGCAAGTTGCGATAATTTTTTCCCCAATTCACTTCTTCCGATTAATTATGAATTTAGAAAAATACCCGAAAATAAAAACCGGGGGAAGAAAAGCTTTGATGTTGAGCACACAATCCCATTTCAGCCAGTATCAATAATCGAGTTACGGCTACTGGGATTTACTATTAATAGAAACACGATTGGTTATCGTTGTATATTTACTGAGCATATTCGCATAAATAATCAGTATGAAATTTGGAAACATTTTTGTTTCGTAAATACCTGTATTCATGGATGAAGGACTCATAATAATTGCGTAGCCGGGAATGCCATAGTCATCCACGTAATGCCCGTCATATTTTTTTGCCATTTCAAATGAATTTCGACGCACCTCGAATATCTTCGCAAATTCATCCTCCACCAATCACCAAGTGATGGGAGAATGAATGATCATTTTAATTTTCCCCCAACAAGAAATTGTCCTATTTCCAAAATTCAAGGTTCTTTTCGCTTCCCCCAGGTGGATGGCAGCCACTCGAGTTATGGTTGTCAGACCTTGGACAAATAACCGTCATGGCGACGAAATCCATGGAGAAAAGGAGGATGAGCTCCTACGGCAGACGACCATCAGCGAAGAGGCAGCTCGCGTGGCGATGAGGGAACTTCGCGAGGACGAGGCTGCCAGGACACACTGTATCGGCCAAATGAAAGACTGGATTAGGAAAAATAAGGATTTGCAGAACATCAGGACAGGTGAGTTGAAATAATGGAGTTATTTACAAAAACGTTGATGGCTGAGGTATCATACCTCGCTGTCATAGTTGCGTTGGTTCTACAGAGCGCAAGCCACCTGCGGCACGACCGCTGGGGCTGAGGTGTTGGCCGAAAACTCAATCGCTAATATCTCAGACACTAATTGCGTTTTGTTCTCAACGAATGTGTTGCAAAGTGTTGTCTTCTGCCACAAAATCTGTATTTTGAGACAAAAAACTCAAAATCGGTTCATCGTTTTTTTCATAAAAGCAACGACTGAGAATGCCCTTTCGGATAGAAGGGCGAGAATAAAGTGAAGAAAACGGCTTTTTGTAACGATAAGCCAACCCGCGTCTTTTTTCAACATATTGCGTGACGTAACTGCGAACTTTTCGAATCCGAGCTGATATACGTGGCTACGGTCGAACGAGGAAGTCACGAAGCTGCCGAGATAAGAAACGTAGGAGTCGAGTTTAGCCAACAATATATTTATACGGGGGGCGCACCGCGGTTGATGTTACACTGGCTAATTTCACATAAGAAGTCACCCAGAACGAATTCAGAAAAAATGTTAACTTATCTTACGATAAGGCTACGTCATCCCTCTTTCGACGATTTGCACGATTTTTCTCGATGTGACGTCAACAGGACTTAGGTCCTATCCTCGCTCCAATTACGGCCGAGATTGCTCGTGAGGAGGGCCGTGCGACCGAAAGCGCTCAAAAAAGGCTGAGGATGTGCCCCGATCTCAAGCCGGTTATGCTGTGTGGGGAATGGGTCACGAGGGAGGCCTAGCGGGCGAAAGCGCTCGAGCCAATGGGAAGGGCCAATTGTTAATTATTTATATTATAAAAGGGGGAAAAGGGAAGTAAGAAAAGCACTCGCATACGAGGGAATCCGTTTTACTACTACTGACACACAGACGAGTTCATAACGAGACAGCCTAGTACGATAAGACAGTGCTGCCCCACACGGTAATGTCCTAACACCAATAATGATTATAATCATCAACATAAGCGGTATCATAGGACCTTGAACTTCTCTTGCCTCGTATGTGAAATCAGGAAAATGCATCTTTAGGCATTATGTTCCGGTAGAAAAATACTGTTTTTCCGCATTCGAAATTGAATTTTTCCATGAAATCAGAAGATAATCTTAAATTCGACCATATCATTGGAAAGCTGATTGAATGGGCAAGTTTTCCTGATACTTGACAACTTCTAGCACGTTTTCCCAAAACGCAGTTAGCGTGCAAGTGTTTTCAAAATTTTTTTTTTTTCAATTTTTGATGTTTAAACTACAATTCCAGTACGTAAAAGTTGGTTTCTGACCATTAATGCACATCAGGCTTATAGAAATTTTAACGCCGAATCCAAAAATGTTCTCAAAAGTTGAAAAAAGTTGTTTTAAATGAGAAAAATTGGGGTTTTCATCAATTAAAGCGTGGTTTTCCTGGAAAAAATGAAAATCGCGTCTTTGGAACGAGTTGAGATAGAACAATGAGGTTGGCGGCGTTTTGAGCCATTTTCGGTCTAGTTTCACCCAATTTTTTTCACACCAAGTTCGTGATCCTGTAATTTGTGAACAATAACGCCGAAATCGGTTCATTAGTTCTGGAGATGCAGCTGCTAGAAAGGCAGTAAGGCCATTGGACGTTTGTTTGCTGAACTAATCAGGTTACTTGGGTGATAATTTTTTGACCCAAAGGTAACTTTATTGACAAATACTTGACCAGCAGCTGGTAAGCCAGAGAAATATTATTTTCTTGAAAACAAATTGTAAGAAATGCGAGGTAAAGTAGAGTGGTGATAAAATTTTTAAGTACTGTAGGTTATGACTTATGAGGCGATGGTGCAAACTACAGTTTATCGTCAGAGGGCCACAATTTCCACATACTGACTTCAGGTACTTGAAAACTTGTAATTGTCTGGTTTTAGAATAGACCATACTATAGGTACCTTCCTGAGCCGTAATCGCCTGTAAATCACCCACGATGTTTTCAGGCTTCCATTGAGTGGGATTTTATGGATTTTCAAGTCTGTACTCCGAAACTGGATTATCGAGGCTTTTAGCATGTGAACTCAATACGGAGATCGGGTCAGGTCGTTAGGCATCCGGGGATCTGCATTCAAGAATGTCCTAATTGAAGAGACCGTGTGGCGCATCGGCTCCAATAAAACGGGTGATGCAAACCGCATGTGCTGGAAACCGTGGAAAGTTCACAGAAGTTCACGAACTTCAAAAAATTCGCCTAATTCGAGGGGCGTGCGGTAATGATAG
Organism: Nesidiocoris tenuis; assembly: GCA_036186465.1. NCBI lineage: Eukaryota > Metazoa > Arthropoda > Insecta > Hemiptera > Miridae > Nesidiocoris > Nesidiocoris tenuis. The sequence continues at coordinate 9,181,475 of AP028917.1, forward strand.
CGTCAAAACCGAAGCCAAGCGAAGTGCGAGCCGGAGGTGGATTATCTATCAAACGTGCTCACCATTAAACGGTTATATAACACGGGATTGAGAAAATGCGTTGCACTCGTTCGTGGGAAGTTTGCGCATTGATGAAGAATAGGTAGTTAAGCATTGTCGGTGCACATGTGCGAGGTATCAACTACAGCTGAAAAACTGATATACCTCTAAGATTGACGAAACAATCGGCTGTTCGGGAGGCGCAAAAAAATTGATAAAAATCATCCGGACGATTTCGAGGGAAAAATTTCTATCGCAGATTCAGATTCTTTACCCATCGAAACATGAACCATAAAAATTCCGGGGTGGGCGAAACGATTTTTTCGTTTCCTCGGCCGTTATAATGATTAATTATTGAATTAACTAAAATCCTTACGAATTCTGAAGTAAAATTCTATGGTCCACCGTTCCAGACAACAATTTCCTTCTGAGGTTCCTGCGGTCGAAGAAGTTCAGCCTTCCGATGGCCCAGACGATGCTGATGAAATATTTGAACTTACGCCAAACATTTTCGCATCTATTGATGGATTTGGACTACCTCAACGGGCCAGTTTTGGAGCTCATCAATAACGGGTGAGTCGGCAATAGTGGAAATAACATAAAAGGAACCTTATCTATTAGCAAACAATTTTTTTCTTCGGAAAATCGCGATAAAACGCTAAACCTTTATCTTATTTTCAGATACATGTTCCCGTCACCGGTCAGGGATAAGTACGGTCGCAGAGTCATTCTATACAATGCAGGTAATGACTTGTCAGTTAAGCGCATGGAAATTCCATTATGACACCTAAAAAAATTAACATCACACAAGAAATGTTCAATGAGTTAGCCATGAAAGATAAAAGCCACTCATCGCAGTGTGAAATCGCCGTTTACTTAGGAAACACAAAATCCGCTGGAATAAAATCCATAATAATAGCCAAACAGTTGGAAACATTGATAAGCAATGACGGCAGGTAGTGAATAGGTTAGGGATTTTTTTGAAATATTCAGTTTTGCCTTACAAAGAGAAATTATCAAGAGTAACCACTAATTTTCTATGCTGGATAGGACCGCTGGATCCGCACAAGTACGACTGCATAGCTCAGGCCAAAGTCCACATGATCACTTACGAGACTTTACTGGAAGACGAGGACAACCAAGTGTTCGGCTTCCATCACATCGGCGACGTCAAGGCCGGCCAAGCGGCCCACATAACGATGTGGTCCGTCACGGAGATCGCCACCGTCTTCAAATGGGGAGAGGTGAATAATGACTTTCTTTCATTTTGGGAAAAAAATTGTTATCGGAATATTCGAACTGTAACATCGTTTTTTTGGTATTCCATGCGCTATACCCGTCATCGGTCTGGAGGGACCACTGAGGAGGCCGATGCCGGCGAAAGCGCCAGGGATGCTCAAGAAATGGCCGTGGCATGTTTTTGACCCTAGTTTGAGAATCACCCATAAATAAATTTTTGTCTCCTGTTAAGTTGGGAAAACCTGAGCATGTGGCCATTCGAACGACAAAATTCGATGAAGAGGCAGCGCGAAAGCGCTTGGGGATGCACATCATGCCTTTTCTTCTTTATTTTTTCGCCATGAAAACAACATAATTTTATCGATTATTTGATAAATTTCGTGCTATTTTGTCAATAATCCATTGGAATTTCCTCGATTTCAACAAACAGCAATCCGTTCCCATGAGGCACAAGGAGATCCACATCATCAACATCCCGGCGCCATACAAGTACGTGTACGACTTTTGCGCCGGCCGACTCAGCCAGAAGATCAAGGAAAGAGCCAGCGTGAGTACCGATACGGAGAACCGTAAAATTCGAGAATCCTCCGCGTCTGGAGGAATTTCTATTTGATTTTATGGGACTCGTTTGAAAATTGCATGAAACTCGATGAGCGCCAATTCGTTTGCCAATTCTCGATTTTACGGCAGTTTACACTCGCTAAGTCTTCAGTGCTTTTCGTTGATACTTAAGTCCGGTAAATGAGTGCTCAAAAGGGGCGATTCGGAGAAATAAATAGGTACGTTTCTCAAGGGTTTTATAAATTTTTTTTTTTGCACTGAATTTGAAGAAGGTGGCTGAAGAAATCCTAAGACAAAATTCTGAAAGTTCCTACGGTATTTCCATCCAATTTTGAGGTGGAAAACCAAAAATTCGAATTCAGCGACCTCAAAAAACATAGAAGACTGTTCAGAAATTCATTTCAGTATTTATTCTCCACCAAAAAATATTAACTATCATCCAAGCTGGAAACAGTCGAGATCACCGATAATGAAATTGTCTTTTACAGGTTCATACTTCGCTGACGTCACTGTTGACCAAAGTTGACTCGAGCGTCCTGCCCAAAGAGTGGGGTGGCGTCATACCGATGGCCGACATGATAGGTAAGAGATTATTTTGTCCAAAATGGTTCAAAACTGTCCAAAATGGTCTGAAACAGTCAAAAGTCATCCACAACTATTCAAAACGGCCCAAACACGTCCGACATTGTCCAAAACGGTCCGAGGCTGTTAGAAACTGTCTGACCATGTCCAAAGTTGTCCGAAACAGTCCAAAGCTCTGTAAAATGGTTTAAAACCGTCCCAAAAATGCCTAACACGGTTCGAAGCTGTCTGAAAATGGTTTAAAAATGATCAAAACTGGTTGAAATGGTCCAAAACTCTTTGTAATGGCTTGAAACCGTCACAAACCCGACCAACATTGTCCAAAACTGTCCAAAATAGTTGAAACCGTCAAAAGTCGTTCAAAATTATCCAAAATGCCACAAACACGTCCAACATTGTCCAAAACGGTTGCTCCGAAGTTACAATATTGAAAAATCTACTGCTTCGCGAAATTTTTCGTCTTACTCCCATCGTATTTTGCAGAATCGTGGAAACAAGAATTGGCCAGTAAACGCGAAACGCTCCTCGCTCTGGACAAGATGAAATTGCTGGACAACACCAGCATCCTCAAAAAGAAGGCGCAGCCGGTGGAAAAGGCGCGGAAAGGTGTCGAAGACATCAGCATCATGGGGAGTTTCAGAAAGCTTGAAGTCGATTGATGACGATCAGCTGATTGACTAAACCCAAAAATTACCAGGGACGGCTCGGTGCTCCAATGTATCGAATCCAATGATATCGGTGTAATATTGTATTTGAACTTACGGTGTCTGTATATTGAAATTATGTATCGGTGTCAAGATATTGAATAACAAAAAGTATCGATATCTTTATCGAAGTATGGTAGTCTTAAAGTATCGATGATTCGTAAAAAAATAATATAAAAATTATTAGTAGAGTTAATAATAATAAACCGAAGCTGTCCCGGGAGTGACCTGCCGCCCTTGAGGTGATAGTCGGAACACCAATAATGACGAGAGCTGATAATTTCAAACACTTCGGACTCGGATATACCGCCCAAAGATACATGAGTAATTATCGTATCTTCCTATTTGTATCGACGCTGAGGGTATACGCATCGAGAGTTGAGTATCGGTGTCAATAAAAGCTTATCGATACATTGGTGGTATCGTGCCGTCCTTATTTGATTACCGCTAAAATTGAAACGTTCAAAATGAAATTCAGGGGTTAGCTACAGGGAGGTAATTTCCACGATTCATCTATTATTTACGAATCGTGGGTGAATTTTGGGTATGAAGTAAAATATTGGTGGAGTGAGAGGTTTTTGAGGTGATTCCAATTTACAGTACAACTAGGCGGGTACCCTCTACCAACCAAAGGGTACCACAACCACGGTACCATTATCTGATAAGGATATTCATGGTTCCTTAAGGTATAGTTATCGCTTAATGAATTTTTATTATTACTAATCGTATAATTTTATCGTTTGAATGTGACGATCGTTGATTATTACTGTTATAGTTTTTTCCTTCCGCTCAACATAGAAATTAAATATCGACAATCTCAATTTGAAATTTCTACCATGCACCAATGTTTTTCTCTACATCATGTCCATGTTTTTGCTAATTTTAATAAATTACAACGAAGTACTTATTGATTGTTGCGCATAGCCTATTACACCCCCGGCGGTCCACCAATCGGTTTATTTATTTACGTAACGGAGTGTATCCAATCAATAATTGAGGGAAATTATTTGACTTATGACTCAAATTATTTGACTTATGAATATTTCAGATTCTAACACCCCAATTTTCGCCTATTTTTCCGTTTTTGGCAAATTCTGAGTACTTGACAAAAATTCGATATTTCTGTTTTTTTTTTCACCGAAATCGCCTAAACAGGCCTGGATGTAGGTGCAACATTTGAATAGATACTTTTCAATATATTCAGTGACTGTATTGTATTACAGCGATAATCAACTATACATTATCAACAAAAAGCGTTAAATTCATTATCAATCTTTGGTGAACAGGATGAAAGTTCGGGATAAACAATATCAATAAGGTTTCATTATTGAAAATAGCCAATCGAAAAATACAGGGAAATTGCTTTTAGAACAAAACTAATGATTGAAGAACTCATGTTTGCAAAACATGTCAATCGAAGCACCGTTAAATTTCGGGACACATAAGCGAAAAATTGCCATCGGACGATTGTCGAGGAAAAAGATATGAGCTGTCGGATATTGATTGCGATTGAATATGACGATCGAGGATTGAATTGGACGAAAATAAAATATGTGAACTGAATTTAACAAAAATGACTCAAACGATAGCAAAAACTGGAAAACACTAGACGATTACGAAAATATAAGAATCACAAATTCGAGAATGCACAGCGAGAAATCGGGCAAATTTACCTTAACCTAAGTTGGAGAGTTGCTCTACCCACCTAACGGAATCTTACTTGAAGGATAAATAATAATTAATATAAGGTGCGATGAAATAATCGGTGAAAGAATTAGTGATAAGTAGCAACTTTAAGTGAAACTGCCATATTTAATCATCGAATAGACATTTTTTATTACTTCCATGTTTGTTTCTGAAAAAATAACCTCCAAATAAAGTTGAGCGGGTAGAGCAACAACTTTCCAACACGATCACAAACACAGAACTTCCTTTCTCTTGGTTTCGAAATTTGACGAAACCATTTCCAAAAGTGGACGATCAAGCGAGGAAAATACAAATCTCAGGTTCGCTCCAGGAAACAGAATTTTAGCTAGATCTGGGTATCCTTACTTAACAGTAGGCGCAGCTTTGAGTGATAACAGAAGACAAGAGATGACTGGTTTCAGGGAGTCAAAGAGGGGGGGGGGGTTGGTGGAGAGTCAAAGTTAACAAAAACCGGTTTTATTTACGTCGGGACGAAAGATAACCTAGATCAAGCTAAAATTCTCTACCGATAAAAACTATTACACATAAGATCGAATAATGTTAAAACAGGAATTGCACTTTTACGCTCGGTGAAATTTGGCTAAGCCATTTAAACATACACAAGTAAAACATGAGTTAAAATAATGACTAAGCACGTTCAAATAATTTCTAGGATAAGAAAGTTAACATATGGTCAAATATGATACAGGGGGCCTAAGATTTCGGCCCCGTTCCTGCTCCGCCACCAGGAGCCCAATTTTTGATTCAACGTGATAACGATAAGTGATAATTGAACCGGCTTCGTTACTCGAACATCTACTATTTGACATTCAGATTCATTGTCGAAAAATCGGGCGATTCTATTATTTACAGTCTGGATACTATAATCATTTCAAACTATTCGATAACAAGTGATAACGGCCATCCGATATCCTATCCGCTTATCAACAGCCAACCGATGGCTAATTATGTTAACGACTCGGAAGGGCAGACGGATTTGATTGGGCAGGGGATTGGCCTCGTTGACCGTATACCTTCTACCGAGGGCTTACTTTGCACAGGGCCTGATATTTTTCCAAATCAGAGAAACAGGTGCTTTGAAATTTGGCTGACATTTTGGATGCCGCCAAGGCCCGCTATGGTGCGGGCAAAAGATTGGGGACGGAAGGACAGCGCTTGAACTCCAGCCTCAACAATGGTGCTCACACTGACTCGCTCATGCTCATTGTAGGATGTTTCTTCACCTTGAAGAATCAGAGAAACAGAGGATGCTGTGAAATTTATCTGACATTTGGGACGCCACCAAGGCCCAATGCAGTGACGGCAAGTGGGGATGGAAGGACAGTGCTTGAACTCCAGCCTCAATGATGGTGCTCACACTGACTCGCTCATGTTCCTTAAAGAATCAGAGAAACCGAGGATGCTGGAAAACTTGGCTGACATATGGGACATATGCCACTGAGGCCTACTCTAGTTCTGACACCAGATGGATGACTTTGATGGGTGATGGCAGCGACAGCTCTAGAATTGCTGTCAAGAGTCATGATGCTCACACTGACTCGCTCAAGCTCGTTGTAGGATGTGTTTCTTCACCTTGAAGAATCACAGGAACAGAGGATTCTGCGAAACTTGGCTGAGATTTGGGACGTGACCTGGGCCCACTGCAGTGAGGGCAAGTGGGGATGGAAGGACAGCGCTTGAACTCCAGCCTCAATGATGGTGCTCACACTGACTCGCTCATGTTCCTTGAAGAATCAGAGGATGCTGGGAAACTTGGCTGACATATGGGACATATGCCACTGAGGCATCTAGTTCTGACACCAGATGGATGACTGTGATGGGTGATGGACAGCGACAGCGCAAGAATTGCTGTCCGGAGTGATGACACTCACATTGACTTGCTCATGTCTGCTACTGCATATCAGGGGTTAGAACCCTGTGAGCTTCTACATGGCCATCGAAGCAGCAAACACTCTACTTCTTTTCTAGCAGGTTCCTTTCTTCTTTTTCTCTCCAGGCGGACGTTTCAGGGGAGGATCCCTGGACCGGCGTTGACGTGGCCAAGCCGGACCAAAAACGCAAAAAACGCAGAGATCCCTGGTTTCGTGAAGATCCATGATCTGGTGTTAGCAATGCGCTCCCAAAGCGACCGGGTCCTACTAAGCAAGGATCAGCGATTCATTGCTTTGCATCATAATATGATATTAGCATATTATGCTGGCATACAATCATATCATGTTCTTGATTCAACAGTAGTTTGTCCAAAAACTGGACATTTTTCGGGGAAAACCACGTAGTTCCAGAAATTAGTGGTCATCTGGTGAAATTCAAATTCTGGCGCCTTCGGCAGCTAAGGCCTCACCGGAACAATAATGCTATCGTCCAATTCAGACTTGACTGATGCGTGAGTTCTCGAATATCATTCGGTGAAACGAAGGAATGGCGTCCAGGCCCTAGAGAAAAGCTGCCATCCCTACAGCATATTAGGTTAAGGAGGTATACGGCCGAGGTGTGCGACTCGCATTTTGGAGGATTCTGATGAAGCCGTGGAATCGCGCAGTATGCCCAACTTTACTATAATCAAGCAAGCCAGTAAGCGGATTTGGGCGGTGCAAGAGTGACGTTGAGGTAATATCTCATTATATCATAAGTAACACAAAATAACACTTTTTAATTTTGGACGAATCTCATGGAAATCATGATAAACGTTCTGTTCTTGTTGATCAATGCTCTCGAATGCTCGGATTGAAGGGCCTAAGCCCTGAATGATCAAAATCGGTTCAGTATTTCAAGGGAAACCGTCGATTTCTCAATTTGATTGAACAACTTTCGGAATCCAGAACAGGTTTTGGTTATTGAAATCAATTTGGGAACATAGACCAACAAAAAAAAAATAATATTCGTTTTGCACATATTACGTGCAATATTTTACGTGAATTTCAACAATAAAACACTCGCGCACCGCCTCAAGTTTGTTAACAGCTAATTCCATAATAATGTGGTAATGGATGATTATCCATCAGACAAATATTGATTCATCCAATTAGCTTCGATATGAGGTTCTCATAGACCGCACATCAATAAATACATCCTCCCTTCAATATTCGTTAACATACGCCAACCAATGAAAGACTCGTACGTATCGGACGTCTAGGAGCGAATCCGCATTTTATTCCGCAATATCGAAATTTCCGTTCGGTCGACCCTTGGAGAAAATATGAAAACGACTTCCACGGAAAAGGCAAATCAGGACGCGCTTACTTCATTTCGATTGCCAGAAAATCAGAGTGAACAGACAGACCAGTACGATGGCCGGGATGATCAGCATCATGAATTTGCATTTCCGCAGCTTATTCTGCAACAAAAGAGCGTACTTATGAGTAAAGCATTTTTGGATGCTAACAATACCGATTTGATAGCCAAGGGGTCCATATAACCAGCAATGTCAATAATACCCCTCTTTTCTCTAATAGCGACAAATTTATGAGGTTAAAAAAATTAATTTACCTTGTATCGACCGGCTTGGCGCAGGTTTTCCGTCCCTTGCGACACGTAGACTTTTGCCCCTTCTATTTGGGATTCTATATTGTCGACCATTTCACCCTGGTCGTGCACCAATTTGCCGAATTTCTTGAAAATGTCGTTGACATCCACGATGTTCTTCTGCAGGAACAAGGGATAGTGCAAGATGTACGTTAGAATTGTTCCTGATTTTTTTTCGAAGATTTGTTTCAGGACCGGCTGATAATTTGGGTAACCCGAGTATTTTGGAGGTTGTTAGGCCTTGCAAAAACAGAAATATCGTCTTTCGACGACAGGGATACTTCAGTATTGTCGAAAATTCTTGTTACAAACCTCGAGTTGCCGAATAGACTCTTCTTGCTCTTCGATCAGGCGCAAGTCCATTTCTTCTTGCTGAAGCTGCATTTGCATCTCTCTTTGCGAAGTCGGGGACACGAGTTCGATCAGCTGCTCTCCTGCGGAAAAACGGAGATAGTAGGCGCTCGGGAAAGAAATAACAAGAATTGGTAGCAGAACCGATTTCGGCTCCTCCGCCATCAATCGACACGATTTCCGTCTTGATTGTCAATCGTTCGAAACATTTATCGGTGAATCAACGTTCAAAATGACGGTAAATCAATAATAACTCACCCCCTTGATTCCATTTGGACGGGGGCGGCTGGATGCCCGTGGAGATGCCGCTGTTTACTCTCTTCTGATACACGGCTTCCTTCTCTTTCTGGCAGGCGGACCTTTGCAGCAATTGGAATTGGTTGAGTGCCGCTGACAAATCTTCCATGAGCCTTTCCTTCTGCATCTTGTAATCCCTCTGGGAAATCCATAAAAACCCAAGATTTTGAGTGAAGATTTCCCCACTTTGGGAGGTAAACAATTTTTTATGGAACTCGAGCAAATGGTCGAATCGGCAGAAAACTCTGTAACTTACATTCTCGGACGGAGATTGCGGTATAGGATATTTGCTCAGTAAGAGCAAATTTTCGGACGTATCTTTCGCCAAAGTGTTGGTATAATTTTGAATTTTGGTCCTGCGAAGGAGAAAACGGAGATGAAAATCGGCTCAAACGAAAATAGAGCGAACAAAGTCCATTGATCCAACGGCTTACCATTTCTGCCGCAGCTCCTGCGTATCCTGAGCCGTTCCGAGGACTTTGACCATTTTTTCCATCGACACCACTGAAATAGATAAGAGGTGGAATAGGTAATTTTCTAGTCACACAATGCTCATGCACTACACGGCTTATTCGAACTCAAGGTACCCTAGCACGGTTTCTGTCCTCACGAACACAGAAAGCAGACCGGTTCCTTGGGTTGCTACCTACTCATAGTAGGTGGGCTTTGTGAATCTACTTACAAAATGGACCCACCCATCCTTCTAGGCAGAGCTTTCTCGACCATTACGGTTACATTACTTAATGACGCCAAACATGTAATTTGCTCGGTTTGTGAAACTCTTTAAATTTTTGACAGTCGGAATGTCATATAGCTGGGGTTGCTGTACCACCTCTAAACGATTTGCGGACGGTAGTTTTCTCACTTACCATTTTGCGTTATTTTCTGAATACTCGAACTGATATTGCCGGCCAACTGGTTGAAATCCTTCTTCTCCATCCCGTTCTGATACGAATTGTAGCTATCCATTTTCGATGCGTGGGCTGTTCAACGGACAGAGAGGAAAACTCACTTCCTGTCAAGTCGACTTGGAGAAACGGCGAAGATTAGGTAACGATATTGAATTTTCACTTTGCGCGATTAATTAGTTTAAAAAATGACTCATCCGTCTGACAGTCGAGAGATTACAAACGTGCCCGATCTGCGCTGTTGTGATGCAAACGAATGGAAAGCTGCGCGAGCGAACTCGAAAACGAGACGAATCAACGTAGATGCCACATTGCCGAGAATTATTCGAGAACAGTCCAGGATAAGTTGGAGGGTGGAAATGGAAATTGTCGCAGGAAATTTGGGTCGAACAAGAAGAGAACTTGGCGTAGGTAGAACGACAACGACACAGATACCAGACGACAGACGTCACGTCAAAAAGGAAGGTAAAAGAACTAGGACGACGAGAACCAAGTAGGCAAACGGTCGAGCCAGTTATCGTACCATTTGTTAGAAAAATTATCGTCACGGTATGTATTCGTGGAAATATCAGGGGTGGGCACCCCGAGTAATGCCATCGATCGTCTTTCAGATTTTGATCCATTAATTTTCCAATTCGACAAATTAAAACCGGGTTTGCGTCCGCTATATAAATAATGTTATTGACCGTGTGAGCGCCGAAATAATCGTAAAAATGCAATAATTGTCGTACAATTGGTACCACTGGAGAAGCGAATGAAGATTTCAAGACATCTTTGCTGGGCGCAGCAATTGGTGCTAAATGATAAGGTTGATAAGAGAGAAAACATGGAACCGATTTTTCACCGAATCGATAGTTACCAACAAAAATAACAATACGTGAACAGCATGGAACAGAGGAATAAGAACAAGATTTTCAGAGTCCTCCAGACCCTTATTTATTCCGGAAAAAACATTAAATGTTTTTGCGTTTTGTCTTGTTTCTTAACAAATTTTGTTAAGCCATCAAATTTTTTGGGGGTTTAGAAATTAAAAAAAAAAACTCAAATTGGATCGGAAATAGTAGTTTGATTTCTCTCGAAAATCGATCTACAGGCAACTATCGATTCAACGACAATCACCGATGTACGATTGTTTTGCGCAATGTTTTCACCCAGCTCCAGGATTGTGACAGTGTTTTTGTTTATTAAATTCCATTTTGTGTTTGCAGTTTGAATTTTAAAAGCTCAAACCGCGTTATTTTTGGTCTTATTTTTTACTCCTGACTAGTTGAATAGCATTTCTCAACATGGGATGCGATGGTGGTACCATACCAAAGAGAGATGAACTCGTTCGAACCAAGAAGAAAGCAGAACAGGTACCTAGTATGCTCGATCGTGGAAAATGTTACCTATGTTACTTCAATTTTGCGAATTTTTATCTAGATTACTTGCATATTTGTGATTAGAATTATTTTTCGGGAATATTAGTAGGTAAATGAATCTCCTTTTGCTAGCCCATGGTCGACAAAAAAAGTTGAACTAAGATACCAAAAACTCTCTAACAGTAGTAACTGATTTCAGAAAGACAAAATCGCGGAGCTGAATTTTCTATGGCAGCATTGCGCCATCACACAGTCGCCGTTGCGCGAACCGATCGTCGCCTGCGGCCTCGGCAAACTCTACAACAAAGATGCCGTCATCATGGGGATACTCGACAAATCGACGGCTGCCGAGTCGGCGAAACACATCAAGAGCATGAAGGTAATTTCGAACGATAGGAAGCAACATTGATTGGAACAATCGAACCGCATTTCCTCTGACAAAACGGTGATTATCGTCCCCCAGGACGTCAAGGAGCTGAATTTGACGAAAAATCCGGCCTACGAGGGCGGAGCGAGGAAAGGCGATTCGTACCAGGATCACCAAAATTCTCCTTACAACTGCCCGTTGCTCGGGCTGGAGATGAACGGCAAATTCAAATTCTGCTTCTACTGGTCTTGCGGGTGCGTTTTTTCGGAAAAAGCGTTGAAAACGCTCAAACCTACAACTTGCCACAAGGTAACTTCTATTACATTTTCCTTCTAAGCGAAAAATTAACGATTTTTCAGCCGAGAATATGTTGGGAGAGCTCTCCAAAGATGTATTCAAGTTGTTAAACTGTTCCTTAAATTCCAGTGCCAGAAACCGGTGGATGAAACGTCGATCGTGATGTTGAACGCGGCCGATGACGACCTCGAACTGAACAGGAGCCGAATGGAAGAGCGAAGCAACAAGTTGAAGCTGGAGAAGAAAGCGAAAAAATCGGAAAAACTCAAAATCAAAGACGAACCGGACGATCGAGTTGACGAGCCGGTGGCAGGACCGTCGACGGTGGGTTTGCCAGCGAAAATCGACGCGGACGCCAAAGTCAAAATCGAGAATGAGAAAAAGCCAACGATCGGCGCAAAGTTGCTAAACGAAAAGAAGAAATCGGACGGTGAGTTGAATGGTGCATTAAATACTGATAAATACATTGAGGGTTTGGTAAAAAAATTGTAATCCCATATGTTCGAATCAACGCACAAACTAAACCCACAAACTCAACTCACAAACTCAACTAACAAACTCAATCTCAACTCGCATACTTAACTCTCAATCTTCGTACTCAATTTGCAAAATCTCAATCTCAGCACTCAAACTCAACTCACAAACTGACATAAAAACTCGACTCTCAAACTCAACTTTCAAAAACAACTATCAAACTGAACCCTCAACTCTCAAACTCAATTCTCAAACTTGACGTACAAAATCAACTATCAAACTGAACCCTTGAAATCAACTCTAAAACTCAACTTACAAAATCTCAAACTGAGCTCTCAACCTTAACTCATAAACATAACATAAAAACTCAACTTTCGAACTCAACTCTTCTATCAAAGTCAACCCTCAAACTCAACTCACAAACTCAACCCTCAAACTAATCTAACAAACTGATCCACTCAAATTCAACTCTTTAACTCTACTAAACTAACAAACTCAACTCACAAACTTAACATGAAAACTCAACTCTTGAAATCTACTCACCAACTCGACCCTCAAACTCAACCTTCAAACACAACTAACAAACTGATCCACACAAATTCAATTCTCAAACTCTACTAAACTAACAAACTCAACTCACAACCTTAACATGAAAACTCAACTATCAAACTCAACTCTGAAATCAACTTTCAAAATCAACTCACCAACTCAACTTTCAAACTCAACTTCCAAATACAACTCTCAAACTTTGCTCGCAAGTTGGTAGTTGAGTTCGCAAGTTGAGTTAATCAGAGTTAATTAGAGGTCAATCAGAGGGCTCTATAGGTCGAGTTTCAGAGTAAAATTTTCAAGTCGAGTTTCTCGTTTGAGTTTGTGAGTTAAGTTTGTGGGTTGAGTTCAAGAGTTGAGTTTGTGGTTTTGAGATAGTGCGTCTAGTTTTTTAGCAGAGTTTGTTAGTCGAATTAGTTGGTTGAGCTAGTGAGATGAGTTTGAGAGTTGAGTTTGAGAGTTGAGTTTGTGAGTTGAGTTTGAGAGTTGACTTTGTGAGTCGAGTTTAAGAGTTGAGTTTGAGAGTTGATTTTGAGAGTTGAGTTTGACAGTTGAGTTTGTGAGTTGAGTTTGTGGGTTGAGTTTGCAGTTGAGTTTGTGGGTTGAGTTTGTATGTTGAGTTTTTGAGATGATTTTGAGAGTTGAGTTTGTGGGTTGTGTTAGAGAGTTGATTTTGAGAGTTGAGTTTATGGGTTGATTTTCTAGGTTGATTTTGTTAGTTTGAGTTTGATAGTTGAATTTTTGCTTTGAGTTTGAAGGTCGAGTTTCAGAGTAAAATTTTCTAATCGAGTTTCTGGTTTAAGTTGAGTTTGTGTTGGATCGTCTAGTTTTTAAGTAGAATTTGTTAGTTTGAGTTTGTGAGTCAAGTTTGTGGGTCTGGTTTTTGCTTTGAGTTTTGGCATTGAGTTTGCGATAGGAGTTTTTCGGTAGAACTCATAGGTGGAGTTTAAGAATTTATTTTGACATCACTGATTTAGTGGTCGCCCAAAGCCGTAGGCCAAACGAAGCTCACAGGACTCAAGTCCCGACTCTTGCAAAACTTGAAAAAAGCCCATGTTGATATTTTCACGGCAAATATTTCTCATTTTCCCCCAGCTAACGGGCTGAAAAGGACAGCGAACGGGGCACTGGGCATGCGCACGACGGACTACAAGAAGACCAAAGGCGACTATTCGATCGCCTCCGATCCGAACGCTTCGGACGTCCTCAAGTCGCTTTTCACTTCGAGCAGCGGAGCCAAAACTCAAGAGAAAGCCCATTGGATCACGTACAATCCGTTCTACAACTGAATTCCCATTTATATTGTACATATTGTTCAAAATTATTGCGAAAAACATTTTTCAATTATAATGAAACATAGTCACGAGAAACTAATAAAAACGCATTTCACAATTTTTAATTTCATTCCGCCATACCGTGCACTGCGAATGGTACCATTCTTAATACCTACTGAGTTTCCAAAACTTCGGGTGAAAAAATTCAAGTGACCATTAACGGAACAAAACTCCCCCGACTGAATTTCTTGGAAGCTCAACTCGCTTCCGATGCACAATTCATCAAAAAAGAAACACGTTATGCCTCATACAAACAGCATTTGCTATACCTAAGCCAAGCCTCTTCATCAGTAGCCCGAGCGCTTTCACCCGCACGGCCTTCCCTAGGAGACATTCATTGACAGACGCTGGTAGATGGGAGGGGGGCTGTTGACGTCATTAGGTCTCTTTCTCCCTCCCTCTCTCTCTCTCCCTTCTTCCATCCCCGCCCCTCACCACCCCTCTCGTGCGAATCGTCAAAAGAGTGATGGCGTTTGGCACAATAAAGGTGAATAATGATAGAACAGGGTTAAATAATAAAGTTTATTATTAACAAATCTTCCGTTATATTAGTATAACCAAATCGTAAGATACAATTTTTCAGCTTAAGCACGAGATACGGACTTCACATTTACATACAAGCACAACAACGTGTCCTTACAATGTTTTTTTACACATCCGAATAACCGGTGGTAACACTCGCCGTTTCGTTGTTCGTATTGTTTCTTTTTAATTTGCAAATTTCGACGGAAACATTTTCCATACGCGGCAACTCGATTAAACATTGTAGGACCGCCGTTGCATACCCTACGAAAATTTCCACTCTCAGTGAACGAATAGTTACGTTAATAAGCGGATACTCTAGGCGTAATACTAACACGCTTGTACAAATGTCCACCTTTATAAAAAGAAAAACCGCAGATATGGAGAAGAGAATGGAGTTTTAATTCGTTTTAAACGAAAATCAAACCATTGAAAAAACATTGAACATCGAATTTTGCCAACATTTATAAAGTATTTTTTATCCGAGCGATTAGTCAGTCAACAGGAGCGAAACAGTTCAGGTTGAACCTGTAAAATTTGTTTCAAACTTTCACCAAGGGAATAATTTTCCGATATGAGAGAGGCACGACGAAACATCTAACGAAATACAAATTTGGAAAAAACAAACAGCAAACGATTACAATTTTAAACATGCAATAGGTCGAACAATTTACAATAATGAATTTCCCCGGGGAGTTTGAAATTTACTCATTACCGGCTGGGTTTTGCAGTTATTCAACAGAAACAGTATCATGCCCTTTGCATGATCGATACTGAACCCTCCAGAGGAACTAGGGCTCGATCTATAAGCCCGTACCTAAAAAGGGCTAATCAATCGCGTTGAAACAAATTTCTGAAAAAAATAGCCACTCCAAAAATACGCGGGTTTAACAGAACCGAACAAAGATTATCGACAAACAATCCACAAATATCGAGCTCGTTTATCGAAAAGTCTCTATACTATTAAATATAGGTTAGTTCAATTTCACAATGTCGAATCAACTCTTCGAATATCGACTCACGAACGGATGAGATACCAATTTTACGACTGCTATGTTTTGGTGATCCATTCGAGAAATCAAGTCTACAAACGGTTTCGAGCGCTGTCGCCGTCACTGACCTCTTCAGGGGCATCAATCTTGGTCGAGGCCAAATTTCGCCCGGATTTTAGCCAAATTTACGAAATATCCACTAAAATTAAACAAATTTTTCCGGTAGAATTTTTCCATTCCTGAGGAGACCAGAAAAAGCGAAAGCGCTCGTCGGAGGTTTCATCGATAAAGACGCGAATCGTCTTACAAACGTGGGCATTCCTAAATAGTATTGTGATGTATGGGAACAGTATGGAGGTACATCGAAAGGAAGTAATGCGTGTGATTCAGATGAGGATAACGCGCGATTCGCACGCGGAGGTACTCGGGTTCGGGTTTCATATTAAAAAACGTTTGGCACATGAGTTCATTGCTTAGTAAGAAACTGTTTACGGAACGTTAGGTTGCCAAAGGTTGAGGTATAGTAGGAAGGTTATCAACGGGTTATGTACAAGTGTAAAGGCATGGCGAGCGGCGCGACTGAGCAGCCGCTCAGTACTGAAAAATCATACATGTATGCGGTACGAAATCGGTTCTGAGAGGCGGAATGACGGGAATCGTCAACAGGCGCTATCTCATTTTTTTCAGAGTTAGGTACGATAACTTACGAAAAACCAACTGCCGGAATGAATGGTGAGGTTGTTTTCAAGTTCCGGGCAACACTGGGCCCTCAAAATGAGTTTTTGGTAGGGCGCCACAAGGCAATAGAGCGTAGATTAAAACCCAGAAGTAGTTTTTTGTCACTCCTGAAAAGTTGGCAAATATGAGATAGCGCCTGTTGTCGATTCCGCGACGATATGACGAACGGCTCAACCCCAAAGCGAAAAGCGATCATGACTGGCCTGAACCATTTGACTGTCGAATCCTTTTTGGCGGGTGGTTTGAGCCGTCGGTGGGAGGGATCAGCTGTGGCAATGGCGTCGTTGACTGACTGAATGCAGCTCTTTCCAGCAAAACCTGCCAGCGGTTGCGTGCCGAGCCTTTCTGGCAATCGTAAGAACGGCTCAACATGCAACCGCCGACCGCCGGAGCCACGGATCCGCCCTGATCTGCGGCACACAGCTGCGATGCCATGTCTGTTGACCCGGAACGTACGGCACTCAGCCAATCAGAGGCGCGATCCCATGAACGGACACGCCCACCGACGGCTCAAACCGCCGGCCGTAGAAGATTCGATTGTCAAGTCTTTCGGGCCGGCCGTGACCCCCTGTTGTTAAGGTTAAGCTGTTCGTTCGACACGGCCTGAATTGATCCGATTTCGCACGGGCGGTTCCAGTCGCTGGGCGGCTGCAACTCCACCAGTCACGCCGGTCCGTACGGCTTCATGCGTAACTCCACCGTAACCGAAATATCGTAAAACTACTGCCACAGTGCAAAAACTGAAAATGTTCAGGAGACGAAAAAAATGCAGGATTTTACTTCTTGATTGGAGGTTTCAAGCTTACAGGTTATTACAAATAGTCGTAGAGAAGGAATGACAAGTCGATGGACGCTGTTGTTGACACGAGCATGTACGCGAAGATACAGTTTACCAGAAATGCTCAACACCTTATTTTTGAAAAAAAAAATTGTACTTACAGGCTTTTGCACTGTGGCTGTCGAAAAGGATAAAATGCTCATAGAAAAAATCGCGGCGGCAGTGGCGAGGGAACATTCTCACGTGATAAAGTAACGTTCACCCGAAAAAGTCCAACCGAAAAAAATGGAAGAACGACTGTCGACGGCGCGCCGTGCGAATATCCGTACAAGCTACAGCTGTCCAATCGGGCGGAAATAATATGTACAGTTTGAATAAATCCAACTTAAAGCTGACCTATGGGTTTTTGTTCAACGGTTGTCTACCGTACGAATGCTTAGTCTAATCTATCCACACAATTCTCGCCTTTTTGAAATATTTCGAGTCTAATTATCATAGTTGGTCATAATAGGCCAGTCAAAAACCAAAAAAAAAAACCCCGGCAAATTTGGGTTTTTGTCATTTAGGGTTAAAACTTTGAACTGCCGCTGAAAATCGGCTATTGCACTTACCGAGGTACGGCTGGATACGTGAAAACTTTGTTAGGTAGTGCCGGTTTTGCAGAATAGTGAGGAATAATCTTCAAAACTGATGAAACCAGTGGTGCGTAGATAACACACAATACTTCCATATTTTGGAACGTAAAATTGTGACACAATTTGATCATATTTTGACTGCTTTTAAGGGTGTTTAGGCCAAAAATATCGAAAAATTCACAATTAAAATTTTAAAATTCGCCCAAAATGAAAAAATGCCACATTTTCGGAATGTAAAAAATATACACATATTCTGCAAGGTAAAACAAAGATTTTAAGACCAAGAACGATCAAATCGGTTCATTTTTGTGGCCGGAAAAAAATAAAATAGAAAACACTAAAAATGCAAATATATCGGAAGTACTGTGCGTTATCCAAATTCCGATTAAACAGGGTGTTAGGTCTTTCCGAGACAAACATTTCAGTTCAAGAAATTTGAAAAAAGGTTGAGAAATGAGGGAGTTATGGCCATTTTTGTAAAAGACCACAGACGGACAGACGGACACACGGACAGACGGACAGACGGACACACAGACACTTGTTCAGGAAGTGATTCTGAGTAAATGTGTATAAGAAAAAGTTTTTTCTGAAGCTCCGTTCCGATTCTCGATTTTAGGACGATCACAATACTTCCATTTACTCTGTAAATATGGAAGTAAAAACGTTTTTTTTGGTAGTTCTTTTTGGCAAAAACCACATGAAGGAAGCAGTTTAGACCTATCAGCCTATACATGGGTACGTTCAGCGTAAATTTCCAGTACCAATAGCTCGTACATGTTGAAAAATCAGTAAGCTGAAATTGAAGAGGATTGTTTTGTACATTTTTTGGGTACCAACTGTACAAAGGAACCTGTCTAGGAGGAAACGGACCTTGGATTTGGACTCAGCACCCTCGAAAACCCATAGAACCAGTACCTATTGTTAACTGAGGAAAATCGCTTGTTTTACAGAAAACAATTTGTAGGGAGGAAAGTTCAAAAGTCTCGCCCAACAGGTTAAAGAAATAAATAAAAAATTCTAAGAAATTTTCAAACATTTTCCAGATAAATTTGACTGGCCTATCAGTCGAGAAAATGAAACAGAACCAACAGTACACATGATAATAGACGATTTCTAGGATGACAGATTTATGTGCAGTAACCTAGATTGTACAGTACAGTTCCAGAACTCTGCAGTCTGAAATCTGATCATAGCCGAATCCAGAGTGAGATTTCACATAAAATTGACCTACGGCCAGCGTTGACGTGGCCGAGTCCCGGGTGGCAGTTATAGTCCCTAAAAAATCGTCTATCGCTCTAAAAGCTGACAGTTTTTAGCGTTCTACCTCTTTAAACACTAAAGGAGCGATACCACGTATTAACATAAAAGCGTAATCACGTGAAATGATGCACTAATGTCAAACTAAGTTAGCGACAGAGCTGTAGGCGATGGCAGTGCTGAATAATGAAAATTTACCGCGACTATATCGCATTCATTCGCTCTAAACGAGTCATTTTTCTCGGTTTTCGGATGAGATGCAAGATCGGCTGTTATTCGTCGTCGAAATTTTCACGCCTCGCCTACAGCGTTAACAATATTTCCACAATATTCACATAAACGACGGGATATCTACTTTACAAGGCAAAATGTTCCCTGTAACGGTCGCCCTTGAATTTCAGGCGTATTACCTGCGGATCCTTGGAGCACTGAGGAGGCGCCTTTTTAGGTGTGCCAGCGATATTTCATTTTGAGTTCCTACAATTCGCACTTCTATGAATGTCTCTACGCCTTTTTACGTACAATGTTCGGAAGGATCGAAAGACGCCGCTCAATGTGTACGCTTCCAGGGCGCCTCGTTAATATTTCTGCACGAACGCCTTTTCAAGTGCTCCGAGGCGTGGAAATTAGACTGGTTTGAAACATTAACGTTGAAAAAATCCCGTTGTACATTCCGATTGATTCGCCGTCGAGCGAGAAATGATTTTTTCCTGATTTATAACGAGCAGTGAGCGAGGTTTCGGATCGGGTGACACAGGGTTGTAAAATAAGCTAATATAGTCGTACAATATCAAAATTCACCGACGAATCTAGACGGGAAAAACTACGAGAAACGGCGTCGCCTCAATGTCTTGACCGGTGTATAAAAATCAATATCAACAAAATAACCGACTATCTGAATAGGAGCTATTTACAACAGAACTTGACGAAATAATGAGTCGGAGGAAGGGAATTCGATGAAATACTAGCGTATTTACACGGGAGGAACGGGATGACATGCTGGAAGGCGAGATGCGGAGGTGAGGTATATTTCGGTAGTCGAGGAACGGCGGAAACTGGTCTGTACTGGACGAAACAACGTGCAGAAAATTCCCCAAATTTCGGAGCTGAGGTGAAATTTATAGGGCACGGAAACAGATGCGCGAATCCCAACCGATTCGTTTTAAAACTAGGTTTTAACTTCAAAATTACGACCGGATGAGCCGGAAAATGAGGTTGGGTTGCCGGTGATGTCATAAGCTTGACTGAAGACGATCAGTCAAAATTCGACGTTTACGAGCGGACTTAGACGGAAATCTTTCGGGGACCGAACGATTTTAACCTAAGGAAATTTCTGCACATTGAGTCGCATCCCGGATTGATAAGGAGGCGCAGGCTATGTACAAGGAGCTGACAGGACGAGAAACTCAAACGAAACGAAAACAGGGAGAAAACGTCAGTGGAGCGCGCACATTCACATTTTGAGCACTTCGGACGCGTTGAGGTTCGCAAGCGTTTTCTTTATGCGGAGCGCTGTGAGCCGTGCGGCTGCGTTGTGGTACCAACATTCCTTCATCACTTTCGACATGGCCTGCAGCGCCTGAAATTCCGCAAAAGGGGTCAACGAACGGGCCAAGTTTGCCTTCGAGCGGTTCGAAACATGGAAATAACCTTCCAAAGTGGGGGAAAAGTGTTCAGCACTTACCGGACAGGCCTGCCACCTGTTGGGAACGCTGGGCATCGTCCTGTCGATGCAGACGACTCGTCGCATTTCTTCGATCGTGGGATCGTTGGGGACGACGTCGTAGAACGGCAGTTGGTACTCGTCGTAAATGCCGCCGACGTTGCAACGCCTTCCGATCTCCCAGAGTATCAGACCGAAAGCGTAGACGTCGGCTCGTTTGAAGGAATCGAAATGATTCATGTTCATGGACTCGTCCAGGACCTGTGGAATATGACAGAGAGAAACATGGAGTGAGATAGAGAGTGGTATGAATTTCAACTGGAAAATGTCAATACTCCGATTGGGGCGATGGAAGTTCCATAAGGCAATTCAGGTATTGGAAGATACGACTCACCTCAGGTGCCATGTATCGCTTGGTGCCCACCCGATTATTTAGCGGGATGTCGACTGTGTCAGTGGCTACGTCGTGTCTAACGGCCAATCCAAGGTCGCCAATGGCGCAGGTTCCGTTCGACTTGACAAGAACATTCTTCGATTTGAGATCTCGATGAGCGATTGCAGGTTTCCCTGGAATAGAAAGGTCGGGGTCAGTCGAATATTCCAAGAGAGAAGCTGGCGAATGTATGCGAAATAGCGAACCTTGCGTGCCGACGATTTCCATGTGAAGATGAGCGAGACCCGTGGAAATCGACAAGGCCATCCGGATCATCCCAGGGACGTCGACCGTGGTCCGATTCAAGTAGTCGAATAGAGAGCCGTGTTCGTGGTAGTCGGTGATCAACCATAGTTGAGTCCAAGTACCATTATCTGAAAGATAGTCCAGGAATTCGTCGTATCACATGGGAAGATACAGATCCTGGCACATGAATCTTCATTCTTCAATTTTTGGAATTTCCCTCACCTTTGTTGTCAGCAGCGATAAAACCGAGTATGTTGTCATGTCGCAGCATAACTGTCTGGTAGATTTCCGCCTCTCTGAACCAGGAACGTTCCTCTCTGGAAGAGAAAATCTTCACGGCCACATTTTCACCGCGCCACCTTCCCCGCCAGACTTCGCCGAACCTTCCTTTGCCGATCGTCTCCACCAATTGTATTTGCCTGGCGATGCTTCTCTGCACGAGAAGTGGCAGCCCTGAAAGAAGGTAATAAGCGAGTGATGATAAGGAAGAGGCTCAGATAAGACAAGAAAAAGAGAAGAAGAAGAAGAAGGCTCAGCTAATTTCGGCTAGAGAGTCACTACTCACCGGAACCGGAGCCGGACGTCGTCATATCGATCATGTCCCTCAGAGAAACATTGGGCAGAATATGTTGATGAGGGTCGTCCATCGATTCTGGACAGTGATACCGCGATCTGGACCTTTTGTGTTGGCCCCAGAGCGTAAGAGCCACCATGATGACCATACAGATCATTCCTATGGGTATGGCTATGGCGCCGGCCAGCTCCCATGTGCTCAAACTTCCGTCGGCTGGGGCCTTCGACATTTCCCAATCTACGCGATTCCCGGAAAAAACAGGAAGTTTAATCAAAACCAAGAACTGGGATGGTGTGAAACATTTTTTCTCTACAGCGATCGCTAAAAAATGTACGGAGCTGCAAAATTTCCGAATTCGTTTGAAGCAAATAATTTTTTGTTCTTTGTCACGATCGAGAGCGAGAAATAAGCAGCAACAATATTTTGATTCTAATGTCTGTTCAAGCTTAGGGCTCTCTCCAAGAACAACAATGATTAGTGACGCGAACGAGGCCCGTACGGCCGAAAGCGCAATGAAATTAAACATCGTATATTTAGTTGGACACCGACTTCTAGCTATCCAGTTCATAATTTGCAGAATAATCAACGAATTGTTACAAAAAGAAACATAGAATCTACGTTATCTGATAACATGATCAAAACAATATCGGTTTCACAAAAAAGATTCAAATGCAAAGTTAAACTACTTGGGAAAATTTCGAGCAAGAGTAGATTAGTATCAAAAGGAAGAATTTCAGTACAAAATACGCAAGCAGAAAAACAAATCTACTTAATTCGAGGGAAGCAAAAATCATTCGTATATCGGAAAGTTAAGAGTTAAGGAAGGCAAAGCACAAAATACCGAAAAGTAGAGGTGTCTACAGCAATTTAAATTGGAAAAAATCTGCAGTTCATGCGTCATAAGTGAGCAAGTAGTTTAGAGGTGCCATAAAGTAGATTTTCAGACGAACAGTAGGACATTACCGTTTCAAGATGAGCTATCTTGAGATATCGGCGCCTAAAAGTGACGCCGATTTTCGAAATTGGATACGCTGCAATACGGAGCCGAACCATTTAGTTACCTACCTAAACTGTCGAATTCGAGATCGAGGCGAATATTTTTCCACAAAATGTTTATACGTAGAATGTAATTCTGAGAATACCCGTTAGTCCGCTAGTGTCAGTTGCTTTATGCACCGAATTATTACCCTCAATATTCAGCCTTTTGGAGAAAAAAATCATTAAAATCTTCGTTTATTTGTGCTATGCGACTGAAATCTTCGTTTGCAGAATTGAAAACAACCAGATATTATGAGCAAATTCAATTTTTATTCCTAAATGACTAAAAATACAAGGAGAATAATAAATTCAGAGTCGAAAAAATCACAAGGAATGCATACAGGATATTCGTTTACAGAGAGATAAAATATTTGAATTCATACAACCAGAACAAATTTATTTATTTTATTTTTCTCATTACGAGTGGTTCAACTCCGCGGGCCCTCATTCATGAAAACACACATACTGGGATTGCGGCACGTAATTTCCACAATTGCCCAACATTGTGAAATCCTAAACGACGAAAATTTTTGAAAATATAAACGAGCGATTGATGACGTCGTAGATATTGACTCATGTTAAGCATTTGTAGGCATCTAAAAATAGCGATTCGAATTTTTACTGATAACTATTAGGTAAGGCGTTGGATCACTGGGAGAAAAGATACGAACAGATATATACGAGAGTTGGATAACTCCCAACACATCCCCGGCTATCGGATTTTATCGGGGCGTCCTAGAATAATGGAGTGACGCAGGAGAGAGATAGGACGATTTCGAAGTGTGCGTATGCCCGGAGGAAATGGACAATTCGAAATTTCTACGTATCAGCCAAGGTGAACGGGATGTTTTTCGGACCCAATTTTGAGGTATGGTGGCGAATAGTTATTTGAGAAAAATTATTATTCGAGGAAAAATTTTATAAACAATCTCATAAAATACTAATTCAAGTCACTACTACATCGGGAAATATTCGAGTATTAGGTTTTGAGAAAACTGAAGAACCTTTTAAAATAATTTTGCCTTAAAAAGCTCAAATTCTGTGTTTCCCGGAGAGGAGAAAATGTAACGACGTGTCCCGGACCAGGGGCATCAAAATGCGTCGTGATTTTGACTCGGTGCATTCCGTAAGCATTCACATCAGTCAAAATCTGCCTCAAAATTCAGGAACTGACATAAATTTTGATAAAGTTCCAGGGTGCTACAATTACTTTTTAGCTTATTCCCAGAGTAGGACAATTGAGGCGTTTTGGGTACAAAGGGCCTAAGTGCCAAAAACGGAAAAATGCGTTTTATCAAGTTTTTGGGGCCTAAGTGCCATCCGCCAACGTTAAAAATGAGACGGGGAAGCCTTATCAGAAGTTTCAAAAATCGTCGCTAGATGGCAGTGGTTCTGACCTGAAATATACGGAATGAAGATTTAAATTGTTGATAACTTTGATTTATAGTGGCAGGGGTGTGGTAAATAGATGAGTGTTTTGGGTACAAAGGGCCTAAGTGCGAAAAGTTTAAATCAAAATTATCAACAATTTAAATCTCCATTCCGTACATTTTAGGTCAGAACCACTGCCATCTAGCGACGATTTTTGAAGCTTCTGATGAGATTTCCTACCTATAATTTTATATCAGATTTCCTACATCACCTATCATAGGCATAGCAATAATTACTAGAGTTTGCTTCATCCCCGAAGTGATCCTGTGTCTTACTGCTGCCGCCAGGCTCTCACGGTCTCTGCAAACACATTTCCAGTGTCCAACGAAATCAAACTAATTATTCTTCTAGGGTGTTTCCTAACTGACTCCCGAGTGATTTTCCCCCAATCAGAAAAAACCCCTTATTTGGTAACTCCGCCAGCAAAAAACGCATCTTTCAACACAGAAAAGGGGAGGAGGTTGCGCAAGCCTGGCGACCAACTCGCGTCTCAGGTATCGCTCAAATTATCTAATCCACGGCACATTTCGTACTTACTTGTTCGTCTAGTCGACAAAGGCACGTCGGTCGCTCGGTTGCAGAAATCCGAGTCGTAGCAACAGGAGATGGTATAGCATTCGTCAGACGTGGGCAGGCAGTCGGAGTGGTATTCGCACGAATTCGGATCGTTCGGCGGGAAATGTCCGATTTTGTCATAACATCTAATCGGCCCACGGGTCCACACAACCAATAGGTTTAATTTGAAAGGACGGAAAATGAAAATTAGAGAGGGGGAAAGAGAGAAAATCAGACGAGAAAAGATTAGCTGGCTCAGCAGCGATTGAAGGCTGTAGCTGTCGATTGGTGGAATGTAGAAAATTTTAGAAGAAAACTAGATTAACTGGAATCGTTCCAGGAAAGGTTTAATCGGTTAGGCCAGTCCCGAACTGGGTACTAACGATGCCAAGCAAACCCCCAAAGTCACATGGCTTGAATTTGCTTGGCGTCGGTAGCTGCAGGATCGGCGCATGCGCAGCAGTGTGTTGATTTGAGAAAAACACTCAAAGAAGCATGCGCCAATCAAGGATTTGAGTAGTGATCGATTTCGACTTTTGGACGGGCTTCAACCTTTCAGGGTAGGGGCAACACTGGTGTCAGCGTGCTGACTCAAGTCCTCCCAAAAGAGGCGTCCCTGCACTACTGCGAGGAAAAAATCTCACAAGAAACATCCGACAAAACAAAATTTCCCGCTTCTGGACCCCAAAAAATTGTAATCGGAGAACGAACCAATCGACAGCTGGTAAACTTGGCAGAAAGGGACGAAAAAGCTCAAAGCGGAGATGAAGATGATACGCTACAAGATCATGCAAGCTATCACATGCGTAGACATGCGCAAGACCATTCCCTACACCGATCGAACGAGAACACATGGAAAAGAACAAGGTGCGGAAGAAGACATTGGCTTCACTTCGTCAAGTACTTGCCCCATCATCTCGCTAAACTTACCTGGAAGTTTGGGTCGTTCAAGCGTGGGGTACAGATGTCGATTGCAATGATCTACATCTTTGCAGCAGGCGATGACGAACGAATGGTTTCGTTTACCGTTGTGATGACACATGATGGGATTTTCGGGCGGTTGAATCTGGTCCTTCTCCAGACATCTTTGGATTTTTTTGGTATTTTTTTGTGTTTTGATGATGTAGGTTTAAGCGGTCGAACGGGAAGTAAAACAAGGAAGAACAACACACAACACAATGTTAGAGGGCGAATTTTGTTAGCTTCCAACACAGCACTCAGCAAAAGACATAATTACATAGTAACCAACAACAGCGGTAAAAACAACTCCAAAATCGAGGGGTTTATTCCTTCAGAAAAATATAAGCCGCAATCTTCGTTAAAATCCTCAACCCGGAAGGAAGCATCTTTCCTGTCAACGATTGATAAGAAGTTGGATTGCGTCTGCGAATGTGTGTGTCCCAAAATGTCATTGCTGTTACTGCTGCTTTAAGGGTGAAGGATTTTTGTTGTTGCGAAATGAAAATTGCGAGGAAGTGTCGTTTTTTAACAACAATAACAGTCGGTCAGCCAGTGACCAATTTGTGTGTCAGGCGTATGACGGTGATGGCGTCTTGATTTAGCCAAGTAAGTTAACAGTCTGCTATGCAGCTTTTTCAACTAATTTTGATATTTTCAATTTATGAATAACATTTTGGACGAAGAAATCCATTCTTTGCTTCCTAGAGCACCACTGCATGTTTTACGGCGACTACAGCTGAATTCAGAGCGAACGGTCATGGGCCCAGCATAGCACCTTGGTAAACCCCCAATACCATCGATTGGCAAAATGAGCACCGAAAAAACTGGCAACCGCCTCAGCATTTATGGAACTTTTCTCACACCCCAGAGTGTACTTCATACGAATTTCACTCGAGTATTTCACTCTTACGTACAACTCTGGCACAATCATGGCGAAAGAAGATGCTCCCTTCGGCTGAGGAATCGTTTCTATCATCTAGCACGGGATGACCTGTGTTAAGCGCGTTAAAGGAGTCAACTCGGTGTTTAGAGGGGAAAGAGGTCTCAAGCCATTACCTTGACCGTCCTCTTCTTGATTGGAGTTTGGACTGTTCAAAGATGGCGGATACAAGTTAGGGAACGGGCGAGGCGCCTCTTTCGGGTAAAGTACGGACGGTGGCGTTTGGGAGGTATCGTCGCTGCTATCGGTGGCCGGATAGGAACCTACGGGGACATTGGTTGTGGCAGGACGGCGGGACAAGTTGCACAGGTCGGTATGGCAGCAGTTCACGTCCCTCTTTCTACAGTAGATCGGTGCTTCCGGTGGGAACCACTGCTCTCGGCCCAAGCACCCATCCACGGTTCTTGACGAACACATAATCCCATTTACCCTTTCTATAGACACACTAGTTTTCTAGACCATGATTCTATGATGAGCACAGTGCATTTTGAGATTTTGGTGGGAAAAAATTTAGTTTTTTTTTAGTCACTCGCAAGACGCCAGAAATATTTATCACATATTGGATAATTGAATCGGAAAATTAATTTTTTTAACATTTTTTTTCTTCCGTTGAACATAAAATGCAGCGTACTCTATGAAAATGATAATGCGAAAATAAACAAAAAGGCTCGTTCCTACAATGTGTAATGTCCACACGATGAAGACGGCCACGAATGAACATCAAATGAATGCCAGCCGTGACGGAATCCAAGCTTCGTCCAATGTACAATTCATCCAAGCCATTTTAACCAGAGGATTTATGGAATAAAATTTGAGCATGAATAAACACCCTTCTGGCAGACTGTGGTCGTGATATTATCCATCCCTCTATCCTGTTTCAAGGTGAGAGATTATTATTTTTTTCCCCCCTACACAATAAACAACCAAAAGTTGGAAAATGACAAAAAAATGGATCTTGAAACAACCCAGAGCTCAATAAAGTCATTATTGGTAATAAGTAGTAGCAGGGACCAATTGGCGGGGTCAGTGGATTGAGCGGGCACCAGTCCGGGCAAATCAGTCCACCGGACCGCCAACTGGACCCATGTAAACCTGACATAAAAGAGATACTGTAGGGCTAGTAAACACCAATCCCCAAAATTATAAGATAACAGTAATGGTAAGAGAATATTATCGTCAATACCTGTAAGAACGTTTAATTTCGCCAGTGCTCTGCTCAAGGGTCGTTGCTGTGAAACAGTAGCCATCTGTGTTACAGGTGAAGTTCGTGTCCGAACAAATGTCACAATGGCAGAGCAAACCTGAGGAATAATTCGACCCATTAGCAGGGGTTTAAAATCCTTTTTTCTGATCGGGTATTAGCCCTGGTTCGATGAGACCAGCACTGGGCAGTTCTGGGCTAGTTGCTAACGACTCTAAGCAAATTCACCCAATCACATGGCTTCATGATGTGACCCAATGATGGTCTCATCAAACAGTGAAGTGAGGAATTTCAAATATTTCAATCTCTGGCCAGGATTCGAGCCTAGAGAGCAAAAGGTGTCAGTTTCGGATGCTGGCCAGGCTAACCAGAGAGTAAACTCTTTGGAATTTCACACCTGATCTCATTTATGCGTATCTGGTTTTGGTGGGACAATCAATTTTTGGATTGGCTATCCCGCGAAGAAAATTTGTGCTGATTTCTACAGCCTCCTATCAGAATGTACCTAAGGACAGGGTCATAGTGATCAGATCGAAAACTCAAATTTGAGTTATCGTGACATCTTCACCCCTGGGTCTGAAAAACATGAATGAATGAAAATTAAATTTATTCCTCTATAAATTACAATAAAGGTTTTCAAAAAATGTAACAGGTTATGGCAAGGTCGGAATTTACCCCAAAACCAAGGACGTTGGTCCTGTGCGGTTTTGGGGGGACGCATGTTTCAGCTTTTGGTCAAAGAAAGTGTATTCCAATCAAACCGTACTTTTTTTAACATTGAGAACACATTACGATGAGAATCCTTCAAAAAACCTAAAAATCCTTTTTAAAAAATCGTTTGATACCAATACTACCAAATAGGTTTATTAGATCTGGAGATGGATGCCGTCAATTCATCAGGGGATTGAAAAATAACCGAGGGCAAAGAAAGTTGTGTCCCTGGTAGTGAGAGATGATACTGGTTGGAAAGAAATTTGGTTTGTATTGCCATTTTTCGGTAGGAATAGGAACCCAAATTGGCCCGAAGAGGTCGGTTCATAAACTATTCACAATGTATGAACGGGATCAAAAATTGGTTATCCCCATGGGACAGTCAGACGAATTGAAAGGGACTGTTTGATAACGAGAGCCCCAAATACCTGGAAATATTGTGAGAGAGAGAACATTATAATTCAGCTGCCTCGCCGCTAATCGGATAAGGCTAATGACGTTTCGGAAAAAGAAAATCAGTCCCTGACTGATCTGGGCTCAACTGTGGGGGGGGGGGCTACGTTGTAAACAACCGACCCACGGACGAATCTGCCATCGAAAATGGGAAATTCCGACTCTTTGAGAAACCAGACAAACTGAAGTACCTAACGATCCAATTTAACCTGAGAGGTTATTGACCAATAGGATCATGTTCAATCCGACGTACAAGCCCTAGTCAGGTCTGACTTGGGTCAAGGTGCGACGGCGTCGGGGTCACAATGTCCCAAAATATCAATTTTGAGATTTCGGTACCGAAAGAATCTACTAATCAGGACCTATCGATCGCTCCAAGAATCATGATCCTTTTATCTATTTTTGGGGCCAAAAAACGATATAATAGAAAAACGACAAATACCTATTTGAAGAGCGTTTGTGTTGTAAGTGTTAAGTGCTATCAAAGTTCTGGTTAAACGAGGTTGTAGATCTTGGTTAGACAAACATTTTTCATTAAGCGATTTTTTTTATGGAATTGAAAACTATGGGAGAAATCTTTATTTTTGTAAATTGATCAAAAACTTATTTTGCATTTTTCTCATTATGCCATTTTTGGTCACCTTTGAGGTATCGATGTGGTCCAGGGCAGGTCGTTCCGTCCCTGTGCCAAAGCGATCCTTACATTTAGGACTGTTACAGTAACAGGTACAGTACCTGAGACCACATTTTCAATGTGGTGAGCCTCAAGAGTGAGAAAATGACTCATTTTGGGAGAAGCGCTAAAGCCAATAATTTAAAATAAGTGTAAGGGTTTATTTATTTTAATTAATAAAGCTCATGTATTTTTTCCAACGCTCCTCGGAATTCCTCACAACAATAATTGTAGAATTATTCTACTCCAGAAAATTGTCCGTCCGCCAAAAGGAGTTTTTTTATGTGAAGGAATATCTGAATTTTCCATCTCCGCTAATTTGTTTCGCTTATTCTTTTCTGACATCGCTTTTATTTCAACCACCCAGAAAGCAGAATACGACCAACCATCGACCGAAGGCAGGCCGAAATTCAAGGAGATTCGAAACATTTCAGCGAACGTAGAAGCGTTTTCAACTTCGACTTGCGTCAATTCACCTGTTTACGTTTCTCCGAAAGAGGCGGATATGCGGAGTGGGGCCTAACTCTCCAGTTACCCTCTTTACCTTGACCTGACAACTTTTATAAACATTATCCAACGAAAAACAGCAATGACTCCATCGGGATTGCACGCACATAGCGAAAAGTGTATCAGAAGGAAGCTATCTATACCGCAGTGTTTCCATAATCCGCAGTTTTTAGCCCCAGTTTTCTGACCGTGTCTTACCACTAACAAATCTATTTTTAACGGTTGGATTTAATCTACTGTCGAAGTATTGGTAAAGTTTGGGTTTTGAAAAACCCAAATTCAGCAGTAGTCTTAATGAATTGGAAGAATATTATTATAACATAATCTGATGAGTGTACGATGGGTTAAATAACTTTCCCTCTCACCTTGGCAAAAATAATTAATTTTCATCATGATATTGACAGAAGAAAACGCTTTTCTGAAGAATTATTCATTTGAATTTTGTCAATCTTGAAACTCAAAGTACCTACTTTATGTCATGGTACTAGTGCAGGTTTTGGAGTAAATAGGAGCAGTTCCAGCGACGTTTTTACAGCCGTCAGTGTACGAAAGACGGGCAAAACATTGGCCTTCAGTGATTAGCAGTACACAACTCGCGAAATAATGCGAAGAAAACTCGAAAATCGTAGAAAGTATCAAAACCTAAGCGGCCGAAGGGCGAATCTGCATGTTTTTAAAATGCAGATTGGCCCATTGGCCGCTCAGGTGTCGACGTTTTCTCGCCTGCAATCTTCATGAATTTTTATCGGTATACATAAGGTTTAATTGATTCATAATACGAACCTACGCTCCAAAAATATCAAATTTATTAATTATTATTTTTACAAATATTATTTTTGGAGCTTAGGCTTGAGCTTGGCTCCTCCGAAATGGCCAGGGGCCGACCCCTCGTCAAAGGACAGACGTGCCGCAGGTGGCCTGCCCCCGCTGCTATAGCTTCTGCAGACTAATGCGCTAAACATCGCATCAGCACAGCCGGTAGAAGTTACCGCACCAGAAGACAGGCCACCTGCGGCAAGCCAGGATTGGACCTAGGTGAGCTTCAACAGGCCTGAAAGAGCTTGAAGTAATAGGTACAAATTTCGAAAAATGTCACTAAATATCATGATAAAACCCTCAACCTTTCCAATTCAAAATCAGTTACATAATGGCAGTCCCAAACGGTGAGTGAAACTTATCATTTTTGGGAACTCTGGTTTCGTGTTGTGAGCCTATCGCAGGGGTTTAGCTCACAGGGGATGCTGCTCGATACGCATAGCACTTCTGCGATAGGTAAGCACATAAAATTAAATTCTTCATTTTATTTACGGTTCGGAATAAATCCAACTGATAACTCGAGGGGATTCTGCACATCGACAAACCTCTCGGGGATGAGGTCGGTGTCGCACGCTGACACAACTTTCTATTCGAGAACTAAACGTAACTGGAGGGATAAAAGTCCGGATAAAAACCACCACTCACCATGAACTGACGAGAAGACGAACGTACAAATAACGAAGCAAACAGCGATGGCAGGGGAAGACATTGCGTTTCTCATACTTATTTTCAAGTTAGGAACTGTGTGTTTTTCACTATTCGTACACTTCTACGTCGGGATGTTTTCACCATCACATGCCTCGTCGGACCGAAGGCGCCGGAACACCGAACTGGCACATATTGTCATTTTCAATAACCGAGGGTTCGAAAATTCGCAATCAAAACGCAAAACAAAGCGCACATATCGCCATTTTATGCGGATTCGATTACCTACCACACGGCCGTAGGTAAAGTTTTTTTCTACGGCAACAACACAACAAGAAAAGGAAAACTACATGAGAATGAAGGACATCAAGGCAATCGGTATCGATATTTTGTTTTGTGGAATTCGAGAGCAGTGTTGCCATATTTAACGGCTGCTAAGTACGTAGTTTTTCTTATCTCGCGTCCCGAATCATACCGTGGTAGACGTTTAGACAGTTTTTAGGTTTTTACGCCGCAGCGAGCGCTGCGCTCTAGCGGACGGACGGTAAAGTATGCTATCCAGTTCAGGCGCTGGTGTAGACCCCTCCCTCAACACTCGTGAGATATGATAGGAAGTATAGCTTCAGAGGGTGGCAGTGTAATGCCGGCTGCCGGGTTTCCTTGAGCCTGGTAGGTAGTTTAATTAATCGGAGCCGGTGAACTGGCGCCAGTCGACTTGACTCGTGAAAATCTGGACTGGCAGCTCGCTGACATCAATGAACTAAATGGGGGCTGGCGAAGCTTAAATTTTAGGCTTGATCCTAACTGGGGGGTACATTGATGTACGTATGTATGGAAGTAATGAGTACCAACGATCTTTATGCAGCAATTCAATATGTATGGTGATCAGGATTCGTGTTACAGTCTCAAAACCTTATTCAAGAGGCAGAAATCCAATCAAGAAACCTCCATTTGAAAATTTATCATTCACAAGTGATAAGTCACGCGCTAATTTTTCAACACAAGTTTCGGAAGAAAAATAATAAGATGGCACCACTTTTGAGGATATTCGTACAATTACGTAGACGTACACAGATAGAGTGATTATAGGCGAGAAATTTAATTAATAAATCTATATTCAATAGTAGTCCAACCATTGAGCTCAAAATCTCAAGAAAAATCTACCGATTTTATTTTACTAAAATGTTCAAATAGGTAGATATGCAATCTTCCATAGTTAAACATTATGTTTAATACCTACTACGCAGCTGCATAATGTTTAAAAATAAATAGAACTAAATTTCAAGATTTTTCCCAATTATCCAATCTTTTTTGTAGTACTTCCCTCACTTGAACCTAATAAGCGGATTATAATCAACTGCTATGACCGCCTATCCAGGGCTCGGGCTCAGTCTCCTGAATTTATCGATCAAAACTGGGAGTCTCTATAGTAATAGGAACGTGCGTCATTCGTCCACTACAGATGAAGAGGATCCCTACCAATGGGGAATGGGAAGTATTGTAGTTGGAGGTCCTTGAAGACACTTATAAAATTGGGTTACAGGTTTTCTTCGGCTAGAAATATAAAATACTAAATACATTCTGCTAGAAAAAATCCTATTTTTAAAAACTAAATAGATAATTATTGTTGGCCCAACCGAATAGGTGAAATACTTTTTCACAAAATTCAACTCCAATAATTTATAATCAACAACCTGAATAGGTAAAACAAATGTATTTGTAAGTAGGTATGGTAATAAAAGAAGAGAAATCAAAAAATGTTGCCCGAACAAGTACCTACATAGTTTATCCGCCAATCGAAGAATAATATTAAACATCGTCGCTTAAGAAGCAACAGGTGCAAACTCAACTTCGAGTACAAACTCAACTTCGAGATCAAAGTCAACTTCGAGTTCAAAGTCAACTTCGAGATCAGTCAACTTCGAGTTCAAACTCAACTTCGAGATCATAGTCAACTTCGAGTTCAAAGTAAACTTCGAGTTCAAACTCAACTTCGAGATCAAATTCAACTTCGAGTTCAAAGTCAACTTCGAGATCAAAGTCAACTTCGAGATCGAAGTTTACTTCGAGTCCAAACTCAACTCAAAGTTTACTCCGTGTTCAAAGTCAATTTCGAGTTCAAACTCAACTTCGAGATCAAACTAAACTTCGAGATCAAAGTCAACATCGAGTCCAAACTCAACTTCGAGATCAAACTCAACTTTGAGATCATAGTCAACTTCGAGATCAAAGTTTACTTCGAGTCCAAACTCAACTCAAAGTTTACTTCGAGTTCAAAGTCAACTTCGAGTTCAAAGTCAACTTCGAGTTCAAAGTCAACTTCGAGTTCAAACTCAACTTCGAGATCATAGTCAACTTCGAGATCAAAGTTTACTTCGAGTTCAAAGTCAACTTCGAGTTCAAAGTCAACTTCGAGATCAAAGTCAACTTCGAGTTCAAACTCAACTTCGAGTTCAAAGTCAACTTCGAGTTCAAAGTCAACTTCGAGTTCAAAGTCAACTTCGAGTTCAAAGTCAACTTCTGATACTGATAATATGTGACAAACTGATAATATGTGATAATAATTTTCTATTCAGAGTTTGTATTTAAAAAAAAATTTAAATAAATGGGTCGTTTAATTACTTTAAAAAAATTATTCCGCCCTAGCTGGGAATCGAATCCGGCATCTCATATAAATCTTATTCATTCTGCTATTACAAAATTGGTTCAATAAAGTAAATCAATTTTAATGAATTTTGGAGGTTTAAATCGGTTATTTTTACCTATTAAAAATTATTAATATTAAATTATTAGGTAAATTTTACCTAATGGCGAAAAACATTGAATTTTTCCAACAAACAAAGTTTCAAATTCTTACACAGGGGTTAATAATTAATGTTCACGCGGCTTGCGCTCCTTGCAGCTTGGGTACTATTATTAGATAGTAAATGAACAAATAGCAGCAAATAATCTTCAATTTGAAACAAAATACCAAAATTTCGTACTTTTGAAGATGTCTCATCATCTGAACAATTTCCGTTTTCTCATACACCTACACCCTGAACCGCCTCGGTCGACCTTGCACCTTCCGACCTACGTTGGCCGTCGAAAAATGCGGGAAGGGATCCGATCCATTTCTCCAACCTCGTCTATCCATGAATGGGAGCCCCCAGCCGGCGACAGCGGCGCCCCAAGCGGCCACCGACTCAAACGGGCTCCTCCTCGTTATTGATTCGCGCTAGAATCGCGCTCGCGTCGAGAGCCGAGCTCGGGATAGAGACGCGTTCGAGATGTTGAACTCTCATCTGCGGATGTGACAACGTTGACATTTGGGAAAATCAACCGGCAGAAAATCGGTTCAGTAGTCGTTGAAATCGAGACAATATCCGCCGGTCGAAATGTGCAAAATTCTCTGCCTCTTATTGGTCCTGTGTGCGGCTCAGCGGTCGTTCTGCTCGTTGCAAGGTAAGGCCCCTGTGAATGGGATTGCACCCCTAACATCTGCTTGCTGTCACACGATGCCGTTTTGAGCCTATTTTTCAATTAATTGTAAACAAAAGTGATTTTTTTTCGAAAATGATGCAGATTTGATACAGGAATAACAGGTAATTACATTATTTTTTGTTAGGCAATTTTGACAATTCATTCAATATTGTACTAATACAAACTCATTGCCGTAACTGCATAGTGTTTGGCGGTGAAAAAATCGGTTAGAGCGAAATGTTCAGATAGGTGCATGGATTTTTTGTCTTTTGACGTTTGTTTTGTATTGGAAAAAGGGTGAGGAGAATTTCATCTGACAAAACGGGGATTTTCGACTCGTTTATGAGCAAGAGCGCTCATCTCAAATGGCTTTAAACAGTTTTATTAAAGTTTTATATTTTGGGCAACTGGTGGTGGTGTAGAATGAAGCGTTGTCTTTCATCATTGACGCTATCCTATGGTGAAAGTGACAAAATTTGATTCACCAAGAAAAATTCTTCGAGTTAAACTCATTTTGTGTGCAGAACTTGATATCTACTAGTGTAAAAGTCGTTTTCAGCGAAGAAATTACGTTTTTTGACATTTAAATTCCATAGTTATTCGAGCTTTCAACGCATACGTTTTCATGATGACTCAACATTACCCAAATCTGGTAAATGCTCGGTGTACCGTATTTCACCTTGTTGGGCGAATTAATGAATTAACCGCACGATTAATCTTCTAACGGAAGATTCTTTAAAATCCTGTTCTGTATGTTCGAGCAGAGTTGACTCGGTTTCCAACAGGTACACCTGCCCAGTTCGTTTAATTACAGCTCGTGCAGTCTCAGTGACTATCGTTGGTCGGTGAGTTTCCTGTGATAAATGAACTGTCGCCTCGCCGCTGATAAACCGAGTGTCACTCGAGTCACGAATATGAGAAACGAAGACCCTTTGAACGGCGAAAAGTCAAATAAACGATGATTACTTTAATTTGAGCTCGACTTCACCTTTAAACTTTACAGGCAGATCCAAAGATTGGATGTTTCACAGATTTTTGTTTAGCAGAGTGTTTATCTGACTTGAACCTCACAGAGTTTTGGTTTGGCAGTGTTTATCTGACCTTCCGGGCATTCGATTTGGTTTATTACTCAATAATAAACCGTTATTATTACTTGATGAACTGAAAAAAA
Organism: Nesidiocoris tenuis; assembly: GCA_036186465.1. Classification (NCBI taxonomy): domain Eukaryota; kingdom Metazoa; phylum Arthropoda; class Insecta; order Hemiptera; family Miridae; genus Nesidiocoris; species Nesidiocoris tenuis. Next base: position 9,218,168 of record AP028917.1, read on the forward strand.
ATCCCCCCTCCCTTGAAAATTTAATGGTTCGCGCTTCAAAGTATAGAGAAACCAAAAATGCCATCACGATGGTTTCTACTTTCATTTTTACGAATTAAATGAAAATAGGTAGGTAAGCATCGATTAAAAAATAATCGATTAATCGACAAATTAATAAATTATTTTATAAATCGATTAAGAATAATTAATTAATCGCCAAATTAATAAATTATTTTATAAATCGATAGCTTACGTGTTTGAATTATCGAGTAATTGATTAATGTGTAGCAATTATTCAACCGATCATCAATTAATCGATTATTTTGATGAATCGATACCCATCATTAATCGTAACTCCCTAGTCGATTTAGGCCCGCAGCATCGAGCAACAGAGAAATGCCCAATCCCCAATCACTGACCTTCGCTAGCCGGGATATATTCCCAACCCCAATATCCTTCAACCCTCGAAATCCACTTACGACTGACCCCCTTCGGCATAAATATTGTACAACTACGGTTCAGACGTCTGATCGAGACTAAAGCGGAGACATCGTGGTATTCACCGTTCGCAAATAGAGAAATTTCCAAACCCAATTTCTCAATTCGGCTTGGGAAGGCTATATTTATTTTAAAATCCTGGATATTTTACGGTTGAGGCCGCCGCAGGCTCAATAATGCACGTGGAGAATGCGATGGAAAAATAAAACCCCTATAAAAAAGGAAATAAAGAAAAGAAGGTGATAAAACGCAGATGGAACGAAGACCTATAAAAATTATTAAGCCCCTATAAAAAGGAAATGCGATAAGTAGTTGAAGAAAATACTCGAACATTGAAAGACGGAAGTAATAGTTAGTAATAAATACCAAAATCTGCTAACTGCTAAAACTGATACGCAGATAAACATAATAGATACTTCCATAATTGAGCATTGTCGTCAAGTGTGTTTATCAAGTTCCTACGAACCTCTATGATTAAATTTGTGAGTATAAAGTAATACCTGACTGATTTGAGAAGTAAATTGATTGAAAGGTAGGTATATAATCTTGCAACGTTTAAGAATTCTCATTACCGCCTGCGCTTCTCATTACCACCACCGTATCAATTTTATAAATTCCAGTTTGAAGGCCTAAGATTGAAATTGAGTTGCGTCTTGAGTTGATAATTCTTTTGTATGATCCCACGAAGCTCCGTGGATTTTTTGAAATTTTTTGGAGAAGGTTCACTTTTTTAGAATTCAGACTTTGGGAATTGCGTTTTTTTTTTTTTTGAGAATCGCCCTTAAAATATTTGATTTGCCTATCAGAATACGTGCATATTTTTTATTCCGCTAAATTGACGTTGGTTTCGGGCGGGTTTTAGAATTTCCGTATCTTATTTTTTATCTTTACTGCCTTTAAAGTACAATCAATTCGTTTCAAAAATTTAGATCCTAATTCCTCCTTCCTAGTTTTCTCGAGTTTTTTTACCGAGCTAGGCAGTAAATAGTCTGAAATTGAAAAAAAGGTACTTAAATACTCGATCTGTTCCCTAACCTAATTTTCCCTTGATTATGCTGCGGATCAAGAATGCTAAACGTTTCTCGTCAACAATTGAATAATCAATTATTGCCGTCCCTTTTCCACCATTTAATTCGACGAAGCTTTATTTTCCTTCTTTGTTCAGCCCCCTCGAATGAATGAGAGGCTGGCCCTGAAAAGGGGAAGACATCTAATCCATCATCAGTTGGCTCGTTGGAGCTTTGAACAATACCAGATTTTCAACGTTTGTTTTCCGTTCTACTTGAAAAAGCCATTGCTCGGTATTGGATTTTAAGCTTGGAAAATTTCTGAAATCTGAGCTCATAATTGGTTAGTAATTTAAAAAATATAAAAAATCAAAATATGTAAAATAATAACAAAAAAAAATTACCAAAATTGAAAATATAAAAATAGGCATTGAAAAAATATGAAAAATCAAAATATGTAAAATAATAGCAAAAAAACGCTGCTAAGTAGATCAGTGGCATGTGCACATCAGTTTTTGGTGTAGCCGAAGAACTCTGCAAATTTTGCACAGGGGTTCATTTTTCGATTGCAAAGACAAATCTTACGATATATCGGTTCTCCTCAAACACGGAATTTAGTTGTTATTATTCTAGAATTTCAGTATAAATTGGTGTTCTAGATGGGGATTTGAAAAAACGTTTTTTCAACCCGGCAAAAAATAATCATCCTCTTTGCTTGGTCCTCCTTGCTTGACCTACCTATCTATCTTTTCAACGCAGCGCGTCGTTAATTTTTGTTGAAACCATCACTTAATCTATTCTTATTTACCTACATAACTAACAGAATAATATATAATAATTATTAAATTCTCTGAATAATGAAATTAAAAATGCGTCAAGAATGCTTCAGAACCTTTGTTAAAGCCTGTCTCGTTCTTATGTTGCCAAGCGCAACTGGTCGTAGTGTGAGTGCGTCACCTTGTTGGTGTAATAGGCTAGTGGTCGTAAGTAGATCAATCAACCGTATCTAAGAGCCGAGGCCTAATTCTCAACTTTTTCCAATTTTTGTTTTGCTGATTTGTATAATGCGACCTAATTCTTTAGATTCCAACGAGTGGAAAACGATTTTTGTGGCTCTAGTCGTTTTCGAGTTATTAAGAATTGTAGGAATTTTTAAAAAACTCAAAAATGTCTCACTAAAACTGCAATAACTCCTAAACGGTTGAAGCTACCGGCGTGGCGATGGTCTCATTCGATTCAGCATAGAAAAATCTATAGAAAATGATGCGTCACATGCCTATGTTTCAAATTTCCAGAAAAACACGAATTTTTTCCCACTTCAACAGCTGTTTTACTGGCCTTAAAATTAAGGTAGGGTTCTGCCGAGACGTTAGGACCAACTAGATACGGAACTTGATTTTTGGTAAAAATTTCAAAATTTTCCGATAACTCCTTCCCCCTAAAAAACCCCGGACGGCGGACGGCGTACGGCGTACGGCGGACGGCGGACGGACAAAAAATTTTTATTGCAGATTCGGATTCTACACCCCTTGAAACGTAAACCAACAAATTTTCAGGGGGTGTTAAAATATTTTTTTTCCTGACCGATTACAAAGGTTCATTTCTATAGAAAAATGAACCAAAATTACATAAATAAATTAAAATTAGCATTTGCGATAGGTATTCGTAGTGCATGAATACACGTGCAATGCACGTGGTGCATGATGAGATTTTGACTTTCTTTCACGGAATATGTTCCAAAATTTACTAACCCTACCCTGACATGAGGAAATCCAAAATAATTACACTAATATTGACCAGCCATAAAATGTCATTTAAATTCAAGTTCTCAAACTAAAAGATGAGCTCGTAGGAATCTCCCTATAATAATATTTCACCTTTCTCCGATAATAAAATATTCTCCAACTTCTCGCCGAATAATGGCGCCTCTCGAGATTAAATATTGCGCGTCCATTCGAGCGAATGAAAATAGTCTTTGTCTACTCTTAAGGGATGCAAAATTAATACAAAAGCCGAGGCCTTTTATTCTCCGGCACAAAGTCGGACTTCTTTTCCCAGGGTTTGCCCCTTTTTTCCTCCTTTTAAGCCTCTTTCGTACAAGGCCAATTTCCCTCCTAGTTTTCAGTAGGAAGGTAAGAAAAGGTAAAAGCCCTCGGGAATTCCGCGGAATCCATTGTTTCTCCGCCGAGCCGAACGAGTTTAAGCCAGAGATGGTACTCCTCTCGGTTTCGAACGCTAAGCGGATCATTTTCTGTTTTCTGCTTAGCATCCGAATTAAATCCATGGAAATGATCGGACTGTTAATTTATTCAGGGCTTTAAACAAATACATCCAATTATCGAGAGGGTCGTAGATTAATTTCTACGGTTTTTGAATTACCCTCCAAAAAACCAAATCATACGTAGGTACCTAACGAAACGAAAGTTGAGGTGCAAATAATCCTTCACTTACCCAAAAATATTTTGCGCTTTCGTCCTCGCGGCCATCTTCAGGCGCAATAATTTGCTGGCTGATGAAAGGTACTGTCGGTCCGCCTCATATCCGCTGCGCCGGCTCGAGCCGTGAGTCCGGATGGCTCGTCTAAGTACTGTCGGTCCGCCTCATATCCGCTGCGCCGGCTCGAGCCGTGAGTCCGGATGGCTCGTCTAAGAACTGTCGGTCCGCCTCATATCCGCTGCGCCGGCTCGAGTCGTAATCCGGATGGCTCGTCGGAGAACTGTCGGTCCACCGCTGAGACGAGAACGCGATCGGCTCCCTCGAGTCGTGGCTCGCATTTTTGATTGCGCACGGATGGCTCATTCGAAGGTTAGGCAACTGTTGGTCCACTGCTTGGACAATGTCCGCAAATGGTCCGGCTGCCTGTTGGATTAGGAGCGGATTAGGTACCTATAGGTACATAATAGGTTGGAAAAAACGAAGTATGAATTTAAAATAATGATACAAAATAAAATAACGGGGAATGGAATGAGAAGAATTTTATCAAATTTCTTAAACTGGAATGTTCTCAGCAAGACCCATTACCCTGTTTAACCGGAATTCGAATCACCCGCAGTACTTCCGATATATTAGCACTTTTCTATTTTATTTTCCATCAATCCGTACCTATGGACCATAACGGCGAGAAAAGCCTCGGGTTCGGGTAGCTGCGATGAATAAGTCCCGTCACGTACTCCTCGTCGGCCATCTTTCAGAGCTGCGCTGTTTTCTACCTGAATTTACCATTTGGAAGGAATACCTTGACGACCGGCGACGCCAAATGTTAGGGACCCCTCATTTCCAATTCTCGCCACAATTTCCCTCCGCCGGTTGATTGCGAATGAAGCTATGGAGTCAGGAATTGCCCTTGTTTAGCCGAACGATTTCAATTCCGGTTTATTTCACTTTCAAGATAATGATGATGGAGTATTTTTGTCGAAGCCATAAATTCCAAATCCACCGCAGGATTTGTACTCTAATTTTTTTTTTCATTTTTCTTTATTTATTTTTTTTATTAGAGAGCGAAACCGACTATTATTATTGGATTATTCTCATTGGCAAGAAAACGAAACAAACTGTGACACGATTTAACACTTACCAAGCGGATATCGAGATCAGTGACCGCCAGTTGGAACAAGAGTGAATAGAGTGGCTCGATTCCTAATGGAAAGCCATTTTTCTTTTCCGTCCAATAAAAGGAAATGCCAATAGCTTTTTATAGAACTAAATAGCAATAATAGGAAGTCCGAAGGCTGTATGTAAACCGAAATTGGTGCTATCGCTCTTTAAACAAGCAAAACTAACGTCGGGATTATTGGAATGCCAAAACTATTAGGCATTTCCTATGACTCGAGGAAACCATGTGAGAACACGGCAAATTTCTGTATAGTAAACCATTTCTATAATTAAAGTGAACATTAATCGAACAATAATTAAACATTTAACATCAATTCAACATTTCTGAATCTACTCCTGCTCCTTTCTCTCCGTCTTCTCCTCCTCCTCCTCCTCCCTGTCCTCCTCGATCTGCTACTCCTACGCCTCCTCCATGTAATCTTCTATGTACTCCTCCTCCTCCATCTGTTCCTTCTCCTCAGTGTAATTTATTTTCCATAATTTAGATAAATCAAAACCGTGTATCTACAGATACATGATATTTACCTATTTTGCATGAGCATATTTCAATCCACTCAATAAACACTTCAATTCCACCTTTCCTCCAGCGGCTCCGAAATGATGACGGATTGACGTCAGAAGATGAGCCCTTCCTTTCACGAAAGGGCGTCAAAAGATGAAAATCCACGGGTTAGAAAGACAGGGGTGAATTCCCTTCCGTGCTCGTAGTCATCATCGGATTCTTTCCCTCTTTGTTGCCCGCCAATGATGAAGTGCCTTCTCTTTATATTCCGAAGAAAACGCGAGATTTTCCTCCTTTACTCGCCTGCCATAATAATTTGTCATGTTGTCTTCATCTGCGCGGAAAAGATGGTAACAATATTGTGTCGTGGGCGATGAGATGTCTGGATGAAATGTTGTTGGTAATAGTGATTTTTTTTTAAATGTTTTCCGATGGTTAATAAAAATACTTGCTTCACAATTTTTATAGATTTTTCGAGCATTTTAATGCAAAATTCGCTGCAGGTTAGAACAGATGTTTACTGAAATTTAATATGAGAGTTTCATGGGTAAATAGTAAAAGTCTTTCGGTCGATCACCTAACTACCATATTGTTCCAAGGTGTCCCAATTGGCAGGTGTTATTCTACGGTGAACCTAGATCGTACAATGTGGGCGCTGCAATGTTAAGCGCCGAACTAATTCCGTTAGCCGCTTTTCGACCGTCGAAAATTTCGAACTCACAATACTTCCGGAATGATAATCAAGAAAGAAAAAAAAAAACAATATGATTAGTTCTGTAGTTTTAGAACAAAATAATGAGTTGTTTTACCAGAAACTACATACCTAATTCATTTATTATTCTCCGAGTCGAAACCCAAATAAAATAGGAAAACATAAAAATCGGAAACACCGGAATCGGTACGTAACTTCCTATGTTTTTATTTTCATTTTAATTTTATTTTTTTCTTATCGAAAAAGTGTTTGATTTGCACGACATAAAAGCACATGTTGGCAATGAAAATGCTACAAATGGACATAAAAGTGATACATTTATTCGACTAAAAAACTAATAAATATTTATTTGAGGCGGAAACTTATTTTGCGAGCCAGCTGCGTTGGATGCGATACATTGAACGACAAACTTCCTCCCATGGGTTATTTATGGCCTAATATTCGTGAGGGGGCTTCGTTTTATAGCTTCGCATCCGCGAGGAAACTTAATAAAGTTGTTGAAAAAATAGCACAACCGCCGTTGATCCTGCGGTTAAAATAAAGGAGTTTCCCAACTGGTTGTCGAAGTAAAAATGCGAGGAATGTAATTTCGAAAATTCCAGCAGACCGTATACCGCCAAATGACGTAGGTATCATAATAAGGGCGTATTTGGGTAGGTATCGGTTTTATGAAAAGCCGGTACTGATACTTGAGCGTCGAATAGTCAATTTCCCTAATTCAAAAAAAATACGATTTTCAACATTTTGAGCGGAATTATTAAGTAGTAGGTATCAATATTGGCGTAATGAATTACCATTAAGTTAACCAGTGGCGTGTAGATTTGACACAGTACTTCCATATTTCGATACGTACATTTTTGAACCAGAGCGATTTGATTTTGACTGATTTGGAGGCTGCAAAGATCAAAAATGTCAATAACCACTCTACGCAAATGTTAAACCCCGCTTAAAACAGAAATACGTCGAGTAAATCGAATATGAAAAGTATCCACTTATTTTGCGAGGTAAAATAAAGATTTTAGGACCAAGAACGCTCGAATCTGTTCAATTTTACAGCCAGAAAATAAACACTATGTTGAGAAAAAGGGTTGGTTTCTCTACAAAGCTCCTTTACTAATGATGGTTCTCTGTAGGTAGATTTGAGGAAGATTACCTACTCACAGCGTTAGCAAGAGGCTACACCTTTGGAAGAGGCTGGTGGTAGCAGACTCGCTCGATCGTCATATGACCGTCATATGACCGTCATATGGGAAAGCGGAAGCCCTGGAAACCCGGCTGTTCCCTGTTATGATTTTGCCATATTTTGGCACTTGCCTACTTGCGTTCAGAGAAATAGATAGATCTCTAACTCTTATGGAAATATTCTTTCTCGAGTATCGTGTGTTGGTGTTACGTTTGTAGAAGAACAGTGACAAAGAAGCTTGGACAAGGTATGCCGGATATCTCTTTAAATTAACACGAATTCGTAATCTAAGGGATAAAGGCTGGACAATGCTAAGATTTTGTGCATGTTCAATTAATGCAACTAACGATTAAGTAATTGACAGTGACTGCTGGAGCTCGGTGTAGACAGCTAAAATATAGGTACGGAGTATCGTAATTCAATTTCGAAAAATATTTTACGCAGATTGACGGACGTAGGTACTTAGAACTGAGATAGACATTAGGGTTCGGTCGAATTCTACCTAGTAGTTTCAGCAGAACTTCCAGAGGCTGCAAATTTAAAATTCCTTGGTGTTGAATAGTTCGATTTTAATGCTGTGATCCAGATGTATTCCGCGGACCGTTCGAAAATTTTGAGAGCGTCGTATTTCCATGGTGTTTTCCAGTTGTCGTCAGCTTAATTAGATAGATATACTGACTGACGTATTGCCGAACGAAAAGGGCGGCGGGAGTCGAAATGAATACTAGTTAGTCGCTCCTATTAGTCTAGTACGAGTATCCTCTGGCACTGTACGAAAAGTTTTGATTAAGTGCCGTCTAGGTGATTGCCCGAATTCACACTAGACAACCGATGCGCGAAAGCGGAATGAAAAAGGGTCCGTTTGTTTCATTCAGGTAGGAGACGATGATTTTAGACAGAAATTAAGCGTGCACGCACATAGTAGACACACACAAACGAAAAACCTGAATCGAAATACCCTGGTTTGTGGACGATCAACCAATTTAAAGGGCCGCATCATTTTATAAGTGGACGACCAGCATGTATTTGGGCCATGAATGCTGTAGTTGAGGATAATAAAGATTGAACGTTAATGTACTAGACAAAGATTGAGAACCGAGCTCCTATGTCAAACGAATGGTCAATTTAACGAAGTTCGGGCCAACTTTTGAACTTGATCAATTCAGCGAAAATTGGAATTGAAAATGAAAAGTTTGAAATCATTGTTGAGTTCCACCGGCGGCATTAGCGACAGGATGGTTCCGTTGGTCGAGTAGGTGAAGAAGGTCCTCGTCAATAGGTTAGTCCGTAGATGTTGTCTATTGTCGCCCGGAGCAAAAGTACAATGAGTGAAGAATTTGGTGAACCAAATGAATAAAAAAAAAAAAATAAAATAAAATAAATAAATAAAAAAAAAAAAATAAAATAAAATAAAATAAAAAGAGAGAAAGAAAGAAAATATTATTGGGTTCACAAACGAAATTCTTCAAGTTCAAATAGTTGAATTGTTGCAAGTCCCGAAGTTACGTTGCTAATTATGAAGTGTTGATTTTTGATTGTGTGTATATTACGAATAATGATGGAAAGATTGGTGAGGAAACGATGTATGAAAAATTCCTCTAACGATGATATGGTCCAACTAAACGAAAAATGGTATTAGACTGATTTGATAACTGATAATGAAAAATTAATACTGATAATGAAAAATGAGCAAGTAGGCAAGTGATCTGATTTTCCTAATGAGACAAAATTTGCTAAATTTTGAGAAGGAAAATAAAAATAATAAGTGCACTTAATGAAAATAGATTGAAAGTTAGTGTGGTGCTAACGAGCGCTAACATGCTGCTAACGAGCGTCTGCAGCGGCCGCGTATGGAACTAAACCACCCAGCCACCCACCGAGGGCCTCACGTTCTCATTCTTTCAGATGGCTTGTTTTTCGGTCGGGTCCTAGAGAGAACAGGTAGTAGTCTAATGATTCATTAGTGATGAAATAGAAAGTAATAGTAAAAAAAAAAAAGTATATGACTTTGAAAGTTGTTCTGTAAGATAGTTGAAAGAAAAGGGACACATGGATAAGGAATTGATTCGTCGCTTATCCTACAATTTAGAAAAAAAAAATGAAAGAAAATTGTTTTTGTAGGAGTTGAAAGAAAAAGAAAAAACCAAGTGGATGAGGAATCGCTCTTGACCAGTGGAAGAGCGAGTGGTTCATCCAAAACGATTCAGTGGGGAGCCAAACATGTTCATTCGATTAAATTTCCCAAGTTGGACATCAAGCTTGAGCAGAATGGAGAGGTAGCGTTCAATTTATGGTATCGCACCATAATCGATGCCATTGAGTCCCAGGACTGTGCATTTCTTCTCACTGGGGAGGACATGCCCGAGTCCTACAATGATAACGAACGGGACAAACGATTGGCTGCTAAGAAATTGAAGCTCTTTTTGATGTCCCACTTGGATCTCCATTACCAAGGAATGGTGGGTAATTTATCTGACCCTAAAGAAATTTTGTCGGTTCTAAGGAAGTTTTGTGAACCAACTAGCAAAGCTTTTGTAAACAATCTGATGCAAAAGTTTGCTAGACTGGATTTCGAGTCCCAGGTGGAAACGCCGCTCGAATTCATAAATCGATTTGACGATTTGGTCAGAAAAATTCGTCAAATTAATTCTGATGTAATGAATGAGCCGTACATCAAACTAACTTTCATGGGGGCGATCCGGGATACCCACACGTACCAAAGAGAGTTGGATAACGAAGCTGGTTTTGGTTTAAGCCAGTTAAAGAACATGCTCATTGAAGAGTTCAATGAAATTGAGCAAATGTCGGTGTTGGATAAGAGTCTACGAACAAGCACTCTATTGGCTACTGGCTTAAACCAACATCAAATGAAAGGTTCCACTCTCAGAGGTAGAGGTCGTGGTGTTGGTGTGCTCAGAAGAGGAGTTCAAAAGAACTTGGGCGAACGCTCTTCTGCGGCTAACGAGCATTTTCATGCAAAAACATTTCGTGGTGGGGTCAACCGCAAAATTGTGTGTTACAATTGTGGTAGAAAAGGTCACCCGTTTAAGATGTGTCGGTCTAAGCTGCGAGTATGTTACAATTGCAACCAGCTTACGACTCATTTGGCAGCTCAGTGCACTGAGCCGAAGCGAAATCCTGGTCTGTCATACACACCATCGTCAAAGGCAAAGATGACGGCAAACAAGAAAGTTCCCAAAGTGGTGAAAATGAAGGTCGGAGATGCAAAGTTATTTCAGAAGCATCTAATGAACACTGGCAAGCCCGCAACTACTTTTTTCATTGCTGGAGAGGCGGACTTGGGTGTTGATGGGTGAGAACGAAGAAATCTCACTCCTCAACTTCTCGAGGGAAAGACTTGGCCAAGCAGCCATGAATGTGTCAGCAGGTAAACATCTTACCTCATTTCGAGCTGTTATTGATACGGGGGCTACAGAGCATTTAGCAAACCGAAGATAGTATTTTGAAACATTGAGGGCGTTTGAAACTCCCAAACGATTCACCTGTGCCAACAAGGATCTGGAGGCCGATCTAGTTTGCAAGTACTATGGTGACATTGCAATACTCAATAACGGAAAGGTATCTCGGTTGAAAAATGTTCTGTACTCTCCGGAGCTTGCTGTAAATTTATTTTCTCTTCAAAAAGTGACAGGAGCAGGCATGGAAGTTATTTTCTCAAAAGATAAGGCCAAATTTGTCGATTCATCTACAGGTGATGTAATCAAAATTTGTGAGTTTTTTGAAAGCTATTGGTGGATAGAGTTTGAATTAGCATCCCAAAAGAGTGCAAAGAGGGAAAATGAAACTGACGAGTCATGCCTGCACCTGGAAAAGAAAATATGTCTTGGTAAAATTGATAGTGCTAATGATTCAGTAAGTGGCACCAGAAATTCTCCTTCCAACGATATTCTGGTGGGAGGGAGCAGTATGAATCATTCTCTTCCTAGTTCCCAGGAGATTTCCTCAAACGATAAAGATGCAAAGATGGGAGGGAGCTCCTTGGAACCTAAGGATTTGAACATACAGCTAAAGAACTTTGATCTACAAAAATTGGGAGAAAAATTCAAAGAAAGTTTGAGAGACAATCAAGACCTTTTGTGGCACGTAAGACTCAATCATGCTTCAAAGAAATACTTGGAAGTAGCGGCGAAATTTATTCCAGAAATGAAAAATGTCAAGATTTCTAATAGAATTCTGGATTGTGAAGAGTGTGCTGAGGCAAAAACAGTCAGGAAATCACATAACGAAGTCAGAAGAAGAGTGGAAAAGCCATTTGTTGTCTTGCACAGTGATTTGATGGGTCCAATAAAGCCCGCTAATTTCAGGACGCAAGCAAAATACATTGTGACGTTCATGTGTGATTTCAGTCGATATGTCTTTGCCTACGCAATAACTGATAAGAAACAGGTTCATGTGGCATTGAGAAGTTGTCTAGATGGAATAGCTCAACTCCTAAATGAAAAACATTCTGTTTGCTCAATAAGAACTGACTCTGGGTGTGAGTATAAAACTGCTCAAATGAAAGAATTGTTGATGAAAGAGCAAATCAATGTTGTCACTAGTGAGCCGCACACACCTCAATTGAACGGAGCTGCCGAACGATTGAACCGGGAATTGATTGAAAAAGTTAGGGTGAATCTCCTTTCAGCCAAAATGCCATATTCATTCTGGGGACATGCTCTTAACTACGTGGTGCACGTCCATAACAGGCTCCCAAATGCTTCAAACGATTTTATAAGTCAATATGAAGTAATTCATGGTAACGAACCTTCAATGAAACATGTGAAGCGTTTTGGATGTTTGTCTATGGTAGTGAATTACAATCCTAAACCGAAGTTTGCACCTAATGCAAAGAGAGCCTATTTGTTAGAATGTGGAGATACTGGTTACGTCCTTCTTGACGAACAGCATAAAACGTTGATAAGATCGTGTGATGTGAAGTGCCTAGAAAATGTGGTCTATGGGGACAAGATCAAAGACTTCCCAAAACCACTGGCTGAGATGTTGGAAATATGTACAGAAGAAGATAGCTCTGAATGTGGCTTCCCTGATGAGAAGTCTAAAGATGCGAGTACTGATCGTCTTCTGTACATTGAGCCAAATTCATTCAAGGAAGCCATGAACTGTCCCGAACGAGATTTGTGGGAAGATTCCATTCGAGATGAGCTGAGTTCTTTGGAATCTAATGGCACGTGGGAGTTCCTACCCAAATCGGAGTTGCCATCAGGTACCAAAGTGATCAAGGCTAGATGGGTTTACAAGAGGAAGCTGGAGGCAAACGGAACCCATAGGTACAAGAGTAGGCTTGTGGCTCGAGGATTTGCAGATGCTAATCATTACGAGCTAAACGAAATATACGCGCCTGTTGCACGGCTGAGCGATGTCAGATTGGTTCTCTCTATAGCGAACAAGTATGACCTGGAGTTGAACCAACTTGATGTAAAGACAGCCTTTCTTCATGGTGAACTAGAGAAACCTGTGTTTATGGAGGTTCCTGAGGGAGTGGTTGAATTGACTCAGGTTCCACAAGATTTGAAAGACACGCACGTTTGTCGCCTTGTTCGATCTCTGTATGGTTTAAAGGTTTCTCCAAATCTCTGGTACAAAAAATTTAGTTCAGTGTTGGAAAAATTGAACTTTGTAAAATATGACTTTCAAAAATGCATATTTTATTGGCAAGAAAGGGAAAAGTTTATCATCTTTTTGATTTATGTTGATGATTGCTTATTAGCATCTAATTGTCCAGACAAAACGAAAGAAATGATTGGTAAGATTGGTGCTGAGGTGGAAATTAACGATATGGGCACGCCTAAGAAATTTCTTGGATTGCATATCTCTAGGGATAGAAAGAACAAGAAAATCTTTATTAATCAGAAAAAATGTATTGAAGATGTCTTGGAAAAGTATCTGATTGAAAAGGATAAAGTCAGTAATCTGCCCATGTTTCCTAAAACTAACACCTTGGCTTGTCAATTGGATAATAATGATGATTTTCCAAGGGTGCCTTATCGGGAAGTAATTGGGTCACTTTTGTATATCCAAAATAGTACTCGGCCTGACATATCGTATGCAGTGAACTTCTTGAGCAGAAAACAAGTGGGTTACACGTCATACGATTGGGAATGTGTACAGAAGGTTCTTCAGTATCTGAATGGAACAAAAAACCTGGGTTTGACATTTACTGGGTCCGGTGATGCAATTGAAAGCTATGTTGATGCATCGCTAGGGACAAACGATGTAAATGGCAAATCGACGACAGGATTTGTGGTCAAAGTGTTTGGTAACCTAGTGTCATGGAAGTCACAGAAACAAATTCACGTTTCGTTGTCGTCTGCAGAAGCAGAATACATTGCAATGACAGCTGCTTGTAAAGAATTGACGAGCGTACGAAGCATGTGCAAGTTTTTGACAGGGATGGATATTTTACCAACATTACATTGTGACTGTAAGCCTGCAATTGCCTTGGCGAAAACGGATGAATCGCGTACTCTCAAACATATTGTAAAACTTTCATATCATTATGTTCGAGAGGAGTTTTCAAAGAAGAATGTTAACATCGAATGGGTTAGCACAGACGAGCAAATTGCAGACTTACTCACGAAACCATTGCCTCAAGAAAAATTCGTTGGCTTTCGTGATCAATTGGTGACATGAAATGATAATGGTTGATGATGAGTTATTGATTGCTGGTTTGAAGTCAATTAATCTTGTTTTATTACTTTCCACAGAGCCGTGGGAATGACCGTTGGATTTTTGATGGATTGATTTTCGAGATGACTTTGATGACTTGAATGGAAATAAAGTTCTCAGTTGAAATGAAGAGTTCTAATGATTGGTGAACCGGATGGACAAAATCTGTAAGTTCGTTCCATGTCATAACCAAACGATGTAGTGGTTTGATTGAATGATAGATGAAAGCGATGATGAATCATAAACCACAAGATGTAGAGGTTTCTGATTGAAGGTAGCTAAGACAGTGTCTACCAAAATGCGATGGGCTAAAGAAAAGTGTGCTCAGAGCTTTATGAAGAGAAAGGAGGGAGTGTTGAGAAAAAGGGTTGGTTTCTCTACAAAGCTCCTTTACTAATGATGGTTCTCTGTAGGTAGATTTGAGGAAGATTACCTACTCACAGCGTTAGCAAGAGGCTACACCTTTGGAAGAGGCTGGTGGTAGCAGACTCGCTCGATCGTCATATGACCGTCATATGACCGTCATATGGGAAAGCGGAAGCCCTGGAAACCCGGCTGTTCCCTGTTATGATTTTGCCATATTTTGGCACTTGCCTACTTGCGTTCAGAGAAATAGATAGATCTCTAACTCTTATGGAAATATTCTTTCTCGAGTATCGTGTGTTGGTGTTACGTTTGTAGAAGAACAGTGACAAAGAAGCTTGGACAAGGTATGCCGGATATCTCTTTAAATTAACACACTAGGTAAAAGTGCTAATTATTATCCGATATATCGGAAGCACTGTGAGTAATTCGAATTCCTGTTAACAATATAAAATTAAAAACAATTGTTTTGTAATAACATAGTATTCTTATTTTTTTAACTTTTTTATTTTATTCTTCTCTCTCTCTATATTCTTCTTTCTATAAAAGGTAAAGAATTGAGGGAGCTATGGAAATTTTTTTAAGTGACCACAGAACACACAGACACTTGTTCAGGAAGTGAATCTGTGTATATGAGTGAAAGTTTTTCTGTGGAGCTCTGATCCGATTTTCCATCAACTTAATATGGAAGTAAAAATGATTTTCTTCGCTCCGAATCGATTGTTAGCCCGTGACCTCTTGACCTGACTAATGATCCTGCCCTTTCATCGCTTCCTAGCCAGGAAAGCCCTGAACTTGCCAGCCGGCGAAGTTTTCGAACGTTGCCCGCTGACACTTGAGCAATCGCTTGTCAAAAGGTAAACAAACTGCCAACAATGATGATCTGGCTATGAGGTTCTTGTAAGGCCTCGAAATCCGGGTTTCAAGGCTACGAGTACAAAAGCTCTACAATGTTGGAAAGGCAACCACGATGAAAGCTAATCTGAATACCGACGACCTGGCGTCGGACCATACTTCCATATTTTGGTGCGTAAATTCGTTATACTCATTGATCGTATTATTATTACTTGGAAAACTATTGGGGGAATTTCAAAATCCAAAATACGTCAAGTATTACCCGATAAGTAAACATGAAAGTAAAAAAACGGCAAGAATTCAAAAAAATGAAGTTATTGAAACACTTACTTACTTGGAACGAGCTCATTCATTGGTAAACACATCCGTCGTCATCGTGACGCAGGCCTTCCACGAAACTGCTGTTCTAGATAACCTCTAAAATGCAGAGGAGCAGCATTGACAATTCGACTTTGAACTAAACATCACACCTGGCTGATCATAACCGTTTGCACGTTCGCCAACTGCGGTTGTGGAAATTTCCCTTTCATCTCTCAAGCGAATGCTCGGGTCCATATGCACATACGAGCGACACAAGGCAATGTTAAAGGCCGCTTTTGAGATGTACGTAACAACATGCAACCTCAAAAAGTGGTACTTCGAAAAATGAGCATAGACCAAGAGATTTCTAAATTTTCAACGATTTCCAATGATGTTTTGGGAAAACCCGCGTTTTTTTGGTTTATTATTCACTGATTGCAATCGCCCGAGAAAACAATTGTTTCTAACCTACTATGAAATGTTCATGGTTTACATTTCAAAGGGTGTAGAATCCGTTACCAGCTTTCCATGGAGGGTTACAAAGAGATTCTTTTTGACCTGAAATTTTGAGGGTAGACTCTTTTGCTGCTTATTTCTATTTCTTGGTAGCAATGCCAATAATTCTGTACACGCCAATGGTGTAGGTAACCCTCCATGGATTCTAAATTTTCAAATTTAATTAAAAACTTGAAGAGTGTGATTTCGATCTTTTTCAATCTTAGAAAGGTCCTGGGAGCATGCAGGAATTTTTTCAAGATTTTTCAAAGAGGTGAAATTTTAATTTTTTTCCAAATTGAAAATTGACAGTTATTTGGGAATCGACCATCTAATTGTTGATAGTGATAGATGAAAATGTCGATAGGTAATTAGGATGTTTAGGTATCGCATTAAAATGCCGGGTGCTACAGTGTAGTCGTAGCCCGGGATATGAGGTGCCGCGGCGGGTGTCGGATGGATCGATCCCATTCTTGTACTCCTCCCCAGTTACCCCCAAACCCGCTGCTCAGGTCCAGAGTCGTTTTGAGGTTCAAGGCCTACAGAGCCACAGGTGTAGACTCTATAATAACCCCAGGCTTAGGAGGCTTTAGGGCAACCCTAATTTGTGGGATTTACGTATCGGCTAATTATGTATGAGCTAATTGGAATGTAATCGCGTATCTTCGATTTTAATTTTTATCAACGGATGTCTTCAGCATACATTATGCTGCATTTAATGTTCTTTCTGAATCACACAAGTGAAACATTTTCCCCTCAATATTCCATAGACCTGAAAAATGTTCTCGACAACGATTTTCCGCCGCACGGCCGAATTCCTCGGCGTGTTTGAACTGCCAGATGGAAGGGCATGCTTTATAAGGTCGAATCACGCCATCAGAGATTAAAGGCGATGCTATAAAGGCTTTGTCAGACAGCGAGGAAAACCCTGTCAGACTATTTTCCCCTCAGGTCCTCCTGTTTCGTGTTCGGCGCTCGTAACAATGAGGAAAATCCTTGGCTTGGATGTTCACAGAGTAAACATACGCCGTTAACCAGTGTTTTGAAACTTGAGATGTACACCTACGTGAGAGTTTCAATAAATCAGCGGCGCGACTAAAGTGCTGTCCTTCCTGAGAGAAAATATTTGAACTTCGATGAACTGAAAGTGGGTTTGAACAAATTGATTGAATCGCTGTTCTGGGAGCCTAGACCTATTTGGTAGGTACCTACAAAAAAAATTAAACAAACCCAATCATTTTTCGTAGCTTGTTCCAACACCTCTCAAAGAGAACTACTTGTTTGACCAAGGCTAAACTCAAGTCACTTCCCTGAATTGCGCGACTGTTAATTATGTCGCAAAAAAGTTCTCCAATTCAAACCTCGGGTGAAAAAAATTCGTCCGGAGAAACAGAGATTGCCAAGTTTTCCCTTCCTAAGGCTTCGCCGGAAAAGATTGCACCTAAAAGAGGTCAGAGTCATTGTTTGCAGTAATAACCGTTTCTTTTTTCCTCTTTTCCAACCTCACATCTTAGAAAGGCCGTTTTGGTTGGAAAAGTCACAGAGGATAAGTCTTGAATTCTTGAGAAGTGGACTAATATTTGTTTGGGTGGCAAGCTAGCAATAAGGTAAAAAGCTGTTTGCCAAAATTTTCCAAGATTTTTTCAGGCAGTTATTAAAAATATGAAATCAAAAATTTGCAAAGCGTGTTTCTCCCTGTGTTGATTCAGGTGGCCAAATATCAACCATTTACGCCAACATTATACGGTGTACCTACCGATCAAAATATGGAATTACTCTGCGTTACCATATAGGTGCCACTGGTTCGTTAATGAACCTATCTGTTCAAAATGTTCTTAGAAATAAGTGTGTACTTACATACGTAAATGCCGAATCGAAGTAGAGCGAAATTGCAGTCCGGCGACGGGAAACGACGAAGTACCTAATAATAGCGTCGAACTCTGTTCAAATTAGGTCGACGTTCAGCAGTGGAGCCAGACGCATCGACTGGTCTTAGCCCGTCTCAGAATGACGGTGGATTCGATCAAAGTTCATAGTAAACACGATTGCTCATGCTCTATAAACTTCTCTCAACGCTATTAGCCGACTCGGGTTTGATTTCCGTTCTCCGGCGTAGGCGTAGATGACAGTATTGGTCTTGAACAGTGTTTCCACTTTAGGGGAAATTTTCCCTTTTTAAAGGGAAAAATGGAAGGCTATTTGAAAGGGAAAACTGGAGATTGATTGATCTGCTTCATTTTATCTGGCAGAATTTGGATGAGGAGGAAGGGGTATAGCATGAATGACTTCACAGAGACACCCGCAATATCAATTATCAAAAAAAAAAGTGAGCTCTGCATAAACTATGTGGGCACTAGGAACCGGTGCTGCCCTGCATTACAACAAGCGGAGTTTTTTCTAACCCATGAAATTTTAGGGGGATCCATGTCAGTTTTCCTCGAATCGATACCTGCCAACTTCAGTTTCGACTAAATTTGTACGAGGCTCTGCCTTTTAATCAGCATTTCACGGTTTCAGTACCACCTACGGTCATGGATACGCGATGAACCAATGCAGAACCTTATAAAAGGGAACGTTCATTAGTAAATTCACGTCTGTACGAGGGTCCTTTCAGTCCTCCACCCCTTCCCTGCACACCCTACTGCCTGCCTAATGAATCCAAACCTCGGGAAAACGCCTTTCCGTGCTTGGCTGGCGTTTTTCGTCTCCCTCGGCCGAGCCATGATGGAAATGAGCTTTTTATGACGCAAGCACCGACTACCGGCTATTGTGTGCAGCTTCCGGCTTTCGGCTCAATGCGAATTAGTACCTATGTGTTTTTCCTACAACAAAGGGCTCTGGGATAATCGATTTCTTCATGTTACACAGGTATTTTTATTTCATAAACAAAGTTCTTGTTATTACATTTTTGAAAGTCCTTTTTGATTGAGGGATGGGGATCAGAGACGACCTTGTACCATAATTTTTGTCAATATCCCTGACTCTTTCGCCGGCATTGGCCTCTTCAGGCCGCTGATAGATATCGGGGATAATAGGGACGGATAAATGTTACGAATCACCCAGCAGGGGTGTCAACATTATAATTCATTTTTCACATTAATGTAGTTCTTTAGGTATATTGTTGAGAACGAAGGCCCACGCTGGCAATTCACGCTGCTATTTCAGAGTTCACGTTTTGTTCGTCCTCCACTCGAACATGGGGTAAACTCCATTAAGCATGAAACGGGTTTAGCTGGAAAATCTAATAAGCCTCAGCCATGGCGAAGCTTTTCACCTCCCACGAGAGTCGAAAGAAAATCCTGTAGGTGGTCTCACTTTAGGAATTTAATATAATAGTTTGATATTTAGCTATACAATGTACTTTCATTTGGCTACTATATCTGTATTTTTTCATTTTTTTTAATGGATTTATAATTAGTGGATAGTTCGAAAAAGGCACAAACCTACCTACCACAATGAAGAAAGTAGGTATAGATACCTAATATTGCCATTTCACCTCAAGCGCGAAGTTTACCAAACTATCAACGACATATTAATATTATTAATCAGGCTTCTCGTTGGTTGCTGTCAGGAGCTTTGCTGGCAGATAGTTGCCGGAGGAAAACCACAGGAATGACAAAAATGAGTTGATAAATCTATACCTCGACAAAAACTTGACTTCAATTCGACATAATTTTTTCAAAATTTCTCCTACTTTGACCGATCAGGTCCCAATAAGTTAATTTTAAGTTGAGTTAATTTTTAACCGTCTCAAGTATTAAATACTGAGAAATTTTCTCAGTGGTAGAGAAGCAACAACTGATTAATCCCTCTCAACGAAGTTGGAGGCCGTCGAAGGTCAGAGAGCAGCCACCTCTTCATAATAACTTGGGACCGAGAATCTTGAGGGCTTGACCGGTATCCTTATCCTTAATAACAACCAAGCCTGACAGTATTGATCCGGTGCCTGTCGTCCACCCACTGGGAATTCATCTCTACCTACTTAGTTGATAATATTTTTATTTTTCGCTGTTGGTATGATCATGATCAAGTCAACTGGTTTCATTCCTGTAGTCTACGAACTAATAATTCGAGAGGAAATTATGGCACCACATAATAAAACGACCACACGAACTGAAGGAAAATGAGCTGCTTGTCTGATCTACCATGTACTGCAGAAGAACTGGCAACTTCTTTTCCTTCAACCTAAGTACCTATACGTTATTCAAGTTCATTTTGACGACGGAAAAAACCAATTTACTGATTTACAAAAAGATGAGTTTTGCGCAGACCACCTCTACCAAATATGTACAAAACGGGTAAAACCCCCATTTGCTGACACAGGAGCCGGCGAAGTGCGATTTATTTGCCGCTCTAGTAAGCGATGGCTGTGAAAATTTTTTGCTCACACATTCTCAAACAAACCAATCGAACACGAATAGCATACGCGTTTCAAACTGTTGGCAAACATAGGGGAAACGGCGAAAGATCCTGAAATGAAAGCTCGTCCCTCAACTTTACATTAGGTACGATTCCGAATCCATTAGGGAGGCACAGCAAACAACTCAGCCCTCACAGTTGAAAAAATGAGGCAATAAAACGGAGAATTACTTACGATACAACCTTCTTGTGCAATGCCATTATTTATCATAATTAGACGAACACTGCAATGATCATGACTTATTACTGCAATGACTTATTACTTACCTATGTATGTACCGCAATATTATAACTTCACCGAGCCTCTAACCTTGGACGTCTTCAACGTCTATAGTTGAATTTAGGCTTCAATTGGACGCTTATCCATCAAAAGAGTAACCCACAGCGACCAACGAGAGGCCAAATTTAACGAGTTGGTAGTTTAAAGTTAGGTAAGTTTTCCATAAATTCGAAAGAAGAAGAGGAGTAATGATAACAACACAACGAGATACTTGCACGACCAAGATGACAAGAAACCTATCTGCCTATCAAGGCATCTTGTTGCACGACCGACGTCGAAGGCAAACGTCGACTGAGAAACAACAATAACAACCAACGTGAGGCCTTTGGCGGGACGTAAAAGTTGAAGTTAAGTGAAACTGGACCTGAATTCTGCGATGTGAATGCTCCTGACTGTGCAACGTGTTATTACGTGCGTAAAACAATGGTAAGCAGTTCCTTAGAATCGTTACGGTGGTGCTGCATTTTATTGCGAAATTTTAGCTCGTTATCGCCCTCGGCCGAATAAAGAGAGAAAGATTATTATTCTCGTAATAATCCGTTTGAAAAGCAGCGGACCCAATGACAGCTGACAGGTGTCACCTACAGATGGCGTGGGCTGGAGTCGTCAGCACCTGTTGTCTTCCTTTGTCAACGCCTATCCACTTTAGTTGTGTAGGGCTGGCCCATCCTTCGTCTAAATATGACATCGACGTTTTAATGCGAATCATTTCGACGAAACTGAGAACTAAATTTGCACTTGAGTTCGATCAGATGAGAATAATCGAGCAGTTGAATAACCGTAATAACTGATGATATAAATTTAAACCAATGATACAAAAAGGAGGGGAAACATGTAGTTCCCCTACTAATATACGGCGTGAAAAATTTAGGTACAATAATAAATTACATCCTGCGGCCTAGTAGCGAGGCAAAATGGATTTCAGCAGACGTGTTGGTTGAAGTCAGCAGCTTATGACGGTGTGGAGATGTGGAAACCAATATATCACGTCCCAGTTGCTGGCAGCCATTAATCTTTGTTTTTATATAAATCGAACAACAACTTCATGAGCGAAGACAACTTCCCGAACAATAACGCTCCCTCAGCGCCACTTAGGGCGGATGGCACATGTCAGGATTACGCTTATTTTTTATACAGCCGAACAGAGTTCATTATCAGTGTCACATCGCAAGTGCAAACACCATAGATCATGATATTAACTGTTTTATGTGATTTCAATACTTTTTCCGTGATTACAATTTCAATTGCTACTATTTCTGATACAGTTTTCATATCTTCGTGAGCATTGTTTGCCCTTCGGCTTGTTTTATCTTGGTAGATCTTCAGTGCCGAACAGATCATCGATCTCAGACTATTACGGTAGATAATCAAACTAAACTCAAACTCATCTCTCAACCTACAATCTCAATTTATTCTGCAAACGAGTTGAGTTTCGTTTGTTGGTTGAGTTAGCAAGTATAAGAGTTTGGTTTGTAATTTGAGCTTGTGCGTTTAGTTTTTAAGATGAGTTTGCAAGTCGAGTTTGAAAGTTGAGCTTGTTTGATTTAAGTTGGGTTTGAGAGTTGAGTTCGTGGGTTGAGTCAAACTCATCTCACAAACAAGTTGAAATCTACACACCTGATCATAACTCTAATCCTATTTAATAATTCTTTTGCAGTTTTGGATGAGCCGCCGGAGTCTGATGACTTGGACGAAGCGATCAGAAGACGAGGTGAGCCAATTTTCTAGCACAACACATTTTTGTAGAATACAAATTTTCGCAGAAAAAACCGAACGTCTGCCGAGAAAGATTCTTAGCTAGGTATCTTATATAAATATAAGATAAATTTATCTTATCTTATTACTTCCATATTTACAGAGTAAATGGAAGTATTGTGATCGTCCTAAAATCGAGAATCGGAACGGAGCTTCAGAAAAAACTTTTTCTTATACACATTTGCTCAGAATCACTTCCTGAACAAGTGTCTGTGTGTCCGTGTGTCCGTGTGTCCGTGTGTCCGTCTGTCCGTCTGTCCGTCTGTCCGTCTGTCCGTCTGTGGTCATTTACAAAAATGGCCATAACTCCCTCATTTCTCAACCTTTTTTCAAATTTCTTGAACTGAAATGTTTGTCTCGGCAAGACCTAACACCCTGTTTAATCGGAATTTGGATAACGCACAGTACTTCCGAGATATTTGCATTTTTAGTGTTTTCTATTTTATTTTTTTCCGGCCGCAAAAATGAACCGATTTGAGCGTTCTTGGTCTCAAAATCTTCGTTTTACCTTGCAGAATATGTGGTAATTTTTTCATTCCGAAAATGTGGCGTTTTTTTATTTTGGGCGAATTTTAAAATTTTAATACTGAGTTTTTTGATATTTTTGACCTAAACACTTTCAAAAGCAGTCAAAATATGATCAAATTGTGTTACAATTTTACGTTTCAAAATATGGAAGTATTGTGTGTTATCTACGCACCACTGGTCTTCTTATATTTTTCACGCCAAAATCTTTACAATAATACTTTAATGAGTAACTTATAAAGAGAGGGGAAAAGTTTCGTTCGTTTTTCCATTTTTGCAAATTTCGGGAAAAGGGGAACAAAATTGGGTACATTGTGCATGTTTACATTTTTTCAATCTCCGCAGAACACTTATTAAGTCAATCCATAATAGCCGTGCCTTCTGTAGCGCCTATGGTTGTAATACTTTTGACAACAAAAAAAAAACAAGGCCACTTCGAAAGAGACAAAGTTGTGCTCAGTGTTGTCGGTTGTTAATTAAGAAAGGAGACCGTCCGGGTCAACGGGCAAATCGACGGTCCTCTGCCTTGGAAGTGAAACTAATTGGCAGCCGGGCGGGCGAATTTTCGCTAGTTTGGCCCGTTAAGTCGGCCGGCTACTGAATCACAAATTAGCGCAAGAAGATTGGCCAAGTTTGGAGCGATTTGTTTTCTTATACCAACGAGTCCGTATACGAGTGGAGGAGCTCAAAATGTGATATTGCGAAATACTTAATCAGAGTTTACAAACCGAAAGTGACTAAAACTATGTTATTTTTGTAAGCCCTGATTGAGTGGCAATTGCAACACTGACGCCAGGTGAAATAGACATTCTATTCTGTGCGCAGCCGGTGTCCCATCGCGTATTTATTTCCCTTCATTAAATCAATTGTGTATTTATTTCCCTTCATTAAATCAATTGCAGTGCAATTAATTCATTGGAACTTCAAGGTGAAGTTATTTCAGAAAGGCTATAGAAAGAAAGAAAAAAATTAAAAAGCAACTTAAAACTCTCAAATTGGTTCATTGTTAAGGCCAATTAAACATCAAATGATTTTTTTAGGTTTCTGACCCAATAATTTATAATATCTTAACTTCGAGACTTTTTTCACTGCGGGTGACGAACTCGCTTTGAACGTTTTGCCCCATTGTTTGTCATTTTTTGCCCCTCAACTACCGACTACTTCCTCAATATTTTTTTGCCCTAGTCATCGGAAAGAGGGGGAAATCGTGAAGTAATGGGGTCACGTTATCGACAGACGTTTAAAAGCTTCCATCGTCGGTCGCCAATTGAGCCCTGCCGCTGCCGTTCAACTCGAGATCCGGAGCCTTCCTCTCATAGTCTCTTCCCTTATCGCACTTTCGGACGTTTCTAACAATTTATCCTTTTCAACGAGGTCGTCTCCTTTAGATGAAGTTGCGACCCGGGGCGATAAATCAATTTATGGTCACTCGGACGGCGTTTCGGACAAACTGGAATTTATCTATCAGGTCAAATACGAGATATGATATGGGATATGATATGAGATCTGAAATTATGTATGATTTATGGCATAAGGTGCTATTAGATATGATTTGAGATGGCTATGAGATATTTTTGCTATGAGCATTATCAGACATAGAAAGAGATATTTATTCAGAGATAACTATACGAGAGGCATAAACCCCGAGCGTAGTACATGTTTTGAGCCATTTTTATATGTTGAATTACGAGGTTATTGCCTTTTTCAAGTATTTGAGACTTTCTTGGGCTATAATCTTGCAATAATAAAAACTGATACGTGTATCATCCTTCGTATCAGCCTAAATGGTCCGAAACTCCGAATATGATTAATTGAGTTCGAAATTTCAAGCACCATAAGGCTATCAGCGTCGCCGATGGTCTCATTTTCATACTACATCCTCCAATAGGGCAACCACAATCCTCCAATCTTCTGATATGGACAACATTAAAAATTATCAATTTGTCCAAACCGGTAAAAGTTACCGCGTATTCCATATTAAAGAAAGTTATGGATTCAGGGTTTATACGAGAAGCCTCGAAGGAAAAGTATCTTTTCATAAGAAAAAAGAGGCTCCACCTAGTCGGTATACGTTTCGGTGAAATATGCGAGACTCTTCGGGTGGGAGCATTGTCACGAAAGACATCCTACGATTTTACGGTTTGCCCTTTTCCGCCGGCGCTGTCTCTATCGCAGGGTATCTCTGTTCCAAGGTTATCGCCGTTTCGGCCCTCTCGAGTTCCAACCTTTTCGCATGTTCTAGCTCGAGTTCCAACCTTCCATATTCGGTTCGGTTATGCTCGCAATTTTCCTTCGAGCCAATACAGAATAAGTCTTTTCAACGTTCGTGCGTGGAATACGAAGCTTCGAAGGCAAGCCGTTGTGGTTGCCCTATTTTATCTTGATGACGTAGCCTACTATCAAACCTGAAGGCTTTGCTCTTACGGGCGGATAACAGAATAAAGATGCCAGCCAGAAATATGGAAAGGCTTACATTTCCCTGAACCTAGTGTCGTCATTTTACTCGTATGGCGAGGATAAAAATGTCAAGCTCGTTTTCAAAATTTATTTGACAACTGAATTTCTTGTTCGGATTGCACCGAAGATGTGTGGTGGACATTCACGGTCATTTATCATCCGATGGAGGAACCCATAACTGCGGTCTGGATTGACAGTGGATCGATGAACTAAGTAAACTTGTCTAATCACGAGTGTTCGATGTTGGAGGTCTTCCAACTCGCAATTGATTGAAACCAATCAACTCGGCCAATTAACGGCACAATAAATGGAATACAAGTTTGGACCACTAATTTTCGCCCCCAATTCAGAGATGGGGCTAATTGAAATTTCAACACCGCCTCAAACGTCCACATTTCAAAAGTTATAGAAAATTATTGATAGTCAGGTTGATTATTGATGTTCGTGCACCATCTGACACATGAACATTGTAATAAAATTACTCACCAACGTACCTACTCGTTCGTGGAGAAGAACGTCCCCTTTACGTAAAATATAGGTAAATAAACCGAATTAAAAATAAACATCTTAACACTGCAATAAACTTGCTTGACCAAACTCATGAACGCACGTCATTTTAACAGAGAACAATCTAGGAAGACTACATTAACAGAAAATAATATTCTTGAGCATATTATGCTCAGGAGACTCATCGCGTAGTACTACAGCCTCTCACGCAGTGTTGCCAGAGTCGAGGAGGCCGGGATGGACAGCCGCATCTTGGACATAATTTTCTTTTTTTTCTTCACAAAATTATCATACAAAACCGCCACAATTCCGGTACATTTGCCTTACTCGCCGCCGGACGTCAATAAAGTAAACTAAAACGCAGGCTGACCAACTGTCGCGAATCGTGATTTGAAGTTAAACTTGCTGTAGTTTTCGTCCGTACGAAAAGGGCACCAGTAATTTCACATTCTCGGGAAAAACGTTTCTCGCGCTCCCGTAAGCGGCAACGGACGTCCGCTCCCAAAAACTTTCCCCGTCCGCTACTTCCTGGCCAGAAATTCCCCATTCTGGAACACATTGTCTACCGACCGCCCGTTTTCTTGTCTGGCCCTGTATTCCTCGAAATCGTTATCGCTATATTTATCTCAATGTTTCTGGAAATGATCCATTAATGATAAACTAGATCCAGTGCTCATGAACAAACTGTAGATCTAACTCGAACTGAAACTCGAAGTTGAACTCAAACTGACGTTCAAAATCGAAGTGAAACTCGAAGTTAAACTCAAACTGACGTTCAAACTCGAACTGAAACTTGAAGTTGAACTCAAACTGACGTTCAAACTCGAACTGAAACTCGAAGTTGAACTCAAACTGACGTTCAAAATCGATGTGAAACTCGAAGTTAAACTCAAACTGAAGTTCAAAATCGAACTGAAACTCGAAGTTAAACTCAAACTGACGTTCAAAATCGAACTGAAACTCGAAGTTGAACTCAAACTGATGTTCAAAATCAAACTGAAACTTGAAGTTAAACTGAAACTGAAGTTCAAACTCGAGCTGGAAGTCGAAGATAACTCAAGTTTGATATGTATTATTTTCTTAAAATATGTGGAAAATATGTAAAAAGGTTGAAATGTTTTCAAAAAATATGTGGAAATATGTAAAAAGGTTGAAATATTTTCCACAAAATGTTCAAGCACAGAATAATCAGTACACTGCCTAGAAAAAAAAAGGTAAACAAATACGGATCCGATCCCTATTCATCAGCTTGTAATCCAAATCAATGGTTAATGAGTGACAGAGTGCACGATATTTTGAAATCCCTACTTCCGTTTTGTAACGTTTTAACCACCGAAATAAATAAAAAATATTAAAATTATGTACCTAAGTATAAATTGATACCCAATAATGCAATTAAAATAATACCTACTAAAAACATGACCACCGCCCTTCAAAAAAGGCCTCCAGAATCGTGATTCTCAATCCGCTCAATACCAACTCACCCCATGCTATCTTGATATTCTGTGAAAAGATCATCTTTCATCATCACCCTTGAAAAAAAACTTGAAATAAATGGGCGTTGATAAGGAGGCGAGAGAATATGCGTGACGTTGGTTTGGGGTTAGGCGAGAAGGTTCCCAAATCCCACGACCCATTACTCTTTAAAAATTGAGATAAAACCCTCCCTCTCGGTTCCTATTTTCTGCCCTTTCCGCCCTTGAGGGGGAAGTCGGCCTTTTATCAGACGAGTCGGACTACCCTCGTAAAAAAGCTTTTCTTCCTTGAGTTTAAAGACTGCGAGAAAGTCACGTTCGAAGAGAAAAGAGCTTGAACCGCAAGAGTTTCAAACGATATAATATCATACCTAGGTGTGTAGCTATTTTGTAAAAATCACAAGGGACATAATCGGACGGATTCCTTGACCAATTATTCAGTTTGCTAAAATGGTCCAGCTTGCACGGACAGACAGACAAGAGGAGCTTGGGAAATTTCTTATTCTCCAAGTTTCCAACGCTATCGACCATTTTCATTTTCCACACATCTCATATTTTTGGAAAACTTTATTTTTAAAAATTCAAATCTCCCTCGATCAGTACCACTAGCAGTACAATGAGTTAGGTATCCAAAGCTTTCCTTACCAGCCGTCGACTTTTCCGGCTATGGAAATTCAATTCTTCCTCAGCTTCGCTTTCGCTTCGGGCGGAAAGTGTCTTTTCGCTGGTAACGAGGTTCTCAGCTCAGGTAATCTCGTTGGAACCTTTGCATGGGGCCACTCTCGGGGAAACTCTCGGCATCCGAGCTAAAGACGGGAGAAGGTTGCCAACTAATTGATAACAAAGTTCGCCGCCGACTTTTCAAGGATACTTGAGACGGTTTCCAAGTCTCGGCTCGTCCGTCGAGGGTGAATACTTGTTGTAAATTTTGCACGCATCTTGATACTCTGGTTGGGTGATGTGAATTTTCGCTGGCCTCATGAGTTTTGTGTCGGCCTCACTGCAACACTGGCCAAGTGATTTTAAGCAAGTTTTCTGTAGAGGGGGGGACCTAATTTATGAATGATACCAGATATTCTAGTAGATAGATTAGTATCCGAATGCACATCCGACCGTCCAACTCCTAGAATTCCGAAAAGGCCAACTGATTCATCATCTTCAGTGTTGCCTCTCGTGGCCCTTTCCCGAAACTCTGGCTCAAGCCCAGTCGCTAGTTCGCTCTTTCAAGTGTAGGTAGCGTTCTGAGGTCCGAATTGCCGATTGAGTACTTTCATCAGCTGAGGTGTGTAGCGCCGACACGGCCAATACTGACACAGCGTCTCGACCGTTTCTGGAAATGAAAAAAAAAAAAAAACCAGTGGTGCGTAGATAACACACAATACTTCCATATTTTGGAACGTAAAATTGTGACACAATTTGATCATATTTTGACTGCTTTTAAGGGTGTTTAGGTAAAAAATATCTAAAAATTCACTATTCAAATTTCAAAATTCGCCAAAAATAAAAATACAACACATTATCGGAAAATAAAAAATATCCACATATTCTGCAAGGTAAAACAAAGATTTTAAGACCAAGAACGCTCAAATCGGTTCATTTTTGTGGCCGGAAAAAAATAAAATAGAAAACACTAAAAATGCAAATATATCGGAAGTACTGTGCGTTATCCGAATTTCGATTAAACAGGGTGTTAGGTCTTGCCGAGACAAACATTTCAGTTCAAGAAATTTGAAAAAAGGTTGAGAATTGAGGGAGTTATGGCCATTTTTGTAAATGACCACAGACGGACACACGGACACACAGACACTTGTTCAGGAAGTGATTCTGAGTAAATGTGTGTAAGAAAAAGTTTTTTCTGAAGCTCCGTTCCGATTCTCGATTTTAGGACGATCACAATACTTCCATTTACTCTGTAAATATGGAAGTAAAAAACAAGAGAGCAGTATCCGGAAAACGTATGGAATCCGCCGACATATATTTTATGTAGAAAGCGGATAGCTAAAGCAGTGTACGTTTATAGCTTTTATATTACTATCTTTTCAGTTGGCCCAATGTTGCCGCGTTTATCTGAAAATGAATGAATTTTTTACAGTGTCGATGAGGGAATACCTGAATTTCCTGCTGCGAGGCCTACGCCAGGACGAAATGGAAGTGGAACAAGTCGTCCCCGGCTATCGCCTTCCAGGGCAGCCTCTCCACGGGGAAGATTTGCAGCTTTTTCCGAGGCATCGACCGCAGAACCACCGGTTTCCCTCTCCGGAGTTGAAAAATTACTATCGGCGCTTCTTCCCCGAATACTTCCGTCAGGTCCCCACAGGTGAAACCTATAAATCTGTTGGTAATAGATAGCCATCCAGACGTCTTCTTCCAATACCTCAACCGCCAAAATTTCGAAGGAGGCTGTTACAAATTTGACCACTTTTTTGGGTTGATCGCAGCTGAATCGATGGTTTGTGAGAAATAAGGGCAATTGATAAGTGCGATATTGACGACTCAAAATTCCATCTCGAGCGCTTTCAGCCATACGGCCCTCTTCAGGAGCCATTCATCTAGACTTATAGGGCATTTACTTACATGGTATATCGGGGTAGAGGGCTGCCTTCCTAATTAGTCATTTGAGAACATGTTTCTTGATAACTTGAACTACCAACGCTATGATAAATTCGTAAGATAGGACTGACGTCAGCAGATCAGGGGTAGGGTCACCGTAAGAAAATTGCCTCTTTTGCCGAGCTTTCGATGTATTATAACACCTTTATCAGGGCTTAGAAAATACCGTCTCTAAGCCCTGATAAAGGTGTTATAATACACCAAAAGCTCGGCGAATGAGGCAGTTTTCTTATGGTGACCCTACCCTTGATCTGCTGACGTCAGTAATCGTTTCACAGGTCGATCATTCATCCACAATAAGATAGGACTGTTTGACTCCATAAAGGGTTGAAGCAATTTTAAAATTTGAAAATTAATTGTAAAAATTGGCAGATACTTTCAGGGTGAAACAATCGCAATTCTGCGTTTCTCTGAAATAACCAAAGTTCTATTAACAAAATAATTTATGAACAGACAACCCTAATTATCATTTCCCAAAACCGACATTTCACTCACCTGAAATAACCAAAGAAACAACATTCAAATCCCTAATTTCAGGCCTCTCTGTAGGTTTTAGAAAATTGAAGGAATTTACAATATTAATCCATTCACATAAGTCGGTATCACTTTCTCTCTTATCACCATTCTTATCAAGAGCCCAACTGCTTGTCCGTCCTCCTCTCCTGTGGTTGACACAACTGAAGAAAACGACGGGTAGAATCCGGCGTGATTTTCTTCTCAACTGATTTTTCAACATTGTTTTTCATTGCAGTCTACTTAAAATAAGTATTTTCTCCGTGTTGTATAGGAGATTCCGAAGACGGCGAATGGGAGAACACAGGCGGTGAAAGGCCGAGGCTGCAGAAAGAAATCAGCCGGACACAGTCGTCCTTCGCCGTTCCGCCGACTGATCCACGATTTTTCCAGTCACCCCCGTCCGTCCAAGGATTAGGCGACGGTGAGTTGGATTACATTTTGAAAGCGGTTGCACCCGATTTACTATAGTTTGAAATTGCTGCCTAGATACGCTCAACGACGCATACGATCTAAATTGCTCAAATTTACTCTACAGGTGACCCAGTGGCCGATGACGACTCAGGTCCTGGATGGAGGGAGGCGTTGGAAGGCATGGCCAAATACCAAAAAGCATCGCAGATGGCCAATCTGCAAAAACCATTGCAAAAAATCAGCGGGCGGCAGCAGGACGTGAAAAACCAACGAGACGCTGATAGCCACGAGCATGTTGATGGAACGGCAAAAGAGACGACCGAAGGTAAGGCGTACATTTGAATGTTAATCGGCAAATTCATTATGCAAACTGATGCCGACCTTGTTTTCCATACTTTTTATCGCAACAAAGGAAACTGACTACATGAGAGTGAAAAATGTTCGCATGCACGAAACATCTAATGGAAATCTGTGGCTAATTATTCAATTCGGGGGTTGAGCCTCTTTGTCGTAACCTCGAAATAGCCAGTATGAATCTCGTCGCATAAAATGCAAATTTTTCAGTTTTTTGCGTTACAGCTCGTTGAAAATGGGCGAAACGTTAGTCCGCTTCTTTCTTCCAAATCAATTTGGAAAGTTAGAGGGTGACTCGAGCTCTTTCAGCACGTTGCCGCTTATCAGGAGTTGAATGAACCCGGGTGTCAGCACACTGATTCGTCAGCAAGTAGAAGGAGGACCTAAGATGACGAAGGAGTGTGCTGACAGCTGATTATATTCAATAACTCCTGATGAGGGCCAATAGGCCGAAAGCGCTCGAATGACATGTGTGATTTTGAGAGGAAGTCCCCTCAGCTCTTTCATTTTCGAGCTTTCAAACATTATCATTAACGTTGACGTCAAAAACTGGAAAAATGTTTAATGAAAATTTGAAAGTACCTACCTACCTACCTAGTAGCGTTTGTGGAAAAGCATTATTCGTCCATATATTGATTTTAGGAGACGACGATGATCAGACCGAAAAGTATGATGATGACGAAACCGACGATGTCACTGCCAAACTGATCGATTTGGAGGCGAACAAGGAAAACATCATACTCATCGGTAAGTCGAAATATTGCAAAAAAAGCATACAGGAACAGTCGAATTGTAAATTTATCAATACATTCCTACCGACCTGACAAAATATGGCTTGACCGTACACGCATATCCTCGCGGGGTTGATGGCTGGGTATAACCGACAGAACCAAAACATTTCCTATTCGGTGCCTTTTCCATTAAAAAAACGCTGCTAAGTAGATCAGTGGCATGTGCACATTAGTTTTCTGTGTATCCGAAGAGCTCTGCAAATTTTGCACAGGGGTTCATTTTTCGATTGCAAAGACAAACCTAGGGATACTTATATAGGTACTCCTTAAACACGGTATTCAGTTGTTATTATTCAAGAATTTAAGCATAAATTTGTATTTTAGATGGGATTTAGAAAAACTTTTTTTTCAACCCAGCGAAGAAAAGCTACACTGCTCACTTTACTATCCCGATAGGTATCTGTCTACCAATCTTTCATAGTTCAATTTTGTTAAATTCACCATTCAATCTATTCTTATTCGCCTACCTACATAATTAACAGAATAATCAGAATTAAATTCTCTGAATAATGAAATTAAAAATGCCTACATAATTAACAGAATAATTAAGAGAAGAATTAACAGAAATAATAATAATTAATTATTATTTCTGTTAATCTGTTAATAAGAATTAACAGAATAATTAACAGAATAATCAGAATTAAATTCTCTGAATAATGAAATTAAAAATGCCTCAAGAATGCCTCAGAACCATTGTAAAGCTTGTCTCGCTCTCATGTTGCCAAGCGCAACTGGTCTAGTGTGAGTGCGTCACCTTGTTGTTGTAATAGGCTAGTGGTCGTAAGTAGATCAATCAACCGTATCTAAGAGCCGAGGCCTAATTCTCAAATTTTTCCGATTTTTATTTTGCTGATTTGTGTAATGCGACTAGATTCTTTAAATTGAAGATATCGGGAGGACAGAAGTTTTTGTGGGCATTCCAACGAGTGGAAAACGATTTTTGTGGCTCTAGTCGTTTTCGAGTTATTAAGAATTATAAAAATTTAAAAAAACTCAAAAATGTCTCACTAAAACTGCAATAACTCTTGAACGGTTGAAGCTACCGGCGTGGCGATGGTCTCATTTGATTCGGCATAGAAAAATCTATAGAAAATGATGCCTCACATGCCTATGTTGCTTTTTTCCTGAAAAGCACGAATTTTTTCCCACTTCAACAGCTGTTTTACTGGCCTTAAAATTAAGGTAGGGTTCTGTCGAGACGTTAGGACCAACTAGATACGGAACTTGATTTTTGGTAAAAATTTCAATATTTTTCGATTACTCCTTCCCCCTGAAAACCCCCGGACGGCGGACGGCGTACGGCGTACGGCGGACGGCGGACGGCGGACGGACAAAAATTTTTTATTGCAGATTCGGATTCTACACCCCTTGAAACGTAAACCAACAAATTTTCAGGGGGTGTTAAAAAAATTTTTTTCCCGACCGATTACAAAGGTTCATTTCTTAAGAAAAATGAACCAAAATATTTAATAAGGTACAGTTAAACGTAGTAGGTATACAGTATGCTACACTTACCAAGTAGCATATTTAATTGAGATAAGTAATAGGTATCTGAAAATTGAATTCAGTAAGTACAGTTACAAACTACGTCTACTACTATTATAAGGTTAACGACCTGACCAAAAGTAATCATTTTTGTACCAATGATAACCTAACTACTGAAACCGGACCGACTCTTCAGCTTTATGAGTCAACAGGTAAAATAATTTACCGTATAAATATGTTATTAATAAATTTTTATTGCATTTGTTGCAGCTTTGGTCGCAGGCTGCAGCACGGGGGTGGTTGCTGGAGTCGCTTCTCTCATTTATGGTTTTATCAAGTATGTTACACTGTATTACCAATATTGCTGTTAATCTATTTGCTTCCTAAATATGGATACGATTATAATCACAGGAATTTACAAACTCAAATCTCAACATCAACTTGCTTACTCAACTCACCAACTCAACCTACACATTAATTAATACACTAACTGAACTCAAAAACCGTAACTATCCATCGCAACTCTCAAATCTCCAACTCGACTCAAACACTCACTCACAAACTCAGCTCTTAAGCTGAGCTTACAAAGTCGATCTGTGATAACTGAACCTAAAAATTCAACCCACAAACTCAATTGCCAACCTCAACTCAATAACTCACCTCACAATCTCAAAACATAAACTCGACTCACCAACTCAACTTACGCATTAGAAGTAAACTCAAAATCCCCAACTAGGTATACCTCTCAACTCTCCTACTCAAACCTCCAACTCGACCCTAAAACCCACTCTCAAACTCAACTCAATAACTCAAACCATATCCCAACTCTCAAACAACTCAACACTCATACTCACCTAACAAAAACAAACAATAAACTCAGCTCTTAAACTCATCTTTCAAACTCAACTCTCAAAATGAACTTACACACTCACCTCACAATCTCAAATAATAAACTCAACCCACGAACTCGACTCACAAACTTAAGATACAAAGTCAACTTTCAAACTCAAGTTTCAAAGTCAACTCAGTAACTCAACCCAAAAACTCAGGTCACAAACTTAACTTTCAAACTCAGCTCACAATCTCAAGAAGCTCAACTCTCAAACTCAAGTTTCAAAGTCAACTCAGTAACTCAACCCACAGATTCAACTCAGAAACTCAAATCTCGAGCTCAAACCAACTCATGTTTGTAAGTTGGGTATGTAAGGTGAGTTTGTGATTTCAGTTCAAGAGTTGAGCTTGTGGGGTGAGTTTGATAGTTGAGTTAGTGAGTTCAGCATGTAAGTTGGGTGTTTGAGTTGAATTTGTGAGTGGAGTTTGAGAGTTGCGTTTGAGGGTTAAGTTTGAGATTTGAGTTTGCGAGTTCAGTTCGAAAGTTGAGTTTGTAGGTTAGGCTTTTGAGTTGAGTTTGTCATTCAAGTTTGAGGGTTGAATTTGAGTTGAAGGGTTTTGTTTTTGAGTCATTTTGTGGGTTGAGTTTGTAAATAGAGTTTTTAGGATGAGTTTGTGAGTTGAGTTTTTCAAGTTTGAGTTGAGTACTTATGTGATGATTTTGATACGAGTTTGATTATACCTACCGTATAAGTCTGGCATCTCCGGTTTGGTAGGCACTAAAGCTGGGTTCACATGGCGTACGGTTGATCGGATCCGGTCGGTACGGTCGGCCTCTCATTGGTCGACGGGAGAGCGCACGCGGTGCGGTCGCCGTGGTGAAGGGGGCACGCTCTCCCGTCGACCAATGAGAGGCCGACCGGATCCGGTCAACCGTACGCCATGTGAACAAAGCTTGAGGGTAAGATAAGATAAGCAGTAAATCAAACGAAGATAACAAGGATAAGAAACTTGAGTAATTTGAAGAATTATTTTCTATAATAAAAACACCAATTATTAACAACACTTATCTCATCAATAACATTCTATCATTCCAGATTGCAGCGAAACGTTAAAGCCGCTGCTGACGTCGAATACCCGGCCTACGGCGTCACAGGACCCAACAAAGAGTCGACTCCGACTGGCGATCGAAGATTGGCCCATTCGGCTCAAATGTACCATTACCAACTAACCAAACAGCAGATCATCGCTATGGAAAGGTAAAAGATAGCGGTATCAACTCAAAACAGTACCCGCTTTTTCTAATTTTCCTACATTTCACCCCTTTACTACTATCTAATAGGTAATACAAACGTATAAATTAAAACCTAAATAACGTATTACATTTTGATTATATCCCAGCAACAGAGAAGGCACTGGCGAAAGACGGGGGTCCATATCGGAGGCGGATAGCGACGACGACAACGAAGAAGGCGACTACACCGTTTACGAATGCCCAGGCTTAGCTCCAGTAAGTGAATATAAACAATATTCAATAGCTATTCCATCATTCAATATAATCCTATTCAATAGCTGTCCACCTGCAGCAATCCCGCTCATCGATCAGCACTATAACAGCCCGTTATGAGCCGTATAGCATTACTGTGAGTGTTCTACGCCCACAGGCCGGTGAGATGGAAGTGAAGAACCCCCTGTTCCAAGACGACCCGACGCCAGCGACCAACGCGGACCAAACGAGCGACGCCGGCGCCAAGAAAGACGCCAAACAGAGTGGCGATACCAAAGATGACGACGATCCGCTCGACCTGAACTAAACGATACCGAACTCGAGAAAGAAAACCGCAACGGGATAACCTTTAAATCAACTGATATACCCTTACAGGGCAGAAAACCCCATATCAATCCCTTATCTAAAAAATCCTCGATAAGAGATTTCACGAGGCAAGACGTCATCTACCTCTCGAACGCACTTTCCTTACCTTCCACCTCTCATGTTCGGAAAACATCCGTATGAATTTTGAAACTGCGCACGGAAGAAGTGTATCGATGCGTTGGTGTTCTTGTCAATCCTTGGTATGGTGTTTTCGAAAAAGAATTCTAAAAATTAAAATTTTGATTTTACAATGAACCTAGACAGAAGTTTGAGTTGCGCATTGCGGATAAAAATGGTAAAAATGAGTTTTCACCCTCTGATTCGGGGTTCAGTTGATGACTGATAATGTGTCCACGTTAATTTGACCCTCTTGAGTAGTGATGTGAATAAATTCATCAGTTTTCGTATAGTTTGTAATATTGCTAATCGGTAGGAATTTGCTTGAAATTTTTTTGGAACGAAAAGCTAGAATGATCCATGATTTGCCGCCATTGCTAAGAAATTTGGCTGTATTGAATAAAAATAATTATCAAATCTTTATTGAAATAATTGAGGAAAGATTTCTTACTCATGAAATAGAACAGGAACATGGGGTATGTGAAAATTAAGACTCACGGATGACAAAATAAGCAAGTTTATTCGAGATAAAACTCAGACGCAACAACAACTACACCGCTTACAACAGGAAGTAACAACAACAACAAACTGCACAACAACCTTCAATAACATGCAAAATCGCCGGTCTTCTAGAGAAGAAGACAACTAACACAACAACAACAATGACATCATCACCGACAAGAACCAAACTACTAACAACAACCTCATCACAAAAAACAACATTCGCAACTACAAAAAAATAACCGAAAACAACCATACTACCACCACCAACAACAACAACAGTAACAACGCCACACCAATGACCAAACCAACAACAACAGCAGCAGATACAAAAATAACAAGAACTTCGACAACAAGGACAACGAAAAACAACCACGACAACAACAGTAACACCGCCACACCAATGACTAAACCAACAACATCAGCAGCAGATACAACAATAACAAGAACTTTGACAACAACAAAAAACAACCACAGCAACAATAACAACTAAATCAACAGCATCACCAACAATACCCACAAATATACAGCGGGCGATGACTCATGACCTTCATTCTTCATTCATGAGCAATGGTGGCTAATGTTCAGGATTAAGTTAGGGGTTTGATTGGCTTTCCATATCGCTTGCTATAATTGCAAAGAGTAGTGAATATCAATGATTGATAACGATGATCGTGAAGACTGATAATGGATGTGTTAGTTAATCGTAAATTTTAAACTCCGCGGGTTTTCCTCAAGTAGCTAATTATAATGGTTTAGACGAAACGGCATAATCAAATCGAACGTGATCAGGGCTCCATGGGCTCGAGCGAGCCAAAAATAAGTACAAAATCGGTATTTAGGTTGACGAATTATGGGAACAAAATTAGACGTGGAGAAAAATCGTAGAAATCCATCAAACGTAGACGAATTAAATGTGGAATGGAAGAAAGTTGGAAATCATTAAATGATTTTGAGTGATCAAATTTTGACGACCGCGGTTTTAGCGCACTGAACACCACCGCATACGATACGCTAAAACCTCAAAGTACCTACTGAAAATAATTACCGATTAATAGGTATACAAGTCGCCATAATATTGGTATATTATACTTATATTATGCTCAGCACACTGGAAAATCCTCGTCTCAATTCGAGTCGTTCGAATTGAGAAATTTCGATATTTTCAAGATGAATTTTAGGTCAGTAGATCCAAAAATAAAATAATCAGCATGCGAATGTGAGATTTCCATCTGTAAATATAAGACCTCCTATCACTCACCTTAGTAAACCAATCGCACTGATCCCTAGTACTAACTCCAACTAAAAATAATCTTATCCGCCTCTAACGATTCCCTATCTCAGTACTTAATCATCTTTTAAGTTATCGACAAAAATGTGAAGCGTTCATAACAATAACGAAGGAGTACTATACAATTATTAACTACCTGCAAAGCGAACATTTCTCGTCTACTTTACACCGTGCTATTCCATCTTCAAATCGCTCGCCCCCTCTAGCTTAG
Source organism: Nesidiocoris tenuis (assembly GCA_036186465.1). Taxonomy (NCBI): domain Eukaryota; kingdom Metazoa; phylum Arthropoda; class Insecta; order Hemiptera; family Miridae; genus Nesidiocoris; species Nesidiocoris tenuis. The sequence goes on from AP028917.1 coordinate 9,256,773, forward strand.
AATTTTGGAAACGTTTGCTGTCTATTCGAAAACACTTTACTCTTTCAGAAACAGGCCTCACCGATAGTTCGATTTTTGTACTGTAATTCGACACAGAACGTCTCAGCAGTGCATTTGTAATGGAGGGGGTTTTCGAATTTGTGTTGTTGGATCAAACGTCCAGGCGAAATTGTCCTTATTTTCAGAATATTTCACCGCGTTTTTTTTAGTCCGGAAAATTCTGATCGGGAAAAATTGACCAGGCGTAGTTGAATTGTGGGGATAAAATTGAAGTGCATCTAGCGTGTGCTGAGAGAAATTTTTGAACTTATTCCCAAAAGCTCTGAAGTATCTATCGATAGTTAAAGTGTAAATCCTTGTAAATTCAGAAATTTTTCAGGGTACCTACCTAAAAAACGTGCTAGTTTTTGCAAAACCTCTGGAAGGTTTTGACTTACAGGTTATTGCACAGAGAAGAAGGTTATTGCACAGGTTATTGCCACAGAGAAGAAATGAGACGAAAACGGAGGAATCCTTCACTTGATGGATCTACGGCTTAAATACTACCCATAGAGCTCAAATCCTCATCCTTGTCCTTATCCTTTTATCAAAAATTGAGACTTACGAGGTTTTACACTTTTACTATCGCTATGCTGATAGAATTTTTCATTTTATTTTTAATTTTCAATTTGATGATTTAAAACCATGGATTTGACTCCATTTTATTCATGCTTGGCTGCCTCAACGAGTGAAAAAGGACAACCACATATCTCTTAGTATTGAGGCAGCTGGATGCATTTTTGTTAACATTGGCTTCATATGGACAGTTTATCGATACTTCTACAATAGATGAAGCTCTATTATGAAAATACCTTAAGTTGTGTACGCGATAATGAAGAATTTTTAGTTCGCGTTGTAATTTCCTATACCTTTTACCAATTTCGTATAATATATGAAAGTCTATATTATAGACTTTTTTGGGAATTTTGCATTGCGAATCGTCTGGCTGAACGGCTAGGAAGCGTATCGAACGTGCTGAGACGAAAAAAATGAGACATTTTTTTCTGCACGGAGTCAATTATTTTTGAAAACGTATGGGCGCACTTTTTAGTTTTTGGAATGATAATTAAAAAACATACACACTGTACATATTCGAGGCAGAACACCACTCTGTTCCATTGTATCACCTCCCTTCGAAATGGAAAATATTTTTATGGATAGCTTGATTTCATTTCGAGTGCATGTTGAATTTGTATTCGTGTCTAAGGTTATCTCCCCGATAGCTGGAAAGCGATGGATAAGTCTGTTAATAATGTTAAGGGCCGTTTAAGCCATCGTGGTTGACGTCAAATCCTACACTAGTTACCCTACCTTCTTACTGAAATTCTTATCTATCTTTTAAAGCCTGTAGTTATCACGTTTCAACTTCCGAATCGAATAACTATGATTTGGGATAACATCGAATTTCAATAATCAAAATGGCCGACATCACTCACCCCCCTGACGTACGGGTACAGTCATAAGGCTATTTTTATGGATGTCTCCTCAATTCACAGATTCCTTTCTCATGGTCACGACGTCAGTAAATTATGGTGCTCTTCGTCTTCAACTGATGTACAAATTGTTTTTCGTTGATTTCCTTTTGTAGTATTATCAAACATGAATACGCTCCCTTTTTATTCGTGACGATTTTATTTTTATAAATAATAGGTACAGTGTTTTCGGTGAAATTTATGAATTTATCCTAATTATTTCCGGCCTTTAGAGTGTATTTGAAATGAAAGATATATATTTACAATAAACAGTATAGAATTATGCTTTAGGGAGGCTACTACACATAAATTTATATAGTTATATATATTTGTTATATTTTAGAGAAGAAAAGTATATTATTAAAAATCTAATGTCATTAGATTAAATTAATTATCGTTACCAAGAAAAAATTCCATACTTACCAAGGTAAAAAAACCTTATTAGAATGAGACGCTTCCCAAAATATTTGTTGTAAAAATCATTAATAACGTTAAGAAAAGATTTCCGCTCGGTGACCCAGCATATTTAGTTGTGGAACACACTCTAGATGTTTGTACGTTTCCTTCTGTAATATCTATTTTACTGTCATGTCAACCAGAATAATATAATGTTATTTTAGAAAAAAAAATTGTTTTATTCAAGCTACCTACCTCACCCGAAAGAATTTATTTGTAAAGAAATTATGGATCTGCTGAAGTAGGCATGAAGTCGTGATGGTATCAACGTGTACGATCATGCCTGTGTGCACATAGGGCAACGAGTACAGAGTTCAAAAGTACAATTAACGCTCTATGAGATGAGAGCGACTTGCACTGATTGCACAAGACCTTGAAACGTTTTTTTTTTTTCAAATTATTTCATGAAACCATTGAGTACGACTGGTTTTTTTTTTTTGAGTTACGGACATCTAGAAGGATTGATGAAGAGGGAACAAACATTGATACGTAAAAATCGTTAAGTCTTTCAAAAGAAATTGCAAGGAATAGGAGAAATTTCAATCTCATCATTGATGTTTTGGAGACGGATCATTTCCAGCACCACATTGTCTAGGATAGGCTAACCTTTGCGATTATCATGGACTAACAATTTGTCAATTTATCCTCTTTTTGTATCATTTTGCCGATACCCTATGGAATATTTGACGGAAAATTCCGTATTAACGGACAACGACATCGAGGATTTGAGTTCGCACGGCTACTCAATCGTGAAAAAGATCGGGCATGGCTCGTTTTCTCAAGTTTTCCGAGCCTGGTTTGATCCTAGCGTGCAAGCTTCGAAAAATGAGGTGAGTTTCATGGTTTATTGTTGGGATTATACGGTCTTCTGTGGGTCAGCTTTCTTGGTTCGTGGGCCTCCAACCCAGTATGCGCACCTAGCTATCGAAATTTCGAAAACTGCACACGTACGAGCCTTCTTCCAAAAAATGTAGACTGCCAACTACACCCTGTGACGTCTCGCCAAAAACACACTGATTAGAAGTAGTGTATCCAAGAAATAAGTTTTCTGAAACATCCCAAAAATACCATTTTTACCAACTTTTTTGGGAAAATGGCTTCAAATTTTAAAAACCACAAGTTACCCTCTAGGAATATGATTTCTAATTTTTCCAAAAAAATAGGTACAAGCGGCTACACGTATGGCTATATTGCGGGCGTTGAAAATACCGTCGAAACGCAGGCTCGCTTGTAAAGTGGTCGAAAAATCGTACAGAATGCCCAAAGATTATCCGCACAAGTTTTTACAAAGAGAGATGAACATCATGACCAAGCTGAATCATCCTCATATAGTCAAGCTACAAAGCATACTGCGCAAAGGACCCAAATTCATCATGTTCATGTCGTAAGACTTACTATCACTTAGTGATACTTTGTAGGTAGGTACTTACCACCTTCCATTATAATATCAACTGGTGAGGATGGGATGAGCAGAAGTAAGCGTTTGTCTTCAAAGCATTGATTTGAATTGATCAACTATCCACTGATGGCTCTTGATACGTCCCCCTTGAACCTTATCTATTATAAGAGACCAATAGGTTCAATACGCTGCGGAAGTGTGACGTCATGCCGTGGTGATTACAGGCTCATAAAAAACGCCAAAGAGCCACAATAACAACAAAAAAAAACCTCCAAATCTTAGGTAGGATTAGTTTAAACTTGGATTTGGCCTTTGTAATGAGCCAGTACTGAGGGTAACCGCTTATCACTGCAACCTACTTCTGTAACGTATTGTTTGATTGTTTCTCCAACCCAGCCTCACCTTCCATTGTGCAACGTGTACTCCTCCAACTATATCTTAAGATAGAGGACTTTTAAGGACATGTTAACTTAACATTGTTAAGGCTTTTTTCTTCGACTGGTTTTTCATTACCTAAGTACCCAACTCTATTATCTATAGTTTAGCCCCACGAGGAACGCTGTGCAAATTCATATTGGTGTACGGCCCCATGAAGGAGTACTCGGCCAAACGTTGGTTCCGCCAGCTGATCCTCGCTATAGTTTACCTGCATACTATGGACATAGCGCACAGGGACATCTCCTGCGACAATATCCTGATCACAAGCGGCTACAACATCAAGCTCTGCGATTTCGGTTATTCCTGTTTCAGGTAAGGACAAGACTCTTTGTCAAGGAGGTTTATGACACATCCAAAAGCCCTGAGTTAGAGTCCCTAGGATGTTTTCCAGTCCTTAAGATGCAGTGATGCGGTCATGGAAAGGTCCTTTATGAGACATTCCCGCTTTTTCAATAATAAACAATAATGTTTTTATGCCTATAATGTCCATGTTTTGGTAGATTCCCATGAGAAGAAATAGGTATGAGGCTGAAGTACAATAATTGCCACAGCCTTGCTTCAAACAATGCTCCTATGTCCCAAAAATGCTATTATATTTCTTCTTCGTTGAAGGAATTTAGTGCCTAGGGGTATGACCTGTATAAGCAATAGGTCATAACTTATTCCAGTGTAACGATGACTGGCTGGCCTCGATATTTCGACACTCATTGCGGCTCCTTGCCGTACGTGGCGCCAGAAATCATCAGGGGCCTCCAATATAATCCGAAATATTCTGATCTTTGGTCTTTGGGCGTCGTGCTCTTCGTCATGCTCAATGGTATGAATCATGGAATGGTCATGGCTCAATACCTAATGAAAATAGTAAAACCAAAATTTTGAGTGTTTTTCATTAGAATGATAATCAGGTAGTTCGGAGCCTATGCTGAATCTTTCTCAGGGACCTTCCCATTCTCCGCGACTTCATACGAGCAGCAGTATTGCGACCAAATGGAGCGAAACTACTCGTTCAAACGGTACACCGAAATCAAAACGTCACCCGATGGTATTCAAAAAGTCGGCGAACTCCTCGAGCCGAATCCTCTGTTGAGAATTTCTCTCCAGGAAATTCTCGACTCGGATTGGATGGCCGACACAAACGCGGAAGTGCCTGAAGAAACGAAAAAACGCGAGATGGATGCTCAGAAAAGGGCCGAAGACATCAAAGAAGAGAATGAACTGGTTCGAGGGAAGCATAAAAAATACTCAATTCAATACCCATGGATCAAGGTTGAAAGGGAGACGTATTTCGAACGGTTGGTCTCCTGATATGTGTTATTTGTTACCGATACCTATGTGTTGTTGTCGTCAGGTGGAGTGGATTATGTTATTGCTGTTTTCCACCTCAATGTTTTATCGCTCTTAGCCTACGCTGGTATTTCAGGTTGGCCAACCTGAGGAAAAGGCATGCAATGAAAGGAAGAGGAGACGGCTCCTTATTGCCATTGTACAGTTTCGCCAGCAAGACCTCAGCGGCGACTCAAGGAGGAAGTCCGCCCGGCACGTCTTGGGGCACACCCGATAGCAACAAGAAATTTAACCATTGGCGGAACACAGATCCTGACGAGTCCGATACCTCGTTCAACTTGAAGTACCAGCAGTTGCTGGGCAAGAAGCAATCCAGATTCAACCCCGAAAGGAGAAGTACATGTGTGGTCTCTTGAAAGGTGTCCTGTAACAGGATCATTTCAGAAAATACTCTTGGAAATTATGCTGGGATTCGACGAGGATGGTACATAAGATAAAATCCAAACATCCACTGTCGGGAGAGAAGAAAATACAAAACTGCCAATCATCAGACTGTAATTAGATTAACTTCAAATTCATATAAAGTCTCCAGAAAACAGCTGTACAACACTTTGCCGATGAACGTTAGTCTGTTTTTGATTTTTTACAAAGGTGCATGAAAGCTAACTGGCCATTAACACTATGCCGTAACATTCGAGTACTGATTAAATGTGGTAATTATGTACACTGAACGGTATGACTTGATGAAGGCTGACAATGGTAAAAAAATACTTACGGTTGAGACAAAGTAATAAAAAAGAAGGGGTTCCTCAATGGAAAACTGCTGGCTTCCTAGCGATGTTCACATGGCTGATAACTGGTTGTTACGCCCTCCAATTGCCATAATGGGACTTCGGTGGTGATAGGAGACTAACATTGTGAATAACGATAACCAAAAGACATAATTGAGTCCAAGAATCTGCAAATCATCTTGACAGCCTTGCTGAATTGTAAAGTATAGAGCGTGGAGCGAGCAGTTCGCCAAAGGGAGTGAAACAATAAACCATTACCATACTGATGACAAGATTCCACTACGGCCTTGCTTTTGACTAGATGGAGTAGGTAATAAAGTATTATCTGACTAGAAAAAACATTTCGGTAGAACAATATCACTATAAACAAGATTTATCACTTTTTCACTGGCAGGCGGCCATTATTGTTCCGAGCTGCTGAAATACGAATTCTGCATCAGGTAAAGTTTGTCGATGGGGTTGATGTGACCCATGGGGTGCTGAAGCATGTTCTCGTGGTTCGGAGGTGGCCCGAGCTCCAGGGACAGCGTGTCCGAGCCACCCTCGTCCAAATTGGTCGAATCGTCCAGCGAGATGTCCGAACTGCAGAAACTCTCTCCAGAATGCGCTGGATAGGCGTCTGTGGGCAAGATCGGTAGGTATAAGTGGCACGGGACAATGGAAAAAGTGGGTTCGAAGGGGTAGAAGTGTCAGAAGGATGTACAGTGGTAGCACCTACGTACCGTCAGGAGAATAGGGGTGGTTCGGGTTCAGCGGCTGCGTACTCGACGTGGGATATGGCGAATCCGAAGAGTCGTGCATAGATAAGCTGTTCAAACCCAAGTAGTGACCTGGAACGTTTGGAATTTCGAAAAAATTAATCTCAGCACTTGATCTTGACAGCCAGCATGGGAGGATCCAGAATGTGTGGAGCATCCAGCCGCTAGAACGCTTCTGGATCTTCAGAGGCTCGTAATTCCCCTCGATTCCCAATGCTCAGCTAATTGAAGGTCCCACTTTACTACTAGGGGTACCTCATTAGTTACTACTCCGGTGCTGTCTGGAACTAGCCTGTCCCAACCAACCTTTGCCTCCGATGAAAATAACCCTAAAAAGCTAATAACTCCTAATACTTACTGTGATCTGACGACAGCGGTTCTTGCTTAATGCACTTCTCTCGTTTGTCTTCTTTCTCTCCAGGCGATTTGTCCTCTTGCTTCGCTTTCCTTTGAATCTTTTTCATCTTGGCTCGTTGATTTTGAAACCAAACCTGCACGACTCGTACGCTGAGGCCTGTCTCTTTCGCTAACGCTTCCCTCACCTGAAAAATGCATCAACCCCGGTTGAAAAATGACTAAAATTGAGAGAAATCCTCGTATGCGCCATAAAAGAGTATCAATATCAATGCTTGAAAATGGAGCCACTCACTTTTCGACAGGGCTTCGGGCTGACTTCAAAGGATGCCTTGAACTGCCGACGTTGAGCTGACGTCAGAATCGTCCTTGGTCGCTTTGGTCCTCTTCTGCCATCTCTTGGCCGACTGTTTTCATCCATCATCATCTCATCTGCAACGGAATGCATTGATTTTTGCTTCCCGTTTTCACTTGAAAATCCTCATTAGCTATAATTTCAATTATTCCATCGTGCATGGAATTTTATTCAATTCATTCTTTGTTTTTACCTGATGGCGAGGTAGATTGTTGCAGTAGGAACATTTCTTTTTCGAAATCCTGCCGACAGAAAAGCTGTCCGCTCCGCATGACGAACTGTTCGCCTTTTTGCAGAGGCTGGCAGCATACGACGCAGGTGAAACACGGCAGATGGAAAACGTGAGATTGGGCTCGCATGACCATTTCGTGAGGTAGTAGTCGATCGCCGCATCTCGTGCATTTGACCCCAAATAACCTGAAAGAGTGGAAATTGGGACTTGAGTATGCAGTGAGCTTCTTGCTTCTTCTTCAAAAAAAGTGTAGATCGTGGTCTTATTTTGGTTTCCCTGTTTTTAGAAAGAGGGAAAATGTACGATTGCGATGGCAGCACTGATTTTCCCGAGAATGTGCTTCACAACATGGAGTTCCACGATCCAACATTTCAGGCTATTTTCCCCATAAACAAACCCGGATCTCCCGGTTTTATTTGATTCATCATTTCTGCGTTCTTCAATGAACTCTATGCTGTATTTACTTCTTCAGCTGGTACCTAACTGTTCTTAACTATATACTGTGCAACTCACCGGTCATAGTCGGGTTTGCAATACAGTTTTCCGTTCCGACAGTAACACGATTGGGAAAGCAGGGCCCCGCAGACGCTGCAAGAAAGGCACTGCTCGTGCCAGCTGGCATCGATGACTCGCATGAGATACCTGTCGTGAATTTTGTGGCCGCATCCTTCGCAGACTTCGAACGTCTTTTCATGTTTGCCCTGCACATTTGAAACGTCTGCAACACACAGTTTTGCCTATGAAACAATAGCTGCAACGCTGGGAGTGAAAGTATGAGTAGTGTGGCCTGTACTGTATGGGAGTAAGTAAATTGTATAATTACTGTGAAATCTTGCTATGCTGCTGTTCGAAAACCCTTAAAATATTGAGAAGCTAAAATTTTATCCTTGAAAACATTCATTCATTTTTGCCATAAAGTATCAGGCTTTGAAAGACTCAGGAGCAAAGGACTGCGATAAAAAATACCAAGCCCGAATAAATTGGTCAATATTATTTGTTGACATTTTCGAAAACATTTCATTTTCATTAGCCAAGTACGTTATCGTTCATTTTACTCTTTGGAATTATTTGAACTCCTTTGAGTGACAGATTCAATAAATTGCGAAAAAGTCAGCACCGTTCGATTCACCGGAGTGAAGCGCGTCCATTATCAAGAACCGACTATCTACCAAGGGCTTTAGATTACAGGATTAACTTTTGAAGTCGAGTCGAGATTAAATATCGAGTGGGTAGGCTTTTTTCTGAAAGCGCTTCAAATGATCCCGCTGAACCGAGGGCTATTCGTCTGATATGGCGGAAGAGAGAGGAACCCGGCCAATAAAGAGTTTATTTTTAGGGGGATTTCAATCCTAGAAAAATGGGTATTCTCGGAGTAACTAGCATATAACCGACATGACTTCAGTTAGGAATCAGAAGACACATTTGTCGAAACATGGCATCAAGCTACAGAAATTCGCAATTCTCCAATAATAAGGGGATCAGTATGCTGTACCGTAATATTCCAGTGTTTATCCAAGTTGAACTTCGCTTTGTACAAAACGTGACTGTGTTCGACAATATTCTAGTTTCGCCCTCCTTCGCCTCGGCAAAGGTGACAATATTAAAGTTCTCCGGTCGCCGTAAAACCGCTGAAAGGGAGCAACCGCTACCGCCTGCTTAGGCCAGCACCTGCTCCTGGTTGAGGGTTCTTGCCGCGGAATCCTCTCGTAGAATATCCTTCGCATTTACATTTTGCAAGACGCTGGAATATAAAGCGAGGCCTTAAATCATCCTGCAAAACCGAGTGGTGCATACTGTTCCGAATGCGTTATCTTAATTAATCCGCATATCAACGCAACCAAAGGGACTTCCATTTCCACCCAAGATGGTTCAATTTTTACCGATAACATGGCGATAATGTGCATAGTGCCAGTTTTCGAAGTTATTAAAATCATTCGTGAGTTTCGAGCCATCCAGAAAAACCTTGCTGTAAGAGAAATCCCAGGCATTGGGGGCCAGGTATGCTAGGTAGGTGCCTGCAAGATACGGCCTGGGAACTCAAAGATAGCACCATGGGTCAAAAAATGATGCTCTCCCACAAGCGTGCTTGAATGCCAAAGTCTGGCCTTCAAGCTCAAATCATGAAATGAAAGAAACCTTAATGAACACTAGAGAGAGACACCATCTTCAACATTGCTTTATCTGAAATCCACTTTAGTCAATCTGACAAAAGACCGGATCAGAAATATCTCCTGAGGAGGGCCGTATGGGCGAAAGCGCTTGAGCTTGACTAAAAGATGTCAAGATGAAGTCGACGTCTTTTGACCCTGCCTCCCAGAAAACCATATTCTCGTCCTACAGCAGTAGGAAAGAAGTTCAAGAAGCAGCAGAAAGACAGGAATGACAACAAAGAAGTTCAAATTGCCCACGAGGACTCGAGTCTGCGGGCAGACTTTAGAAGTTCAAATTGACAAGACGGCATTGGGCAACAGTGTTGCCAAGGTGCGGACGTCAAAAACCCCTGAGACAACGTCAAAAAAACCCCCAAATAAGAAAATCATAACCCCCAAAAGTCGAGGAGGAATTAAAAATGAACTATTTCACATAAAATAGGACCTAACTCTATATTATACATCTACAATTTTAAATTGTACCTAGAACTGTGAATTATTTAATAGGTACTCATTCTTTCCGTAACTTCAATCTAAATCTCCTACAAGCCTTTATTTGAGTACCTATCTTTCAAACCAAATAGCTGTGCAGTCACCCCCAAAATCATACCCCTCGGCATTAAAAAAACCCCAAATTCGGGGTGAAACCCCACAACTTGGCAACACTGTTGGGCAATTATCTATCGTAAATCGCTACCAATTAATAAAAAACTTCGCAGGATTTAACTAACAGGCGATTTGTCCCGATGAGAGGGAAAATCCGCACTAGCGGTACCCCTGTGGGAAGCTAGAGGATAGAATTGAACAAGAATGTAAAGGGAGCTCCGAGCGATCAATAAACTCCCACTCTCGACTCCGCATTCCTATCGTCCTTCTTCTGTTTCCATGTCGCCTGTATCGCCTTACACTCCTCTTCAAGATGACTGCCACCCGAGAAGTGTCATGTCGTCGTAGATCCGTTGTCACTTCTGGTTCTCTACATCCCGGTTCGCCGCTCTGCATTACGGATATTCCCTAGAGAAATTATTGATAATTGGACGAAATTTTGTTGAAAAGAAACTTCGGTGTAAGTATTATCAAATTTTGCGCACTTTGACCTATACAGGTTTCTCCAGCTGATAAGCATACTGTGTTCATACGCATTGTGATATTTTCTCAGACATGTGGGCACTTCTTGACGGCTTCTCACGTACTTCGTAATTTGAACTTAATTTCCGGTACATCTTCCGTGAAGATTTTAGCGTTACTGCATCTTTTTCTTTGGTGAATAATGTTGCATTGTTCATGTGTACACCTCCACCGCACTTCCCAACTTCTGGCGTTCTGGAGTCGGAGTATTGACAAATCTAAATGAATATACATGACCCCTTACCCTCTTGAGTTTTGGATTCAGGCACTGTTTGTTTTGTGACGAGGGGAGTGCACCTAAAAATGCAAAATAGTCGGTGGCTTCAAAATAAGCTGGGAATCACGTGATTCGAACACCGACCGCTGGAGTTCTTGATGATTTCCATCAACTCATTGGTATTATGTGGTATCGAGTTCTCTTTCACTTTTGAAAAAAATCAGTCTTATGCTGAAGTTCTTGGGTTTTCGAGGGTGCTGAATCCGAATTCGGGGTCCATTTCATCTCTAGACGCAGAGGTTCCGCTGCACACAGCCCATTTCAGTTGCTAGCTCGCTCCCTCATTTTGACTCACTTATCATTGAACAAACTCAAATGCCAAATCACTAGCTCATAAAATTATCAGTCAGAATCGCATAAGTATTTTTATGAATTTCGGAACGAAAAATTCAAATTTTTTCGACGATTTGTGTTAAAAACAGTCGCCATTGGTTGCAATCGACGCAAAAATGTACCAAGTATACGGCAAAATTTTGTTTGTTCGGTCTCGTAGGTTTTGCAGAATCGTCAGAATAGTGAACAAAAATTGTACAAATCGGTAAAAAATCACGTATTCTAGAGACGTTTTTTGGCTAAAACGTGCGAAAGAAGCCATTTGGGTATCAACCTTCATATGGGATTGTTCAGCGTTACATTTTCAGTATGAATAGCACTTGCTGGTTGGAAAATGGTTAAGTTGGCCGAATCTTCAGTCAACATTTTATGTCCATTCGCCGTTCAAGGGTGGAATGGCTTAGCAATCTTTGGAATTTGACGTTTTCATTATATCCCGAATGGTTGGCAATCGTGATTGCGTATTGATAACATCTCAATCTGTGCTCTTGCCGTTTTTAAATCAATAGATGTCATTTTTGAGCGTTTCTATTGATAATTTTATGCTCAAAAGTTAAATTAAGCCCATCTTTACGTTTCATCTCGTCGAAATTGAGCGGTAGTTCGTTAAAATTCGAGTTTTGCGGGCCATTCAGCTTGGTTGCCTTATCAGTCGGATACCGTTGGTCGTGTGTGTTTATCTACTGGTGTAAACACAGCTTACACTACGCTCGTGAGTACCTACTTCGTTTCTTCACTTCGGAAATAAGCTGCTAATTTGGCAATGGAGGCTAAAATCGATGCAATGATGCTGAAAATGGACAAATTGGACTCGCTGCAGGCTGGTATAAACAACTTGGAGGCGAGCTTTGCTAATTTAGCTACCTCTCTTACCCGCGATGTACAGAACCTTAGTGAAAGGGTTGACTCGCACCAGCAAGTGATTAACAGCTTGGAAAGGCGTCTTCGCCAGAGAAATATAGTGATATTTGGGATGGAAGAAGATGAGAGTGACGTCATCTCTCAGGTTGTTAAGCTTTTCGTCAGCACCTTGAAAATTCCTTGCTCGGCCACTGATATCGAGTCAGCTTCGCGGATCGGAAAGAAATCTGCGGATCACCCGCGTTTGGTTCTTGTTGAATTCGGCTCTTTGAAGAAAAAAAACGAAGTCTTCGCTAAAAGAAGCGAACTCACTGGCGGTCTCCGCCTTCGCAACGATATTTCTCCATGGGCCCGAGCCAGATGGGCAGCTGAATCTGGAAGCTCAACTGGGCCCAATGCTTCAAAAAACTCGAAGAGGCCTCGGTCGACCAACAGCAGCGGAGACAGCCCGAATTCCCAGCTTTCCATGTCGAAGAAACCGGTGAACTTGAAAACCCCCCCAAAGATTTAAGTGGTCCAGCTGCTCCTGATCTCCCTAATCTGAATATTGTCTATTGGAACTCTCATGGTATCAGTAATTTTATGGACATTAAAAAAGTTTTTTTTACTCGTAGTATAGATTTTATTTTTATTGTAGAAACCTGGGTTGACCAGGAAAGTAATATAGTTTTTCACGAGGATTACGCAAGCATAAAGGTTCTTGCCCGTCGCACTCATGCTGTCGGCCGCTCTAGCGGCGGAATTATTTTGGTTTATAAAAAAAACTTCAGGGTTTCCACTATTTTTAGTAGCCCAAACTGGCTTTTTGTTCTGGTTGAAGGCGCAGGAGAATGTAGGTTCATCTTTGGTGGGGTCTATTTTAACGAAGGCTTCAGCGAAAATTTGAGTACGCAATTCGACGCCTGCCTAAATGAGATAAGTGAAGTTTATGGAGATATCCCCTGGGCTGTGGGAGGTGACTGGAACTCTCGAATAGGAAACTTGAATCAAGGGATTGAGGAAATTTTCGAAAATCTTGAGTTTGATAGTGAACGCAAATCCTGCGATGTTAAGGTAGACGCTAAAGGACGGCGGCTGGTGAATATTATGGTTGTTGGGTGGTGAATGGTAGATCAAGTGGAGACACAAATGGGAACTTCACCAGTTTATCCTACGGCGGTGCCAGCGTGATCGACCAAGTCTGGATCAACGTGCCTGCGTTAACGGTTTGCTCTGATTTTTCAGTCATGGAGTTGGACTCTTTTTCTGATCACCTGCCGTGTCTGCTCTCTTCGTCTCAACTCAGTCCCAATAGCAGCTGCTGCATCCCATGCTGCATGGGAGTCAAGTCCTTGTTTATGGAGGGTAAGCTGAAATGGGATGCCGGCAAGGTCCGAAGCTTTCAGGCGTGTCTCTCGAGTTCGCTGAAGAGTTTGGCAGCTGAGACGTTTTCTGCAGGAGCAATGTACCAATTTCTTAAGAACGCGATTTCAGAAGCGTGCAAAGTCTGCGAAATGTGGCGTCCCCCTACCACCAGGCATATTGATAATTACAGGAATTGCCCTTGGTTCGACAGTGATTGTAAACGGTTAAAATATGAATCTAGGAATCGTTACAGGAAATTTAAAAGAAGTCGCTACAACGTCGATCACCTCAATGCCTACCTCGCCAAGAAAAACGACTACAAAGCATGCCTCAGGTTGAAGAAGCGGACCTACTATGAGCGCCTTCGCGAGGATCTGGCAAGGTGCAACGATTCCAAGGGTTTTTGGTCGGCAGTGAATAAATTACGTTCCAATGGTAGACCTGCATGTAAGATCACAGTCGAGGCTGTGGAGAATTTCTTCAGCGATATCTACCCCTGTGCTGCAGGAGAGGCTGCTGTTCATCAGGGGTGCGGTACTTCAGCAGAACACCCGTTCGACCCTTTGTTGGACTCGCCTATTACCAAAGCAGAGCTCGAGACAGCTCTCAAAGCTTGTAAGAATGGGAAGAGCGCGGGGGAGGATGGTATTGGGTACGAGTTCTATCGGAATATGCCGCCGGAGGGCGTGACCTTCATCCTGTCACTCTTCAACAAGATCTTGGAGGCCGGGTGTGTGCCTGCTGAGTGGGGCAGCATTAAAACATTTTTGTTATTCAAGAAGGGTGACCCAAGCAACGTAGCCAATTACCGAGGAATCTCCCTACTGAACTGCCTTGCAAAGATCTTCACGAGGATCCTGTACGAAAGACTGGTAGTATTTGTGGAATCTAAGAGTCTCATCCCCGAAACGCAGAACGGCTTCCGAAAAGGCAGGGGGTGTGCCGATAATGTTTTTGTTCTGTCCAGTTTGGTCAACATCAATACGAGGCTTAAACGAAGAAAAGTGTTCTGTGCCTTTGTAGACTTTTTTCGCGCGTTCGATGCGGTGTCGCACCCGGTCCTTTGGGGTAAGCTGGAATGGCTTGGAGTCAGCCCTCGTTTTATTTCGGTTATTCGTGCTCTGTACGAGTGCGCGTCTTTCTCGGTGAGAGTCGGGGCGGCGTCCACCAGGCCATTTAGGCTGTCCCAAGGAATTTTACAAGGGGATATTTTATCGCCGTTACTTTTTGCCCTCCTACTGGCTGACTTTGACGAGTTTGTAGCCGCAAGAGGAATTCGTGGCTTGAGCATTGATGGCCGCACAGAGGTTACCTCCCTGTTTTATGCCGACGACTGCTGCCTGCTGGCCGACTCCGGGCCTGGTCTTCAGAGGTTGCTCAACGTACTCCAGGAATACTGCGAAGTTAATCGGCTCAAAGTAAACTCGGCAAAGAGCAAGGTGGTCATCTTCCAGCGTCGTGGTAGGCAGCCAAGGGCAAGGTTCAGCTGCGGCGGCGAAGCGGTGGAAGTCGTGAAATCTTTTGTCTACCTTGGAGTGACTTTTAGCAGGTCGGGCGTTTTTACGATCCAAACTAATGCAAGCGTAAAAAAAGGGACAGTCGCCTATAACAGCGTGTGGCCCGTTGTCTACAAATCGCAGAGTAACTCACCGCGCTGCTGGAAGTCCCTGTACACTTCGATTATTCGCTCGACTACTCTCTACCTCGCGGAACTGTGGGGATTTCCCAACTGCGATCTCCTGGAGCGAGTCCAGGTAAGGGCATTCAAGGCACTCCTGCACCTCCCGAGTTACACACCCGATTACGCAGTGCGGTATGAGTTGGGCTTGCCCCACTCTCGGCTCCACGTCGTTAAGGGCATGCTAAGGTGGTGGTGTAAGCTGCTCGCCATGGGCGAGGATAGGCTCCCCAGAAGGTGCTTTAATCGACTGTTGGGGCTGGCCGCCGATCCTGGGCAGGACATGCGCTATAATTGGGCCCTACAGCTGCAATCAGTCTTGGACGGACTCGGCTCCGGTGAGCTCTTGAGGAGCGACCTCTCCCCTGCTGACCTAAGGACCCGGCTTGCGGGTCTTATCGAGAGGGAGGCTGATGCGTCATTGGGGGCTGACCGCCGGGCGCTAGCGAACTCGAGCTTCATGAAATTTCCTGGTGCGGTTCTTGAGTCTACGGATTACTTGAGCTTCGATGTCCCGCTTTATATCAAAAGATTGGTTTGTCAGGTGCGGCTTTCGGGTGACGAAAGGGCGCGCATCTTCTTTCCCCGGGTGGTCTCGAGGTTCGCGAAGTCGGGAAACTGTACGCTTTGCTCGGATGGGGCCTTGGACACGGTAGAGCACCTCATGGCGACATGTACCGCATTTAGGGCCGAAAGAGTTAGGTACTTGGGGTCAGGTACACTGTCTGAGGACAGGCTGGGGGCCGCCCTTCAAGCGAGCGATGCCATATCTGTCAAAAAGGTTTTTCTGTACCTGCAATCTACCCTCAGGATGAGGAACTTCATCTTGTCGGAGGGACAGGACTTTTAGGGATTGGAGAGAAAATACCCGAGAAAGCAGTGGTTGCAAATTATGTAAAACATCAGAACAGTTCTTTCGGAACGTACGACCTGTTAGGTTGGCAATATAGCTTAGTCCTTGGATATTAGTGAGGATGTTATCTTTACCAATTTTTATATTTTTTCGAAGTACCTGTTAATTTTTCAACCATTGTAATGCCCAAGGGCTGTACAATAAACGCTATTCTATTCTATTCTATTCTATTCTATTCTATTATATCCCGAATTCAGCTGATCCTCGAAAATGCTGGATCTAATGTTTTTCTGTCAAATTGAATGTAAAGAGTGACATTTTGTGTTGCAAACTGCAAATGCCATGGGGTGCAATTGTTAGCTATGCCGGAGATAATTGCGGGGACGGCCATCGGGCAGTTTCTGCATTCTAAACAGTCGAAAGGGCGTCCGTAGGATGGGGTGTTCCGGCCTGTACGGTCACCCCTGCTATGATAGGTCTTGTTGTTGTTGTTCATGATGGAGGGGATGTTAATGAACCGCCTAATTGTTGGCCCTAATCACCTCGGGACCGTCGTTTAACGAGCTGGACGCGTTAGCAGTTCATATTATGGGAGGTTCCTGTATTTTCACGAACGGCGCCCATCATTTTCCATAAGGGAAGACACTGTAAGCGTAGTAACACGGTTTTTGATTCTGAGTAAAAGTGTACGAGTAAACGTTTTTTCTGAAGCTTTTACTCTGCAAATATGGAAGTAGAAAGAATTTATGAATATTGAAATAGAATATTGCGGGCCATGTTTTATTCAGAACGTTTTCAACGCGTTGTGATTTTCGTTTTCAGGAGATGCGATATTCCTCTTTTTTCCAGCGACTTTCCTCTTCCTCGGCCGCTTAATGACGTGGGAAAGACCCTCCTCGCCGACTTATGTAAGCATTTGCATCTTCTTTAGATCCATGAATAACTCATAATGGTAAGTCTTTAAGATGAATCGCTCGACACCTCTAAGGAGCGAGAATTCTCGGATTACAATGGAGAGCCATTATTTATTCGCTTTTTTCTTCTCTTTCCACTTTCAGCCTCATCAGTTTTTGGGGATGATTTTTTTGTTGGGTCGTTCCGAGCCTGAATGCTGTATTCAGATGCGAAGACTTGATGGGTGTTTTTGAAACTCTTCTAAAGAATTTTAAAAGTTGGGCGCTAAAACTGTCGGTTAAAATGTGCAAAAACCCTCGGAAAAAACCCTAGGAAGTTTTGTTGAACCATTGCTAATCCGCGAAATCAAGGAAAAGGGGAAACTGAGAAATCTGGGGCCAAATAATTGTGTTTCGAAATTCCAGAATATCTTCCTATTTCATGGTAAATCGAGAAACCCGGGAAAATGCTCTAAAAATTCCTAACCCGCATCCCCTTAAAAATTGGACATTTTTGAAAAAAAATGTGCCGAAAATGAAAAACTAAATATTTCAAATTTAAGAAATTTCTCATTTTTTTTGTCGAAATTTTTACTACGTCTCTGGTTGTAGCGCCACCAATATTAATCTTTGAAAAAATAGAAAATAGTGTTACCTACCAAATGGCAGACTTCCTCGACATTTCAGTGAAATAATTTTGTTAAATCGGCTGCGTGAGAGCGAAACAGACGTTTACCGTAACAAAAATCAACAAAATATCCGTAACAAAAACATTTCTCACGACATGTCAACTTGAGTAACCTCCTTTTTTTGGAGTCGGTTAAAAATAATGAATAAAACGAGGTTTTACGTAGGTAACTGAACGCATCACAGGTTATCATTGATTACCCCACGTTATCACACACTCGAATTCACCCTTACGCTTCTTTCTTACAGATTTTACCTCGCGGATCGGCCCAAGACGAAAAAGCGGAGGGTTCCTTTGGAAAGCGGGTTTTAAAGGGCGAAACGCGATTTTCCCCGCTTCGACGCCGATGCAACAATCGTTCGAACCGACTTCTTTCCCGGTGAGGAGTTTTTCCAACGTTTTTATTAGATTTTTCTCCACTAGACTGGAAATTATACTGTCTTTCCGCCTCCCTAGACCTAAAAGGAGGAACGTTTCGCTCTAATCGTTCCATCTTTGATGCGAACCCTCTTGCTGGGGAGGGCGATCTCCGCTAGAGAGACGGATTACGAAAAATACGCATGAACTAGGCTGGTAATCAATTGAATTAATACTCCTGCGATGCCTAAACGTGGAGAATAAATAATAATTTCCGATTTTTAAGCGTTGACTAATTCTGAAATGGTAACAATGTCTCAAGCGGTGACAACACTTTAAGTGGCAACAACCTCCAAAGTGGCAACAATGTCTCAAGTGTCATGGACTCTAAGGTGGTAACCACGTTTCAAGAGGCAACAAGGACTCAAGTGGTGAAACGTCTTAAGTGGCAACATTGCCTCAAGTGGTTGCAATATCTCAAGAGGTGACAACGTCTGAAGTGGCTACAACGGCTCAAGTAGCAACAACGTCTCCAGTGGTGCCAACGTCTCAAGTGGTGACAACGGTTCAAATGACGACGATGTCTTAAGTGGAAACATTGCCTCAAGTAGTTACAGTTTCTCAAGTTGCAACAACGTCTCAAGTGGCAAAAATGTCCCAAATGGCGACAACGCCTCGAGCAGCCATGACTCTCGGGTGGTGACAAAGTCTCAATACTGGTAACAACGTCTCAAACGTCAACATTGCCTCAAGTGATTACAATTTCTCAAGTGGTGGCAACGTCTGAAGCGGTAGCAACGGCTCAAGTAGCGACAATGTTTCAAGTTGTGACACTGTCTCAAGTGTTCTCATAGCAAAGTATCGCCAGGTTCAGGGAAACGCATTCCAGGGGGGACCACAGGATCTTCTCTGACCTGAGGAGGAGGTGCAAAGCGAGCTCTCGGTCCTGCTATAACAATTACATCAATGAAATTCAGTCATCGGCTCGGACGGTCACAAAGAAGTTCTGGAATCATGTGAACTACAGGTATGGGGACTCTCCAGGATGCCTGATGTCGTGCGGTTGGACGAGAGGTCGGCCGCCGATCCTGCTAGTTCTGCTGGCCTTTTCGCGGAGTACTTCGCATCGGTTTATGAGCATCCGGCGCCGGGGAGCGAAGATCCAGGGATTGGGTCATCATCGTTCTCTACGTCAAGCTTTTCGGTCGACCCTGAGTCCATTAGGACTGAGCTTGCCGCCTTGGATGCGGGTGGAGGAGTGGGGCCAGATGGTGTCCCGCCGATCTTGCTCAGGAATTGCGCCGATTCACTCTGTGGAGTTCTCACCTCGCTCTTCGATATGTCCTTCACTTTGGGCGTCATGCCCGCCATCTGGAAGCACTCTTTCCTTACTCCGATCCTCAAGGCGGGTGACAGGTCTGACGTTAGAAATTACCGCCCAATATGCCCCCTTTCGACAATCCCAAAGGTCATGGCTGCTGGTTGGAGCTTTGAGGCCGGCTTTGAGACAGTACATCGTGCCCAAGCAGCATGGATTCATCGGCGGGCGTTCGACGACAACTAGCCTCTTGACCTTTCAGGAGGTTGTCCTGAGGTCGTTTGAGGAGGGTTGTCAGGTGGACTGTGTGTGCACAGATTTCGCCAAGGCCTTCAATAAGGTTCCGCACCAGCGTCTCCTTCTAAAGCTTGAGTCTTTTGGGATCTTCGGACGACTTCTCGCCTGGCTCGCCAGCTATCTTGCTGAAGAACACCTGCTCACACTCGTTCATGGCCCTCTCAGGTGTCCCGCAAGGCTCGCATCTGGGCCCTCTACTCTTTTTGATTTTCATTAACAATGTGGGCAGCGTTCTTCCAAATGATGTAGGGTTCCTTGTGTACGCTGACGATATAAAGTTATTCCGCAGGGTTGTTGGCGCTTCTCCTCTTCAGGCTGGCTTGGACCGGCTGGATCGCTGGTGTGCGATCAACGGCCAAGTGTTGCGTGGTGTTCTTCAGCAGATCCCCGTCTCCCATACTCGTCGAATACTCATCCAATGGATCCGCCTTGACGCGAAAAAATGTCGTTTGGGAATGGGGGGTTTTGGACTCTCAGCGTTGTGGACCACGTGGAGCTGATTGTCTGCCCTGCTATGAGAGCTCTCGGTGTCCTCAGACGCACGGTCTTCACGGATACAACCGTTGGTTTCTTTATTCAATGCGTCGGTGCACCCGGTCCTGGAATATGCCTCACCGGTTCGGTCGCCTTTCTACGCTGTGCACGTGTTGCCTCTTGAGCGTGTCCAAAACCATTTCCTGCGGTTTGTTGGCTCCAGGACCGGGACACGTTGGTGGGACGTGGATGCTGGTGCTGTGAGGCCCGAGCATGGATGCCGTCGCACCTACCTCGATTCGGCGTTCTTCCTGGGACTGCTCAGGGGCTTGGTGGGCGCACCTTCACTCTTGCATTCCGTCAATCTCGTTTCGGGGTACCCACACGTCATGTCAACAAATGGCAACGTCTCAAGTGGCAACAACGTCTGAAGTGGTAGCAACGGCTCAAGTGACAACGACGTCCCAAGTGGCAACATTGCCTCAAGTAGTGGCAATTTCTCAAGTGGTGACAACAGTTTAAATGACGACGGCGTCTCAAGTGGCAACATTGCCTCAAGTAGTTACAATCTCTTGAGTAATGACAACATCTGAAGTAATAACAACGGCTGAAGTGGGAACAACGGTTCAAGTGGCAACAACGTCTCAGGTGGCAACAACAGCTCAAGTGACGACGACGTCCCAAGTGGCAACATTGCCTCAAGTGGCGACAACGTCTGAAATGGTAACAATGGCTCAAGTAGCAACAACGTCTCTATTGGTGACAACGTCTCAAGTGGTGACAACAGTTTAAATGACGGCGGCGTCTGAAGTGACAACATTGCCTCAAGTAGTTACAATTTCTTGAGTAATGACAACGCCTGAAGTGGGAACAACGTCTCAGGTGGCAACAACGGCTCAAGTGGCAACATTGCCTCAAGTAGTTACTATTTCTCAAGTGGTGACAACGTCTGAAGTGACAACACGATCTCAAGTAACGTCCAAAACCTAACCAACTCTTTGGTGCACCAAAAGTTCCAAATCGCGATGAAATATCGCGATGTGGAAGCCGGCAAGCGAAATTGACGCGATTGCCCGAAATGCGGTTTTTCATAAATGCGATGAGCGGCCGATCGCCGCATTTCCGCTCGGCCGGGCGGCGCAGGAATGCGTTGAATGTTAATTAAAAATTATTCGGGGCCCCCGCCGGATTTCGGTTGATTATCGGGCGGCTCGTGTCCGGCAAAGAAGCCGGGCGGGCATTTCATTTCGCCCGCACGATCGTCGCATTAAATTCCGATTAGGGCTGCGCCGAACATTCCGCGATTTCCTGTTGCATCGCGGAACGACCGCACGAACGCGGAAACGAATGCGGCTGTATTGGGTATCATCCCGGGATATTTTCTGGAAAATTGTTTAAATCTTTATGTTGTTTATTTTTTACGCCAATTCAATAGATTTCGATTCCTATTGAGAAAATTATGAAATTTACACCAATAATTTTGTTTGAATTTAGGAAACAGACCGGGATTTTAAGTCATATAGTGTAAAATTGAAAAAAATGGCTCTTTCTTTACCCTCCCTTTATTTATCTACCTTTTATTTGCCTGTTTTTGTATATTCCACTCAAATTTTCATAGTTCTTCCCAGCGAATATTAGAATAGTTCTCAAAGTTTGGCGAAATTATACTTTTTTATTCGATTTTTGCCTGTTTTGACTGAAAACCGTCAATATGCTTGAAAAATTGAGTCAGCTCGGAGTTGAAAAAAGTACGATAACATTTAAATGTGAAATTCAAATCGTTTTAAACAAAAGAATCTAGGATTATTGATAAACGCTGATCATAAATTTGTGAAGACTCGTTTTTTGCCCATCCTAACACCTAACATGGTACATTAGGCGAGGAAAATTCTCGAGCAAGCCCAAAAATTTATGTTTGAAGTCAAAAAGGATAGAAAAGACGTTGATGATTTGTATAACTTGACTAAATGAATCCTTAGAGATAAGACATATCACCCTGTTTATCCGGGATTCGAATTACTCACAGTACTTCCGATTTATTAGCCCTGGTTTCTATTTTATTTTCTCCTGGCCACAAAAATGTACCTATTCGAGCGTTCTTGGTTTCGAAATCTTTGTCTCACGTTGCAGGATACGTGGATATTTTTTATTTGACGATAACTCGACGTATTTTGGTTTTAGGCTATTTTTAGAATGTGAATACTGAGTTTTTTGATTTTTTCGACCTAAATAGCGTCGAAAGTAGTCAAAATATGTTCGAGTTGTGTCGAAAATGTACGTATCAAAATATGGAAGTATTGTGTTCCACTGGTTTTTAATTAAGCAATAATTTAGAAGCAGTTGTACTTAACGCCTCGTATGGCAAGCAGTGGTTAAATCCAAAAAATTGATTTTTTTTGTATTTTTCAGAATTTGGTTTGATAAAAGCTTTTTTTGTCCCTTTGCGTCGTAAATTAGGTGAGAAAACCGGCAATAAATTCGGAAGCAATAATTGAAATGAATTTTGAAAAAATATAAAATTGACAATAATGATAATTTTTTTGTAGATTTAAATTCTAAAATCTCTCAACATTTTTAAATTTACAACATTTTTAAATGTTTAAAAACTTAACCTATGTACATAATGAATAAATTGTTAGTTACTCACCTGAAGCTTGGTTGCAAGGCCGGATAGCCTCCATGCTCTGGACCATGGTGCACGGGTGGAACTCGAGCATAGCGGAATGTCACATGCGTACGTCACACGGTCACTGTCACCGCGAAGTCGGACGCGCGGAGTTGAAAGGTTGACGTTCGAATCAGCGGCATCGCTGCGTGCCGGGCGGGGGTGACGTAGGCGGCACTGCGCCCGCGCGGCTTCGGACACGCCCACGCGGCTCGCCATTGGGCGAGAGCGGGCGAACTGTTTGCACGTCGCCCCCTCCGCGTTCGCGACGATTGATCACTAGTCGGACGTTCCGTCGATAGTCGTGCGGTGACCCATATTTCGGCCCGAACGAGGCCACGACAGTGAGCTTGGGGCCGTGTTCGTCGAAATGCCGCCGAGCAACTTGTAAGGGTTGCTCGTGAGCACCTTAGCCTAAAAGAGAGACAAGGGCGAGAAAAAAATCGATTCCGCTGGTCACTGAGGCTAGCCGCAGGTCACTGTTGCTAGGCCACCGGTCGCCAGTCCACTATTGTTTTTCCGCAGGCGTCTGACACTGTTCCGCAGGTCCCTGTCTCTATTTGGCCTGCTGGTCCAGTAGCAATTTCCCAGGTCACTGACGCTATTCCGCAGGCGTCTGACACTGTTCCGCAGGTCACTGTTGCAATTCTACAGGTTGCCATCATTATTCCACAGGTCATTGTTACTGTTCGGGCGGTTAATGTCTATTCCGCAGGTCATTGTCACTATTCCGCCGGTCAGTCACTATCCCAAAGGTCCCAGTTGCAATTCCTCTAGTAGCTTTTTTATTCCGCAGGTCAATGTTCCTCTTCCGCTGGTCAGTTACTATTTCGCACTGTCTATTCCGCTGGTCATTGCCATTATCGTGCAGATCCCAGTTGCAATTCTACAGGTCGCTAAGGTTATTCCGCAGGTCGCTGATACTATTAACTGTTCCTGTTCCTCTTCCGCAGGTCATCATTATTCCGTAGGTCAATTTGGTTATTATCTGTTTATGTCGCTATTCCGCAGGTCGTTTTTTGCTATCCCTCAAGTCGCTGTTTCTTTTACGTAGATCTATCTCTCTCTCTCTTCTGCAGGTTTGTGTCGCTCTCACTCTCTCCCTCTATTCTGCCTGTCTATGTCGCTCTATCGGTCAGGTCGCGATTCCGCAGGTCAGTGCCGCTATTCCACGTTTCCGTCTCAGCCCGTTTGATTCACGACAAAACAATTTAATAATGACGGCGGCAACAAGCTTCCCGACAGCACTTCCTCTGCGGCACTTCCCCTGCAGCACTTCCACAGCGGCACTTCCCTTCAATAAAGGGAAAGGCTATTTAAATGTTCGGCTCCCCAGGTCGCGGCGCGCGCCTTATGTTCCTCCTACTGTGAAAGCGATACGCCACGGTCCCTCGACGAGGGGTGTGATTGCCGCACGTGGTCCGGCCACGTGCGCTTCTCATCCGGTTATTGTCGTCTCGCCCCTTCTCCGTCTGACATGCGAGTTCCTTGCGCTCCCTCTTCGTCCCGCTCGCTATTGTCATGCAAAGATGAGTAACAGCTGATCGCATCCGCAGGTCCGAGCGTTTTCCCCGGGTGCCGTTCGCCAGGATCGCTGACTTATCTGCACCTGATATTATGGCGCAATAAATTATTATGACATAACAATAATACTTTGGGTAATTTAACAATAATACCTAGATAGCCTCTTATAAACTAATTTCAACACTATTCGAACTGCCTAAATTTCAAAATTAATTCTTTAAGCAATTTTAAAATTATATTTTTAACACTTTCTTACCTATAGGTTATTCTTAATGTACCTAATAATTCATTTTTAATTGATTAATTAATCAAACGATTGATCAAATTTTGTTCATTTCGAAAAAGGGGTATAAGTAGCATTTTTTGGTACATCTTGATACTTTTTTGGAAAAACCTTTATATTTTGTCAGATTTAACGACAGGGACCTCCTAAGTGTTGAAAGACTTTTTAAGGCCATTTTACTCCACTTCCTTAGGCTGTTTTAAGTTATTTTGAACTTTTATTCGTTCTTTGAGTCTTTTCAGAGTTGGAAATATTTTTCAAATTCGTATACACTTGTAATCCTGTAAATATTTTGCTCTCTCGAAAGTAAGTGTCTCCAATATTCAAAAATAATAACTCTCCTTCGGCCGTCTTCCCTTTTTCTCTTTCACTTGAAAAGGGGGCTATTTTATTGGAATTTTTAATCGAAGGGGCCGAAAAGCTCGGCATTTTTCCCTTATTTCTCCCCCATTTTCTCAAAACCGAGTCCTGCGTCGGTATTGATTTGCTTTTTCTTTCATTTTCCTCAATTATGTTGATAATTGGGTCTCATCATTATCGAATGCGTAGTTGACCTCTGAAATAATTATGCGACCATTGCTTGAACCATCCATCACAACTGTGTTTGTTGCGAATAAAGCAAAACTCTTCTTCTTTTTCTCCTACTTATTTTCGCCGACTTAAAAAAAAGAGGTTACTCAATGTGACTTGGAGTTGGAATTTTTCTTCTTCTACTAACATCTTGCCTATATAAAGAATAAACTCCTCCTCTTCTTCTTCTTCTTCTCCTCCTCCTCCTCCTCCTCCTCCTCCTTCAACTCCTCCTCTTCCTCCTCCGCCTCATCTTCATTCTCCTCCTCCTCCTCCTCATTCTCCTTCTTCTTCATCTGCTCCTCCTCTCCCTCCTCCTTCTTCTTCTTCTCCTTCTTGAATTCCTACTCCTTCTTCTCCTCCTTGTACTCATACTCCTACTTCTTCTTCTTCTCCTTCTTGAAATCCTACTCCTTCTTCTTCTCCTCCTCCTTCTTCTTCTCCTCCTTGAACTCCTACTTCTTCTTCTTCTCCTTCTCCTTATTCTACACCTTCTTATTCTTCTACTCATCTTCCTCCTCCTCTCCCTCTCACTCCCCTCCCCATATTCCTGCTCCTCCTCCTTCTTCTTCTCCGTTTGCTTCTCCTTCTTCTTCTTCCTCCTCCTTCTCCTCTTCTCCCCCTCCTCCTCATCCCCTCCCTCTCCTTGTCCTCCTTTTCTTCTTCTCATCTTCCTTCCCCTCTTACTCCTGCTTCTCCTTCTTCTTCTTCTCCGTCAGCTGCTGCTTCTTCTTCTTTTTCTTCCTCCTCCTCCATCTCCTTCGCCTCCTTATTCTCCTTCGTCTTCTTACGCTGCTGCTTCTACTTCTTCTCTTACTCCTCCTTATTCTCCTTCGTCTTCTTCCTCCTCTCCCTATTCTCCTTCTGCTTCTTTTCTTCCTTTTCTTCTCCTCTTCCTTCTCCGTCTCCCGAGATATCCTCACAAAAATGAAAGGGACTGCGTGCCTACGTATCTTTCGGAAACAAACGTTCGTAAGCGGAGCGAAACGTTTCCTCAAGCCGTCGCGCCGGTCGAGCGAGGAATGAAAAATAATCGCAAGTTTCGCTCGACTCGGAAAACAGATGCTTCGAAATTTGTCTCGAAAAGGTCGCATTCGGGCTCGGAAGGCGTATCAGTGGTAATTTTGTCTTTTAATTAAATTCGATTCATTAATCAGCCGACATCTGGGGCCGATACGTAAGTAGAACTCGTCACGTATTCAACTTGAACTTAGCATTGGCTCGGGAGCAAAAAGGGCTCGTTTCTCTTTTATAAATCTGTCGGCTGCACTGTACGCCTTTTCCCAATCTACGGCCGCCTGCTGTTGATGGATGATTTTTCCCGCCGGCCTGTCGCCTTTTGTTTTTCCCTTATTAGCCGCTAAAACGCAGAATACGTTGGTCCGTGTTGCGCATTTTTCTTCTTTTTTTTTAATCCTACAAGCTGGCAATCGCTCTTGAAGAATAAATATTCCCCCGATTTATCATCGATACGTACCCTATAAAAAGGAGATTTGCTGTTGTTGTTCTTTGATGCTATTTTTTTTGTTGTTTTAGTTTTGACCCGGTTGTTTGGGTTTTATGGTTGCAGTTCGTGAGTTTGTTATAATGTTGTTTCGTTACTGCCATTGTTATTGTTGTTGTTCAGGTCCATGTTGAAATTTTTGTCGTTGCTGCTGTTGTTAAGATTGTTTGCCATGCAGGGGTCGATTATCGAGTTACCTTGCTTCAGTTTTTGCTCCACGATATTTTCTTCATGCGAAACGTTTGTCTGAAGAAACTTGAAATGTTCAGACAGCGATTTAATTTGTATTTCCCGCTTTATTTGCCAATTCCACTGACAAATACGGACTAAACACTACCTCCGAAAGTAATACAGCATTTTACAAGTGACATGGAAGACATCTGCCTAGCGCCAGCAGGTGGACGAGGGTGAATCTCATCTGACAGTCATCCCTCGCTTTGACATTTACCCGGGCCCGTTTTCCACGGACTTGCCAACTCGGGGGGGGATCATTGTTGAACAACAACTGGGTCACGGAAATTCGTCAAGGGTTGGCAGATCGGAATGGTTTTCGAAAAGGACGCGAAAGCGGAACATTTTAGTTTGGGGATGACGATTTTCAACGGTCGTTGACGAGATCCGCTGTGAAACGGACGGCCCAGCTGGAATGACGCGATTCGCCGAGATATTGCGAATTTCCGAGAGTCATAAATAGATTAATAGGTCGCCTAGAACAATATTAAGAAATAAACAATAAATCACATTTTTCCGCTCAGCCCTCACGAAAAGTTTGATTCTAGTCAATTAGATTCGTGCAAACAGCAGGACGAGGGTGATTTGAAATTTTTCAATTTTTTTTAATCCACTCACATAATTTGAATTTTGTGTACAATAATAAGTTGATAGTTAGAGGGAAAGTAAGAATTTTCTACCCACTTCTTCTTTGACCCACTATGTTTTCAAATGATGTGGCAACACTGGGGATTCTCGACATAGAGCGCCCAAGCAGTGTTGCCACGGTCTTCGATAAAAAA
This sequence comes from Nesidiocoris tenuis, assembly GCA_036186465.1. Lineage (NCBI taxonomy): Eukaryota > Metazoa > Arthropoda > Insecta > Hemiptera > Miridae > Nesidiocoris > Nesidiocoris tenuis. Next base: position 9,284,561 of record AP028917.1, read on the forward strand.
TATCTCGTTCATCATTTGATTCTAGTTGTGTTATGGTTATGACCTCTGAAAAAGGAGGGTCATAGAACACCTGCACTTCGTTAGCATCTGCCGATGGTTATGGACATTCCGGTATGCAGGGTCAACCCTTTTGCACATTCTCGCCCCCTGCGTCATTCAAGACATTAAACTTGGCCCCGAAAGTCACCCTCTCCGAGACGAGGGTAGGGTGGTCGAATTATCGACTTGATTGATGATATCGTCCGGATATAATGAGAATGGGCTATTTGTCAGGACGTGGTTTGGTGCCCGCAACGACAAGCCACCGTGGTAAGTTTGGTTAGAATGAGTTGTGAAACCATTGTAGGGTTGTTGAATATTGTCAAAACCAGTGGTGTGTGGATAATGTCCATAAGCAAGCTTGCCTTTGCTTGGTCAGCAATTAATTGTAAAAATTCCAATATTTCCGAAAAAATAATGTAGACATAGTATGTACCAATATTATATATTACCAATATATTATATAGTACCAATATACCAATATTATGTACCAATTTTCCCACAAAGTAATTATGACCTCCTCTTGGTGTACCTGAGTGATTGGAGCTCGCGAGCACTTTCGGCCCCACGGCCCTCTCCAGGAGCTACTCGGATATAGCTTACCACAGGTGGCCGGCCGTCGCATCTGGGGTCCTGCTTAGTTGTCAGTTGTCCTGCCTTCAACTCATTCCAGACAACATTAAAACGATGGATATTGCAAATTTAAAAAATTGTAACAACGCGCACATAAATTAATAAACTTACTTGAAATTTCGCTTGAAATTCACCAAACTTTATTTCTCTCCCCGTAAGTGGCAACATCAGCTATCTCAATTTTTGACCATTTCGGGGTTTTATTGGTTTCTTAATCGATTTTTCACAGCGAATAAAGTCAGATTTATAGCCATGAAATAGTCTAAAATCGCCCAGTGGTCATAAAATCGTGGAAAACTCGCAAGAAAATTCATACGCTGGAGTACAAGGAAGTTTTTTGGCTCTCCTGAAAAGTAGCCAAAACTGAGATAGCTGATGTTGCCACTTAACGATTTCCAAAATGAACAACAACCGAGGATATTTCCCACCGTACGACGCTTGTCGTGCTGACGTTTTAGCTGGCTTTACGACACGCGTATCGATAAAGGAATCAATCGTACGGAAGTTCAAAGCGGCCTGACCTGTTGAGCGGACAAAATCAAATCGTTATCTAGATGACTGGAGCCCGTGTCGTTCTTGTACGATGGGAAGATCAGAAATGCACCCTGTCGTCCGCCGGTTTATTCCCAGGATGCACCCCGCAGTGCAGCCACCGCCGGCCATCGTTTCGCCATCTGCCCCTGGTGGGAATATTTTGTCGTTATCTGCTGAATATTTTACCGACATTGGAAACATGTTAACCTACACTACTAGTCCGTCATAACACTTCTTTGCGATTTAGGCGAAACAATAAATAGGCAACATATTCGAAGAGCAAGAGAAATACCTATATTAGAAGTAGGTAAAGAGGCATATAATTTTTTATAAGGCATTTTTCACTGATAGCATGGAAAGAACGCATTTCAAATAAAAAATGTTAAAATTTTCAAAAAATGCACCTTAATGGGAAAAAATCGGTCTGTCCGAAGGTCAGAGCTGCTAACTAGTAAAATAACAAAAAACCACAATGATAGTATCATACTGCGTGAGAAACAACAAGAAATAGATAGATAAGACAACAACAGTGGTAGGCAACTTGCATAGGTAACTATGTAGAGTCCCTACTGTTCATGTTTCCACGAGTGCATAGACACAATTTCCGTTGACAGTTGTCATCCACAGAACAATTTTATATTTTCAAGTTCGCAGAATTTTGAGGTCGATCGGTTTCACGCTTATCACAAATCATCCAAATATAGTAGGTATCTTCTTCTTTTTCGCTCTGCTGATCTACTAATCAACAAGGAACGATAAGTATGAAAAAACGTTATAACGTCCATAGATGATATTCAGCGCCTTGTGATTTGCGATTATTAATCAAAATCATGACCGGTTCCTTGGGTTGCACCTGAGTGCAAGTTTCCCGTGCCCTACCGTAAGAACACAGTTCCTGAAAAATGCCATCATTTTCACAACTTTATGCTTTCTAGCGGTAATAGGGTGGGTGGACCAGTGAATGAACACACCCCAGTGAATGAACACCGACACCCTTTTTTGAAGATACAGAGCCTGTGACAACCCTCTAGTGGTCGACTCGAATTTTCCTAGTTCCAGTAACTATCCATATGGGTCAGCAAAAGATTTGGTAACGCTGAAGTGAACTTAACTGCAGATAACAGCATTTAAGGTGTACGAAGTCCCAGTCGGTCCATAAACACTGTTTTGTCAACAACTCTGTTCTTTGTACAGCTCGTCGGAAAGTCGCTTCTGGTGAGTATATTTTCAGTATTCCGCTTGCTTTTTGTTTTCACGGTGTACTAGGGTAAATTTTGAAGGGAAAACCCGACCGATCGGCCCGAAAACTTCTATTTCTCTATTTTTTGGCGTAATGTTCATGCACTGGGTCTGCAAATTGGCCCTTACCCAGTGAATGAACACTGTTCATTTACTGGTAAAATAGCACTATTTACCATTTCAAGTAAACCCAAGGCTTAAAATGTTCAGAAATTATTCAGGAATCTTGTGATCATTGAGAAAACGTCGAAAAATAATCCGATCCAATAATTGAACAGGGTATTTTGTTGCGCAGTTTGGGTGTTCATCCACTGGGTTTGGAGGATTGTTGTCTAGACCCAGTGAATGAACACAACCTTGAAATATTATTTGATCTCAATGTCCACCAGTCAAAAGACGTCGAGGGAAAAGAGGAATGAAGAAGAGAAGAATGATTACAAGCGATTCTGCTACACTGAAGAGGATTTGGTACGTGCACTGCACGTCGTGCAGTGCAAGATATTAATCGCCCTTCTTTAATATCTGGCACTGCACGTACCAAATCCTCTTCAGTGTAGCACAATCGCTTGTAATCATTCTTCTCTTCTTCATTCCTCTTTTTCCCTTGACGTCTTTCGGACTGGTCACCTTCACCAAAACCTAAAACTACAGCAGGATGTATTACAACCCGAGAGTGGTTAGAAATTCAGGAGAAAAAGCTCAAGGAAAAAGAAGAAAAAGAAAGGCAGATTAAAGAAAGAAAGGAAGCAAGGGAAAAAAAGAAGAAAGAAAAGGAGAATGCCCCTACCAAGTCAAAAAGACTTAACAAGTCTTAATTAACTCAACTAGTCTCAATTTCACTACCTACTTCACTTTTTAGATAAATAAATTTCAGTTAGTAACCATTCTTTTGTATTTACACTTCAAATTTGAACAATTATAATTATTAAGATTTTTTCTCGTCACTAATTTAAGGATTTTTGTTCCTGAAATGTAACTCTTGTTCCAGAAATTGGTGGAATATTTTCCTAAAAACTTGTATTTGCTCTCCCCGTGATTAAAAATGTCTTATTCGCTATTAAAAACATTTAAAATGATTTATTGTGTTTTCTTGTTTTTGTGTTCATTCACTGGGTTTTGAGTGTTCACATTTAGGGTCCAACTGTTCATTCACTGGGGTTTTCAGCATTCCGTCTGAATAATGTTACTTTCTGGGGTCGTAAATGTGATTAGCGGTAATAAAATTTTTTCCCCACAAACTAGACACCCATAGGAACAACTAGGGGCAAAGAAATTAGAAATCCATCCGAATTTGAAGTCTCACGACGTTATCAAAGTTAAAAACTCAGAGCACAATACACTAGGTGTTCATTCACTGGTCCACCCACCCTATAGCTTTGATAAACCGTGAAAATAATGATAATAGATTTGCCTTTCCAGTGATCGAGTTGTATAGATGAACGGCGTGCAGCCGAAATGCGTACCTGCCCGTGTTCCCACGTTACCTTATCTCGCTTATCGGCCGAGCGATTGACAACTTGACGAAAAGTTTTCCACGGGTATTTGTACCGGTGGGATTATCAAACGTACGTCGTTGACGTATGAACCGGCAGTACGTAAATAATGAAACAGTCAGGGGATAGGGGAGCTGGGGCGGGAAATCGCTTGCGGGCCGGATTATTAAACTGAGCCACGCGCAAGGCGCGCGTCGGATTCCTGATAAGGCTTATCTCCCTTGTATCGGCTCGTTGTGTTGGATGACTTGACCTGTTCCACTCGAGTTCATCTTTTACCGTTTATCTTTTGGTACAAAGGGGTTTAACAGTGAGAAGAGATCGAGATACTTTGAAATTTGTGATAGCCTACCATTAGATAAAATTGCTATCCATTTTTCCGAGAATAATGTACAACTACGTTCTAATAATGCCTTATAAAATGATTGTGCTTGCAGGTGAGTTTTGAAATACCAAAACTGGTACAAAACCAAATCGGAAGCTAGAACAGAAACTGAAACTTGAAATAAAACTCAATTTAAATCTGAAAAGGGAACTCGGGCTGAAACAAAATTTCAATCTGAAGTAAAAGTTGTTGAAAGCAAAACTGGAAGTAAAATTAAAACGCTCACTGTGAACTAAACCCATAGGTAACTCAACTCTCAAACTCAACCCACAAATTCAACACTCAAAATCTAATCTCAAACTCAACTCGCAAAATGAACTCTCAAAATCAAATCTCAAACTCGACTGTCAAACTCAACTCACAAAATCAACTCTCGAACTCGACTCACGAAGTCAACCCACAAACTCAACTCTCATAATCAAATCTCAAACTCAACTCTCAAAATCAACTCTCTAACTCGACTCTCAAAATCAAATCTCAAACTCGACTCACAAACTCAACTCTCATAATCAAATCTCAAACTCAACTCACAAAATCAACTCTCAAACTCGACTCACAAGCTCATTCCACAAATTCAAGTCTCAAAATCAACTCTCAAACTCGACCCACAAACTCAACTCTCGAACTCGACTCACAATATCAACCCACGAACCCAACTCACAATTCCAACTCACTAACTCAACTCTCAAACTTAACCCACTGATTCAACTCAGTTTCAATTCAAACTCGATTTCCCGTTCTAATTCTAGTTTCACTTTCAGATTTGCTTTCACCCTGAATTTGAGCTTCGCGTTTCAAACGTCACATTTTCAGGTCAAATTTCAGTTTGAGTTTGCTTTACAGATGCACTACCTTTTTCAACAACTGTTTACTTTCTCTTTCGTTTTCAGATTGAATTACTGTTTCAGTCCAATTTCACATTCAGTTCGAGTTTAAATTTTGGTTTGAGCTTGAGTTTCACTTTCAGTTTGACTTTGAGTTGTGAGATTCTTTTTTAGATTGAGTTAAACTTTCAGTTAAGTTTGATTTACAGTGAAAGTTTTAGTTAGTAGTCAATTCTAGTTTTACTTTCACTTTGAATTTGAGTTTCAGATAAAATTTCAGTTTCAGCGTGAGTCTCACTTTTGCTTAAAGTTTGAAATTTATTTTGATTTTGAGGTTTACTTTTAGGTTGAGTTCCATTTTCAGTTCAAGCGTGTTTGACAGTTTAAGTGTTAGTTTCACTTCCACTTTCAGTTTGTACTGACCTTTTTACATTGAAGAGGGATCGCTCGATCTAATGAGGGCTAATGCCAGCTGAATAGATAACGTCTCCCCTTCCATGTGAACGTTTCAACCCAGAATATCAACAATCCTCCCTTGAGATAGTCAACAGTTCGAAAGCGTGGGAATTAAGTAGAGATACGAGCTTTATCGGTTGATAAGAGGGAATAACTTTATCCGCCATCGTACAAACACTTCTTCAAAGAACTGATACGCCCTATGTATGAGACTGGTCTGTTTAGATTGTTTGAAATTGGAGCAATATGAACACCCCCACCCCCTTATGCCACTTGAACTACCCTTGTATTTTTCTTTCGAAGGTGGAACATGAAATTTCATGATTTTATTTCAATTCCAAGACATACTTACATCGGGATCTTGCCAATGGCAGTCTGGACTGGCTTGATGACTGCCTTGCGGACCGAATTGATGATTTTTTAGCAGTACCTTCCAAGTCAATGAAAGTCTGGACTGATTTGATGACTGTGTAGAGGGACCGGATTGATGATTGTTCAGTGGGACCGAGTCATCAAGTGTCTGGGCTGGTTTGATGACTGTTTAGTGGGACCGGATTGATGATGTTCAGCGGGACGAAGTCAATGAGAGTCTCGACTGGCTTGGTGACTGTGTAGAGGGACCGGATTGATGACTTTCTATCTGGATTGAGTTGATGATTTTTTATCGGTAGGTACTGAATCATTGAGAACCTTGGCGTGTTTGCAGTCGAATTTGGTCAATGTGTCCGATATGCACGGCTTCTGTTTTTAGACCGAGGTATTTACTGCCACCTAGTATTGCCTAGTCATGCGTTTTACCTGAAAGCCTGCGCTACGGTGGTCCTCTAATGATGTAAATCCTTTCTGGCCTTTGCTGAGCAGTTGGGCACGTCAAATTTCCGCAGCGATTTTCTCCCTTTAGAATTTTCAATATGAAAACGGGGAAATACCCTAGGAAAGTTCGCCATTGTTGTCCCAATTGCCCCGATTTCCGATTGAACCGTGCCCCACCCCGGGGACCGATACAGCTAAAATGTTCCATCGGTGGGAAGCTCTTTGAAGCGAAATCCGGAGCGAGCCTGCCCAATACCGTCGGTAAATATTTGTCACCAACGACGAACCCCCGGGGGAGGTTTCCCCTTCGCAGGGACATATTGGGCTAGTCAGCAGCTACGGTTTGTTTACATGACGGCCACGGTCTGTCCGTGTAACCTCTCGGTCGCCGTCGAACGTCGAACGAATTGAAAAGGCGAATCACTGGAAGAATAACAACTATTTAATAGCCCCGCGCATGCGCTCTTTTGTTCGGCGGGTGTCGACTGTTGACAATCCTCGCTATTCCGACAGTTTCCCACAGACCGGATGGATGAATATTCTACTTTTGACCCGAGTCCGCGTAAAATGTGTGGGCTTTACTACTCTTCATCTCAGACATGGGTCTTTTTTTATCGAAAGAGCCAAAAGTCGTTCGTCGATATTCCAAAAGTGACATTCGTTAGGTAGGTATTTTGTAAAAGGTGATAAATTTCCAGACAAAAAAAAACAATTTTTATTTGGAAACATCGAATTTTTTGTATATCCGTATTCAGATGGTCGGTGGCAATAATGTCGATAAGAATAGAACTGGTCGGCGGGAACGAATCTGATTGGCTGATAGGATGCTGCTGAAGGCATTGAATCGAACGCAACAAGATAAAAAAAATTTCGTCGGCAGCGATCCCAAGACAACGAAGAAGAAGACGATTATCACTATAGATAACAGCAGAAGGCGCCTTTCAGTCTCTGTTGAGTAGTTTTCTGTTCTAGCGCGTAAAAATATCCATCCAAATTGTAAAAAGTTCCATTCAAATTACCTATTTAATTTTTATTTCTGCGATAAAATGTCAAACTGGCTCATATCTCCTCGCGGTTGGTTTGTGCTTGAAACGGTATCCGACATGGACAATGTGCGGGGCAGAAATTTGCAAAATTGTGAAAGCATCATCGCTGCCGACCATCTGAATCCAGGTTTATTCGATTTTTGTTCTCTTTCTTTCATATTGATATCGTCACTGTCCCCAGGTACCAATTTACTGGAGTATATCGACGATGAAACTGCAATACTGCCCAATTCAAAGCATCGTGTCTTTTGGGGGCGTCTGGGTTGCCTACTTCTCAAAACTTGGATTGGTGGCAACTTGGCAAATCACGCGTCCATAGATTGCATGGCAAACGAATTGGGCAGTATTGATTCTACACCGTCGATATGCTTGTCTGGAGGTTTTCGTCATCGCTATCGTTGCCGATTCCCATTTGTACCATTTTTTTCATCACCTGTTTTACATTCCGATTGTTATTAGCCTGCGCGCATTGACTCATTGCCATTCAAAATGACCCTCGGACAGTTGTAGATTGAGTATTGTTGTAGTTCTATTAGCCGATCGGCATCTGCCCCAGCCACTTCACGTTCTTGGATGTTCTCCCCTGTTCTCGCGGGGATGTTCCCTTTTTCTCCGAGCATTCGTACGACGGGAGTTCGTATAAAAAGCTCACATTATATGAGTGCCGGATATCTCTTGTGTGCGAGGTGCTCGAGCCGCGAATTTATTTACAAAACATCCCCCTCCACTATGGGGTCGTTTGCCCTCGAAAAAGCCACTACACGTCAAGGGGGAAGCCCCTGAGTCCTATTATTTCCTTTTTGATTTAGAGGCCACTACAGGCCTAACCCTCACGTCAGACATTCGGGTTCATTGCCGCCATTATATGGCAGGTTGAGGTGTTTTATCCGACTTTTGTCTCCCGGATAATTCTCTATGCTCGCTTATATTGGCACTTCATTTTGATCATCAACCCTGCAGATGAAGGAGATAAGCGCTTCGGGGCAGAATCTAAAATTTCAAAGATGATTGCACTGAGATAGTAAATTACCGGTTGATTAATGATTAATACGACCTCTGACTTTTTTCATAATTTGATATTTTTTTTGCCTATAGAGTGCAGTTTTTGACGAATTAAATGCAGCAATATCAATACTTTTATAAAAAAAGAAAGGAAAAACACCTACTGTAACAGCACACCCAAAAAAAGCAGAAGAATTTCGTGCCACTCTAGAACTTGGTGGGCATAAGTGTTTTTTACCTGCCGTAGGTGTCTTTCAACTGCCATAAGTGTTTTTTACCTGCCATAATTGTCTCCAACTACCATAAGTGTCTTCTACCTCTCATAGGTGTCTCTTAATTGCCATGGGTGTCTTCCAACTGCCATAAGTGTCTTCTACCTCTCATAGGTGTCTCTTAATTGCTATGGGTGTCTTCCAACTGCCATTAGTGTTTTTTACCTGCCATAGTTGTATTTCGACTGCCATAAGTGTCTTTTTCCTGCCGTAGGTGTCTTCAAATGTCAAAGGTGTTGTTCACCTGCAATTGGCAACTTTTACCTGTAATATAAATCTGTCTTTCGCCTGCCATAAGTGTCTTTCTTCTGCCAACGGATTCCCATGTTCTGGGCGCCTCAAAAATCTTTTGTGTCTTCTATGTATCTATCCGTTTTCTGAAATTTCGGGTGTGAAATCGGGGTACAGGTATCCACGGTAACGGCCAATGTTTACTCGCGCTACGTCTAGCGTATCTTCAGGCGTTTCAGATGTGTTACCCCTCAAGACTGAGCATCTCATCCCCTAGGGTGGGGGAAGTTAGCCTTGATCTCACGACTGATCCGCTGCTGACCTCAGGCGCCCACTCGAGCCAGCAATATTGGATATCTCTAGAGGACCCTTAGTATTATGATACCTACTTATTAGTAGGTAGTATTGCTAGTATAGCCTGCACACAAAGTTTATCCTATACCTATGATTATCCTAAGCTATGATAATGCAATTTCAGTTTTACGTAGACGTATTATTGTGAATTAAGCTGAAAAATGATTTGGAGATGTAAAATCACGTAGCGATCTTGGCTGAAACTGCTGTGGACATAAACAATCAATAACTGACGGCTCATTCTTCTATGCGAACTCTGCAAAAGGTGTAACATCGAATTGGTCGGTATCAATCGCTCGGAATCATGGCCTGGTGCCAGGCAACGATGATGATGATGCTTTTACAATTTCCTGCCCTGGCACATTGGCCATGATGAGCAGGAACCAACCATGACAAGATATGAGCCAGTTTGACATTTTACGGCAGGAACATAAATTGAATAGGTATTTTGAACGTGATTTTTGACAATATTGTCACGCGCTAGAACAGAAAACTACTGAAATATTATCAGACACTGAAAGGCGCCTTGTTGTGCTGTTATCTATCGCGATAATCTTCTTCTTCGTTGTCTTGGAATCGCTGCAAACAAAATCAAATTTTCTCAACATTAGTTTGGTATTAGAACTTCAAGTTCATCACCTGAATTCTTACAGAAAACAATCCGAATTTTCCCCTATAAATCAAACGTAGAGCTTCACTCAGGATCATCGCATTTCCACCTCCAGTACTTCTGAGGAACTTTGATTAGAATTGCCCTCCGTCGGATCAAAGCTGCTGTCGAAGTGGAAATTCCCATGAGGCAACAGAGTTACAGTTATCAAAGATGGCGGAGACGGAGGGGGGTAATGATTGATAAAAGTATGAATATCAAATCTCACGCTTCGTCGCCAGGGGTCGACCCCTGTCAAGGCAATAAACACGCCCAAGGTGGAAATGCAGCCAAACCGAAGGGAAGCACTCGGGGGTAGAATCAGTCCTGGGATTTAGTACGGAAACGGCGGCTAGAGGCGTTATGCTTTCCCAAGGTTATGTTCAGCGATGAAGGAGGTTGGTGAAAAACGAATTTCTTCCGTATTTTGATTGAAAGAGCTTTGGACTAAATTGATCATGATTGGACTGATTCGGAGGCTGATAAGATCGAGAATTTGAAGACAAAAACTCTCGGCAAATTTTGCAGCTCGCTTGAAATAAGTTTGCAATGGTTTAGGAGTGAAAAAATACCCACGTATTCTGCAAGATGACTTAAAAAACCAAAATTTCATGTTCCTAAGCGCTCAGATGGATGTGGCCTGCAAAACATGAAATACCGAGATAGCAAAGTTCAATCTCTGGTTTCATGAAATTGATCAAAAACCTGACATTCGTACATACCATATTTTCAACTCTAAACACTACTACCCTAAACCTACCTATATGTGCCTATACTACCTTACATTTACCTACTATCTTGAAAACGATTTGGAACATTTTTTATCCATCCATCAAGTGGAGCCGACGCGACACTAGCGGCTGCTTTACGAACTTGGAAGACTCGATCGTTGAGCAGCGACAAGGGTCCTAGATTTTGGTAGTATATTAATATAGTTCCGTCGTGTGCGTGCATAAGGAGTGTATATATACTTTATAACAGTCGAGGAACAGTTTGTAGGGTGGTTTTCAAAGAAGCCCCCCAGTCCGGGCCACGTGTCGCGAGTTGCCAACACGTGTACGCTCACGTGGATCTCACCCCTAAGGACGGCGCTCCTTCGCTAATGTGCTCTGTTTACCTTCGGCTCGACGAACATTTAACCCTCGGGGGTTTCCAAACGGCCTCGGGTCTGTTTTACCAATGGAACCAATCTCGGTTCCCAGGCTGTACGACTGGACCGATTTTCGAAGATCCGTTTGTCTGAAAGGTAAATATTGGACAGGCGGACTTCGCATCGAATAAACAGTCATTTGTCGCATGTTGTTGGTTCATGGCGGCTTGAAAAAGAAGATGAGATAGAGAAGGAAGAAGACAGAGAAGCCGAAGATGATTTTGAGAACGAAGAAGTAGACGAAGGATAAGAAGACGAAGAAGATGGTGTCGATGAAGAAGCTGTCGAATATGAACCAGAAGAAGAAAGGGAAAACGGGAAGGATAGATGATGAAGAAGAAGAGGGGGAACTAGACGATGAGGGAGATGATGACATAGAAGTTGAGTTTGAACTTGAAGTTGAATTTGATCTCGAAGTTGACTTTGATCTCGAAGTTGACTTTGACGTCGAAGTTGAATTTGAACTCGAAGTTGAGTTTGAACTCGATTTTGGATTTTTTGAGGTCCCTACACCGTTTTCTACCAAAAATTGAGAAATATGCGTTTTATTTTATTAAATATTTGTAAATATGGACATATAGCGGAATATGTGATATGAAAGTGGGCGTTAACGGTTCAGAAAATGCCAATATGAACGCGACTACTTGAAAAACATCAGTACGTTGCCTGGATAGGAATATGTAAACAAATACGGATCCAGTCCCTATATTAGCTCTCCAACTTTTGGCTGTCAATGAATGAGGACGATATTTTAGTCACATCGGCCCTCGAAGGATCCCCCGCCGCAAGAAGGACCCCCAGTCGAGCCACTCGTCCCAGGACACGTCCAGGACACCCGCCGAGGACCTCCCGCTAATTCCGCTTTCCCCCGCCAGAGGTCTCGTCGAGCCGCACATGTCGCTTTATGAAATCCGAACAGATTTGTTTGCAGAGCGGCCAACTATTTAAGTAGCACTTTGTGTACGTTCGGTATTTGCGTTCAGCTGCCAGCGGGATATTCGAAATTCGTTAGCGACTGAGGACTCATTCATGTCTACTAAGGGGCTACAAGAGGCAGAATGTTGGTTTTGGAATCAATCAACCAACTTCCAACAGGTTATGGGCTCGTATTTTGTCGTTGAAGCACGCAGCATGTTGATCGCGATGAATTAGCTGAATTTCTAGCCTCGAAACGAAATTTTATCATATAAAATTATTGAATTAAAAATTTAAAAAAATTGAAAATTAAAAAAATTGAATATTATTCAAGTCTTCTCATTGAGTTGATTTAGAACAAAAAATTGGGTCAGTGGTTCTTCGCGCTTCTCCTCCGCTTCGAGTTTTCGCAAAATAATATCGGCGAAATAGCGAAATAAAATATCGCGGAAGTACTGCGTTTGACCCTCGCGCCGCCGCGGCGGAACCATTCCATCGCGGATGAAGGTTGCATCACGGATGGGCGAGCAAAGGTAACCTGACCCCGCCTTCCGCTTTCGGCGCGATGCGAAAGCCGCTCGGTCGGAAGTGATTCCTTCATCACACAGGCGGAGCGCGGATCGGGCCGAGCGAAAAGGGGCCGAAAGCTGGCGGCTGTTTCGCGCATCGCCGGGCGGCTTCAAACGCGCTATATTGCCGCTCCGCCACCGGCGGCCCCCGATTCCTGAACCCGAAACCTCTGATCCCTTTGCCGCCATTCCGGAAATTCTAATAGTCGCCTTAGCCCGGGATCGAAATTGAATTTAATCCGGGGAAAAATTTTCAAATTTTCCGGCCGAGAAATTTGGAGTTTTCAGCTTTTTTTAAATTATCGTTCATTATTCCTGCAGATGTTTTTCCAAATGAATTTTTTCAAGTTTTTACTTACCTTAAAATGACGGTGAATAACTAGCGGGAGTTACTGCGTGTTTCTTCACCCTCGTAACTTCCGATGAACTTTGTCAATATTCGGTTATTATCGAAGAAACGTAAAACGAGGCTCGTTATTAAAACGCCCCCGGCGCTCTTCGCGTTTAACGACACGATTTTACGGCTCCGCCGCCCCCGCCGTGTTCGGCGGCCCGCCGACGACCGAAACCGTGATTTATTTTTGAATATACACGGGTTAGCCGCTCGGCCGGGAAACTTTCCTTATAAACCGCCCGAACAAGGCCGAGGGTGCCGCCCGAAGGTCGCAATCCGCCTTAACTTGCGGTTATAAATTACGCTTTACGACTTCATCATCCGGCGGGTTTAACGTTTAATTTACGCATCGCGTTTACGCACGTTCAGATAACGCTTTCTGTTAAAATCGTAATTTTTTCTTGAGATTTTCAAAGAAATCGATTTCCGACAGATTTCAAAGAAATATACCGGTAAATTTTTGTCGAATCCCTTGAAAATCATTTTATTTTCCTGAAAATTATTTCTAAAAAAATCCATTAGGTATTGAAATTGATATTTAATTAAAAATATAAAATTAATATTATAATGAAAGAGAGATAGGTACAACCTTTATTTTTTAAACAAAAAAATGGCGAGCTGCCCGAAAATAATTTTGATAATTGAGTATTAAAATAATAAAATTAATATTAATTTATCAAAATTAATATTAATTCATTAAAATTAATCCGTTATTAAAATCCATCATTATTAAAATCCATTATTTCTTGAAACTTGAATGTTATCCGTTCTCTGAACATGAATTGAAAATCCGGATTTTTTGAGAATGAATTTTTTTCCCTAGAAATTTAATTATTCGTGGTTGATCAAAAATGATGGATTGATCATTCGGAATTTGTCCAGATTTGCGAAATAAACGGAAGCATTGTAACCGTCCTAAAATCGAAAATCGGATGGGAGCTTCAGAAAAATTCTAGTCTGAATTTCGAAAAAAATATATTCGGAATTTGCCAAAATTCGTTTTTAAATCACTCCCAACCTTTCGAATTCTTCAAGATCATCGCCGATCTGGCTGACGTATTTTTCTCCCTCGTACAAACAAGGGTTGAACGCCTCTTCGAAATTTCCTCCGACGAGTTTGTCCAAATTGAAAGCACCGTCGACTGACGAAATGCAAATTGCCGAAATCGCTATAAACGTCAACTGGGCATGTCTGATTCTCTTTTCTTCGCCGAAAACGTCTTCAATCGTCGGAATTTGGGCGCACTTGAAGAATTTCAAATTTTCCGATAGCGATTGGTGATAAGCTATCAGTAGGCGGTCCTTGTTCGCCCGCCGGACCGAAGGCTTGACAGCTTCGCAGATGAACTGCATCACGTCCCAGATGAATGAGTTCATGTGCGACAGTTGGAAGTCGAGGAACCTGAGGAAAAGTCCATAAAAACCGCATATAAAAGTGTTGTATTCGAATATATAAGCGCTGAACGATCGAACAAGACAGTGATACCCGTCGGCGAGGTCTCATAGGGACAATACCTTCTACCTGGTACTTTCCAGGAAGGGCCAGAGGCACCTCGCACCTCTTTACACTCCCTTAATCCAAAAAACATTCACTTTCTAATAGCCCAATTGCAATTCCGAGCCTAAAAATGGACGCCCTTGTGTAAAAAGTCGGTATCAAAAGACGGAATGCCTCTGATAGGGATTTAACACCCGAAATTTTCTTCTCCATCACGTTTTTGCCTTAATCCCAAAGGTACTTTGGTCGTAAAATCAAGAAAGCTGAGAAAAAATGCGATTTTGGCATTACCGCTGCCCTCAAAATTGACCCCGGTCACCAGAATTTCGAAAAAAACGCCAAATTTCATGTTTTTCAGTCAATTTTCCTTGGATTTTCAAGCTGGAATAGGTTTTTTTGCATTTTTCTAGGTCCGGGAGAGTAGTAGAAAATTGTCATTTTTGTGTGTCATGTACCTGCCCAAAACCTACTCAAAAACTTTTTTTTTAATTTTTTTGAATGCTCAAAAAAAATATTTTTTTTACGCCAAAAATTAGTTATCAAACCAGTTTCCGACCACTAAAACCCAACTAATTTTGACTTACAGGGAGTGAAAACAGTGTAGAAACCTTCAAGGAATCCAGCAAGCTCAAAAAGTTCAAAATCGGTTCAGTAGAACTCCCTCAAATCGGCAAAAACGCGAAAAAAAAATCGTGTCAAGAAATTCGAGCCAAACCGATTAAAAAAACAAAATTTTCCGGAAAAACGCCTGTCCCATGGTAAATCAAGTGGGAAAGCCGGGAAAAATACTAAAAAAATTCTAAGCCCACGGCATCACCTTTGAAATTGAGATTTTACTTCCATATTTACAGAGTAAATGGAAGTATTGTGATCGTCCTAAAATCGAGAATCGGAACGGAGCTTCAGAAAAAACTTTTTCTCATACACATTTACTCAGAATCACTTCCTGAACAAGTGTCTGTGTGTCCGTTAGTCCGTGTGTCCGTTAGTCCGTCTGTCCGTCTGTGGTCATTTACAAAAATGACCATAACTCCCTCAATTCTCAACCTTTTTTCAAATTTCTTGAACTGAAATGTGCGTCTCGGTAAGACCTAACACCCTGTTCAATCGAAATTTGGATAACGCACAGTACTTCCGATATATTTGCATTTTTAGTTTTTTCTATTTTATTTTTTTCTGGCTACAAAAATGAACCGATTTGAGCGTTCTTGGTCTTAAAATCTTTGTTTTTCCTTGCAGAATATGTGGATATTTTTCATGTTCCGAACAACTGGCGTTTTTTGATTTCGGGCGAATTTTGAAATTTGAATAGTGAATTTTTTGATATTTTTGACCTAAACACCCTTAAAAGCAGTCAAAATATGATCAAATTGCGTCACAATTTTACGTTCCAAAATATGGAAGTATTGTGTGTTATCTACGCACCACTGGTTTCGAAAATATACCCTAATTATGCCAAATCGGACCCCTAAACCTTTTCCGATCGGATTGCCCCGACAATATGCATCAAGTTGGAGCAAACCGCAACTGTTAGGACTAGTTTCATCAAAATCGGATCAGCGGTACGATACGATGTCGTGACGCCAAATTTGGTCAAAATAATGATTAATTCTTCCCCGCGTGTACAGCTAACAATTCTATAGGCTTTTGATTTCATGGTAGTTTTTATATTTGAAAGAATAGCACTTTTAAAAAAACGAGAATTTCGGTTTGTTGTTCAGTAATAAACCAATGACTCCTCCTCCTTCACTCCCTCATTTTTTCTGCCATTGGGGTACTCCTGTGCGACAACTGCGCAAAAAACGTAGTGCCTTATGCCAATAAATTGACGTGATTTTTTTTCAATCTCGAAATTTCGACTGTTCATTATTGAGCCGATATTGTGATGACTTACTTGACCGAGATCGGAATGTCAGTGTACTCCATAAGTCTGAACATCATGTTGGATGTCCACAAGTCCCCGTGATTGAGGACTTCGAATTTTTTATCGTAATTTTCATACAGTTGCCCAACCAGGTGAGGCATTTTGTCTGCCATGGCTTGCAGGCGCTTTCCGATTTCAGTCCTGGAAAATGTAGGTAAATTTAAATTGTACGAAGTCGGGAATAAGAGGAAAAGTAATTTTTTAGGGCTCTTCGTCGTTTTATTAAGAGGAAAAAACGCTGCCGAGTAGATTAGTGACATTGAAAATAAAGTTCAAATAATAGGTCGGTTTATCATCATATAATTTGCGGAGTACCTAGTGGTCAACGGTGGATTCAATGGTACTTAAATGGTACGTTTTCACATGATGAATAAATAAAAAAGATAAAAAAGGATAAAAAAGATTGTTGTAAAAAAGATAAAAAAGGTAAAAAAAGAAAATACGCGTGCCCCAACCCCTCCCGGGATTCCACCCTCACCTGCGCCCCGCACCACTACCCCTCCCAACCACCCCTTACGGCACCCGCCCAACCCCATCACGCCCAGGATCTACCTGCAACAAAAAAAAAACCCCGAAGTCAAATCCATAATTTTTTTGAAGATTTTCCCAGCTCATCATTTTTCCAGCTGGAATCGGTTTTTTGCATTTTTTCAATCCTGGAGAGGCTTAGAAAATTGTCATTTTTTTGTGTCATGTAGGTACCTACCCAAAACCGACTCAAAAATATTTTTTTTTTAATTTCAAAGTTTTTTTAAAGGGTGAAAAAAATATTTTTCTTTAGGAAAAACGAAAATCTTATGGTAAATCAAGTGGAAAACTCGGGGAAATTACTCAAAAAATTCTAAACCCACGGCATCACCTTCAAAATTGAGTTTTTGAATGTTTTCAAAAATGTACCCTAACTATGCCAAATTGGACCCCTTCACCTTTTCCGATCGGATCGCCCGGGCAATATGCATCAAGTTGGAGCAAACCACAACTTTTAGGACTAGTTTCTTCAAAATCGGGTCAGCGGTTGGTCCTAAAGGCTGTGGTTGGCTCCAACTTGATGCATATTGGCTGGGCAATCCGATCGGAAAAGGTGAAGGGGTCCAAAA
This sequence comes from Nesidiocoris tenuis, assembly GCA_036186465.1. Lineage (NCBI taxonomy): Eukaryota > Metazoa > Arthropoda > Insecta > Hemiptera > Miridae > Nesidiocoris > Nesidiocoris tenuis. The sequence continues at coordinate 9,302,078 of AP028917.1, forward strand.
CCCAAAAAAACTGTTTTTGAATTGACTTTTTTGGCCATTTAAATCAACCTACATTATGACAACCTCTATAATCTTGTATAAATCTGTAATATTATTGCAGAATATTACTTACCATTTGGGGGTCCATGATCCTCGATTCTGTACAATCGTCTTACTCATCGCGGCCATCGAACCGGCAATCAATTTTTGGCCCAGTTCAGTAGCCCAGAAATTGCCCTTGTCATCAGGTCCGATCAGTCCGCGTTCTATCAAGGCTCTGGTCATCGCGTGGTAGCGGCCCAAGCCTCGTAATACGAGCAACGCGTGGTCCAGTCCTAGCCAGTTTTTCCTGTCCATGAGCTGATAGCTTTGGTCCTGGAATGAAAACCAGCGGATAACAGGTGATATTTGCAAATTCAGGTACATAAATCCTCGACCCAATCGTCGAATAAAAGTCAATACAGTCGAGGTTGGAATTAAGTCGAAGCTGTTAAAATCGAAATTGGAGTCGGTTTTGAGCAAAATCGAAATTGGGCCTAGGTAGGCTCTGAACTCCGACCTTGATATCTTCCAGCACCATGTTGGAGTAAGGTTTGAATCCGTACAGTTTGGGCCAAAGTATGTCGCGTTTGTCGTCGAACTCGTTCATCAAATCTTCCATGTGCTTGAGAGTGGACGAGTACATCTGTAAGAAAAAACTGAAAGTGTCTTACACCTGTGACTACCTACCAATGTGATGTAAATTCCAAATCCGAAATATTGAAACCCTAAAAAAAAATGCTGCAAATTCAGGTTCATTGTCGCTCAATTGACAGGATTTGATGGGTGAGTGCCTCAATAACAATTCTTTATATCAATAAAACATTCATAATTTGGTAGGTAGATAAAGAAAAACGGATAAAAAATTGCTTCAGAATCACGTATTATGTGTAATCGTAGCGCAATTTGCTGTAAAAGAACGTAGTTTTTCATTTTATATTCGTATTTTGTTGGAGTTGAGAACACAACTTTTTGAAAGTCAGATGTTTTTTTCGGTGCTCGGCAGAGGGAAAGCAAGGTGACGAGTTGGCAACACTGCATTCTACATCAGAAGTGGGAGTAACCTTCATAAAGTGGGAGTAGCAGTTCATCATTCTACATAGTCATTAGACTGGCGCGATATTTTCGATTCAGCGTGAAAAATTCCATCCATGGGCGATCACGACGGTTTATTATTAAATAATAAGCCAAAATAATGTTTTTCTCAAGCCAACATACTTTGGACTCGTTCCGGAATACAGAGGACAAACCAAGGTGCTCGTTACTTTCGAAATTTTTGCCTCGTTTCACTATCATGGAAAATGTTTTCGTCGTCCCCGACGCTGAAAGCGTTGTTATCCTCACTCGGAAAATGTCACTTGTGTATCCTTCTCCTTTCGGCACTGCCGGTTCCACGTTAACATTCAGGACGTCCACGGGTTTGTCGTCGTGGAATCGCTGCTTCAGCAGCCGCCCCAGCCATTTGGTGTCGAGTCCTGCATCACGGATAAAAACCTTTTTGCGAATTCTTGGAAGTAAATAAGTAAAAATTTTGCCCGAGCCTCCGTTCCGATTTTAATTTTATCAATACTCAATTTGACTGGAATGGAAGTGAAAGCGAAAAGTCCTTGGATCGTGTATAATTGTTGAATTGGTTTGGGAAATTTTCAATTCGTTGGGTCTACGCTGTATCCAATGCGTACATAACGCACAATACTTCCATATTTTGATACGCAAACGTTTGACGTTACTTTGACGACTGTTTGGATCCAACTTGTCCCAAAACTCTCAGTGCAAATTTTAAAATTCGCCCACAATCGAAATACCTCTAGTTACCTAAATATAAATGATATCCACGTACTCAACAGGTTAAAGGATGATTTTAAGGCCAAATTGCCCACCCAAATCGGTTTATTTTTGGGACCAGAAAAAAGAAAACACCCAAGTCCAAATATCTCGGAAGTACTGTGAGTTCAGCCCGTTACGCCGATATATATATCGGCATATATATAGATAGGCATAATGCATGACGATAAGTAGGTAACCTCTGAAGGCATGACATTGCGTATATCACGATAACGCAATGTCATCATGACAGTGCTTATCGTCATGCATTATGCCTATCTAATCTTTAGTATCTAACCTGAAGAAAAAAGTAAATACTCTATTGTTTGCTGGAAAATGCAAATAGTTCGATGCTATTATTTCTAGCAATTGACTCCTAAGAACTTCGAGAGGTCTTTACTAATTTGTAGACCTCCATACTTCGATACCCACAATATTAGCCAATGTTGATGCAATGATTAATTTTGATGATGATTTTATGGATACCTGCTCAGCTCAATGATTCGTAGAAACAGGCATTTTCTTTAACGAATAATTAGAGATTGGGCTTGGTGGGTTTTTCCACATTGTTGTTTGATTGACTAATTAGTGTGTTGATGTTTGTTGTTCTATTTTTATTGTTGTGTATTGTATTATTATGTTGTGTAGCCTACACAGTGTATGTATGTTGTATTATGTTGTATGTCCATTTTTATTGTTGTAATGTTTATAATTGTTTTTTGCGATAAATTTGAAGTAGTTGCTTTTGATTTTCTTGTCTAATGGGTAGATTGTTGTCACCTACTTTTTATGATGACTTTTAAGTTTTATTCTTTCATTTTTACTTCCATATTTACAGAGTAAATGGAAGTATTGTGATCGTCCTAAAATCGAGAATCGGAACGGAGCTTCAGAAAAAACTTTTTCTTATACACATTTACTCAGAATCACTTCCTGAACAAGTGTCTGTGTGTCCGTGTGTCCGTTAGTCCGTGTGTCCGTTAGTCCGTCTGTCCGTCTGTGGTCATTTACAAAAATGACCATAACTCCCTCAATTCTCAACCTTTTTTCAAATTTCTTGAACTGAAATGTTTGTCTCGGCAAGACCTAACACCCTGTTTAATCGAAATTTGGATAACGCACAGTACTTCCGATATATTTGCATTTTTAGTGTTTTCTATTTTATTTTTTTTCGGCCACAAAAATGAACCGATTTGAGCGTTCTTGGTCTTAAAATCTTTGTTTTACCTTGCAGAATATGTGGATATTTTTTACATTCCAAAAATGTGGCGGTTTTTCATTTTGAGCGAATTTTAAAATTTTAATAGTGAATTTTTCGATATTTTTGGCCTAAACACCCTTAAAAGCAGTCAAAATATGATCAAATCGTGTCCCAATTTTACGTTTCAAAATATGGAAGTATTGTGTGTTATCTACGCACCACTGGTTTATTATTCTTTTTTTGCCAAAAAGCAGTTGTATTTCTATTTTTATTTTTTCATTGCTAATATTCAATGTTTTTGTTTTTTCTGATCTTAGTTATTCACTTATAAGGCTAATGATTTTTATAATTTTGAGCTTAGCAGGTATCCTTTTTTGCATTTGTTTTGCTATTGTTACAACAATTTTTCGTTTGGTTTTTATGTTTAATGAACTGACCTGGATCGGTGTCCATCATCTGTTGTCACTTCACTGTGTGTACGCACTCATCTGAGACGGGCTCCGCGTCCAAAGGTTTTATCCTTGATGGTATCCTTGAATGGTGTTGGAGGGGATGCATGAGTAATATAGGTACTCTTCGTCGAATGCTGTTTATACCTATCAATCAACTCACTAATGCTTGTCTACCGCGTTCCCATTCGAAGAAATTCGAATCAGAGTTGCTATCTTCAAAATTAGATAAAACAATTTTGTAATAAGTGGTAGAAAAAAAATACCAATTTACCGCATCATTATGAGATTTACCCAACTTTGTCGAATTCGGCCATGTAAAATTTTCAACTTAATAAAAAAAACTGACTCAATTCCTCTACGTTGAGACTCCGAGAAGCTAAAAGCCTGGAAATACATTTAAATCCCTAGTTCCCCCTCCCTAGTGCAGGTAATCCTCTTTCCTCGACTTAATCCCAGGGATCATTGGGGAGGGGGCGTAGGGAATTTTCCCCGCAGCGGGGAATATTGCTAGGGTGTTGTTTCATTAGCGGCTACCAGAGCATAAGAACCCCGGGGATGGGATTTCATTTTATTAAGCCTCCGGGCTTTACCCTTCTTTGTGTCCGACTAAGAATCTCCCTTCTCCATGGCGGGATCTCGTATTGTATATTGTGGGGCCTTTTCGGTGAAATTTCCGGCCCATTTTCTCCGCGAACAATTCGAACATTAATGCGACCGCATTTAAAATAATTTGCCGCTCCCAACAATGAAGTATTCATTTAATTAGGAAACGGCATTCATTTCCGACCTTGACTTGTTGCACAATTTTCATGCCCCAGTCTCATGATGGACGAGTCAAATTATTATCTCTGAATTGACCGGATTTTCGGTGAATTTTCTGAAGGAGCGCTCTCAAAGTACCTAGGACAAGTTTTCCCATGGAAGCACAGACACTTTTTCGGAATGCGATTTCAAGTAGAGGTTGTAGGAAAAAATCCGATTTTGTTGCCGACTGATGGGGTTTTTCGGCAGCGATTCTCAGACAACGAAGAAGAAGAAGATTATCACGATAGATAACAGCAAAACAACTAGGCCCCTTTCAGTATCAGTTAATATTTTAGTAGTGTATTCTAGCGCTTGAAAGTATTGTTAAAAATTCCATTTGAAATACCTAATCAATTTATATTTTAGCCATGAAATGTCAATCTGGCTCATAAATCAGACATATTATGTTGTGGTTGGTTCGTGCCCGAAACGCTGCCTAACGTGGGCGCAAGAATTTGTGAATTGCGAGCATCATCGTCAACCATCGTACGTGGCCTAAGGCACAAGACAATGATGAGAGAAAACAACATCGTCAATCATCATGGTTGCCGATACCGACCATCTGAACACCTGGCCGTGATTCTAAGCGATCGCTGCCAACGAATTCGATGGCCGACGGAATTCGTCGCCGACCATGTGAATCCAGCCGATGTTGCCATTAGTTTGGGAGAGGGGGACATTATTTCCGTAAAGGTTAAGATCCTCTCACAAGACTGACAAACTGGCACACGCACGCAGCCCTAAACTCATGCCTTTGTCAAGTATAAGCCAAACTTTCCGAAAAAGGTGTCACGGCGTAAGAGGGAATAAGTGAGGGAAACTCGTCGGAGCCAAGAAGAACGAGGGCTATTCTACAGTGTTGGAGACTTGGGGGACTAGGAATGCCAAGTATTTGCGGAATTTCTCCAGCCGGCAATCGGGGTGGGGGAGGAGACGACCAAGACTTTAACTTGGCCACCGTAAGACCCCTAAGCTTGGAAAGCACATGCCACGAGACGAGAGAAGAGAGGCCTTACTTCGGATCAATACCCGACCCTGAGAGCACTGAGCAAAGCAGCCAGCGATGCATTTACCCTTTCCACACTCATCGACCACTTGGGTTACATGAAGCTGTCCAGCCTCGAAACAAATTCAATTTTACTCACCGACCTTTTTACTGAAATTTCATCATCTCCGTATTTAAGGAGTACCTACCTAGCGAAGTTGTGATATATCACCTATTAGGTACTTAATACACAAAATATAAAATCATAAAATCCTTATCTGGAAATCAACTAAGAAATGTTCAGCTCCATTGCCGGCTGCTTAAACACCCACAAGCCTGCATTCTGTACTTATATATCGAATAACTACCAGAGAAGGGTAAAGTGCAAGCTGAGATAAACCTAGTTTAGTGCTAATGTCTTTATGCCTAGGCTAACGTTTATGACAAAGTTATAGAAGCTATAAGGGATGAAGTCGTTAACGCCCTGCACAGTTCATGGTATTAATGAAAAGGGCCGGAGGACCGAGGGACATTGAGGTTAATGAAGGTTCATCGAAGGTCTAACCCTGGGTTTATAGCGGGGCAGGACTAACCCTGGGCCATTTCAGTTCGACTACTTAAGCTCATCGCAGCTTCACTATTGGCTGGATATACCGGATTATTTCTGCAGCGAAGGAGAATTTTGATGAATGTTTTCTAGTCACCCGTTTTTTGGAAAATTTCGAGAGTTAATATTGACTAAAAGTTAGTTATGTTTTTTGTCAATTAGTATGTTTTCGACGCGTTGAAAACAAATTTGAACTATACTACTTGAAACTAAATATTGAGAGTAGAAGTGTATTTATACACCTCGTTATAACCTCGTAAGTCTCAATTTTCGATAAAATAAGGATTTGAGCTCTATGGGTAGTATTTGAGCCGTACATCCATCAAGTGAAGCCGGGTTCCTCCGTTTTCGTCTCATTTCTTCTCTGTGGCCATGTGCAATAACCTGTAAGTCAAAACCTTCCAGAGGTATTGCAAAAACTAGCACGTTTATTAGGTACCCTGACAAATTTCTGAATTTTCACTTACACTTTTTAAAAGTGTAGTAAATTACTATCGATGTACCTACTAAAGGAAGCAATGCTGTACCAGTTATAATAACCGATCTGTTAATAAACTGCTCTGCATAGTATCTGTGAGGATTGCCTGGCTGATAGGATTAGCAGGATCGTTTTGTTTGGCTTTTCGTCTGAAAGGAAGGCCAGATCAACAAAAACCCCGGGCGGCCTCCGTTTTGAGTGCGGATTATCGTCTGGCTGGAGTGGCGCCAGGTGTGGACGTGACCCTCCGATTCGTGCCCATCATTCCGTCCCGGTTCTTACCAAGTGTCATTGTAATCCAGCACTGCACAAAAAGGATCAGGAACTAGTGAAATCTCCAACAGCGGACAGGTGGTCAGCTGGTGCCTGAAGATTTGGCAGGTGGCTGTCGTCAGCAGGGTGTCAATTTTCAACGCATGTGCCCGCGGTAATCCTATTCAGCGAGCTTCGGTCTGAATCACTTTTCTAATGCTTCGAAGTATTTCTACGTTAGGAGCGGTAAAATCTAGAAATGAGCTGATAAACATTTGTTTTTATTGTACCTACCTACTTGGTGATACGAGACGCGATAAACGATTCTTGCAAAAAGTGGACAGAACTGTGAGATGGTGGACCGGTTTGCTGTAGGTACCTGCTATTAAGCACACAATTCTGGTGTTTTTACAGAGATAACCAACGTTTTGATTGTCTCCCTTATCACAGCTTAATTAGGCATGTGGAATATTAGGTATGTACTATCAAAATCACACAATATTTTACTGTTGGAACGTTTCAAGAACTAATCCGAATGTTTTTGAGCGGAGCGGAATGAGCTTTTTAGAATATTCAATTCCGAAAGACTCGATTTACTTAAAAGTGTAATTAAACTTTCATAACCGGACTGGACTTAATTAGAATCTGTTTATTCGTCAATCGGCCGCCCTTCGAGGGGCAGTTTTGAAAATGCAAAATCCCATGGTGGAAGGGGCGAAAACACGGTCTTGAAATGAAGAATTTTAAGAAGGAATTCTTCGAGGTCTTATTTTTCGAGAAAGGAGGGGTGGGACAAAATTAAAAATAAAATGTCTCCACTCTAGAATTGTTAATATCCTCGTGGGGTGATCTCGTTTCGCTCGTCCCTTTCTCAAGGAGGGAAAGAATGAAGGAGAAGGTTTTCTTGTGAATATTCAAAAACCTTGATTTATAATAGGAAGGAGCTTGGAAGGAGCTGTTTTTTTTCTCCGAGACGTTTCTCAAGAACGGGAAATTAAAATTCTTAGCATATTGGAGGGTACGGTGGGGGGGGGCGAGCTGAACAGGGGTTTCCAGGATTCTTTAGAATACTTGTTGGATGATCGAACGAAACACTCGAGAAATTCAAGCTTTATCGAGGAATATACTTAAAGCGGTGATGCTGGATCAGCATGGCCCACTTTGCCTAGTAATTTGAGGAGTTGTGAGATGCCAAGTTGTCACCAATCAACGACAACCTGCGGCTAGTCAGATCTTGAACAGCAGCACAAAGTGAATACGAATCGATCGCAACAAAATGAAAAAAAAATTGATTTTGTTGCCGACGGATGGGGTTTTATTCGCAGCGATTCCAAGACAACAAAGAAGAAGAAGATTATCACGATAGATAACAGCAAAACAACTAGGCGCCTTTCAGTATCTGTTGATATTTTAGTAGTCTTCTGTTCTATGAAAATATCGTTAAAAATTCCATTTAAAATACCTATTCAATTTATATTTCTTTCATAAAATGTCAACCTCATATCTTGTTGTGGTTGGTTCGTACCCGAAAAGGTGCCAGGGCAGTGAAGCACCATCGTTGCCGACCATCTGCATCCATCTTAAATTTCCCGGGATATGCCTGAAATTCCAAAAATTCATCTTCAACGAGGCTTGAGCCGTTCGAGCGTTAACATTCCCCAAATTTCAAATTTGGATCCTTATTGCCAAGGAGCGACGATTCGCGAAATCTAGCTCAACCGACTCCGAGGAAAAAATGCTCCAGGGCTGTGAAGAGTCAGGGAAGTCCTGAACAAGAGAGAGGATAGTAGAGACTGGAAGGTCTCTGGGTTTTAATAAAACTCTTGTCTGTTTGGAAGAGGGCACGAGGGAAAGAGACGGACGGCGGATGCGAGCAAGGGCGACCGAGAGAGAAGGACTGATGGATGACTCGGGTGGCTGGGGGTAAACGTTGCGATATTGAACCCCGGCCCTCATGGCCCCTCCATCGTATCCAGCCAACGCTCGCCTTTCCTTTCCTCGGATCGACCCTTATTTCGGAGGAAAAGGCCTCTTTTCCGGGGTTTCAAGGTCTGACGGGATCAATCAACGTCAAATTTGACTTATCTCATTGGTACTGACGAAATCATTCTACAAAAAAGTCAGGAATGATCCTTGCAAATCCAAATTTTGCACTCATTTTGCTCGAATCTGAATCAAAAGTGGGTGCAAGTAACAAACCGCTATAAGGTAATAAATCATTCAACAAAGTGGAATAAACTGACTTGGAACGTTAAAACATCTGCTATCCCAGACGTGATCCGTGAAGTTCAGCCAGTCTGAAACAGGATATCCTCGTCGGTCCTAACCGAGTTATTCCATCTTTAGAACTTGAAGGAAGATGCCTCAACAAGAAGAGGAAAGTGCAAGTTATGCGAGGGCGCATCCCATGCAAGTTCTACTCCTCAAGGGGATGCTGGAATCAAGTTTATGGGGTGGCTGATGCTGAAATACGTCTCGACTGTTGCTTCCTGGGAGCGTCCTGGCTGAGGGCAGCAGGTCGATGCTGAAACTGCTGTCGCCTCTTGCAAGAACTTCCAGCCGACTTGCACTTGGTTTGTTCTAAACTTCTGTATGCCATTCGGAGAGAATAATCCTTCGAATCAAAGAGCCCCAAAAGGGGTGCAAGGATTCGTCCCAGGAGCGCGAGTGTGTGCATATGTAGATGCCTTGCGCATGCGCAGCGCAAGGTTTGGTTAGATCCACATTTCCATAAAAGTACTGAGCCACAAAATCAATCTCCGACACCTGCGGGGTTACCTACACCATAATGTTTGTCGAAAACTTTCTGCCAAGCGATCAATTATGTACCTAGTTAGCGAATTTTTGCGTGAATACAAGGAAAGGCAACATTTTTCAAGCAGTTTGCACGAAATTCAATGATTCTCCATCACTAGTTTACAAGGATTGGAATTTGGAGGGCATCGAGGTTTTCGGCGATCCAGAAAGAGCAATGATTCACAATAATTCGAACGATAGCGCCCCAGTAGCAGTGGATCCATCACCTGAAGCTGGTCCTGACGAGGATGAAATTTTTACTATGGTACGCCAGTACGAGTAAATTTTAGAAGCTCATCGAAGCACCTAGTGGCCAACCCTGCTAGAACAACTAGGTACTGCCTATGAGCGTTGGGCAAAAACTTCTACATTAACGAAACCAAAAACACCATTTTTTCATGCAAATGCTCCCCGAGAAGTACCAGAATTACTGCACCTGAAATTTAATGCGTTATTATTTATCCAAAGTCACTTTTTGCACTCGTTTGAAGGAGAAATCTGCTTCATCCGGAAGCAGCAGTTCAGCCAGTACCAGCCTCAACGAGGTGCCTTCGGTGATCGCCGCTCCTTCGTTTACGACAGATAAATCCTTGAAGATGAAAATCATCGATTCCCTTCTAGAAGGTGAGCCAAAATTCTGCCCCTACGATCCAAAAGCTGGATCCGGCTTGACTCATTCTGATTTTGACTTCACAGCGGAAACAAAATTCGACGCAGGCTCTCGTCAGCCGGAGCAAACGACTGGAGCCGAAACCCCATCAACGATTCAACAATCTCCTGCAAGTAGGTGGTAAACGGAGTGTAGAAAATATTGTTAGAACCAAACGTGGTGGATCCACACTGTAGAGCCAAGGCCCCAATTTGTTTACACTGTAGTCAATTGTGGAGCGATGGCTCCGGAGCCAGAAGGCTCTGGAGAGTCGCTGGTTCAGAGACTGAGGCGTTCGAGAGGCGACTCCAGCACAAGTGATGGAATACCGAATCAGTCTGAACTCTCATCCGTCTGGAGGCGATTAGCGAAAGCCGCGATTGAGACGTTCCAAAAGTCGGCCTGCCCCGACTGGTGCATCCTCAGTAGTGGCGTGGAATTCCTCTTGTATTCCTCATCAAGCCTTGCTGTAGAGTGTGAGCCTGGCTATATTGCTCCAAAACTGTAGGAGTGTGTATCACGCTTACACCCTACATCTCGAAAGCGGATCGGTCGTTCGCCTAGATGTCTCCCTCCCTGACGCCCATCAGAGTATCTCAGTCAGTCACTGAAACACAAATAAATGGAAAGTTGTCTGCCTCCATGACGCCCTCCTGAATCTCAGGGTCGTTGGTCCCAATGCTTTCCTCCAGAAGCCACTGACGAGCCTTTCAGTCGGTTAGAAACATGGGTTTATTATTTCTGAATTCTGCCCACCAACCGTGACTCAAAAGGTCCAATCCAGGCCTTCTGAGACGTTTTGGGGATGCATCGTAATACCAACATAGGTTTGTTCGGGCAGGCAATCCTGGACTCCCGGACTAAATTACTAACGATGTGACGTCAAAAAAATGTTTACTTACCTAATGCCAGGTTATGGCGAGCATCACTTCCGTCTGAAATTACCGGTTTCATCGTCTCTTGCCTTTCAGATGTCCAACAGCCAGCTCACGAAATGCTCTCAATCGCGGATCGCTCTAACGGGTTAGAATCAGATAGCTAACCTGCAGTCATACAGCGGAATACAATCAACAAAATTGTACTCAATTTATCACCTTTATTGTTGGCGTAGAAAAACTATATCGTCCGTCTTCTGCCGAATCTGCCACGAGATCGATTCGATGGAAAAGTTCATATCGCCCTGCAGCTGCAAAGGGTCGTTGTCCCTTGTGCACAAGCAATGCTTGGAACGCTGGCTGGCCGGCAGTGGATCGAACCATTGCGAACTTTGCGGGCACACTTACAACACTCTGCGCACGCCGAAGTAAGATGACTCAAGAAATAAGTCATTTTTCCAAATTTCGGCAACATTTTTGGGGGGTTTGATTATAACGGAAATACCATGGCATAGTCGAAAAAATTACCTACCTAAGTACAGATGGTGCTTCAATTTTTTGACATTGAGAACAGACTATTGAACGTCCACCTTTTTGTCTGCCTGGTAACCCGTTTTCCCTCCCAATAATTTCCCATCTGATTCTTGTTTTCCCCTATTTCCTATCCTTCAATTTATCTGTGAAAATTATTTTGACGAAAATCACGAGTATTTTCATGGTTTAGCAATTTCCGCACTTGAGTTTCTCTGTGCTCGCTCTAGCAGTGAACCGTTTTGTACCTAGCGCTTGCCTTAACTCACAGTGTTCAGCTTGAACCCAAAGATGGCTTATTTTCTTCGATTCGTCGCGATATGGTCCACCGCGGTTCTATTCTTCCCGGTCAAATGTTCGGCCGAGTTACAAGAATTGACCGACGACACGTTCAACGATGAAGTGGCCCGCAAAGAGATCACCCTCGTCATGTTCATGGCTCCATGGTGCGGACATTGTCAGAAACTTCATCCTGTGATCCAAGAGGTGGCAGACAACCTGACCGACCATCAATGGGCTGGCGTGTACACGATCGATTGTACGTCGGTTGGCCAAAAAAAGTGCCACTACTTTTCAGTAAGCGGGTATCCTACTTTGAAATTGTTCAAAAGAGGTCACTTCTGGAAGGACTACGACGGAGGCAGGACCTTCGAGGACATCGTGTCCTTCTTGACTGACGTATCCGGCCCCAGGCCGGAGATGGTCGCCGACGAAGAATCCCTCGAACGGCTAGTCAAGGATAGCGTAGCTTACGTGGGATTTTTCGGAGAGGACACCAACGATTCTCGCCTGATGGAAGTCTTCATGAGTATCGCCGACGAATTCCGCGGCCAGATCAAGACCGGCCTTTCGACGGACGATGAAATGATCAAGAGGCACTGCCCCCAGAACGGAGTCGTGTTCGTGCGGATGAAAGCCATGCGCAGCAAATACGAGCCGAACGAAATCGTTTACGAGGGCAAGCCGAAGAGGTCGGCGTTGCTGGAATGGATGCAACAAGTCAAACACGGACTGGTGGGCGTCCGGACTCCGGGTAACCAACACGAATTCAAAAAACCTCTGATCGTAGCCTATTACGATGTTGACTTCGAGTACGACGCGAAAACTACCAAAAAGTTGAGGAACCGGGTGCTTCAGGTGGCCAAACGTTTCAAGGATAACTTCAATTTCGCCGTCAGCCAGAAATTCGATTTCCCGAACGACTTCTTCCAGTTCGGCTTCACGAGCCTCCCCATGGGCAAAGCGGTCGTCCTCGCGACCACGGCAGCAGGAAAATTCAGGATGGAAGGGAAACTGGAGGTTGGAAATTTGGAAGATTTCGTCGTCAAACTGAAGAAGGGAAAGCTCACGCCTTTCGTCAGATCCGCCAAGGCGCCTGAAAGGAACGACGGCGTCGTCAAGATCGTCACCGCCAACACTTTCAAGGAGCTGGTCGTCGATTCCGGGCGCGACTCTTTCCTCATGCTCTACTCGGCCAAATGCAGCAGGAGCCAGATGATCCAGCCGGTCTGGCGCTCCGTCGGCAAGACGATGGTCGGCGAAGACGTCGACATACTGATGATGGAAGTCCTCTCGAACGACAGATTGCCCGAATACGTACTCGTGGGACAAGTGCCGACGTTTTACTGGGTACCGAAGACGAACAAGACCAATCCCGTGTTCTATTCTGGTGAGCAGGAGCTGTCCGATTTCGTGCGCTACATCGCAGAAAACGCCTCGGACGAGCTGAAGTCGATAAATCGCGAAGGGAAGCGGACGAAATCGACGAAAGATGAACTTTGACGATTATTGAGCTTGGATCGTTGATCGAGGTTTTGAGACGACAATTTTTGTGGCCCAGATTATCGCATATGAAGCATCCAAGCGTTTATTTTTGTTTGCGCAATGCTCATTTTGCTAGTTTTTTGCTGATGTTTGATATGAAATACATGGGTATTTTAATTTGTATTGGTGGATTTTGTTAAAATATTCTTCAGAGACTCGTCTGCGGTCGAATGAGCTACAACTTGAACATTATAAGTCGGATCAAAATTTTCTGGATTGAAGTGCCTCTAATCCTTGAAAAGATCCTGAAATTTGCATTATATTACCTAGATTGTCTTCAAAATAGAAAAGTAATGCTTTTTCAGTATGAATTCTTCAAAACATAAAAATGTTCGGTTTTCTCACCGTTTTTGATACGGCTGGAAATTTATTTCACGGCAATTTCAATTGGGTCATGTCCGTTCTTCAGGCACTGCATGTTCACATCGGTGTTCGCTTGGTTCTTTTCGCCGATCAATCGAAGGGGAAGACGAATTTTCATATGGGACATCCTCAGCTTTATTTTCCTCCTACCGCTGACGGTGACGTGTACACTTCTCGGCATGAGGACGCTGACCGAAGAACTACCACCTTCTGTGTCGGTAAGCTAAATCGGCAAATTGAAATTATCTAATAGCAGAGTTCTTCTCCTTCGAAATTGGTATTCCACGTTTCGTAGGTCATAGAATCCATTATTGAAAAATCTTGTTTTGATTTTTGACATGTCGATTATGATCTCAACACCTTGATTTCAGAAAACGTTTTCGTTCCTACGCTTCCAACAGTTCAGCATAGCCATGTTCACCGTGATGCTTGACGTGTTCGTCATGACCTGGTTTCTGGTCCGGATCCAGTACCATTTCAAGCACTGGCTACACTGGTATAGACGCAGCGAAATCGTCATACTACTAGACTACGAAGGTGAGCCAGTTGAATAGCGTCGAAGGCCGGCAATAAACTCACTGCGATGGAGGATATTGATGGAATTTTTTTCGGGGGGGGGGGGGGCTGGTGCTCGTATTTTTGAGAAGGCTCATGAAGGGGGGGGGGTATAAAAATTGGCTCAAATCAAAGGAAAAGAAAGTTATTATGGCATGATATTTTGCCTAGAGATCATCGGCCATGCTCCCATGTTCAGCGCTTTCGCTCGCTTGGTCCTCCTCGAATGCGACACCACTGCGTACCTGTCATCTGGTTGGGTAAAAAAATTTTCGTCGAGTAGTACGCTTTATTCATCATCACTCACACTTATACATCAACGATAACAAAAAATACGACGTACATCAATTAACGTTTCAGGAGATAAGTACGTGGTTCGATTCCTGCCGAAGTTCTAATTTACCACTGATCTTAGCCGGGGTCTTAGATTTAGGTATTAAACCATAGGTTCATCTTGTATGTCTACACCCGAGGTGGTGAGAGTAGGACTGAACGTAGTGCGACAATATCTAACCTTTGGGGCAGCAGGGCACGTCCAGGACAGCTTTGGTGGGAAGAGGATTTCTAAACATTGTTATCGTAATTACTTTTCTAGATTTCAGGAATGCCGAAAATTGCGGGTGTCATAAATATTAATTTTAATTTGCAATATCGATTTTTCAGCTGTTTAAACACGTCAAGTTGACTTTTTGATGTTTTCATTTACGACAGTATCAATGCAAAGTGGGAATCAAAGTGCTCGAACCGCAGCCACCGACCGTAGCGTCCGCGGAGCCGCCCGTTTTGCGGCACTTAGCCAATCAGAGGCGAGATCGCCACGGCTAGACACGCCCACCGACGGCTCAAGCCGAATCATTCGGGCCGGGGATGACGTCGGGCGGTTGAGGGTTGAGCCAGACCGTGAATACGCTAATCATTCTGCAGTTAATTGGTCGAACATTCCTAGTTTATGCACATAAGGATATTAGCCGTTTGCGAAGCGAATTGGGGTTGGAATTTTATCATAAAAATGATTAAAAATCAAAGGCCGATCAGTCGTTGTCAGCTTGGGCCTCTTCGTGGCAGAAGTACGAATTCTGCATAGAATACAGACGATCTATCGGATTCGACGCTATCGGCAGAGGGGCGTCTCCTCTGAGGAAGAATCGCGAATTATGGAAGGACGAGACTGCCAACTGCGCAGGCGGGAGCGGCTCGTAGATCGGACTGTCGTCGCTTTTGATTCCGGCGAATTCTGGAACAGGTTGGGCAACTTAGATGGATAAATATCAATTTTGAGGGGGGTTGTGTTTGATCGATCGATTGAAATGGGAAAAATTTGTTATTGAGACACTAGAAGAAAAAAAATTCATATTTTGGAGCAGTCGGTCAAATTTCCCCTTCCAGCTGTTGTCGACACTGATATTTTCCACGAGGGGAGGGCGAACTGAATGCAATCAAAATAAATAAAACCCCTCCTTCGTCGCGTGACAAGGCGCATTCCGCTGGCATTCCTTGACACTCGTACTTGGGGCGTTCAATATGCTCGAAGGGAAGGAGGAGGAGTGGTGTGGAGGACCTCTTTGTGACGTGAAGAGAGGAGAGATATTTTTCAATTAATCAGCCCACGCTCGGAAGGAGAGAGGATATGACGAATAATACGAGAACGAGGACTTGCCAGGAGGTAGCATTGAATGATATCTCGCATTCCAGTCCGGCTAACGATACAAATGATTGATACTAGGACAGAAAGGCATACGGGCAGGACCCTCAAGTTACCTAGTGTGGGCAGGGCCGTCCAGAGGGGGGGGCAGGGGGGGCAAAATCCCCGGGGCCCGGGGCCCAAGGGGGCCCGGGCCCGCCCGTGGGCCTTTTACGTACTAATATGCAAATTAGAAAAAATGCTTTTATTGACCGGGGGGGGGGGCCCGGTCGAGTCTTTATCCCCGGGGCCCGGCTTGGCTCTGGACGGCCCTGAGTGTGGGGGTAGCTCAGCCAAAAAAACTCCCATCTGAAAAAAATTCGAAGCACCCTCAGTAATGTCCCACGCCAAATTTCATGTTTCTAAGTCAAAATCTAAAGATTCGCGCCAAAAAACCCCGTAGTCAAATCCATCATTTTTTTTTGAAATTTTTCCTAGTCTTTACCTTGGATTTTCCAGCTGGAATCGGTTTTTGCATTTTTCTCAGTCCTGGAAAGCCGTAGAAAATTCCAATCTTTTGTGTCATGTGTCACCTACCTGCCCAAAACCTACTCAAAAATATTTTTTTGAATTTTAAATTCTTTTTAAAGGGTCAAAAAATATTTTTTTTAATGTCAAAAATTAGCCATCAAACCAGGTTTCAAACACGAAATCCAACCAATTTTGACTTACAGGGAGTGTAAACGGTGTAGAAACCTTCAAGGAATTCAACAATCTCAAAAAATTCAAAATCGGTTCAGTAGGACTCCCTCGAATTGGCAAAAACGCGAAAAAGAAGAAATCGCATTGAGAAATTCGAGCCAGACCAACTTAAAAAAAAATTTTCAAAAAATTTCGGGAAAAAACCCCTATTCCCTATGATAAATCAAGCGAGAAACCCGAGGAAAATACTCGAAAAATTCTAAACCCACGGCATCACCTTTAAAATTGAGTTTTTGTGTTTTTTTCGAAAATGGACCATACTAATGCCGATTTGGACCCCTTAACCTTTTCCGATCGGATTGCCCGGACAATATGCAACAAGTTGGAGCGAACCACAACAAGACTAATTTCGTCAGAATCGGATCAGTAGTTCAATATGAAGTGGCTGGACGAAATTTGTCGGCCAGAATTTCATCCATCCACTTCGTATCGAACCGAGAATCCGATTTTGGCGCGGTTGGTCCTGAAAGTTGTGGTTTGCTCCAACTTAATGCATATTGTCAGGGGAATCCTACCAAAAAATGTTAAAGGGTCGAAAACTCAAAAAAACTGTTTTTGAAATCACGACTTTTCTGACATTTGATCGTTTTTGAGTACTCTAGAGTTAATTCAGAGGGTTCCCTTATAGGAGGTGCACGTCACAGGGAAATTTGCTAAATTTTGTTTTTTTTTTTTTTTAAATCGGACCACTCCTTCTATGCGTTTTGCTGCTGACGGCGTACGGCGTGGCGTGTTTCAAGAGAAGATTGCCAAACGGTTCTTTAAAAAGAAAGGTTTCCTTACGAATTGGTCAAATTAGCCGATTTTGACAAATCCCAGCGACCTACAATGGCGTCATTTGCAATTTCCGACATGGGAGCGGTTAGTTCTGGCCGCCGCACGTTCTCAGAGCAAACGGCCTTGATCGAACATATTTGTCATAACTGGCAAAAGGACAAAAAACTGCTGGAAAAAAAAGCGGAGAAAAAACACGGGAGAAAAAAAAATGGAGGGAAAAAGACGAAGGCGTCAGCCCGAAGGCAATATCGAGAGACCGCCAATATGTCGAGTCGAGTGAGGCACGTAAACAATAACCGGAGGGCGGGCCGTGTGGTGGGTGGGGTTAATATCATACCAGGGCTGCCATCCCCCGGGGGGTGGGGGTCTCTTTCTTCCCCATCGAAATTCCCTTTCATCGCCCCCGACTCCCGTCCTTTTCCAGGACAGCGAACATTCAGGGCACAGAAAATGCGCCAAGTTCGAGCAGTTTTTCCACCGTCGGCAAAAAGTAATGTCGCTTTTTAGAGCTCTTTTTCTCCATAGTTTTCGCCAATCAGCGAGGGAGAAATTGAGGGCGATTAAGCGGGACGGGAGACAATCGAGGATATCGAAGGCAATCGATACATCCTATTGGTTTCTTGCTAGATGTTGTCAATGGGCCAATCAATAGCCCAAAATGTAGCTACAGCATGAATTTTTCGATAATGCCACCTGGGGCCCTAATCGTCCCACAACATGCTAATGTCTGCATTTAGGCGGAATCGAAATCGAAAAATATTTGATTTCCAAAAATACTGAACATACATAAAGCCATGTACCCACATTCACCCGAATTCGCGTGTCGTCGTTGGTAAAAAATCTGGTATCGTTATATCGAAAACATCAATGGTGAATAGCGAGCAATAGAACAAAAATATCGATATTTCATTATTTATTGAAATTTATGTCAATTTGTTTTGTCACTATATCAAAACAAAATATCGATTTATTTTATTGGCATTCGGATCAAAATATTTCAACGTTACATACCAAAACAATCGATATATTTGACATATCGATAGATTTAATCGTTATCGTTATATATCGATATATTTAATCATTGGACCCATACCTGCATTGATATATCATATAAAATATTATTTTATTGAAACGAAATGCCAATTTGTTTCATCACTTTATTGAAACAAAATATCGATATATTTTATTGGCATATTGAAACAAAATATCGATATAGTGAAACAAAATATCAATATTTGATTTTGATTTATATATTTCGATGTATCGATCAAATATACTGATATTTTGTCTCTATACATCGATATGGATAGAATACTGATATCAATATACCGATAAAATATATCGATGTTTTATTTTGATGTATCGATAAAATATACATTTTGTCTCGATCTATCGATAGATTTTATCGTTATATTAAAACAATAAAACGATATCTTCAATCGCTATCTTCAAATGGAAACAAAATATCGAAATATTTTATCGTTATATTGGAACAAAATATCGAAATATTTCATCGTTATGCATATCAAAACGAAATATTGATATATTTTGTCGTTGTACCAATACATCGAGCATTAAATTTTTTGTGACGTTCAACGATATAAAACAAATAATTTTTCGATTTCAAAAATGATGGATTTTCCTTTTTTTGGCAAAATGAAGGCTGCAAGTTGGCCTTGGACTCAGTGGGGAGGTAAGAACGGCGAATACCCGCTTCGGTTTCATTTTTTTTTACAACCAGCCTCGTCTCTCGCCACCTCTTTAGCTCCCGACCAAAATGACGGCATTCAGTTTTTATAGTCCATAACGAATCCGAAGCTTCGGCGAAAACCTTGGAGGACGTTTTATTTTCTCAGGCTTTACCCCCGTCGTAACCTAGACGGCCATCATGCTACTTTTCATGGCAGTCTTATTATCTCATATGCCTTGAGAGTAGGGGTCGGAAATTTTTAATAAAGTGACCCCTCACCGAAGTTGACTCCGAGTGTAGGCCGGTCTATTTGTTCTACAATGACCTTATTGAAAAAACGAATTTTTGTTATATGGCTGCAATGGCGCCTGGTCTTCTATTACAGATCACGCGGTCCAAAATTTGGAATTCAATTCCTCTTTCACTCAAAGTTGGACAGCCAATCAGATAGCAGATCTTACTACTTCTATCTGCTCGCTGATTGGCCGTCCTGCTTCAATGCTCTCGCATTACACCCTTATTTTCCATGCACATCCCTAACCTGCACACGGAAGGTTACCAACGTGACTTTAACACATATAGTGACGCAAATAGTCTATTCATCTTGAATATGCCTAAATAGTAAATTTATCGAGAAGCATCGTAAAATCAATATTTGAGTTTTCGCGACCCACCTTTCGATCCAAGCGTCTGGTTGATGGTTCCGTACATGTTCTTGTAAAATGACGTCTCTTCTTTTTCGAGGGATTCGTCTTTGATAGCCGAGGAGAAATCTTTGCTGTGGCAGGAATAGTCTTGTGGCTCCAAAGGGGTAAGCATCCCTTCGGAGTCGCTGCAACTGTCGCCCAAATAGCCGCGACCTGAAGCAAAGAGAGAGAAAGAGGCGAGATTGAAGCGCTTTCGTCGAATTCGACCTCATCGGGTTCTCTTGCTGTAATTTGAGAGATTTTTTCATTCATTTGGTCCGTCTCAAGTAATGTTGGTGATCGAGGAAAGTCTTCGGAATTGACAATCACAATCGAATTGAATAAAAATTAATTTTCGTGATTTTCGCTGTATACGGTGATTCTGCTGTTTGTGATTTTTGCTTTATATGGTGATTTTGCTGTTGGTGATTTTTGGTGTACATGGTGATTTTGCTGTACGTGATTCTTGCTGTATGTGGTGATTTTTTGTTGTTGTTCTTTTGGTGATTTTCTGTTCGAAGGAAGTCTCGAGGAAATTCTTTAGGATTGAAAATCACAATCAAATCGCCTAAAAATTAATTTTGGCGATTTTGCTGTAGGTGATTTTTGCTGTACATGTGAGGCGAGAAAAAGCCAAAAGAGAGGAAGAAGGTCCTAAGTATCGATTTTTTGTTTTCTACTGGCGTTTCGTCATTATTTGAGCTACAAGGATGCTTTTGGTCTTAAATTTTTCAGAAATCAATACAGATTGAGAAAATAGCAATAACTCCATTTCGACAAAAGTTGATTTTGAGAAAAAGCCAAAAGAGAGGGAGAAGGTCATAAGTTTCGATTTTTCGTTTTCTACTGGCGTTTCGTCATTATTTGAGCTACAAGGATGCTTTTGGTCTTAAATTTTTCAGAAATGTATACAGATTGAGAAAATAGCAATAACTCCATTTTGATGAACGCCGACAAGAGGTCCCTTTTCGCTTTCCGCCTCACATATAGTGATTTTGCTGTTGGTGATTTTTTTGTACAAAAGACGTCTCGAGGAAAGCCACAACGCAAGCCATCACAATCAAATTGCCTAAAAATTAAATTTCGTGATTTTTGCTGAGTATGGTGAATTTTGCTGTTGTTGATTTTTGCTGTACGTAATTTTTGCTGTACATAAGGATTTTGCTGTACATAATGATTTTGCTGATGGTGATTTTTGCTGTATATGGTGATTTTGCTGTTGGTGATTTTTGCTGTTTATGGTGGTTTTGCTGTTGGTGATTTTTGATGTATACATATGGTGATTATGCTGTTGGTGATTTAAGGTGTAGGTGATTTTTGCGTACATGGGGATGTTTGCTGTATATGGTGGTTTTGCTGTTGGTGATTTTGCTGTTGTTGATTTTTTTGGTTGTTTTTTTGTTGATTTTTCGTTTGAAGGAAGCCCCGAAGAAAGTCACAATCACAATCGAATTGCCTAAAAATTAATTTTTTTCAGCTAGAAAATGATACCCTCTAGCTAGGCTTCTTTTTCAGAATGGCGGCCGTCCGCTTTCTCAACCACCCCACCACCCAGGAGGTCCTCTCCTTCTAACAATGGTCGTCTTGGCACCAAGATCCCCTACCACAAGTCGTACAGTCACGTGTCTCCGTAGCCTCAGAAGACAAGGCACCTCGACACTCAAACTGTCCCCACCACGAACGCTGGCGATCAAAGGACGCGAAAACTTTTCTGCGAGGAGTCTGCTGGCCGCAAAATGTGCAGCAATTGTGGATACATGTAACACTTGGAAATTTATTCAAATTTGTGCCCGATTTTGCAAAATTTTGAAGCTGATTCGTGATATTTGGTCAACATTCGGTGGAACTTCGACTCCTCGCAGCAGTTACTTCAGGTGTACAGTATTTTCCATTTTTCTACTGTTTACAGGCCTCAAAAATAGAGCTATTCGAGTGCTTCAGGGCAATGATAGATTTTGAAAAGTAGAGATGCTTCCGGCACCAAAATTTCAAAATCAATATTTTCGGACATGTTCTCTTCTCGCTTTAAGGTATCGGAATGGAGGTAGCCGAGCCCATCCACACACCTACATACGGACATTTGACTGACATAAAATGTATTTTAATGAAGATCCAAAATCATCGTAAAAATCTGATTTAAACGGAATTTCAAGTTTTTTAAACACTTTTAAATCCAGCAGCATTTTTTTTTCGGTAGTTACTTTATATTTTGTCGCAATTTTCGCGCTTCCCAGCGGAAATATTTTTCACGATTGTTGGCCAAGAGCCAAAAAAAAGAAGGAAGTGTAGCTGACGGGAAAGAAGGCTCGAGAAACGGGGGAACTGGAAGTGGAGGGGATGGCTTGGGAGCGTTACCATGGTGACCGGCAGCTTCCCGTCCATTTAGGCCTCTTTGCCGCCGGTGCACAACAAGAACTCCCTTCCAAGTGATGGACGGTTTCATCACTGCCCTTACCAGTGTTAACCTCGGCGCTCGACCGCAAATGAGAACCTTCTACTAAGATTTACTAAGTTCGAATAGAGTTCTAGAGCTCTAATCTAGATTAGCTATGGAGGAACATATTTTGACTCAAAATTTCAATTAGCTCCGTATTGTTTGATCTATTATTTGTTTTCCCAAAACATACTATGCTCTTCATCCTTGATCCGCTCGTTCTTGACGTTGTCGGCGATCTCTTCGTTCCTGGCGCCATTGTTGTTCTTCGCGTCCATTCTCGCTTTCTTCTGGATCTTTTTCACTTTGGCCCGCTGATTCTGGAACCACACCTGTCAACAAATATCCGATAGGTTTTGTTAAAAAAAAATTATTATAATAATGAAATTATAACAATGAATACTTCAACGCTCAAAATCAACCCTCAAATCAAACCGGCAAACTCAACTCACCTTTAAACCTCAAACGGCCATCAAACTCAACCTGCACACTCAACTTTTATCTCAAATTCAACTTACAAACTCAACTCAAATACGTTACCCACGATCTCAACTCCCAAATTCAACTCACAAACTCAACTCTCAAATTCAACTCTCAAAACTCAAGTCTCCATTCAGAGCTCAAACTCAACTTACAAACTAATCTTTCAATCTCAAAATGCAAACTCAATTTACAAACTCAACTCACAAACTGAACCACCAAACAAAACTCTCAAACGCAACTCAGAAACTCAACCCACAAATTCAAGTCGCAAACGTTACTTACGTAAGCTCAACTCGCTAAATTGAACAACAAACTCAACTCTCAAACGCAACTGCTAACTCAACTTTCAAACGCGACCAACAAACTCAACTCACAACCTCAAGTCTCAAACTCAACTTACGAACTCATCTCACAAACTCAACTCTCAAACTCAATTCACTTACTCAACTCTCAAACTCCACCCTGAAACTCAACTCTCAATGTAAACGCTCAAATTCAACTCTCAAAACTCAAGTCTCTTTCTCAGAGCTCAAACTCAACCTACAAACAACTCAGAAACTCAGCCCACAAACTCAACTCGCTAACTTAAACAACAAGCTCAACTCTCAAACTGAACTGACGAACTCAACCTCCGAACTCGACTTCTAAACTCAACTCAACCCTCAAATCTAACCTGCAAAATCCACTCACAAACTGAACCATCAAACATAATTCTCAAACGCAACTGTTAAACTCAACTTTCAAACTCAACCCTCAAATCAAACTTTCAAACTCGACCGACGAACTCAACTTTTAAACTCAACTCACAAACTCGACTCTCAAACTTCATACCAGGTATGCTGATGTTGCCATAAAGCGATGATAGGTCCTATCGTCGCTTTATGGCAACATCAGCTATCTCAATTTTTGACCTTTTCGGGGTTTTGATAGATTCTCAATCGATTTTTCACAGCGAATCGATTGGTGAAGTCAGATTTTTGACAACTCGAACAGATTCCGTGATAATCGCCGATATGCTTACATCAACTCTCAGCTCTTAATTGAACACCAGCTATCTCACATCCTTCCAGTTTGATTTTAAGTTTGATCACGAGATCGAGAATGAGGTTGATTATGAGTTCGCATGTGAGTTTGATTTCGAGTTTGAATATGAGTGAGTGTGAGTTTGATCATTAGTTTGATTATTAGTAGGATTGATCGTTTGATTAATAATCAATCAATCAATAATCAATCTAATAGATTTATCATGAGGACGAGTTTGATTATGACTTCGAATATGAGTATGAATTTGCTTATTAGTTTGAGTTTGATAATGATTTTGATCACGAGATCGAGCATGGTCAAATGTTCAAATATCAGTACGAGTTTGAGTTTAAATTTGAGTTCGAATATGAGTTTGAGTATGAATTTGACTTAGTTTGATTGCCAGTTTGTATATGAGTTTGGATATAAATTTGAATGAGACTTCGAATATGAGTTTCATCATGACATTGTGTATGAGTACAAGTTTGGGTTCGCAGAAAGTTAGATTTTGAGTTGGAATATGATTTGGAGTATGAACTTGATTAGTTGTTTGATTGTCAGTTTGAGATTGAATATGAGTTTGACTATGAGTACCTACAAGTTTGAGTTTGATTAGGAATTCGCATGTGAGTTCGAATATGAGTTTGAGCATGAATTCGTTTTCAGTTTGAATTATGAGATTGATGATGAGTATGACTTTGATAATGAGAGTAATTTTGAGTTCAGGTATAAGTTTGGTAATGAGAGTGATTTTGAGTGCGAGTTTGATAATGAGTTTGATCGAGCATGAGTTGTATGAGTTTGATTTCGATTTTTTTTGTGTTTGAGTATAGGGCTGATTTATTATAACAAGATGTATAATAAGGAGTTAGGTAATGTGAAATAGTTTATTTTTATTTTCTCCTCAAGTTTCGGGGGTTTTTACGGGGATTTGTTTTTCTCATTTGGTGGGATTTGGGGTTTTTTTGACGTTGTCTCAGGGTCTTTTGACGTCCGGACCTTGGCAACACTGTTTAGTTGAAAAGCCGTCGTCAAACAGCGATAAACAGTAACATTTCCGACGAATCGCATCGAGTTCAAGCGTCTCGACTTCAGGCATCTTAAAATTTATTGCTCTCAGCGGGAAAGAGCGCATTGTTCCCTTTCGGAAGTGATATTGCGAAAATTGAGGTCAGAACCTTTGTAAGGGCTCTCGGTCCTTTAGGTTCTACGGCGCTTTTCAATTTTCATTTCGCCGTTTTGATTAAAAAGGGCCTCGCCGTCGTCACTCGAAGGTAATTACATTTGATCTAAAGGCCTTCACTATTTTCCAATTAAATATCAATAAAAAAAGGGGCCGATATGCCGCTGAAAGCAAACGAGAATTTCATTGAAGCCGAGCATCGGCAATTCAATTATTTTCAAGTTCGAAATCGAATAACGAACGCGAATAAAATGAAATTGAAGGCCCTTGGCGCGTTTAATTTGTCAACCGATTCCGACGAGCTTTATTGCACAATAGCGCAGAGCCAAGTTAATGAGCAACAGGTATTGCCTTTAACGTTCCATCAACGACGGTTCATGAACGATATATCGGTGAAATGAAAGTCCCTTATGTCGAGGGAATTCAATCCCATTTCACAATTGGAGTGCCGCTGAATTCGCGCCAACTACCAATATTAGGTACCTATACGCTTTGATGAGACGAACACAAAAAATTTGTATTTTACGCATCCTCAACCAGTTTTTGGGATATCGGCAGGAATCAGCCTATCGTTTTTTAGGTTTCCGATGCATTCCCGTTCGTTTTCGCGGAATTGTGAGCCTAGAGGCCAAAAATCAATCCAAATATCAGTGATCGGGTGACATATCGACCAGAATATGGCAAGACTGTGTGTTCTGCGCGTCGCTGATTTCAACGATATATCAACTCAAAAATGGCGTACCTGTACAATTCGCACTGACAGGCCCGTATCCTTGGCGAGCCCTTCGCGCACTTTTCTGCAAGGTTTGGGGCTGATTTCGAAAGACGCCTTGAACGCTCTCCTTTGCT
Organism: Nesidiocoris tenuis; assembly: GCA_036186465.1. Lineage (NCBI taxonomy): Eukaryota > Metazoa > Arthropoda > Insecta > Hemiptera > Miridae > Nesidiocoris > Nesidiocoris tenuis. The sequence goes on from AP028917.1 coordinate 9,327,800, forward strand.
GGGTGGTCAAAATTGTCCGCGGCCTTTTGGGACCGCGTCGGCCATCTGTGGGTCGAACCGTCAGCATTTCGTCGCCTGAGGGTATTTCACCTGGAACGACAAATTTTCAACTGTTAGCTCAAGCTCCATACTTCCAAATTTCATCAATGCCTGCCCTGGCACTTTGGCCATGTAGGGCACAAGCCGATCACAACGAGATATGAGCCAGGTTGACATTTTGAAGCAGAAATATAAATTAAATAGGTATTTTATATGGCATTTTTATCAATATCTTCGATATTTGATAGAAAACGACTAAAATATCAACAAGGACTGAAAGGCGCCAAATCGATTTGTTGTTATCTATCGTGATAAGCTTCTTCTTCTCCTATGTTGTCATATAATTGATGCCAACAAAACCCCATCCATTGACAACGAAATCAATTTTTTTTTTTTTTTTGTAGCAATCGATTCCATGCCCAGATTTAATCAGATTCGTTCCCGCTGACCAATTTGATGCCCATCAACATTCGTTGACGACCATGTGAATCCAGGTTTACTCGGTTCTAACTGGTTTGTTCCATATTTAACCATTTGGCCTTGGTCCCTTTGGCTAAGACAGCCTTCAAGGGTTCCAAATATATCGTGGTCCGACTGTACCTGGGAAACTGCCTTGGAACATCTCGACTTCTTTTTCGTAGTCGGGCCGGCAAAACAGCTGTCCCTGTTTGACGACGAACTGGTCGCCTTTCTGGAGCCGAACGCCGCAAACGACGCAGAGGAAACATCTTATGTGGAAAACGGCTTCGCTGGCTCGCATCACGAGTTCGTTGGTCTCGATTGCTTCGCCGCAGCCCAAACATTTGCGACCGTACAATCTGAAATCGGACAAAAAATTGGCGCTTTTAGGAATTTGTTTTTGGCAAAATTCAAACACGATGTGAAATAGTAGATAAGGAAAATGATGATAGCTCGTTTGAAATGAAACACATCTAGCCTACGAAGCTCATGGCTGGAAAAAATGACGGATCGTCGAGTCAATTTACAGCCATTGCCGGCCGTTTGTTCACCTGCGAAATAGGATCCCATATCGGTTGGCATTCGATTCTTTTTTACACCCCCTACCAATGTCATTCAACGGCTGTGAGGTTTTTCCAGTGTCCAGTCAACCCTTTTCGGTCATACAGTGGAGGAATGCCGGCGGAAAAAAGGGGAAGCGATGCGACACGTGAGCCATTTTCAACTTTTTTTCCACGCGTATCGAGTGAGTCTTTTTTTTTATCAAATGGAACGCGTGTGGACATTCTTTTTCCGGAGGGGGACCTCCGATAATTGCAATCACATCAAAGAGCGCCCCTCGGAAAAACGATGCGTTACAGCCATTTCTTACTCGAGTGTAATTTCCAATTGTAGTTTTTTATTTGATGCATTTTCATCTTCGGTGCTGTGATTTTGGAGTTTTACGCTTCAATACAGGGCCATGCCATACCTAAGAATATTAGTTTATTGTAGATAATTGTTGTGGATCTGAAATTTTTCAAGCATTTTCACGATTTGTTTACCTAATTTCCGTGAGGAAAGTTTTTTTTTTTTTATAAAGGCACATTTTCACTTTTTACTTATCAAAATTTTACTTATGTCAACAAACTTATCAAACTATCAAAAAAATGTCAAAAAAAATGCAACAATCTAACACGACTACGTACCTACCCCGAAATCGTCCACCGCCAATATTTGGGGTTGAGGCGATGAGGAAAATAGCTTCATCATTCCTAACCTGACGTCGATTAGTTTGGGATATTCGGAGAACAAAACGGTCGCCCAAAGGGTTACAACAAAAAAAGGGGGAACTGGAAGAGAAAAAGATGACTCGACTGGATCCACCTGCTTCTGAAAGTAGCCGCCCCTGCCGGGCGGTTCCCCTCATGATCCGCTTTATGATAATCAACCCCCGGCCCTCGGATACACGATCCCGCTGACTGAACATGAACCCCTTGTTTGTTCCGCCATTATTCTCTCTGTCTCTGGGCGAAGGCATTTGTATCAATTTTATTCACATTACACCCTCGGGTCCTTTTGAAAGGCACCCCAGCATAGTTCTGATACTTTAACACGTAATACATCCTTTTGTGCCGGAGGTGGCCCGCTCGCCACCCTTATCGGCCTCGGCGCATTCATTAATTAGATTACGCACCGTCGATAATTTGTTTTATTGCTCGTTTCAGGGGTCATTTGCTCGAATCGGATGATCCATCAGCAGCTTGTTTGAATTTCAATAATAAGCCCTGGCAGGCCCGAGACCGCACTGGCTAATCATGATCGCGGATGATCGAATTCCACCCTCGGCTATGAGCGAGCCCTTTAGCGGAAGTTTTCAACCCGCTATCATAAATTACACTAGCAGGTGAATACTTGCACAAACAGGTTCAACCCAGCTGATGAAAGGAGCATTGTGGATGCAAGAGTTTGTTGTTACTGATTTCTGTAAAAGCTGTGAAGTCGAAGCTGGATTCAGATGTCCGCTGACGAATGATTCGGAGTCTGATTGGCTGATAAGATTGCTGCCGATGCAATTCAATGGGCATTCCAAGACAACAAGGAAGAAGAAGATTATCACGATAGATAACAGCAAAACAACTAGGTCGATAATTCCATTTAAAATTAGTGATGGGCGATACCACAAAATATTCGATACCAGTACTCGATACTAGTATCGAAACAAATATTCGATACTTCTCAGATATCGAAAGAAAATATTCGATACTTAAGAGTATCGAATCATATGAGTACTTTTTCATTTCACCCACCGAATTAAATGTTAGGTAATAAAATGGAAATAACAGATTAAATAACGCTATTAAGCCCTGACGTTATTTATTTTACGTTAGGTATATTACTTTTCAACAAGGTTAACCGGTCATTTCTATGTGTAAAAGTTATTTATAAGATCAAACGAATGTCGAAGAAGTGGTGATGGAGATGGGGAGGAAAACGACATCAACGGTGTCATTCACTCTGTCAAGTCCCAGAACTGCTTCCCTACTCCACGCAGGAATGTCAATTTGTCGGTCCCTTTTGTAAATTTTATTAGTTCGTATAAATAAAGTAGGCAGGTAATTTTGAGACTATCCATTTGAGTATTTTTCCTGAAGTCGGGAAAAATACTCGATACCTACTCTAGTATCGAAGCAAAATATTCGATACCAAATGTACTTGGTATCGAAAGAATATATTCGATACCATACTCATATCGATAAGTATCGCCCATCACTATTTAAAATACCTCTTCATTTTCTGTAACTGCCATAAAATGTCAACTTGGCCCATAAATCAGACGTATTATGTTGTTGCGGTTGGTTCGTCCCACAAACTGTTATTATCTAGTCTTTTTCAAAAATTCCTCCTTTCGAATTCCTCAAATTTCGATTTCGGCATACATTATTGTCATCGTGTAAGTTGAAATATCAAAATCGACCGACCGCCCCCGGATAGTCGAAATATTCGTAATGAAAATAGTCGGCAAGCCCCGCACACCGAGACAACCTCAAGAAGGACATCGTTCGAATGACTTCATCCATTCAGCGGTCAACGGTCAGGGCTGCCTGGAAGTTATGCGGAGGTCCAGATGTTTACACGGAAGGGGTCATCTTTCACGGTTCGGAATGGAAGATAATTAAACGTCGGGAACGTCTCCCAGGGAGTCCGGGATTTCTGGCGAAGGGTTTGCCGGACGATCCTGTAGGTGGCGCCATGCGGTTCACAACGGTTATCTCAGGAATGTTATTATTCATCCTCCGTTGGTCCACATCGGAGGAGAGATATTCGTATTATTTACAACCCCCCTGAAGGCCCAAGTGACGATTTCGGAAGAATTGAAAATGACAATCAGACCGGGGTGAAGTTCATCATTTTGAGTCCTCATGAGGTTTAAGGTGCCAAGGAGGATGAAGTACCTTGGGTGGGAATTCGAGTTATTGCCATATTTTACGTTCCAGACGATCCCCGAGTCCAAAAATAATGATTTTACATTTTTCAGGTCTGTTCAAATGTTTTTTCCCCCATTCAGAAGGCATACGGGGAAATTCTGCTTCCGATTTTCGTTATGAACGTCACGCAAACGTCCAACATGCCCAAGAACTAGGAAGGGCTCGTTCCAGAAAGTGATGAAAATTTGAATAAACATAATGAAACGTTTATTCATTTTTCTTCTTAACATAAAATTGCATTAAATAAATACTGGGATCAGATATTGCTCGGTGCAGAAACTCGAATGTGAAGGAATCTACGATTGTCGCGCATATTATCATTTTATATTGGTAAATTTCATCAAGTTCTACGGCAGGGCATTGTTTGCTAACGTCAGTTGCGGGCTATTAAAGCAAATAAATATAAAGGGCGACCCGCCACGCTCCCATTCATAGTCACGTTCGAGGATTCGGCAGGAATGCGCAGTAGTCATAGTACATAATAGGTAGCCCTAGTTCCCATTCATATCCCGACGGCTAGGGCAGCCTTCCATTACAATACTCACCCACAATCACAATAATACCTTATATTTCCGACGGGCTGATCCCACCGGGCGTTTAAAGCCACGTTTTCCCGACTATTAATGTTAAACCCGGCAGCCGCCACTATAAACACCCCCTGGTTCAGTGGTGGCCCATCCGACCACAAAAGGGTCGCTTTGTTTCAATATGCAAATCAGAAGGCGGTCCAGCTATTAACGAGTTCCCTGTATTGCGGTCCGATGGTGTTCCCACGAGCTGACAATGTCGCTATTACCGACCGAACCAACGTGGAAGTCGATTTAGTCACTTACGACGCGCCTGTAAACCCTTTTCCATTTTGATGCGACAGTAAACCACAATTCCAGCAGGTCAGAGCGATCGGCACCGGTTTCCGTTCGAAAGAAAATGTCTGCGCAGAATTTTATACCTGCATGTGCAAAGCGGGATTCGTATGGACGGCAACGAGTGTTGATGGGCATCGAATTGGTTGGTGGGAACGGATCTGATTGGCTGATAAGATTGCTGTTGACGCAATTCAATGGGCATGGAATCGATCGCAACAAAAACATTTTTATTTTGTTGCCATCGGACAACAAAAAAGAAGAGGATTATCACGATCGATAACAGCAAAACCACTAGGCGCCTTTCGGTCTCTGTTGATCAGTGTTGCCAAGTCTTGTTTTTTGTGAAATAGTTCATTTTTATTCGTCCTCGACTTTTGGGGGCTTTTCGGGGATTTTTTTCTCTTTTGGGGGTTTTTAGACGTTGTCTCAGGGGTTTTTGACGTCTGCACCTTGGCAACAGTGCTGTTGATATTTTAGTAGCACTCTAGCATGAAAATATCGTTGAAAGCTCCATTTAAGATACCTTTTTTCTTCCATAAGACTTCAAACTGGCTCATACCTTGTTGTGCTCGACATGTCCAATGCGCCTGGGCAGGATTTTGTGATATTACGAAGCATCATCGTCATCATCGTAGCCGACCATCTGAGGAATATTGGCGTGATTGACGTGTTTTGAGGGCGCATCCCGACCTGTCAGTATTAATATTCGACTGGCTGAGTTGGGGCGAGATTAAACTGCCACGCGCCTTACGAGGATTAGATATTGTCGCTTTGGATGGGAGCGCATGCTCAATAAATGCAGGCAATAATAATGCGAGCAGTCGTGCGCCTTGGCATTGATTTCAAATCCCGCCTATGTAGATTGACTAAGTCAATCGTTATTCAAATAGTCACACTGGGAGTAGTCGGTTTTTGCCTATCGATTTCGGCCAAACGGATGATCCGATTTTCTCATTCGAGGTGGCCGTTCGACTCAGAATTCTACGCTCTTCAGTTCTGGATCGAGTCGAATGGCGTGTAGGATGCCTTGTTTATGGGATATACGCAAAAAGCCGAAACTCGGGCCGGCTCGGTCGGCTTTATATTTTGGGTTGGATCAGTGGCCTGAGTTGACCCAAAGACAATCTTAGGAAGTTTTTCTAACATGAAATTTAATCGTCTACAACTTTGATTATGTGGGATTTTTCGATTTGGTGCGCCGTTTCCGAAGTAGAGGGTTTGAAGCAAGCCAGATCGGAATGGAAAACTTGGATTTCTTAACTTGAAATTAACCTTGAAAATTAACCTCAACATATCCAAAATCCAGGACTACCGCAATTTTTGTGTAGAGTAAAATTGTTTCATAGAATGCCCGACAACGATTCTTGTCGTTTTTATATCCTAACTGAAACTGGGAGAGCCTCAACGATGAGACATTTGCGAAATTCGGACCTGCGGATACTCCAAAATTGAACCCTTCATTGCCGACGTTGACTCCTGACAAGGGGTCGGATTTTATCGACAGAAAAAGTCGCAGAGACAAAGGAACGAGCTCGTTTTATCGATTGACGGGCAGCGAGTGTACTTTATTGGCAAGGGATGCAATATAGAGCGGATCAAGGCTGTTTATTTAAATTGAAATAGCCGATAGCCCTTGGAGCCGAGCTCTACTAGCAAACAGAAAGCCAAGGCGGATGTTTGCCCTTTGTACCCTTGGAAGCCACCCCAGCTTTCAGAGTCAATATGCCTTCGGAGGGAGGAACGCTCCGTATGTTGCGTGGGGGAGGGGGGATCGGCACCCCGAGCAGCCGGGGTTATGCTGCAAGTGGCCAATATGATCCTTGGAGAACCCTCGGATCCACCATCTTCCTCGTCCCAAGATCAATAGGCCTAAGGCTGCACTTTTCTTCGAGAAGACTCTTCATAAAGGATCCCAGAGATAGCGGAGAAACCTTTTCCACTGTCGAATCCCCTTAAACGACCTCGGGGGCTAAACACGGCTGCCAACCTTCGTGCGGACTTCATACGTTTTTATTCTTCGGACCGAACGAAGCCCGAAAGTCTAATATCGCCGAGGATTTGGCCCCGGGGCTCCTCGGAGTTTCTTTTCTCCAGATGAAAAGGGGAGCCCGAATCGGCGAGCAGGGTGGATTTTCACTCTGTTGACAAACCTTGACAGTGCACTGTTTCCATGGAAAGCCTTCGACGTTGCCAGAGACTTTTGCTCTTTCCGCCTCAACGTAAGAGAGTGACAGACATGACGATGGCTTCAAGTCGCAATTCGACTATTGTGCAGAAGAGTTGCCCAGGATTACAAAAATGGGAGAGTCTTCTTCAGTCACATAAACCCCCCTAATCGGACCCAAGATTCCAGTCCAGGGACCATAATATGGATATTATCCTCTGTTTAATCCATTTTCTCAAAAACGAAAAATCCTCTGGAATGTCCCAGAAAAGATCGCATAGTGACGCCAATTGTATTATTCGGTTCACCTGTTCCGCATTCGTGTTCCTTCCATAAGCCACGTCTGGTTCGAAGCAGCCGAATCTTTGCGAGGAGGGAAAAAACGAAGAAAAAGAGCCATCGACTTTAACGATCAGTTAACTCCATCTGCTATTCCTCCTCATACCCTCGGCAAGAGGAGGGGACATCGCTGTTATTTTAATGTCGTCGCTATTCCCAGCCCGAGTTGCCTTTTTTGCCGTTTTCGACGAGCCACCGCATGCCGCAGATCTACTTTGTTTTTCAAATGCTCTGGAAATGAAACCAATGAATGCTGAGCGAGCGAGAAATTATTGCGGCTCGTTTCGACGAAGATGATTTTTTCACATGAACGGCTCAAAAACGTTCGGGGAGATTTCTTTTTAGTGTCATGCCATATTATTTGTTGCTTGCTCTATGTCGTTATTTGTTGCTGTGTGTATTTGTCGTCGTTTGTTTTTGTTGTGTTGACAGTTGTTTTCATGTTTTTGATGAGTTATTTGTTTTTTGCTGTTGTGTGTGTATTTGTGCTTTTGTTGTGTCTGTCGTTTTCATGTTTTTGATGAGTTTTTTTTTTGCTGTTATTTGTGTGTTTGTTGTCGTTTGTTTTTGTGCTTTTGTTGTGTGTTGTTGTTTTCATGTTTTTGATGAGTTGTTCTTTGTTTTTGCTGTTTTGTGTGTGTGTATTTGTCGTCGTTTGTTTTTGTGCTTTTGTTGTGTGTTGTTGTTGTTTTCATGTTTTTGATGAGTTGTTCTTTGCTTTTTGCTGTTTTTTGTGTGTGTGTGTATTGGTCGTCGTTTGTTTTTGTGCTTTTGTTGTGTGTTGTTGTTTTCATGTTTTTGATGAGTTGTTCTTTGTTTTTGCTGTTTTGTGTGTGTGTATTTGTCGTCGTTTGTTTTTGTGCTTTTGTTGTGTGTTGTTGTTGTTTTCATGTTTTTGATGAGTTGTTCTTTGCTTTTTGCTGTTTTTTGTGTGTGTGTATTTGTCGTCGTTTGTTTTTGTGCTTTTGTTGTGTGTTGTTGTTTTCATGTTTTTCCAGCGACATTTTTTTTCCAGCTTTTCTCAGCAACATCCACAGCATTTACGAAGCTGAACAGAAGTTATAAAGCTGCAATCACGTACAAATTCATTCCGTTTCTGTTCGACGAAGATACAGAAATGCGCCACCTGGGCCTCCGAAGAAATTATTCCGATCACATTCGGTTCAATCCTGAAATCCTCCGATTACGTACGCCGGTCACACGCTCCGGCGGAACCTCTGGGCCACCTCTTTCGGTGATATATCTAAATAAAGAGTCGTCCCTTCCGAACCTTCTTGAAGGGAAAGCAGGAAAACGGCAAAGGACGTGCTTCGGTTACGTACCTAACCTTTTATAACGCAGAGGTCGAGGAATATTACACTTGTATTTCCAACGGCCCGACAGGCAGTGCTGCTCTTTTCGTGCGGAAACCAGATTTACATGTACGATACGGTCGTACGATTCAGATTGTGCACCAGTTGAAATGGCCGATGTATGGACAATTCTGAAAATGTTGGGAAAATGGCGCAATGGCGATTTCGCCAGTCAGGTCATCATTTTTTGCCGTAATGAGTACTCGTTTGGACATCTGGAAAATTGTCTCAGATTCAATCAAGAGGGAAAACGGCACATGGAGGACGACTCGGCACAAGAGCTGAATTCCAACTGATTTATTGACTCACTGTTGCTTCAGTTACAACTTAAATTGCATGTTTTTGCTTCTGGGCACAACAATTTTGTCGCACCTTCATCTTGCTCAGTTAGGATAATACATTTCTAACTAACGGTGCCATCTAAGCGCCTCATCTGCCAGTCCTCGGGGACATAAGACAGGCGCCATATCTGAAACGAGCCTACAGGTGGCAGACCCAGCAAGCCATGCCATGTGACACGGCCACGTTATGGCTTCCACGTGTCCCCCTAGATCGGACTTTTCGAGACTTCGGCGGAATACTCAACTAAACTCCTTTTTTCAATTGGCTGGCTTCGAGAATGGAGCATGAGGGCAGAATGACGCACACCGAAAAGGTGTGCACCGAGGGTGGTTCACCGATGGCGCCCGGTGTGGGGCAGGGGGGTTCGCCGACGCTATTTTCTCCCTCAAGTCACGATCAGCAGAAGCAGTGGCTAAACTGTGGAAAGGCGGTCATAAGAACATTGGGAACAGGTGTTCCCTATGGCTTACTCAGCACTTTTCCCTCCGCGAGAGTAGAGTCTTTATCGCATCTGATTCCCATCTTTTTCCCCCCGACCTTGATGGACCCCGAAGGAACAACATTTCCGTTTAAGAAAGTATTTCGGCGAATAAAAAATCATTCAAAACCACGATGTTCTCTGATATAAGACTAGCGGGGTTCGGATTTTTTTTAAATTGAGTGGCGACAATTTATTGCCTTCAGTACGTCCTCACATTAAAAACATCCAGAGCCAAATCTAACCTTTCATAATCCAAACGACAGAAGATCTTGGAGTCGCGAGCGAAGCAAGTGTGCGAAAGTGAGGTTCGACAAATGCAGCACATGAGGCACCTCTCGTGGTAGGAGCCGTCGCCGACTCTCATGATGTACCTGTCGCAGATGGTGGAATTGCATCCTCTGCATATCAGGATGTCCCCGGGCCCCATGTCACTTTCGGCCTGGAACAAAATGATAGTTTTGCCTCAGAGTATGAAATTATCAAGCATCATCTTGCCAACGCCAGCAAGACATGCTATGCGGTGGATAAATGGATGTGGATGCCAAATTGAGAACTCAAAGCAGGGATAAGCGTGAAAAGGAGACAATGTCTTTGTTGTTGTTGTTGTTGTTGTTGATGATGATGATGATGATAAGGAATGGAGAATACTACCGAATTTTCCCAAAAACCGTCTAGACAAATAGCGAATTAGCGGATGATGAAATTCTCTATGAAAGTTTACAATATGAAGATTGAAAACGCAGCCCAAATACTTCCTACGCGTTTCCCTCCATGCAAATTCAATGTGTCATCGCCCACACTGACTAGGTACCCCACATAGTGGGTGACATGCAGTGGACTTCCCGCTCCGAATACCGACAGACCCAGCGATAAAAACCCCGCAGAACTTAATTGAAAAGGAAGAGATGACGTAAACGAAACAAAACGAGCTGACATAAATCACAAAGAAATCGGACCCTCGCGCCTTCGAATTTAGCGGCCCCCCTTCGACCCCAAAAGAGGGTGAGCGGGAACAGATTGTTCAATAAGTGTCATCGGTCTAAGGGTCGGTGATGGGTGAGGCTTTTGGAGAAAAGAAGCGCGAGAGAGAGCGATCGACGAGGATGACTGAAATGGAAGTAGGGCTAGAAAAGGCCAGCGAGGGGATAAGGATAACAGCCGTAGCCAAAGGCGACACTGAAGCAAGTGGGGCACATTCGGTGACGGATTGATTCCATCCGGGGGATTAGCAGACGGGCCGTCCACTGCGACTGCTGGCCCAGGCCCCAGTGTTTCGATGGTGAAAGTCGAATAATCGATTATCCCCATTGATTGCGTTCATAAATTAATCCCCATTATTTTGGTACATTATTTCCAGAAATAATGTAGGTACCTATGTAATCGGACGAGAATTTTTTTTTACAACACCCCCTGAACATTTTTTCTCTCATGTTTCAGAGGTTCTAGAACACAAATATGCAATACATTTTTTTGTCCGTACGCCGTATGCCGTCAGGCGCAAAACTCAATTTTGAAGGTGATGCCGTGGGTTTAGAATTTTTCGAGTATTTTTCGCGGCATTCTCGCTTGATTAACCATAAGATATGGGGTTTTTTCCGAAAATTATTGAAAATTTTGTTTTTTAATCGGTTTGGCTTGAGATTTCTTACCGCGATTTCTCCTTTTTCGCGTTTTTGCCAATTTGAGGGAGTTCTACTGAACCGATTTTGAATTTTTTGAGCTTGTTAGATTCCTTGAAGGTTTTCACACCTTTTTCACTCCCTATAAGCCAATTAGTTGGGTTTTAGTGATCGAAAACTGGTTTAAAGACTAATTTTTGACCTAAAAAAAAATATTTTTTTTGACATTCTAAAAAAATTTTAAAATTCAAAAAAAAATATTTTTGAGCAGATTTTAGGTAGGTAGGTACATAACACAAAAAATTTGCAATTTTTTACGACTCTCCAGGACTGAAGAAAATTCAAAAAAACCAATTTCACGTAAAAATCCAAGGTTTTAGGAAAAATTTCAAAAAAATGATGGATTTGACTTCAGGGTTTTTGGCGGGAATCTTTAGATATTGACTGAACAACATGAAATTTTGTGTTTTTTCGAGTTTTTGGTCAACGTGGTCAATTCGAGGGAGCGATAAGGCCAAAATCGCGTTTTTCTCGGTTTTGCGGCCATTGTACCTATGGGTTTAAGGCAAAAACGTGATGCAGAAGAAAATGTCGGGTGTTCAATTCCCTATCAGATGCATTCCCACCCATGATACCGACTTTTCATACGATTGCGTCGGTTTATAGGCTCGGAACTGCAAAAAATGCGATTCAGCTATTAGAAAATTCTATTGGGTACAAAACACGAGATTCCGGCATTTTCAAAGCGCAAATTTGAGGCCAATATCAACCCAAATCTGTACTGAAAACCAAAAACAAAGAAGTTTGACAACCAAAGTTGAGTGTTAGGATGAATTTCGACTCCGTAGGAACCAGAAGATCTTGCCGACCTGCGTACCTTGTAAAGATGCGAAGAGTGGCTAATGGTTACCCTCTCACCACGGATCAACGTTTTATCGTCCGATGCGTTCAAGTGAACGCCCTGGACTCATAATGGCCCCCGGGGAACACTTTAAGGCCCCCCTGGAATATTGCTTATAGCAATGGCAGACGATGTTTGCCCAAGGGATGAGAGGAGTCGACCTTCGGTGGCTCAGAGGAGCCTAATCTGAGTATATGGGCGAGTTGATCCGAAGTTTATGAGGATTTCTCAGCCTCAAGTCATGACGATCCGAATTTAATAACCGAGTAAAAGCCTTACAAATCGTCTCCACTGCCACTACAGAGGCAAGTGAAGCTGGATTGATGATCGGTAATGATGTTTCTTTTGAAATAGCGAAAAATCACGCGCGTGATCAATGAACGTGATAAATTAACATATAATCTTTAGAAATTATCCATTACTGACTTACCCTAGTCATGTTAAATCAAAGGGGGGACGCCAAGTTCAGATGCGCCAGGTGATCGCCTAGGTTAGCATCATAGCCGGCCAATAACTACCGCACGTTATCGGCAATTAGCTACCGATTAGTAGATAACGATGTTTGCCTACATATCGCCCACTCACACGAATACACGTACACGTGTACAGACATGAGAACGACACTCGGCCCAGGTCTAGATTTTTTACAGTTGAGGTGGACGATCCATAGCGAAGAGGGGAAAAATCGAAGAAATTCGACAATTTTATCTCGACACACTCGAGTATTGTTTCGAACAAATGTCCACTTCTGCGAATGTCGAGTGCGTGTAAACGAGGGCGCCATTGGAGGCTTTTTTAGTGTTTGATGGAGCAAAGTCCACGTACCTGTACGAAAGCAGTGTTGACGGTTTGTGGGTATTTTTTAGCTCTGCGGGTAATTGACCGGGAAATATAACAAAGTTTTATTATGACACTCTTTGCGACTGGTGGTACCTAATGTTGACTGGAGTCCATGTACCAATACCGAAACAGTGTTGACAATTTGTGGGTATTTTTTAGTTCTGCGGGTAATCTACCTGGAAATATACCAAAGTTTTACGACGAGTTTTATGACACTCTTCGGGACTGGTGGTGCCTAATGTTGATTCGCCAATGTGGAAATGCTCGTTTAGCTTCTGTATTTGCTCTTCCTAGGTCGGGTACGAAAAAGCGTTCGCCGACCGATCCATCACGTCCTGTCCTCGGTTCTGCTTCTCAGTTGACACTGTACCTCTCTCCCCATTACACAAGACAAATGTCCCCACTTTTGGGTGCCCTCCTGGGGTGTTTCACCCTTTAAATTCCGTTCGTTCGGGAAACGTCCGAAAAGGGTTGGGAAAAAAATATCGGGGAAAACGACGGGGGAAAAATGGTTTTTCACCCGTTCGCTTCCCAACAGTAAGCGTTAAACCGCCGAACTTTTCATGGCGGAAATGGTCGCACGTGCGACCCCTCGTGTAACCTATAATATCTCAATTTTTTCTCTCCCAACTTTATCACTTGCTATGACATACAGTCCACGTATTGCCAAGTTCGATTTGCTGAGGTTTCCGGGGCTTAGGAGGCGCATTTATGAATTCAATTCAACCGAAGTTGTTTATCGGCAGAAATTCGGGTAGGGGCTAGTATACCAATTTATTTTGACTTTATGCTCAAATCGTTGAAATGAACACAGGAAAAAAATTTAAAAATCGACTGAAAATATATCTTTGGTATCTATTATTTCAACCAAAAGTCAGTAAGATAAAGGATCGTACTGGTTACAAAATTTATAAAAACCTACCTACAACACCCCAGAAAAGTTCTCTTTTGCAATTTGTTGTAGGAAGGTATGTGTAACGATGGCGTATATGTCGCTATGATACATCGTTATCATATTATGATAACCTCGTATCTCAGAAAAACCAAACTTTTCGGTAGAGACAAAAAACTGTTACTTGTGACACAGGGCTATGTGAAAATCGAAATACGAGTTTCTCCAAAAGGGCGCTAGAGAGCAGAAAAATGTATTTCCCGGCAAAATTTGAATACTGGCCAATAACGTACGAGGATTTCATTCAGAAAATGCAATAAAAAATGGCCAAAATTCAGGATACGAGGTTATCATAATATCATAATATAAGGTTATCATATAATGAAGCCATCGATAAAACGAAATTATTTTCGAAACACCGATGTCTGTATTTTCTTTTGATATCCCGTCTCTATTAAATCATGTGGCTGTTTCGAAGGATTTGAAGGTTGTCTATACTTTCGACAATATTGAAATTATATCCAGCAGTGGGTGATCACTCGAATAAGCAAAATCCGAACGTTTACCGTCGTGAGTATCCGCGTGCATTGCATTAATTTAAAGCACTTCACCTAATTTTCGCAACTGTTGCTTCCCCAACAACAGTAGATTGTTAATGTGCCTTTGATTGGCCGGCTAATTACCACCCGCTAACGAGCCACTCGACCGTCAAGTTGGCCGGTGATTCCCCGCCACGAATTCCCTGGCCGCCTGTCGGGCCAATAACTTCCCCGCCGATTGGTCAGATTCCACTTTAATCTGACGTGCCACTCGATTATCGAATTGTTGATTCTCCTTAACGCGTATTTGCCATTTCGAAATTCCCGCCAAGTCCTCGAGCGGGGCTATTTTAACTAAGTAGGCACCTCATCTCGGTGAAATTCGTGAAAACTTAAATTTTGACCTGAAATTCGTTCCTGGGAGATCTGTGTGCGATGAAATGGGCCACCCTTGGATCCAGCGATAACATTTTCAAAACTCGAAACGTCCAAGCATTGATGAAAAACTGAGATTACAGCGGAAAAATCACGTTCTTCTGCATTCAAACGTCAATTTCTCCTTTGAAAAGCAGGATAAATAAAACCAGTGGCGCGTAGATAACACACAAAACTTCCATATTTTGAAACGTAAAATTGAGACACAATTTGATCATATTTTGACTGCTTTTAAGGGTGTTTAGGCCAAAAATATCAAAAAATTCACTATTAAATTTTTGAAATTCAAAAATTGTGAGCAGTGTTGCCAACTCGTCACCTTGCTTTCCCTCTGTCGAGCACCGAAAAAGCCTCTGAATTCGACTAGAAACCTCTGACTTTCAAAAAGTTGTGTTCTTAACTCCAACTTTAAAAAAAACGAATATAAAATGATCAAAGTCTACTTCGAGATCAAAGTCAACTTCGACGTCAAAGTCAACTTCGACGTCAAAGTCAACTTCGAAATCAAGTCAACTTCGAGTTCAAACTCAACTTCGACGTCAAATTCAACTTGGAGTTCAAACTCAACTTCAACGTCTAAGTCAACTTGGAGTTCAAACTCAACTTCGAGATCAAAGTCAACTTTGAGGTCAAAGTCAACTTGGAGTTCAAACTCAACTTCGACGTCAAAGCCAACTTCGAGTTCAAACTCAACTTCGAGTTCAAAGTCAACTTCGAGTTCAAACTCAACTTCGAGTTCAAACTCAACTTCGAGTTCAAAGTCAACTTCGAGTTCAAAGTCAACTTCGAGTTCAAAGTCAACTTCGAGTTCAAACTCAACTTCGACGTCAAAGTCAACTTTGAGTTCAAACTCAACTTCAAGATCAAAGTCAACTTCGAGATCAAAGTCGAATTCAAGTTCAAAGTCAACTTCGACGTCAAACTCAACTTCGAGTCCAAACTCAACTTCAACGTCAAACTCAACTTCGAGATCAAAGTTATACTGTGAGACAAATATATGCCTATTGTTTATTTCATAGCGTCCCGCTTTTGAATTTTGGATATCTGGTCACCTTAAATAGAATACATGCTTCCCATAAATTCGCATAAATAACGAATGGGATACACCAATAGTCTTCTTCGATGAATCAAGTTGGAAATATCTTCGAAGTCGTATATCTTCGAGAAGATACTAAATGAAGGGACGTATTTATCGGCGAAATAAATAAAACTCCCGTGAAAACTGGCAGAAGTTGGTCGGCAAGTTCCAACTTGAGAGCCTCTCTTCCAACCTCCGTGACCACCTGACGTTTTCCGTGCAGGATCGTGCAGGTACGCCTGGAACCCGATATCCGTCCAAACTTTTCTAATAAGGAGCCTCCCCCACTCCACCCCCGGCCTGAGCCTCTATTCCTCCTTTTCTCTCTCCTATCTCTGTCGTCTTCGAGCTTTCGGTTTCGCCTGGAAAAGTTCCCTTCATCCTGCACTTTTCAATTCGCGCGTACTTTCGCTTTAACCGAAGAATATCGGATTGTATCGATTCCAATACAATATTATTGTAAGGTTATTAAGGTGAGTTTGTGAGTTGAGTTTGTTGTATAGCTTTTAGGTTGTATTTTTGAGTTGAGTGTGTAGGTTGATTTTATGAGTCGAGTTTGAGAGTTGAGTTTTTCAGTTCAGTTTGTGAGTTGAGTTTGTAGGGTGAGTTTGTGAGTTGAGTTTGAGGGTTGAATTTATGCGAATTAGAAACTTGAATTGAGGGAATGGGAGTTGTCAGTTCCACGAAAGTTTACGTTTCGTAAAATGTGGTCAAGTTTCGTAAACTTTTGTAAAACTTACAACTTCCATTCCCAGAATTTGAGTTTCTAATTCGAATTATGGGGTTCCACAAATTCTTCCGAGGTGATCTGATTCGTTGAGTTTATGGGTTGAGTATGTAAGTTGAGTTTGTAGTTTTTTAATTGAGTTTGTAAGTGGGTTTATTTTGTAAGTTTAGTTTTCAGGTTGTATTTCTGAGTTGAGTGTGTATGTTGTGTGTGTGGGTTGAATTTGTAGGTTGATTTTGTGAGTGAACTTTGCGAGTAGAGTTTGAGGGTTGAATTTTTCAGTTCAGTTTGTGAGTTGAGTTTGTCGGTTCAGTTCGGAAGTTGAGTTTCTAGGTTTAGTTTGTAAGTCGCGTTTGGCAGTTGAGTTTTTCGGAACAGTTTGTGAGTTGAGTGCGTAAGGTGAATTTGTGAGTTGAGTTTGTAGTTATAGTTTTTGAGTTGAGTTTGTAAGTTGAGATTGTAGGTTTAGTTTTTCAGTTGAGTTTATAGGTTTAGAAGTACCTAGCTGATTGTTCTTGAAATTTCGAAGATGCCATGAATTCTTATTGAAGAAATATATAGATAGCAGATTGGCCCTATTCGTGCAGACGATTTACTGAGCATTGTATCAAAAAGTTCCCAATTTCGGAGGCGAGACCAAATCAGACTCCCCTGTGTAAACATAATTTCACATCCAACAATAACCCGAGAAGACACCAATAGTACTCACTGAAACAACAGTCGTATTTCCCCAAAAGTCAACTTTGAACACGATGTTTGGCTCGAGACTGAAACTACCCCCGAGTTGGCAGTGGGTCAGGATTTGTAAACATTCTAACTTCCAAAGGTTGTCGTTATCTCGGCGGGAGGGCGTTCATGTGTTATCCTGTCCTGACATGTCTGATTTGGTACAGTAAATCTTGTCATTCCTATGTGTTCATGTGCTCGCACGAGGAACGAGTCATTTTCGTGTTGAAGGGTCAGGTATAGAGTGAAGGCTGCAATCAATTCTGATGTTATTGTTTTACAATTTTTTTCCTTAATTGGTAAATGTGAGGTGTGCATTGTCATTGAAAGTCGTGAAATCGAAGTGTCGAAATAAAATCCAGAAGTTGGGAAGGGTATAGTGATTTTTTATTTAGTACCCTACATAAATTATTACATATTATTTATCCACGGTATAAAATAATATGTAATTGTTGTGCGTTATCTGCCCAATATTTTTATTTTATTACTTAAATAATTTTATTAGGGGAAAAGATATGATTTGGTGCCTTGGTCCGAGATACTGGGTCAGCTCCATTGGTGGTCAAGCCCTACGTTTTCAAAGGCCTTTATCTAGTATCTTATAAATCGAAAAGTTCCCATGCTGAAACTGAAACACCTCGACGACAAAAAATGAAATAAAATCCATAAATAAAAATGTCAGCTCACCTGTAAATCAGCGTGACGTCAGCGCAGGGCAGGGCTTCCTCTTCTTGTTCCCGACGGCCGCTCGTCAAATTCCGACGTTTTATCGATAGAAAATCGATTCGACAATCGATTCTATCGATCCTCCCTAGGACGCGGGTCTGACGACGACGGCTTGTCGACGGTGCGTCGTCGGCGAATTATCCGTCGACGAATTCCCGCGTCACCTCCAGTTTCATCGTCCCGTTGCGTGGGTGGGAATTTCCCCTCCCTCGACGTGGGGGTGAGAAAAGCGCCGACCAGTGTTGCCTGGGGGCCGGGCATTTCGCCCCTATTTCCCCGCTCAACTTGCAACGCAAAAAAATAGTCGAATTTTAGTGCATTATTTCCAAAAATATTGTACCTATGTAATTTCCGACTGTTTGCACTCCATATTAATCAAAATTTTTGAAAATCTTCGATCTTATAATTTGGTCTAGTTTATGTTACGAGACCGCATGACATTTTCAATAGGTAGGCGTAATCTGTTCAACTGGTTTTTGTGTTCTGGATGATTAATCGAAAAAAATTATTGAGAAGAAATTGAGAAGAAATCAATATTCAATTCAAAATTACAATACAACCATACGAGTATAGTTGTATTGTAATTTTTTCTCAATGCAATCAAAATCAATATTATTGATTTTTGACCAAAGTGGGCGAGGGACTCTGATGGACGCGGTCAATCATCAAAAGATAGGTACGCCGTTTTTTGTCCAAAAATTTGATACCTTGATGCCCTCAGCCTCCAACATGAAAATCCACTTTTTCTCATTTTAATCGCAATAGGGGTCTATTTGTCCTTCTCCCGCCAAATCAGCCGTGATGATCGGAGTCTAGAAAAACGTTTTATGTTTTTGAGTCAATACCCAAAGATTTATACCAAAAACACACAGGTAAAATTAATCCGTAATTTTTTGAAAATTTTCTTAGTGGATTTTTCTCGGGGTGTCTGTAATTGAGTCTACGCTCAGGAGAGTCCCAGAAAATCGTCAATTTTTTCCGTTCTGTTGGGCCTATAGAACATACAACGGGCGCGAAAAATACAAAAATCGAAAACATGCAAAAACGTGAAAAAATGAGGTATTGCAATTTCAAATCCAATGGTAAATCAAACGAGAAATCCTGGGGAAACACTCGGAAAATTCTATACCCAAGTCATCACCTTCAAAATTGGCTACTTCTGTTTTTATCAAAATATAACACCATAATTCATACCCCCAAATTTCGACCCCCAAACCATCCAATATGCATCAAGTTAGAGAAACTTCAACTTTCAAGTTTTATTTAACCAAAATCGGATCGCTGATTTAATAGGAAGGGCAAAAATTTTGGGAAAATTTTTCGAGCAGCACGTAGTGAACCTTTGACTTGATTTTGGCAAAATGAGTCGTAATAGTTGTGGCTTGTCTCAACTTGATGCGTATCGTCGGGAAAATTCGGTAAAAAAATATTCAGGAAAATGTTACCTTAGGTTTTTGGATATAGCAAAATAATTCTGTCTACCCTCTACGTAAATTTTGGTATTTCATCATATTTTTATGTATTCAACAAGCCTACGTATTTGATAAAATGCAGCTTCCTTTTCGCTGCCAACCACACAGGTTTGAGAAATCCCTTGAAACGAGAGGAAAATCGAGCATTCGCAACCCTGGCCAGGGGGTTTTTCGGGGGTTGAGCGGTTCGCTTATGGAGGGCGAGGGGTTACAGGGGTTGATCGCGGGGGCGGAGCCGCCCTTCCACCCTCCCACGCTCGGGAAAACGCCCACTTCAGTCTTGGCCGCTCCCGCTCTTCTAGGATTCGAGCGGATCGATTTTCGATTAATCGTATTTGTAAGCGGGGAAATTCGTGATGTATCGAAAGCCTGATGGGTCCGGCGGAAATATGTCAGTGGAGCCAAGTACCCCCGTAACACCAAGTACTTCCAATTTACGGTATATAAAATTTCGCATTAAATCCATAATATGGATTATATTATTTTGATGTATTATTGATATTATTGATTATTATTTTGATTAGATTATATTATATGGAAAATATTATTTTGATTTTTAATTTTGAGGCGTCAAGTCTCGAAAATGAGGTAGTACATCGTTATCAATATAATATATAGCTTATATTGCTATATTATATCAATATAGCTATAACGACCCCTATCGTCATTGTGTCGGTAACAAGCCTTATGTTATAACAAGGGTTTTCCGAAAAATGACCAAAATGCCAATAGAAGAGATTGCTCTGACCATTTGCTATTGGGTAAAATGATGAAAATCAGTGGAAAAGGCTCCTCAGTCTCAAAATCATTTAGGTAAGTATGGCTGGAAAATTTGTTTTGAAATAATTATTTTGAAACTGTCGGTAACTGAATTTCAATCGTAAGTAGATACCAACTGGGCTGAAAATAGGTACCTACCTGCTAGATTTTGAGCGATTACTACGGGCCAAGTCCGCTTAAAAAGATTATGGAGAATTTTACCTTCAAATTCTTCCTTATACTATTCGTGTAACGCTTACACGCATTGCTGGTTTAGTCGTCACTCGAGTCGAACAGCTGTTAGTAACTAACACTTGACGATTTCAGTGATTTGACGGTTTCAGTGCGTTACTAACTGTTAGTAACGCACTGAAACCGTCAAATCATTCTCAATTTTTCCAATATTTGTTTAAAAATAAAGCAAGGGTAAATATTACCCACCTTGGTCCACCAGGGTGATTCTCAAACTACGGGCCATTTTCAGTGGGCAAAGTTTTCAAAAATGCATCTTGTCTAAGGACGTCACAAAAATTTGTGGCGATTTTTAACCCATCTAAGGTTGAGAAAATGCACCTGACACAAATCAAACTCCATTTTTAAGCTCAAAATTTCAAAATTTCGAATTTTGGGCACACGGTAATTACCAATACTGACATGGTGATTACTCGTAGCTCCTTGTTGATTACACTTAGGCCCGTATTCACAACACTTCCTATGCTTAAGGGCCGCTCGATGCGCCAGCACTTCCTTTGCACATTTCATTGGTCAATTTCGAAAAAAAAAACATTCCGTTACCATAAAACTCGCATGGTATGGAGACGAGCACAGAAATCTAGGTACTGTCAATCGCAACCACGATTTTCGAGGTTCCAATTTTAAGGTAGCAATTGAGCAGCCTTGAAATTGGGACCTCGAAAATCGAGGTTGCGATTGACAGTACCTAAGTTTATTATATATCTATTATTATATATATTTATTCCACATGAATTACACATTTCTGAGCACGTGAATTACATTTGCAACTTTCAAATGAAATAACTAGATTCTAATTAATCCTAGAATAAATTATAAATACACGCTCTAAACAGCTGTTCAAGCTCTTCAACATAATAAAAGAGAAGAAGTAATATTTTGAAAATTGTGGAAGTTATAACATGCCATGGTAATTACAGGAGAAAAGTCACTCGCCTGACTGAGAACCTTTGATGTGGGCTGTATCTTCTAAACTGAAAGAAGCCGGTCTGGAGCAGGTATCGTGAGCTCAAGCAGGGTTGCCACCTTACACAAGTTACAAGATGGGTTCGTAATATCCCACTTTCCGTGTCAAAATATCCCATTTGATTATTTTGCACGGTAATTACTTCTTTTTTTGGGACAAACATTGTTGACCCCTCTACACTCCCAGATTTGGTTAATTGGAGACTTTCTCATGATTTCTGATCATTCCACTCATCTACTTGAACAATATTTTTTTCTCCTCCCTGAACATTGGCATTAGAATGCCAAAGGACAACTTTGAAATCCAAAATCGAATTTTGGGACAGCCACGGTAATTACATTTTGTCACTTAGCATGCCTAAAATGTACATAATTATTGTAATGTGGCCTAATTCAACAATTGTTTCTTCAAGATGAGAGTCTCTTCTTTGATTTGAGACAAAGAAGTTTGGGATAACACGCTTTGGTAGCCATAAACCATGCCCGGACTTGATTATTGCCCGTAGTTTGAGAATCACCCATTTAGGTGTACCTGTTCAAAATGTACGGAAAAGAATCGATCAGAAAGGTGGGGAAAATTAAAGTTTTTCGTCAAAATGTCATTATTGTGTGTTGTTGTGCCTAATTATTCAACATTCAGGGATTTAGTACCTAAATTAATGCATACCTACCTGATTATATACAACTTTGGGGTCTGTGGTAGGTGGCCGCGGGAGAGTACGATTTGGTTTCGAAACATTTATTTATTCGAGCGCTTTCGACACACTGGGCCTCCTCAGGAGCGATTCACTGGCTTTATATAGCATTTCCAAGTCGAATTGAGAATTTTCCCAACTGAATTGAAAATTTTTCATTCCAAGGCAATCCTATATGACATTATCAATTTGTTTTGTACAATTTTCAATTTGGTTTGGAAAATTCTCAAATTAAGTTAAAACAATTCTCAATTCGCATTGGAAAATTCTCAATTTGGTTTGGAAAATTTTTCACATAGACTTGAAACTTCGATTTTCGGTGGAACGACCGCAACACTGTTTCGATTTACGTGGCACAGGTACAGCATACCTGGCGGGTACCAAGATCAAAATGGGGGGATGGATTACCTTGACTACCTTTGCCCAACTGCGGCTACCGACTTGGAAGGGGCCGTCATTGACTGCTGTCAACATTCACCAGCCGAGTCAGTCAGTCGCTGGTGGCGCAGTCATTCATCAACAGCGCGCCATTCCTGTTGTTGACATGGACGGCGAGAAAAAGGAGACAAACGGTAAACGTGTAGTCATTAGTTCAAACAAGGATTACGTTAAGAATGACATTCGTCTCATACGCGCGTTAAAGATTGTCTGGATTGGAATGTTTTTACTTCAATATTTACCGAGTTAATGGAAGTATTGTAATCGTCATAAAATCGACAATCGGAACGGAGCTTCGGAAACAACTTTCACTTGCAGACCTTTTTTTCATTCAGAATCACTTCCCGAACAAGTGTCTGTGTCAATTCTCAACCTTTTTTCAATTTTTTTGGACTGAAATGTTTGTCTCGTCAAGGCCTAACACCCTGTTTAATCGGAATTTGAATGTCTCACAGTACTTCCGATATATTTGCACTTTCAGTGTTTTCTATTTTATTTTTTTCCGCCCACAAAAATGAACCGATTTGAGCGTTCTTGGTCTTGAAATCTTTGTTTTATCTTGCAGAATATGTAGATATTTTTATATTCCTGCAACTTGGCGATATTTTCACTTTAGGCGAGTTTTAAAATTTGCATAGTGATTTTTTTGATAATTTTGACCTGAACACCCTTAAAAGCAGTCAAAATATGATCAAATTGTGTCACACTTTTACGTTTCAAAATATGGAAGTATTGTGTGTTATCTACGCACCACTGGTTTTTCCTGGACACAAAAATGAACCGATTCGAGCGTTTTTGGTCTCATTATTTGGTCTCTGTTTTATTATGTAGAATGCGTGGATTTTTGTACTCCGATAACTTGAGGTATTTTGATTTTAGGCGAGTTTCAAAATGTGGAAAGTGAGTTATTTGTGATTTTTTTCCAAAACAGCCTCAAAGTAGTCAAATCGAATTGGTCTGAAAAATTCGCTAATTGAATCGACTTATTCTCAAATTGGTTCGGAAATGCTACATCATTAAAATATTTTGTCTTATAACCTAGTATTCAAGTAAATAAAATTAAATCAAAAATGAAATAACAATAGGCAATAAACGGGCCAACTATCGACTGTGCAGCCAATTTTTTTTAATGAGTAGGTATGTACCTAGTTGTGTACCAAGAAAATAAAGTACCTAGAGTTTCAGCTGGTTCATCGGATGGTTGTAAAAAAATTTTCCCGACCTATCACATAGGTACATACATTATTTCTGGAAATAATGTACCAAAAGGCATGCCAACCAACATCGGAAGCCTGGAGGAAATGAGTATTTCCTATGGTTCATTTACCTATTATGCATGTTTTCGGCAGGAATTTGAAATTGCCGTACAAAACGGTAATTACCGTACAGGTCGGCAACTCTGATACGCACAGCCGTAATACGGCTCATAATATTATTATGAGCGGTCAGTTGCGATAATCCTGTTGATGTAGAAGTAGCTAGGTATATAATAATAATAGGCAAGTAGGTAAAATGGATATCGTCATTTGGAATGGCAGGAAATCGCAGACGTCAATTTCAATGGCTACTGGCCTGTCAACTACTGTCGGATGGAGACAATCAGACAAATTTACCGGACGATTCGAACGCAACTTCCCACACAACTTGACGCGAGGCTGACTAAATTGAATAAATTTTCAAAAAATCGTTCGTAAAATTCTTCTCAAAAATTGGGTAATTTTTCTGTTATACATAGGTACTTTGAAAATGGTATTGCAAGCGTCATAAAATCAAAAATCTGATCGGAGCTTCAAAAAAATGTTTACTGATGCACTTTTCCGAACAGTATGTCTGTGGTCATTTTCAAAAATGGCCATAGCGACGGTATTTCATGTTTAGAGTCCGGGTTCTATGTTCAAAAGAGGAAACATTAATTTATCATCATCATTCCAGAAAGGAGATGCATTATCACTCAACAGAAGTGATAATACGCTCTGTGAAACTCCCGTTTTGGACATTAGGTACGCTGCTAATAAGGCACGAATGCTTTATCGTGCACTTCGATCGTTTGGGCAAAAAATTGACGGTTATTGGTATAGATATTACACGTACACCTGAAACAGGTAGCCTGACAAAATGATCCTGGTGTTCTGATGGGTGTACAGAATTCCATTATTCAATTCATTGATTTAACACGATTCGATTTTGTGGAATTTGAAAAGCCGCGATTATCGCCTAATCTGAGGCCAGTTTGCAAAACTCTTGGCACCTTGATTTACAGCCAGGTGGACGTACAATGATAATCCTTTAATGACATATTATCCCAATAAATAAATAGGACCTGACGACGAGATTACGTTTTTTCTGCAAATTTTCAAGGTTGCAAAAAATAAAACCATTCCTTTCTATAATCATGGGGACAGGTGCCTATATTTAGACCAGTGGTGCCTAGATATTCTTCTATAAATATTATTTTGATATGCAAAATTTTGAACAAGATTTATATAATTTATACTAATTTTTTAAATGTATTTTTAGCTATTCGTGCAAATTTTAAACCCCACCTGAAATTGAGGCTATATTTCTAGGCTGGTCTGTCAAAAGTTGACAAGTCAAAAATTGTTATTAATCATCTATGGAACCTTATTTCCGGATAAATTATCATTGAATTTGAATTTTAAATTTACCTAGGAATCGGTCTGTACAGACGGTCTGTGGGACGGGGAGGGGAACGCTCTGACGTGTGATACGGGCTTAACACGTTAATGATGGAAGTCATGTCCTCAAGTTCCTTGTCATCAAAGTTCATCCAGGTAGAAAGCTGCTCCCATTTTCTGGATTCCTTTCCAAAACCGACCGGCCCAGCATTTCATCATGCAGGTGCCTTTGAACGTGACCTATGTCTGATTGCAGTCCGGAATTCAGACCGCAAAGCGGATCAGGCTCGACCAAAAAAAGCTTCAATACAAACATTTTTATCAAAAAATGTTTTTTGTGATTTTTAAGTGAGGCGTTGTCCTTGATACTGAGCTAAACAGTGGAAAGAAGGCTACGATAGGCATAATTTCATCAATATTTCAAAAATTGTAAAAAAGTCCTTTCTGAAGCTCCGTCCTGATTCTAGACTTTAGGCCGATTACAATACTTCGATTTACTTTGTAAACATGGAGTTGAAAAAATTGAAAAATAGTGGTACTAAAATTTAATGACACCGAAGGAACTTACCCGCTTTCTCGATATTACTGTGAAAGAATTTTTCAATTCTGATCAAAATTGGCTGCGTGGCAGCAAAACAGACAACATAAGAAATAGTGAAAAAATTCTTACTTATCATGAGTGAAATCCTCTTTTTGGGGCCGGTCAAAAAATTTTAAACGAATAATTTCAATTCCGAGTAAAATAGAGGGACTCACCACAAAGTTGTAGAATCTTCAACTCTACCATCTGATGGTCGCACAATGATAATTATTTCCCGCGCACTGGATCGACAGGTCATACTTGATAAGCGCAGTCAGTGTCGCACGCGTCCGACCTTGACAGACCGGCCCAACACTGGGACGAGGTCAGTCCGCTTGTAACAGTTTCACGTACTGGCCAGTAAACTTTACACCGAAGGACAACAACCTGTTTTCTGAATATCGGCTCATCTCGTCAACAAACAGAATTTGTTTATTCAGAGATTTAATCCTTAGTTTTCCGGCTAAAATCCCCGCTTGTCGCGGAAAAATTTTCCGAAAAATATCTAATATTTCAGGCAGAATTTCCGTAGGGAAATTTCGGGTCGCGCGGCTTGAAAAAATTCCCTAAACTTCCTGCCGGCTCACTTTCTCCCAAAGCGTCGACGACTTTCTCGCTTCGGACTACTTTTGCCACCGAGAACGCGTAATTTGGCTTTGCGCAATTATTTTTTGCATAACCGCCAGAAACTTGGTCAGCCTTATTTACGTTACACTTCATACATCAACTCGGTATTTCGAGGGCTATTGCATCTAATGGAGAGTCTAAAATAATTTTCTAACAATTTTTTTTAATCTGAAAAAAGATCAGGTAGGCACCGGCCGGTTTAAATCTCGATGCGACCATTTACGGTCATGCCCTCTCATGGTTGCTGATCAGAATGAAAATCAGACGGAACAAATACGGAAGTAAAAACATCCCTCGCCGGTCCGATTCGACATAAGCATCAGGCCAACGCTGATCGAGCGTTTTTTACACTTTTACTCAGAATCACTTCCTAAACCAGTGCCTGTGCGTCCGTCTGGAAACATTAAATGCTTTTTCGAATGCAAATTTCGCAAAAATGGCCATATCTTCCACGATTCTCAATTTTCTTTCCAATTTCTCGAACTGGAATGTTCGTCTCGGCAAGACCCATCATACTGTTTAACCGGAATTTAAATTACTTACAGTACCTACTTCCGATATATCAACCCTTATAGTGTTTTTTGTTTCATCATTTTTTCTGCCCACAATAATGAACCGATTTGACCGTTCCTGGGCCGATTTATCAATCAACTTTTTGAAACTAGATTTCTAAAAAATTGAAGTGGAAAATATTCCCCACTGTTTTGGAATGTTCAGTCTCAGACAAGAGCTCAGCTCAACGTTTATCACGATTCAGTGTCTAATTACAGTGGCTATTTACCGATTGCGCCGCGGAAAAAGTTACAAATTACCCATAATACTATGTTCCTTTTTTGAGAGTCCGTCTCGATAATCGAATATTGGTAAATAGGCCGATGGAAAATCCCCAAAACCGGACAGAGTAGACAATACTAATCACGGTTTTGGGTTTATTGAGACACACAAATTTCGATTCGGCCAACAGGTTGTAGCCGAACCCTAAAAAATATAGATTTATCAACTTTTTCATTTTTGGAATTAACTAATTTTTACTTGCGCTATTATTCTTCATTATCGAATCACCATATCGATAGTAAAAGTTGAAAACCTCGTAAGCCTCAATTTTCGATAAAATAAGGATTTGAGCTCTATGGGTAGTATATGAGCCGTAGATCCATCAAGACTTGATGAAGCCGGATTCCTCCGTTATCGTCACATTTCTTCTCTGTGACGATGTCCAATAACCTGTAAGTCAAAACCTTCCAGAAGTGTTGCAAAAACTAGCAATTTTTTAGGTACCGTGACAAATTTCTGAATTTGGACTACAAGGATTTACACTTACCTATACTATCGATATGAAATTGGGATCATATAAAAAACAGTTAATTAACGTCAGCATCAACATTGATCACCTGCTAGCGTGTTTATTAGAATAACTCGAACGTTTGCCATTTTTTATTGATTTAAAACTTGGCGCCCTTGTTAGGCGCGAATTTAGAGTGTCAAGGACTTGCGCATTGAAATATT
Organism: Nesidiocoris tenuis; assembly: GCA_036186465.1. NCBI lineage: Eukaryota > Metazoa > Arthropoda > Insecta > Hemiptera > Miridae > Nesidiocoris > Nesidiocoris tenuis. Next base: position 9,355,723 of record AP028917.1, read on the forward strand.
GGCCACGTTTACTCTCGTTAGGTTGGAATTAATTTCAACTAGGTGCACATGAGGCTGATTAAATTCATTATTCAATTATATTTATTTAATTTTTCCCTGTTTTACGATGGGGCCTAACTAAAGTATACGAATATTTTAGGTTATCAGTGATAACTTATCACTTTCCTTCCCGATTGTATGAAAATATAGGAAATAAACGCTGCTAAGTAGATCAGTGGCATGTGCACATCAGTTTTTGGTGTAGCCGAAGAACTCTGCAAATTTTGCACAGGGGTTCATTTTTCCGATTGCAAAAGACAAATCTTACGATATATCGGTTCTCCTCAAACACGGAATTTAGTTGTTATTATTCTAGAATTTCAGTATAAATTGGTGTTTCTCAGATGGAGGATTTGAAAAAACGTTTTTTCAACCCGGTTTTTTCAACCGGGCAAAAATAATCATCCTCTTTGCTTGGTCCTCCTTGCTTGACCTACCTATCTATCTTTTCAACGCAGCGCGTCGTTTAATTTTTGTTGAAATCATCATTTAATCTATTCTTATTTACCTACCATAACTAACAGAATAATAATAATTATTAATGATTATCTGAATAATTACCTGATTTAAATTTATTTATTATTATTATTTATACATTATTTTATAATTAAATAAAATTTATAATAATTAACTTAAAAAATGCGTCAAGAAATGCCTCAGAACCATTTGTTGAAGCTTGACTCACTCTCACGTTGCCAAGCGCAATCGGCCTAGTGTGAGTGAGTGTGTCACTTTGTTGGTGTCATAGGCTAGTGGTCGTAGATCCAATTCAGATCAATCAACTGTATCTGAAGAACCGATGCCGAGTTCCCAACTTTTTCCAATTTTTGTTTTGCTGATTTGTGTAATTCTACCAAATTCTTTAAATTGAAGATATTGGGAGGACAGAAGTTTTTGTGGGGATTCCAACGAGTGGAAAACGAATTTTGTGGCTCGAGTAGTTTTTTCGAGTTATTAGAATTGTAGAAATTTTTGAAAAACTCAAAAATGTCTCACTTAAAACTGCAATAACTCCTGAAATGGTTGATGGTGTGGCGATGGTCTCATTCGATTCAGCATAGAAAAATCTATAGAAAATGATGCGTCACATGCCTATGTTTCAAATTTCCAGAAAAACACGAATTTTTTCCCACTTCAACAGCTGTTTTACTGGCCTTAAAATTAAGGTGGGGTTCTGTCGAGATGTTAGGGACCAACTAGATACGGAACTTGATTTTTGGTAAAAATTTCAAAATTTTTCGATAACTCAAACTTCCCCCTGAAAAACCCCGGACGGGCGGACGGCGTACGGCGGACGGTGATGGCGGACGGACAAAAAATTTTTATTTGCAGATTCGGATTCTACACCCCTTGAAACGTAAACCAACAAATTTTCAGGGGGTGTTAAAAATTTTTTTTTCCTGACCGATTACAAAGGTTCATTTCTATAGAAAAATGAACCAAAATTGTTAATTATATTTATTTTTGAAATTTTTTTAAATAAAAAAAAATCAATTGTCAAAATCAATTTGTTGAAAATTGATTGCCTGGGGTTTACCCCGTTGAAAAATAGTAGCGGAGAACAAAAAATAATAGAATGATGACATTCTCGACACCAGACGCATCCATCACCGTAAGTGCCGCACCTGCACTTGAAATTTGACATTAGGTGCTCAAATTGGACAACAAATCCACTCGGATTACAATAGGGCCATTACGATCGTGCATTCCTTTCAGTTTCAAGATATCGATTGATAAAGTAATTCCTAATCGCTAATCCGGGGGTATAATTTGAAGGATACAATTATCGGTAATATTGCAAACGGGCCAGATTATTTTTCTCGATGATAAAACTACCACGTGTTTCTGTTTGATGATGAAATTGCACTTTTCTGGACTTTTTAAGGGTACGTTAAGAACAACTATATTTCCAAACTCCAAAGCATGAGAAAATTCGCTTCCATATTCACAAAGTAAATAATGGGGATCGTCCAAAACATAACAGAATCTGATAACAGATAACAGTATCTGATGCTCGACCGAAAATTAATTTCTAAAAGACGTGTAGCTGTAAGCAATTTGGGAAAAATCGCATTATAATTATGCGATTTTTCCCATACTGCTCACAGCTAAACGTCTTCTAAAAATCAATTTTCAGTTGGCGCCTGTTTAGGTAATTATTACCTAAGCAGGCGCCAACTGAAAATTGATTATCACGAGTTATTCGCATTACCGGTTCGAAATTAGGCAGGCGCACGTTTTCATAGACCCTACCATAAACATCTGGAGTATCGAGTTAATAAAGTCGAGATAAGCTCCGTCTCGCGATATTGCTATGTTTTGGCGGGATGTCGTAAAATAAAAAGAACAAAAAAAAAAAAAAAACGGATCATAAAAGCAGCTACCGAGCGAAACAAGCGTAAAGCCGTTTATGGCCTCCCGTTCATAATGATTTTCCGGTTATCCGAAAAGTTTTCTAAAAATAAAAAAATCGTATACGACACGCTTCCATAATTTGGTGCGTAAAATATTATTCCATGGTGACGTTCAAACTAAAAATTCAGGGGATTTTCAGGGTCGCGGGGGAGCGGTTAAATCAACAATGTACCTCAACTGACACTTTTTGACTTTTTCGCTATTGTAGCCTTATAGAGAATTGAATTCCAAGCAACTTTTGTCTGGGACAATTTTTCAACCCGACGCTTCCTAGCGGCGGAAAAGCGAGTTCAAAAATCTGAAAAAAATGTCTCGAATTTCCAACAGCTTCGAAACCACTGGTCGGAACCCTATGAACCCGCACATCAAAATTTCCGTCTGAAACTATACCGTGAAAATACAGAAAAATTATTGAGAACCCACGATTTTGAACATGGTGATCATGAGAGCGTTTTGAAATTTTCAAATCCCCATTTTCAAATTCCCATGTTTAAGTGTTTATGCGATTTTTGACGATTACCCCACGTTTTTGCCGATTATAGTACTCGGGAAATTCTCTGACGCCGTCGGCAATGCGAAATTCGAATTCTTCGCTCGAAAATACATGGAATTACGTAAGATTGGCACATTTTCATCCCTCAGTTAAATATAAAAAACATAATAGTGGAAATTCCTGTCAAAAACGATTACCAACGGCCAGAAAAGAGTTGATCGAAAAACGCTTTATCTCATGGTAAACAAAGCGAGAAAAAAAAATATTTTAAAACTTCAAAAATTCTTCTTTTAACTCTCCAAAAACCCTGAAAATAGCCTTTCCACCGACTAATGCGAGCGAGAAAAATTAACTGCACGCTATGGATCGTTACCTCGTTAGTTAACTGAAGCGAAACTGTCAATGATACAGCCCAGGGCCAATCAATTACCGGGACGAATTTGCAACCAACTAGCCAACTGATTCGAGTACAAAACGGATACAAATTCGAATCGGAAAATAAAAACATAGACTCGATTGGATCGTTCGAGAATAACAATGACGTAGATTCTCTCGTAGTTTTCCGGATACCGCAATTTACAGTGGAAACCACGCGATTGATTTGTGACATTCGGTCGATGGCAGTAAATCGTCTAGTTCACTCCAAGTGAAGATAATGTCAAGTAAGCAGAGGAAATTCCATATTGCAATCTAACTAATGAGAGTTTAGATAAATTGGTAATATAGAAAAATATCTGAACAGCACACTTGACTTCACTTTCCTCAATCAAAAACTCAAGGAAAACTGTGAAAAACGTTATTTTCAACATGTTGAGCCTATGGGGAGAGGTTAAACATGTTTTCAAGTGAATGCCTAGAAGTGTATCGCCAAAAAAAAAAACACCGAAGACCGTTTTTTTATGCGGAAAGACAGTTTTTTGCCATCTTCTGAAGAGGCCCGAGTGGGCGAAAGCGTTCGCGAAATAAAATCTAAAGAGACTTCGACACCTTCCCTCTCATGGGAGAATCCGACAATGAAAGTTAAGGGGTCGACAATAGGTAGTGATGGCAACAAAAAATCGATTTTTTTGAAAAATCGATTTTTACGGTTTAAATAATCGATTTTTGAAAATCGATTTATTGAAGGCGATTTTTATTTAAAATCGATTTTTTTACCAAAAAAATCGATTTCTACCTCGTTTAAAATGCGTTTTTGTTATATTACAATAAAAATAATACATTAAAATATTATCCCTGAAGAGAATCTAATATAACGATCCATATTTACTCCGGCGTTCAGTATTTCAGTAACGATATGCATGAGTTCCACTGTTTCTACAGTCACCATTTTACCTACATATCGAAATAGACGGCACTAATCTTCACAACATAACTCGATCTTGTTCCGAATCGAATCATTGTCGTTGAAGGTCTCCCCAGCTCTCTCCCCTCCTTCCTTTCTGCCTTTTTAAATGTTAATAAATACATAAACGATAAATCAAATATTTTCTTTATTTACCTTTTTAAATAGTAGTTGTTTTTTGAAGTAAGTCAGGGGACTATTTCATAAACTTACATTGCTTACAAGTACAAGGTGTACACCGGTAAAATTATAAACTACTATTTTAGACAAATTATACTGATCATACCACTCAGCAAGAAGAATAAAAACAAATTAGATTTAGTTCAAAATCAGCTGATTCACCATGTCATTTGTAAACTTGTACTTTTATGTTACAGGCCCCATTTATTGTTTTACACCATATTTTACTGGTATATCTCATAGATTTAAAAAAAATCGATTTTCTTCAAAAATCGATTTTTTGGTCTCGATTTTTAGTTGAAATCGATTTTAATCTTTCGATACATCGATTTTTTGAAAGATCGATTTTTCTATAAGTGTTGCCATCACTAACAATAGGGAACCAGTGTTGCCTAAATAACAACAACAATACACAACAACAACGTGCTCAATTCGATGCATAGATTTTTGACACAATTTGATCAAATTTTGGGTACTTTGGAGGTTGCGAGGATCAAAAATGTCAAAAAACTCACGATGCAAATTTTAAAACCTGCCTAAAATCGAAGTACCTACGAAAAGTTAACATAAAATTCAAAAATATCAACGTATTCTGCAAGGTAAATCGAAGATTATAAGACCAAGAACGTTCAAATTATCTTCATTTTTGTGGCCAGGAAAAAGTAATATTGTTACCAGTACAATTGTCATCGCCGTACAAACAACAGTACGAAATGAACACAACAATAACAATAATCCCCCCTCCCTTTGCGTTACACGGTTGGCGCCTTTTTGGGTACCAGGGACGCCAAACCGTTGAAACGTTATAAAATTTGAAAGTTTGTGGGCTGCGAGAGCATTGTGTCATATTTCAACTTCCTCAAAACCAAAACCTACGAATTGAAACTGAATTTTGAAATCGAGTAACTCAAATAGTCCGATAGTGTTATGCATGTGGCTCATGAGGACGTTCAGATCTCGGTCAACTGATGTAAAAGCATCAATCAGCGGACAATGCTATCGGCGAGAGGCTGTAATTAACGCCGGAACGCCACGCTCTAACAATAATTGTCCCGGCGGCGAACAAAAAGACGCCGACGTCCATAATCGGCGATAGCCGTAAAAAAGCCGACGCTCTTTTCGTTCCGACTAATTTTGAAGCCATCAGTGTTGCACGCAATGCTTTAAAACTTAAAAAAAATCGAAACAAAAAAAATTAAAAATTTGGACGATTGAAAATTAATTTGTAAGAAATGAGACAAACACAATACATTCCTATTTCAAGATGCCCCAGACTGGAAAACAACATTTTCTCACCACTCCTCGGCACCTATTCCACGAAATTGTTTAAAAAACCCCCGAATTGTTTCTCCGGAATCGATATATAAACAAATGTCCACGTGACAGAGGGACGGGGTCCTTTATTAAAGCCGGAAAAGTGGCAGCTATTTTATCTCGAGTGTAGGTGAGGATTCCGTGAGTAAATTCCGACAAATCCGATAAGAATTAGCCGGTGCAGGTATGAACGTGATAAGACTCGTTGACGATAGTCCAGCGATTTTCAATATTGCGGTCATTCACTATCCTGGACCACGGCTGACCAGTTTTGCTTTTAGTTACCATCGGCCATCAACAACTGCGTCGTGAGAAGGCAAATATTTTCGAATTTTTCCATTTTCAAGTTGTACTTTTGTGCCTTTGTGAATCTGAAGCTATTCGAATTTCTCGATTTAAGCAATTGAATTTTCTCGATCGTTCAATATAATTGGAAACGTGTTCGGAAACAAATACCAGTAGTGCGTAGATAACACACAATACTTCCATATTTTGATAAGTACATTTTTGACGCAATTATATCGTGTTTTGACTGATTTTGAGGGTGTTAAGGTCAAAAATATAAAAAAAAACTCATTATGAAAATTTTAAAACTCGCCTAAAATAAAAATACGCCAAGTTATCATCATATAACAACCGTGACAAAAAATACATACAAAAATGGCCACAGCTCCTTCAATTCTCAATCTTTTTTCAAATTTCTTGAACTGAAATGTTTATCTCGTCAAGACCTAATACCCTGTTTAATTGGAATTTGAATAACTCAAAGTACTTCCGATATATTTGCATTTTTAGTGTTTTCTATTTTATTTTTTTCCGACCACAAAAATGAACCTTGGTATTAAAATCTTAGTTTTACCTTGCAGAATATGTGGATATTGTTTATATCCCGATAACTTGGTGTATTTTTATTTAGGGAGAACTTTAAAATTTGCATCGTGAGTTTTTTTATAGTTTTGACCTCAACACCCAGGCATTCAAAATATAATCAAATTGTGCCACACTTTTTCAAAATATGGAAGTATTGTGTGTTATCTACACACCACTGGTAGTAAATGACAGCCGAAAATAAAGAGTTTCTAACGTTTTGAGCGAATAACTGAATTCCGATTCATTTCAGGGTATCCGATGGCTTTGTCGCAGACGAACGGGAAGACTCCGGAGGAAGAGCCGCTAGAGGTGAGCATCGTATAATAACTTTCATTTTATAGTATTTATTTATTTTTTTTTTAAATTTTTGTGTGAAAAAAATACGTTTACCCTTGTGGACCCGATCTGTGTACCATTTTTTGGTGCGACTGATATTATTTTGTATCTTGTCTTCTTCCAGAAAATCCCGTACCCGAAATCGGTCTTCTTCATCATAGGAAATGAGTTCTGCGAACGGTTTTCGTACTATGGAATGCGAAGTGAGTACAAATTGGCAAATACCTATTGTAAATAAGTGTCAAAAAACGAAAAAATAATTTTGATCAAATAATTTTTCCCTTATCGACCGATATTGGTAAATATTTGCAGCAATTCCAAGTATGACGAGGAAAAGTTTCATCAATTTTAGCCAACCGTTTGAAAGTGAATGGATACAATTACACATTTATGGTACGGATGAATGGAAGTCATAAAAGCTCGTCAAGAAATATAAAAAAGTCATAAACAGGCCGATTTGATAGACACTGACGTTTTATATCTGCATTAAATTTTTCATATAATGAACATACCAGGTCGGGAAAGTTGGAATTTTTATGCGCCTCAAATTGGGACATTCTTCGTTTCTGCGATAAAAATGTCAGGCCTGTAGACACTTTTTCCCCTCATATCGAAATTTACCATAATTTTTTGTCAATTCATTGTATTAATTGTAACCTGAGGCACCCGATTTGGCAGAATTCTCCTTCGGATAATCTCCGCCTAAGCCGCGGTATCGATCAATCTTGAACATTTTCGAGAGCATTGTTTGCTAGTTGTTGTAATTAACACGATTTTCCCCCTGGAGTTTTCCTCGATAAACCAATTGAATGAAGGCGATTGATTCGACGATTTACGTCATCATAATATGATGTATATTATACATCCGAATCAAACAAAGATTAAATTACATTTTATCGACGAAAATTTCTCTTTCAGCTATCCTCGTCCTGTACTTGAACGAACATCTACGATACAGTGAAAACGAGTCGACCATAATTTACCATGTTTTCGTCATGCTGTGCTACTTTACGCCCGTCATCGGCGGCATCATGGCCGACTCGTGGCTTGGAAAATTCAAGTAATTTCCTCCAGTAATTTGACGAAAATAAAAAAGTCCAAAAATGTACGAATTATGAGACGTCTTATTATTTCAGAACGATTCTTTACGTCTCGTTGATTTACGCCTTCGGAAACATCGTCCTCTCCTCATCTTCTATAGACAGCTTGGGTAACAACAATACGCATGTGTAAGTGAAAACTGGAGTAGTCAGAATGAAACAAGAACGCTAAGCACACTCAGGTAGCCCGATCTTCAACCGATCAGTAGTGTGTTTATGGTGGTTCTACTACTTTCAAAGTTGACAAACGACGTGGAGAATTATCCCGCAAAAATTTCCCGCAAAGGGACATTTGCAGGGAAACTTTCACCAATTGTTGTAGAACTGAAACAATCTTTCTTGCTGAAATTTTTGACTCAAAAGCTATTATGCTATCCTCCAAACCCCAAATTTCATGATTGCAGATGGCTGGCGCTCACCGGGCTCTTCCTGATAGGGGCGGGCACCGGAGGCATCAAACCTTGCGTGTCCTCGTTCGGCGGCGACCAGTTCGTCGTGCCCCAGCAAGAAAAGCAATTGCAGCAATTCTTCTCGGTATTCTATTTTTCCATCAACGCCGGCTCGGTGATTTCCTGCTTCTTGACGCCAATGCTCAGAGCCAACGTCAGCTGCTTCGGCGACGACAAGTGCTACCCGTTGGCGTTCGGCGTACCGGCTGTTCTCATGTGCCTTTCTGTAGGTGAGTACTGAGCAAGTCTGTGTTTCGGTGCTTGAGGAAATCGAGATATCCAGGTGGGGTTAAGGTCAACTTTGGGGGTGACGTACTAAAGGGTCTCTTAGTTCCTTGAGATCCAGATTAACGCAAACTGCCATTCTCCAGCTCGACTATTGGCAAGGCCTTTGAGGCATTCCTGGCATCCTGATTTGAACTGCCAAAGCGACTTCCCAAGGCCTGAGCTGGTTGAGATGCTGCTAATCCAACCTTCAATTCTTCCTGCAAGTCTATCCTTCAACTAAAATGGCGCCAGCGCCACCAAGAACGATAGTTGCCTCATGAGGACACTGATCCATCTTCATCTACAGTGATTCACGATGAATGATTCTTGAAGGAGGAGGATGCATGGCTTGCTGGCATGTCCTTAATGTCTTCAGCTGTCTGGGGTGCTGGCAATCCTGGAGTCTAATTTTCCACAGATTCTACATTGATACTCGACATACTACAAGAGTTTCGACACTTGGGGTTTCATTCATCTTGACTAGAAGCTTTGAGGCAATGAGTCATCCTACAGCAACAGGATCTGATTCTGAAGAATAGCACGATACGTTTTGGGACACATAGGTTATTCAGCAAAAAGCGCATCCGGCAATCTCGATTCGAATCTCCAACATCTCATTTTGTCTCCGATTTCTCACGATTTTTTTAATGGTATCTCGCGCTACAATTATGGCGAATTTCTTGCAGTGATTTTCGTATGCGGAAGCGCGGGCTACAAAATGAAGAAACCTCAAGGAAACATCGTTTTGGAAGTCGTCAAATGCACCGGTGTAAGCAGAACTATTCTGATAATGAATTTCAGTTATCGTTGATGTCCAGTCGAAGTGAATCCTGATATTGTAGCTCAAATATATCTTTGCCTTTCCAGCACGCTATCCTCAAGAAAGTGCAGACGTCGAAAATCCACAAAAGAGACCATTGGCTGGATTACGCCGACGACTTATACCCCAAGAAGCTGATCGAGGATACGAAAATTTTCATGCGACTGATGCTCCTGTTTGCGCCGACGATCGTTTTCTGGGCTCTCTACGAACAGCAGGTACGCGAAAAGGGTGGCTGGTTAGGATCGCCAATTGGAAATATTGCAAAATTTCAAAAGTGAGCTTGAAAGTTACCCTGGGAGTCAGTAAGCTGCAGCACATCCCGTTTTGGGACGATTTGATCGATTGGCATGGAATACCGAACTAATTCGGCTCTTTTCACGGCTCATCCGGTCTTTTCCAGGGTTCAAGATGGACATTCCAGGCTAACAGAATGGACGGCAACGTTTTCGGCTTCGTCGTCCAGCCCGACCAGATGCAAACCGTCAATCCGGTCCTATGCCTGCTGTTCATTCCGCTTTTCGAGGGAATCATTTACCCGGTTTTGGCCAAATTGCACATCGTCCGCACTCCGCTGCAGAAGCTAAGCTGGGGAGGTATCCTCGCTGCTCTGTCGTACGTGGTCGCCGGCCTACTGCAGCTCAAAATTGAGGTAATTTCGACAGCAGGAGGTCTTACAAAAGGCAGTTCTGACAAGATACTCATGATGCCAAGATTTATTCAATCGCATGGCTTGAATTTGTTTGGCGCCATAGAAAGGGACTTTTTGAGGACTGCCTGGGCCCAGAACGTACGAAAGATCGCATCTTGCTGAGACCGTTACAGCATACGCTGCGTCCATTACGACATTCTTGGAGCAGAAATTCAAAATTTGATTTGCATTCATCCGAAATGTGTTGCAGCAAGCTGACCCAGTGCTACCAACAGGATCATCTTCTCAACTCCGTCTTTACAACACGTTCAACTGCCCGTTCGGCCTGGAGCTTCCCGACCTAAATTTGACGCACACCATCCAACCGCTGGGAACCTACGAGTTCCTGGATCTGCCAGGAGGTACGACCACTCTGCTTACGGCCACCGCTTCGAACTGTTCCAGCCCTTACACCGCTTCCGGCACTGTTTCCTTCGCTAAAGGCGATGTAAGTAACTAGAATACAATAGAATGTACTCGTACCATGTACCCTGGTACTGTGGGTACTCGTTATGCCCAAATAATGATCCCCGATAAAAATTAAGCCTCAGATCAGGGCGTTACTTTTCGCAATAAAACCGAAGCAGTCCCGGGCGTGGCCTGCCGCCTTCAAACATGCGTGGTATTAAATAGCGTTCAATTCTTTTGTTACAGATTTCCTCCTACTTGTTGGCGGTGAACGGAAACCAGCTCAACATCGACATGCTGAACATCACGGGGAAAAAGGAAGTTGAAAAATCCGAAAGCGCTCAAGCCAAAGTGAAGTAAGTGGAATAGTGCGAGAAATGATAAAGTTTATAAAATCAGGCCGGTTAACGATTGGATTAGGATAACCGACAGGTGGTTAATTTGGGTTGTGGTCACTTTATTGATAGATGTGCCCAACAGCAGCTACTCCCCAGGTTAACCTGATCGATTGGGCCTGAGTCACTTTTCCAAGCGACATTTTGAGGCATGGCATGTGAAAAAATCATTTATGAGAAAATTTTCAATATTCTTGCAGGGTAATTTACGGAGGGACAGACTCGTTTGACGTCAAATTGAGCGGAAAGAGCTCTCATACGTTTAACGTGGTAGCGCATCAATCCAGTCAGTACGAAATGGATAACAACAAATGGTAACTCGCGTATTTTGCGTAACCAATCTGATAATTAAAAAAATTATAAATAGGTAATTAAATTAAATCAATAATTGAACCAATCATTTATTCAGTTATTCTATAATTTAATTTGTTACTTGTTAAATTAATAATTGATTCTACTACGTATAAATAGATTAATAATTTATTAAATTAAATATTAGTCCTTAGATATTCCTGCATCATGTATTATCTGATTTGTAGAATATCCACTAACCCCACTATTTATATGCAGGTATTCGGTTGAAATTAATGGAAAGAAAATTGGTGACAGAGTTTACCTCTACCCTGGCGGAGTGTACACCTTATTGATAACAGATGACAAACAAGTAAGTCAATCAAATATGGAGAAGAATTATAGATAGCAGATACTCTATACTAAAAATGGCAACGCTTAAAATCAACAATAAACTAGTTTTTTTTTTTTTTTTTGTTATTTTGTTGATATTTTGTACCATTTTTATGCTTTTGGAAATTTCGGCCAGCTTAAATTAATTTTTTCATGCAAAAATGGACCTCTAGTCATTAAATTATAGGGTTCCTTATGTCTCTTATTACATCCACCAAAAATGTTGCCCGAAAATCCTGAATGTTAAAATACGTTTCACAAATACCGAATTTCTTCTTCCGACAGAACTACGAACTGCTGACGATCACGACACCGAACAATCTGAATTTGATGTGGCAGATCCCCCAATACATAATCATCACAGCTGCTGAAATCATGTTCTCCATCACCGGCCTGGAGTTTTCGTTCACGCAGGCAAGTATAACTAGCGCTTTCGCCATTACGGGCCTCTTCGGGAGCATCGCCATTACCTATTCTACGATTGTACCGATTTCTCGTCTTCGTACAGAATTTGACGGATTTCATTTTATTTCCAGGCGCCCGTCAGCATGAAGTCCGTCATTTCATCATTCTGGCTACTGACCGATTCCTTCGGCAACGTTATCGTCCTGATAGTGGCCGGCTCGCACATCGTCGAAAATCAGGTAAGGGTAATGAACCGATTTCTACTCGAATCGAGCGAAACGCAATTTTTGATGTAACGATTTTCTCGTTCAGGCTTACGAAATGTTCCTGTTCGCCGGCCTGATGGGGGTCGTCATGGTGATCTTCATAATTGTCGCTATGAATTACAAGTACTCCGACATTAAAGACGACGGGTCGGAAGACGAGAACGCCGAAGTGTCTAGAATTTAAGGCGATTTTTCAACAATTTTATCGGAAGAATTTCAATTTTTACATTCGAACCATTCAACGACTGGGCCGACAACCTAAATTTTAGCTGTGATTTTCTCTTTAGACTGTAAATTTTTAAAACTCGAGTGTCTCGGCCGGTTCGGACAGTGAATGTTGACGTATTTTTCAAATTTGTAAACTTAGTGTACATACGACGAATTTAGGTTATGATTGGGTCGAGTTTGCGAACCTTCTCGGATTGAATGCGTGAGATTTTAGGGAAAATGGTAATAAATTCGAATAGGTACTTCTTATTGGCTGTTCTACTCCTTTAGACTCTCCTAAATAAATTTTTTGATTAAATTTTCAATAAAACTTTGGTGGTAGCCGACAAAAATCATATTGAAACTGACAGGTATGGGAAATTTTGCTTTGTGGCCGTCATCGTAGCACCAAAAACAGTAATTGTTATAAATGCAAATCGTCCAAATCAAGGGCAAAAAATAATTTTTCAAGTTTTCCTGAGAGGACCTTTTCTCATTTTGGGGACCAATAGTTCAAAAAATTCAACCTGGGTTAGGTCATTTTTATCGTGAATAATTCATAGCAAACCGGTTCACAACCCATTGTGTAAATTGTATGTAAATAGTAAGTTAGCTAACGATTTCTGTGTACGTTCATGTAAATATTTATTAGTTACCTATATGTGAAGGTTATTCGAAGTTTGAAATATATTTATGCCGAAATCAGCACATTGTCATTGTTACCCGAGATTTTCATTTGGTAGCAGAGCATGGATGTCTGGCGGATTGTTGATTATGGATCACTAGATTGAGTATGGAGGTCCATGGACTGGTAACAACTAATTAAAAAGTCAGAAGGTATTTTAATATTGTAGGATTAATTTCCAAAGGGTACTCTCAGGCAAGCGACAAGTTTGCGGCCCTGTGCTTGAGGGCGGCGGGGCACGCCCGGCACAACCTCGTTCAATAGAACAGAAGGCAACGCCTGGAAGGACGGTTTCTTCTTCCATCACTGGTTTATCCAACACCTATCAACTGTTATCGACCCCTAAACTAAGCTGGTAAATAATACCTATTGACCACCTGTAATTTGAAAAAGAGGATAGTACCCTAGAAGGAAATAAACGTATAAACTATTTAATCGTCAAATACCCCCTTAACCAAGTTAACATAATTTTGACTTTTAAAGCTTCCAGCAGAAATGTTAAAGTATGTAACGAACGTATTGCAGCAGAGCGTAGGATGGATGGATGGATCCGTAAATGCCTCCGAAATGGAATGTCTTCATCTGGAATAAAAGAACAAACCGTTAAAAAAAATTAAGACCTGTCCAAAATTCAGCAATTCTGAAGTCCCATAACGGAAAAACATATTCTCATACTCGCCACTGTCTGTTTGGAAAATCGTCCACCCTAGCAAACACTCACCGAGAATTACAAAATGTTATCGTAATTCGGTTTCCCATCCATAAATGATTGGATGAAGAGGTTATACTTCTCGCCGCTTACGAGCCATTGTTTGACGACAGCATCTTCCAGCATAGTGTGGCACCAGGCCAACTAGAAAGAGTCAATAGTCAATATTAGAAAAAACGATGATTTTCATTCAACTTTCAAATCCAGCAATTGCAACAATTTGTACCGATTTCGCCAGTGATCGGGCGCCGTTGCTTACCAATTTGGGAAAACGGTCAATGGGAACGATGCTATTTTCATTTTGACTATACGCCTCGCCCCCCTTGGCTCTTATCATGTCCAGCCGCTCGAACCATGGCCAAATCATGTAGTCGACCATTCCCGGAGCCTCCCCTGCAACGGAAACGAAAGTCTGAAGAAAGAGGGCCGCTTTGGCGAAAGCGCTTCAGCTGGAAATAAGAAATTCCTCGTTTCCCTACTGGGACAAGAATGGCAACGATCAAACAAAGGGTTTCCTTAGACATGGAAACTGTTTCATTCGTTCAAGCAGAAGTCGACTGGAGTTTCAAGTACCTGCGAAGAATTTGGTGCCCCTGGCGCCCAATTCTTTTTCAAAAGGGTCCATGTCGTTGAAGATGGGCTCCAACAATGATAGATCCAACGTCTTGCTAGTGAAGCATTTGTACAGATTGGTGATGACCTGTCGGAAGAACGAAAGCATCGGTCAATATCCTGAAATCTGCTGATCAGGGTCATGCGCGATGAGATTGATGAATGGCTGCGAGGCGCTAACCTTCCCGAAGCTTTCGATCAGCATACGATCCTTGGCTTTGCGCAGGGGATCCTCGGCGTGGAGCTGCTTCCCGTCGGAGTCGTATTCGTCGAGGAAGTCGGCGATGATGAGACTTTCGGCGAGGAAGTCGCCGTCGACGACGATGGAAGGCACCTTGCCGGCCGGGTACTTCTTCAGATACCATTCCGGCTTGTTCTTCAAGTCGATGTACACGATATCATGGCTGCACATATCAGGGGTGTACACATCGCAACAGGTTTTAAAGAGGGTAATTTGTAGAGTGAGACTAATCAGGGATTGATCGCAGCCTTCTAGCAGCTATATTTCCTAACCGACGAACCAATTTCAAAAATAGAATCACGATTTAACGGTTTTAGTCTCGAAATATCGTCCCAAAACCAGCTGGACTTATCCAGGGTCTGGGCTACCCAATCAAGTCTGGAGGACTTCTGGAGGAAGTTCTGGAGTCTGGGGTCAAAAGCCAATCAACAACCACCATACCTGGGTCGAACCCATTATTATCATTTGTGGAGCCCCATCGAAAATTAACATATCTGAGGCAAACAACCCATAGTTATCATGTCTGAGGCAAAACCCCTTCATGTCTGAGGCAAAAACGCCATCATCTGGCCATCGAACCCACAGATTACACAACTTACCACAATAGCTGAGTTATCAGCAACTGGAGATTCATGGCCTCACCAAAAAGCTAACGGAATATTGCTCCAATGCGAGAGGCAATATTGAAGACCAAGGCTAGGCACCAAGGTAGAATTCATCGAGAACCTTACACAAAGAATTTCATCCACACCAAAACGGCAATGTGTTACTCACGGAATGTTTTTAGCCGTGAGGACGAGATGAATGCGATGCGCATACGGGCAGAATCGCATGGAGTAAAGGCGAATTTTGCCATCCTGGACTGGAACGTCTTGGCTTCCTGGCAATAGCAGAAGAAAGGTAAAATGATGAGAAGTAATTTCTAGCAGCAATTTCCGTAATAAAAAGTCTTGTCATTCATCCATTCTGAAACTTACCGGCACTTAAGTGAATCGTTTTTCCAGGCATCTTCCAAAGTGTTTTGGAGCTCGAGCCGGTAATGAGAAGAAAACGAAGATTCGAATTAAACGGTTATCGCCAAAACCCCACCTTTATATTTGAATTGCACTTCAACTTCAAGGCCCGGTTCACTTAGAAACTATTTACCTACGCAACACAACGCAACAACAAGAACAACAGCCCAACAAGTGGCCCCAGTAGGGAAGGGTATCGATGTCTCCAAACATCGATGTTCCCTCCGCGATGTTCCTTTGACAGCAGCGTATTTTACCAGATTCAAGAAATCGATGTGCTTAATCGAATCGGAAGTTATCTATCTTCAAATTGTTCAAATATAATTTCGGATCGACATCGAAGTCGGCCTTCGAATGTGTGTTACCACTCAGAACATGGAGCCTCTCAGGGATATATTAGAGACTCTGTCCCTGCTAGACATTAACATCTAACATTTTGTCGAAATAAAAAAGAAAAAATTACGTCAATGTCGTACGTGGCCTAAGGCAATAAAGAGTGAAAACAACAACAACAAAGTCGGCCATACTTTATTCGTTGCTGGCTGTTAGAGGGGGGATGAACATGGGAACGCGGGAAAAACGCAAAAAAAACTCGGGAAACCCCAAATTTTTTGGGTTCAACGCCGACGCCACCTCTACCACTCACGCCTACTTCTACGTCGAACTTCTGTAATCAAAAGTCCATGTAACATCTGGACCTGATTGTTATGCCAAGTGACCCCACCCTTTCTTATGCCAACCTCACAGCTTCAATTTTCGCATCAGCTTCAATTATTCGGGATATGGGATCGTACGAGAAATAAAAAGTTGTATAGGTAACGAAAATAATCACAGCTTGATGTTTATTATTCGATTATGTACAAGACAATTGGCCTCTCACAGAGAAATACTTCTGATATTGGAATCCGTCAATTTCCAGCGGGACGAGTCGTACCTCAATTTCGCCCAAATGCCCAAACACATGGAAACTAAGCGAGAATCTTGGATAGCGTTCGATTTGGCGAACCGGTACTCATTTAACACTAATCGCTTGGCTAGTTTGAATTTCTTCAATTGAATCAGACTGAGGGCCATGTAAAGGCGGCATCTCGACTGCAGAAACGGATCGCCCAGCCGCATAGCTAGTCTGAATTGTTGAGCCGATATTTTCCCCGCAATGACGGCGCAGTCGACCTGAAATGAAAGTCGAGAGAATCACACAAGTGGTCTATAACATGGCGACCATGGCATCGTGCCTTACACTAAATTTACAGCTACAAGTCAACTTGAAAAAGAAGATCACTTAGGATGGCACAAATGAGAATCAGGTGGGAAATTGCAAAAATTCGCTCTACGGCAGGTCTCGAACCTGGCAGACTGTTGCTAGGCAGTCGCCTTGGCCCTTCGGCAACAGATGGCCTGGGAGGTGCTCAACTGCTCCTGGCATGTGGACTGTCAGTCGTGCACATCTGTGAGACTATCTGTTGCCCAAGGCTAGAGAGCAAGAGTTGGAAGGTTCGAGTACTGCTGGAGAGCGAAATTTCTTCAGTTTTTAACCCCGATTTCGTTTATCCCAAATACACAATCACAGGGACTTGACTCAATGAAGTAGGAGGGCGTTCTTACCTGAGAATCGCCCAGAGCAGAAAATGCGCCACCGAGCGTCGAAAAGAAAGCCATCGCGCAGTCCAACTCTCGTCTTTCCTGGGCGGATCTTTCAAACATTTTACCCCCGCGAGAGTCCAAAATCGGCCTTAGAGGTTCAACTAACGTTAGGTTGACTAAAAATCGATTTTTACGCCAAATTTTTTTCATAAAACGGAGAAAAAAACGGACGACTTCCTGCTCGGACAGGGCGGCTAAAAACAGGGAACACGAGTGACCGTCTGCTGCTACATCCAGGACGACCTGAGGATTCGAGAATTCGTCCGATTTATGGTCACGATCAGAAACGTAGACATGGGCGATGGGACGTCCTGGAACGGCTATGGCGAAGTGAACCAGAGACATGACGCTGGGCAGATCAATAGTCGATGTTCATGTTCGGAAAAGTAATGTGGACAAAAATAATTGAGTCATACCGAAATTTCAAAATTTACTTATCACCGCTGAGTACTTGCTGAAATAAAATCCGAGAAGAAAGACTAACAAAACTTCGGGAAATCAGAGATTTGAGAGCGCCTTATCTTTCCCTAATCAATTGAGCTTATTTATGTTTATCACGACTCGATGTATCGATTTTCCGCGATAGTCTTGATTACTATAATTCATAAATGAAAAATCATCTTCTGTGAATTTATTTTATGTTGGAAAAGAGGGTATTAACAGGTTTTTGGGTCCCCGCGTCCAAATGCCTCAAATGAGGCTCAAATAAATAAAAATTTGGCGATATTTTTGCGTTTGGAATGCGTACATTTCTAACTATGAATCGATATTGATATCGAGCATTCCCACAAAAAGCGAATTGTTGTTGTTTTTCTGTTCTTGCTTTGTCATGCCTAACATGGGTATATTCGTTTCCCTTGTTTTGGTCGTTGTTTGTATTTTGTTTACCTTTTTCGCTCCTTGCTAGAAATGTCACTTTCAGATTTTTTGGATCGCTTCTTCTGATTTAGGGCTTCTGCGACTATCCAGGATTGTATTGTAAGTCCATGCTACAATGTAGCAGCTTCATAAAATAATAAACATCAATCATCCTTGCCTATGATTTTAACCTATTTGAATATTCAACTGGCTTTAGCCCAGAATTTTGTAAGTGCCCGCTGTGCCACTAACCCGCTTTGCGCTTTTTTCAGCCCAATAGCAATTTCACGACGAAGCCTTTGATTGAAATGGAGAACTTTGTCAACGGCTTGGAAGAGGGTGAAGAAGAAGAGGGTCGAGTCGGTAATAAAGAATGCCTCCTCATTTTACTGTAGTAATTTTTCCTAAGATAAAATATTTGGAACTGCCCGCCTGAACGAGAAAACATGAAGAGTTTTCCTCCAAAACTGCATTCATCCACTTTCGAGTTTTGTCGATATCGATTTCGTTTTTCGATTTCGATTCATAGCAGCTTTGGTACCTATAAGCAATCGAAAAGACCTAGTCGATCGACAAAACTAATAATCGACAAAACTTGAAAGTAGATGAATGCAGTTTTGGAGGAAAACTCTTCACGTAATTGCACGTCAAGGTTCTTAGTCTTAAGATTTCCTTAAAAAAGGAAATCGAGTATTTTCTAGCGTGAAACTTCTTGCAGAAGTGGTCCCTTTCGAAGAGTACATCCTCGCCGATAAAGACTTGGAACCGTTGGAGGAAGAACCGCGGAAGCCTCAGCCTTCCAAGAAGGTGAAACGTTTCCAATGCAATACCTGCAATTTGCTCTGCTCTTCCCCCAGCACGTTGCAAGTGCACATTCGGACGCACACCGGCGAAAGGCCGTACGAGTGCAGCTACTGCGACTACAGGTATCTCGGTAGCTTGACAATGCTGCCTCCGAGTATTCAATTCTCATCTTTACTTGTTGATGACGTACTTGTTTTATTGAAGAATAACTTTATGTAGCATGTGCGGATTCTAATTTTTCAGGGGAGCAGCGCCTTTCGCAGTCAGGGCGCATATGCGGACTCATACAGGAGAGCGCCCTTTCGCCTGCAATTTTTGCAATTTCCGGTAACTATGCCGTAATTTAATTTGATGAAAAATTAGTCAGGATTCGGCCAGTGAACAGCGTGGCTCCACAACAACAGTTCCTGGCATCGTATAGTTCAATTTACCGTTCAGGAGAAACGAAAATCCGATATACCAAATCTAGTAAATGAAATTTTGTCGCTCATTTCTTTTCCGATTCGTCGGTTTCCCTGATCGAAGTCGCTGCTGATTGCAGATCCGCGCACTCGACAGACCTTACGATTCACATGAGACGCCATACGGGCGAAAAGCCCTTCGCTTGCCAGGAATGCCCGTACAGGAGTGCCTCGAAAAGCGCCATCCAAGCTCACATGACGACGCACTCGAAAGTGAAGCACATCAAATGTCTTCAGTGCGATTACCGTTGCTCCTCAAAACAGCTGCTGACGTTCCACCAGCGGAGGCACATGACCATCAAGCCGTTCAAGTGCGACTTCTGCAAGTACTCGGCAGTGACGAAGTCCTTGATCAAGGTGCACATGCGGATCCACACGGGAGAGAAGCCTTTCAAGTGTTCGGAGTGCGATTACGCCTGCCGCGCCAAGAGCGGACTGAGAGTAAGTCGATTTTGACATTGTTGAAGTACGAAAATCAACATTCTTTGAGAATTCGGCTACCTAATTTTAATGCATTGATTTGGGAAGATGTTGTGGAACCTAAATAGAAACTCAAATTGATGGAATTGACCTTTTGTGGAACTGACCACTTCAATTTCCTCAATTCGAGTTTCTACTCATTGCAATGAATGTTCCAGAGTCATATGAGGAAGCACGAAGACAACTCGCTGCAGTGTCGCCACTGTTCGTACGTCGCTCCTTCGAATTACGCCATTCTACTTCACGAGAAGAGTCACTCTGCGAAACCAGGGAAGTCCCCGGCTGCTCGTCCTAGGAGGAAGAAACCCGCCAACAAGCCGACAAGAACAACCATTCTGGAAAAGAATCTGGCCTGCTTCATGTGCGACGAAAGCTTTTTCACCACCTTAGAATGGTTAACTCACCTTATGACGCACGGTTCGGGGGCGCTGAAGTTCCGTTGCGACTCTTGCGACTTCACCACCGCTTGGCAGCAAAATCTGACCAACCACTGCAGACTGAAGCACGACAAGGTCACCGAAGAAGTTCACCTTTGCCCGGTTTGCTATCAGAGCTTCACAAGAAAGGACAACCTGAGACGCCATGTCGTCAAAAGTCACGACACCAAGGGAATCCTCCAGAGTGAAGAGACCAGCGATTCTGGCGCGTTCATTGATGAAGAGGTGACCATGGTGCCGGAGCTCGGACAAATCACAATCGTGTCCGGCCCTGTCCTGAGTGCGGACCAGCTGGACGATGGGTCGGATTCGAGCCAACATCACGGTGGAAATTTCTCCGAAGACATTTCAGCCGACTGACGGGGCCGAAGTGGAAGTTAGATTTTGGGAGTCGACGATGTCGAAAATTTCGCGATGGACGTTGAGGAGGACAAGCGTTTTTTGGATGGCGAGGAAGTGATTGATCACAAAGCGAGCATCGACCGAATCGAAACTGAACGATATCTGCTGTATTTCAATACTTAACTGTCGACCACAAAGAGGTTTTTTGATTCTAGGGTTGACTAAAACAATCAGTGAACGAATGTGGATTTTGTATAAAAGCTTTTGTGAATGATTTTTGAATGTCTGGACTTGTGTCCGTGTATTGCTGGATTTTCAGAGGCCAATAATGTTGTGAAATATTTCGAACGCTACAAGTTACTTTAACGGAGCGCTCTGAAGGCAATCTTCGGACGCTGAATGTTGAGTTGGTAGTTGGTTTGATCAGAAGACAACCCTTGCCACTGATTCTTTATTTCTTTCAGTTTTAATTTTTATTAAATAATCCTAAAAAACAATTTTGAGGTTATGTTTACATGGACTTCAGAGCCCTGCGACACCCTGGGCAGCTCCATCATACAATACGACCCACTGATGCAGAGCAACAACAACAACAATAAACCAGAATAGTTTGCCACAAAAATTCAAACAACGGCGAAATCAGTGTTGCCAAGTTGGGGGTTTTCTCCCCAAATTTGGGGGTTCTTTCTTCGCCAAAGGAGGATTTTGGGGGTAAAATATGTTAAGGGGGTTTTGTGGAAGTCAGGGGGACAAGGAAAAAATTGAAAAATAACTCAAACTGAAAATAACTCAAACATAAACTGAAACTCAAGCTGAATCTTGAATTATATCGTAAAATCATAATTAAACTCAAACCTTAACTCATAATTAAACTTGCTCCTACGTCATTTTTCATATTTTACCATCTTTTTCGTATTTTTTCCAAATTTTGTTCAACTAACAAAAACTTCTTCTATGTCCATCACGACGTTTGCCTCGAACATCAATGGTCCGGTGGTTATTGTCCACGCCACGTGACTTCAATTTTGGCGTCGGTTTCGCTTGTTTATTTTCTCGGTTTTCTAATTTTTCTTTCGAATTCGAAAATTTCTGATCGTGCTCAGTATGCTAGATGTGCGCGAGCTATTCAAATTCAATTGGTTCTTCATGATTTGGTCTAATCATCCAAGACTAATTTGGTCTTTTTTGGTCTAACCATCAGAATACTATATTGGATCTTTAGAACCCATAGAATTTCTAGCTCAAATCCATCTCATTGGCTTTAGCTGAATTTCTCTTCAGAAACATGGAACCAGAAGAAGGTGAAGGTGAGTCTTGTTAAGTTGAACAAAAACTAGAACTTACCTAAAGTATTAAGTACAGGGAACTATTAAAATTGTAAAATAAATTATTTAAAGTGAGCATTGTTAAGTACCTGAATTGTCATTGACGCGTCGAAAGTCGCCTGTAACAATATTAACTCTGTCTCATCCTCGTGGTTTGGACTTCCCAGAAACATTGTAGGTAAAAGATAATCCTAGGATTTAAAAGAGAAATGAGGCCGCTATAAAATTCTTACTCTGGCGGGAGTCGAACCCCTCTTACCCTTCTACCCTAAGCTTATATCCTTAGCTGAGTGATGAAAAAGTTCCATTTCTAATTTTCAGTTTACTATGAAGAAATACTCGGACCGCTGTACGAAAGGGTCGAAGTAGAGGTTCCGAAAGCCGTAACGACTAAAAAAGAGAAGAGGTACCGATGCCCAGTTTGCAATTTGAAGTGCTCCTCTCCGAGCACTCTGCGAGTGCACATGCGCACGCACACGGGCGAAAAGCCGTATAAATGTCCAGAATGTGACTACAGGTGAGAACATGATGCGCTTTTTATTTGGTCACCATTACCCTAATTCCCATATTGGTTACCAACACACTTTTGGCCATTTACCAAAAACTATTGATCATGACGAAAAATGTTACTTACAGAGCCATAGCCCCGTACGTACTCCGTGGACACATGAAGGTTCACATAAAGACAAGCGATCGCCGTCACGCTTGCCTCATATGCAGTTACAGGTAAGCGGAACATTGAACTGGGAAAAATGTTCATTCCATTCCTCACATAATGAACCAATGTTTTTTCTCATCAGTTCTTAGTCAGAAATACCATCGTTGGTCTACAGTACCCGTATTGGTCACCAAAGCTGGCTGTTGATAACCGATACCCGTGTTAATCATGGGTCACCGAAGAACCTATTGTCATTAACCACTGTATTGACCATTGGTCATCAATACCCGTGTTGATAATTGGTTATCAATACCCGGATTGGCCCTTGATTACCAATGCCAGTGTTAATTTTTCTTCACCATAGCACCTATTGTCATTAATCACCAAGTATTGACCATCAATCATGGATACCCGTGTCATACATCGGTCATCAGTACCGGTTTTGGTCATTGGTCATCAAATTGGTCGTTGGCGTATTAGCCATTCATTAGCATTACCCATGTTAGTCATTGACCAATACCCGTATCGTTGGTTGATCGTTGGTCATCAATGGGTACCTATTTAGGTCATTGACCACCAATACCCGTATTGACCATTGGTCATCTATACCCTCATTGGTCATTGGTTACCAATAACCATAAAAATTGGTCACCAAAGCACCTATTGGTCGTTGATCACCAATTCCAGTATTGATCATTGGTCATCAATATTCGTTCACCCGATCGACGTTCGCCAATACCTATTTTGTTCACCAATCCCCTGGGTTGGTCAACCGTCACCAATACCCGTATTTTTCGATCACCAAAATCTCGTTCGCAGGACCAACTACATGACGAGTCTGAAGGTGCACATGCGCTCTCACACGGGCGAGAGGCCGTACTCCTGTACCGAATGCGACTACAGCACCGCCTACAGGAACGCTCTCCTGCTTCACATGTCGCGCCACACCGAGGGGCCGAAGCGCTTCTCTTGCGAGCATTGCAATTACTGCACGACGCAGAAGCATTCGCTGAAACTGCACGTCCAAGCGCGCCACTCGATGACGCGGCCGTTCAAATGCGATTTGTGCTCATTCGCCACGAAGACGAAAGCGCTGCTCAACGCTCACAACGTGACGCATTCTACGGAAAAGCCGTTCGCTTGTGTTGAATGCGATTTCAGGACGCACAAGAAACAATGTCTTACAGTAAGTGCTACAACGATTGACTTCAAATTTAAATCATTTATTTTTCATTTTTAAATCGATGACATCAATTTTTATCTTTATATCTTTCGCTTCTTTCACTACTTGCACTTTCACTCCTTTACCTTCTTTCACACCTCACTAACTTTAACTTCAACTACTTTCACACTTTTCATTCCGTTCACTACTTTCCCTCCTTTCACCTATGTTGCTACTTTCTCTCTTTCCACTCCTCTCAGCTCTTTCGCTCCTCTACTTCTTTTATTTCAAACATGACGTACCTCTTTCCAGAGGCACATGCTTCGGCATACTGGAGATAAACCGTTCCAATGCGGCGTCTGCGGATTCAGGACGGCGCACCGGTACACGATGAAGACTCACATCATGCGGCAACATACGGGCGACCTGCCCGATGACGTGGACCCGTCTTCCTATCCGGAATATGAGAACCACCGAAGTTCCCCGGTCTATCCGTACCCGTGTTTCATTTGTAGCGAGCGGTCGCTAACGCCGAAAGATTGGAGGGACCATTTGGCGGAGCACGGCCGTAAATCTGTGCACCAACACGTATCGAACCCTTCCTCCGATGAGAAGATGCCAGCTTTGTCCGTAGATACGTCCTTGAAGCGTACCGCCAAACCGAACTGGCCGTGTCCGCTGTGCGGATCTGGATTCGCATTAAGGAGTTACCTGGTCCGACATATCACGGATCGACACCCGTTCCGAAGTTCGGAGGAACGCAATGCCTTCTTGTGCACCTTGAAGCCGTCCCATTTGGAGAAAATCCTCACCGACGGCCCAACGGGCGACGTGATCGTCAAATTGGAAGACGTCCCCAAATTCGTCGACTGCGAAATCGCCGAGTGCGTAGTCCAGGACGATACGGGCGAATATTCGGTCACGGAGTACAATCCTGAACAGCCGACGATCCAAGAGCTGACGATCTCGGAAACGGGAGAAGTCGTCGGCCTGGAGGAAGTGTTCGGCGAACAGGTCGTCTACGATGAAGGGTGCGAAGCTGTCACCGAAGAATGCATCATCCAGTTTGACGACGAGGGGGAATTCTTCGAAGGCGATGTTCAGTATATTGAGGTCGCCACCGAACCCGAGGGACAAGTGACTTATGTTTAATTTGTGCCGCGTTGGACGTTCTATTCGAGTAAATCGACGAACTTTTAAAAGCCAACCATCGGGTGTCAATTTGTTTTATTTGGGGTGTTTGTTGTTTCTTCAATGTTTTGGGACGAGGACAAGAGACATGCCGATTTGCTCCTCGAGCTTCCGCCGTCTTGACTCTCATCATGATAATAATGGAAAACCAACGACGCTCACCCTTCCAGCCATTTAGCTTGCTGCAGGTGGCCTGCTGTCGCTAACCGGCTGAGACACAATCGCCCTGAGAGAGGGGAATTTTTTTGAAGCTCCGATACGATTTTGGATTCTAGGACGATTAGAGAGATACAACCTTTATTTTTTAAACAAAAAAATGGCGAGCTGCCCGAAAAAACGGGTTGTCGGACGACACAGCATTCTTCTTCACTTTGTAATTATGAAAGCAATTAGACAAGTCGTCGTTTATCGCCTCAATTCGTATCATCATTTATTTTTTCGTTTTAAAAAATCGATAAGCAACTATGTAGGTAACTATTAAGGGAAGTGTTGAAACCCTAATAAACTGTGCACATACTAGTCTTTAGCTGTACGTATTTGTTCCTTGTAAAGTTGATTTTTGAAATTGTCATTTACCTATACTTCAACGATTGTTGAATAAAGCTTTATTTTGTCAATTCTGAAAATTTCCTCCAGCTTTGAACCTGAAATCGGGCAAAAATGCCTTTAACAGGCGTAAAAAATTTTTTTGTTGACCTGCTCCCAAATATCCTATTAGGTAGCTGCCTACAGAGAGTATTGGGATAAAATCGAAAAATCAAAAAAATAATCAAAACTTTTCTTTCTGGAACATACAGAAACACAATCTTACAGCAACAATGTATCTCACAGCATGATGCCTAGTGCTAAACTGGTAAAGCCAGATTGGCCCTTCGTACAAATAAGGGCCTTTGGACCATACAAGCAGAGTGGCCATATGGGCAAAAAACAGATTGGCCCTTTGAACCAAAAGAACAGATTGGCCCTTTGGCTTTAAAAACCAGATTGGCCCTTTGGCTTTGAAAAACAGATTGGCCTTTTGTACAAAAAAGGGCCATTGGACCAAGAAAACGGAATGGCCATATGAGCAAAAAACCAGATTGGCCCTTTGAACCAAGAGAACAGAGTGGCCCTTTGGCTTTGAAAAACAGATTGGCCCTTTGTACAACCAGTGGTGCGTAGATAACACACAATACTTCCATATTTTGAACGTAAAATTGTGACACAATTTGATCATATTTTGACTGCTTTTAAGGGTGTTTAGGCCAAAAATATCGAAAAATTCAGTATTCAAATTTAAAAATTCGCCCAAAATAGAAAAACGCCAGTTTTTTGGTACATAAAAAATATCCACATATTCTGCAACGCAAAAGAAAGATTTTAAGACCAAAAACGCTCAAATCGGTTCATTTTTGTGGCAGGAAAAAAATAAAATAGAAAACACTAAAAATGCAAATATCTCGGAAGTACTGTGCGTTATCCAAATTCCGATTAAACAGGGTGTTAGGTCTTGCCGAGACAAACATTTCAGTTCAAGAAATTTGAAAAAAGGTTAAGAAATGAGGGAGTTATGGCCATTTTTGTAAATGACCACAGACGGACAGACGGACAGACGGACTAACGGACTAACGGACACACGGACACACAGACACTTGTTCAGGAAGTGATTCTGAGTAAATGTGTATAAGAAAAAGTTTTTTCTGAAGCTCCGTTCCGATTCTCGATTTTAGGACGATCACAACACTTCCATTTACTCTGTAAATATGGAAGTAAAAAAGGGCCTTTGGACCAAGCAAACAGAATGGTCTTATCAGCAAAGAATACAGATTGGCCCTTTGAACCAAGAGAACAGAGTCGCCCTTTAGCTTCGAAAAACAGATTGGCCTTTTGTATAACCAGTGGTGCGTAGATAACACACAATACTTCCATATTTTGGAACGTAAAATTGTGACACAATTTGATCATATCGCACCCGTCGTGGAACAAAGGTACAACTCAAAAAATGCGGTTTTTGAGTTATAACTGGTATGACATAGGGGAGGCGGTCCTTACCGTTCTCGGAACACCGGGATATGGCGGTCTCTGTCCGTTCGTGGTAGAGAGCGCCAGTGCCCTTGTTCCATGGAGGGGAAACCGAGGTCTGGTCCGCGGAATAAGGGTACATCTCAGTATCGCTTGAGCCGTTAAAGTAGATGTATTTGCATAGTTTTACGCAATGGTAGCCAATGGCAAGAGCGCTCTATGAAAAGGAAGTCAAGGAGAGTACGTGAGAAACTTTGAACTCGATTTGCCGAAAATTGGCCATTTTGAGTTGTACCTTTGTTCCATGACGGGTGCGATATTTTGACTTCTTTTAAGGGTGTTTAGGTCAAAAATATCAAAAATTCACTATTCAAATTTCAAAATTTGCCCAAAATAAAAAACGCCAGTTTTTTGGTACATAAAAAATATCCACATATTCTGCAAGGTAAAAGAAAGATTTTAAGACCAAGAACGCTCAAATCGGTTCATTTTTGTGGCCGGAAAAAATAAAATAGAAAACACTAAAAATGCAAATATATCGGAAGTACTGTGCGTTATCCGAATTCCGATTAAACAGGGTGTTAGGTTTTGCCGAGACAAACATTTCAGTTCAAGAAATTTGAAAAAAGGTTAAGAAATGAGGGAGTTATGGCCATTTTTGTAAATGACCACAGACGGACACACAGACACTTGTTCAGGAAGTGATTCTGAGTAAATGTGTATAAGAAAAAGTTTTTTCTGGAGCTCCGTTCCGATTCTCGATTTTAGGACGATCACAATACTTCCATTTACTCTGTAAATATGGAAGTAAAAAGGGCCTTTGGACCAAGCAAACAGAATGGTCTCATCAGCAAAGAATACAGATTGGCCCTTTGAACCAAGAAAACAGATTGGCCCTTTGGCTTTGTAAAACTGATTGGCCCTTTGTACAAAAAAGGGCCTTAGGACCAAGCAAACAGAATAGCCATAATATGGCTGCTCATATTATGAGCAAAAAACAGATTGGCGCTTTGAAGCAAAAAAAAAAACAGATTGGCCCTTTGGCTTTAAAACAGATTGCTCTTTGAACCAAGAAAACAGATTGGCCCAAGATAACGTGCAGTCTTCACGTACAAATCCATGGTTGGACTTGGAGGCTGCTTGACTCAATATGCTTGAACGAGGATAGCAGATTGGCCCTTTCACGGAACTAATTCAACTCTGGCAAAAAAATGAGCAGGTTGGCCCCCAAAAATTGCCATTACGGGGGTATATCCTCGACTGGTCATAAAAGGCAGCCGTATTTCGCGATGTGAAATATGATTTATGCTCATAAGGCACCGTTGTCAACAGTTACCGGCCAGGTAAACACTTGTAGAGTTCTGCTGCCCCCTTCCACCCCTAAACTGCCACCGTGCAGTGACTCCTGACTTTCCAGTGTTCGGCCGACCGGCGATCAGGTGAGGTTGTTTACTCAGGGCACGTCGGGATACGCCAACGTTATACAGCACTCCAAGAAATGACAAAAACGTGTTTAAATTTACGGAAATATTATTCCGAAAAAATCAAATAAAATCCCAGAAAATTTAAAAAACCGCAAAAAGTCACTTTATGTTCAAGAAGAGCTGAGGTAACTGTTTGCCTATGCTCACATAGTGGTTATATCAAATTCGTATCAAGTAGACAGGAGGTACCAACCTAAAAACCGCCAAATTTTTGAAAAATACCTAGCTTCATGTACGACCTAACTTAGCTGACGTCGCAAAAAAATGTAAACCGGCAATTTGTTGCATTTAATTATTTATTCCGTGTCTGATACGAATTTGACTAATATTTTGGTATTTTTCTCCTTCGTTCTCACCAGACAAAGGATCAATCAAAAATACTGTTCACCAAAAAAAAAAAATTAAGCCTCACCGTTTCAGAACTCCAGAAAGTAAGATGGTTTCAGAATCCACCTGAGAACCAATGGGATGAAAATGAATTGAAGAAAATTAACTTAAATTCATAATATACAATTTTTAACATCTCCCCTCGCAGACCGAATGAAGAGCGGAGTATAGACAAAGAATTGGAAAATTTCGTACCCGATGAACGTTACCATTTATTGTTAAGAAAAGGGAGAACATTTTTCTGCATCTACAAAAATAGCTCACAGAAAAATAAAAAATTAGCATATTCTCAACACCCAGTGAAAAATTGCTCTATATTCGATGACGATGGACCAAGGGAAAGAAGTTGAAGAATCGGCCGACACTGGTAGCACACATTTTCTCGTGGGCGTCACATCGAAACGGAAAAGGTGACAAATTTTCATTTATAGATTAATTTCACTTGAAGTTGATACAATGACCTGTCCAATTAACGATGACTAGTTGCAAGTAAGCCCTCGTTCGAGGCGCTATTTTTTTGCCCGTTAACCGAAGTTGCCCCGGGCGTGCTCTGCCGCCCTCGAAGAGAGGATCGGAACTAGTCACGATAATGAACAGGGTTTTCAATCTCTAATTTCTTATTGGCCACCTAACAGGATTTTAATTGGGGGGAGGGGGGAAAGCCCGAAAATATTCAATCACTTATAACAATCAACATTAACCCTGTTCTAGTTATATAGGTGCTCTATGCTGAATATCATAAAACTCACCATGCAAATTTTAAAACTCGCCTAAAATCGAAATACATCGAGTTATCGGAATATAATACCCACGTATTCTGCTAGGTAAAAAGATGATTTTAGGACCAACGTCGCTAAAATCGGTTCAATTTTGCTTCCAGAAAAAAATTAAGTAGAAAACGCTAAAAGTGCGATTATACCGGAGGTCCCGTGTTTAATTCGAATTCCGGTTAGACTGGGTTCAGCAAAGTCTCGGCCCAGTCTCGTGACCGAGTCTTGTGACCGAGTCTCGCCCAGTCTGACAAGGGGCCCGCGTACCTCCTGTCAGGTTTGAGGCTTTTTAAGTCAGAAATATCAGATATTTACTACAGATTCTGTAGTCAAACTGAAACCCAAACTCAAACTGTAACTGGAACTCAAAATTGTTCAATTCAGTTTATTTCAATTTCAGTTTATGTTTGTGTTTCAGATTCAGTTTGAGTTTAAGTTCGACTTTAATTATTTAAGTTTAACTCTGACTTTCAGTATTTGTAGATATTTTTTTTCATCAGGCAGTGGAAGGAGTTCGTTAAAAATCGGACCAAATCCGAAAAACGCCTGGCACTAGCTGTGACTCTGATTTCGGCGTTCGCTTTGGCTTGCTTCATCAGCCTGATCGTCATTGTTTCCAATCGTGAGTGCTGAGTATAAATATAAATAAATTTATTTCCGGATAAACTCTGAGCTGCTTCTATTATTATTTCCATTTCCATTCTATGATTTATCTATTATTCTAATTGCATTTATGATGTTTTTCTTCAATTACATGACCCGCATTGCTTTTTAGCATTTTCTCTCACTCCTCGTTTTTTCCCTCATAAAAAATCGGAATCCCAACGAAGGTAAACGACCGTCCTATATTTGGCCAGTGTTCGCTCTCGCACAATCCTCAGACAAAGTGAATGTATCGATTTTACATCAGTTACTGACAAATGATATTTGCCTGCGTAGGCAACTGAGGTTTCAGGAAGGTCCGGAAGCTATCGGATCGCGATATGCCAACACTCGCCAGTCGGATATTGATTTACCGAAAGAAGCATTGTCAGCATTTTTTTGGTGGCACATTTTTTGACGAAAATTGAACGCTGATCGTTAATGTTTCTCATAATATGAGTCATATTATGACTCCTTGAGCATAGGCATACCTGGCGCAGATCATCCTATCCTTGCACCAGACGCCTAACGATTTAGCTTAGGCCTCTCACCCTGAAATTTTGCTCGAAAATTTTGCCCATTCATAGTAAATTGAAGTAAAATGTTATGAAAATATGAAACGTAAAAAGTATTAAAAATGCCCCAAATGCCCTAAAAAGCCCAATTTCCCAAAAAAAAAACTAACAAAATATGTTTTTTATCAAAAATTTAAGTAGACTGAAAACCCAAAAATCAAATTTTGCCACAAACGTCAAAATTGATTTATTCGGTATGAGTCGAAGGCTGATCAAAAGAACATTTTTCCACCCTCAAGTTCTGTCCTCAACTTGGATGAATTTATTGACTACCAAGTGTGTGCTGAAGGCCTTGTTGATGTTTTGTTATGGCCAAAAAGAGGACCACCGATTGACCTGTTAACACGTCAATCCTATCCAAACAATACGGAGGTGTCTGTTGGTGGGTAAGCACTTGCGCAATGCAAACAACTAAATAATAATGTGATGGAACGTTCTTCATGACGTCAGGCCATTCATAAGCTTTTGATTTTTATAAGGGGTCGAAGAACTAAATGAAGAAATATTTGAAAACGAAATTCTTCATGAGAACCAAATTTTAATGAGTCGGTAAATTAAATTTAATGAATAAAATTTTAAATGAAAATGAAATAAAATCAAATTTAGGTACATTTTTTTCTACGACCTTAGTACCACTCAGAAACGAAAGTCGTGGCGTTTTTGGAAAAATCTTCTTTGGCAAATCCTAAGTTTCTTGCGACTCGGCTTCTTGTGCGTAATCAATCACTGTCAGCATTGGGTTATTGGGTAAGGAACCGGTTCAGGTAATTCAACTTGGAGCCATCGATTCGAGCCTCTGCTAATATAATCAGTTCAATCGAAATTCCGGCCTTCGCACTTTGATCATTCATTCAGTCGTCAAGTATTGATTCTGGTGGCAGAGGCCAACGAGCCCAATTCCAATTCAACTTTCAAATCTCAGCTCACCATTAGTTCAGTTTTAGTTTCAGTTCAAGTTTTAGTTTCAATTTTCAGTTTTAGTTTTAGTTTCAGTTTCAGTTTTGGTTTCAATTTTTAGTTTCAGTTTCAGTTTCAGTTTTAGTTTCAATTTTTAGGTTCAGTTTTAGTTTCAGTTTCGGTTTCACTTATTAACTTTCCGTTTCACTTTCAGTTTTAGTTTCAGCTTTAGTTTTAGTTTCAGTTTTGGTTTCACTTTCTAACTTTCCGTTTCACTTTCAGTTTTAGTTTCAGCTTTAGTTTCACTTTCGGTTTCACTTTTGGTTTCACTTTCGGTTGCACTTTCAGTTTCACTTTTGGTTCTACTTTCAGTTTCACTTTTGGTTCCACTTTCGGTTTCACGGACAGTTTTAGTTTCAGTTTCGGTTTCACTATCTAACTTTCCGTTTCACTTTCAGCTTTAGTTTTAGTTTAAATTTCACTTTCGATTTCACTTTCAGTTTCACTTTCGGTTTCACTTTCAGTTTCACTTTCGGTTCCACTTTCAGTTTCATGTTCAGTTTTAGTTTCAGTTTCGGTTTCACTTTCTAACTTTCAGTTCCACTTTCATTTTTAGTTTCAATTTCATTTTTAGTTTCAATTTCATTTTTAGTTTCAATTTCAATTTTAGTTTTAGTTTGAGTTTCAGTTTTAGTTTCAGTTCAGTTTCACTTTCTAACTTTTGGTTTCACTTTCAGTTTTAGTTTCAGCCTTAGTTCAAATTTCACTTTCGGTGTCACTTTCAGTTTCACGTTCGGTTCCACTTTCAGTTTCACGGTCAGTTTTAGTTTCAGTTTCACTTTCTAACTTTCGGTTTCACTTTCAGTTTTAGTTTCAGCTTTAGTTTTAGTTTAAATTTCACTTTCGGTTTCACTTTTAGTTTCACTTTCGGTTTCACTTTCAGTTTCACTTTCAGTTTCACTTTCGGTTTCACTTTCAGTTTCACGGTCAGTTTTAGTTTCAGTTTCGGTTTCACTTTCTAACTTTCAGTTTAAGTTTCACTTTCGGTTTCACTTTCAGTTTCAGTCTTATGGTCTAAAAACGACTTGAACGAAGGATTTTTACGCTTTCTTCCGTACCTGGATCGTTTCGACTTTGGTTTTTAGTGGAATTACCAAACCCTCATGGCTGATGTGCGTTGATGGTATAGTATAACTACGAAACCTTAATGTTTTGATTTGTTGCAGGGCCGAAGGATCTTTGCTATACGACACAGTGCATCAAGACCGGTGAGGATTACATTCTTCAGAATTTGATAAGTTTTACCATTTTTGTTGATCAGAATCGGAAGAGTTTTGATCCAGGCAAATTAATAAACCCCAGACACTGTGGAAACTTTTGCAAAATAAATACAATATTATTAATTAATAATTAATAATTAATTCCAATATCCAAAATCCAATTATTGGATATTTTAATTTTGATTCAAAAACGGTTTTATTTTCATTGTTTTCTACTTTAATTAGACAAAATTTATTTTTTTTTCTATTATCGAGATTATTATTATTTTATTATTTATTATATAATTATGTTATTATTTTGTCAACTCTTTTAATTTCAGCATCAATGCTTCTGGACAGTTTAGACACTCGCCATGATCCGTGCGACGATTTTTACAAATTCACCTGCGGGAAATGGGCAGAAGCTCACCTGGCCCAGAGTAACACGAATTCCTGGTTTTCCGACCGGACCAGATATCTTAGCTCGAAAATGGAAAGTGAGTCACGAAAAAAAATCGTTCCCAAATTCGACGATTTTTATTGATTTTTTTGAAATTTCCATACTCGCTTTTTGCTAAGCGGGTGAAATTTATTTCGCCCCAATAATCGAAGGAAACCTGCTTCCTTTCGCACAAAAAGTTATTACGAGTAAAAAAAAATTTTTTTTCAAAAAAAAAAATTTTTTTTTCAGAAAAAAAAAATATTTTTTAGAACAAAATAGGTACCTATTATTTTTTCAAAAAAAAATATTATTTTTTCAAAAAAAATTTCTTTTAGATGTTACATTCAATGTAACGAGTAAAAATTCGCCGGGTCAGCCGTCGACCCCGTCGGTATCGCGATCGGCTTTGTGCCGGTCACCTAATCGATATGCGCATGCTACCATTCTACAAACTTATCGGGTCCTTCATCTTTCGGTTGTCAACAATAAAACCGACTCGGATCACGCATTGCCAATTCCCGATATGCAATCGTCATTTCTGGTCGGGAATTGCAATCGACCCTCGCCATTACTTCAGTATAATCCAAAATGGTCGTTATTGGATCAAATTTATGCATGCAAACTACGCGAATTGACAATCGTGTTGCGGTTTTTGGGTACACGCATCAAATCACAACATTAAATGTTAAGAAATCAAATTTTGTTGCGTCCAATTGTTAACCCCAAATCAAATTAAACCAGTGGTGTGTTTAACTCACAATACTTCCATAGTTCGATACGTGAATTTTTGAACCGAAGCGATTTTGACCGATTTTGGTAATGATCAAAATTGTCACAATACACAATATGCAAATTTAAAACCCTCCTAAAATCGAAATATGTTGAACTCAACACACAAGAGTACGAAAAATATCCACGTATCCTGCAACGTAATGAAAGATTTTAAGCCCAAGAACCAAGAAATTGCGTAAAAAATGTACATATCATAATAGCAATGGAAGTATTATGAGTTATCTACGCGCCACTGGCAAGGTTGCCATATCGGAGTTTTCGAGTTGACTAACAGAGGGAAAATAAGGGGGAAAATAAGTTAGGTAAGGGATCCCTCTGTTCTAGAGGTTTTAGTGAGACTTTCAAAAGGATTACAGAGGTTTTTTTTTAATGGCCAGGAAGTGTTTTTGCTGCTTTAAAAGTACAGATAAAGAATTGTGCTGTTCGAACACGAGAGTGTTCATGTTTTGGTATAGAAGATCCTTTGAACCATTTATGAAAATATTAGTTGTAAGCCAAAGGTCTTATTGTTTGTTGTGTTCTTGCATCAGTTATGTAAAGATTGATTTCAAGCGGTGCCATACTTTCTTATGAATTTGATCTCGAAGTTGAGTTTGATCTCGAAGTTGACTTTGATCTCGAATTCGACTTTGAACTCCAAGAATCATGATCCTTTTATCTATTTTTTTGGCCAAAAAACGATAAAATAGAAAGACGACAAATATTTAAAGAGCGTTTATCTTGGAAGAGTTAAGTGCTCCAAAGTTCTTTTTAAACGGGAATCTTGGCTGGACAAACATTTTTTATTTATCGAATTTTTTTATAAAATTAAAAACCAAGGGAGAAATGTTTATTTTTGTGAATTGATCAAAAACTTATTTGCATTTTTCACATCATGCCATTTTTGGACGAACCCCCTTTGTGCTTTAAGGTCAAGGATATGATCATTTTATTCCGATTATTTTATTATCCTTAATTTTCTGTCATCCTTAATTTTCGAATGAAATACACCGAGTCGGTCACCTACGGGCCGTTCGTTCTCTCAGTAGCGCCGTTCAGCTGAGGAGCTTTGGGCATTCAGTTCTCTCTATTGCTTCCAACTCCGAATTGGAGCGTTTCTATGCGTATAGAACATCTGACGATGCAATTTACTCATCTATTTTATCCTATATTCGACTGTATTTCAGGCGTTCTGTCGGAAAATGCCACCTCGAGCGATCCGCTGCCTGTGGTTTATGCGAAATCATTGTTCGCCTCTTGCATGGACACAAGTAATGAGATAATTTTCTAATTATTTTAAATAAATTGTATCGTTCGCAAGAAAAAATTTCGTTCAATAATATTAAAAGTATAAAAAATTTCATGAATAATATTTTTA
Organism: Nesidiocoris tenuis; assembly: GCA_036186465.1. Classification (NCBI taxonomy): domain Eukaryota; kingdom Metazoa; phylum Arthropoda; class Insecta; order Hemiptera; family Miridae; genus Nesidiocoris; species Nesidiocoris tenuis. The sequence goes on from AP028917.1 coordinate 9,391,632, forward strand.
AAAATAAAAAATTTCCTAAATAATATTTTTAAAAATAAAAAATTATTTATTTTGCTGTAGTTTTGAGCGCAATATTACAATTTTAAGATAAATTGGACGAATTGGGGTTGGAGCCAATGTTCAGCGTTCTCGAACGCGTCGGTCTGCCGAAAACGTTGCCGGACGAAAATTCCGGCGTCACGTTCAGCATTTCGAAAACGCTGGCCCGCATCCAGCGCGTTTTGAGTATGGACCTGCTCGTCCAATTGTCGATGGCGTTGGATCCGAAGACTAACAAAACCGTAATGGTGGTAAGGAATGATGATGATATTTCTACGATACAAATGATAATGAGTCCTTCAAAAATTGATTTAATTTATCGGATTCCCCTGACAATATGCCTCAAGTTGGAGCAAACCACAACTTTTAGGACCAACCGCGCCAAAATCGGATCAGTGGTTCGATACGAGGTGGCTGGACGGAATTTTGGCCAAAACTTTCGTCCAGCCACTTCGCACTGAACCACTGATCCGATTATGACGACATTAGTCTTAAAAGTTGTGGTTTATAACTTTATGCATATTGCCCGGGCAATCCGATCGAAAAAGGTTAAGGGGTCCAAATCGGCATTAGTATGGTCCATTTTCGAAAAAACACAAAAACTCAATTTTGAAGGTGATGCCGTGGATTTAGAATTTTTAGAGTATTTTTCCCGGGTTTCTCGCTTGGTTCGCCATATAATAGGGGTTTTTTCCGAAAAATTTTTTTATCGGTTCGGCTTGAAATTTCTTGACGCGATTTTTTTTTGTTGTGATTTTTCCTTAATATGTTGAAATATTTATGCATTTCTAGTTTTTCTCCGCTTTCGATCCCGACATGCTTAACCGAATGCCTACTAGGTTAGTGGTGTATTAACTAGGCAGCCCCCCCCCTTTTAGACAGTTGCAAGTTCAATTCGTTCAATGGTCTGTTCCTGTTCAAAACTTAGGCATTCAAGCGTGCAATGTGTTTTACTGACTCCAGTCATGCCAAGCTGGCCCACATGCTTATGTCGATCCCTCATCTAGATATAGCGATTGGAAACTTTCACATGCTAATCGATCGTCAGAGGAGGATGGGAAATGGGAAGAGTATAGAAATCCTCTGTTCACTATGGCATCTGGTATTAGTACCTATTTGGGAGGGGACAAAATTAAAAGTTATAAAAAATTTCACCGTATTTTTGAAAAAAATTTGGTTAACTGTTTCAGATAGATCAGTTTGTGCTTCATATTCCAAAATTTGAACGGATCAATCTTGAACTGGACACCAGCAGAGCAAAACATTACAACCCCCTATGATTCAAAAACTTTTTTTGAAAAAAATATTTTTGCTTTTTCTCAAATTCTTCTGACGACAGGTATCGCCGACTCCCGGCGGTCCCAGTTTGCCCGAGCTGATCTCCTCGGACGACGCCGACGACGGCGGCCGCAGACCTGCCGCCGCCGTATCGTCAAGAGAAGCCCTCGGTCTGAGACTGGCGTACATGACCGGCGTAATGGCGGCAATTCAGCCCCAGGCGAACGTCTCGGAGCTGGGCACCGCCGCTCTCAAGATACTCGTCATCGACTCTCAAATTCGATCGGTGCGAAAAAAATTTTTGGCATTTAATTTTTTTTTATAACCTTTGGCAGTGTATTTGATTGCTCATGGTTGATTCCCCAAAACTGTCGATTTCTTGTCCCTGGGCAGTAACACCCTACTCAGACATGTTTGGATTTTTTTTCCAATTTTTTTCAGTAAATAATAGGTGTGTTCTGTTAGGTTACCATGAAATAAGAACGCTACCTGCTGGTTCAGAGGTGAAACCCAACGCAAACATACTAATTGGGTAACGCAATCCATGGCTGTCCCAGCCCACGATTTTCCAACTTAAAAATTCCTGGAAATGTCCTATGAAATGCTAGAAACAAAAAGGCGACTGTTTTGTGGAATGAGATTGTGATGCAGTGTGTGATGAAGATTTCAGCTCAAAAACCCGTGCAGTGTACTGTCAGTGACCTCACAAAGTCAATTTTTCGTTTCTGTGTAACATCCGTGGACTTTTTAGAAAAAACGGAACACATTTCCCATGTGGGGATATTTTGATGGGAGTAGGGGAGAAAGGAGGTGGCAACCCTGTTCGACCCACTACCCCATCCCCTTTCCACTTCAAGCCAGTTGATTCGTGGCCTTGGATGAAGTGGTGTGGTTCGCGCGACCTTCGGTTTTTGAGTGTAACATCCATGTGTGTATCTCATAATTTTTTAAATCAACTCTCCTCCTTCTCCCTATGGAATATCAAAGTTCTCTGTCAACCTAACGTCCCATAACAATTTCATTCAGTAATCTTTCAATCCTGGTTTATAATTAAGGAGCAAAGTTGAAGTGTAACCCTCCATGCTGCAAAACCTGTAACATCCATTTTTTTTAGTTTATACCCATGGAGGGTTACAATTGACCACAGAGGGTTACTGTTGACCATAAACCGACCATGGAACGTTACCAGCTTTCCATGGAGGGTTACAAAGAGATTCATTTTGAGTAATTTTGATCCCTTTGACCTGAAATTTTGAGGGTAGACTCTTTTGAAGTTTAGGATTATTACATTTACTGCTTATTTCTTGGTAGCAATGCCAATAATTCTGCACACGCAAATGGTGTAACCCTTCATGGATTCTGAATTTTCAAATTCAATTAAAAACTCGAAGATTGTGATTCCGATCTTTTTCTTGATTTTTTTCAATCTTAGGAAGGTCCCTGGGAGCATGCAGGAATTTATTCAAGATTTTTCAAAGAGGTGAAATTTTAACTTTTTTCCAAATTGAAAATTGACAGTTATTCAGGAATCAACCATATAGGTAATAAGAAAAATATGTTAAAAATCCGTTCCAAGTTGTCTTTTACCGTGTTATCTTTTTATCAACCGATGACAGGTTCTTTCGTTTGCTCGTTTTTTTTTTCATTCAGCCATTAGTTCATTTGTTCTTTCTTTTGTTTGTTTGCTCGTTCTTTTGCTCGTTTGCCCGTTTGTTCGTTCGTTCGTTTGTCCTTTTATTCGTTCGTCTGGTAGTTCGTATGTTTGTTCGTTCGTTCAGTGGGTACATAATTTGTTCGATCATTTGTTATTTTGTTTTTCATGACTCCTGTTTTTCGTTTTTTTTTTTCGCTTGTACTTTCTTTGCGCTTACTTACAATCGAATTTCACTTTCTCGGTTTTAGTTTCTCGAATGAAAAGCATTCTTGGGTTATATTACAGGATATCCAGAAGGCGGAATCGGACGAGGCCCCAACTTTGATGACGTATAACGAATTGCAGGACATTATGGACAATGCAAATACAACAGGCTCGCCGAAGCAAAAGGTTGGGTTTGAGTTGATATTCGGAGAATACAGAGATATCGACGGCATTTTTTATCTAATTCAAAATATGTTTTGCCCTACCTGGACAATATTTTTTGGGCTTTCTTTTGCAGTTCGACTGGAACGAATACGTGACAGTGCTGTTGGACGGGCTGGGGGTGGAATTCTCGGGGAATGATACCCTCTACGTTAATATGCCGGACTATTTTGCACTTTTGGGAGCACGTCTGCACAGATCCAGGCCTGAATCTTTCCGTGAGTGGGTTACACTCCATTAGTCGATACGGCTGATTCCCAAATAACTGTCGATTTTCAATTTGGAAAAAAATTGAAATTTCACCTCTTTGAAAAATCTTGAAAAAATTCCTGCATGCTCCCAGGACCTTCCTAAGATTGAGAAAAATCAAGAAAAAGATCGGAATCACAATCTTCGAGTTTTTAATTGAATTTGAAAATTTAGAATCCATGGAGGGTTACACCATTGGCGTGTGCAGAATTATTGGCATTGCTACCAAGAAATAAGCAGTAAATGTAATAATCCTAAACTTCAAAAGAGTCTAGCCTCAAAATTTCAGGTCAAAGGGATCAAAATTACTCAAAATGAATCTCTTTGTAACCCTCCATGGAAAGCTGGTAACGTTCCATGGCTTTCTTAAGAAAAATTAACCAAAATTAATAATAATGGCGATTTTTAAGCGAATTTCGAAATTAGTCGGCTCGCGTGCCTTTCGTGTGAACAGGCGCCGTCTCCTTCGTGCCGGGTAACGAGCCGGCGTTTATTTATCCAAATTGCTCTCATCTATCCGAATCTTTTTCGCTCCGAATGGAACATTTCTTTTTTTGTGCTCATTGGCGATCAGGAAAAGCGGCCGAGAAACGGGAGATCCCAATTTCAGATATTCCAATCTTCGATCTAGTCGTACCAACAACCTTGATGCGTACAATTGGCTGCTGATTCGATTTTTGTTCATCAAGCTCGGGGAAAGTGTAGGTAACCAGGATTTCAATCACATAAGGGCGGTTCTTGGAATGGAAATTTAAGGCAAAATATTGTATACTGCGATTCGGTGGTTGTAGAAGCTGACTAGCCGATTTTCTGGCTGGCCAAATTGAAGGTGAATACCTAATTGACGTGAATACCTATGACAAATTATGCGCACATAAATGCTGCGAATGTTTTTTTTTTAACTTTTGAATGGTCTTAAAACAATTATTTAGTTAGGTAGATATAGCATTTTTGAAGATCGAGGCCGACGTGTACAGAGATTTGTGGTGGAACCAGGAAGCCGGAGCCTCCCTATACCGCTAATAAAAAAAGGCTAGTTAGGAGTCTGCCTCCACTAAAAACCTGTTGTAAAATGCTGTAAAAGTGTTTCTTGGTGTAAAGCGTTTTTCGTAGAAAAACATTTTTTCTTAAAAACCTTTTTTCTGAAAATGATGCTTTTTTCTTATATTTTTTTGGTGTAAAAAATGTTTTTAAAATTCTTTTACATTTTTTAGTGTAAAGAATAAAAGTTTATTACTTGGCCCTTTTTCTGAAAATTGCCTTTAAAAAAAATCTTGAAAAAAAACTTTTTCTGTAAAAAATTTTTACTGTTCTTGCAAAAATCTTTTGGTGCATGTCGTTTTTTCAATGGAAAACAGAGATTCTATGCGATTGAAAACTATCGCGAGTTGAGGGGTAAGGATTCACGACGCTTCGATCTGTAGAGGGCATTCGAATGGAAAATAGGTAAAATCGAGGACTGACGAGGTGAGCAGCCTCCGAAGTGAAGCTTTTGACAGGTTCGTTTCTCTGCCTGCTTTTCATAAGTAGGTTCCTCCCCTTGGGGTCTTCCCTTAGTAAGTTTAGTCCCATCCCCTTCGTGCTATGATATTGCACGCTATGGCGAGGCTCGTCAGAAACTCGGCTGCCACACGAGGCCGACAGATTCTCTTGAAGAGGTCAGAAAATGAATTCTTAGCCCAAAAAAGTCATATTTCGTCGCGGAATCGACCACAGGCGCTATCTCATATTTGCCAACTTTTCAGGAGGGACAAAAAACCACTTTTGGGTTTTAAACTACGATAACTCGTTTCAGGGCCCAGTGTTGCCCGGAGCAGTTGATTTTCCGTATATTATCGTACCTAACTCATTTTAGTATAAAAAAAAATGAGATAGCGCCTGTTGTCGATTCCGAGACGATTTGCTGACGGAATTTTTGTAATTCAATTCGATTTTTGCGAGGAAATAATAATTTTTAAAATAGTTACCTACCAATAACGAATGTGTAAGACTCAACTGGCAATCATCTTGGATAAGTAATTCTTCTTCGGGTAAGTGGCCGTATCGACACCTCCTGACCCTAATTGGTCGAGGTAGGGCCTACCGTCAGGTAGTCAATCGTCTATCCCTAACCAAACGATCACGATTTCCTGAGGTTCCCATAAGAACTGTGAAGATTTCCTATGGGACCCGACCCGACGGGGGGATCTCCAGGGAATCGCTCACGATGTCCTCCAACCCCCCTCCCACCCCGATGTGTACACAACAGTCAATCCGAACCTCATGAGGTGAATGAGACTCACTTTTAATAACCCCGAAGTATAGGGGAGGGGGTACGTGTCCGAGATCCTTACAACAGAGACGGGTTTTTTCCGTCTCGGTCTTTTTGGTTTTATTGAATTTCACGGCTCTTTCACACGGGACTGTCGCCCCTTTCCTGTGGGAACTAGAAAAAAACATTCGTATCCTCCGCGAGGATGTGGGATCCGCCAACAAAGATAATCTCCGCCAGTCGGAATTGTGGCGATCGTACCTTCCCACATTTCCACCCGTCGATGGCCATCGAGCAATTGAAGTACTCGAAACTGTTACCAGTAAAATTTGGATCTGAATTGGCAACATTGTTACATCAGCCATCACACTGTTCAATTTAATTCGTGAAAAATCGGCTATACCAACACAATCAGCTAACGTTGTTGTACTGATTGTACAATGATTACTGTGCCCATTGCCCATGTAATGTAAGACTGTAGTTGTCTTACCCTTTTACTAACCTCTTACTATAGAACCTACTTCACAATTCTTTAACTATAATAATTATTAACCTAGTATAGGTACTTTACATAGGTAATATACTTTGCTATAGGTACTTAAACAAAATTTCACTGGGCATATTTCACTTTACTTCACTTTGCTTTACTCTGCTTCACTACTCTTCACTCTACTTCACCATTCTTCATTACTGCACTTCCCTAACTTTCCCCTAACCTTCCCCCTTAACTTTATTCCCTATTCTGCACGAAATAGCTATATCTTCACTATAGTAATATACCTAATAAAAATAAAAAATATCTTCAAATTTTGATTTTTTTAAAACTAATCTTCAATTTGGTGTAAGTTAAGCTTAAGAAAGATCAAAATATTATTTTTTATTGAAAAATCGGTTTGTCGGTTCTCGAGAAAAGGCTAAAAAACTCCATAGGTAATATAATACATTATTATAGAGAGAATATTTTTCTCCTTTCCTCGAGCCCCAGGAGTCCCTTCCATAATTCATCGTTAATTAATTAACACCAGATGTAAGACACCAGGTGCACACCTATTTTTGGATTTTTTCTGCCATCAGAGAGGTACCTGTGGTGGTTTTTGGTGACGTCGATGGTGCCTCACACGACAGACGAACTTCGGTCTCTGAAGGATGACTTATACGAAGCTTTGTTCAGGCGACCGCGCCAGACGAGGTCTGTGATGAATTCTCCTCATATTGTTATTGTGTAAAATGTTATTCGATAGGTTAGTTAAATTAAAATTAATTAAATTTTTAAATGAAAAATTATTAAAATTGAAAAATTAATTAGAAATTAATTAATGATTAATGAATGATAATTTATTAATTATTGATCAAAAAAGCAATAAATTAACAATTAATTAAACGTTATTATTCAAAATTAAAATCAACTAAAAATTTTAATTTTTATCAATTCAATTTTCGAATTAAATTCGATAGATACTTCATTTTTGAGAAAACTACATGATCTATTGCAGGTCGTCGAAATGTGTCAAATACGTGAAATCTTTCTTCAACATGGCCATCGCTTTTAAATTCGCCTCGATGGACAACCTCGAACGTACCACAACTCGAGTAAGGCAACCTGATGATAACTTATTATCATTATCATTATTATTAATAAGTACCTACTTGCCCGATTTTGAAAATTAATCGTTTAGCCTGAGCAAAAGTGAAATTTACATCAAATTTTTCGTAGGTGAGGTCCATGCTGGAAGATATCACCGACGCGTTCAGCCGATTGGTCAATTCGTTACCTTGGATGGACGACACGACGAAAGGCAAAGCTGCCAAAAAAGCGAGAGCCATAAAAAGCTTCATTGGCTACCCCGACTGGCTACTAGTCCCTGGGCAGCTCGAAGAAGTTTACAAAGGTGTAAGTCTACGCTGTCAATTAGCAAAATTTAGTAAGTAATTATTTATTTTTATTTTTGCGACGACTCCAAATTGTTGAGGTCTGAGAAAAAAAGCCTTTTTTGCCGAAATTATTTGGTAATTGCTGATATTTCTCGTCATCTAGATGGAAGTCGTCGACGGCCAATTTCTCGGATCCATGGTCGGTCTGAAGAGTGCGGAAGTGAAGAAAATCCTTAAAGGACTCGGCCAACCGCCCGCCAATGAGACGAGAGGGTAATTTCGTTAAATATAAAAAAATAAAAAAAGCATAAATAGACGAAAAATTAAAAAAAAATCCTCGGTTGAATCTCGTCTTCATTTTAAAGTAGAGAAAATAATAAAAAACAACAAAATTAAAAAAATCCTTGGCTAACTCCAGTTTGTATTTTAAAGTAGAGAAAATAATGAAAATAAATTATTTAAATCATCAGCACGAAAATTCTACCTTAGCCGGGAATCGAACCTGGCATCTCCAGGTTTTAGACCGACTCAATAACACTGGGGCGCCTAGTGGCTAAGGCGTCGGACTAAAAATCTGGAGATGCTGGGCTCGATTTCCGGCAAGAGCCGAATTGTCGTGCCAGATTTCCAACTCGTTTAATAAAAATAAAATTAAACGATAAAATGGATATCAATATACCGGGTCCAAGGATCGTACCCTGGTTAACTCCTGACGTTTTCAGATGGGTCGCTGATCCTTTGGACGTCAACGCGTTTTACGGCCGTGGCACCAACGCTGTTGGTTGGTAATTTTGCTTTATTCTTACATAAAACAGACGTTTTTAATTTTTATCGTTAATTTTTTTCTAAGCTGTGCGCATTCTATCAATTGCCACGTTTGATTGCATGCAGCGATCCCTGCAGGAATTTTGCAGGCCCCGTTTTACTTTTTAGGTCTCGAGTGAGTATTCTTAAGGTCAAAAAATTACTTTCATTACTATCATTAACACCTATTAATAGGTACCTATTGGTGAGACACCGACAACCAAACTCACACTATCATTATGCTAATTTCAGAATAATCGAACTAAATTTAGAATTCCTATGAGCTTTGGATAAAAAAATCACCAATTTTTGTTAAAAAACCAGTGGTGCGTAGATAACACACAATACTTCCATATTTTGGAACGTAAAATTGTGACGCAATTTGATCGTATTTTGACTGCTTTTAAGGGTGTTTAGGTCAAAAATATCAAAAAATTCACTATTCAAATTTCAAAATTCGCCCAAAATCAAAAAACGCCAGTTGTTCGGAACATAAAAAATATCCACATATTCTGCAAGGAAAAACAAAGATTTTAAGACCAAGAACGCTCAAATCGGTTCATTTTTGTAGCCAGAAAAAAATAAAATAGAAAAAACTAAAAATGCAAATATATCGGAAGTACTGTGCGTTATCTAAATTTCGATTGAACAGGGTGTTAGGTCTTACCGAGACGCACATTTCAGTTCAAGAAATTTGAAAAAAGGTTGAGAATTGAGGGAGTTATGGTCATTTTTGTAAATGACCACAGACGGACAGACGGACTAACGGACTAACGGACACACGGACTAACGGACTAACGGACACACGGACACACAGACACTTGTTCAGGAAGTGATTCTGAGTAAATGTGTATGAGAAAAAGTTTTTTCTGAAGCTCCGTTCCGATTCTCGATTTTAGGACGATCACAATACTTCCATTTACTCTGTAAATATGGAAGTAAAAATGTAGTAGGAACAATTTTTTTTTAATTTAGAAAGCATGTTAGTGCTATAAGTTACCAAAATCTACCATTGTTGAAGAACTGAATAAACATGCATGTAATAGGTTTGTTTCAAACTCCTCTCAAAGTCTAAGCGATTGGCTATCCTGACCATAAAAATTCTCTAAAACACATCATAAATATTTTGCTTTATTGTTAATTCACAGAGCATTGAACTACGGAGCGATAGGTTCAATTTTGGGACACGAACTGACGCACGCGTTTGACGTTGAAGGTAATTTTTTAGAAATTTATAGTAAAATTTCTACGTAGGCTATAAACAATGGAGCGAAAAAGTTGATAATTAGGTCCAATTTCACCAGTGAACCGCCGTTTCGGACGTTTTCCGATCGAAGTTGTCCCGGGCGTGCCCTGCCGCCCTCAAAGAGAGTCGGGTATTTCGTGTATCGACCAAGTTAGCGCATGAATCGATCAATGCTTTGGTGAAAGCATCAATTTTGGTGAAATTGGATCCATGTATTTTTATTTACCTACTTCAAAATGGGAAATTTCATTATTTAGGCAAAGACTACGACGAGACGGGAAGGAGGGTGTCTTGGTGGGATTCCGAGATGACCAAAGCCTACGACGAGAGAGCCCAATGCTTCGTCAAGCAATATGACAAATTCGGTTTCACAGCCAACTATTCGGTACCTAATTTTTATCGATGATAAATTAAAAAAAAATCCGCCTTGTAATATTCTGCTGCACGCTAATTTATTGTAAAACAATTTTATTTTGTAAAAACAATTTTTTCAACGGCTCAGTACCTATGTATGTAATTATTTATTGATATAATATATCATTTTTAATATTATTTTTTAAAAAAATTTAAAAAAACCTCTAAAAAACTCGGAATTTTTCCTAGGCAACCCATTAATCCGGATTTTTTAAGACTCCAAAAAAAAATTTTTTCTAATAAACTCATGACGTCACTTTGCCCATCAGCTGAACGGGACGCTGACTCTAGCCGAGAACATAGCCGACAACGGCGGGCTGCGCGAAGCGTTTCACGCTTACGAGCATTTCGTCGACAGGAACGGACAGGAGCCGAAGTTGCCCGGTTTGGAAGGCTACGACCACAAACAGCTGTTCTTCATAGCGTTTACCAACGTAAAAAAATTTATTTGCTGATAAGCACCTACTTTTTTTTACATACTTACCAATTTTTTTAATTTGAAATAATCATTAGGAACTTACCTATTATTTTTTAATATATAATAATAATAATAATAATATATAATAATTAATATATATGATATCTCACATTTAATATTATTTTTTATTATTATTTAATTTGTTAACCTTTTTTGAAGAATGTATGCACAGGTATAACAAATGTATAAGCATAAAAAATGATAAAAAAAATTCAAACAAATTTTTTTTTTAAATGTTGAATTTTATATGGCTCAATAAATTACTCAGAAATTATAATTGATTCATAAAAAATCTTGGTTTTAATTATATTTTTAAATTTATTTTCATTCAATTAGATTTATCATTGATTCATAAAAAAATGTTAGTATTTTTTTTTAAACCTATTTTCATTCATTTTCAGGTTTGGTGCGAAAAATCGAACCTCCAAGATGACATCAGTTCGCTGAACGACGTCCACAGTCCGAACAAATTCCGCGTCCTGGGAACACTGAGGAATTTGGAGGAGTTCAGCCGCGTTTGGAACTGCCCCGCCGGATCGAACATGAACCCGAAGGGTAAATGCGTTCTTTGGTAGTGGAATCGGTGACGTGAAATATCGAATATAAGTAATGTGATACGGGAACGAAGGGCCAATCTGTTTCTGGGCCGAAAGGAAGGCCTTTTTGAAATTTCTACGTCAGATTGGCCCTTCGGCTAAAAATGTCAGATTGGCCCTTCGACTAAAAATTTCAGATTGGCCCTTCGGCAAAATTTCAGATTGGCCCTTCTGACAAAAATTTCAGATTGGCCCTTCGGCCAAAAATTTTAGGTTGGCCTTTCGGCGAAAAAATTTCAGATTGGCCCTTCGGACAAAAACTTCAAATTGGCCCTTTTGACAAAATTTTCAGATTGGCCCTTCGGACAAAAATTTTAGATTGGCCCCCCGGCCAAGAATTTCAGGTTGGCCAACTAGCCAAGAATTCCATATTGGCCGTTACGAAAATTCCAGATTGGCCTCTTATTTTCCCAGGCGTTAATGTAGAGCGCAAAAGGGCCAATCTGCTCCTTTTTTCGTTAAACTAGCGCAGGTTTACTTGAGTCAAATAATTATAAGTTATAATTCCTTGAAATGAACTCTTCTTCCTGTGATACCAGTATACTTACTTTAAATGTTCGTTCTTGCAGCCATAATTATGATATATTTTATTCTTTAATTCGTAATCGCATTCTAGAAAATTATCTCGATGTATCCCAGCTTTCTGTCCAAAGGATCGGCTTAAAGTGCCTTAATACTGGTTAATCGAATTCTTACCAAATTTCTACCTGGTGTATGTGTATAGAGAAATAAAATCATATTCAGCGTTTTTATGGCCTTCATTTCGTATTGGGTCAATTTTCGGGTTGAAATTCCAAAGCCATCAATTTTCAAATTTGATAATTTTTTGTTTATTAAAAACAATATTTATGTGACTAGACAAAAATGCAAAAATATTGTAACTCTGGCTATAGGTTGACCTATATCAATTTACAAAAGAACCAATTAGGTACCTTCGAATGGAAAAATTTTCTTTTTTTAAAAATAATAATCAATATTTTATCACATTTTCTAAGCTTAGGAACCTTCAGCAACAATAGTCGAACACCCAATCAACCTTAGATTACGCTGTACATTTCATGATTACATCTCTGACAGTTAACACATTATTGCATCGACAACAGTACCAATAGTCACTGTACTTTTTAAAAATGAATTTCCTCGAGCCATTCAGCAATAGTTGAATCAAATCGTAATCATGAGCAAATCTACGGATTAGCACAATTGTTTTGCTACGCGAGGATTTTCAGCAAAATAATGCAGCTGTCCAAAAGGCGAAAATTGGCCAAAAAATGATGATACTTGTCTGCGACGAACGGCCTAATTCATCTGCAATGAGATCGTAGGCAAAATATGAAAAATCATGTAATTTATAACAAGCACGATACTACCATGTTTCGATACGTAAATTTTGCCACAATTTGAGTACATTTTGACCACTTTCCAGGCTGTTTAGGTCAAAAATATAGAAAACCTCACTACGCAAATTTTATAAGTAAATATTTAAATATAATTATGCAAATATGGAAGTAAAATTGCGCCAAAAAATGGTCAGCCATGGGCAAAACTCACCTTCGTGCGGACGGTCGCTATGGAAGTCCGGGATAATCGGAACGCTCGGGCTCGACATGAGGTATCGACCCTTGACATAGGCCTCGCACCTGATCCAGACGGGCTTGTAATGCTTGTACTGCTTGTGATTGAGCTGCTGCAATTTTGACTTGTTTTCCGGGGATGACACGTCCGGCGATGGATCTTTTAAAGCGGACAGCGATAAACTGACCAGGCCCGGCTCTAATTCTCTGATCCATTGCTGGTCGACCTAAAAACCAATTTGGGTGCAAATCGAAGTTTATTTTTCAATTTTGAAAGGGTTTTCGGGTTATTCGGCTCGACCGTTCAACCTTAGAAGGTGGAATGCTCGAAGAGCAAGGTTGTCGCAGCCTCAGAGTTCCACTGTGCATAGAAGAGCTCCGGCTTCCTGGTCCCACCGCTACCCTAAGCCCACGTTGGCCTTGCTCCTCAAAAGTGCAGGATTTATGTTTAAGCCGATCGAATGAAGCCCAACCAAAGTCATGGAATCAGAGACACTAATGTCCTACTTTTGGCCAAAAAATTTCGTCCAGCCACTTCGTATTGAACCGCTGATCCGATTTTGACGACATTGGTCTCGAAATTTGTGGTTTGTTCCAACTTGAGGCATATTGTCTGGGCAATCCGATCAAAAATGGTTAAGGGGTCCAACTCGGCATTAGTATGGTCCATTTTTGAAAAAACACAAAAACTCAATTTTTAAGGTGATGCCGTGGGTTTAGTTAAGTTTAGTTTTTGGCAATTTTAGGGAGTTCTACTGAACCGATTTTGAATTTTTTGAGCTTGATGGATTCCTTGAAGGTTTCTACACCGTTTTCACTACCTGTAAGTCAAAATTGGTTGGATTTCGGTGTTTGAAAACTGGTTTAAGACTAATGTTAGACATTAAAAAAATATTTTTTTGACTCTTTAAAACAAATTTTAAAATTAAAAAAAAATATTTTTGAGTAGGTTTTGGATAGGTACGACACAAAAAAACCAGTGGTGCGTAGATAACACAAAATACTTCCATATTTTGAAAAGTAAAATTGTGACACAATTTGATCATATTTTGACTGCCTTTAAGGGTGTTTAGGCTAAAAATATCGAAAAATTCACTATTATAATTTTTAAATTCGCCCAAAATGAAAAAACGCTACATTTTCGGAATGTAAAAAATATCCACGTATTCTGCAAGGTAAAACAAAGATTTTAAGACCAAGAACGCTCAAATCGGTCCATTTTTGTGGCCGGGAAAAAATAAAATAGAAAACACTAAAAATGCAAATATATCGGAAGTACTGTGCGTTATCCGAATTCCGATTAAACAGGATGTTAGGTCTTGCCGAGACAAACATTTTAGTTCAAGAAATTTGAAAAAAGGTTGAGAAATGAGGGAGTTATGGCCATTTTTGTAAATGACCACAGACGGACTAACGGACTAACGGAGTAACGGACTAACGGACTAACGGACTAACGGACTAACGGACTAACGGACACACGGACACACAGACACTTGTTCAGGAAGTGATTCTGAGTAAATGTGTATATGAAAAAGTTTTTTCTGAAGCTCCGTTCCGATTCTCGATTTTAGGACGATCACAATACTTCCATTTACTCTGTAAATATGGAAGTAAAAACAATTTTCTAGGACTCTCCAGGGCTCAAAATAATGCAAAAAACCGATTCCAGCTGGAAAATCTATGAGGTATATGAGCCTAGGAAAAATTTCAAAAAAATGATGGATTTGACTTTGGGGTTTTTTTGACGCGTATCTTTAGATTTTGACTGAGAAACAAGAAATTTGGCGTTTTTTTCAAGGGTCAATTTTGGGGGAGTGGAAAGGCCAAAATCGGGTCTTTCTCGCAGTTTTCTTGGTTTTACGGCCTAAGCACCTACAGGTTTAAGGCAAAAACGTGATGCAGAAGAAAATTTTGGGTGTTCTCTATCAGATGCATTCCCACCCTGACAATGCGATTTGAAGAATTGATACGGCGAAAAACATTCTTCACTGATCTTTGACTAGTATCGCTCAAACCTATAATCACGATTTTCACAATAAATTCAACCAACTAGGCCCATAACCTGTTGCGGTAGCTGAGGTCCATGGATGGGAACCATGCTCTGCTACCACAACACCTTGATACTACTCAAAGACACATTCCTGGTCCTGATCTTACGACCTATCCTCGCCAGCCCACCATCAAAATCACAGAATACTCGAGTCAGTCGAAGGTTTACCTTTTCGTTGTCTATGTAGAACGATATCGTCGCTGGGGGGTCGGTGAGCTGAGCAGAACAGTTCACCTGCAGGTCCGAATTCGCTTTCAAGACGCTCGAAGACAAGTGGAGCGAAGGTTTCCTCAGCCCAGGATCTGTCGGATAAAAGAGGCCCTTATGGGTGAAAGCGCTTAGCGTCCAACAACACAGAAACAAGGACTGTTTGAGATTTCGGTTAAATTTCAATTCCTCCCAGCGATTTTACCAATATTTACCAAAAACTGTAAGATTGGCCGAATCGCTGGCTGTGCTGAACGTCAGGTCGGCGGAGACTTCGCATGAGACCAGACCGCTGATGTTAACTGGGACGTCCAGAAGAGTCACCTGGTGAGCGTTTGATCCGGGGAACTGCAGACGGTTGACGTACATCAGGAAATAGGTAATCAGTAGGGGATATTATAATGCAAACAAATATTAACATCAAAGCAAAAAAAAATCACAAACTAAAATAAAAAATAAAAAAAAGATAAAATGAAAAAACAATTTATCAAAAAATGCTGATAATACTAGTTTTTGTTAATCTAACGGCTGATAATGCCTCGACATACATCGACGACGAGTCCGGGTACTGGGAATGCGACCATGGACGGGCTCTCCTGGGGTACGTATCTGAAGAATTCGTGATTTCCACGATACCATTTGACAGCATACAGGGGTTTTCCGTCCAAATCGTATTGGCAGACCAGAGTCACTGCCGAATGCGCTCTCGCCGATTTGGGCACCATTATCCTCACTCGTACAGCGAACCCTGGTTGGAGAATTTCGAAATTTGAGTCCTCAATATCTCAAATCGCCTGTGAAGGTGCAACACTGTTGCCCAATCCCCATGCGATCTATGGACGCGCGATATGCCAAGTTGCCAAATTTTAAGAAAGAGGGCAACCCAGACGCGTCCAAAAGACACGATGCTTTGACTTGGGCAGTGTTGCACCTTCACAGTCGAAATGAACATCTTCCAACTTCCCTCTTAAATTTATGATTCTGGTGGCAAGCGAAGACATTTTATTCAATGAAATTTCCAAAATCACGAAAACCTTGTTTATTCCTAAAACTCCCGATGAGGGCCACCAAGCCGAAAGCGCTCGAGATACATGATTTTGAGACGAAGTAGCCAGAATTCACCCTCCTAACGATCCAGATTTATTTTTGAATTTCAACAAGGTCAACATACCGAAAGTCAAAAGGATCGAGAGAATCAGAGAGTGAAAGAGAAGCATTGCCGTCGGCATTCAGCTGGATCCGCTGCGTCCCATGGAACTGCTGCACTTCGGCAAGCATCTACCTGAAAATGTGGCGGTAGAAAATATCATGCTGCAGCACTTGCACATATTTGCATTTCCAAGTCGATTCGAGAATTTTCCAATTCAAAAATTGCGGTATTCCTGGATTTTAGATATTATGTTACCAATGTTTGGATATTATGTTGTTTTGCATGTTATTTTGGATATGATATGTATGGATTTAGACGTTGTTTGGGTCAATTTTAAAGTAAAAAATCCAAGTTTTTGTATTCTTGCTTCCTCCGCAGTCAAAAAAGGCACGCAATTTTTGCGCTTTTTTAGTTTTTCACCAGCAGCTGCTTATCATTGCGTTTTTCGGCTTTTGTTACTATTAGGAAACGTGTAGGAAAATAAATTTCCAACAAAAATTGTCCTTTAACATTTTTTGGTAGGCTCAATCGTTTCGGAGATACGGTCCGACCAAAAAGGGCAAACATTTCCCAAATTGCGAAATGTTGACCATTGGTCCACTTCTTCATCAGGCAATAACTCGGGTAAAACGTCGTTTCAGCGAAAAATGCTAAGGACCAAAGTTGTGAATAATTTAATCAGCTTTGTAACAGTTTTTTAAATTTTGGTAGGACCAGCCAGGAAGATGGAGATGGGAGGAACAAGAAAATTGGAATCCCCCTCGCGCCAAAATGTGAAGTTGTTGGGTGATATCTCCGCACCATGATATTAAAGCTAATTGAGATAAAATTTAGCATAATGATGGAAATCAATTATGTGTCATTTGCCACTTACCTACTTTATTCACCTTTATTTATGAGAACAATCACTTACATAGCACATTTGAAAATTAATTTTATTTTTTCATTAATTGCACGACAGTTTTTCAACCGAACTTATGTCGTTCACCGCAATCGCATGTTGAGGATATGACTGAGCATCGGGCCAATCGTCGATCTCTGCCTCCAGAATCGGAGGCCTCGCGTGTTTTTGTGTTTCGAGCGGCTAAAAACACAATCACACAGATCAACAGACTTCCCCGACGGTCGGGGTCGCCCCTCCAACTTCTTTCTCCGTTTAGTGTTTCTTCGTCTTTCTCTTGGGGGAAAAAAGGAAGGGAAAAAATTGTGAACAGATTTAGCTCACCTACTAGTTCGTTTAACGCGAGTTCCTAATGGAAATGTATTTCTACGCGTGTCGCTCGAGATGGAAGATACGCACATTGTAGGTCTGTCCTTCGACGGATTTACTCACAGTGGTCATTTGTATCGACCCAAGCACCTGTTCTTAATATCTGGTATTCACTATTTCAAAAAGTAAACCACAGGTATAGAGAAACTTTCCGTTTTTCAAAATATGAAATAATGGACCAAATCTACGATAATGGACCGGTTACGGCTGCCAATATCTGAAACTCAGGAAACTCAATTCCCAAAATAATTTTAAATCTGTCTAAAATGCAGGGTAGGT
This sequence comes from Nesidiocoris tenuis, assembly GCA_036186465.1. Lineage (NCBI taxonomy): Eukaryota > Metazoa > Arthropoda > Insecta > Hemiptera > Miridae > Nesidiocoris > Nesidiocoris tenuis. The sequence goes on from AP028917.1 coordinate 9,409,469, forward strand.
ATAAAATGCAATGGACAACATACCTATTTCAAACTCGACTCTCAAACTTGACTTTCATCTCGACTATTAAAGTCACATCACAAACACAACCCACAAACTCGAATCGCAAAATCAAAGCTAGAACTCAACTCTCAAACTCGGCACTAAAACTCCACATTCAAACTCAACTCACAAAATCAAACCTCACGCTCAACTATCAAACATGACTCACTAACTCAACTCTCAAACTCGACCCTCAAACTCAACCCACAAACTGCACTTTCAAACTCAACTATCAAATTTGACTTTCAAACTGAACCCTCAAACTCATCTCACAAACTCAACTTTCAAACCTGACATGCGAACTCAACTCCCAAACTCAAACTCAACTCACAAACTCGACCGTTAAACTCAACTTCCAAAATCAACTCATAAACTCAACTCTAAAACTCAAAACTTAACATCAACACTCGAACTCAACCCTCAGATTCCACTATCAAACTCAACTTTCGAAATTGAAACTCGAACTCAACTATCAAACTCTACTCTCAAACTCATCCATTAAACTCTACCTTCAAGCTCAACTTTCAAACTCAACTGTCAAAATCAACACACAAACTCAACTATCAAACTCGACTCACAAACTCAACCATTGAACTCAGCCTTCGAACTCAACTTCCAAACTCAACACTCAAAATCAACTCAAAAACTAAACTCTCAAACTCAAAACTTAAAACTATTTAACACTCGAACCTAACACTCAGATTCAACTATCAAACTTAACTTTCAAACTCAACTCTCAAACTCGACACTAGAACTCAACACGCAAACCCAACTCACAAACTCAACTTTCAAACTTGACACTCAAACTCAACTCTCAAACTCGAAACTTGAACTTCACACTCGAACTCCCACTATCAAACTCGACACTCAAACTTAACTTTCAAACTCAACTCTCAAACTCAACATTCAAGCTCAGTACTCGAACTCAACTATCAAATTTATCTTTCAAACTTGACAGGCGAACTCAACTCTCAAACTCAAGCCTCAGATTCAACTATCAAACTTAACTTTCAAACTCAACTCACAAGTTTAACTTTCAACTTGAAATGCATGGTGCGTTGAGTTAAAGAGATGAGTTTTAGTTGAGTTTGAGGGTTGGGTTTGTAAGTGGATTTGGTGAGTTGAGTACATACTCAACCCTCAAAATCAACTAAAACTCACCTCTCGAACTCAACGCACCATTTCTAATCAAAAGTTAGTGAGATGAGTTGAGTTCAAATGCTATGTAAAATTCAGCCAGAGTCCCACAGCAAGAGTAGCTCGAAAATTTGAGAAATTGAGCTGTCTCCCTAATTATTTAAAGTATTTTCAAAACACTGCGCGAACTTAACGGAATTCCGACATATTCCTGGCGAAATAGAGGCTTTTTCCCCACCGGTGAAAAAGTAGCATTAGTAAATCCGTTGTCAAAACTATTTATAAAACGACCTCTAGTCCAGAAATGCGAGCATATTTCGGTCCCGCGTTTTCGAAAATGTTCTGGATAAAGGGAAAAAGGTAACACGCATTCTGACGTTTGTTGGCCAGCAATCAACAAAGATGATTATTCGCCCAGCGTGTTAGAACAGAGGTAGGGATGTCCACTGTATTGCCCGCCCCAAAAAAGCACCCCACCCCCCTCCCCACCAACCCCCTCAGGGCTGTCGAGTGATTTAAATGACGCGAAACTCTCTCCGAGAGACTGAAAAAAGTAACAAATGAACAGCACCTGCGTCTTTCTGATGGCGGACCTCGTCAAAAACAATATCTTCCACGGATATTATATGACGGAGTCAAGAATAGAGGGCCCGGTTTTAGATTCGAGACTCGGAGCCGAGGACTGTATGGAAAATGTAACTCGTTTTTCAAAAGGAGAACATTTTCTACTAAAATTATCACTATCGACCTCTCCACCTATTATAACCCAAAGTTCAAGAATTTCGGCATCGCCGTAAAAATCACGTAAGGCAGGAAAGAAGGATTTTGCTCATAGAAAATTATTGATTATACAAAATGTTATAACATTTAATGTTCTCACTTAACATTGTCTTGGGGTCGATTCCTCAGCTCATTAGCTACAATTTTTGTTCTGCAAAATTGTTTGTTAACCCCAGGGAAAGTACACTTTTTTGCCTTGATGTTTTTCCTATTTTCTACGTAGTTTCCTGTTACAGCTCGTTTAAGCCGCCATTCAGCGACGGTTTAACGCACTCCCCCATCACCATGTACCGAGTTGGCCGGGTTCAAAGTTTACCGGTTATCGAGTTACGAGAAAATAAAAAATATGCGCATATTCTGCAAGGTGAAAAAAAAATTCAAAGACCAACAACGCTCAAATCGGTCCATTTTAGCGGCAAAAAAATACAAATAAAATAGAAGCGCTACCTATACATCGGAAGTACTGACTTTTCTGTATCTACCTTGAATTCAACTAGGTACGTCTTAAAAGATAAGTAGGTACCTACTTGATAATAAATTTCCGGGAAGAAATATCGTCGATTTGCCTCGCTAATGGTTTGAAATAAATAAATGGGCCGTACATTCGGATCAGCATGACTTTGAATGATTACGAACGGCAGAATGGCTCACTGACTGAATGGCCAGCCGTTGGAAGGTGCGATAACAACAAGAAACTGCCGCTGTGTCTGATTTATGGAGAACAACAGTCTGGCGACGAGCCACCCTATGTATTTCGAGCCCGAAATGATGGTGTATGTATCATGTCCTACAGGACAACGGGAAAAACTCGAAAAATCAGCATTCATGCTCGGAAAATTTAAGTGCTGGAAAAATTTTTCCAAATTTTTTGGACAGAAATGTTCGTCTCGGCAAGACACGTCATCCCGTTGAACAGGAATTCGGATTATTCGCAGTACCTCCGATACATTATCACCTTAGTGCATTGACAAATGTATGAGATATCTGAGAATGCTTTAGATAGGCAATGGGAAATTCTCAATTTGATTTTACTACTACAAATTGGAAAAGTCTGAATTTGATTCGGGAAATTATCAATTTTGTTTGGAAAATTCAAAATTAGGCTTGAAGCACTCACAATTTGGTTTGAAAAACACCCAATTTGATTCGGAAAATTCTCAATTAGATTTGGAAAATTCATAATTTGATTTGAAAATCACAATTTTGATCGGAAACTTATCAATATGAGGAGAATTCTCAATATGATTTCGAAACTTCTTAGTTCGGATAAGAAAATTCTCAAATTAAAAATATTCAATTTAATTTGGAAAACTCTCAATTTGGATTGGAAAAGTCTTAACTCGGAACATTCCCATTTGGGTGGGAAAATTCTCAATTTTAATAGGCAAATTCTCAATTCGATTAGGAAAATTCCCACTATGGTTAGGAAAATGTGCAATTTATTAAGGGAAAATTCTGAATTCGGATCGAAAATTTGGTTCTGGAACATTTGGATCTGGATTTGGATTTGGAAAAATTGGAATATACCCATTTGGATGGGAAAATTCTCAATTTGATTAGAAAAATTCCCACTATGGTTAGGAAAATGTGCCATTTAGTACGGGAAAATTTTGAATTTGGATCGAAAAATTATGAATTTGATTCAGAATATTCACTATTTGGATCGGAAAATCCTAAATTTTGAATAGGAAATTCTCAGTTTGGTTCGAAAAATCCTCAATTTGGATTAAAATTGATTCTTAATTGAAATTTCAGATTTTTTCTGGGAAATTCTCAATTTGAATTGGAAATTTTATAGAAAATAGTATTACGAGTGCACCGAAAAACTATCCCTATATCAATTTAAAATTCGAACCGCCAGGTCGGCATCGTAAGTGTGAAACGGTCACCAAAGCGGCCGCCCAACATTGTCATCTTGCCAGAACCGAACAGGTGAAAACACAATGGCTTTTGTCCAAAGTTTGGTGTCTTGGCGTTCATTAACAGCGAATATTCTCAATGGGGCCTCATATTTTACGCTTCGGCCAACGGCATCCGGTATTTTGAGGTATTTCCGCATCGTATCGCCAGGGAAGTAAAAATACTGAAATTGGTAATTTTCCCAAATTTTGCGGAAAGGTTTTTTTTACACTCACCATCTCAAATCAAGGGTCCAATAAAACGCAGGAATAAATTGTAAATTTCGCAAATTTATTTGTTCGAGGTCGCGAGCGAGTTTTTCCTTAAATTTACAAATCACATGGAACGTTCAACATTAATTTTACCTATGCTAAAAAAATGGAAGTAGAAAAAAAAAATCGTAAGAATTGGACACGGTTTTGACCGCAAACAGATCCATCACCGGTAATTTTAGGGAATTTCGGTTCCGACCGGAAACTTTCGCAGCTTCAAGTTTTGGACAGGCAGAACCGTTTAATTTAACAAAAGTTTTGTACGGGGCACACAATTTCAAATACCAAAATTCGACGTTTTTGATATCCACCGTATGCGGTAAAAGCGGTAATTTTTCATTCTGCTGGTAGTCGAGTTTATGAAAAATAATTTTTCTTGTTCTACAACCAATTTCGAATTTAGAGCTTTCAAATTACTATGAGATGACAAGGGCGATTAGCTATAATAAATAACTCCAAGCGCTTTCGCCATTTTAACAGGAATATTCGGTTCAATTTTCAGACGGTAAATTTCCAAGCGATTTCAAACGATTTTGACTAGGAGATAAATTCGAGGCCCCTACGTGTCCAATGGCTGCGACCAAATTCTCTTTTATAAGGCATATTTTTTTTATGATACCTGGCACGGATTAAATAAAATCAAACTGCCGAAAAAATATGCGGAATAAATTATTCCCCAACTCCATTCAAAGATTTTCACGTGGGGGCCTCAGATTTATCCCTCCAGACAATTCTAATGAACAATTAAGGGCCCTTAATATTTTAGGTTAGAGCTCAACTGCAGTTTTGAACCACTCACAAGGAAGATATCACTTCGAAACGGGGCAAATAGTGAGGTATAAATTATAAATAATTATCACATCGTTGATAGTATGGAACAGTGATGCAATGAACGCTGTAACGGAAAAAAAATTCGAAGTATTTCGGAAAACGTGAATACCTAACGCGTATCATGCAAATTCTCTAAGTAGGCAATCATTTTGGGCTAAACATATCCGATTTTCTGTCATAAAAATAAAATATTTGGCAAACTTTTCACAAAATTAGAGAGTTTTTGCATGATTTTTTGTCATTATGTAACTTACTGAGGCGTCTCTCGATAAAAAAAAAACACAGTGTGATAACCTGCGAATCCGTTAAACTAGCCAGTTTACCAATTATCCTGTATACCATGCAAAAACTCTCTAGCGCTGATAAAACGAGGGCGTGATAAAAAATTTCAAAAACCGACATAAAATGCAATTAGTATAGCAGTATAAAAGGTCATAATTACCGGGGGCCAAAAATGCATTTTTTAGGCCTGTCGAAGGAACTGTAGAAAACGCATATCAACGAAACATCGAATAAAACTAAAACCCGAACAAAACAAAACGATAAATGTTTATTTCTTCAAAGATCCAAGGACCTCGGCGAGTAGCGATTCCACTTTTTTCGTCTCCTCCGTTTCGTCTTCTTTGCCTGGAACGTTGACGATAATAAAATCCAAAATTGGGGCCGAACTGTATCACCCGAAATAACATGAAAACTGAATCAGTAAAATTTTTGGGGATGAACTCGATAATTCGAATTTAAGGCTTATTTTTTTCCCCATGAAGTTACACCGCTCGACTGAGATTGATTGGGAAATGGCAAAAATCTCCGACAGGATTCGAACCTGGCACCTCATGCGGTTCCAGGCACGAAAATTTGTTGCAGTTTCCCCACTTGAAGTCATTTAAGAAAATCGTCGAGATAAATCGAGCATATAAAACCTACCAAAATTCAAAAGTCAGCCAAAATCGAAAAAGGATTTTTCTTAGTCCAATAATTCGGAAACTAATAAAGCTACATCAACTTTCGAAATAGACAAATTTATAGGAAATTTAACTGGCTACAAAAACGTATTTCAATGGCAATGACGCGAAACCAGCCCTAAAGGTCGAAAAACCCCAAAACCGTAACTACCTCTGTCAAAAACGCGGTTTTTGCTTCATTTTCTCCCTCGGGTCTCAATTTTTTCTCGTCCTGCCGACTTTCACCTCGATTAGCTATCCGAATTTCGATATCTCAATTATCCGAACGAATCCTTACCGATCAGTTCCTGCTCCAAGTCCAATTTGCTCTGAGCCATCGCGTAAATCTTCTCCTCCACCGTCCCTTCGCTGATGAGCCGGAAAATTTTGACCGGCCTGAAATCGGAGAAATTCGACCCAATGTAATGTCTGGACGAATAATCCCAAAATCGGTAGCAGATAAAAGACTGAAAATAATCTTATATCCAATACCTCGACTGGCCCAAACGATGACACCGATCTTCTGCCTGTTTGTCGTTGTAAGGATTGAAGTCGACGTCGTGAATGATGACGGTGTCTGCCGACGTTAAATTGATACCCACGCCGCCGGCCCTGGTCGTTAAGAGGAAGACGAAAATTTCGTCGCAATCGTTGAAATCGTCGATAAGCTCCTGCCTGAAGATAGAAACGGGAGATTTAAAAAGAGGAGCGCAACAAGGATAAGTGATGTGTCCATTTGGGATTTTGTTGAAACCTTTCAGTACCTTTATGGAGTACTTGGGAAAAGATGGGTGAAATGTTGCCCATATCAAAGGGATTGTACACCCTCCGGCAGGACTCGAACCTAGTGTTCGGCAGAACCCTTTGATAAAACATGGATCAGGTCTAGGAGGCGCAACGTTTTGGACAATTGTCGACAGCTTTGGATCGTTCAGGACAGTTTTGAACCATTTTATACAGTTCTGGACAGTGTGCGAGACAATTTATGACCATTATGGGACAGTATCAAATTGTTTTGGACGATTTGAGGCAGTTTTGGACCAGTTTCTAACAGTGTTGGCCAGAAGTGTGGTTTTTTGGTTGGACAGTTCAGGATGGTTTTGGATCCTCATTGTACAGTTTTGGACCGTTTCAGAGTTTTGGACCAGTTTCTGACCAGTATAGAACAGTTTCATATTGTTTTGGACACATTGGGTCTGTTCTGGATACTTAGGGACTGTTGTGGACACGTAGAGACTGTTCTGGACACATTAAAAGTGTTCTGAGCACGTAGGGACTGCTCAGGGCACTTTGGGACGGTTTTGGACCAGTCTTAGAAGGTTTTGGTACAGTTTTGGACCCCCTTAGGACAGTTTTCAACCATTTTGGATTGTTCTGGACAGTTTCAGAATGTTTTGGACCATGCCGAACTATTGTGGACAGATTCAATTTGTTTCTGACAATTTTGGACCAGTTTTGGTCATATTATCTGATGGTTTTAAACCCTCGTAAGTAAGTTTTGGATAGTTTTGGACAGCTTTGAACCGATTTGGACCAGTTTAGAGAAAATATTGACTGTTTCAAACAGCTTCTAACCAGCATTGGACAAATTCACATTGTTTTGGACCGGTTTTAGGCAGTAATTATTTCAAATCTACCCTCAATTGCCAGCCATACCTGTCCCCCATGCTAGTAGAGCCGTCGAGTCGCATGAATTCGTAGTTGTGTATTCGGAGGTATTCTTCGATGATGTCCAACATGAATACAAACTGGCTAAACATGACGACCCTGTGCCCCTCCTCTTTCAATTTGGGCAGAAGTTCGTCGAGCTGGAGGAATTTGCCGCTTTGACGGAACAGCGAATCGTCCAGTTTAAATTTGGCTACGCACTGCAATCAATTCAATGAATATCCAAATGTTGAAAACAGTCATACGATAATATCCTTGAAGTTCAGAACTTCCTGAGGTGTCCTCAAATCACCTTGTACTCCTGAGTTAATTTGTGGATCTCATGATCGGACGAGTAACAAAGGTCTTCGAAAATATGTTGCTCGTTTGTCTCCTTGTAGCCGTAGTCGGTGGCTAACCGAGACGCCATTTCTTTCAGAGTGCTCTCCTGTAATGCGAAGGAAAATCCCGATAATTATGCTTTATACGCATTCAATGAGCGGCATACTGCCTTTCAAGTCAAAGAAAGTAAATAATCGGACAAACAGGACCCCATTCACAAAAAAAATTAAACTGCTTAAACAACTATGACAACCCAACATGAGTAAACTCCTCGTTTTTCAAAATCGACTTCCAAAATGAATTACCTTGTAGTTGTAGCGAAGAGTAAGCGGATGGTTGGAGAGTTTCCTCAACTGCATAAAACTGGACATGAAATTCGCCGGATTGTCGGGGCTCGGGTTCCTCGCTATTTCGCGGAGCTCCTCCAGGAAGTCGTCGTACCTGATCTTCTGCCCTTTCTCCATGGGCACTTTCAGGACAACGTTCGTCTTCTTGGGCAGGTCCTTGAGGACGTCCTGTTTGAGGCGCCGCATGACGAACGGCTTCATAATCCGCTTGGCCAGGTCGAGCTGTTCCTGCTCGAAATCGGCGGACTTCTGCGTCGAATTCTTCGGCTTCTTGGCGAAGAAATTCTTGATGTACTCGATCTTCGACGAGAACATGTTCGGCATGACGAAGTTCAGCAGGGACATCAGTTCGAGAAGATTGTTCTGCAGTGGCGTACCCGTGAGGAGGAGCCGGTACTTCGCGTTGATGCTGAACAAGTGCCCGTAGCGGGCCGTGTTCATGTTCTTGAGCATGTGAGCCTCGTCGAACACGACATACTCCAGCGGCATGATTCTGAACATTTTCCTCTCTTCCGCGTTGCTCCCTACGATCTGGTAAGACGTTACGATGACGTCCATAGACTGGAAAAGGAAATTCATACTGAGGTAAGGGAGCGGGGCCTGGAGAAAATCGTTCTTCCCCAACTAAATGTTCAACCAATCGAAGTTTAACGGAAATTAATTTCAATACTCACGGAAAACTTCTCTTTGAACCACCTCGAGCGCATTCGCTTCCTTTCGTCCTGCGCCCCGTGGTAGATGACCACACGAATATTGGGACACCACCTTGTGAATTCAATGGCCCAATTGTCAATAGTCGACGTCGGACAGACGATCAGGTGAGGACCGTCAGTGATGCCGACTTCTCTGAGGTAAGCGAGGAATGATACCACCTGGATCGTTTTGCCGAGGCCCATCTCGTCAGCGAGTATACCTGAAAGTAATTAAAAACATGCGTACAGCATAAATTCCACCATACCACAGTTCCGATGACCAAGCCACCATTCGATTCTATTACCGTTCAATTTCTGTTTGTGCATGACGATGAGCCAATTGAGCCCGACCATTTGGTAGCTTTTCAATTGCATAGTTTCTGTAAGGATGGCCGGCTGTGACGTCAGCGTAGTCCCGCCGTCGAGGATTGCCTTTTCCGTCGACAAAGCGATGTCGAGACATTTGTTCATCAATCGCGACACGACATCCTTGGCTTTTAACGTTTCAAGCACATTGTCCAACACTTCTGTGCCGAGGTACTTTTCGAATTTGAGCTTCACAATCTGAAATTGGAGAAAAAAGAGAGGGCGATTGGTGTCAAGTTTGATCGAGAGAGCATCAACGAAATGCTCCAGGAGCTAAGGTGCACCAATTTCAAAACCAGTTGACTTCTGGGGTGTTTAGCTGAATTCTGGGGCAGGGACAACAGAAATCTGTTCAGGGAAATGTCATCTCGACGATCTCAGGGGTCCTGAACAGATGCAGGAAGTCAGCCTCAGGCATTCACTCAAAATCTCAAGCTGGATCCTAGGGCATATGACTCGATTTCTGGGGCAAGGACAAGAAGACGGCTGCAATCTCATCAGGCAAATGCCATTTTGACAATTCGTGGGTTCCTGAACAGATGCAGGCAATTGCTCTCAAGAGTTCACTCCAAAAATCAAGCTGGATCCAAGGGCATATGACTCAATTTCTGGGGCAAGGACAAGAAGGCGACAGTAATTTCATCGGGCAAATGACTTCTGGGCGTTTCACGGGTTTAGGATTAGATGCAGGAAGTTGACAGAGCAAAGAAATGCGCATGTTTCAAGGCATAAAATTAATAAAAGGCATCAGGAGACAGTAAAATGCTCACCATGTCCAACCATTTGGAGAAGGGGCGCTGCTCGATGATCGCCTCGGCCCTTTTGAGCGTGATCGAAGGAACCGTGACCAGATCGTCGATGGTGGCGGAATTCATAAAATTGAAAACTTGCGTCTTGGTGAAAGTCATCTTATTCGAGCCCAAACTTTCTTCTTCGTCGCTAATTTATGGAACAACAAATTATTCGACGTCAACGCAACATGGCTACACAGGTTTATTCGTGACTACCAGCCCAAAAAACCTGATTTCTGATCATTTGGAGCTAGGTGCCCATATTCAGAAACCCCGCGAGTGATTTCCCAATATATATTGAACAATTAATGATAATTGACCAAATAATCTTTAACTAACCTGTCGACTAGGACCGTATCGCTCCATCGTTTCTCGTCTTGGTCGACTACTGGTTTCTTCTTCTTAATAACTAAAACAGAAAAATGCAAGAATCGCTATATCACCGCAGTCTCGCTGTAGTATCACCATTGCGTAGTATGGGAAGAATACAGTATAGTAACAATCGATACAAAGCAGTACTGAAAAGTGTGCCGAATAACTCCATTATCACTACTGCGCAACCATATTTAGTTCCGTCGTGTCAAGTTGCTGTTGTTTTAGCTTAAATAGTTGATTATCCAGAAAAACGTAAGTAATAACTATTGTGATAAAATAAAAGCATAAAACCAATAAAATAAATCGTGTACCAAGGTGCTTTGCGAAGGTAATTTAAAGTACAAATATAAAACAAAATAGACGAATAAAAATTAAATTAAAATGAAATGAAATAAACCGAAAGGAATTAACTCTCAATAGAATGGAAAATCATACCTAAAACAACTGTCATTAATATCAATTCCAAAAACTCACAAATCACAGGTGATCGGCGGTCACGTTTTAGTTTACGCCTCTTTTTGGTTTTACGGTCGCCTAATCGGGAACGGTCGCTTGAAGAACTTCGACTGCTATTGCTCTCGGAGCCGCTAGACGGTGGCTGTATTCGTTTCCGCTTGCTCTTTTCTGAGAACGTCTTGATCCGGGAAAACGTTCTTTTCGGTTCTACGACATTAGAATTAGATGATTTGTTAGTTGACACAGAAACGGTTTCACAAATCTAACGAGACGAAATCCTCATTTTCTGGTTAGTATTACCATCGTCGTCGCTTGAATTGTCCATTTGATCCCGATTGGCTATTCTACTGGTCTTCACAGGCTGTGAACTATTGGATTCTCCATTTTCCGATTCGGACATGGAGTGGTGTATTGGTTTACCATCTGTAACATGATTCGGTGTTCATCTCATCTGAAATTTGCCCTATTAGCTGAACAGTTCCTTTCAAAATCACCAAATTACTTCCTGATGGACAGTGAGCACCTTTTTTGGAAGATCTCGAGTCATGTTTGGCCTTCGGGGAGCTGTGACTACCCCTGGAACTCGTACTCGACTTGGAGGGGCTGTTATTCTTGGAGGAGGACGGACTTGACGATTTGGAAGGCGGAGCGCTGCGACTGCTGTTCTCAGAATCGGAAAGGTCGTGCTCGGGCTTTTTGGCCGGATTCTTGCGAGGCGAGCCTAGGAATAAATTCGGAGGTTATACGATGGAAAACAGCAATTTTAATGCGAGAGGGAGTGGCAGAATAACGTTAAGTCAATAATGACCTAAGTGGGGGAGACCAGGAAGGGTTGGCAAAAGGGGCAAGTTGGTATAAGAGACAACTTGGCATAAGGGGAAGCTTGGAATTTTGTTTCTAATTTTTACCGCTGGCACTCGGGAGCGCAGCCATCGCGATTGTATTCGCAGTTCAAAGCGGAGAATCTGCTTGGAATCATGGTATAGGATGGGTATCATTTTTCGAAGCCACAATCTTACTGGTGGTTTGTGGCAGAGCCCTGTGGAGGGATTGATTGTAAAAGTTCAGGGTTTTGTCCTCTAAGAGGTCGGAAGAGGCTGCACCGGTTAAACATTCCATTTGGGGCAGGTTGGCATCCTTAATTGGAACTAGGGGCAGGTTGGCATAGGTAGGGCACATAAGCTGCGCCAACTCATTCTTTTGACTCATGAGTACGGAAGCATTTCGCCTCCGTAGTCTGGACACGCCAGAATGACCCTGCAGTACTGTAATTCTCTCGTTGAAACTCATTTCTAGCTGAAAAACAAGTCAAACGGGGCTTTTTAGGTCGCCTCACAAGAAAATGAGGTCGAATGCCAAAACATGGAGAATAGTTGGTGCAGAGGCAATTTTCCATTCTGACAAACCTCACCATTGATGAATTGGAGGCCCTCTCTGTCCTCTCATTCAAATCTTCCAAGTTTCCTCAAATTTAAACAAAATCTGACTGCTCAATCCACAGGTGTGAAACTGGATAACACGATCCCATACCGACGCCAAGAACATCGGCAACCAGTATTCCTACTTTGGAGACAGGCTCGTCTCACCTTCGGTTTCATTCTTCTTTTTCTCGTAGCGAAACTTCTTCAAATGCTCGGCAATTTTCGATTTGTCCTGCGTTGTGGATATCATAACCGAATCACGATCGCAACGCGCACGATTGGACAGCTGTAGAACCGGCAGGCAAGAACCGATCAGAAAGGACCAGGGAATCGTCACAAAATTCGGTGACCGCTGGTTTCGAAAACTTTTTCAAAATACTTAATTATGATTAGAAAAATCTACACCTAGGGCACAAATAAGAAACCCGCCACTGCAACACTCGAAAGTAATGAAAGAGAACAGAGCAAGTCGCCTTCTCAAAAATAATAATTCACAGCCAACTGCCGGTTTGAGGCCAGTTTCATGCGGAATTTGCAAAATTGAGCGTTAGTTAAAAATTTTCATGAGGTAAGTAATTATCAAGAAATTTTGATCATATGTATGTCGAATAAACGACTAACGACACAAAACAAGAACTTGAGTTGAGACTTGAGACCGAGGCAGGTGGCAGTAGAGGGGTCTGGATCTCCAGTTAGCTCGTCTCCGACCCAAACGCTCCTAGCGGCCTTACTTCTTATCTCCCTTATCTGTTCCCACCGGACTTGGAAAGTTTCAAAAAGGGTGTAGGATTCGAATCTTCAGTAAAAAAATTCCGTCAGTCTGTTTTTTGGTTTATTATTCAATAGTAAGGTAAGTTTGACTGAATAATACTGAGTTCAATCCAATGCCAAGAATTATGAATCTACAATGTAAAGCCTAGTTACCGACATAGATAGGTGGGAGTAACCTTTTCTTTCTTCATTGTCATGTGCCTAAGGCCACGCACGACACTGGATGTATTATTGTTATTATTTTATTTTTTTTTCTTTCTTTTTGATCTTGACTATTATATTTTGACAATGTTATATGTTCAGGTCTAACAGGGACAGAGTCTCCGTCACATCCCTGAGAGGTTCCATGTTCCCGGTGGCAACACACACCCGCAGAAACATGTGGAGATTGGGTAGCGTCACTGGATTGTTTGGCACAAACGCACTATGCTTCATACAAATTGGATGCAGCATAGATGTGGTATGCCGGCATCTTAGCAGTATATGCTGCATATTTTGCTCTTCGTCCATGTCACATCTGTCGCACGTTGGGTGGTCCCTCTTTCGCATTTGGTAGAGGAACGAGTTCGTCCTGCCATGCCCAATCAAAATCCGGTTGATGGTGGAGATGGTGCGGTTGTCGTAGTCGTTCCGGTTTTTGAACCAGGGCGTTTTCAAGGGATGGTTGATCACTGCTCTCGTCCAAGAGCCAGCTCCTTCACAGTCTGTGAATTATTGTTGCCACTTTGAGTCCTGATCGTCCTGGATGATGCCTCTGCAATCCTCATTGTAGGTGGTAGTTGAACAATTGACGTTTTCCCGCTGACAAGCTCGTACCGCGAGTTTGTCAACCAATTCATCGAGCGGAATCCCGCAATGGGAGATTACCCACTGAATTACGGTCTTAGTAGCCTGCTGCTGGATGATCCGAAGGAGCTGATAAATACGTATTAGATTTGTGGGGGGCGCATCACCTATTCGCAGTTTTTTCAGTGCCTATATTGCTGATTTGGAGTCGCTCAATATGACAATCTGCGAATCTGGCGCGTGACTGTAGAGCACGTGCTCTAGTGCCATTTCAATTGCAATTATTTCTGCGTTGTAGCTTGATGTGATGTCATGCTGCCGTATGGCTGTACCAAGTTTGTGTGTTTTGCAGTAGAAAGCAGAGCCGACACCCTGATCATTTTTGGCACCATCAGTGTAAATTTTCACAGTAGTTTTTGTATCGCTCTAGGAACTCCATTGTTTTTGTTTTGGCTTCAGCTTGTAGGTGATGTTGATTTGTTTACACCAGTATTACACAGTTTACACCAGGTATTGCGGTCACAAAAGCTGATTCATGTACCTATTAATCCTGACACTCTCAAGCCAAGTTAGTGCTCTCCAGGAAGGAACACATCGATACAAGCGCAGCCGTTCGGCTGTTCAGTGCAGCCACACTTGGTTGACACATTTGATCCCGCAGTTAAGTGAAGACTTGTCCGGTAGGTAGCAGTCTCGGAGTAGATTTATTCGACATTGAGGATATTCTCGTTCATTCAGAATGACCCCAAATGCCGATTTTTTTTATGTAACCAGATTGTGGTTGGTTTTCATCTATCTTGTCGTTTTTGGGACGTGCTCTCGGTTCCGAGATGGTTGATTGCCCCCGGATTTCCTGTGTCTTCAAGGTCGGGCACGACGACGCTGTCACCGACACTTTCACTAAACTCGCGAGCGGATTCCGTTCGGCACGGTCAAAATTTTACGGCAAAAGCGCGGGAAGTTTCGAAAGGATAAAATAAGGCGCGGTAAATTTCCTAAATTTCACGAAAAATCAAGAATCAACAACTACACGCGGAATACACGAAACTCTGCTGCCGCGAAATCATACCTAATCTCGAACTCCTTTTTTTTTATTCTAACAGAGTTATTACAAATACAAATCGCAAAAGATACATGAAAATACAATTTATCGTTGCCACAAAATATTTATTGACAGATTAAATGAACACAAGAAATGAAAAAGCAAAAAAGTCTTGCAGTTATTCGTCTTCCAACGCTCCCTTGAACAGCTTGGACCGATTGAAGGTAGGAGGCTCCACCTTTTCTCCATGTTCCTCGAAGCTGCAGGTGTCTGACTTGTACCAGTCCGTTGTCCCAAGATTCCTGACTCCCTCCTTCGAGAATTCGTTGAAGACTCTCTCCTTATGCTTGGCGAGCGCTGCCAAGAGGCTTACTGTCTCGTAGACCTGCCAATTGGCGGATTTACCCATGTAGCTGGTTAAGCTCTTTGTCAAGGGAATAGTGCGCTTTCCCGCGAACGTTACCTTATTGGACACCTGTTGCTGGCCCAACCTGTTGCGGGGGCAAGTGAATCTAGTCGTTAGTGCCTGGGCCCGCTTGTAGTAGTAGAGAAAAGGTATCATTCTTACAGACTGGTAGCCCGCTTCGCTGGTTTTCCGAAATCCTTCGCCGAAAGTACGACGATCGACAAATTCTCTCCCTGTCATCCATCGGAGGAGTTCGAGGTCCTCCCAGTGCGTACCCCATACCCCGTGGAATATGTACTGGGCCAATTGGTTATTAGGGAGGTGAGACTTCATCTGGAACGTTTTGGGCAGATTCAATTTCCATAGTGTTTGGGCCCCATTCCCTGAAAAATCTATTTTCTCCCATGGCGCTGCGTCAGTGAGAAGGTTCTTTGGAGGCTTTTCCTTCCGGGCGGCATTTATGTACTTTTCTTCCAATAATGTGAAATAAAAGCAAATTGGGAAGAAGGCCTTATTCATTGACCTGGATCCCGTTAAAAGCAAGGTGTCAGCGATCGTCATAAAAAGCGGCACTAATTCGATCGCCTGCTTGCCGGAAACATAGGCCGGGATTTCGTTTGAGCGTGGGAGATGGGCCAAGGATCGGGTGACCGCCAGCTTCCATTTGGCAGAATAGTCAGTGGTGCCTCGACATTGGGCCAACATTATTAACTGAGTCATTGGACCCAGGCTATGCGCAGCGAGGTACCTCTTGCGTGGCGGGTACGAAATGCCGTCCAAAAGAATATGATGGGCTCCGTTTAGCCCGTACTGTCCGATCCCCACCTGTTCAATTTCAGTGGAACTTTTGTAAATCGGAAAATATTCACAGCCGTTTCGGACCTCATTAAGCCTATGCTTAAAGAGGTTCATTAAAGAGAGATAAGGTGCGGCCATGCCCCACCAATGCTCTCTCTTATTAGGGTTATACGTGTATAACAGATCATACGATGCTGCAAGTTCCCTAACTGTCGTTTTCAGATCCTCTACCTTCAGTTTGACCGTCTTGCCATCTTCTCCCAAAATATCCTTCAACTTTTCGCCGATCTTTCCACGACGCACGGGGCTGGCTTCTAGTCTCAACGCATTATGGGCGTTTTCGACGACGCTGGAGACATTTGTCCACTTGGTCAAGTCAGTCAAGTCTGTCACGCCGAGTTGATTTCCCACCATCAGGTGAGCGTGCACTAGGAAGGCCACTACTTGTTTCTTGAGGGTTTCGTTCGGGAGATACTGGTTCCTCCAGACATTTGGTTCATCGACGTTTACTGTTGTCTTCTTGGTTGGGGCGGGAGACTCCAAGTTGACCTCCATAGAGGTACCAGGAGTTGGTGGTGGATCCAACATGTTAACTTGTGTTTGGGAGTACGAAGGGAATTAATAATTATTAACAACAACCCTTAATTATTATTAACAACAACATAATTAACTCGGGTGATTATTAACGGGTGATTATTCGCTTCTTCTTCTTCTTCGTTAGTTGTTTCATTTTCTATGTCTCAGTCGAAGCTCCGGCAGACATATTAGTTTTCATCACGATCGCACCCCAAATAGAGGTAGGTAGGAACTGATAGGAAAATTAGGAAGGAAAACCCGTTTTATCCAAATAAAAATAATGTATTCTCCAAAACAAAGAGTAAAAATGATGGCATAGCTTGCAGTAGGTAATTTACAAAAATAATAAATGAGTCTTCATAATAATATTATGATATTATAATATATTATATTACATATATTATAATATATTATATTTATATAATATATTATATAATATATTATATTACCTATATATAGGTATTTCAATATTGCAAATTTTTGTCACAGAGGTTCGTAATATTTCAAGAATTAAATTGTTGGTAAGTATAGGAAGATTGTAGCCATCGATTGAGAATGCTTTCATAAGAGAAGTTCACAAATACAAAAATTCGGTAGATAGTATCTACTAGATACCTCATTGCTTCAAACAGAAATATGCTGAATGCAGTATGCTAATTCAACTGCGACAGAAGTTGACGATACGTCCGTGTGGATAAACAGAGAACGGCGTGGACCTGTCAACATGAAATCAGCTTATAGTTTTTAGCTGGGTAGAATAGTACAACTTACGCAAAAAAAAAAAAAAAAACATAAACTAGTGAAACATACCGAAATAATCAACAATACGTCATTTACAAAAATGGCCATAACTCCCTCATTTCTCAACCTTTTTTCGAATTTCTTGAACTGAAATCTCGGCAAGACCTAACACCCTGTTTAATCGAAATTTGGATAACGCACAGTACTTCCGATATATTTGCATTTTTAGTGTTTTCTATTTTATTTTTTTCTCGCTACAAAAATGAACCGATTTGAGCGTTCTTGGTCTTAAAATCTTTGTTTTTCCTTGCAGAATAATATTCTACATATTATGTGGATATTTTTTATTTTCCGATAATGTGGCGTATTTTTATTTTTGGCGAATTTTAAAAATTGAATAGAGAATTTTTCGATATTTTTGACCTAAACACCCTTAAAAGCAGTCAAAATATGATCAAATTGTCTCACAATTTTACGTTTCAAAATATGGAAGTATTGTGTGTTACGCACCACTGGTTTTGTTGTTGTTTTTTTAACTTGAATCGGAGACGAGCCAAATGGAGATCCAGACGCCTCTTTTCTTGCAGCTGTTGCTGAAAACCTGCTTTCTTCAAAATGTTACCGAAAAGTAAGGTTATGTTAACAGTTCAGCTGATTCCTGTCGCTGATTTATCAACAAACTATTTTTCCGCTTGACGCTGTCACAAAGGCTATTTTTTGCGTATCAAAATCGCGTTTCAAAATCCGTGTGAATTCAATTTGTTTTTCGCATTTATTACTAATTTTTTGCAGATTTTCGAGTCGATCGAAATGTGGATCGGCCTGTTAGTCTCCTAAAGAGGGCTGATTGAGGAGCGGCCTGCAATGATGATGCACGATGTGGACAGTGATGAAATCGATGGTATGATCAAGATTTTGTAATATTTTTCCAATTCATTGGAGCAAGTGCTAAAACAAATATAATGAATAATTGTTCAGCATTTTGGTTTTTTTGAATCTTTACGATTTTTAAGCCTGATAACATTACAAGTGCCGGTTTTCTTTGATAAATCCAAGTGCTAAGTGAACAACTGCATAAAGGAAATCGACGGCTAAGAACCAGCATCACATAACTCAATTTCCCCATTTTGAGGAGTGCACTTTCTGATCCCAATTTTTGCGCCCGATTTGATGGAACTATTAGTTTTTTGAAAACTCACGAGGAACGTGAGCGTTCCGTATTAGTTTTTCCATCATTCCGTATTTTTACTTCCATCAAATTGGATGCGAAAATTTGAATCGTAAAGTGCACTTCTCAAAATGGGAAAATTGAGTTATGTGATGCTGGTTCTTAGCCGTCGAAATGGCAAAGCTGTTTCTCAAAGTGCATTCTTGAGTTCATCTCTCAGGCTATCTGGACCCAGGCTATCCGTTGCCGGAGGGGTAAGGCGTCTGCCTAGACAGCGGGAGGTGCCAGGTTCCAATCCTGGACTGAGAGACGTCCATACCTGGGGGCCTATTCTGTAAAGGTGCACATTCCCTATCCAATCGCTTGTCATGCGGTTGAAAAAATGAATTACTTTGATTGGTCGAGGTGGCGTCGGCGTTGAATCCAATAAATTTCATTGGCGTTTCCAATACAGCCCTTAGACTCGATTAGACCTCAAAAGTGCCCATTCGTTATCAGATGTGTGTGTGTGGGGATGGCCATCGGGACGTAGCTTGGAAACGGCGATGACATTTTCAAGATTGAACGCCGATGCCACCTCGACCGATCAACAGCCGCGCTTTTCCTTACCCCCACCACCATCAATAGGATAGTCTGGTGCATAGGCTGGTTACGTTCGGGGGCAATGCCAACTTCTGTTGCAGAAAGTGGAGTGGAAAGTGGCAATAACTCGGACAGCGAAACAGGCAACGACTCTGCCAATGCTGGACACAGCGAAGGCAGCGATAGACCGAGCCAAATGCATAGCAACGCTTCCGACTGCCCCACAGCTACATTTGGTGAGGAAACTCCTTTGGTCGAAATTCAAGGTTTTTTCAGGCCGATCGAATTGTGGATAATGCGGATTTTCATTTTCATTCATTCCGTAGACATCGATAGTGACAGATGCTCGTCAAGTTTAGCCACCATGCTGCCTTGGGGTGCGAGGAAAGAGACATACCTTCAGTACCATGTCGACATCGACGTGCGCCCCGGAGAGTTCGTCATGCGCTCGTTGTTCACCGAATTCTGCCAGCAAGCCGAGCGCAAGATCGAATCCGTCCTGTGCGAACCTCCTGTAAGTGCAGGGCGAATTTCGATTATTCAATGCGATTCTAATTGTTCCATTTTAACGATTTGTTCTCATGCAGGAGAAGCCCCTGTCGAAATTGCTCCAACGAGGTGAGGACGCTCAGTTCGATCAGCTTTTGAGCACTTTCGGATCGGGAGCCGAGCACTGCCTTCCGTCGATGCTGAGAGCGTTGTTCAGTTGGTACGAACGCCAGATGGGCGAGCCGGCTCAGGAAACTAAAAAAGTCGAGCTGAAAGGCAAAAGGTCGGTTTCAATAGCCTGGTATGAATGTGCTTATCGCAGTAGAAGCATTCTAGAATTGACTGTCCTGAACTTGTTTTGAATTCCAGCGAAAGCGCAGAAAAGTCCGAGATCGATCCTGTGCAGGAGAAGAGAGACCTGGCTGTCGAATTTCTACTTTGCTTGGTGCTGATTGAGGTTCTGAAACAACTATCGCTGCATCCTGGACACGAGGATTTAGTCACTTACATCGAGAATCTGTCGTTCAAACACTTCAAGTATCGAGAGGGGTGAGGGCTCGATCTGTTTTTGCCCTTTCGAACCTGGAAATTTGTCTTCTCTCTGGTGGTGCATAATTTTACTTGTATGCAGGCAGGGCAGTGGAGTGAACGCCGCCAACTTTCACACTGTGGCCGACCTGTACGCCGAAGTGTTGGGGGCGCTGGCCCAATCGCGATTCCTTTCGGTCCGTAACCGTTTTCTGGCTGAGCTCAAAGAACTGCGAGGCAAAGAGCCGACACCGCACACTACTCAAAGCATCATATCGCTGCTGATGGGCATGAAATTCTTCAGAGTCAAGGTGAGTCTTGTGGGGAGTTCCGATTTCTCCAAAAGATGAATCGTGATAAGGGATTTCCACAAACAAGTTCTCCCCGTCCGCAGATGGTACCGATTGAAGAGTTCGAAGCCTCGTTCCAGTTTATGCAAGAATGCGCTCAATATTTCCTCGAAGTCAGAGATAAAGACATCAAACATGCACTGGCTGGCCTTTTTGTTGAGATTCTTGTCCCGGTTGCAGCGGTAAGTCGTTTCAGGTTTCTACATGTACCACAATGATAATACGGCTCTGAATTCTTGCGTTCCGAGTAGTTCAGACCTTTGGTGGCGGCAAGGAACGCTGAAAGGCCAACTCCTGGAACTGAAGTTTACCCCATTTTTAACTTGTTCTTGTTCGCAACCACCATTGAATCATCATCTCTCTTGGAGTATGGCAGGTCTCGCTCATGATGCCTTCATTGTTCTGTTTGGGTTTTCAGTCGGTCAAAAACGAAGTGAACGTGCCCTGTTTGAAGAATTTCGTCGAATCTCTTTACACACAAACGCTGGACATGTGCACAAAGTCGAAACATCGCCTGGCGCTTTTCCCGCTGGTCACTTGCCTCCTCTGCGTCAGCCAGAAGACGTTTTTCCTCTCGAACTGGCACTACTTCCTTGCCATGTGTTTATCCCATTTGAAAAACCGGGACCCCAAAATGTCGAGAGTTGCTTTAGGTGAGCCAATTCTACGGTGTCCACTTTCTTAACTTCCAAGTTACAGCCTTCAAACTGTAATTTTAATTAACCATTTTACCGTATTTTTTCCAGAATCTCTATACAGATTGCTCTGGGTTTACATGATACGCATCAAATGTGAGAGTAACTCGGCCACCCAGAGCCGTCTGCAGAGCATTGTGCATTCCTTGTTCCCCAAGGGATCCAAAGCTGTCGTCCCGAGGGATACGCCACTCAATATTTTCGTCAAAATCATTCAGTTCATCGCCCAGGTGAGTCTTCTCTAAGGGTTGGTTTGATCAGGCCAGTCCTGGACAGTTCCGGACTAGATACAATGCCAAGTGAATTCACCCAAATCCGTTAGTTTTGAACAATAAAATCAAAACTTTTTGGTTGCAGGAACGTTTGGACTTTGCTATGCGGGAAATCGTCTTCGACTTGCTCTCAGTCGGGCGTCCGTTCAAAGTAATTCTGACCCCTGAGCGGATGAGCATCGGGTTGAGGGCTTTCCTGGTCGTAGCCGATTCTCTGCAACAGAAAGAAGGCGAACCCCCGATGCCTCGTACTTCAGGAGTACTACCATCCGGCAATACTCTGCGTGTCAAGAAAACATTCCTGAACAAGGTTCGTCAAACATTCGACAAATAATTTTGCATTAACGAGTTTCAAAAGTTATACTATCTTCCCATTGTTCCAATAATTGCAGATGCTGACTGAAGATACGGCTCGTAGCATCGGCATGTCGCCGTACTTCCCGCACGTCCGTATGGTCTTTGTCGATATGCTTCGAGCTCTGGACACTCATTACGGTCGACCGCTCATGATGACGTGTACTCAAAATGTGAACAAGGTGAAGAATTAGTTTGGTCCCAGAATTTTCGAGCTGCTCCTCGACCCTCTTTGGCATTGGTGGAAATTCTTTGCTCGCAGGAACCTGATGAGATGATCACCGGCGAAAGGAAACCTCGAATCGATTTGTTCAGGACATGCGTTGCCGCGGTGCCTAGGCTGATTCCTGATGGGATCACGAGCACTGAACTGATCGACCTGCTGGCTCGTCTGACCGTCCATATGGACGAGGAACTCAGAGGATTGGCGTATCAAAGTCTGCAGACATTGGTCATTGATTTTCCCGACTGGCGGCACGACGTCATTCTAGGTCAGGATCAGAAAACATTTTTTTACAAATTCCAATTGCTCAATTTTACTCCGGATAGCTGAATACCTGATTCGTACCCCGAACTTGAGAGAATCCATAAAGTTACCGACATATTCATGATTTGATTCAGGCTTCACTCAATTCTTGTCGAGAGACGTGCCGGACACTTCGCCTCAGTTATTGGATAACGGACTCCGTATGCTCCTGCAACTGCTGACCAGCTGGAAGAACTCAGTCAGCAAAGATCCGGTCCCGGCTCCTCAGCCTGTGCAACTGTCACCCACAATGTCAACACCTCGGCGTCATGATCATGCTGCAGTAAGTTCTTGGTTTTATCGGGTGAGCTTTTGGAGTGTCAGGAGAACTGACGTTTGCTTGAGGGACCAAGATGATTTGAGGTGTTCCATTGCTGATGTGAAGTGCTGCTTTGAAGCATCGCCGGCTAGATGAATGGCAGAGCTTTAAATATGAGTTAGCGGGTATGTTGAGCACCGGGGGTAGAATCGGGTGTGAGCGAGACGAATCCAGAGGGTGACATGGGATTCCAGGAGTTGAGCTTCAAGATTCCAGAACGATGGCAGAATGGGGTGTGAACGACTGATCTGGTCGCCAAATTGGTATTCTGGGAAGAGGGGTCATAGATTCCCAGAATGATGCCTGGGATATTCTGCAGTCCTTCTGTTGTGAGAGTAGGTAGAAGAGTGTGGGAGGCTAGCATGAGCTTGAGCTACCAGGAAGCCATCTTGGATTCCTGAGCGTATGAGCGATCTGGAGTCTCTGCAGGGCAGCGTTGGAAAGGCCGTTCTTGCATGAACTGCCTTGAGGATCCGCACCCTCCATCAATGTTTCTTCAATATTTGCAGAGGCTGGAACCGGCCAGCAACGTTCTGCACCATGTTGAAGGATTTGCCGTGGTGATGCTCTGCAGCGTCCGGCTCTGCCCAAGGCGACTTTCGATTCACATACTCCGCGAAGCAAAAGTGCTACTGAAGCTGCTTGGTAATTCCAGGATTCTTCAGCTTTTAACTGAATATTGTCTGCTCTGCATTTGCCAGTGTTTTATTCCTCGCGATTTTTATCGTCATTAGCTGGGGCGGGCGACACTGACGAACCTGTGATCGACAACTTGGAACGCTGGTGCCCCGCTGTGCTGGAATTATGCACTCCACTGCTACCAGCTACGGAAAAAACGGCCATGCAGTCGTCTACGTTGGACATGCAGTGGATCGCAGATCGTACATCTTCCATATGGACGGCAGGTAACTCGAGAGCTGTTTTGAATCAGGAGCGTTAAAATGATTTTCCTCGTTGGTCATATTTGGCAAATCGTCCGTATCGCCTTGCAGGCATTCAAGATGAGAGCAGCAGCAAAAATACGGGCAGTAGCAGCAGCGGCGCGTGCATAACAAACGGCATAGCGGATCCGTGGGCGACTCTCCTCTTTGGACTTGTCGACCGTGGAAAAGTCCTGACCAAGTGCCCGTCTGCGGTCACACATTCGTGGCCCATAGTCTACACGAGGCTCCACATGCTCTATTCCGTCATTGATCCTACGTAAGTTCCAAAGTTTTTTCTTTCAAACCAACTGCTGTCCACCGTCTTGGGGGCTTCAAACGACCGTCAGCTGGACTCGTGTAAACAGCTGATTTGTGTTTTCCAGGCCGGTCAGCGACAATAGAGCGTCGCTGCTCAGAAGTTCGGCTCCGCCGAGGAGGCCGGTCAATGAGAGGGACATGTACCTGGTCGTATGGCGTAATTACGCATGCTTGGCTATGCGTGTTGTACCGCCGGCCCCAAGCCCCGTAGTGCGTTGCGCATCTCCGGATCTCAGCCTGAGGTGAGTAATTCGTGTTAAAATGCGTTTGTGAAAATGATGGGAAAACGATCTTTCAATGATTATAATTTGGTCAGTGAACGAGGAGCATGAGTAATGACTGAGAATGTTTTCTGAAGATTTTTATATCAAAACTCGCTTATATCATAGTTTTATTAGTATCAGGTGAAGGCAAATAGGTATTCCTAGTGGGGTGGCACTTGTAGGGCTTTGGGTGGTAGTTGTCATCAGCAGAATGGGACCACATGTGGCAGTTGGGTGAGAAAAGGTTGTTAGGGATTCGGGTGGCAGTTGTCAACAGTAGAGCTAGACCCAGGGTGGCAGATGGGTGAGAAAACAACTAGTACTCGTTAGGGTGGCAGTTGCCAACACAAAACTAGGAGTTTCAGTTAACCCGACAGTGTACTTGCGGTATTTTATGGATATTCATTGTACCATTTTAGAGATTATATTATTAAGCCGTATTTCGTTATTCGTCTTGTATTGCATGCGTCTCTATCTTTGTCCATCCTAGTTCGTCGCTCGATTGTTGTTGTTGTCTTTCGTGTTTTGCTGTCTTCATCTTTCCACCTAGTTCGCATAGAATCGTTTATTCATCATTGCTCTTAGTCCTACCGTATTGCGTCCTCGTAGTGTGTCCGCATTCACTTCCCATCCAAGTTTCATATTAGCTCATTTTCCAATCGATAACATCGTACGCCATTCGAGTTTTGTCCTTTCGGCCATCGGTGGAGTCGAATGCCGTTTTGTCTGGGATTGGTACATCTATAGATTTGATTGTCGCGTAAAATCACCAATCATCGACTGCCAAAGGCATCAGCGACTGCCTGCGATCATCAGTTGAGTTGACTTCATCGTGTTTCTGACCGCATCTCTCATTAATCGAATTGTCCAGTCAAATTGTTGATGCGTCGCCAAGAATTTCACCAGAAAAATGTTGAAGCTCCGTATCCAATGAAGTGACTAGATGATTTGACTGGGCAATATTCACTTATTGTCCAAATCAGCTGTTCATCCGGCTTCTCTCGTCCTACGTCGAGTGTTCACTTTAATGTCTACCATTGCAACGTGGTTTCCATCATTTTTCGTTCTTCCATAGCCAACAGGATAGTATGTTCTGGCATCGGTTTTCCCAAAGTTTCTCTGACGACGATATCGCTGATTCTAAATCGCTCTATTGCTACGGCTACCAGCAGTCGAAAGTCCGCCATAAACGAAGCAGGTGAGCCAAAATAATTACATTTTCTTAGGTACCTAGTACAATTGAGTTTGGTGGATTTTCACGTAGAATTACCGATGCAGTATTTTTCAGCTGAAATTTCGCTGAACTCGATTTTAGCGATTTTTGAATAGCACTTCTAGACAAGAGTAGCGATTAAAAGATTAGAAGTGTAGCATCTAGATAGCTTATTGGATTTGACACTAACCTCTGTTAGCGCTAAACCGTTTAGCCGTGTAACAAGGATTAAAATCAAAGGTCGTTGACTTGGAGAAGATGTGCAAGGAGGCGTGGCCTAGCCAACGACGGTTTTCATTGTTGTGCCTTTTCATGGCCAATCACGTCGATTCATACGTTTGTGGAAGCCACGCCCCCTGGAGCCACTCCCCTTCAAGTGTTCCCCCACTCCAGCTTCACTCAAGGTGGTAGCTCAATACGGGCTGTATATTATCTCTTGGGTGTTTTTCTGGTTTCTTCAAATTCAACAATTGCTTTAAATTTCAAAAAACCCTTACCTACCTCCTAGAAACGGCATGATATTGTCTCAGGCGTTTCATGCAGGATAGTGCTGGTGTTTCAGCTATGTTCAATCTACCTAGCCAATAACCTATTGTTACCATGTCCATCCGCCGACAGCGTCGTCGCTTGTAGGTGAGCTATTCGCGCCAGGAAGGCATTTTCGCTTGTAATTTGGGCAAGAATTCACGTAGTTGCCATGACGTAGTACGTCTTGTGATATTTGCGGTTTTCCGTAGCCTTCGTCACGCTAGGTGATGCTGGGGCGTCCCAGTGACGGTTTATATTTCCGTTTGCCGATCATCCGAGTTTTGAACTGTGGACAACATTGATCGGCGCTGAAGAGCGACTGCGACCGACAGGCCACCGTCGATAGTCTTTTTCAACCGTCGTCTAAACCAGACATAGTGCATCCTCGAACTGACAACTCACACATCCAAACCTGTCTCACTCTCTACATCCATGCCGGCTGATGTATCATGCCTCGCAACCCGAACCTATGCCCTAACTACCCTGCATTTTCAAACCTACGATTCACACCGTTAAATCCATGGCTCGTTCTACCGCATGGATGCCTTGCATCTTGAACCAATGCCTCAAATTGTAGAACCAACGTTTCAAACAGATGCATCCTTGCCTCTGTCTATCTTGTTAATGCCTCGCGTCCCAAATCTACGCCTTGCACTGAGGACCCATGCCCCGCATTTTCTGAACCCGTTTTTCATATCCTCATATCTATGCCTGACTTTATCAAGGCCTTGCACGTTGAACCTTCATCTTATACCTATGCCTCGCATTTTCTAACCCATGTTTCCCACACATCTATGCCTTGTTCGATCACACCCTGTAAACTGATTACTGGGCGTATCGACTCCTCTTACCCCCCACGACGAGTCAGTAGAAATTTCGTACTTTCTTATCGACTCAATTTCGCTCAGATGCCTTTCACCAATCAACCCCATGCACGTGCACGTGTTTACTTTACCGAGTAAGGTTACTTCACCCAGGATACTGTTATTGCTTTGCAAGCAGTTTGCGGGGGGTGCGATCAGTCGGGGCACTCGCTCTTTCTCCTTCCAGTGGGTGTTTCTCTCAGCATGCAGCTCAGCATGGAAGCCCGCATGACTCATCTTGGGCCTCCTCGAAACTTACGTAGGTATTCTCCTTCGACCTATGCTGAACCTCGTCACGACCTTCCATGAATCTCCTTGCAGCTTATCTTGAACTCCTCATGACTATTTTTGGACCTCTTTAAGGCTCTAATCCTCTCTATCCGCCTGAGATTCCTCAAGTCCTGACACTCCTCACAACCTCGGCCTTTGTCGATGCCCGTCATCCTGGAGCTCCTCTTGAATTCCCCGTATCTGGAAAGTGGCATGCTGCATCGTGATGACTTGATGCGTAAATATTTTAAAGTTTGAGAATCAATTTTAACGTTCTTCTCTTCCCTTCCAGTTCATCCCCCGACAGCCTGACGACGGAAAGGAACGACAAAGGAACCAACGTCTCCCCGGCCGGGCTTTACAAGTTGCTCATTCCGCTTCTCCGCTGCGAAGTCCACGACGTCAGAGATTCTGTCGTCTTCGCCTTGGCCAAAGTCAACTGCGAAGCTCTCAAGTAATTTATTGAACGAGACTGCCAGTTTGAGTTTGAATTTCAACTTTCAATTCGAGTTTGAGTGCATGCTCCACTTTGGTTTCGAGTTTTCAAAGTCGATGACGTTTTTTTGGGATCCTAGAATTTCGAATCGTATTGCGAATTCCCTATTGACTTCTCCCAGGGATCTGATGGAAGAGCTGGTCGGATACATTCGCGAGGCAGTCGACAGGAAGCAGGAGAACATGCGCAGGCGCAGGAGACGTGACGCGCTCCGGCTTCAATTGGTGCGCACTTTCGAGCTGATCGCTCAATCCGGAACCTTCGGAAACAGGTACCGATTAATTTTCGAATGTTCAAGCGAATTTATCTCGGATTTTCAATCTTATTAGCCGTTTATTTGTATCCGCAGTACTTGCGTACTTGACCGCGACTCGCAGAGCCTCCACCCGACGATCGTCGAGTATATCGACGGTGCCCGGCTCTGCCTCGAGAACGAGCCGGATAAAGACTCACTGACAGACATAAAGCTTCACTTCTGCAACTTTATCATGCACATGCTCAAGAGCTTTCCTCGTAAGTTTTTCTTTTCATCTCGAGTAAAAATAGCGCTGTACCTAATGCCGCCTTCTCATCTTTTGGCTGAGAAATTCTTGAAAATCGTCTCATATTTTCGGTTGTCAGCTGATCGGGGTTGGAGTTAAAGGGAAACTAGCTTATCAGCTGGCAACCGTACAGTTCGTGGGTCGATCCATCCCTATCTCATATTTTTTTGCCCGCTTAGTCGAATTGCACCCTCGACTGCTGAAGAGAGACCTGCGCCGTATGCTGTTCTCACTGTTCGCCTCGTGGGCCGGGCCGCACAGCCGCGGCTTGGGGAGCCTCGAATCCCTCAGCGCGCCAGGGGGGCCCGAAATCCAATTCGTGGCGCTCCAAGTGATGGCCGCCGTCCTCTGCTGCGGCCCAGCCTTCGACCCTCAGAGTCTGAGCGAGGACGGCTCCCTTTACCCGTGGATCGACAATCTGCTCGCCTCCGATGATCCGAAGGTTAGTCAAGTTTGTCCAGTGGTCCATTTTGAATTTTGTTATACGGCTATAATACCGAGAATTTGAAAAAGCTGTAGTGTAGCTAATTTGTTTCAACAAACAGCACCACCACCATCATCTTTACCATCAACACTACCGTCATCATCACACCATCAATATCAACATCGTCACCGTTACCATCATCGCCATTACCATAATCATCATCACCATTTTTACCGACATCCCCATCAACACCGCTATCACCCTCATCAACATAATTATAATGATAATTATCATCCTCATCATCATTACCATAATAATTACTATCATCATGACCATCTTGGGCGTCACCACCATCATCACCATCATTAACATCTTCATCAACATCATCACCACCAACATTTTCACTATCATCACCATTACCACCACCATCATCACTACCGTCATCACTGCCATCATCATCACCATCATTGGCATCTTCATCAACATCATCATTACCGTCATCATCATCCCCACCAATTTCACCATCACAACCACCAACCTCATAACCGTCACCATCACCATCAATATAATCATCACCTCATACAATATCATCATCATCACCTGTTGTCCGTCATCACCAACATTGTTATCATCATCATTGCCATCACCACCAACATTACCATCACAATTCACAACCACCATTTTCACCATCATCGCCATTACCACCATCATCATCAACATCATCATCCCTACCGCCATCACCATCAGCACTACCGTCATCATCATCACCACTGTTCTCAACATGACAACCACCCTTCACCCACCACCATCATCACTACCGTCATCACTGCCAACATCATCACCATCATTAACATCTTCATCAACATCAATACTACCAACCGTCATCATCCCCACCAATCTCACCATCACAACCACCAACCTCATAACTGTCATCATCACCATCAACATCACCACCAGCATTTTCACCGTCATCACCATTACCACCACCATCATCATCATCATCACCACCGTTCCCACCCTGACAACCACCTTCCTCATAACCGTTATCATCACCATCAATATAATCATCACCACGTACAATATCATTATCATCATCACCAACATTGTTATCATCATCATTATTGCCATCACCACCAACATTGCCATCATCACCGTCATCATCACCATCACACCATCTTCACTATCTCTACCATCATCATCATAATCATCTTCGTAAAGCGGTTTCAATACAATTCGATTTTTCTGAACCTCCGAACCGATTTTCGATTTTTTACTATTACAACTAACTTTTTCAATCGACTTCCGTTAACTTTTACCTG